>OX941095.1:67420000-69820000 GCA_954870635.1 Arctium minus | reverse complement strand
CTTTAGTGGAGCATTGCCTGCTTCTGGTTCTAGGAAGGGCTTGGCTTCTTACTGTGCGTTTGATACACATGACAGTACAAAAACTTGTTCCTTGTTTGGCACAGCATTAGACTAGAACATGACAAGGCCTGAATGGGACAAAAATGCATTTTCTCTGTCCCACGCCCACCAAAATCGGTGGAACAAAAATAAGGAAGATGAGAGAAGATTGGTAAATTACTAATCTATCTATGTCAAATTAAAACCCTAAAATCTTCCAGAATTCTTTTACCCACCTACCTCACTCAGAGTGAGTCACTCTCGCCTGTCCAGTCTCGTGGAAAAGTGAGGATTGCTAAGCTCTTTACTACATGGCGGATGTGCTAACCTACTGAAATGCCAATCGGCATGCTAAGCATTATGAGATTTGTTTTTCTCAAAGCCTACCTTTCTTCTCTTAAACTATTTGATATTCACGAATAATTCTTTTCTACCTGTAGAGACATGATAAAAAAGTAAAAAGCACTATGCTTATTGCCAAAACTATCAACTAGTAGTGTCTTTTACTCGTTACTCTAATTTTCATTTGCAATCCTTCCGACAATTCATTGTAGTTGCTTTGAAATAATTAGGAGACTCTTTTGCAACATGCTATTGGGTTGGTAGCCATGTCCATATTTTGTGAAGCAGATACTATGTTTATATGGTATTTATGAAATAACTAATTGATCCTGGTTCAAGCAGATGGGGGATCATGTGACATCTCATCCCACGGTTGTGAGTGTGAATAGTTAGTTTTTTCTTCAAGTCCTTGCCTTAGTAGTACTAATAACTTTTCACCATGATTTTTTGTTGATTTATAGGCTATTGGGTAAGTCTGTCGTTAGATACCATTTCAAATGTTATGACCAGTTGAGGTGTCATAGGTTGAAGTGATGCATCTCCTTGGATAATGATTCAGCGCTTCATGATCAGATTTAAACCTAGAAAATGATTTTGAAAATGAATTGTTTGTTTTATAACCAAAAAAAAAACCTTCTCTGGCATCTTCGACTTCGATATTAGTAATAAAAAAGTACCCTTCAAATCTTCATGTACAAATTTAAAAAAAAAAAAAGAACAAAACAACTCTTGATGCATCTGATTGGACAAAACCTAGAAACTATCGATGTTGAAGTGCTATTGTCGTTATCTAAAAGCAAATCTTGATACATATAGTTGAACAAAACCCCAAAACCATGCATGTTTCCGGTTGAACAGAACCAAGAAATCATCGATGTGAGGTTGAAGATACCTAAAAATCCCTGTTATAGAGGTGATGGCTGAACCATCAAGATGTTGAAGTAGTATTGGCATTATCATATACCTTCTTTCTTTATATTG
This sequence comes from Arctium minus, assembly GCA_954870635.1. Taxonomy (NCBI): domain Eukaryota; kingdom Viridiplantae; phylum Streptophyta; class Magnoliopsida; order Asterales; family Asteraceae; genus Arctium; species Arctium minus. The sequence continues at coordinate 69,818,638 of OX941095.1, read as the reverse complement.
AGCTTTTCATCAATCCATGAAGGCTGTGAAAGGGGAGACAAACCAGTGAAAACTAGGCTTGCATTGGGCTTTATATCTTTTTTTGTTTTTATTTTATTCTGTAAAAACTGGAGAAAACTAGGTATTTGCGTTAGACCTTCTTTCTTACATAGGGCTTTTGTTAGATTTATGCCTCTTGAATCAATCATGCTGTTATTTTAAAGATGAAGATGAACATGATTCTTGAAGTGGGCGTTTATTGGGCTCTGAATTTATTTTTCCGCTGTTGTTTTTCATATTGAAGATGAATATGATAGGTATATTAGTCAATTTACTTTGTTATAAAGTCTTTAATTTCTTTAAATATCACCAAGAGTTTTGTCGTCCAAACACATAATGTTGAAGCTGGTTTGTATGTTATAAATGCGTTCTATTTGAGCCGTGATTTTTGTGCATAATTGTAGTAATGAATTTGTTTGGAGATGTGTCTATTGGGCCATCATTAGCTTCTGTTGCCACCAATCGATTTTTAGCTAAATTTTGATGATATGACAGCTTTCGGTGAGGAACTGTTTCATCAGAGGATCAGTAGTGAGATATGTGCAGTTACCACCAGAGGGAGTAGATATCGAGCTGCTCCATGACGCCACGAGAAGAGAAGCCCGAGGTGGTTAGATGATGGTTCAGTGTATCTTACTAGCATTTCTACTAGATACTCTTCTTTTGCTTGAATTGTGAGTGAATCTTATGATTTTACCCTTTAGGAAATGCTTCTAATCCCCCCACCCCACCCCCCCACGGTCTGGACCCACATGCGCTTTTATACGGGTGTGGTTCAGCTTGTTCTATATGGGTATTGCTTCGCCTTACCTTTTGTATGTGTCCAATGTACCTATTAGTTACTTTTGCTTGCTTATTTTTCACGTGCTTTTTCGTTCACCATATGCCAATCTTTATTCCCGCTACTTGTTGCCTCACACTTTTGCATAAGTTGGGGTCTTCACGAAACAACCGCTATGCTCTTTGAGATAGAGATGTACAAGGCCTGGGCTTTTCGGGTCTGGGCTCCGGCCTTCCACGCCCGTTTTCAATGAGCAAAAAAGAGGCCCGGGAACTTTTAGGCCCAAACTGGGCTTTGGGGTTGAAAAAGACCCGATCGACATTTTTTCTAGCTTTGTTGGGCTTAACCAGACTTTTCCAGGTCAGGCTTTTTGCGCGGGGCCTAGGCTTGCCCTCAAAATTTCGGCCTGACGGGATTTTTCCGGCCGGGCTCGGGCCAGGCCTAGGCCTAGGCTAGGGTTCGGGATTGGGCTTTTTTTTTGTGCATCTCTACGTCGGGGTTGGTTTGGTTTTGGTGTGGTTCAGCTGACAATTTGTTTGATACCAATACCATTTAACCATGAGCTTTTTGGCACTTTAAGGCTATGTTTGGCAAAAAAAGCTAGCTTTTAAGCTAGCTTTTTTTTTTCCTGTTACATGTTTGGATGACCATAAGCTAGCTTATTGAAAAGCTACTCATAGTAGCGTTTTAAAAAGCTAGTTTATCAGCTACCAGCTATCTTATAAGTTAGTTTGTCAAACAATGCCTAAGATGTAGTGGTGGTCTTTGTTGATGTTTTTGACTAGATGAAGCATCGAGAATTTTATTTTAGTCAATGTAACAAATCTTCCATCTTTTTTATTTTATACCAATTTTGACCGGGTAACATACAAATTTTGTAACATTTGATGGCTTGTGTATATCAATTTGTCACTTATATTGGAAAACCGATTACGTGGATTACCTAGTGAACTTATGGTTTTCGTCCCTATGATCTACAGTTCATTGTTGTTTACGTTCCTAAGGTTAATTTTGTTAGGTGGTTAATTGTCAAGTATAAAGGACAAAAATAACCATGAATCGTAAACCACAGGACTAAAAAGTTATAAATCGTAAACTATAAGGACTAAAACAATAATTCAAAAAGTACAAGGACAAAAATAGCAATTTCAACAAACCATAGTCCAAGCATCTTCCAATAGCTTCTCCATAACGGGGATTTGCGGGATTTTTTGTTGTAACAGATTCCCCAAAAACCTTTTCCAAAATGGAGAAAGTAAGAGAAATATGATGAAAATCTCCAAATTTGGAGATATTTCTAAGAGTAAACTACGATTTTAGTCCCTATGGTTTGTTGTTTATAACGAATTTCATCCCTGGTCTTTAAACTTTGCTTTTTTCGTCCCTATAATTTATATTTTATTTCTTTTGTCATCCTTGAAGCTAAAAGCATAAAAAATATCTATTAAGTTAAGGGTAATTTAGTCTTTCTAATTATATTTCCTTTTTCTTATTTTCTATTAAATCATATATTATTATTACAAGTTATTACTGCATAGTTATAAATTTTTTAAACATTTATAAAATAAATAAAAAGCAAAAAGAAAAAGAAAACCCCACTCTCACACCTGTCCCCTCAACCCATCTTCTTCCCCTTTTCCCTTAATCTTCCGGCGACTCATAATCAAACCCGTCAAGCGGCATCTTAGTTAACGATTTTCCGGTGATCCTTTCAAGCGCCTACTCACCGCCCCGCACGCTTGCAATCCCCAAGCTTTGTTTCGAGAGAGTATGAAGGAATGGAACCCACCACCACCTGTTTCACGATCTCCTCATTCTCCTCCGGCTTGTAATCAATGGTGGGCGGTGGTTTCTTTTTCTCCACATCCATTTTGGACGTGGGGTTAACGTTTGTGGGTAAAATGTGGGGGGATCAAACATGGCTTGACGGGGGTATCTTCGTCATCTTCGATTACCCATGAGGTCGGAGAAGGGCGGAAGATGGATTGGACGAAGTCGATACCGAATAAACCGAGGAGGTAGATGACGGAGGCGAGGAGGGAGATGAGGGGGAAGATCTCGGAGAAGGTTACGAGATGGAGAGGGTGAAGTTTCGGATTTTGTTGCGCCACCGGTGGAGGAGGAAGTAGACGACGGAGAAGAAGATGGTGTTTGGTGTGTTTTTTTACCTTTTCGATTTTACGGTGGGTCTTAAGGCAGGAGTGTGATGAATGGTCGAGAAACGATCATTACGGTGATGGTTGCAGGGAAGCAAATGAGAGAACTGGGGTTGCAGGTCATAAGAGTAAAGGTTTGTAGGTTTTATCTCAGTCGTCGGAGAAAGAATGGAGGTCGCCGGAAGGAAGGATGCATAAGTATTATACATATGTATATATATGTTATATCATATTTTATATATAATATTACAATATACTAATTTATTATTTCTTTTTTAATAGAAAAGTAGTTAAAATAGTAAAAGACTAAAATATCCCTACATTAAAAGCTGAAATTTAATAGAATTAGTCTGAGGGACGAAAAACGAAACGAAATGGAAACTACAATAACGAAAAAAACAATTTTTAAAGACGAGGGACGAAAATAGTTACAAACGAAAACCACAAGGACGAAAATCGTAGTTTACTCTATTTCTAAAAATGATTACTTATGAGTTATTTCTTCTACCGATGAAATTGTTATAAGTTAAATACTTATAAGAGAGAAATAATTTTTTATGATATGTATTGAATATTTTAATAATATAATTTGTAATCTTCAAATTGAGAATATGTTGGAGGTGAAAGTGATTTTTTCAAAGATTTTGACCTTTTATTTTGGAAAAGCTTTTGGAGAAAGTCTAAAAACAAATTGACTATTACTTTGACCACTACTTATAAAAAATTTGACCAACATAGTCAATTTAATCAATCAAAAATTCATAGCCATTTTAAGAATATTTTCCCAAAATAACCAATATTTACATAGAAATTTGAATCCTTACACAAATTTGAAATTTTGAATAAAAAAAAAAGTTCTTACACAGAAATTTAAATTTTATACGAAATCTTCTACATAAAACTTAGTTAAAATTGAAATATGTTAAACGAAAAACATAATAGAACAATAGTAAATAAAAAGAATATTAATCATAAGATTTTAAACTTGGACGAGTTTACAAAAAAAATGAAATATTGATTATGATAAATTTTAATATTATACTATGCATATACCCGTGCGATGCAGCGGAATGTAAGCAAAGAACGGACAATTAATTCTACTTTCTTATAGATATGTCATCAACAATCAACTATGACCTAAAAATCACACCTTACGAAACCCTAAACCCTAAACCTATAAAGATATTCAATAATTAGTTTATATTATAATTATTGACGAAAAAAATTATAATGATATAATTTATAATAAGAATGAAACGTATTTTACGATTATGTATTTTTAATGTGCTGGCAGTAGAAAAAAAATAAAACGTATGAATATAAAACAAATTAATTCGTAGATATTCATGATATTTAATAGTACGGTTAAATTAAAAAATATTCAATATTGAGCTCGTTTTGAAGATGTTGACGAGACTATTATAATGATATAATTTGTAAAAAAGAAATGTATTGCTTCAATGGTATTTTTGTTCATATACGATTATTTGTGTTAATAAGATAATAGTGTAAAATGAAAAATAAAAAAATAAGGGATATAAAGTAAATTAAATAAGTAAGTGTAAGAGTGTTAAATGTAACATTGTACAAGAAACCACTTTGTACAAATAACGTTTTAGAATCTTTATAATATAGTAGAGATGGTTATATACCTGCACGCCCCCTATTTTCTTCTCTCCAACCGTGATAACCTCAATTGCAAATATGAACGGAGTCAATTATATAGTGACTTTCTTAGCTAAAATAACAGAAAAAGTATAGGGTTTTTTTTAAGTAGAACACATACCAAAAGATCACAATACAATATATATTAAAATTCCAAAAAACTTCAGAACCCGATGGTTGAGTCTGACAAAAATGCCTAAAATATCTTAAAAAATAACAAACACTCTGGTCGAAAACAAAATTGATGATTCACCACCTAACTTACTTAATTATCGCCCTCTTTTAGAATGGAAGGAGATATAATCACAAAGTCTCTCCAATCCAAAGCCTATAACTTGAAAAAATAATCTTGTTTCATGTTTTCCATCACATGATGCTAATTTTATCAATTTTATGTAGTTTTATATCACATATCATATGTATAAAAGTCAAAGATTAATATGACCGATTGGTCAAATTTTTTTGAAAGACAAATCATTTTCACATTTTAAAATATGTATATGCTTGTATCGTTGTTTCGATAATCGGTTGAACACAAAAATATTGTCCCAATATATATCGTTTTTCCATAATTCTCAAGCTCATGTGATAAGTTCGGATTACCAATTACTTATCTACCATAGGCCTTGGATATGGAAACTACAAATATATTATGCATACAACTAAATACAAATATCATATGGCTTTCCTTTAATATGAAGACATATAACCAATAGCAAGCACAATAACAACAATTTTTTAATCAATATGATAGCTTATGGTCCAAAATATCATAGTAAAACAAAATGGAATAGGAATTCCTTTTATCACTGTTGTAGATGGAATTTAGATTTGTCTTCTTTTAGCACCAAAGCCGGAACTCCGTAAATTGCATCCTGGAATAGGTGATCATGTTATTGCGGTTCTCTTACACATTCATTATTAATAAAGCAAACTATTATGAACATACTATAACAAGGGAGATAGAATCATGTTATTGCGGTTCCTCATCAAATTTTTACAGAACGATGGTGCACACACAAGAGGATGGAGGTGCGGAAGAGATTAACATGGCAGCTTGGTTTATTGGAATCAAGAAACTTCAAATTCAACCTTACCGTCTCCCTCCTTTAGGTAATTAATTCTCTTATGCTTTCCCACCTACAATTAAACATCAAATCAAGTACCCATTCTTTTTGTTTAGGCCCTAATGATGTTAAAGTCCAGATCAAGGATCTTAGAATTTGTGGGAGTGATGTTCACCATTTCAAGGTTAAGAAATGGCATTTTTATTCATAGATTACGATCTGATAAGTATTTAATTCATTTATTTTGATATTATTGTGCATATAGAACATGCGACTTGCAAATTTCATAGTTAAAAAGCCTATCGTAATTGGACATGAGTGTGCTCGTATCATCAAAGATGTTGGATCCAACGTCAAGTAGCCTTAGAACCTGGTATTAGTTGCAACACTTGTAATCTTTGCAAAAATGGAACCTATAATTTGTGCCCAAATATGAAACTCTTTTGCTCTCCGCCAACTAACGGCTTTCTTGCGAATCAGGTAAAATGAGCTTTTAATTGTTGAATAAAATACTTCTATTAAGGGGTTGGAAAAAATGGGGTTAATTTTTGTGTTGTAAGTAGGTAGTTCATCCTACAAATGAAGTCTACAAGTTACCTGATAATGTGAGCTTGGAAGAAGGAGCCATGTGTAAGCCACTGAGCGTTGTGGTCCATGCTTGTAGTCGAGCCAATGTCACACCAGATACCAAATTGATCTTTGGAGCTGGACCTATAGGCCTGTGAGCATGTTGGATGCCCATACATTTAGATCCCCAAAAATCGTCGTTGCTGATGTGGATGATTCCTGACCATCATTTGCAAAGGACATAGACACAGACACCACTATTCAAGTCTCCACAAACATCGAGGTTCTGCAAATCAAATACAATTACTTTACATTCACATGTTAGAACCATGTCAACATTGAGTACTGACATTTTTAAAACTATATACCCTTAAATATCTCTTTTTGAAAATATTATAGATAGGCATAGGCTATCTTGGCTTATCATGCTTTCAAAAGACAAACACCAAGAACTTAAAATAAAAGGCAGGTAAACAGGAGCTATTAGTCTTTGAATAATATGTGCATTGTGGGTGGGTTCAACAAAACTAGATTTCAACTTCCAATGCTATATTCTAACACGTGTCTGTGGTCAATAGTAAGACATGGCTGGAAGCTGCTAATGGAATACAATTATAACAAAACTCGGATTTTAAAAAAACATGTTATTATTTACAACTAAGAAGCAAAAAAAGTTTACCTTTGAAAAGAAAAATCAATATTAATACAGATAATAAACCAATGTGATTAAATAAATAAAAAACATGTAATTCAATAAAAACCAATATGATTTATCATCAAGCATATAATTTCTTTAATTGACAATTGGAGCTAGCGTCAATTAATTTGCTTTGCATTTTTTGGAACATATGCAAATAATATATAAATATTTAGAACATGATTTTTCCAAGTCAAACAGGAAGGAGGGTGATTTACATGTCTTGTGCAACCAGGGTCAATCTTGCGTCTTTTTTGTGTTCAGGGAGAAAAGACTAAATAATGCTCCAATTAAAAAGTAGATGAAAGTAATCTCACTATGATTTTCATTAAATAAAATAAAATGATACAATTGGAGACATAAACCAATACCTTTTTCCATTCAATTTTCATGGTTGTAGTAGTCTTGACATTCACGTTACAACTTATATTCCACTACATAAAAACAAACAATCATAAACCAAGATTTTTTTTTTGTACGGCAATAAACTCACATACGCACCCGCGGTATCCGGGCATCCAATTGGGCAGCACCGACTAATCCGCGGCGACCCGACCCAGCCTCAATGACTGAACCCGCCCAGGCACGACTAAGCCCAACCTATGGCCGAACCCGCATGCCCGTTACCTGGACCCGAAGGCCGACCCAAGGTCTGGGTATCGCCAAAGTGCCTCTCCCGTGGTTCGAACTTGAGACCAATGGATACCATCCACTAGCCCCAAGCCTTTGCCACTTGAGCTACACTCCTTTGATAATCATAAACCAAGATGATGAAAAAAAAATCCAGAAGAGGTACACTTATTTAAAGTAAGGAGGGAAGAGGTAGAGGGAGACCTGTAGTTTTTTAATACTTTATTCAGCTTCTTATATTGATTTTCGATATCTTGAACCTATCAAAAGAAAATATCCAATAAGCTTTATGTGTTAAACTGATGACATTAGACATATAGAATGTAAAAGCAAAAACACATAGTAGACAAGCCACCTTCTTGATAAAATTATCCTTTGACTCTCCAAAATTCACGTTTTGTTGTGTTCCCATTTCAAGATCTCCAAAGCCACAATTTTACCCCTGGTGATACTCAAATAATCCTACAAAATATCATTCAATAAATACATGGTAATAATCAAATTACAAACCTTACAGAGGGAGCAAACCAATCTACAAGACGCATGATTATTAGTTCGCACAAATAAAAAATATAGAAGACGAAAAAGGGGCAAACAAAAAGGAAAAAAACACATGTTCAAGGCACGCCATTTCTGAAATGGTCATATATTTGAAGGGTACTAATGAGCACCAAGGAAAAGATCTCACTTCTCAATTTAAGAAAAGTGATACATGCACCCTTTTTCTGGTTGGGGGAACCAAATAGCCACCACACAATCAACAAATATACCTTACAACCCAAATCACCACATGAAGAGATACCACATAGATACAAGTCACAAGTGACAGCTTGGCGGACCCAACTTTGAATGCATTATTAGAACAAAAATCCCCTATCTTGAATCTGAGAACATCAATGTTCCTCTCATTTTTGGTTTAAATAAAGGGTTTCCCAAATTTTACCTACAGTTTGGTCCTCCACATTTATCAACATTAAAGATTTTGGATAGGGAAGTGTTTTAAAGGCAACATTTACTTTTTGTATTTGACAACACAGAAGTTTAACACAAAGTGTGCAATATTTCACAAATTTAGGAAGAGTTGACCAATAAATATAGGTAACTTCACTAACTTGAGATCTCCAACTTTAAAATTGCTATAAACAAATTTCAAAACAGCATCCAATCCTAATGTAATTTTGAAAGCGAAATCCATTTACACACCTCAACAATAAAAGATAAGAATATAAATAAATCAGAATTTATCCATTTATACCCATGCAGTTGGAAAACACAAATGAATACGAATCAGAATCCGACAATGGCAATCCGAAAAAAGCCCTAAAACCCACAAATCAACACATTGACAACGCCAAAAACAAGGTGAATTCAAACAGAAAATTCTCACAAATTGTTTAACATTTCGCACAAATTGTCCAACCCCAAATTGCTCAAACGACAGATCAGTAAAGAACATAAGTATCAATTTCATAATTACTTTTAATGGAATTCTTCATTTCCCGTCCATCAAAACTAAAAGAGGAAAAGAAGAAGATACAAACAAGAATTATCCATTTTTCACCGATAAAAATCAAAACACACGAACAAACACTCATAAGAAATCCACAATGTCGAACCAAAAAAAGCCCTGAAAACCACAAATCAACACATAAACAACAAAGGGCATTCAAATCACAATAACCAAAATACAGAATCCATATCTGAAAACCTACTTAATCAGTGAAATCATCAAGTAAATAGACCTATTTCCTCCGACAAACATTAGAAACGAAAAAAAAACGAAAAAAAAACGAAAATCAAACCTTTAATGGAACCGGTGATTAAAACACTGAAAGGAGGAACCATCGGCTGAGATTTTCCCGGAGAAGAAGAGCAGATGAAAGGTTTTGAAACAAAGGGTTCGTCAATCTGAAGTAAACCCCAAAATTTGTGAAACCCTAGTTAAATTTCAAGCAAGATTTTGTATAAATCTGTGATATCTTGGAAAACCATCATGAAATTGCCCAAAAACGAATCGTTGTAGTGTTTTAAGAATACTGACCTGGGAGAAATTGAAGTAGATTAGCAGGTTGAAGAGTGCCTCTGTAAAATTACAAGTGAGAGTTCGCAGAATATATGAAGTCATGGGAGATAGAAGATGGCCGGAGAAGAGGCGATATGTGGGAAACTGGGTTGTACAAAGAAACGGTATTAGATTTTTCATTATATAGTACTAGTGGTAACCCTATCGATAAATTTTTTAAAGAAGTAAAAATAGAACATAATTTCTTGTTTAATAATTAATGAGATACAATTTAAAATGAAGAATGTATTTACAAAAGTGGTTTATTTTCACGTATTGTTAATCTTTTATTGTTACGAAGAGTTTGACATGTATTGACATTAACTTTCTTGTTATGTTATTTAGAATGAAACAACATGTCATACATCTATATCATTATTGTTGTTACGAAAGTTTTGAGGAATCACCGTCTTGGCTCAAATTTGAGTTTGATAATTTTGAAGTTTGAACTTAAAAAATGTTGTTTATTATTTTAATGACTCAAACTTGTAATGCGCTAATATGATATCCAACTTGATTAGTTCCAAAAGTTCGTTTAATGCTCTTGAGTTTATATATAAGGTGACATATAATAAAAACACTCTAACAAACATGTTGACATTAAGTTTTAAACTTAAGGCCTAAAGTAAATGTATAGATTTTTTGAAAAATTATTGTTGGCCAATATATTTAGTCAAACTTATTTTTAAATTTTTCAAGCCAACTTTTACTCATATATAACCATCTATTTTTAAATTTTATCATCTTCATAGTAATGTGGGATAATTTAACCAAACCATAATTTAACGTTTAATAATACTCAAACTTGGTTAGGACACATCATCAGTTGTGAAGATAATTATTTCAGGAAATATATGTATCGAGATAAGATATATAAAACATAATTCCTCAATTAACAGTTAATTGAATACAATATAAAATAATTAATGTGTTTCAATGAGTGGTTAATTTGTGTGTGTATATATATATATAAAAAAAAAATTGGAAAATGAGAGTTGGCGGCCAATATCAACCCTCTCTTCCAAATCCTACTTTTTTGCTAATTTATTATGGGATTCCAATCGTGAGTTAAAACATATTTATCCAACTAAAATTTTGATTATCAAAATCAACCCTTGTTTCTTACAATCATCTTCATTCTCCAATTTTGCACCTCGCATCAAGGTGGGATAATTGAACTACAACACAATGCAATATTTTAGAATACTGAAATCTCACAATGTCATCTCATTATTTATGGTTGTTCTTTTTATATAAATAAAGTCACATAAAGATTAATATTTTATAAAATTTGATTTTTAGCGAAAGAGGTCGACTAAAATGAGACAGACACATAGGTTGCCACAAACTTTTAAACTTGTAAGTCATCTTATCCGCCTTTTCTTTTGTTTACCTCATCTTCCAAATTTATTATCTTTACGTTGATGTGGATTAACCAAATAAGACAGCTCATGCACCTTTTATATACTAACCTATTCCTCAAATCTATCTTTTTTTTACCGATGTGGGATAAATAAATAAGACATTTCATCCAACTTTTATATACTAACATCTTCTTCCAGATCTATTGTCTTTATGTCGGTGGGACAATCAAATAAGACATCACATTCAACTTTTACATACTCATCTATTCTTCCAAAATTATTTTCTTTCTATCAATGTGGGATAACCAAATAACATCACAATTCAAGATTTGAGAATACTTAAATCTTCTTGTGACTTGTGAGATAATAAAAAAACATCAAGGTTCAACATTGATATTATTGTATAAATTGATGAAATATGATGATTTGTATACATTTGTCTATCGATTTATTTGCTTATATAAATGGGTATTTTTAACAAAAATAGGGGTCGGCCAAAAAGAATATTTAGCCAAGTAATCATTTAATTTATCAAAATCTAAATCTCTATGTTTCTACAGGTATATATTCATTCTCCAATCTTATATTCACTCATCAATGTGAGATGTGTAAAACACCACCTAGTAGTATTTGATAATACTCGTATCTCATATCAAATCCAAATGTCCTCGTTTCTTATAGGTACGTACATTACTCAAATCTCACAATGTCATATCATTCTCTATGGTTCTTTCTTTTATATAAATATATATATATATATTGATGATTCTTATTTGAGGCGTGTCGTTTCTCTTGGGTAATTTTACTTATATATATATATATATATATATATATATATATATATATATATATATATATATTAGATTTCTTAATCCACATCATGACATGTCATTTTGTCTTGTTTTTCATTTTATGTATACAAAGACAAAAAGATATAAAAATAAACAAATTAAATGAAATAAGTGTATCTTATTAGTTGTAATACAATATATATCAACACCAACAAATTTGTAACTAAAAATCAACTCTTTAATCCAAAATGGATTAAAACAAATCATAAATCATGTAAAAAAAAGTTGGCATCATTTTCCCTTTATAATCATCTTTATGTTCCAACATTTCATCTTTCTATCAATGTATGATAGTCAAAGTTAACCACAATCAAATATTTTAAAATTCTCAATCCACATTGTGTCATGTCATTTCTCTTGGTTTTTGCTTTTATATATATAAAGATAAGATAATATTTATTTTATGTATTGAAAGACTTCCTCCTTTCATAACATGATTTGCTACAAAAAAAAAAAGACTTTCTCCTTTCATATACACAATTCCAACTTTCAAATTTCTTCTATCTCACCAATGTGGGATAAATAAACTTAACCACATTTCAAGACTTAAAGAAAACATTTTGTAAGATTAGAGTGTTTACTCATTTGAGCCAACAACATGATTTGCTACCAAAAGGGTGTTAGCCTAGTGGTAAGGCATGTGGACTAGCTAGTAGCGGTCTCATGTTCGAACCCTGGGGGACGCATCCTGGAGGTACGGGGGCTTCGACCCCGGGCTGCATGCTTTAGCAGTCGGGCTTCGGCCCATATTGCCAGGGATTAGTCTGGGCCCAATGTGGTATGGGATACCCTCTCAAAAAAAAAAAAAACATGATTTGCTACAAAATGATGTCTTCCTCCTTTCATATACACACTTTCAACTTTCATTTTTTCTTCTTCCCACCAATGTGGGATAAACAAAGTTAACCACATTTCAATATTTGTAGAATACTCAACTCTCACGATGCCAAGTCATCTTCTTTGTTTTTTTTTTAATATATATAAGATAAGATTGTAGAATACTTAACTCTCATGATACCAAGTCATCTTCTTTGGTTTTTTTAGATTTTTTATTTTATTTTATGTATTGAAAGACTTCCTACTTTCATAACATGATTTGCTACAAAAAAAAAGACTTTCTTCTTTCATATACACAATTCCAACTTTCAAATTTCTTCTATCTCACCAATGTGGGATAAGTAAACTTAACCACATTTCAAGATTTAAAGAAAACATTTTGTAATATTAGAGTATTTTGTAAGATTAGAGTGTTTACTCATTTGAGCCAACAACATGATTTGCTACAAAATGATGTCTTCCTCCTTTCATATACACATTTTCAACTTTCGTTTTTCTTTATTCCCACCAATGTGGGATAAACAAAGTTAATCACATTTCAATATTTGTAGGATACTCAACTCTCACGATGCCAAGTCATCTTCTTTGGTTTTTCTTTTAATATATATAAGATAAAGATAAAGATTTTAACTTATAAATGAAATGTTTTGTCATGTAAATGAAACAAACTATTTAACCCAACAAATGGATCAAATTTTGGATGAGCATGCAAGCAATATCTTATCATTTATATAGTCACTTTTACTTCCAACTTTTCACATTTGTCACCAATGTGGGACAATAGGGAATTCACCACTTGATGAATTCTTGATTCTCATTGTGCCATGTCATCATCTTAAGGATTTGCTTTTATATATATAAAGATAAATATAGATAAATAGTTTTTAAATCATTTTTTTTGAATGACAACACATAATTCTTCAACAAAATAAAATTTAGTTAAAATTGAAATTCAATTAAAAAAATATTATAAAGTGAACTTGATCGAAAATATTAGCTATTTTGTTCAATTTAAAAAAGAAAAAAAGAAGTAAAAAAGTCCACCTCTCCTCTCACAATCAATGCAACATAGCAACAACCATCGTTTCTCCCCTTTTGGTGTTTCATGGCGATAGTGCTTTCTCCACCATCACCAACCAAACCTCTTCGTTGATCAAACCCTAATTCAACACAGGGAGCCAACAGTAACTACTGTTCGCATTGTTTACAGCCATTTAAGGGGCTCCTATTGTGTTCATTTCAGTTTTGAGCTGTTTCGCAATGGATGAGTTCGAACCAAACCCTCTAAAAACCCTAACGGTTCCTACAAGGTATTTATTGCTCTTCTTCTCTGACTTTCTTCTGTTAGTAGCAATACTTTACTCTTCAGTTCTGATTATACGCTTTTATGAATTATGAATCACATTGGAAGCACACAGCAATTCGTTTGGTTCCCTACGTAAAACTGAAGAGAAAACAGAGGGATATCACAGAAATTAGGACCTAATTTAACAGATCCCTTCACATTTCTGCTGAAATTTGTTTATTTGTTATATTTTCCCTCTTTTCCGTATGTATGTGTGTGTGTGTTTATGTTTTTAGTAATGATCGTTGAAGTTCATTTGGTTTAATTTGCTTGATGAGCTAAGGCATAATGAATCGTCCAAAAGAGGTGCTTATGAATGTAGAGAGAGGTTCAAATGCGAAATACATAAGTGATCCCAACCATTCATCTAGTCAACATTGTGGCTTTGACTTTGAAGCACGAGATAATTCCTTGCATGGTCTGCAGAAGATAGAGGGGTAGTTTCGTAACTTTTACAAATAGATGGCAAACAAGTTCAACCCGTATTCACATATGATTAAAGATCACAACTTTATTAATAAAAATCCGAACTTTATAAAGATTCAAGCTTTATTTATAAAGTTAAAATCTTTATGATTAAAGTTCGACAATTATCAAACAAAACAGATTTATAAAGTGATCCTAATAACGTGTCTATCCTTCGCGATAGATACGATAGAAGGAGTAGAATCAGACTGTCCACTCTAGTGGACGAAAGCAAGAACAATGCAGAAAACGTAAAAGAGAAACCAACCTGTGTAGTAGAGCTCCAACAGCAACGAACGAAACTGTACGGTTTATCGTAAACCTGTCATTAAAGGTTTTAACGATTCTCTATGAATGCTGTGAGAATTATACTCGCTAAACCCCCAGGATTTGATACAGTTTTCTTAAGCACCAACAGCTATAGTGCTTAATTATCACACAAAGTTGAGACAGAAAATGGCAGAGATCGAGAGAGAGTGAAGCAGCGAGATCGAGAGAGAACAGCAGCGAGATTGAGAGATATCACAGAAAGCTTCGTTTTTTTCAGTGTGTTAAACCAATAGGAGGAGGCTCCAATTTATAGTTGAAACTCATAGAGAATAAAGAGAGAATATTCTCTAATTCCTCCCCAAGAATCGGGATTGGGAGTTAGAGTTGGAGACTAAGTCTCCAACTAATTATCCAACGTTTTTATTTTATGATAAAATAGTTATTTATCTGTTAAAATAATTAAAAACGAAACTTATCTGGAAAATAAGAAAGTTGCATAATAATTATCTCTTTTAATTCGATCTGTAAAAAGAAAGCTCGTAGCTCCGGGCGAGGCTCCTCAGCTCCGATGCGAGCGTGCGAAGTGCAAAGTGCGCGGCTATGCGCGAGAACCGCGCCCTCGGCCTCGGCCACGACCACGTGTGCGTTGCACTTCTTTGAGACCCCCACCATAAGCCTACCAATTTACTCAACACTCACTTGAGATGATAGACTTATAAACTACAATTTCTTTTGTGTCTCTACCAATGTGGGATGGAAAAATTCCAACCTACACTCAATTTCCAACAATCCCCCACCAGGTTGGAAAATTTTCTGACATTCAATAAAAAATGATGTCACAGTGGTGTCACTAAGATTAAACCCCATTTATTGTGAATATGCAAGAAGGAATCAATTCAGAAGTATCCTTAGGATTTAAACTTTGAATCTTTCGATTACTTCGGCTTATTCACACACATCACCTTTTGTCTTTGCATTCTCACTGAGCGCAAATATGGCCATGCGCTAAAATCCTGTTTCATGACCTTTTAGAAGAGGAACCACAACTCTTCATTTGAGGCGGCACCACCTCTCAGTCGTATAGGCAAAGTTCTATAACACCTTCGTTGCTAAGATGCCTCTAAACTTTGTTAAGAGAACTAACTCATCCTTGTTCTCGGCAACAACGTACTATCTCATACCTTACACGGGTCTATCATTCGATAGTACCTTCTATCAGTTAAATGACTTGTTATTACCCTTTAAACTTGAGAGATAGGAGCACTAAATTCAAGTTGGGTTCCCATCACTAACCAATTCTGAGTGGTTTTAGACCCATGTCTCTGGTAGTTGATCCTACTAAGTCTCTCGTCAGAGGCTTAGTTAATGGATCTACCAAGTTTCCACATGACTTGACATACACAATACTAATGGTACCATTTTCGATTAATTCTCGAACATAGTTACGCCGTAGACCTATGTGTTGAGATTTCCCATTATACACGGCATTGTACACTTTTGACAGTGTGGCCTCACTGTCACAATACATGGGAATCGAGGGAGTTGGTCGAGGCCACAAATGGATATCTGTCAACAGATCTCTAATCCATTCAGCCTCTTTTCCTGCAGCTGCCAAGGCAATTAATTCGGCTTCCATTGTTGAATGGGCGATACAAGTTTGTTTCTTGCTTGCCCAAGAAACCGCTCCCCCAGCTAGAGTATAAATCCACCCACTTGTGGATTTAGAGTCACCTGAGTGATCTATCCAACTGGCATCAAAATATCCCTCTAATATTCCTGGATGTGTAGAGTATGTCAGTTCTAGGTTACTAGTCCTTTTCAAGTAACCTAATACTCTACTAATTGCCTTCCAGTGCTCTGGACCCGGATTGCTAGTGTATTGACTTAGTTTACTCACAGCAAAAGCAATATCCGGTCTAGTGCAATGCATTGCATACATCATGCACCCTATAGCACTAGCATATTCTAGTTGAGCCACTGCTCTTCCAGAGTTTTTATCAAGTTTTACACATGAATCAAAAGGTGTGTTAAACTCCTTTATATTCAAGTGTTGAAACTTTGTCAGTATCTTCTCAATGTAGTGTGATTGACATAAGGAGATTTGTGATCCTGACCTCTTTACTTTTATTCCAAGAATAGTGTCTACTTCTCCTAGATCTTTCATCTTAAAGATAGAAGAGAGGTAGTCATTTGTTTCAAGGATACCCTCAAGGTTAGTACCGATAATCAACATGTCATCTACATAAAGACAGATTACTACAGTGGATCCTTTTGTGCATTTTGAGTAAATGCATCGATCTGCCCCGTTATGTCTGAACCCGAAAGAAGTGATAGTCGTATCAAACCTTTCATGCCACTGTTTAGGCGCTTGTTTCAACCCATATAGAGATTTAACAAGTCTACATACCTTGTTCTCTTGTCCGGGTATCACAAACCCTTCAGGTTGCTCCATATAAACTTCTTCGTTTAGATAGCCATTCAAAAAAGCTGTCTTCACATCCATTTGATGAATGTACAGTCCTTTTATAGCTGAGATTGCTATAAGAGTTCGAATAGAACTAATTTTAGCAACCGGAGCATAGGTGTCGAAATAATCGACACCCTCTTTCTGTCTATATCCTTTAGCCACTAATCTTGCCTTAAAAGCTGATATTGATCCGTCTGGATACAACTTCCTTTTGAATACCCACTTGGAACCTATAGGTTTCACTCCCTTGGGTAAATCAGCCAATTCCCAAGTTCCATTCCCTATAATGGAATCCATTTCATCATTTATTGCTTCCTTCCATAGTGGAGCGTCCCTTGAAGACATTGCTTCTTTAAAAGTCTTAGGATCATCTTCGATGTTTATCGATAAAATGACTTCTCTAGTTACTTTCTTTTGTGTTCCTTCTACTAGGTAGGAGAAGAAATCATCTCCTAGACTTTTCTCTTTTCTTACTCTAGTACTTCTACGTGGTTCGTCAACCTTGTTTGAGGTTTTCGAACTATCATGAGAAGTACTTGGAAGATTTGAAGCCAAATTTCTTTCAGAGTTTTCAGCATCTTCTGAAAACTTGTCTTCAAAGAATTCCACATCTCTGGATTCTACTATTACTCCTGATTCCTTATCCAACAACCTGTAAGCCTTGCTATTTCTAGCATATCCCACAAATATGCTTTTAATAGCACGAGCTCCCAGTTTGGATCTTTTAGGGTCAGGAGTCCGATAGTAGGCAACACAACCCCAGACTCTAAAGTAGTTCAGATTGGGTTTTCTTCCTTTCCATAGTTCATATGGGCTAGTTGGGATCACACGACTAGTGATCCGGTTGTGAATATGACAAGCGGTCAATAGGGCTTATCCCCACAAGTTGTTTGGCAGACCCGATTGGTTCAACATACAGTTGACCATCTCAACAAGGGTACGATTCTTTCGTTCTGCCAAACCATTCTGTTGAGGGGTGAACGGTGAGGTGCGTTCATGTTTGATACCATTCTCTTCACAGAAAGTATCAAATTTTCTGTTAAAGTATTCCCCGCTTCTATCTGATCGAAGTATTTTGATTCGTTTTTCAAGTTGATTTTCCACTTCAGTTTTATAAAGTTTAAAAGCATCAAAAGCTTCGTCTTTTGAATGTAATAAGTAAACGTATACATACCGACTGAAGTCATCACAGAATGTAATGAAATACCGTTTACCACCACGGGTAAGTATTCCATTCAATTCACAGATATCGGAATGAATCAACTCTAAAATAGTAGTCTTCCTTTTAACTGATGGAAAAGGTTTCTTTGTAAATTTCGATTTTACACATGTTTCGCATTTTCCAAAAACTTTGTTGTCAATTTTAATTAATCCTTTGTTTTGCATTTTTTCAATATTTTTAACATGTGTGTGCTAAACGATTATGCCATAAAGAAATTGAACAAGCAAAATACTCAAAGGAATTGACTTTATTAAAATCACCAGAAAGAGTTACATCAATAGTGGAAACATAAACTTCATCAGAAATAGCCAAAACATTATTAACCCCACTCGGCCCGGCCCCATCCTCATCATCACTCAAATTCAATCGATACATACCCGACAGGTTGTATCCTTTTCCTATGAATGTCTTCCGTTTGTAAATCAATAGCTTCCTTGCCTCGATGTTGATTCCAAACCCATGTTCATCGAGTTTGTTCCCAGAAACGAGGCACTTATTGATGGAAGGAACATGAAGAACATTCCTTAAAGTAACAGTCTTCCCGGAAGTGAACTTGAGTAGCACCGTACCCATTCCCGCAACATCGGCCTTGCCGTTGTTCGCCACGATTACCTGTTTTCCTTCTCGAACAGGGCCATATTCAACAAACTTGGACCGGGAGTTACACACATGAACTGTTGCTCCCGTGTCCAAGTACCAACCTCCTCTACTAGCAGTGATTCTGGTAGCTGCCTCCGAGATCATATCGATCTCCTCCATATGCAAGTTTGCAACAAGATTCTGGATTCCTTCAACAGAGTTGGCTACTGGCGGTCCGGATTTCCTTTACTTGCATTCTCGGGCATAGTGTCCCGTCTCACCGCAGACGTGACATTTCCCGGTTCTCTTGAGTTGTTGCACAGGTTTGGATTGTTGTCCGGATCTTTTAAAGCTCTTCTTTTGTGGACCCAGATTCCACTTCTTAGAGCCTCCAACCTTTCTCTTTCCTTTGGTATTCCCAGCCTTCACGCTGTTTGCACCACCCATCACAGACTTGCCTCTTTTTTCCCGATTTCTAGTCTCTTCTTCGATCCTTATGTGCTTTAGCAGGTCATCCAAAGAATAGTCTTCAGACTTGTGCATCATTCTCTTTGAAAAATCTTTCCAAGATGGGGGTAATTTATCAATCACCGCCCCCACTTGGAAAATTTTTGGAAGAGTTATGTTAAGCGCTTTGAGTTTGTTTACTATAACCTGGAGCTCATGAATTTGTTCTAAAATTGGTTTTTCATCATTCATTTGAAAACGTAAGAATTGGGACACAAGATATTTATTAGTCCTCTCTTCTTGTGCCTTATATTTAAACTCAAGCGCTTTCCACAACTCTATAGGATCGTTTATCGGAGAGTACAAGTCATAGAGTCTATCGGATAGGGTGTTTTTAATATGTCCGCAGGCCAAAGATTTTTTCTCCTTGCGGAGTAGCCTTAACTTTTCAAGCTCGGCTATTCTTGCCCTATCCGGTTCTTTTCCCTTTTCGGGAATCGGATCATCAGGGATAGGCGGGAGGTTTGGGTCCAACACATGATAAAGCTTAATAACCATTAGTAAAAACTTGATCTTTTCGGCCCATCGGGTGTAGTGGCACCCGTCGAATCGGTCAAGTTTCACAAACTCTTGATTCACCATTCGAACGTTGGAAGAGTTTCCGAAGTCCATAATAAAACCTTTAAGATTGTTGAGATTTTTAATAATCAGAAAATTCAGTTGTGAACAATAAATCAGTTTTATAAATAAAAAGCACAACTTTATTTATAAAGATCACAAATTTATTAATAAAGATCCGAACTTTATAAAGATTTAAGCTTTATTTATAAAGTTAAAATCTTTATGATTAAAGTTCGACAATTATCAAACAAAACAGATTTATAAAGTGATCCTAATAACGTGTCTATCCTTCGCGATAGATACGATAGAAGGAGTAGAATCAGACTGTCCACTCTAGTGGACGAAAGCAAGAACAATGCATAAAACGTAAAAGAGAAACCAACCTGTGTAGTAGAGCTCCAACAGCAACGAACGAAACTGTACGGTTTATCGTAAACCTGTCATTAAAGGTTTTAACGATTCTCTATGAATGCTGTGAGAATTATACTCGCTAAACCCCCAGGATTTGATACAGTTTTCTTAAGCACCAACAGCTATAGTGCTTAATTATCACACAAAGTTGAGACAAAAAATGGCAGAGATCGAGAGAGAGTGAAGCAGCGAGATCGAGAGAGAACAGCAGCGAGATTGAGAGATATCACAGAAAGCTTCGTTTTTTTCAGTGTGTTAAACCCATAGGAGGAGGCTCCAATTTATAGTTGAAACTCATAGAGAATAAAGAGAGAATATTCTCTAATTCCTCCCCAAGAATCGGGATTGGGAGTTAGAGTTGGAGACTAAGTCTCCAACTAATTATCCCACGTTTTTATTTTATGATAAAATAGTTATTTATCTGTTAAAATAATTAAAAACGAAACTTATCTGGAAAATAAGAAAGCTGCATGATAATTATCTCTTATATTTCGATCTGTAAAAAGAAAGCTCGTAGCTCCGGGCGAGGCTCCTCAACTCCGATGCGAAGTGCAAAGTGCGCGGCTCTTTGCGAGAACCGCGCCCTCGGCCTCAGCCACGCGCGCGCGCGCGTGTGCGTTGCACTTCTTTGAGACCCCCACCATAAGCCTACCAATTTACTCAACACTCACTTGAGATGATAGACTTATAAACTACAATTTCTTTTGTGTCTCTACCAATGTGGGATGGAAAATTTCCAACCTACACTCAATTTCCAACAATATGAACTATATGTGAACATGTTGATTAGCTCACTAATCACATGTGAACTGTTTAACCGATTCACATATGAACCTACAGTTAATTAGTCTATGTGAATCAGTTAATTAGTTCATATATGAATCACAAATGTTCATATGTGAATCAGTTAAAAAAGAGTTATATGTGAATTACACGGGTTCACATATGAACATATAGTTCATATGTGAATCACACATGTTCACATATGAACTCGTTTGCCGTCTATTTGTTAAAGTTACAAATTGTCCCTCTATTTTTGGAATAGCCGCAATTTTTGACCCGTCAAAGCCGCAATTCTCGACCAGTCAAATCCGATTACGATTACTTCTCTATTTCTTATACATTTAGCATTTCTCATTTGAACCTATGACTATGAAGGTAAATATATTGAGCATTGAAGAAGTGTTATTTAATGTGTTTAATCCCTTTAAATTCTGCAAGTTTTTTGTCTAAGATTCTCTCTGTTACAATTTGCAGTCCACACCATAATAACTTATGCCATAAATATAATCTATATGTCTTTCGAGTTCTGTATCATGGTTATTTTAATGGATGTTGTCTCCAGGCATAAATGTGCAGCTTGTTTCCGGCAATTCAAAAGAAAAGAGCACCTTGTTGTGCACATGAAGATTTCCCATCACTCGGTGCATCAGCCTAGATGTGGTGTTTGTCATAAGTATTGCAAATCATTTGAATCGCTAAGGGAACATATATCAGGTGTGATATCATTTGATACTTAAGGGTGCGTTTGTTATGCGGACATGACTGGACTTGCAAGAGTGAGGTAGACAAGTGAAAGAATTGTGGAAGGTTTTAAATTGAAATGGGTAGTTCAGTAATTTACCTATCCTTTCTCATCTCTCTGATTTTTGTTCCACCTATTTTGGTGGGACAAAAAACTGCATTTTTGTCCCACTCAAACCTGTCATATTTGAACGTGCGACAACAAGTTTCTATTTTGTTCCGTCTTGTCGAATGTACCAAACAAACCCTAACGTAATTTATCCCACCTTTTTGCAAACACTTTTTCGCAAGCTGGGGTCTTTAAAAAACAACCGCTATACTATTTGGGGTAGAGGACAAGTCTGCATACATGTCACCCTCCCAGACTCTACTTTCAAGTGGGACATGTTGAGCGTGTTTTATTTTGTTTTACGTAACATAATTTATGCCTTAAAGCATGATTGTTATTTTTTTTAATGGATCATGTAGGCCCATTAGCTAAAGCTCATTGTTCAAGTGTATTTGCTCAAAAAGGCTGCCACATTTGTATGAATGTTTTTGGGAGCCCTGTTTCTCTTGTTGAACATAAAGAGTTATGTCTTCTAACTGCCTCTACTCCCCTCGTAAGTTGATGCAGATTCTAACTTGCTGCTAGCGTGTTTAATTGATGATAAGAAGTTACTAATGTAGTAATGTTATGCACTTAAGATACTTTTCCGTACATTTTTGGTAACTCGTTGCAGGGAACAACCAATATTCCATACAAGGAATATGAAGCATTAGAAAATGAAAACTACATTGATAGATGTCCAGAAGCAGTTGCGATCGACTGCCAAATGGTTGGGGGTGGTAGTGATGGATCACTTGACTTATTAGCTCGTGTTTGCCTTGTTGATGAAGAAGAGAAGATGATATTTCACACCTTTGTGGAACCTCAGATATCTGTGACTGATTATAGGTACTTCTATCTATGCTGCATGTTGTGTTCTTTTCTTCTAGAATTCCATGCGTTTGGTGCGTGAGATAGGACGGGATAAGACAGTACAAAAACTTGCCGTCCCACGTGTGGCTCGACATTAGACCAAAATAGGGGGAACAAATATATGGGAGATGGGACATGATAGATAAATTACTAAACTACCCATGTCATATTAAAACTCTAAAACCTTCCATAATTCTTTAAACCTGACTACCTCACTCACTCTCGCCCGTCAACTCCTGTCTGCATACCAAACGCACGCAGACCGGACGGGCGAGACTGCGAGAGTGAGGTAGGTGGGTGAAAGAATTGTTAAAGGTTCTAGGGATTTAATTTGACATGGGTAGTTTGGTAAATTACCAATCTTGTCCCTCCCTATTTTGCTGATTTTTTCCCACTCTGTTTTGTCGATGTCTAAATGTCACACCAAACGTGAGACAACAAGTTTTTGTTCTGTCATGTGTACCAAATGCACCCTGAGCGGCAAACAGGTTATATATCCCTGATGCTGCATGAACTCTGCTTCAGATACGAACTAACTGGCTTAACAGAGGAGCACCTAAGAGATGCTATGCCACTCAGGGAAGTGCAAGAAAAGATTTCTCGAATTTTATACAATGGAGAATCAATAGGAAAAGCACGGTTGGATGGTGGAAAAGCTAAACTTCTTGTGGGTCATAACCTGGATTGCAAATTGGATTGCTTGTTAATGAGCTACCCTGAGCCATTGTTGAGGTCCGTTCTTTTCAAAGTAGTTTTACAACAACTCACAAAAATCAGTCCCACAACTTGTGTTTCATCTGGTCAATGTTAAACTTGTTCATCTATCAAGTAAAGCCATTTTATCACACCTTCAAAAGTGGTTTATCAAGATATCACTAATGCACTGCACCACTAATACCAGAAGTTGGTTACTCACAAGAGAAGGAAAAAATGCAAAGAAGTTTGTGTTAGTTCCTATTTAGTGTAACTCAATCAATATAACGAAGTTTCAAATTATCCCATTTTTACCCATTTTGACGGGTAACCTGTTGGTTACTCTTTTGTAAATATTTCGTAAATGGGTATCAACGTCATCAAATGTTACAAGATCAACAGGTTACCGTTAAAATGGGTACAAAATAGGAAAATTTGCATCAATCGAGAAAAAAAATTGTTATACTAAATAGGAAATAAACCAAGCTGTTACATTTTGCCCCATAGAAAAGGATACTTTTTCAAGTTTACGGGGAAACAACACAATATGGTCTCACCTTAATGTCAGAAATAGGTTGAAAACTGGGAGCCCTGCAATTCATTTTACTTTTTTGCTTCATTTTAACATGTTGTATTAATTGAGGTGAAGAATACTGCTTATAGATTCTGCATCTTTCAGTTTTAACAACTGCTTTTATCTCTTTGTAGGGATACTGCAACATATCCTCCACTAATGAAAACTAATTTTTCCAGTCACTCTCTCAAGTACCTCACTAAGACATATCTAGGGTAAGCTGCTTGATTTTGGGTTCTTTATTTTCGCCCTTTTGCTCTTGCTCTATGAATCATCACATATATAGGGGTCATTTCAAATAGGAAGGCTAAATATCGTGAGAAGGTAAGAATGAAAGGTTCATATGTGAATCATTGAAAAAATCCATTTGAATATCCATATGTGAACCCATATGAC
The DNA here is from genome assembly GCA_954870635.1 of Arctium minus. Taxonomy (NCBI): domain Eukaryota; kingdom Viridiplantae; phylum Streptophyta; class Magnoliopsida; order Asterales; family Asteraceae; genus Arctium; species Arctium minus. The sequence goes on along the minus strand of OX941095.1, from coordinate 69,793,947 downwards.
TAAACTATAATGTCGGTTCACATATACATATGCATCTTCAAATAGATTTTTTCAATGATTCACATATGCATCTTCAAATAGATTTTTTCAATGATTCACATATGAACCTTCCATTTGTATCTTCTCACGATATTAATCAAAATATATAAACAACTCATTAATGATAAATTTGTCATCTTATCTGTTCTGCCTTGTCCAGTTCTGTCTTACCAAACGTTGAACAACTGTTTTGTCTTGTTCTGTTATGTCCTGTCCTGTCTGGATACCAAAAGCACCCTTAAAGATATACAGATAAGATAGGCATCAATCGATATTCTCAAGAAAATTGCTCATTTTTGTAAGCTTTACCTAAGCTATTTCTCACTTTCCTTAGGAAATCACCCTGGTTAGCTTTTATGCTCTGCTGCTGTAGTAAACTCTGAACCCACAAGTTTTTGCTTTCTCTGATACATATTTGAAGTGGTGGTGGATCCTGGAATTGCAGCCTAGGCATGGACTAGGAACCTTTTTGGGGGATGCACTACAATAACAAATTTTTTTCTTAAAATTACAATTTTTTTGCAAATACCCGCTTGCCTTAATAGATCCGCCGCATGGACAGATTTAAGGAGGGAGGGACCGCTCTATCGTGCCAACATAGTGGAAATGTTTTTGGAGTCTTAAAAGGTGCTCTACTTCCCTAAAAGTTAATAAAAAGTGGTTGCAGCCTACTTGTAGTGTCATTGCATGTGATAATACAGGTTGCAAGTTCGAATCCCAATGGCTTTGTTTTAACTTTTTGGTAACAACAACAGAAAAGAAAGAAAAAGACCATTTGTTTGTCATTTTTAGTGAAACCATACTTTTTATAATTAAATTTTGTTTTATTTTATATTATACTAATTAGTTTGTGCCCGCGCTATTTCTGGATCCGCCTCCCGCCCCTAATGTGAAGTTGAATGTTCTTCCATTTATTTTTCGAGCAGTAGTTTGTTAAAAGGACCGGATGTATGTTTCTGAAACTCATTTGGTATCAAGTTTACACCACCTTTTTTGCTTCTTGAGATTTGGAACCATAGGAATCATAGTTCCCTAATGCACCAGTGAGGAGGATAGAAAGTGTGACGGTTGAGGGGGCGAGGAGGAGGGGCGGGCCGAGGAGGAAAAGGGGTGAGCAACTTAGGTTGGACATGGCAGTATTAGGTATTTCCGTGGACATGACCTCAGATAGGAGCTCTTGGAGACGCAAAATTAGGGTAGCGGGCTAGGAGTGGGGAGCTATAGCTAGCGTAGTTTCTCGTGTACCTGCTTCTATTTGTTAATATTTTTGCACATCTGCTTTTCTCGCTTTTGCACAATTTTCACAAGTTGGGAGGGGCTTAACGGAAACAATCGCTCTACCCTTTTGAGTAGAGGTTAGGTCTACATATACCCCCCCCCCCCCCAACAAACCAACCCAAACAGACCCTACCTCCGTGTGGGACATACCGGGTTCTTTTGATTTAGTTCCCAAATGCACCCTAAAGCAACCATCTACGACTATTTTATGAACTCCCACAAACCAATTTTGGGTCTTCAGGTACGATATTAGGTTAGGGACTTACGACACATTTCAAGATTGTGTGTCCGTTATGAGACTGTACAAACGCATGCGTGCTCAAGAACATCAAGAAGGAAAGACCGGAACATCATATACTTATGATACCAAACGGAACTTCACTTTGGCTGCTCAGGATCTTGAGAACATGTCCCCGGATGAACTCTTTGAGATTTCCGAATCAAATTACCATTGCTGGTGCTTGGACTCTCGACCACACAATCCAACGAGAGATTAGAGCTCGGGAGTTTGACGGTGTCTCGAGAAACCATAATGTGTGTGGTAAAAAAGGAAAGCAGTTTGTTTCATAAGCCAGAGGTTTTCATTGAATCAGTCTCTCTACCCACGGTATCTGTACCTATGGGTAGGTTTGGTTTTTTGGTTTTTTGGTTTGTTAGATTGAGATCTCTAGTTTCATTGGTCAAGTTTTTCTTGAATGTAAATATATATGGTGACATGAAAAGGCCCTTTTTAGGTCATTGGAGAGATTTTCTTAATTGTTCACATTGTAAATTTAGGGGTGTGTATCGGGCGGGTCGGGCGGGTTTGGGTAGGCAAAACCAAAACCCGATCGGATTTCAGAGATGGAAATCAAGACCCGAATTTTAGGTTTCGGATTTCGGATTGCTTCGGGTTCGGGTTGGTCGGGTTTCGGGTTTATATTGTTCGGGTATTATTATAAAGCAAAAAATTCATATAAGTTCTATCGATTTTGTGGATGAATTCAATCGGTTGGGAGATCGATGAAATCGATTGTAAGTTTATAAATTAGAAAACATTTCAATCGACTAGAATTTACGATTTTCAAATGATAATTAGAAAAAAATATATATTTATATAATATATAAAATATATATGTATATTATTTCGGGTTTTCGGACGGGTCGGGTGGCTAAAGATCAAACCCAACCCGAACCCAAATATCCTCACAAAAGTCGGGTTTCGGATTTTCGGATTTTGGGGTTTGCAAAAACACTTTATTTTCGGATTCGAATTCGGATTTCGGATTATTCGGGTTTTGCACACCCCTAATTGTAATTTCTTTTATCTTTTTAGGTGCTTAGGGCATCTACAAAATATTTTTTTAGGAATGGAAATTTTGGTGATATTTGTGCTCAAACGAATTCTTCAAGGTCTCATTTGATTTGCAGTATTGGATGGGATTTGGAATTTAATTTCATTTCAATCTCATGTTTTGTTTGAAAGATTTTCAGGATTTGAGATCACGGGATTTCATTGAAATCCCACAATATTTTGAAATCCCATAGGGAGGGTTGGTATTTCGGTAGATTTAATAGGATTTGTTTGTAATAAAATTTTACAATATGTTAAAAACACATTTTTAAAACAATCATTTAATAAAAAGGTAATTTAATTTTTTTATAATTTATTTTTATAGATTATTTATAAAAAATGAATTCAATATCATTTCAAGTTTTACAAACCAAGCATATTAAAAATTATAAATCCAAATCGAAACACGTGGAACAACATGGGATAATAATAAGACATAATTAAAAGAATTACGAGTCTATCCTCATTTGATATACATAACTCCATATGGTATTTGTTTTAATAGTCATCACTAGACTATCATTACCACCACCACCTCCGGTAGCCACATGCACTACAACAACCTCCTCTACAACCAACGTCGGCCTTCGCCCACCACCACCAATACCTCCAGAACATCGACCACAACTATCTCTTCCACTCATTGTCAATCATCACCACCATCTGTGTTCACCATCTTCACGCCCTCCATAGTCACTGTCGTCCACTAGCCACCACCACCACCTCTACAACCACCACCATTGTCGTTACAATAACCTTCACTGTGCCTCCACAAATTCTTAAGGATCTTCCAAACCGAATAAAACATAATTTTTTTATTTGTACGAAACAAGTTTTTTCGAACCACCATCGATTGTATCAAATTTTTCATTCAAACATAATACTATTATGTATGTGTATATATATATATATATATATATATATATACACACATCAGGTTCAAAGGAAAACTCTAAATAAATGGAAAACCGAAAAACCACGAAAAAACAAATGAAAAAGTATATGAATATGGATGTCAAATTAACGAGAAAAATATGATCGTTTATTTGGTGTAATTTATTTCGCTCGAATTTTGTTCATTTTTCGTATTTTTTCGAATAAAAAATAGGGGGTGGAGGTTTTTTTAATTTAAAAAATATTGTTGTAACCGTCTGTTTAATCATATCCATCAGATCATCTAATCTAACGGTCGATAAGGTGTTTTTTAGTTTTTCATTTATTTGAGATTTTCCCTTGAACCTCCGTTTATATATATATATATATATATAGCGAGGTTCAGGGAAAACCTCAAAAAAATAGAAAACTGAGAACACCATGATGTGTGTGTATATATATACTAGTAGTATACCCGCATAATGCGGCGGGATGTAAAATCCAAATAAATGTAAGCGAGAAAACATTGTACAATTTGTGTTAAATAAACAAAATTCAAAACCATACTTCGGGGAAAAAGGTTAAAAGAAATTAATACACGCTTCTGCTGCTATGAGTACTTGAGTCTCAAAGCTATCCATAAATTATGTTTATGGACAATTAGACCCCTTCTTATCTATAGACACTAAATAAAGAACTTGTTTTTTGTTATATTTTCTCTCTCCTTTTTCTCTCCTACATTTCTCTATTTTAGAGGAGAATTTAGCATAATTGTTGGAGCAAATTAAGCGTCCGTTAACTAAATACTTACCTGGGTAAACACTTACTGTTTATCACTTACCTTACGATCCTTACCTATTGAGCATGGAAACTACCTAGAATCTTACCCGGTGAGAGGTAAAACAAGGACCTAGAGTCTTACACGGTAAGTGAGAGAAATGATTTTTACTCAGTAAGCGCTTACCGGGTTTAAGACGCTTACCAACAATCAATTTTGATAGTCGGGAATGTTATACGATAAGATAAGTGAGAGTAATGTCCTACCCGGTAAGCATTTTGGTGAACGACCCTAAATCTCCATTTTTTTTAAATGGCATAACTATTAGAGATACTCTAAGAACATGGTTCACATAGATTATGTATAATCAACAATCAGTTTCCAATTTCCTTTTGGGTCATTTTTGTTTTCATAAGATTCAAGTTTAAAAAAAAATTATAATTACCTTGCCCTCTAATTATTCTTTCTCAATCCATGGGATTAAAAATAAATAAATTGAAAGGCAATAGTATAGTTTTAGAAAATTGGGTCAATTTTTAAAATGTTTGTAATGATGCAACTTATATGTACGAAACAACATACAAAATACTACTACACAATCTAATACGATAAACGTTTCAAAACTCTCGTAAGCATAAGTCCAATTATAAAGCTTTAAGGCCTCTTTGATACCTCCCGACTTTCCATTAGAAATGTTGGATTAGCCAATACATTTCATTAAAATACATATCATCTACTTACCGGGTAAGCAGGGTAAGATTTTAGTTCACAAAATACAACAATTTACCCGGTAAGCGCTAACTGTGATAAGAGTCGTCACTTCACTTACCGGACAAGCCCTTGGTCCTTGCCTCGCTCTTGCCAAATAAGATTTATGGTCCTTACTATAATCATCCGGTAAGATAATGTGACTTGGTAAGCGCTTACCTTGGTAAATGGCCCTTAGACGTTTTGTTTTAATTTTAAATTTTGCCAAATGTCAATTTCTTTTCCGTTTAACTGCCGGAAAACTTTATCTTTTGAATTTCTTTTCCATTTATCTTTTGAATTGGTAAATGGCCCTTGATTTTTGTTCCACCTATTTTGGTTGGACAAAAAAAAAAAAATTATACCACTCAGTCATATCCTGTCTCGGTCTATTGCCACAATAAACGTGGGACAATAAGTTTTTGTATTGTCATGTCCCATCATGTCTATTTACCAATCGTTAAAGGAACATGATTCAAAAGTTTGGATTTGAGAAGTTTGAGTTGTAAAGCAAAGGTAGACTCTCTTTTCGGACGGATGGGGTAATAACGATATGTTATTGACCTGTATTTGTAGAAGTCTGGCTCCATAAAGCTGCCTGCCTTGCTCTTCAAACAACGTTTGAGGAATATCAACTTGAATCATCTGCAATGGAGTTTTAACACAACTAATTACGATTCAAGAAAGAAAACGTTACTTGATTATTTTAAAAAATTAAACACCTTTCGAAGCTGGTCAAGGATGGCGTTATCTGTTGCTTGATCTTTAGCTGTTTGCTCGAGTTCCAAACATCTCTCCAACAACGATTCCTTAACCTGCAGATTCATATTCCAAAAGAATTCTAATCTAATATATGAACCAAGTAGCATCTTCGTAAAGAAGATCATTTGGAGACTTACAGTAACTACAAGAAGCAAACAGGAGAAGAAAGCAAAACAAACCTTGGTTTTGCTCTTTTGCATTGACCACAAAGTTTAGATCCAAAATGACAATCCAACAATAGAACTCCTATCTGCAACAAGCGATAAATAAAAAATTACCCAACAGAAAACAGTAGCGAAATGATCAATTTTTTAGAAATGATTACACAGAACACAGTAACTAAAAACAGAGTAAACAAACAATAATTTTCGAGAAAACTAAGAGGTAAAACCAACCTAAAATACCAGAATACGAACACCCTTAGTCGACATGGAAACCAACAGTGAGTAGCAACCTAAACTAACACCGTCGATTTCGATAAGTAAATGTAAGAAGCAACAATAAGAACCAAAATCATAAATAAATGGAGACTCACCGTCGATTTCATTGTCGTTCCGCCAAAGAGAACTTCAACACATTTTGATTTAAAACCCTAAATCCATAAATCGAACCCATAAAGGATATGACATAGGAGTGTAAAATCTGGAGAGAAAGGTGTAGAATCCGAATAAACGTCAAGAAAAAACCCATTGAGGGATATCGTTGTGTAGGGTGATCCAGATCAACAAGGGAAGAAGAAGGGACACTGGCAGAGGGTAGCATCGATGGTGTAGAGGAGGAGGAAGGAAGGATTGCAAATTTGAAATTTGAATCTGGACAATTGTTTGCAGGGTAGGTGGAACAGGAAAGAAGTACTTTGCATTAAAGAAAGTAAAATCTGAAGTAACAGTGGTAGGTGCATTAAAAACTTGTACATCATGCATAATAAGTTGTAATTAAGAGTTTTTTGAAATTATTACATAAAATGGTGGTCCTCTATGCATAAGACCATCTCCAACCCATACACTAAAAATTACACCAAAAACACTAAAACTGGTGGGACCCTTGACACTAAAAAAAATTCCAACTCCAACCATACTTCAAAAAAAAACACCAAATCTTTTAAACCCAAATAAAAAAAACATTTTTCATTATTATTAAACATTTTTAAATACAATATCTATTATTTATAAATAATTATTATAGTAAATAAATACTTAATTAATGAGGTCTCGGTCAAAATAAAACGATAATTTCTTAATTAATAAATTTTACATTACTAGAAAAAAATACATCAATTCAAATAACATAAATTAAAAACATAATTAAATGATACTAATTTTCCGAGTTAGCATATTCGTCCCACAAATGTTCAATCAATGCATCTCGAAGTTCAAAATGAGCGTCTTTATCTCTAATTCTTTTATGTTGCGCAAGAAACTGTTCAATCCCACCATTGTTATCGTTCATCATCTCGACTCCTACATTTGGCGATTCAAGTTGTTCTTCAATTACTACATTGATATCACGTTCATCTTCTACGATCATATTATGCATAATGTACATGAAGTCATTATATCATGCAATATTTCTTTCCTCCATAAACGTGTTGGCCCTGCCACTATTGCAAATATGGACTGCAATACGCCAAACGCACGTTCGACGTCTTTCCTGCATGCTTCTTGTTTCGTTGCAAAATACTTTTTTTTTGGGCTACGTGGATCATGAATCTCTGAACCCGAGGTTCTTGAGTATTTAACAAATGAAAAACATAGAATATTAAGGAAAATAGCAGAAGAATCTCGTGCTAATGAAGATGGACAAGAAACTCAATATCAAGGGTCTCAATATCGTGCATCTCAGTATCAAGGATCTGAAGGAGTTGAAGAGAAAGCGGGAGGATCTCAAAATGTGGATGAAAACTTTCACCTGTATGCGAGCAGACAAAACAATTGGAATTTTTAATTTATGTTGTTTAATATGTATTAGTTGATGTTATTTCAGTTGTATTTCTAATTTATGTTTTAGTTTACGTTATATAATTTCAAGTATTATGTATTTTTAATTTGTTATGAAATTAGATTTTGTCAATTTTATTTAATGCTATATTTTTTTAATTTAATTTAATATATAAAATAACATTTATTATAATTAAAATTACAAATTATATTAAAAAAAAAAGAAAAAATAAACAATTTAAGTGGGCCATGTATCTTTTGCAGGATGAATAGTGACACACCAAATTTGGTGTGTTTTCATCCCAATTCTTCATGGACGGCAAAAAAATTTTAAAGATGAAGTATGGTTGGAGTTACCATACTGCAAATTTAGTGATTTTGCAGTATGGTTGGAGATGGTCTAAGGAGTTGTCTTTAAGACTTTTGGTCTAAACCAATATTAATGTAGTATATATATATATATATATATATATATATATATATATATATAGGTGGGTTCAAACGAGAATGGGGGTTGTTTAAAAGAATAAAGGGACGACTCTCAGCCTATCATTTTTTAAAATAATTCCCAAAATAGAACTTTCCGAAATAAACCTTAAAAGGGTATTAAGGTCATATTATAATACGAATTAATTTATGATAGTATTGACTTCCTAAAAATTAGGGATTACAATATACCATATTTTTCCTTTATTCATACAAATCTAGTAAAATCCATATTGGTAATTAATCTTGTTCTGTTTGTTTTTTCAAAAAAACCCTGAATTTGCACCCCAAATCATAGATGATTGTATGATAAATAAGTTGAAGGTATAATATACAACCCAAAATCACATATGATTATACCATAAATAATATTTTTCATATGAATATTATACAACCCAAAATCACATATGATTATACCATAAATAATATCATACAACCTAAAAATCACATATAATCACAGATGATTATATGATTATACCATAAATAATATTATACAACCCAAAATCACATATGATTATACCATAAATAATATACAACCCAAAATCACATATGATTAACACCAAAATCATGTGTGATTAGACTATAAATGAATTAACAAAATGCTTATCTATAATTCTTAAAACCAAAATCATATGTGATTTTGTTCTAACTAATTTGGGCAGAATGTTTTTACTAATTTTGCAACTTTAAATCATATATGCTGATCCATTTAAGATCATAAATGATCCAAACGAAAACAAAAATCACCATGATTAATCACTGGATTTCACATCCATGGAATGCATCTTTAGAATCTCCTTGCTTTCTCCTTCATCTTGCTTCCCCATCGTCTTCCTTCTTCGACTCATAGATTTCCGGTGACTACCTCCGATGAACACCTCATATGGGGCGATTGGAAGCCGTTTATGGTGGAAGTCGTCTGCGGTGGGGCGATTGGAAGCCGTCTGCAGTGGAAGCCGTCTGCAATTGGAATCCGTCTGCGGTGGAAGCCATCTACGGTGGGGCTGCCAGATTTAATGGAGGAGCAGGTGATTGGAAGCCGATTGGAAGTCGTCCGCTCGAAAACCCATTTGGGTCGATTGGAAGTCGTCCGCTCGAAAACCCATATGGGGTGGGGATGGCATATTTGATGGAGGAGCAAGTGAATAGATTGAAAGGTTGAGAGTGATATGGATTGGGATGAAATTGAGAATCCCATTAATTTAGGACGGGATATTACCAATTTCTTAAAATAAACTATTACTAAGGAAAAATGACATTTATACCCTTTTTTATTAAAATAAACAATTATTAATTTCTTAATTATGATTGGTCCAGAATTGTCCCTTTATTTCTTTAAATCGTTATCATTCTCGTATGAACCTATATATATATATATATATATATATATATATATATATATATATATATGCATTTATGTATATAAATTTGTGTAAAAATATTTTATAAATAAAAATTTTAAATATTTACTTTATTTATGTCATTTATAAATATTATATATAAAATAATCAAATAACTTTTATAGGCAACTTGTCTAGTCTTATCATATCTAGTCTACCTGTCACGTCCTGCCATCTTGTCTTGTTCTGTCATGACCAGTTCAGTCAAATCCAATCATGTCCGCGTTCTAAATGCTACTTAAAGCATCTGCGTAAAATCCGACTATTTTAAAAATTACTTTAGAAAATAGCTATAAAATAAAATGAGATAGAAAGATTGACAATTTCAGTCCATGGGTTGGGTGGTGAGAAGTTGAGGTTAACCTAGAAGCATGAGAAGTGGTTGTAAACCGTTAGATGAGAAATAGATGTACATTAGGATGAGATGCACCGAGATAAGATGTACCAAAACGCACCATATCAATTACTTTCTAAGACACAATTCAAAGATTAAAAATGAGATTAAAAATGATCAAAGATTCAGATTCCAACGCATCTCACGTTAACCTCAACTTCCAACACGTTTAGTCAATTTCCTTAGAGCATCTCCAACAACTTTGCTAAAATAGAAAAAAATGGTTTTTGTTCTCTAAACATCTCCAACAGCTTTGCTATCTTGTTTGATATAATAGAAAAAACTTGAAAATTTTCCGAGAATTCTCTAAAAGTTGATGGTAGGAGGGAAAAATAATTATTTTATTCAATCCCACCAATGAGATTAAATTTTTATCATTTTATATTATTTTTGTTTTAAAAAGTGTATTGAGATTATAAATTAAATAATATTATAATCATATAAGTTGTTTTAAAATATCTAAAATAACAAATTTGTTGAAGTTAAATGTAATACTTTTTAGAGATTTTCACTTTTATCTTTTAGGAAAATTATAGCAAACTGTTGCCTTGGCGATGCTCTTAGACCACCCACAAGGGAATTGCAAACCAATTGCAAAACTAATTGCAAATACTATTTGGATGCCATGTAGGATTAAAGACTTGCAACATTTGCAATTGTGTTTGCAAGGCCACCTAGGATAAACCAATTTGTAATTATTTAAATAAACTAAATTTTATATAAAACAATATATATTATTAATTTATTTTATTAATTATATTAATCCTTTTGTTTAAAAAACACATATTATAACATACAATATTGATATAATAATTTATAAAATAAATAAAATGATTGTATTATATAATTATATTATATATTAATCGTTTATTTGAAATTAAAAAATTATATTTTAATTATCATTAAATTAAAATAAAGAATTATATATCATGTTAATTAACTAAAAAAATATAAGGGAATTTAATTAAAATGCCCTAAGTTGAAAAATCAGTACCCAATATGCCCCAAATCTTGTTATTTTTGCCAAAATACCCCCTAGGTCCGCGTTTTTCACTGTTACACGCGGACCTGGTACGCGTTTTGTCCGCGTTCACTATTACACGCGGACTTGGGTCGCGTTTTGGCCGCGTTTCGAGAGTTACACGCGGACATGGTACGCGTTTGGCTTCGATGCGCGTTTGGTTCGCGTTTAGTCCGCGTTTGGTCCACGTTATCCACTGTGAAACGCGTATCTGGGCCGCGTTTTTTACTGTGGAACGCGTACTTGGGGGCCGGCCCATAGCATTGTTTAGGGTTTAGAGATCAACGGTGTGGATTGTTTCATTTGTTAGGGTTTGGCTCCTATAAATAAGTGAGGTCCCCCACCCATAACCCCACCACCATCACTCTCAAAGGGATCCCATCTATTTCACTCTCTCAAATATATCGTGTATTACACACGCTCGGATCTCGGCTCGGTTGGTTAGCATTTATAAAAGTCGGATATGGGTCGACCACTTTCTTCGGTAAGTTTTCTTTAACCGCGTTTTAATTTTATATTTATTTTAGTGATTATGTGTTAATTTTAGAGTGTTGTGTTTATGTTGATAATATGTTAGAGGTTGCGTTAATTTTAGTTTTACATATTACGTTGATTTTAGAGATTGCGTTTTTTTTAGGATTGCGCTAATTTCATAAAATAATTGTAGAGATTGCGTTAATCTTAGAGATTGCGTTTTTTTTTTGTATAAAAAAACTGTAGAGATTGGGCTTGTTTTAGGGATTGCGCTAATTTCATAAAATAATTGTAGAGATTGCGTTAATCTTAGAGATTGCGTTTTTTTTTTGTATAAAAAAGTGTAGAGATTGGGTTTGTTTTAGGGATTGCGCTAATTTCATAAAATAATTGTAGAGATTGCGTTAATCTTAGAGATTGCGGTTTTTTTTTTGTATAAAAAAAGTGTAGAGATTGGGCTTGTTTTAGGGATTGCGCTAATTTCATAAAATAATTGTAGAGATTGCGTTAATCTTAGAGATTGCGTTTTTTTTTTTGTATAAAAAAACTGTAGAGATTGGGCTTGTTTTAGGGATTGCGCTACTTTCATAAAATAATTGTAGAGATTGCGTTAATCTTAGAGATTGCGTTTTTTTTTTGTATAAAAAAGTGTAGAGATTGGGCTTGTTTTAGGGATTGCGCTAATTTCATAAAATAATTGTAGAGATTGCGTTTTTTTTTTGTATAAAAAAACTGTAGAGATTGGGCTTGTTTTAGGGATTGCGCTACTTTCATAAAATAATTGTAGAGATTGCGTTTTTTTTTTTTTGTATAAAAAAAGTGTAGAGATTGGGCTTGTTTTAGGGATTGCGCTCATTTTATAAAATAATTGTAGAGATTGCGTTAATTTTAGAGATTGCGTTTTTTTTTGTATAAAAAAACTGTAGAGATTGGGCTTGTTTTAGGGATTGCGCTAATTTCATAAAATAATTGTAGAGATTGTGTTAATCTTAGAGATTGCGTTTTTTTTTTTTGTATAAAAAAGTGTAGAGATTGGGCTTGTTTTAGGGATTGCGCTAATTTCATAAAATAATTGTAGAGATTGCGTTAATCTTAGAGATTGCGTTTTTTTTTTGTATAAAAAAACTGTAGAGATTGGGCTTGTTTTAGGGATTGCGCTACTTTCATAAAATAATTGTAGAGATTGTGTTAATCTTAAAGATTGCGTTTTTTTTTTGTATAAAAAAAGTGTAGAGATTGGGCTTATTTTAGGGATTGCGCTTATTTTATAAAATAATTGTAGAGATTGCGTTAATTTTAGAGATTGCGTTTTTTTTTTTTGTATAAAAAAACTGTAGAGATTGGGCTTGTTTTAGGGATTGCGCTAATTTCATAAAATAATTGTAGAGATTGCGTTAATCTTAGAGATTGCGTTTTTTTTTTTATAAAAAAGTGTAGAGATTGGGCTTGTTTTAGGGATTGCGCTAATTTCATAAAATAATTGTAGAGATTGCGTTAATCTTAGAGATTGCGTTTTTTTTTTTTGTATAAAAAAAGTGTAGAGATTGGGCTTGTTTTAGGGATTGCGCTACTTTCATAAAATAATTGTAGAGATTGCGTTAATCTTAGAGATTGCGTTTTTTTTTTTTTTGTATAAAAAAAGTGTAGAGATTGAGCTTGTTTTAGGGATTGCGCTCATTTTATAAAATAATTGTAGAGATTGCGTTAATTTTAGATATTGCGTTTTTTTTTGTATAAAAAAACTGTAGAGATTGGGCTTGTTTTAGGGATTGCGCTAATTTCATAAAATAATTGTAGAGATTGCGTTAATCTTAGAGATTGCGTTTTTTTTTTTTTTGTATAAAAAAGTGTAGAGATTGGGCTTGTTTTAGGGATTGCGCTAATTTCATAAAATAATTGTAGAGATTGCGTTAATCTTAGAGATTGCGTTTTTTTTTTGTATAAAAAAACTGTAGAGATTGGGCTTATTTTAGGGATTGCGCTACTTTCATAAAATAATTGTAGAGATTGCGTTAATCTTAGAGATTGTGTTTTTTTTTTGTATAAAAAAAGTGTAGAGATTGGGCTAGTTATAAGTTAGGTGCGTTGACAACATCCTTGCATTACTATGTAGGACGATTTTGATAACGTCGATCTTTCGTTCAAATGTCGCATCTCCATGGTAAAGGAAATTAGAGATGCTTTTGAAGCGTGTCCACCTGAACGGGCACAACGTTTACACGAAATGTTTAGCCGCACATCTTTCGGGCCATGACTCGAGCTTACCAATATTGTACAGGACCCCCTTCTAGTACACATGTTTTTACAGATGGAGGTCGAGGTTGCGAGACCACAGCCGGAGGAATTGTATTTTCACGTGTGTGGGACTCGCATGCACTTTGGTCGTCGTGAGTTCTGTATTGTAACAGGACTCCTTTTCGGACAAATACCCGACCTTCCTACCTTGACAGATGAGTCCTTCGTTAGTAAGGTTTGGCCCGGCCTTGCACCAGGTATCTTGACGCTGAGAACCGTCATCGAGACGATGAGAACTGGTCTGGGTGCGATATCCGATGAGGATGTTGTGCGTGTTTGCTTGGTGGTGATGGCGGATTTGATGTTCATGGGTCGTGATCCAAGGCTGTCGGTTTCCTCTACTGTACTTATCGCTGTCGATGACTTGGAGAGGTTTAACCGCTATCCGTGGGGTAGCTACATCTGGAGTCACTCATACAAAGGACTCCACGGTGCCATCGCCAGACGCAAGCAGAAGAACCAGCAAAACAACAAGATGGCGTTGAACGGGTTTGCACATGCCCTAAAGGTTAGATAAGTACAATAACATAAAAATCAATTCATTAACTAATTTTGCTAATTTTGGATTTATTCTAACGTACTTGTTCAATTTATGTAATTCCAGATATGGATCTTGGAGATGTTTCCTGCCTGTCGGCAAAACTTCACCAAGCGCTCCGATAGGTTGATTAGGGGAACCAAATGGGATCGAGATGTTGTCCTTAGTAAGTCTGCATGCATTGGGATCTTCAACTCAGCTTTGAGCGTACGCCCTCTTACTATATTTTTAATTGTAGTAATTAAAAAACTATTTGTGATTTATATGTCTTATAATTTTTTAGGTTGTTAATGCGCCATATGCGGAACTGAGGCCTACTCAGGATGAGCAGCAGTCGAGTTGGTTTCGACGGAGCGTCGCCTTTTTTGAAAGTTCGGCGGGCAGGCGACCGACAAAGAGGTCCCGACGTAGAGGTCCTGATCCCGATGACAATGATGACGATGGTGACGATGATGATGAAGATGACGATGATGGCACGCGACGTCAGGCTCCCCCTAGCTCTAGCTATCAAGCTCCCCCTAGCTCTAGCTATCAGGCTCCTCCTAGCCCCACCTATCAAGCTCCCCCTAGCCCCACCCATCATAGGATGCCTGATATAGACCCATACCAAGATAAGTGGGAGTACATGACCTCCGTGGACAGACGCGTAAGAGACCTCGAGGCCCTCGATATGGCCAGACGCATAAGAGAGCTCGAGGCCCTCACCGCACACCTTCGCCACACTCACGTTAGTGTTTAACTTAATTTGGGGATATTACGCCCAATACTTTAATATTGGTTTGTGTATTGATATTACGTTCCATGATTGTATTAGGTGTCAACGAACATGGCGCCCACTTACACGTCGCCTGGGCAAATGCATGGGTACACGGGTGCGGCATATGCGACCACATCATCCTAGCGAAATGTAGGTTATTTTTTTTATTACGTTTGAAAGTAATTATTAAGAGTGCTCATTATAATCCATGTCACCAGGTTGGGATGACAAGTACGACGCCAGCCTACACGTCGTCGGGGTACACACAGGCGGCAACCGGAGGAAACTACCCTTTCTCGACCCCATCATTCCAGCAAAATGTAAGTTACGACGAGTGCTCATTGTTGTTCTTTTTTTGTTATTACGTTTGAAGATTCTTATAATGACCTACGTCACCAGTTTGGGATGCAGGCGGGGGACTATTACAGACCACAGATGATGGAGTCGGGGCCGGGGCTGTCCGTCCTAAGCGGGTTGGTGGAAGATTTTTTGGGAACTTCCATCCCTTATTCGATGGGGTCGGAGTCGGGGGTTGACACCACCCAGGCGCGGGTGAGTACTCCGATGACTGATGATATCATCGATCACCACTTTGAGGATGCTGACATGCCCATACATGAGCCAGATCAGGCAGCACATGAGAGGGCGAGACGGGTCGCTGTTGTGGGGCCATCCCTTTGTTCTCCACATGTCCAACAAGCTTCGACCACAACAGTACCTAAGAAAAAAACCAAGGCAAGGGTGAAGGCAAAGGGCAAGGGAAAGGTTGGGGGAGACACTACGATGACTGACGTGGGGCAATCGGTGTTTGTTTCGGCGGCACAGATCAGGGAATTATGTATCAGTGATCAGCTCCCCCACCTGATGTGTCCATTTTACGACGGCCTTCAAATGAATGCCGATTTTTTCATGCTACTGTTGGGTGTAGGTGGTAGTGGGGATTTCGAGGATCTGGTTAGTATTTAAATATAGTCATATAAACAACTACATTTCTAATGACAGGTCTAACAATCAATGTTTTGTGTATAGCAAATCGACGCTTGGGTTAGAATGATCCAAGAATCCCGCTCTCCACATGCCAGATGGACGGTCATGGACTCCAACTTCTTTGAGTGTCTTACACGGCTGGGCCAAGGATACAGGTCTGTGTTTGAAACATGCAATGGACTAGGCCATAGAACTCATCCAGCTTGGATGGACATCGACGAGGTATGGAAATCGATTTACATAATTTTTGTTCAACTTGTTTGTTACTAACTATTATTGTGTTATTGTAAAATCTTAGTTATACATCCCCATATGCGTCGTGGACAAACATTGGGTGCTCGGTGTTCTGTACCTCCGTGAAATGAGGCTGGTCTTATTTGACAGTTTACGAGCAAGAAGGTACACTTTGCCCTTGGAAGAACGCCTTGGGATCTTCAAAAAACAATTGCCGAAGTTGTTAAAAAAGATACACGACACGCCGGATCGTATCAAGGCCAGCAAGAAATTAGAGGTTATCTATGATCCTGATGCACCTCAACAGACAGGGGGCCTTGGGGATTGCGGTGTGTGGGTGCGTCGTAACATATCCAAGTTTATTGAAGGTCTGCACCCAACAGTTGCACCAGATGCAACTGAGCATGTGGCAAGGGAATGGCGTAATTACATGGCGGAGACCCTTTTCTCGTTGGCTGTCCAAATAAACGATTAGGTTGGGAATACTTTTTATGTTACTTGTGAGTTGTGATGGGCCTCTTGAAATAACAAATATGATTCTTTTTTTTAAAGTCATTTTAAATATTAAAACCCTTTTTTACTTAGATAACTAATTTGGATCGGATGTTTTATTTTATATAAAAATAGAATTCGTTAACTCCCAAGATCACAAATTGATATGAAAAGGGTAGTACATGAAAAAGTTCTTTTGGTAAATAAAAAACAAAATATTATTTAAACTTACCAATTATTAATGACAAACTGGTAGGGTTCAAAAACAACCGGTACAAGTTCATCTAAACAAATATTGAAACGACGTCATTAAATGAAGTGAGTAGGTAACATTGTCGGTCATTGAAATGTCAAACTATGGCTACACGACACTTGGTTTTTCTGGAATCCCCAACGACTTCTTATATGCTCGGGTGATACAATTTTGAAAGTGTTAAGCTCAACTTTCTTGCTGTACACTTCAATGACGGTATAATTTTGTAGTATAAAAATATAAACGCATCAAACCACAAAATACATTGGACGATTTTATTAATGAAACAAAACCATAGAAAGTAAAAGTAAAAAACCGACAACTCTTTAGTGTTGTGAATTTCACAGTTACTATAACACGGGTATTTATAGTAACAAGGAACAATTGTTAAAAAAAAAATGAATCGTTTCAATATTTGCAGATGAATCATTTCAGTATTTGCAGAGGAATCATTTCAGGCTTTGCAGAAGAATCATTTCAGGCTTTGCAGAAGAATCGTTTGACCATGGTTACAAACCTACCTCCGCATATGGTAACAAAACGCGGGGTTAGTCCGCGTTTTAGTGGTGTAACGCGGGGTTAGTCCGCGTTTTAGTGGTGTAACGCGGGGTTAGTCCGCGTTTCAGGCTTTGCAGGGGAATCGTTTGACCATGGCACAAAAAACAAATCATTTCAGGCTTTGCAGAGGAATCGTTTGACCATGCCTTTGAAACTATCATGAACCGATCTTCGCATGGACTATAAGTAGATGCTCCGGTGAAGTAGTATTTCACAACTTCATATCTATCCTTTCTACCCTCACTTTCATTTACAAATATTATCTACATTCTATACATTATCTACATTTTTATTACTTGATGGCTGGAGGTTCACGCGGTAGGGGGAAAAGGTCAGCGAATGGGGCTGGCACTTCATGCTCCGTGGACATCGACCAATTAAATGATGGAGCTTCAAGGATTGACTGGAATGCACCAGATACAACGGAGGATTGGGCGCAGTTTGGGTTAACTGCTTACGATGAACCGATAACGCCTCAGGAGTGGGAGCAGTTTAACAATGCCCAAGCCGCATACTACGCTGCTCATGGAGGAATGCCCCCTCCTACGTATCAATCCAACCAGGGGCCAGGTCTACCAATGTCTCAGGTACTGCCTACCAGGTTGAAAAGGTCATGTGATGAGGCAAATGAAGAGATACGAAATACAGGCAGGACGTGGCTACAAAACATGGAACTTCAGAAGGACAAAGAAGCAACTATTGCGGAGCAGAAGGAGCTCCTGGAGAATATGAAGCGCGATGTCAGGGAGAAACAAAAGGAGATTAGAAAGTTAGAAGATGAACTGGTAGACATAAAAGAAAACTACACCGTCATGGAGGAGCATATGAAGACAAAGGGTGGCTGGGTTACGAAGTGCCGGGAAATCTACCCGTAGTAGGTTTCTCAAAGGGTGGTTGTTGTATGGATGCACTTTAACGTTTAACCTAAGTTTTATTTTATGCATTAATTTTTACTTTATCGATGCTTGAATGTTGTACGGATGCACCATTTCGTTTTCTTTAATTTCAATAAAACGATGCTTTTATGTTTTATCTTTTATTTACACATAATATAATTTCACAATCACGATAAGGTAGATAAAATCAACAATTAACATAATAACAATATCACTTAGCATAGAAGATGAGGTGGTTACAATCAAGGGAAGTCAATGTTAAGGTCAATGCTATCATGCCTTAAAGTTCCATGTGGTTCTAGGTCCGATGACCCTTGAGAGCGAAATTTTTGGCTAGTAGAAGCTCTCCTGGGCACGGTTGAAGGGGCAGGAGTTGGACATTCACCACAAGTATGTCCTACTGCTCCACACCTAGTACACGTTCTCTGTATCGGATCCTCACCACGAGATGGACGTCGATCGTTCTTTCTTGGTCTCCCCGCACGTCTCTTGGTTATTAACGGTGGATAGCATGGCGGAAGGGGGACGTGTGGCAAAACCCATGATTGAGGGGGTCCAACAGGATAGATCAACTCATGATATGTTGACCGGTAAGTACTGGACATGTAGTAAGATATAGCCAGATTGCTGCAATCTCTACGATTCATTGACCTTGCAGCAGCGATGACATGACCGCACGGTAAACCAGAATATTGTCATTGGTTACATTCACAAACACCGTTGACCATATCGACAGTCGCGTGATAACGGATATCCCGAACGTTGAACTTACCATGTCCAATCTGACTTACCCTCCATGTCGTAGACTTTCCCGACCTCCTGCTAATTATCTCCTCCGCCATTGGTGTGAGATGATTACGCATTTCATCTACAAATATGTGTTAATTGTGTTACGATTTATACGGAAGACGAAAAATGCAACAAACATATAAGTTAAAGATTTTAGAGTTTATCAACCTCCCTTTCGTCGTCGAAGTTGGTACCACTCTTGTTGAAAATCTCGGAAGTACTCTATAAGGCCGACAATGGGTAACCTGCGTGCAAAACGGGACAGTGCATTCACCGACTCTACACTATTAGAGGTCATTATGTTATACCGTTGTGCAGGGAAATGAGCCCTTGACCACCTCTCTTTACCAGCCTCATCCATAACTTGTGCTCCACGAGGTACTTCATATCGTAGTGCATTCATGTAGGTCTCGAACTCCCTAATAGTATATACTTTGCACGCCTTCCAATACGTGGTCTTGTTTGTTGTGATACGTTTGTCCGCGCTTTTCACGTTCATCTCCAAATGTCGACAACATAGGGCGTGAGGGGTGGAGGGGTACACGGCAGAAATTGCCGCGCTTATGGAAGGAGCCTTGTCGGACATAAACACCAACCCTTCCGGGGCTCCGATACATTCCCGCAACATGTTCAAAAACCAACCCCACTCTTCCCCCGTCTCGGACTTTCCTACTCCGAAAGCCAAGGGCACAATGTTGTTATTTCCGTCCATGACAACCGCCAAGAACATCATACCCAGGTAATGCCCC
The DNA here is from genome assembly GCA_954870635.1 of Arctium minus. Classification (NCBI taxonomy): domain Eukaryota; kingdom Viridiplantae; phylum Streptophyta; class Magnoliopsida; order Asterales; family Asteraceae; genus Arctium; species Arctium minus. Next base: position 69,773,877 of record OX941095.1, on the reverse strand, counting down.
TTTAAATGGGCAGCGTCTATTACAAGGACAGGACGCATATTTGTCAAAAACGTCCGGATCTACAATAAACGTACGTGGTTATTATTTGTAAATGTTAAAATTCATAATATGTAAAGCTACGACGATTTAATATACTTACCGCACATCCAAGTGCAGCGAAACACAATTCGAAACGTCCGTTTGAATCCGTCCTTATTCTGGTGCGTGTACCCGGATTCTTCAGCTCCAAGTTATATAAATACGCAGGGAGTCGTTCGTACGACTCCTCGGGAGTGCCTCTCACCATTAGTAGTGCCTTGCATCGCGCACGCCATCCTTGGTGGTAACCAATGTTGATCCCGTACTGCTGATTTATATCGTTGACGATGTCCTTCGGCCGAAATGACCTGCTAGCGTCAATAAACTTGTCTTTCAGTATGTGGCCCAAAGTCCTTTTGTTGGCCTGCCGGTGGCTGGCATTTAGTTGTGTCCTCGAACATGTGTGTACGTCGTTCAGTTTTCTAACGACAAACAGCCCTCCTTTAGGGCCCACGGACTTCGCGGACATACTCCATTCACAATTTTGTTGGTCACAGACAGCCTTGTATCTGCGTTTGTCGGATTTCTTCGCTCTAAACACGAAACCCTCTCGCAAGAACTTCATTCCCAACTGTACGGTCATTTCCTCCTTCGTATGAAATATTTGACCTTCATGTATAGTTGTACTACGATTGTAAGGTGCGGGTTGGTAGGCTGGTTTATGGGTCTCCGGGTTAGGAAGAGAAGGGGGCATATCAAAATAATCGTTTAACGCACCAAATGATTTATTGCTAAGGGTATATGTTTCTTCGTCCTCGTCATTATCGGTATCTGATCTGTCCAGATCAGATATACCAGTTGTGAAAACATGTGTTTCGTCATCAGCAACTCCAACAAACCGTCTTTTTGGGTCTTCTGCTTCTTCTTCTTCTTCTTCTTCTTCTTCTTCTTCTTATAGTTGCGTCTCCGGAACAACTTCGGGATAAGATTCGTTAGGACGATATGCATGATCAGAATAAAGTGTGGTGTCGTAGGATGCCTGAAATTGAGAGTCAGACTCCAGTTGACTACCACCGACATGGATTTCGTCATGATCTTCGTCATCATCTTCGTCATCGCCCACCAATGGTGCGACATACACAAAAAGTTGTGGAGGTATTTCTGAATCGGCTGCAAGTAGCATAAAACCAAGGATTTCGTCATCGTTGGTTATCTCCATCAGTGAGCCATCTGCACGTCTGAACACCAACTTGCAAGCAGCAGAATCTCCGATTCCACACTTTCCCACGACGTAATCGATAAACGTCTTATACGAAACCATTATTGGAATATATACACCACACTTTGTGTAGCCAATATAATCCCACCCATTGTTGTTTTGCACCCATTGACCATCGAAACATAATAAGACTCTAGTTTTTTGAACAGATGAACTCATTTTTTCAATAGTATGAAAAATGAAGCAATTCAAGTGGATGTGATGAACGATTTTGCATCTAATCTTACTAATCTTTATAGGAAAATTTGAATGGAGAAAATGAATGTGAACCACATATTCAATGACAATGGTACACTTATTGTATGAGAATCAGACTAAAATGTGGAAAAAAACAGTAAAATCATTCAAAAAATACGCCACAAACAGTTGACCACACATGAAATCATAGGCCTGAAACCCTAATTTTCCAAACCCTAATACGCTTTACACTATTAAACGCGGACCTAACCCTCGTTTTTTAACAAAAAACGCGGCCCAGATACGCGTTTCACAGTGGAAAACGCGGCCCAGATACGCGTTTCACAGTGGAAAACGCGGACCAAACGCGTACCATGTCCGCGTGTAACTCTCGAAACGCGGCCAAAACGCGGCCCAAGTCCGCGTGTAATAGTGAACGCGGACAAAACGCGGACCAGGTCCGCGTGTAACAGTGAAAAACGCGGACCTAGGGGGTATTTTGGCAAAAATAACAAGATTTGGGGCATATTGGGTACTGATTTTTCAACTTAGGGCATTTTAATTAAATTCCCAAAATATAAATGTATATAATAATTTATAAAATAATTAATAAATGTTGTAGTGAGGACTACTTTTGAAAGTGTAGGTGGATTGCATGTATGTAGATGCTAATTGCAAAACCTTGCCGCAATTGAAAGTGTAAATAAATTGATGTGATGTGAATGATCTTATAATTACTTTTGGAATTTATGACAAAGCAGACGAGAAAATGGTACACGCAACCGGCACCACCGGTCGTCGCCATTTTTCCATTTAATTCCCCCCTCCATGGTTGCTCCTCCGCCACGGTTCCGGTGGTCACCGCGCATGGTTCTCGTGGCCTCACTACTAGAACCTTCTAACCGCCTTTCACCTTCTTCACTCTGTTGACTGCGTGTAACAATCTCTCACTTCAAAAGTTTTTCGATTAAACCCTAAGCCTGCTTACTGCGCAGACGACGACGACAACGCGACGACCATGGCGGTGACTGTACCGGCGGTGAGTACGAGCATCATGTGGGACGGTGTGACGGAAATGATAAAATCTGCTCAAAATAAAGGCGTTGATCCATTGATGTGGGCGGTTGAGCTCTCCTCGACGCTTTTGTCGGCAGGTGTATCCATGCCGTCGATTGAGGTTGCTGAATTACTCGTTTCTCACATCTGTTGGTCGAATAACGTGCCAATTGCTTGGAAATTTCTTGAGAAAGCGCTTTCGATTAGGATTGTTCCGCCAATGCTTGTTCTCGCGCTTCTCTCTAACAGGTGTTGTTTATATTGACTGATAACTGATTTAATTGATTTTCCTACTCGTAGACTGTAATATCGTGTTAATAATCGAAATTAGAGCTGAAATAGATCGTGTTTTTGATTCCGGGAGGATAAATGGAGTGGCGATTGAGTGTTTGAGGTTTAATTTGAGTGTAACGTACATGGACGTATAGATACTTTAGTGTTTCCATTTGAATTTTGTACTAAACTCGTTAGTACTGCCATGAAAACATGCTTCTGATGTTTTGAATGCTTGTTTACCACAAGCATATGATGTTGAAAAGTGGAAGAAAAAGGAAAAAAAGGTAATCCAATTTTGAAAGTAAGGTTTGGAGAAGAACATTTAGGTAATTGTTAAGAGATAGAGGTTTATAATTGTTAAGAGATAGAGGTTTTTTAATGTGTTTGTAGTAGGATGTTCTTGTACAATTTATTTTTTGTAATATTATTATTGTTTGACTCAAGTGGATATTGGTTATTGTAGAGTAATCCCAAGTAGAAGAAGCTACCCTGCTGCATACAGGCTTTATTTGGAGCTATTTAAAAGGCACATTTTTCCTTTGGCTTCTGAAGTTAATGGTCCAAACTATCACAAGTAAGATTCTTATCTTCTTTTGGTTTGGAAGAACCTCTGGTTTTGGAATATAGCTGCTTTGGAGTCCTTTTTTGTAAATTGATATGGTTATTGACCATTGCATTGCTCTTGTATCATTGTTATGCAACTGAACTGAACTGTGAGGTCGTTTTCCCTCGATATGTATGTAGCTTGAAAATATACTTGCAGGAATCTTTTGTTTATGCTCATTGATCGTTGATTTGATGCTTTGTTATAAGCCTGAAGCCTGAACAATAGCTTTCTTTTCATGCCATCTTGAATGCTCCATACCTATAATTGAGTGAATTCTCTGTAGTTCCGAGTTCCGACCTGTTATGTGTCATGTAACTTCACATGCCGATAGCATTATGTGGTATGCCCATATTTTTTAGCACATGTTTGGTAGCAAAAACGTCTACCATTGATCGGGCGTGCTCATTGCTCAAACATTGACATTGTTAACATGTAATTGCAGGATCATGGAATCTATAGATGAAGCTCTTCACCTCCACCAGATATTTGGTTTTCAGTCCAGTGAGCCTGGGATTCTTTTGGTTGAATTTATATTTTCAGTAGTGTGGGAGTTACTTGATGCCTCACTGGATGATGAAAACTTGCTGGAACTTGTGCCTGAAAAGAAGTCTATATGGCCAATCAAATCACAGGACATGGAAACCAATGATCATAATAATTTTGGAGAACATAAAATTGACTTTCACCAAGGACTGTACAAATCAAATACCATAATGGCCATTGAAATCATTGGAGAACTTTTCCGTAATAAAGTAACTTCCAGAATTCTGCACTTGGCACGTCGGAATATGTAAGTAACAAGAGCTATTATCTGTTACTATATTTGTCCATTAGGGTGTGGTACATTCTCAGTGTTAGTCCATTAGCTATGGTTGGCATTAATCATCTTTGATCTGTTATTTTGATTTGTTTATTTCTAATCCTGGTTTGCTAATTTATGCTTTTAGGCCTGTGCATTGGGGATCTTTCATTCATCATTTGAGGCTGCTTGTAGCAAACTCAACGGCTTTGAGAACTTCAAAAGCTATTACCCCTGAGGCTCTTTTGCAGTTAACATCTGATAGCCGTGTACTACTGTCCAGGGAGTGCAAAACAATATCTCTGCAACAGTTCCATGCAGTAATGGCTTGTGGATCACTTATATCATCTGCAGGACAAAGTCATGGTGCTAGTCGTTCGTCTATTTGGCTTCCAATTGATTTATTCCTTGAAGACACTATGGATGGATATGTAGTGGCTACTACCAGTGCAGCTGAAACTCTTACTGGTATAATTTATTTTTCTCTTATGGAAGTGCTTAGTTTTATGAGTTTCACATAAAAGACATCATTTTTAAGGCCATCTAAACAAATGCATATGTGTGTTTAGGTCTGCTGAAAGCTCATCAGGCAATTACTCAAGCCTCCTGGCAGGACGCTCTTCTTGGCTTATGGATTGCAGCTTTGCGGCTTGTTCAAAGGGTAAAAACCTATAACAATGTCTAGATTAATTGTTCACATTGGAGAAAACTTTCGCTAACAGAAGGTCTAAAATCATTTTAAACTAACCTTTTACTCCTATAATTGTGCATCAGGTTTTAGAATTCAAATTGCAACAAGTTTTTTATTTGCATAATTGGTATTGGGACTAAGAAGTTAAATGGATATGAGCTGTCTATTGGATTGAAATTATGGTTCTTTTGTTAGAGTTCTGGGAAAAGGGGTGCCAGTGTGCTGACCAGTTACTTAGGTCAAGTCATTCCAATAATTTTGCTCGATGGCCCAAATGTTGGGTCAGCGATATCACTGGAAATGTAGTTTAGTTGGAACTGGCCATACCAGTTACATAACTCATACTTGGGAACGTGTAGCTTCTCATTGACAGCTGATATTGCTTGGAAGTTTCTGTCTCATGTATGTTATCTCGTTTGTTCTTTTTTAACTTTTGGGTTTCTTAGGAAGACGAAGCTGTTGAGGGTCCAGTACCTCGCCTTGATACATGTTTATGCCTACTATTATGTACGACAACTCTTGCAGTTGCTAATATTATTGAAGAAGAGGAGAATGCTCTGCTTGAGGAAGATGATCATAAACGTGTACATCAAGGGAGTGAAGCACAGGTTCTTGGAAACTGTCGCAAGAGCCTAGTTTCTAGTCTACAACAATTGGGTGATTACGAAGGCTTACTGACCCCACCACTATCAGTGACATCCATAGCGAATCAAGCGGCTGCAAAAGCTATCATGTTTTTCTCGGGTATATCAGTTGGAAGTGGTTACCTAGATGGTGTGAGCTTAAATGACATGCCAGTCACTTGTGGTGTGTAATCTGTTTTACCTACTTTGTTCATTTTGAGGCATTTATATTTCATCAAGAAAGATGCTATTATAAGTGGTTTGGTTTAAATTGAGATAAATATATGACTTCCTGTGCCGAGTCTTTGGACTGACTGGTACTTGTAATTCTTAATTTTGCTGACATCTCCATAACTTATTTTATTTCTATCATTCATCATTGTATTGGTGGGTCATGATTGGATCTTTGTGGACCATTCCTTTCATGGAGCTGTTATGATAGCAAGTTCAGAAAAGGGTAGTCAAAGATATGCCTGCCTTGCCTATGTAGTTTCTCTAATTTGCACATGATCTACCTAAATAGAACCTTTTTTGGGGCTTATGTCATTTTTCTTGTTGTGGGAGTCTGGATGGTCAAATACACCGTGCTAAATCGGGTACTTTCTTGTATGCAGCCGGAAACATGAGACATCTGATTGTTGAGGCCTGTATTGCGAGGAATCTCTTAGACACATCAGCATATTTATGGCCTGGCTATGTCAAGGGGCATAGCAATCAAATACCTCGCACCATTTCTGGCCAGATGCCTGGCTGGTCATCATTGATGAAGGGGTCTTCTTTGACTCCTTCAATGATGCATACTTTGGTTTCAACTCCAGCTTCAAGGTATGCTCGTCTCAGTGGGTTTGAAAGTCTTGACGTTATGTTTTCTAACTTTATGCTCGCCAACAAGATTTCTATTTGAATTGCATGGAGTTAGATCAATTAGCATTGGGTCCATTTGTGGGTATTGTGAATGTTATAACCTTTAACAAGTTTGAACTATGAAGTTCTTGCTGTGAATATACTTTATGAAGGGGTTTCATGGTACTCTCGTTTAATTAAGTGGTATTTTACATGAAAGAAGTTAGCTTAGCTAATTGCTTTGGGATATTTTTAGTTGGTAACTGTTTTAGTTCATTCCATAGATAAATGTTTGTATCAGAGTCTGATGATCTTTATTTCCATCTTTTATGCATATAAGAAATTCCTTCAGTTTTTATATTACTATTCATGGTTTATTGTTCCTTGTCTCTTTAGATCTTAATGTCAGTTGAAATTTATCATCCCACTGAGTTAAATAAAGTTTGTAATAATGGAAGGTCTAAAAGTTAGAATTGCAAAAAAATGGTGGATGGTTTCATGATTTGACTTGTCTAGGAGGTAGAAGAACAGATATCCGACTTCTTGTATCTGGAAACCCGACTCTATATTCCTTCTTGCATGGTTTGTATAATACTAGACTTGGTTATAATCAAGCTTTAGCTCAACACCTTGGACTTATTTCTTTTTTTGGGGGGTTGCACATGTGCAACCTTTTTTTTGTTCCCTACCTCTAGTTTTTATTCACCGTTAGTAAATCATTAACCGGTTGTGACTTGGTCTTTTACTAGTCCATGTTTAATGTCCAATTCATCTTGGTGAATTTTTCTCATTTTATTCTATATCTAAGCTACTTCTACAGTTTTACCATCATCCTACAGGTTTATTTATCCTTATAATCTTATATGGTTTTTTAATCTTATCATTTCAATATAAGTTCCTGGTGGCCACTTGCAAATATCTATCGCAGACAAAGGCAGTGGAGCAAGTCTAAATTTGCGCCATTGGCATTAGCTACTCTTGTAGTCCCATACAATGCTGAAGGACTTCTAGCCACATAGCACAAATGATTTGCTTTTATGGTGTACACTAACTCTGCCATTGCGATAGGCATGCCATTTTGATTAGTTGAGCTTTTCTTGTTCCATATTACCTGTGATCTCTCTCTTCTATGGCCATGTTTGGCAACCATAAGCTAGCTTATTTTTTGAGCTTATTGCAAAAGCCCCGTTTGGATAAAGCCAGCTCATTGAAACGCCAATAAGCTCCAGGAGCTTTTTGTCACTTTCTTCCAAATATACCCCTGATTAATATGAATTGTTATTAGTTATTAATAAATACTAATTGTAAATTATTAATTACTATTAATTATTTAGAATTATTATTAATCATATTATTATTATTCAATATATTTAGTTCCCAAAAAGCAAATATAACAATTTTAAAAATATTTTTGTAAGTTACATAAAGATTAAAGTTATACTTCTTCTTTTTCATAAAAGAATAAAACTTTGATAAATGATTTTAATAACATCTTTAATTTAATTATTAATTATTATTTTTTGAAGAGTTATTGATTAATTAAGATATGTAAGGTTGGCAAACTTTGTTTTTATTCATATTAATTTAATTTTTTTTCTAAAATACACAAATCCAAATCTATAATATTATATATACAATTAATAATTAAATTTGAAATTTTATTAATTACCATATTATATTATTAGTGATTTGTCTTAATTGTATTATGAAGTTATCATGACTAATTCTTTAACATGTCTTTTTTGGTCAATTGACATTTCTCAACTAGCTTGTCAGCTAGTTTTTGGCTTTTTGCCAAACATGATTAGTTCATCAGCTAGACTATTGGCTACCGGCTAGTTTATAAGCTGGTTTTTCAAACATAGCCTATAAGTTTCAAATATTTGCTGGCACTAAAACATGGTTCAATCATCTGTGGATATCTTCATACTTGTGCAGATCCTTTCACCAGATATTCTGCTTGCATTGTATTTGACTGCAATTCTTTTCAGTTTTTGGTTTTTATCTGTGGATGGTGTGAAACTCCACCCTATGTCATTACCTAGGAATGGGGGAGGGTCTGACTACTGACTTGCCACCTTGGTTTCTATTTGGCTGGATTGTGTGCATAGATAAGTGTATCTGTTATATAGTTTTTTGTTGTTATGACTTACGAGCAAGATCAAAAGATTTCTATTACCTTGTCTTATACCATGTTGATGCATTATCAGTATGCAGACCTTCGAAATCTTCTGAGGCAGTGCACACATATTGGCATGACTTCCATGTAAATATGTTAGAGCATCTCCAACAGATTAAACTAAATGGAGAAAGTTGAGATTTTGGGCAAATTTTTGCTTGAATAGATTCTCCAAAATGGAGAAAGCATGAGAGAGAGTGTGAAATTCTCCAAATTTGTAGAACACCCCAAAAATGATTACTATGAGAGAGAAACAAATTTATATTATATTCCCACCAATAGAAAACTTAGATTTTAAATATTTATGAATTATGAGAGAGAAATAATATTTTATTACATGTACAAAATTTCTTTAATAATATCTCCTAAATAGAAAATCTGTTAGAGTTGAATGTATTTCTTTTTGGAGATTCTGAGTCTTGATTCTCCATTTTGGAGAAATTTTGGAGAATCTGTTGGAGATTAGGATTGTAATTGCTAGAAATGGCTTTGAATTACTGTCCACAGAAATGGCTTGGTTGGTCTTCAGTTGTTCCCTTTTCTCCCTTTTAGCAGATTATACAAGATGCTTTTGTTAATCATTATTTTGTGGTGTTCATATTTTAAGCTGTCGTCTGGTAACTGAATTTAAGCTCTTGGATTTAATGGAAGCTTAGCAGAGATTGAGAAGATATACGGAATTGCAACCACTGGTTCTGACGAGGAGAAAATTTCTGCTGCAACTGTCCTATGTGGGGCATCACTAACTCGTGGTTGGAATATACAGGTGATTTTATTCATTCATATGGAATTTTGTCTCCTTGAACTCTTACTCATGCAATTCTAAACCATTTGTGGGTGGCTTTTACAGGAACATACTGGATATTTCATCATTAAACTGTTGGCACCACCAGTTCCCGTGGATTATTCTGGGAGCGAGAGCCATTTGATAGTTTATGCTCCTCTTCTAAATGTTCTTCTTGTGGGGATATCATCTATTGATTGTGTTCAGATTTTTTCCTTACATGGCTTGGTAAGTAAACTTTGGATTGTGCTCTCTTTTACGTTTGATGTAACATGGAGATGGCCAAAAACACTTACGCCTTAGGGGCCGTTTACCAAACGCTTACCAGATAAGTGCTTACGGATATGACTTACCTTACCGGGTGAGCATGGCAAGGACTGAGAATCATACTCGGTAAGAGGCATAGCAAGGTCTGAAAATATTACCCCGTGAGAGAGAAGTCTCTTACCCGGTCAACGCGTACCTGGTAAGAGATGCTTACCAACAATCCCTTTTGATGGCTGAGAATGTTACGTTATAAGATAAGTGAGGGTGGTCTCTTGCCCTTATGCCCTTACCCGGTAAGTTTTTGGTAAACGGTCCCTTCCATATATTGGTGACGATTTTGGGCTGCTACCATTTACCCTTTTGTCTTGGTTGCCGTCAAAACTTTGGAATAAGGCAAGAAAAAAGAATGATATGTAAATTCATTTTATACTACCACTTTGGATTTGTGTTGATGTTGATATGTTATTTTTTTCAGGCACCACATCTTGCTGGTGTATTGATGCCCATCTGTGAGGTCTTTGGATCATGTTCTCCGACAGTATCTTGGACTCTCTCAAACGGGGAACGTCTATGCCCCCTTGCTGTATTCTCAAATGCGTTTACTCTTCTGCTGAAGCTATGGAGGTTTCATCAACCAGCTCTTGAACATGTGTTGGGTGATGTAACTCCCGTAGGATCCCAGCTAACCCCAGAATTCCTCTTGCTGGCACGCAATTCACAGTTAGCGTCACGTGGCAATTCACTTGACCAAAAAACCCGAAGGGGGCATTTTAGGAGGTGTAATATGTCGTCTTGGGAGCCAATATTCTTGGATTCTTTTCCAAAACTGACATTTTGGTACAGACAACATCAAGCCTGCATTGCTTCGACCCTATCTGATCTTAAACCTGGAACTTCTGTGTACCAAATTTTTGATGCCCTTCTGAACATGATGTTTAGAAAAATGAATAGAGGTGGTCAGTCGTTGACTCCTTCGACATCTGGAAGTAGCAGTTCTTCTGGACCGATACCTGAGGACTGTACTCTTCGACTTAAACTTCCTGCTTGGGATATTCTGGAAGCTGTTCCCTTTGTGCTTGATGCTGCTTTGACGGCATGTGCCCATGGAAGATTGTCTCCCCGTGAACTCACTACAGGTTAGTGTTTTCTGAGAAAATTATCCAAGTGCTTCATAAACGTTTATTTTCTTTTATGAAACTTTTCATCGATTAGTCTGCAGTCGGTGACTAAAGCCCTCAACTCTTATAAAGCCTTGAAGTTGCATTTGTTTAAGATTTTCCATCTTGATAAACTAGTTACTCAGCAATAATCGTAATTATATATGAATATATGATACCCAGTCCGTCCCAAAATAAATATCTCAAGTCTTATAAAGCCTTGAAGTTGTATTTGTTTAATATTTTCCATCTTGATAAATTTGTTACTCAACAAATAATCGTAATTATATATGATAGTTGATATCCACCTGGTTTTGGTGAGGAGTTGCTTCAGGTTTTTCTTTTTCTGATAAACATTGTACTCGGTCCGTCCCAAAGTAACACATTTCTATTTTAGTTTTTCGCATAAGAAGTGTCCCCTTTCAAAAGTAAGTGCCTACGTTCTAATTCTACCATTAATTATGAGATTGGAAAATTAATTATTCCTCTATTATTAAGGGTAAATTGTCATTTAGTGAATTAACAAGTGTAATAAACTAATAATTACACATTATTAAAATTGTGCCTTTTTCGTTGTGGACATTTATTTTGGGATGGAGGGAGTATATAGTAGCTACTAGTGGTCGCACTAAGCAAATAAAACTGTACTGAAATCACACAACTAATCCTCCTCTTTATAAGGTGTTTTTAGTTAAAAATAAATAATTTCCACTTTCCCATTTTACCCTTAATTATGGGGTGGAGAAAATTTCTCTCCATAACTGAGGGTAAAATTCGTCTTTTGTTAATTAAAAAGTGTAATAATTACACATTCTTAAAACTGTATGCATATTTCATTGTGGGCATTTATTTTGGGATGGAGGGACTAAATGTTTACTTTCCAGTTCTACCCTCTACCCTTGATTATGAGATGGTGAAAGTCATTACTCCCTCTTATTATTAAGGGTAAAATTATCATTTAGTTAATTAAAAAGTGTAATAATTACACATTTTTAAAACCGTGTGCCTTTTTATTGTGGGAATTTATTTTGGGACAGTGGGGAGTATTATTGCAGTTTTATGTGTGAAAAATGTAGTTTTATCATTTATGTGTGGAATGTTTGTTTTCCTTGAAGAAATAAATGATTGCTTCTGCAAGTTTGTTATTCCTAAAACCAATAGTAAAAAATGTCAATTTTTTTGCTTCCATCACATCAGTCAACATGTTACTCCCTTCGTCCCAAATTAAGTGCCCACATTTCTATTTCAGTTTGTTCCAGATTCATTTTCAAAATTAAGTGTGTACTTTACTATTCGACCCTTAATTATGCGATGGAGAAAACTCTCTCTACTATGAAGGGTAAAGTGTCATTTAGTTACTTAAAAAGTGTAATAATTACACACTTCTAAAACTGTTCGCCATTTTCATTGTGGACATTTATTTTGGGACGGAGGGAGTATGATGTACATGAAAAAAAAATCTGGAGTTGCTTTTTCTGAAACATAGGCAACCAGCGTTCCAAAATAGAATCCATGTGCCTCATTATGATTCCGGAATGAATTTAACAACTTTTGTTTGTATCATGTGTACTCGGTGGTGATATTCCGTTATCAATATTTATGGCAGGGCTTAAAGATCTTGCCGACTTCCTTCCTGCATCTATGGCGACTATCGTAAGTTATCTTTCAGCTGAAACAACACGGGGTCTGTGGAAGCCTGCATCTATGAACGGGACGGATTGGCCAAGCCCTGCCGCAAGTTTGGCCATGCTGGAGAAAAACATGAACAAAATATTGTCTGCCACGGGAGTCGATGTTCCAAGCCTTTCTGCAGGTATGGCTTGTTGAAAGTTTTACCTTTTTGCTGTTCAAACCTCATAGTTTGTCTTTAAAAACTAAACCACTAAACGAACCCAGTTAATCCCACACAAAGTAGGGTATGGGAGGGGTAGGACGTACGCAGCCTTTTGTCTATAACAGAGGGGATCCAGAAATATTAGAAAATTTTCCAACTGGGGGCACAAAATAATAACATAATATAAGTATATAACATAAAACAAAAATTTAATTATAAAAAGTAGAGTTTAATAGAAATGACATACAAGTGATTTTTTGTAACACCCAAGTGGTTTTTTCGTTCCATTATGTTGCTTTGCTATTACCAAAAAATAAAACTAAGGGGCTGTTTGGCAGTTGCTGAATGGTTTAGTGCGGAATGATTAAGTGGTCTGAATGATTAAGAGGTTTTTATGATATAGGGTAAAATGAAATATGGTTGTTTGCTAATTGTTCATAATGAAATCAGAGCTCTTAATGGTTAAGGGGGGGTTAGGATACAAAGGTGCTGTTTGTTTTTTAAGAGGTCTAAAGTCTGAAGTCTTATATTAGTTATGATTAATAAGAGGTGGTGTGTAAAAAGGTCTGAACGATTCAGACTTAAGAGCCATTAAGAGTTTTTTTAGAAAAAACAAACAACCCCAAAATCATTAAGGGGCCATTTACCAAACGCTTACCCGGGTAAAAGCCCTTACCAAGTTTACATAGTTATATTACATTAACCGATGAATATGAGTTAGCACTTAATTTTTGCCTATGATACCGTTTTAATGAACTAAAATCTTACCCGATAAGGTAAGTGATAGCGTCGAATTTAACCGGGTAAGTGTTTGGGTAAACATCCCCTAAGAGGATTTTGGAACCATTAAGAGACAACCCTTTTTTTTGCCAAACAAGATTTACCTCTTAGCGATTCAGAGATTGCCTCTTAATGGAACCATTAAGAGGTAAACAAACAACCCCTAAAAAGGCAAAGGGGTTCAGACTTGCAATCTGTAATGCCACATGCAACGACTCTCTACCAGTAGGCTGCAACCACTTTTTGTTAACTTAGGGGAGCATACATCAAATTGAAGCGGATGAAACTTTAAGACTCCTACAAAACTTTCCACTACGTTGGCACGATAGAGGGGTAGCACGGGCACCCCCTCCGTCCTTAAATCAGCCCTTTGTAGAGAAGTCGTTTTCGTGAAGACCCCTGATTGTAGTAAACAAATTGAAAGAAAAGGGAACAAAAGAGCACACTAGAGGTGAGAGTGTATATCACAAAAAGTGTACATTAATAAAAAAAGGTAGCAGGGACATTTATGAAGAAAAATAGCTTAAAAAGACGCGAGGAAAAAAAAAGCACAATACTGACAACTGCTAACGCAATAAAATCGTGTACATTAATAGAAAAGGTAGCAGAGACAAATATGCGTAAATAGGTTTAACACAAGGAAACAATAATGTAATGCCGACAACTACTAGTACAAGAAGAAAAGTCAAGGCACCAAAGGGCTTTGGTCTAGTGGTATCCGGGCCTTTGGAGGTCTGAGTTTCCATCCTCGGTAGGGTGTGTGAGTTTATTTGTTGTATATAAAAATTAGAATAAATGCATTTGATCCTTGTGGTATGCGAGTTTCTCCAAAATTGGTCACATTTTCACGGTTTTGGTTCCTGGACCAAACGACCGTCCGAAAAGTCCAGTAAACTCAAGGGTAAAATCATCTTTTTGTCATTTCCTTGTATTTTAATTATTTTTTTCTCTTTCTTTGATATCATTATCTCCACAAAAGAAACTTCAAGAACACAAGAGAACAAAATTTAAACTTCAACTAAAAACAAACTCTGAACCTAATAAAAAACAAATTCTAAATATAAATGAAACGTACACATAACCAAAATAAAATCCTAGAGGACCAAATCCAAGAAAAAGTGCATACTACCAGGTTATCTACGTATTCAATGAAGTCTAAGGACTAATTTCCTAAAAATCCGCATACTACAAGGACCAAATTCGGATTTTACTCTAAATATTATATACTTCAAAGAAATTAAACGTTTACTAAATGCTTACCGGGTAAGCTCTTACCAATATCACTTAGTCGTTTACCCAAACGCTTACCCGGTAAGTGCTTACCGGTGAGAGTCTACACTATTATTTAACTTACCGGGTAAGATTCTAGTCAATCGAAACGGTATCGTATGCAATAATTTATCCGGTAAGCGCTAACCGGGTAAGAGTCATCGCCCTTACTTAACTGGTAAGACTCTCGGTCCTTGCCATCGCTCTTACCGGGTAAGATTTTAGGTCCTTGTCATGTACATCTAGTAAAGTAATTGACCCGGTAAGCACATACCAGTAAGCATTTCGTAAACGGCCTCTGGTAAAAGGCCTTACTCTATTCCTTATCAGGAATAGCGGCCTGAAACCTCTGATCCATTCTAGATAGCTA
Organism: Arctium minus; assembly: GCA_954870635.1. Classification (NCBI taxonomy): domain Eukaryota; kingdom Viridiplantae; phylum Streptophyta; class Magnoliopsida; order Asterales; family Asteraceae; genus Arctium; species Arctium minus. Next base: position 69,758,868 of record OX941095.1, on the reverse strand, counting down.
GTTTTTCTCCTCGATCGGCCACCGTAAACCGACGCGCGACCAGGAAGTATATCCTGTTCAGATCGATTTGTTTGGGGCTTGAACAAGATCCCAGCATAACATCGTTATACCCCAACCGTAACACAAAGCCATTTTGTGCTCGATCTCTTCTGTCATGCATCATGGCTGGGTGAGTTGTCCCGAGGAATAGCATTCATCGGCACTTACCTTCCCATTTGAGCATGTCACGAACCAAGAATCTTACATGATAAAGGGGCATAACAAGGACCAAGAGTCTTACGGGCGTGAGGAAAAAGACTCTTGCCCAGTAAGTGAGTTAAAAGACTCTTACCCGGTAAGCGCTTACTGAGTTTAGGACCCTTAGAAACAATCCATTTTGATGACGGGGAATATTACATGATAAGGTAAGTAAGGGTAATTTCATTTTCCGGTAAGCGCTTACCTGATAAGCGTTTGGTAAACGGCCAAGGCTAATGAACTGTACAAAGGTAACACAAGAAGAAAAGCTTTATTTTAACTACTTATTCATGAAAAAAAACCAATCTCTTCCTTGCAGGAGGAACCACTCAAGCAACCCTTCCTTTACCTCTTGCTGCCCTAGTGAGCCTCACGATAACCTACAAAGTCGATAGAGACTCCGAGTCGGTCCTGAACCTGGCTGCCCCAGCCTTGAATACCCTTGGTGCTGGCTGCCCGTATCCATGCATGGCCATCATTTCCGCTCTTTGGATTCAAAAGGCCAAGCGTTGGACCGACTATCTAGTTTTTTCCGCTTCTCGGACCGTATTCCATCATAACAGTAATGCTGTAGTTCAGCTTCTTAGAGTTTGTTTCCAATCAACCGTCGGCCTATCCTCGCCGTTTGCTGTCGCAACTGGTGGTGGGATCGGTAATCTTCTCGGTCATGGTTTCGGGTCCCACTGTTCCGGTGGGATTTCTCCGGTGGCCCCTGGAATACTCTACCTACGGGTTCATCGTAGTATTAGAGACGTCATGTTCATGACCGAAGAAATTGTCACTCTGTTGATGCATACGGTTAGAGAGATCGTTTCGACACATTTACCGATGGAAAAAATGAGGAAGGCCAAGAACGGGATGGTGATGAGATACGGTGAGGTTTCTTTGTCTGCAGCCATGACTCGTATCAAGCTAGCCGCCTCCCTTGGGGCATCGCTAGTTTGGATAACCGGTCGGTTAAATTTGATACAATCTTTGATCAAGGAAACCTTGCCCTCTTGGTTTATATCCGGCCACAAATCCGATCTGAGTAAAGGTGAATCAGGCGGGATGGTAGGAATGCTCATGGGTTACGCTCTAGCGTACTTTGCCGTGCTTTCTGGTGCGTTTGCTTGGGGCGTGGACGCGGCATCTTCTGCGTCCAAGAAACGGCCGATAATCCTCGGGGCCCACTTGGAGTTCATGGCCCGGGCGCTTGACGGGAAGATTTCGCTCGGTTGTAATAAGGCCACGTGGCGAGCATACGCGTCGGGTTTCGTGAGCTTGATGGTCTCGTGTGCTCCAAAGTGGGCAAGTGAGGTTGATGTGGAGGTTTTGAAGAGCCTAAGCAAGGGTCTAAGGAAGTGGGATGAGGAAGAGCTGGCTTTAGCGCTGCTCGGTATTTCCGGGGTGAATGCAATGGGTGCAGCTGCTGAAATGATCATCGAATCTTCAGTTTAACACCATCAGGTTCGTGCTTATGTTTTTTTTAAAATACTCCATCCGTCCCAAAATAAATGTCTGCAATGAAAAATGCACAGTTTTACAAATGTGTAATTATTACACTTTTTAATCAACAAAAGGACAGTTTTACCTCTAATTATAGAGAAAGAAAATCTCTCATAAATAAGGGTATAATTGGAAAGTAGACACTTATTTTGGGACAGGTGGAGTATATAACATTTATTATACGGAATACTCACGCACAGGCCTCACCGAACCCTTAACCTCTACGGAGGCTGGGCTCCGTAGGTAACCCGGGTATCGCAGGGCCAACGACCCTTTGGTGGCTATGTTCTATTGCTTGTTACTTGTTCTTTCGATTTTCCTAACCTGCTTTTCTACCATATTTTTATCTCTTTCAAGCTATTGTCTAGCTTTTAGAACCAAAATTTTCTCGCAAATTCTTGCTCCCTCCGTCCCGTGTCCACTTTCAAAAGTAAGAGTCTACTTTCCGTTTGTACCCTTAATCATGAAACGGTGAAATTCATTATTCCCAGGGTAAAATCGTCATTTGATTGATTAAAATTGTAATAATTACACATTTATGAAATTGCACTTTTTTCATCATGGACGTTATGTATTGGGACAGGAGAGTATTTTAAACAACATTTTACAAATTACAAGCCTGGGGGTATTTAAGGAAACATCTCTACTCCTCGGGTAGAGACAAGGCTTGTATACATTTTACCCTTTCCAAACCTTATTCTTCTGTGTGGGTTTGTTTTCAGGTTTGTGGTGGCTATGTTCAGTTTAGATCGGGTAATCAACGATTCTGGAGCTAGGGCTAGTTTGTGTACATATAAAAAGGAGGGTCGTAACCAGCTGAAGTGTACGGTAAGCAAGCAGATATCTTCTCGGCAGTATGGAAATATTTCGGCTACATTTTTCTCCCCCGGATGTTTGTGGTCATTTCGACAGGCCAATTACCGGTCGTTTTCTGTTCTCTTGTGCAGTAAAAGGACGCATCATATCCTGAACGGAACTGTTTAATTTAAATTTGTTATATTAGAAAGAAAGTTAGAACCCTTTTGGTGGTTAAATCTAGGGACTCCAGCCACCAAATACTTGTTTAAATGAATTATGTTAGGTGCATTGTGCTTGGTTGTACAATGTCGTATGTTTTGATTGCATACACTCTTACATGTAGCTTGCTTCAGCCTTTGGGACTTCAATCCTGAAATAGCCTAAAGATTTTTATGATTTTTGTGATCAATTTATTAATAAATAAAAAATTGGTGCGTGAATCACCTATGACTATGTGCTTGGATTGATGGGGAAGGCGGAAGGTTTTGGGTTGGAGAAGACACAGTCATTGAGATGCGATGCATGTTAAGGGATCTTTATTTTATGCTTATATAATAAAAATAATTTTTATAATATACCTTTTATTTATTTAAATTAGAAAATGAAAAAGTTATAAATGATCGAAATGTCATTTACCTAACGGTCAGGAGCTAACAACTTTTAGTTTCGAGGACCAAAACGTTACGCAAATGAAAAATCGAAAGTCTATTTTGGAATCAACAAATTATGGGGACTAAATCCAAGAGTAAAATAAAACTATAGGGACCAAATCTGTAACTCTACAAACATAGGACTAAATCTAACAGGGAGATAAAACCTGAAGAACCAAATCTGTAATTTACTAAAAACCTGAAGGACCAAATCTGTAAGTTACTGTAAAAAAAAAAAAAAAAAAAAAACAATTCTGATAAATGTTATAATATATAATGCCCTTGCGTAAGGGCAATTTTATGCTCTTTATTTTTATAAAATTTCATATATTTCTTATAGAACTATCATAAAAATTAAAAAATACAAAAATTGCGCAAGGGAAATTTGTTTTAAATTTCATATTTTTTTATTATGTTGAATCACCTTCAGTCTATGACCCAAAGATATAGAGTATAGACGATTGAGAAGAAAAAGAAAAGATGTTAAGAGCTCCTTAACAGCTATGTTAGCCACTTTTTATATTATTAAAACGCTACCAAAGAGTCATATATATATATATATATATATTAAATAAGCTGTGAGTCCTATTAAACTCATTAAGTTGCTAACAAATATATACTAAATATGCTTATGGATAGCAATGTTTTTTGTATGATAATGTAATCCTTTTTTTTTTTTTGGGTATCCATGGGTTTTTAGGCCAACTTAAGCGCACCGACTAATCCCCTTGACGATCACGAATGACCTACATTGCAGGTCAACCTCCATAACTAAAAGTTAACATATATGGGTAGATCTCTAACTATTTGTCTATAAAATAAAAACGCAACAATAAAAATCTGTAAGGAAAAAAATTACTTTCAATTCTAACAATTTTATTATTATGTTACAATATTAATTATATAATTAAATATTTAATACATTTGATATTCCAACAAAATCTCAAACAATTTTTATAATTTCCAACAAACTTTTTAAAAAACCATAATTTTAAATGGAGAAAACACTAAAACTCGTCAATAACTAGTTGATTCCATAGATGTTTTGACTGATATAATCAAAGAATGAAAAAGAAATTAATTTAAACGCATTCTTTTATTGTAAAAAAGTTTAAAAAAGATCGATTAATTTACCTTCTTTCTCCAAATATGGACAAACTCTCCTTCTCCCCTCTTTTGTATATTTCGGAGAGCAAGAAAAACTCCAAAATCTTCACGTTCTTCGTTTTGGAGATGCTCTAACCATCAATGCTCCTTGCTTCAAGCAAGACGCAGCTGTGTGGTCCCATGTCGTAAACCGGTGATCCCGGTATCTTCTCAGGAACCGGATCACCGGCCGTGGAAAAGAATCGTGGATACGGAAGAGCCGTGTCGACCAACCGAACCCATACCATGTTCGAACCAGGCGGTGGCACAGCGGCGATCACCGGATCGTCTCCGCCATTGAACGCAACAAAAATGTCACCGTTCGATTGGTTTTCATCATCTTCATCGACCTTTAAACTCATGGCAAGAAACCTGCTCGTTGGATCCTCCCAATCGGGCGGAGACAGATTCGGCCCGTGCCAATCGATATTCTCCACCTTCAAGAACTCCCGGCTCTGAAGAAGATCGCTTCGCCGGATTTTGAGCGCACTCAAGAAAGAAACAAACTGTGTCGTTTGAATACCGAAACCAGTTTGTAAGGCTTTCCAATTGAACGGTTTTCGATCACTTTGTTCTAACGAACCACCGGATGATCGACCACATTCGTCTCCCATATTGAGAACCGGAACACCCAAAGAAACGTACAAGATGAAGAGAAAGTTACGGATTTGTTTGAGTCGGGTTTCGAGAACACTTTTCTTTTTGGTGGCACCTTCTTCGCCACAGTTCCAACTTAACTCCGTGGTTCTACTAAAGCTCACCAAGTCTACAAGCGAAAACCCGTGGTTTCTGGTGACGAAATTGAAAGAAAAAGCAGGGCCACGACCGTTCAAAAAGATATCGCCGCTCCCACATAACCGTGTTGCAAGATTACTAAGGAGACTCTCACCTCTAAGATAATTTCTAGCATCCTTACAGAAGTTTGTATTCATTTCAGCCCATCTCTTCCAATGAGGAAACCGGATTTCCTTTGCGGATTTGTGATACGGGTTGAAAGAATCCGCGATAAGTTTGGTCTTCGAGAGTATAGGATCAAAAGCGATCGCTTCAATCAAAGGTGGGCGAGAAAGATTTTCGCCATTAAACCCTCGTAACATCGAAGAAGCGTTAACGAAACAGAAACCATCAATATGGTATTCGATCACCCAATGTCGAAGGCTATCTAGGATTAGCTGTTGAACAACAGGGTGGGCACAGTTTAGTGTGTTTTTCGTTCCAAGATCAGCTCCTTCTTTGACAAAATAGTAGGACAAATTATCGATCTTGGTCGACGAAGCATTTTGACTAGTATGGGTGAGGACAACTTCCAGTAAAATCTCGATCCCATCGGCATGCAATCTCTTTACCATCTCCTTCATAGACGTAATGGTCGACATAGAGCCACCGGGAGGTCCAAACGAGTCGTGTGGTGAAAAGAAATGGAGCGGGAAATATGGTCCTACTTGCATATCGAATGGAACTATTGGCTCTAATAAGATCGCATTAATACCCAGATCCTTAAAGTGATGCAACTTCTCGGAAACACCTAAAAAGGTTCCTCCAATCTCATTAGGTAAGTTGCTAGATGTATCTTTTGTGAAATCCGTTACATTTAACCGATAAACCATTAGTTTCTCCATGGATAAGCAAGGGTGGACATCACCGCTCCAATCAAAAGCAGGTTCGCTGCAAATTTCCCCAAGAAAATTCTCTCCTATGACTTTAGCATATGGATCTAATAAAATGCGTTTCACCTGAGACTTATCTTGAGCGCCATTTCTGCATCGATATCCATAAGACACGAAGTTCATGGCACTGTCCATTGAAGCATGCCATATGTCACCTGATCGATTGACATAAGGATCTAGATCAATCTCTAAAGCGGGTTCTTCTTTTGAACTGTCATCAAATAAGCACAAAACTACACTTTTGGCGTTTCTGGAGAAGAGAGCAAAATTGATGAAACCGTCAGGTGTATATGAAAGGCCAAGTGGAGCAGGATACCCTGATCCTATACCTACTGGGAAACAGAAATTTGTCTTTCTATGGCTTCTGATCTCGATCTTTTCACCACTTAGTTGAGACTTCAATAAGAATGAAACATAGAAGGGAGCTAAACTTGCATCAAACTCCAATTCAACAGAAAGCTTGTTCAAAGATTTATTCACAAAAGGGGTTTCAAAGATTCCTGAATCGCTTGATTGCAAAGGCATTAGGGATGATGAATCAGATCTGAATATGCCCCAACTCATAATTAAATCACCATCATTGCCGCTAAGCTGCAAATAGGAAACCTCAACATCCACCCCATACTTGTCATTTTTTAACCGAGTAATAACCTTCACATGGCCACCCTTCTCTGTCCTAAACAAATAAGTGGATAATTTCTCATCGGTTTGAATTACAGGAAGAGTTGAAGCAGCCAAAACTCCTACTCTAAGATTGTCGCAAGAACCTTTTATCATGTTCTTTGCAACTTCTCCAAAAACTAGGTTCCGCTGCATATCTAATCTTCCTAAACTTCGTGTCACTCTTCTACCATATTTGCAACTATCAGCAACAATCAACTTGGAGAGTTTAGTGGTTCCACAGGTTAGGTAACGAGGCTGAGTTGCAGAAGATAATGAAAGCATTGCCATCGATATGTCTGAATGAAATACACAACCCAAGAGCGCAGACATATAACTTGCAGAAACCACTATTACTCTACATAATCCTCAATCTCCCGCTGCTTAAAGTGAGAAGAATCAGCACCCAGCACCCTAAACAAACAATTTTAATAATTCATATAGGAAAGTTACGTTCAAGTGCTGATTACATTTACAAATGGTACTTGACCAAAACCAAGACTCCATGAGTATCATCCTGTCTACCAGTGAAATATAACAATAAAAACAATTAATAATTACCTAAACCTATTACCTTCTCCCTCCATTTCATAAACTACAGTCCACTCCATTTTTGCAAAGATCAAGAGTTGTAAGAATGTGATCTCACACATTTCAATTTGAATCCTAACTTCTTCTAGTTAAAAGTTCACCAGCATACAATTGAATGATTCACGAAAAAAAATCATTTACCACAACAATCGATCAATATCCAATCCAGAAAACCTAGGACTAATCCAAATCCGAGATGCTGAGCAGCTATGAAATCATTTAACATCAAGTATGCATATTCAAATCGGAAAATGAAGAATCGAATAGATTCAAACATAATCAAAACATATGCTAAGAACTTCAACAAAATAACGGGAATAAAGTAAGTAAAACGCAAAAAACTCACAGCATTTAGATTGATGAGCATCATAAGTTAATGAGATTAATCATAACTTAACCTATTACCTGCTCCGTCCATTTTTTTTGCAAAATCAAGAGTTGTAAGAATGTGATCTCACACATTTCAATTTGAATCCTAACTTCTTCTCGTTAAAATTTCACCAGCATAAAATTGAATGATTCACAAAGAAATTCATTAATATACACACAACAATCGATCAATATCCAGTCGAGAAAACCTAGGACTAATCAAAATCCGAGATGCTGAGAGCAGCTATGAAATCATTTAGCATCAAGTATGCTGTATGCATATTCAAATCGCACAATGAAGAACCGAAGAGATTCAGACATAATCAAAACATATGCTAAGAAATTCAACGAAATAACTGAAAATAAATTACGTAAAACGCAAAAACTCACATCATTCAGATTGATGAGCACATGAAAAGCTGCAATTCAACTGAATCTCCGTGAAGATTGATGAGGAACTATGGCAATTCGATTGGAATGCGTAGCGATTTTGGAGTTTAGTGAAGAAGGGGAAGATGGTGAGAATGTGCGAGATTCGAAGTTATATCTCTGTTTCTGATTTCGTGACGCCTTTGGATGTGCGATTTAAAAAATTCGGAATTATCATTTAATTAAAGTTTTAAATAATTTAATATTTCTTTTTTTATTACATTTTTTGGTCGGTGCTTTTTAAGACCGGGCCCGGGCTTTCCGTTTTCAGTGAGCAAAAATAAGGCTCGAGCCTAAACCTCACCGGGCTTTGGGCTAAAAGAAAGGCTTGATCGTGTTTTTTTAGATCGGACTTTTTTAGGCTTTTCTGGCTTAGTTGCGGTTTTCCAGTCCGACTTTTTCGAACCCTACCTGCCCCTGAAATTCCGGCTTGATCGTGCTTTGAGGCTTGGATCGGACCGGAACTTCGGACCCACGAGGCCTGGGCTTCTTCAGGCTGGGCTCAGACGGGGCCGTTTGTTTACCTCTTAATGGTTCCATTAAGAGACAACCTCTGAATCGTTAAGAGGTAAATCTTGTTTGACAAAAAAAAGGTTTGCCTCTTAATGGTTCCAAAACCATCTGAATGATTTTGTATCCTGACTCTGCCTTAACCATTCAGAGCCCTGATTTCATTCTTAACAATTAGCAAACAACCATATTTCATCACACTATATCATAAGAGCCTCTTAATCATTCTGCACCAAACCATTCAGCAATTGCCAAACAGCCCCTTAGACAAGCTTCGAGTTTGGGCCTTTTTGTGCATCCATATGTATGCATGGTGTTTCTTCTGAACTTCATTTTTTTGGTCTAACTAACACTAGCTACATGATCCTACACTTAAATCTACCACTCTAGTCATGTGTCTCCAAGAACTCCTATCAGATGTCATGATTAAAAAGTATTTGTGTTGTTATATCCATCCTCAATTGCTCATTTCACGTCCTCCTCAGACAACCCATCTTCACCCCCTCGACCATCACAATTTCAACTGTTAGGATCAAGCGCTTACCACTACGCCAAAAGCAATTGTTGATGGAGAAGGCGCAACCTTATTTCCTTATAGCGTAGCAACCAGCGCCACGTTTCGATTTAGGAAGATGTTGGTCAATGACCCAACAATCCCCCCCCCCCCCCCCCCCCCCCCCGCATCTGCCAGCACTAACAAGATCTTCGCTAGAAGTCAATGACTGCACAGCATGCCTTTGGCATTTAAATGCACTCCATGGGATTCGAACCCGTGACCTGTTCTGATACCACATGTTAGGATCAAGCGCTTACCACTACGCTAAAAGCAATTGCTGATGGAGAAGGCGCAACCTTATTTCCTTATAGCGTAGCAACCAGCACCATGTTTCGATTTAGGAAGATGCTGATCAATGACCCAACATCTACTCTCCTCACCAACACCGCCACCAAAACATGTCAACCACCGCAATGGTCTCTCTCTCAACTCCGTCCAAAAGACTTCAGTATCCTGTCTAACATGGTCCGACCCATGGGCTTTCCTGGTCACCCAACAGTCGATTTATACAACTTGATTGGTCTGATGGCTACCCTGTACAATTTGCTCTTCAATTTTTGTGGGAACTTCTAGTCACACAACACACACATGACAACTCTCCATGCATACCATAGGTGAATATGGTCACTAGTCAAAATTTATGAGCAAAATAAACTGATTTTACAAATTTACCCCTTACTTTTTGAAAATGTGGGAAGTCATATTGTTCAATGTTCACAAAGAAACCATTAAGATGTACAGAATAGATGCAGAAGCAAAAGAATGGTTATTAGATCAGCTGAACAACTAGTTTTCCTGTACACACACATGCCATGTCTTTGACTCGCTCTTGACTCGGTTCCGATTTTACACACATTCTTTGACTCATTACATACAAAACTCACAGGTTGTCCTCGGTCGTTATCACTCTCGGAGCTGCTTTAGAACCACCCTTGGATGTCTCTGAAATAAATTCAAAACGATTTAGATCATGGGAATCAAGAAACCGGGCCAATTCAAACTGCGGAAATACCGATTCTGTCCTGAGAAGTGCCTTCTTGAGTTCCTTGTACATGATCTCTATGCAAACTCCTCCTTGTCGCGACTAGCCGATTTTCCTCTTCTACTTCATCAACCATCGGTCGTCGCTCAAACTCTACCGCACCCTTGAAAACCGGATGTACGTATGCATCTTGGAGATACAATTTTAAGTTAAGTTGTGGTTCGGTTGCCCTTTCTAGTGTGTCTTTTCTCATTGCATCCTGTAATCAAGTGAAATCATGTTACCATCATTTATCATACAAAAGGGTAATATTGTCTTTTCACATGCACAGGATATGGTTAGTAATATCCCTGAAAGAGCCCTTATAGAGAGAGGGGAGGAACCTACATATATACAGGTTTGATTTGATTATCCATGTTTAGCCGATTTGGTGCACCAACACGCCCCATTAGGCGGAGGTTAGTCAGTGACCCCAAGAACAGAGGCAAAAGAGTGTTGAATCCGTAGGTAATACTAGACACGGACCATCAAACTTCTTTGAATATGTGGAACCTCTTTGAATGTCTTTCTAAAAGAACCCTTATAAAATAATTTTTTATGTGAAACGTTTTTTAAGCTCTCTCGAAAAGAGTTGTTATACAGATAGGTGAGGTTCCTATATATATATATATATATATATATATATATATATATATATATATATATATATATACAGGTCTGATGGTCCTTGTCTAGCCGATATGGGACTTAACACGCCCCTTCAAATGGAGGCTAGACAGTGCCCCCACGAACATAGGCGAAAGAGTGTTGAATCCCTAGGTGACGCTAGACCCTGCTCTGATACCATCTTAGGATATGTGGAACCTTTTTTAATTTCTCTATAAAAGAGTCCTTATAAGATCACTTTCATGTGGAACTTTTTGTATCTCTCTCTAAATAAGCCCTTTATAGCGAGAGGGGAGATTCCAACATATATACAGATTTGATAGCTCATGTCTAGCCTATGTGGGACTCAACACGCCCCCTCAAACAGAGTCTAGACAGTGTCCCCAAACGCGAGTGTTGAATCTCTGGGTGATGCTAGACCCCGCTCTGATACCATGTTAGGATATGTGGAACCTTTTTGAATCTCTCTCTAAAAGAGCCCTTATAAAATCACACTTTCATGTGGAACATTTTTTCAATCTCTCTCTAAAAAAGTCCTTATGAGGAGAGGTTCCTACATAAACACAGATTTAATGGTCCGTGTCTAACCGATGTGGGACTCCAACACGTCCCCTCAAACAGAGGCTAAACAGTGCCCCCAAGAACAAAGGCGAAAGAGAGTGTTGAGTCCCTAGGTGGTGCTAAACCCCAGTTCTGATACCATGTTAGGATATGTGGAACCTCATTGAATCTCTCTCTTAAAGAGCCCTTGTAGAGAAAGGGTATGTTCCTACATACATATATATATATATATATATATATAGTATATATAAAAGTTTGATGGTCTGTGTCTAGCCAATAACACTAACCACTAATGGGAATCGTCTGAATGCTGATTCAAACCGGCCCTTGCAGACTCTAAAGAACCAGAATGTCAGGATAGGAAGAGGAATCAGGAAAGGTGTTGCATTAGATGCCTTTTTTGTGTTCAGCAATCCTAAGAACAGAATATGTGAAATCATCAATCCAATGATTATACGTCGATGAACATCTGGCCAAAACGTTGCACCGCTCTCGTACTTCTGATCGTACACATTGATAATCTAACACCCATAAACAAAAATACCCAAAAATATCAGATAAATAATGACTTTTTTCAATTGGGATATTCCCATTTGAATTCAGGTTTCAAATAAATGCACATACCAGTAAACAGGTTACCTGATGGCGAAAAACCAGATAGGAGAAGGCGAAAAATACAACGATGAAAGGGAGGAGTAAAGGGGTGACAGTTGAGTACACTAGTCCAAGCAAGAAGTACAACTGTATCCGAGGCTCGGATATTGCCCAACTCAAGGAACCAGCATCCATCGCCTGCTCTCGGTCCTTTTCTGTTTTCACCAGAAATGCGTTTTTCAAGTGAAAAATGATTAACGGAACCAATCTGAGGATCTCTGCAGCAATGCCCGACCAACCATCTACCATGATGTATGTTATAAAGAATGTGGCTTTCATCGGGATCGACACACCCACGGTTTTAGGAATCCTGCATTGATTAACAAGCTAATAAGAAGGGGAAAAAATGTTAACGGATATAAATATGCGAAAAAAGATAACGTCATACTCCGTTGGGGACTGATTCATGAATTCTTTAAGTTGCTGAAAAGCGGTTCCTGTAATGATGCTTCCAAGAAACACGTTCACAAGCAAAAATAAGTGATATTTCCCAGCCGAATGTGTCTCCAAAGCTGATAGTGCAGTATATCCCTCGATTTTCGACATTGTCATTATAATTGTTGGAAGAAGAATGAGGAATATCTTTAGTATAATCCCAGGAAGATAACCTTGAATAAGAGACTTGACTGATCCCCTGCAACAGAAAGCCCATCGAAAGAATCAATATTCTACGAACAAAAATACTCCCTCTCTTCCAAGACGAATGTCCACAATGAAAAAGGCACACAGTTTTAGAAATGTGTAATTATTACACTTTTTCATTAAGACAACTTTACCCTTAATAATAGAGGGTGTAAGGAATTTCTCCAAGGGTAGAATTGGAAAGTAGGCATTTACTTTTGAAAGTGGACACTTATTTTGGGACAAACTAAAATAGAAATGTGGACACCTGTTTTGGAACGGAGGGAGAAATAGATTTGGCGCTCAGAAGTTCACTCACATTTCAATAACAGGTTTCAAAGCAGGAAAAACTTTCTGAATTGACTCAATATTGGCCAGGGTTTGAACAAATGCTATAGGGATCATAAAACAGAAAGTAAGACCAAATAAAGCAACAGCCATGAGCAATCTTCGCAAGTTTAGTTCCACGAATGGTATGGCGAGATTGTCCCAGTAAACATCACGCGGTTCAGGAGCCCAATCTGTGAGCCAAATGGTGGGATTGTGTGATTGCTGTGTTTGAGCACAAACAGCTGCACCCCATCGTGATTTGAATGAAACAAATGCTGCCGGGATAATGGCTTTTGGGTCATTTAACACCCTTTCTCTTTCTGCTTCCTCCTAATGTACCCAATCATATGAAAAAGACAATTATTAAGTAATAAAGTTTGTACCATATAAGCATTTTGGTGAATGAGGAAATCAATTATTCTTGACTCTGCATACTTACTTCTTTGCTTAGAGTCTCGATTTTTTCCGTATAAAAATCAATTGCATCAACGTTTTGTCCCCAAAGACCCCAAAAACCTGTCTATATAGTTAACTAGACGTAAAATGACATGAAGAAAGGGAAAATAGCAAATCCAATATGTCAACTGGATGGTGTGTAGCCAAATACCTTGGTAGTTGGCCTTTTATTAGGATGTCTCTCGAACTTGTTGGTGTAGTAGGTAAGCCAATTTTGTAAACTCTTCTTTGTTGCCACCATACCCGCAAGAGCATTTGCATTGTACACTACCTACAACTCCAGAATTACACACGTGGATTACTACACAAATTTTTATCATAGTTTTCTGCTCAAACAAGCGATAAAAACCAAACGAAACCAAACAAACCCAGTGAGTCCCACACAGAATAGGGTCTGGGATAGTAAGATGTATGTGGACCTTACCTCTATCCCGAGGGGTACAGAAGATGTTTCCGTTAGAAAAAATGGCTTGTAAGAAGTTAAAGAAAACATGATTTTGCGAGAAACATTTGGTTCTAAAAAGTTTGGAAAAGAGGAAAGAGAGAAAAACATAAATGGTAGAAAATCAGGTTAGGAAAGTCGAAGAAAAAATAACAAGCGCGTGATTAAAAGCTTCACCAAATAGGACGCATTGTACCATATGCTCCTCAACGGGGAAGCTCACCTGATGTAAAAGATAATGATCGGGGTGATTAACACAAAAGAAATGTTCAACATGCTCGCTAACTGATTCATCATCATCTGGAGGGATGTTCCTCACAAGAACCTGCAGGAGCAATTATAAATGATCAGTGCCACGTAACTTTTTTCATAAAAATCATATCTTTGGCCATTGGACACTCACGGTAAATTGATCAGGACGACGTCTTTCAGCAGCAAGAAAATGCAGCCTCATTTTTGTTACAATCATGTATTCGTTGTAAAGAGCGTAGAATGTCCAAAATGTGAAGGCGTAAGCCATTACTATATGCGCGAATAACCTGATAGACAACACTAAATGCATATACTTAACTGTGGTTATTAAAATCAACGAAGGTATGTAAACAGAAACTCTTTGACACCTTTTTGATCCAGCAGGGACATTGGATATTGAGAGCTTGTCAATATTACTGAAGGTTAGATCTTTCATAGTCTCTTTCATTTGCTCAAAATTCTCCCCAGTATAATTGACAGGCACCAACACAGCAAATGCAAGTAGAGTGATAGGGCAAAATATTTTCAAGCTGCAACAACATTTTAACATTAATAGAACTGGAAAAACTAGCAACCAAGTCAACCAAATGGACCTAGTAAATCCCACGCGGAGTTAGGGTGGGGATCCTTGGATAAATAACCTTAAATGAATTTTCAATTGGGAGCATGATCTAAAATAATTTAGCTCAATGACCTTCATCTGACGTGCCGCAGGTTCAAAACAACATGCCCCTGGTTTAAAACAGTTTGCTCCCGTAAAAACTTATAAATACACTAGAGGGTCATTTTGCAAAACAGGTTTTTGGAGAAGGTCATTCAGCTAAATAGCCTGGTCTGGGGTAGGATGTATGACGTACGTAGACCATGCATATACCCCAAGGGGTAGAGAAACTGTTTCATGAAGACCGCAACTTGCAGATAAAACTAGCAATCAAGTCAACCAAACGGACCTAGAAAATCCCACGCAGAGGTAGGGTGGGGGTCCTTGGATAAATGACCTTAAATGAATTTTCAATGCGGAGCATGACCTAAATTTTTTTAGCTCAATGACTTTCATTTGACCTACCGCATGTTCAAAACAGGGGCGGATCTAGTATGTTAAAGGCTGGGGGGATGGGCCCCCATTAAAAAGAATTCTCTTTTACCTAGGTTAAAAGCAAAAATTTTTAACTTTCTACCATAATTCCCCCCAGTAATTTCCTGCCTGTGCCCCCACCAACCAAAAGAAGTACCTCGAAATCAACCAAAAAAAGTCTCTCAAAATCAACCAAAAAACCCGAAAAAGTCCCTCAAAATCGACCAAAAAAAATCCCTCGAAAGCAACCAAAAAACTTTAAAAATCCCTCGAAGCGGTGGAATTAGGCTAAAAACACATCGGGCGACTTTGCGGACCTTTTATCTACCTTAAAGGTGCCCCCACTAGGCAAAAATCCTGAATCTGCCACTGGACTTCAAAACAAGATTCCCCTGATTTAAAACAGTTTTCTCCCGTAAGAACTTATAAATACACTAGCAGGTCATTTTGCAAAACAGGGTTTTAGAGAAGGTCATTGAGCTAAATAGCCTGGTCTGGGGTAGGATGTATGGCGTATGTAGACATGCATATACCCCAAGGGGTAGAAAATTTGTTTCCATGAAGACCCCAACTTGCAAATCAAACTAACAATCAAGTGACAAGTAGAATTCAATTTAGGCTACTCAGACTCCTAAAAGTACTCACCCAAGAAGGTAGATTCGAATATACACAGCAGAATCAAGTCCCGCATGTTGGATTAGCTCAGGTTCTGGCATTCTTAACGCAGCAGGCATCCAATTCAAAAACTTTAGGTACATTTTGATATCCACATTCACATATTTCTTTACAGCATTTCCAGAACTAGTTGGACTGTCTCTTATTCCCTTGAGGTACCATTTTGGGAAGTAAACTCTATCGTTAATGGGTTGAAGCCGTAAAATTGCAAATGCCACCAGAAATAGTAACGCAGATGAACTATTAATTGCAGCAGACACAACAATATCTGAAAGAGTAGCCATGTTCTTTCTCGAAGATCAAACAACACCTACAGTTTCAATCAAAAACCATTTGATAAGCATTATCTTCATTTGTATCAACCAATTGGGACATTTTGAGCTTCAGGTAAAATCCAATACATAATCCCAACAATACAAATTCAAAAGGTTTTTTCTGTTATCTCTTACAATCTACATTCTAAATATCTACCAAACTTACAAAAAAAAAATTAGAAATCACATTCGTTTCGTGTAAAGCTAAAACCTAAACATCTGAAAACAATTTGTTAACCTATTTACCGCAACGTTCACTAACAACGATCAAGGGGAAAATGGCAGAAAATCATCGAATTGAACCATACAATGGGATAAAAATCCAAAAATTAACTTAAAAGCAAGAGTCAAATTCATTAAACTCATACCAATGCGATTATATTTGCTCATGAAGCAAGATTTTAGACGGCTTCACAAATTGTGATCACGATAGATGAAATATTGAGAGCTTTACACCATTTCCTCAGCAAATTGATTGGTGTCAACAATAAGAGGAATGCAGGAAACAGATTGAATTTCAATATTGTTGATTGATTGATGTCAAAAGTATGAACAATTTTGAGGGTTTGAAATTGGGGGAAAATGTGAGGGTTTGGAGGGAAGGTGAAAAAAACAGGAGGGGAGCGGCATATGTCTTGATAGTTAATAACGTTATATAAGTATGGGTGTACACGTGGCAATTCGCATTTTGTTATTCTTTAAAAATCTTAAACTTTTAATAAGGAAATATTTATAAAGTATTAATTACATTTTTTTAAATGAAATTACAAATTATTAAATGAAAAGGGGCGGACCTACAACCACCGGAGGGGGTCTCGTGCACCCGCTCACTTGATTGCCGTAAAGAAAAAAAAATATAGGCGTTTTGAAAGTGCACCCGCTTGATTTTAAGGGTGCACTGAAATATTTTAAATCTAAATTTAGAATATAAATAAGCAATTGGTGGGATGTTTTGTGATGATCAAGTTAAAGTTCCATTTAGTGGAGGTTTGGGGTTCAATCCTAACCCTCTGGTAGGGGTGTACAAGAAATCGTCAACTCGTGAAACACGTCCAACCCAAGCCGCTAGCAACCCAATTAAGGGGGTGTTTGTAACACCCTCAATTCTGTAAATAGCAACTTATTTAAAATTTCTAAATACATTAATAAATACCTTGAACTACAAACATAAATTGAGAATCAACCTCAATATTCACATTCATCTTATATATACATTCTATGAACAGGACGGGTGTTACTAAACCCAATAACGAATACTATCTTCAATCCTGCGAATGACTTAAAGCTCATGCTTAGTCTCTATCTCCAACTCGCGGGAGACTTAATTCCCATGCATAATCACTATCTCCATACTGGACCTGATGCACATGCCGAAAAATAAAAAGGTTAGCCTTAACGCCTAGTGAGCTCAAGAGTTTTCAACATATATAATTAAATCATTTAGAAAGGAAGGATGCGAATAAAATCATAATCTTTCAAAATGATATGCATCACTTATGAAAACGACCCGTTTATCAATAACTATGCATTTTGTACAAAAGAGACACCGAGTTAATTGTTAACCAGACCAAACTGTTTAAAAGGCGAGACCCTCAATTTTATGTAATGCGGATAACTCGTTATAACTAGAAATACCCAACACGGGTGGAACATGATACCCAATCCATAAATTGTAGATGAAAATTTACACAATTAAATGTTGCCATAAACACGTCATTTGACCCAAAACTCACACGACCATGAAATGGACTAAAATAAAAACCGACACGTGGGAACGACACATTCCATTCAAACTTTAATATACTTGGGAAGAACCCTATATTAAAGCCATCATTTACTGTCGACCACTTAAAAACCCAATTTGGTCAAATACAACATTACCCTTTAAAAATACCACGAATCAACGATGAAGAGATCCGTATACACTGAGAATAGAGTAACACGCAAGTAGGCCATTCATGCGACTTCCTTGCATGTCATCTAAACGTTTCCATCTTGGGTGGCGAGAACACGTGAATGGGGCCACCCGCGATGTTATTGGATTTCACCACACATCCCGACATCCTAGTTCCCATGCCACCACCGACATCACAATCCTCGGACCGTTTAATGCCTCTGACCATACTCCGTCGAGTTCCACCTCAAGGACTTACAGACGTGGGTGCATATCCAATCTAGACGAGTTTCCCCCTCTGCAGCTCGTGCCACTCGTTGTCCACTCGCTAGCAAACCCGAGCGGTCACTAAAAGTAACCCAAAATCTCAAGCCTTACATAACCGACAGACTTACGTGCCTATAGATCCATTACGACACTATCTATCATTGCATGACTCTAAAAGAATAACCAAAGCACCCAAAGCATGTAACTCACCAATGACACGAATTAATCGTCAACACTCAAAACCCACGACGGTTATAAATCCGGACAAATGTCCACACGACTCATTTAAATCAAAACCGAGCCAAGGGCCCAACACTTTACTTAATTTCCAACGAAAGCCTTTGTAACATTAAAACACGTTTAACCGACTGGCGAAGACACAACGACCCAAAATTATAATTAACTCAAATCTCATTGTTGGTCGAGACAAACCATTTTCCAAATGAACTCATACCCTTATGTTTTCAAAATGCCTCATAATACAATAATATGCACTTTCCAAAAGGTTTATAAAATCAAATACCCAAAATGACACTTACGTCAATTAAACTCTAATTATATGTGTAAAATCATTAAAGAAACATTTCAACATGATTTATTTCTCAAAATTCCCAAATATCCCAAAAAGGGTGTCTGTAACACCCTAAAAATAGAGATAACAAAAATCCGGAAAACGGACATGAGGTATACTGAAATTGCCATAGCAAGAGCCTCCCAAAAATGGGGAATATATAAATATAAATAACCTGTTTAATCACAATTGTAATTTAACGGACAATAAACAACAATCAACTAATCTAATTTCTACATCTAGAAAAGAGATTACAAAAAGGGTTGTTATCTATAAACCCAAACGGTCTATATCCAAAAGTATAATGCGTCCATGTGTAGGGGTGAGCGTGGGTCGGGGTTAAAAAAGGGAAACCCGATCGGGGTTCGGGTAAGGAAATCAATCCCCCAAATAGCATAAACGGGTTGCGGGGGGATCGGGTTTCGGACCACTTCGGTTCGGGTAAAATCGGGTCGGATGGTCGGGTTTAGTTAAAAAAATTTGTTTCTTTCTGCTTTGATTTTTCTGTTTGCATCGACAGTTCTGCACTTTCTGCTGCATGTAGCATGTTAATATGTTATATACTAAATGGGTGTTGCTTTGTGCACCCTAGCATGTTAAAATTTAGCATTGATTTCCTAACTATTTCACTTCAACCATTAATTTTTAATTTTTTTAATAATAGTTACAATTTTGGTCCCTGAACTCATTTTATTGATTTACTTTATACCTTTTAGTTTTATATTTTACATTTTATATTTTTATTATATTAACACATATAAGCGTATATTGACTAATATACGTTAAAAAAGTAATTTTTAATTTTAACAAGTTACACCATTATAATCGTCTTCTCAATACCTTCGAAATGAGTCCAATATTGAATATTTTTTGATTTAATTGTTATAAAGAGAAAAATACAAATTGTACAAAGTCCAAAATTAATTTTTAAAAACTAATCCGCTATATTGACAAAAGTTTTTTGAGTTGGTTTGAGTTACTTATAGAATTCTAGACGTGACATATATATGTGTGTGTTTTGATTTTATAAATTTATAAAATTTGTAACTTTTGATTTCTTATAACTTTGTAAAATGTATTTTCCTTTTTGTAACAATTACATTTTATTATAACTTTGTAAAATGTATTTTTCTTTTAGGGACCAATTCTGTAACAAACGCCAAACATTAGGGACCAAATCTGTAATTTTATGACGGATACTTCAAAATTTTCCACCGAACAAGTATAATATCTAATTTTATTATTATTTTCATGTGTGTAATTAGTTGGTGTATCTAATAACTTTTTAACATAGATTTTTTTTCTCTCAATTTTTAGGTGTTTGGATCTCGTGAAGGAATTAATGACTTGGGTGCAAAATGTGACACGCTCTCAAGGTTTCGTAATTGTCACCAAACGATCTAGGCCAAGTCTTCTTGGATACATCTCTAAAATCGTACTTGGTTGTGATCGTGGTGGTGTATCTAGAAGTAAAGATGCTGAAACCAAAAAAATTAATTGTCCATTCGAATTAGTGGGAAAGTATTTGAAGGCGCATGTTGTATGGATGTTGCGGGTTGTATGTGATTATCACAATCATAAACCGACAATGTATATGGAGGGTCATTCTTATGCAATGCGATTGTCTGATGATGAGTCTCATTTGGTGCAACAGTTGACAAGGCTGAATGTGAAACCACGAGATATTTTGTCAACGCTAAAAGAACGAAACGAAGATAACGTGGGCGTTGACTTGTCTGAAATTGACTATTAATGGATCTTTCTGCCCTCGTGTTATCGTCACCGATAGAGATCTGGCGTTGATGAAAGCGTGCGAAGAAGTATTTCCACAAAGTAATCATTTACTTTGTAGGTGGCATATATTCAATGATATAATGAAACATTGTCAGCCTCGTATCAGATCACAGAAGACTTGGGGTTCTTTTCAATGAAAATGGAAAATTTTAGTTGAATCTCCAACATACACTGCATACATGCAAAATTATGCAAACCTCCAGGCATTATTGTTCGAATGTCCAGGTATCATTCATATATATTTTGAAGTCATTATTTGTTTAGCAAAAACCATTCATTCTATCCTACTCATTTGATTTTCATTTTTCTTCGCCTTGTAGATGTTTTTCTCTATCTTCGTAGTGTTTGGCTAGACAAATATGCAGACAGATTTGTGTCATTGTGGACCGATAAACATATCAATTTTGGAAATTCAACAACAAATAAAGTGGAGAGCCAACACACCAAGTTGAAAAAACATCTTAGATTCAGGGAGATGTGATATAGACAAATTCATACATGTCATTGAAAAAGTTGTAAAGTCACAAAACACTGCTATCAAAGAAAGTCTTGAAAGATGCACAATCATTCACAAGCCAAAATTCAACAAATCGTTGTTCCAGCAACTACAGAGTTTTGTTTCAGAGTATGCTATGGATAAAATTGTAGAAGAGCTTCATCGATCAAATGGAATTTTCTTAACTCCGGAGAACTGTGGTTGTCAATTGCGTACGTGTTTTGGGTTACCGTGTGCGCACGAACTTGCGATATACGTCGGTGCAGGTATGTTTAATCTACAAGATTGAATTGATATTTATATATATTTACATTTAATTGAAATTGATATTCATGCCATTATTACTGTTTAATGATATTCTATTATTTTGACTGCAGATATGCCCATTCCATTAGATTCGGTTGATGCATTTTGGAAAAAGCTTGATTTGTCGCCTTCTATATCTGTGGAATATGGTGATTTTAATTGTGATCATGATATGCAAAGGTTTAAAGAAATATTCATCAATCAACCGGATCATGGCAAATCCAGTTTTTTAAGAAAGTTGAGGGGGATAACGGATCCATCAAAAATCTTGATCGGTGAACCTTCGGTCAAGAAGAACACTCGTGGACGCCCAAAATTTCACACGTAAACAACAATCATTACGTGATGGTCCAGTTAGAAGGAGAGTACCCAATGCCTCCCATTTCAGCATTATGGACCCGGAACAAAATCACGTCAGTAGTTGGATGGCAAACCATGTATATGTCACGTCTAGAATTCTATAAGCAACTTAAACCAACTCAACAAACTTTTGTAAATATAGAGGATTAGTTTTTAAAAATTAATTTTGGACTTTGTACAATTTGTATTTTTCTTCTTATAACAATTAAATCAAAAAATATTCAATATTGGACTCATTTCGAAGGTATTGACAAGACGATTATAATGGTGTAACTTGTTAAAATTAAAAATTATTTTTTTAACGTATATTAGTTAATATACGCTTATATGTGTTAATATAATAAAAATGTAAAATGTAAAATGTAAAATATAAAATATAAAACCAAAAGGTATAAAGTAAATAAATAAAATGAGTTCAGGGACCAAAATTGTAAATATCATTTTAAAAAATAAAAGTATCGCTTTGTGTGTTTGGTTCGGAAAACAAGGGAATAATTATTGAGTTTTTCCTAGAATAGGGTGTGATTGGAAATTAGACTAGGGTGTATTTAGTCTAACTCATACTAAATTACTAATTAATATTTAATAGGAGTAATAATAAACTTGAGGTGAAGTGAAACTGAAATATATGGATTATGGAAAATGTTTATCTTTTGCTTTTTACTTGAGAAGTAATAATAACCTAATAGAAAGTAGAAACTAGAGTCTAGAGTCTAGAAATGTGGGTGGATTTTAATATTTTATATCAATTTGAGTCTTTGACTGATGTACAATGTATGATAACTTGCTAAGTTGCTAACTATTAAACAATAACACTACACAAATAGATGGTCCCACCGTCCAAGTCTATAGTCTATAGCCATCATACTCATATATGATATACATCATGTGATCATGGTTCATGCATGCATAATGCATTAATGCATGTGGATGTACTATACCTCAACTCAACCTGTCATAACTCATAGTCATGCTATAAACTATAAATTGTAATTGTATAAATAAACTAAAATCCATTCATAAAAATAATAAAGTGATAATGATTAAATTTCAAAGTTCAAACTTCAAAGTTCCAATCATCAATTATTAAAATTTAAAATAAATAGCAATTATTATCTAAAAAGTATAAACGATGATTAAAGAATCCATTTATTAATTATTGATGGTGGCAACTGGCAAGGTCCAAAACTTCATCCATAAAGTAGTGAAAATCGGTTGTTGTTCTTCCTCTTAATCGTCATCTAGATCAACTGTTGGAATAGAATCCTCACGGCCAGGAACATTATTTAAACTTCCAATTCTCATATTTGTCAATTCTGCATAAATAGAAACAAATTAAAAACACAATATAAATTTATAAATATACAAATTCGACTATAAACTAACATAATTAATGTTGTACCTTTCTCAAACTTTTCAATATCATCTATGTTTTCTTCAACTGCAATTGGCTGATTAGGGCCTCTTAGCCAATCTTGTGTACAAATAAGGGCTTCCACCATTTTAGGAGATAGAGAACTTCTAAAAGCATCTAAGACCCTGCCACTAGTACTAAAAGTCGATTCAGAAGCCACTGTTGAAATTGGGACCGCAAGTATATCTCTAGCCACTTTCGAAAGAATAGGAAACCTTTCACTGTTAACCTTCCACCATCTTAAAATGTCAAAATCGTTTGTATCTTCTATGGTGGACTCACTTAGATAAACTTCAAGTTCAGTCTGTTTATTGAGTGAGACCCCACTTTCCATCTTTTGTTTCTTTAGTTGGCTTTTTAATCTAGATTGTACTCTTCCAACTGGAAAATTCTCACATGGAATAGAGGGAGGAGGCGTCGTACTAGTAGTAGATGATTTAGAATATGTTGAGACATACTCTTGAAATAACATATCTAGTTTAGACTTCACCTTCTCGAAACATGCCTTACCTAAGTGGTCACCATACATTTGATGTAGCTGGGCTTGCATGTACTCAACCTTGTCTCTTGGATCCAATATATTGGCAAAAAATATTATAAAATTCATCTTCTCTGGATCACCCCAGTATTTACTAAACTTCTCTTTCATCTTAGCACCCATAGCCTGTTCATAAATCATAAATAAAAAAACAAGTATAAGTAAATATTAAAACTAAATTAGTGAAGTTGATTTAAAATTTAAAACTAAAAACTAAAGGAAAATAGACGTACCTCTTCAATGTTTGACTTGGATTGTAACATATCGGCAATAATGCA
Source organism: Arctium minus (assembly GCA_954870635.1). NCBI lineage: Eukaryota > Viridiplantae > Streptophyta > Magnoliopsida > Asterales > Asteraceae > Arctium > Arctium minus. Next base: position 69,734,821 of record OX941095.1, on the reverse strand, counting down.
ACTCAAATAAGAAATCTCCGATAAAAAAGAATTTGAAGTGACATAAAGTGAGCCAGAAATTCTGATTGTCATCTCATAAAATGTCTTCAGAAAGATCACTAAGCTCTCAACAGATATCCAATCAAGATTTGAAGGCACTGAATTACCCAATTCCAAAGTCAACGTGTTGTCACTACTCTCATATGTTTCAAACACTTGTCTGTAAGCTATTGCGGTTCGAAGCATCATATATGTGGAGTTCCATCTAGTTGGAACATCAAGAGATAAAGAACTTTTCTCTTCAAATTCAAGAAACTTTGCATATTCTCTAAATTTATGCAACCTAGATGGAGAACCCCTCACCCACCTAATGCAATCCCTAATCTTCTTAACTGATGCATCTGCTAATTTCAACCCATATTGTACAACCAAATTCAGAATATGAGCAATGCATCTCATATGTATGTACTCAGCCCTAGTAGAAGAACCACTCCAACTCACCAACTTGTTTTTCAAAAACCCAATGGCAACATCATTGCTTGACGCATTGTCAACTGTGATAGTGAAAATATTTTTTACCCCCCATTCAAAAAAACAACTCTCTAAGGATCTAGCTATGCATTCCCCCTTATGTGAATATATTGGCACAAATTAGATGACTTTTTTATTTAGTTTCCATTCGTCATCAATAAAATGTGCAGTGATGCACATATAATTAATTCTTTGAACAAGATGTCCAAGTATCGGTAGTCAAACTGATGCGTTGTGTGCTTGATTTGAACAATTTCTTAAGGTTCGTCTTCTCTTCAAAATAAATAGCAAATATATCCCTATTAATTGTCCATCTAGATGGGATCTTAAATCTAGGGCATGCCGTCTCAACAAACTGCCTAAACCCCCTCCCTTCGACAAACCTAAATGGAAGTTCATCTATTACAATCATTTTAGCTAAAGACTTACGAACATCCTCTTGATTAAAAATCCAAGAAGTCAAAGCACCATCACTGTTATCAGATTTTCCAGATTGAAATGCAAGCATGGACTGTTTTGTTTCCTTAGCATGTGGATTTTTAAGACAAGCACGCATGCGGGTATTCAAAGATGAAGTACCATGTTTTTTTAGCCTCGGCTGCATACTCTTTTGAACAATATAGACACTTACCTTTAATGACTACCCCAACATCGTTTAAAATCTTCTCAAAATGCTCCCATACTTGAGATCTGGTTTCTGAGGGTTTTCGTTTTTTTGTACTTTTTGGAGCAGATGGTTGCGTAACTTGCGTTACTATAGGATTAGAATCAGAAGGATGTTGTTGACTATTGCTTCCGGACTGAGTCGTGTTAATTTTTTCCATCTTTATTTAATTCTACACAAGAAAAAACGCTAATAAGTTAACAATTATATTATAGAATATAAATGTTTACGGTATTAAATTTTTCATACATAATGATTATTACTAATTGACTAGTTTTTTTACTTTTGTTGCAAAAGTAATAAAGCATAATCCTCTCTCCCTCTTAATTATATATTTATATAATTATATAGTAAATACAGTACATTAGTACTTGCATGTCTATATGTGATGATGATGTGAAGATGTAAACAAATCAAGAATGCATGCATAAATATTGAATGCATACACACAAAAGTCTCAATTGAACATATAATCTGACACCTCTCTTAATTCAATATTTAAATATTGAATACATATTGAACATGTAACCTGACACCTCTCTAATTCTGATCTCTCTCACACACAAAAGTCTCAACTCTCAATTTAATTATATAATATATTTAGAGACTAGAGAATTCTTTTTACTTTTTCCATGCACATGCCTCCCTGCAAATTGCAAACACAAGATGACAAGAAAGTGAAGAAACTATTAAATATGAATATACTCATTAGTCATTACTCAATGGTCAATGCACGTACCCCTCTTTTTTTCTCTCTCTCTTTTAAAACCCATTCCTCAGTGCGGTCATATATATATATATATATACACACTCTGATACTTATACATGAAACAAAGAAAAGAACAAAAACTAGAAGAGTTCATGGTCGCACGTACTCACGTTCATGTAAGGGTTGCTGACTAAACAAAGTAACAAACAATGTCCGCCACCACATTGGCCTTACCAGGATGATAGAGTAAATCACAATCATAATCTTTCAAGAGCTCTAGCCATCTCCTTTGTCGCATGTTGAGTTCCTTTTGATCGAAGATGTACTTGAGACTCTTGTGATCCGTGAAAAGAGTACACTTGGTCCCATACAAGTAGTGTCGCCACAACTTTAACGCGAAAACTATCGCCGCCAATTCCAGATCGTGAGTCGGATAATTCTTCTCATGATCCTTTAATTGTCGCGACGCGTAGGCTATTACTTCTCCCCTTTGCATTAGGACACACCCAAGCCCCATCTTGGAAGCGTCACTAAACACAAAAAAATATTTCGATCCTTCGGGTAGGGATAAGATCGGAGCTTCGCACAACTTCCTCTTGAGCGTCTGAAAGGCTTGTTCTTGTGCATCAGTCCAAAGAAACTTGACGTTCTTCCTTGTAAGAGAAGTGAGCGGTGTAGCTATCTTGGAAAAGTCTTGGATGAAACGCCGGTAGTAACCCCCCAAACCTAAGAAGCTTTGAATCTCCGTCGGACTTATTGGAGGCTCCCAACTCATCATTGCATCGATCTTTGCCGGATCCACCTTTACGCCGTCCTTTGATACCACATACCCCAAGAATTGCACCTCTTGAAGCCAGAATTCGCACTTCGAGAATTTCGCGAACAACTTCTCCCTCCTTAGAACTTCTAATACCTCCCGTAAGTGTTTTCCATGCTCGGACTCATCCTTTGAATATATTAAAATATCGTCGATGAAGACGATTACGGATTTATCCAAGAATGGGCGACACACACGGTTCATTAGATCCATGAATACGGCTGGAGCGTTGGTTAAGCCAAAAGGCATCACCAGAAACTCATAATGACCGTATCTCGTCCGAAAAGCTGTCTTCAGAATGTCTTCGTTCTTCACTCTCACTTGATGATAACCGGATCGAAGATCAATCTTCGAGAAACATCCCGCGCCTTGAAGTTGATCAAAAAGGTCGTCGATGCGAGGTAAGGGATACTTGTTCTTCACCATGACTTTGTTTAACTCCCGATAATCTATGCACATCCGCATAGACCCATCCTTTTTCTTCACGAATAGTACCGGTGCTCCCCAAGAAGATGAACTTGGTCGAATGAAGCCCTTCTCCAACAACTCTTGAATTTGCTTCATCATCTCTTTCATTTCTGTCGGTGCCAAACGATATGGAGCACGAGCTATCGGAGCCGCTCCCGGTGTGAGGTCAATCTGAAACTCCACTTGTCGCTCCGGCGGTAATCCGGGTAAATCTTCCGGAAAGACGTCCGGATAATCTTATACCACCTCCACATCTTCTACCGACTTATTTTCTTTCTTTGCGTCTACAACGTAGGCCAAGTATGAAGGGTAACCCTTCACTAAGAACTTGTGAGCCTTGAGAGAGGAAATTATAGGGTTGCGACCCTTTCCTTTCTCTCCATAGATGATGACCACATTGCTTCCTTCCAAAGGCACTTGAATCATCTTCTTAGAGCAAAAGATGTCGGCCTTGTGCCTTACTAACCAATCCATGCCTATGACCACGTCAAAACCCCCTATGGCAATAGGTAGCAAATCTACCCCAAAAGGATTCCCATCGATCTCTATAGTGCAATTACAAAAACAGTCTCGGATGATTACCTGGTCCCCATTGGCTACCTCTACTACTAGTGCATCGGGGAGGACACTAATAGGAATAGTGAATCGCTTACAGAAGGTATCCAACACAAAAGAACACGTAGCACCCGAATCAAACAAAACACGAGTTGGCAAGGAGTTTACTAGGAACGTACCCGAAACGACATCCGCGGTCTCCTTTGCCTCCTCGGTAGACATCCGGAAAGCTCGACTCGGTGCCCTTTGTGGTTGCTCGACTCTGGCCGTCGAACCCACAAAATTTCCCCCATTTCCTCCAACTAGCTTTGGGCAGAATCTTTTCATATGCCCCGGTTCTCCGCACTCGAAACATACCGATCCCTGGATGGAACATTCTCGAGTCGTATGGTTCTTCTTACCACACTTGGCGCACCTGGTTGGACCGGAGTAAGTTCTTGTAGCACATGGTCCCGAGTGCTTTGACCTGCACTTGGAACACCACCGTTCTTCACGACGTTGATCACCCGCTTTCCCACGCACAAAGGATCTCGACTGGCGAACGGGCCTAGATGGCTCTTCCCACTTCCGTTTCTCACCAACTAACCTCTTCTCTTCCCTTTCAGCATTGATGTCGTCCTCAACGAGAAAAGACTCCTCGATAACCTCTTGTAACGTCAAACACTTAGCATTCCTTACCGTCGATCGCATCCCGACCGGTAACCCTTGATGATAGGCTTTAATCTTTGATCTTTCATCGGGGACTAGATGTCCCACCAAGTTTAATTTCTCTAAAAAGAGTTTGGAGTGTCCAACCACAGACAGGTTCCCTTTCTTCAGCTCTCGGAACTCCCGCTCCAACTTGTCCATCGAACGCTCGCTACAATACTTGTCCATAATCTTCTCTTTGAACACCGACCAAGTTAACTTAGCCAGAACTTCAGGAGTGAGGATCGATCGAGTGAGATTCCACCAAATCAAAGCCTCTCCCCGAAGTAGTTGAGAAGCAAACTTGACCTGTTGAGAGGGATCACACTCACTTGACTCAAAAGGCCATCTCTGCCTCTTTGAGCCAGTACATGCAAACAACCGGGTTATCTGAACCCGCAAACTCCTTAGGGTGGCACCCCAGAAACGTCTTGTAAGTGCACCCCTTAGTCTTCGTCCGAATCCCTTCAGCGGATGGTTCCTCAACTGTTACCACGTTTGGTCCACCCGACCCCACAATAATGTTTTCAGCCATCGTCTCAGGTTGTCGGTGGCTAGCGTCTCGATCCTCTAGGAGTTTCATGAAAAACTCTTGTTGTTGGGTCATGGCCGAAGTCATGGCCAACTGTTGTTGAGCCAGGGCCACATTCATAGCCAACATCATGCTATCCCGAAGCCGGGTCTCCATGGTAACTTCCTCCATAATGGCGTTACCTGCGTTGAGATTCCGGCGCGGAATATGCTCATGCCCTCCTCCCAAGATTCTGGGTATAGGAATGTCATCGGAGGTTGCCCCCACCGTGGGTCGTACTGTTGCAGATTCCACTTCTGGTTGCCCCTCTGGCATGTCCGGTAATCTACTTCGAGTGTTTACCATTGATCACTGCCACACAAGCACGAGAAGGAGGTTGAGAAAAGACTAAGCGAGTTTAACTCATTGTACGTACTAATACCTTCATCAATTATTATAATAATAGTAAACCAAGTATACTCACGTAACAATGCATTCATAATAGCAGTAGCTAAGTGAAATTATGAACGAACCATACACAAAAAGAATTCTTGTCACCATCATCACAACTTTCAATTAAAGTAATTCCGTAATTCTAACGTTCTCCCCACCTAGGATTTCTACCCCGAGTGGACAGTGAAGTCATAAGGTCTAAAGCTTAAGTCTAGATATGCTAAACAATACCTAGTTCACTTAAACTAAAGCTCTGATACCAACTTGTAACACCCTAAAAATAGGGATAACAAAAATCCGGAAAACGGACATGAGGTATACTGAAATTGCCATAGCAAGAGCCTCCCAAAAATGGGGAATATATAAATATAAATAACCTGTTTAATCACAATTGTAATTTAACGGACAATAAACAACAACCAACTAATCTAATTTCTACATCTAGAAAAGAGATTACAAAAAGGGTTGTTATCTATAAACCCAAACGGTCTATATCCAAAAGTATAATGCGTCCATGTGCAATTCCCCAAGCTCTCACCCCAAAGCAACTAAACCTGCTTAGGACCGCCGCCACTAGAACCTGAGATACACATCGACACCAAACAAGTGTTAGGCCAAAAAGCCTAGTGAGTTGGACAAATAATAAGCATGCATGAACAGTCACAATTTCTTATCAGCAGTTAACCAATGTCCAAATATATGTGGAGTCATTAGGGGAGACCCAAAGCACCAATCAATTCCACTCCAAAGAGTCAATGCACCTTGATGCCCTTAACAAGGAACACCCCAAAGGCCCGACACACCCGGAGATCAGACCGTAAAGGAAACTTTCCGAGTGGCGGGGGTCTAGGCACATACCATTCCGGTGGTGCCCCAAGACTACATCCTCCTAGTGAACTTGCCTTGATTCGTCCAACATAATGCATATAGGATGTACTTAGGTATATTTCAACCCAACATATTTCCATACCGACTACGGGTACAATGTTACCATCCTATCCTCATGAAGTTCAACAAAAGTCCCAAATGACAATTATATTCATCATGCATATAACTATGTCACCAAAATGGTATTCCAACTAGAATCATCATAATACCCATATATGCATACATTTAACATATCAAGGTACCCACATTATATATCTAAGAGACAAATCCCAAATAATGATACATATAACGATAATCATGGCAAATCACCCATATATATATACATCTTCCAACTATTTTCATGAAGAAATCCCCAAACATTTGAACATATAGAGATAAAGTAACAAATAGGAGGTTATGATGTGTATCTAGTTTTAACAAAGGTTTAGTAAACTCACAATCTAGGTTTTGAACCCAAAACCTAGAAAATATGGAAACCCTAGAAGTTGGAGAAGATGAGACTTGAAAGTGAGAAATGAGAATCTTGAAGAACACTTCAATGGGGACACTTGGATGAAGATTGATGACCACTTAATACTCCCAACAACCCAAAACCCTAGAAATGAATGAGGTAGGTGATGAAACCCTAAATATCGCCTCCAAGAAGAGCTCTCCCGTTCTTGTAAAGTGTTAATGTGAGAAACAAGACTGCCAAAGTGTTTTTAAATCAACCAGACCACGCGGGCGATAATGCCCGGCGATAGTGCCATGGGCACTATCGCTTGTCACAATCGCGGAGGTTCCCACCCCCACGGTACAAGCCCGACGATAGTGCCTTTGGCGATAGTGCCAAGGCACAATCGCGTGGCACAATCGCTGGCGTCCAACAACCCACGGTACGTCTCTGGCGATAGTGCCTCCGGCGATAGTGCCAATGGCACAATCGCTGGCATCCCAAAACAGTCCGAAACTTAATCAAATTCGATGACGAGGGAGTGGTTTGAACGATTAACAAAGGTAATTCAATTACATGACATTTTAACATAATTCAAGATCATAAAATGTACACAAAGACACACATTCACACATAAGCGAAATCAATGCATTAAGAGAGACATAACATTTACCTTAAGAATTTACGGGTGTTACAGTGTCTCAACATGTTTATAAAACTAAACATTTCAAAATAACTAAAACTTATCAACAGTTAACAATTTGAGGTAAAACACAAACATTTTAAAATAGACATTTTGGCATGTACACCGTTTTCACAAATCAACTTGAACTCACCTTGCTAGATTTAGGTTAAATCTAGATTTCACCCCACTTTGAACTTCCTTGAAGAAACTTGAATCCTCCAAGCCAAAACCTCTAAAGCTTAGATCCAAACATTTTCAACCGTAAATAACCATATATAAACATTCCCCAAACATTTTACATAAAGATCTCAACTTAGGTCAAAACCCTAATTTCCATACTGAAGAGAATAGGAGATTACCTTAACCCAAGCTTGAATCCACCAACCAAAACACTTCTAGTTCACCAAAATGGCCACAAATCTCCAATCTATGAAAGGAAGCACAAAGGGTGGATGAAACCCTAGAAAACTTGGTGAAGAAGATGAATAGAGAGAGATGAGAAGATTACCACCACAAAATACTCTAGTATACTTCAATAGACTTCCAATCTATTGCTAGATCCTTGAAGAGCTCTCAAAAACGAAACCGTAGCAACTTGAATCACTCAAATCGGAGTTGAAATGAGAGAGTTATGACCAAATGAAGAAGAAACCCGTTTTTACGCACTGGAGGTTCGTCGCGACCCAGACATGCGACTGTGACATGTCACAATCGCGAGGCATGTGACATCTGCCTTCCGGAACCTCCAGGTTAGCACCCGAGCTGTGTAAATCACGATTAAATATATAGGAACACCCTTCTACGACCTAATTTTATAGGCAAGGGCTTTAGTTTCCTAAGGTTCCCGGTAGTGCGCTTAGAATATCCGGTCACTGCGCGTAACGGGATACACCGTCTTATAAAATGCCAATCCGATAAAATTAAAATTTTATTTTATTAATAGTAATAATAATGAGTGGGTTAATTCTAAAATTTAATTAACCAAATATAAATTCTAAATTTTAAGCAATCAAAACAAAAATTTAAGCAAATAATTGAGAATTCACCTACCCATAACCTATCTTTTTATAAAAATTACATTATATATATATATATATATATATATATATATATAAAACTTAAAAAAATATATATATATATATTTTTAAAAGATTTGGCCATGTGGCCGGTTTCCCCCCCCCCCCCCCTATATCCCCACTTTTGTTTTTATTTTCTTCTTCAAGACCACCAACACTCCATCATTTCTCTCATTTCTCTCTCTCTCTAGCATCATTTTTCTCTAAACTCCAGCCCCAAACCTCCTTCCAAATCATAATTTTTGAAGATCAAAACAACTCTTCATCATCAAGGTAACATTCTACTCTTGTATTTCATGAATCATACCTTTAAATCTTCATAAAAATCAAGTTTTCATCATTTTTCCTTCATTCTTCTTCATCTTCTTGAAGGTTTTCTAGAATTTAGGGCTTTGTAAAGTCCCTAAATGGTAGGTTATACACCAATGACATGTTAAATGTCAAGCAATGGTGATAACCCTTGACCCATACCTCTAAAAGTCAAGAAAATGAAGTTTGAATGACATGCATGTCCATTTTTCTTACAATCTAAAGATATTAGAGTCCATACATGTGTTTCAAAAAGTTAAAGGATGATTTTTACTAAAACTTATGTAAAATGGAAGATAAAAACGTTTTCAATCAAGAAACCCCAATTTATGGGCCAAAAAGTGATAAAATGTTCATAAAATTTAGTTATTTCAATTTTTATTTTCTGTCAGATTCATTGCATGTTAGTATTTTGGGCATAACTTGAAAACTATGGACTCAAATGCTATGAATCTTCTTCTGGAATTTAATATAATGAAATACCAATCAAACCCCACTGGAATCACTCAAAAATATGGAGTTTTGACCCCTCAACCTTACCTTTAAAGTTTATGGTGCAATCAGAATCCGGCTGGACAAAATCTTGCAATCAATCAACCATAACCATCATGCAAAACCATAAAAATTAATGATTCTTTTTCTGGAAGTAACTTTAATGATCTGGGAACCAAACAAAATTTGATTCACTTGAAAATATAAAAATTTGAGTACTCAACCATCATTAACAAGTTGAGTGTGCAAAAAGCAACTTTCTGTCAGATTGGGACACTTGTCTTAAAACGGATGTAACTCACTCATTATTGGTTCAAATAAGATGAATCTTTTTCTGGAAGTTTTTTATTTGAATAAGGAACAAAACCCAACTTGAATCACCAGAAAATAGTAAGTTTTGACCCTTCAAATGATCGAGACAAGCAGAAGGTGTACACTGCATGGATCTCTGTGACCAATGAACTTTAAGAACATAATTGCCCTATCTAATCAACTCCAAAAAGGGTGTTACCTATGCCAAAAGTTCACCAAGGCAGTAAATTAAAAACTATAAAAATTTGGTAAAATAATAACATATGGAAAAAGGTTATAGTATCATTAAAAGTAGGCATAAAATTTTGACAGCTTAAGTCAAGGGTCAGATTTGTTAAAAAGAGGATTTTTGGACTTTATAACTCTATAATTTATTCAAAGATTTACATATTTGTACTTTAAATCACGTTATAGTATATAATTTAGTAATTAGACTAAAATAACTAATTGAACGATTTTGGACTAAAATATACACTTATTGGCATTTCATAAATCACTCAGAAGGATTATTTGGACTTAGGACGAGTAATGACGTATTTTCCTTGTGGCATCTTTCGTTATAGGAATTATAGGGAGTAACGACCTTCGGTGATCACTATCTCAAAATCCTCGCACTTTCTCCAAAAGGTGAGTATTCACAGCCCCACTTTTATTGTTTCGATTGAACTTGGGGTGAAAAGCATGTTAAAAATGGAATATTTAAAGATTCATGAGACTTTGATATAAAGCATTATGTATGGAAATTTATGAGGCTTTGTTGTAAAGCGGTTGGTGTAGAAGTTATATGACATGTATGCCAATGATATGTTGAGTTTTAAAAATAGTTAAGTCCCCGGGTACACTACTAGTTAACCCAGAAATGGGCCTATAGTATTAGTGGATAGCGCTATTTGGTCTGACAAGCCCACCTTATACTGACGAGTAGGGGTGCACTGTACTAGAAAAATATGACTACACATGTGGTTAAAGCCCACCTCTGAGGTAGATCATGGGGCGTTGATTTGGTCCGGAAAGGTTTAGTAGTGGCTCAACGTGGTTGTATCAATGCATACCTCTTGTCATATAAACTAAGTTATGATACTCATGAATCAAAGAATTGAAGTTTGGTTTATACGTATGTTTTACAAAGGACAACTTGCATATAAAAATGATTTGTGCATATTTAAAACCTGTGAACTCACCAACTCTTTGTAGTTGACCTTGTTTTATACATGCTTTTCAGGAAGTCAAGAAGGTAGACATCGATGTTTAAGCTACCTGAATATTGTTTTGAAGCAGGCTTACCTTTACGAATATATTCCGTTATGTTTAAGATTTTGGAAATTGTAAACGATGATAAATATTTTTTTTTATGTAATGTTTTAAATAATTAAATTGTATGGTGGTATGAACTTTAATCTTGTGCTATGCGTATCGAGCTGTTATGCCCCGTGTTTCCGCTTTAGCGGGGTGTGACAAGGCAGGGTAGCGCGAGATGTACCGAAAGTTGCTAACACTGTTTCGGTCGTAACTTTTTCGTTATAGCTCCGTTTTCGCTCCGGAAAGGACCGTTGGACTCGTAATTGAATCATTTATCCATCAAGACTATAAAATCAAGGATTCAAGCCCAAAATCAAACATCTTATTTTTCCTTAATATACCGGTTTCTGTATTAGCTTGAAATGATACCTTTCGAAAATCGGGGTGTTACAATCCTCCCAACCTTGGAATGATTTTGTCCCCGAAATCTAGGTTCCCATGAAACCTTACACGCAGAAGGGTTGCCCTTAACGCATCTGCCAACACCACTATCATGACCCTTGCACTAATACACGCCAACCGCCCCTCGTGGGCACATTACGCTCATAACCGAGCGAACACTTAACTCACCAAAGTAACCTTTACCCTCAAGGTTACGGTCGTCTCTCAACCTTGGTTGGCAATTACTACTCCTAGGTAGTTTGTGACCCCAACTTTCCACTGAATCAAATTCCTTCGGATCATCATGGTTCCAAACCCATCATCAAGGATTGCAACCAAACTTTTAAAATCCTTAGATTTCGACTGGTTCATTTCTAATGTCTATGAAGACATTCTTCCAAGGCGCACCAAAACGTCTTTCATGTAACCGGTTAACATAGATTCGGCTGACATTCAACTCCGATCCAACACAAATCTCACAACATTCCTACAGTAAAATCTTTATCACCACAGGAATGCTTAAACACCTCGATACTAAATCCTCAATACCCAGACTCCTTTCAAAATCCACCACTGAAAGGTCGATGTTTTCCATAATCCAACCGGATTACATCCATCCATTCCAAGATCCATTGACCTCAAGAAAACAAGTCGACGCCTAGGACTAAATGGTGACCTAAAAAATGTGGACATCTCGCCCAAAATCCCATTCCAGACGGGTTATCGCACTAAGGTTGACACCTAATCAGAGAGCTAAAATTTCAAATCTTACAACTCTAGCAGACAGATCACCAAAATTTCCTTTAATCGCGGAACCCACTAAGACGGTACACCGACCACATAAGCCATGGTGTCACACCGACGAGCAACCCACCAAATCGAACCCAATCTAATCGCCCACAAATACCTAAAACTTTAACTCGCATGATTACCGAAGCATAAAATCACTCCTTAATAACTGGGAAACTTAAATCTACTATTTCCATAATACAAGCGCACACATATTCCAAAAGCTCCACGCCCAAAATATCAAGGTTGACCGCGAGTCGGATCATCCGACGCTTCAAATCCCAAGGACTCCCTTAGTCCCTAATTACAACTGTTCTTACACCAGGGTTTAAGTCTATAGGCCTAATGAGTTCAAGATTTTTCGACCAATATGCCAATTTAAACTGTTATAAACTTTCAAATACACAAGTTTCTTAACGGTTAAACGTGCGGCAAAATACACTACCGTTCATTCGATAGGTTTCAAAATTAATCATTAACACAGCGCATATGAAATCATTTCCAAAAATTCATTTGTTCAATACTTACATTAATAAAGACAGTCATAAAACATGCGCAATAATTTACACTATACGTGAAAATAGGTTCCTGCATTACACACGTGCAATAAATGTTTGTGCAAATCCAAAAGAGAAATTTTGCAATTTTAACTTTAAAATTTCTGCCTTTTTTAACCAAAAGACGTTGCGACATACATATATCAACTTTAAAATTTTAACTTTTTTTCCCCAAAGCTCAAAAGAATGTTGGGAATGCAAATAAGACTTCAAATCGAGTTTAGACTTTAAGCCAACAATAAACACACCTGGCCCAACAGAAAATTTCACGACAAGAATGCCGCCAATTCGATAAATGCATTGCAGAAGTTTCTATCAGTAAAAAGTGGATGATTGAATTACAATCAGAACAAAAGTCTTGTTTGAAATAACGAAGATCTTTTTCATGTTTACACAGACCGACGTTATAATTAAATCCAAATGCAAAAAGCATGCAACGAATGACATTTGTATAAAATTCAACATTTAACGCACACAATGATGCATATGCACATGTTCTCAAAATTATTTACGCAACGCAAAATGACGTAAGACGAGACACCCTAAACCCGACTGGATTTTCGTAAGACTTACTAACGTGAAAACCAATTGGCGTCAAACTTTCATTACTCGACAAAAGTGTAAAACGACAATACGTTTAAAATATTAAACTTTTAGGAGTTTTCTCCTTTTGCTGAAATGAAAGGTAAAATAGCGCTTTACAAAATTTACACTGGACATGACGCTAAATAACTCGCAAGCTTAAAAGAAGCAAAATTAAAACTCACGCATAAAAAGACGTCGCATAAAACAATACTCCATGAAATTTCAACAAAACTCACACAAACTGAATTTCTCAAGAAGTTCCGACTCAATGCGTGAGAATAACTTTTCCTTTAAAACCATTGACATATGTGGAGGAGATCCAATGCCTAGGTTAAAATCTCATAGCTACTTGCCCAATACTCAAATGACATTAAAACATGGATATTACAATATCCACAAATAGCATTAAACAAGAGATGTGAATAAAGATATTTTTTGTAACAATTTGCAATTACGTGCAACAAAACATTTTCATGAATGCTTAAGCTCACAATTTAAAATCTGGTGAATGCTACATGCTTTACCAAAACCTTATAATGCAAAACACCAACACTTTATATTTTACGAACATAAGAACAATTTATGCAAATTTTATTTCAGAAATAAATTTGGTGCATGAATTTAATCGGCACTTGGCATCATAGGACTACACTTCCCAATGACCCGACACACTATTGTCATCTGGAAGCATCAAACATCTTAAAGCCACACTCTCAATAATTTGATAAGCTTACGGATTCTCCTTGAAACTGAATCAGTCTAACAAACTCGCGAATTTAATCCAACCAATATTTCCGACCCAAAAGGATCAACTTAGTGACCTCCTCGCACTTAGCTATCACTCCTAAGTGACCTTGTTATACACATCAATCCTTCCTTTGCTAACTCGCTTAGGAACTTCTCACTAACCCAACGGTCATCCTCCCGAGGTGGTTCAAGTGTACATATGTAGCATGTAGGTTCACCATGACACTGGCCAGGTGCCATTATGAACGTACATTACACAATCATCCTTGAGACCCTCGACAAGTTTCCCGTTTCTAACGACTTGGTCAACCTCAAAACATCTTATCTTAAGGTTCCTAATGTGCAACTTCACTTACCATCACTTATAAGAACGCTAGTTTGAGTCTAGGCATCCAAAAATCAATACCTAAATCTCTCAAACTTAAGCTCTCATACCAACTTGTAACACCCTCAATTCTGTAAATAGTAACTTATTTAAAATTTCTAAATACATCAACAAATACCTTGAACTACAAACATAAATTGAGAATCAACCTCAATATTCACATTCATCTTATATATACATTCTATGAACAGGACGGGTGTTACTAAACCCAAGAACGAATACTATCTTCAATCCTGCGAAGGACTTAAAGCTCATGCTTAGTCTCTATCTCCAACTCGCGGGAGACTTAATTCCCATGCATAATCACTATCTCCAGACTGGACCTGATGCACATGCCAACAAATAAAAAGGTTAGGCTTGACGCCTAGTGAGCTTAAGAGTTTTCAACATATATAATTAAATCATTTAGAAAGGAAGGATGCGAATAAAATCATAATCTTTCAAAATGATATGCATCACTTATGAAAACGACCCGTTTATCAATAACTATGCATTTTGTACAAAAGAGACACCGAGTTAATTGTTAACTAGACCAAACTGTTTAAAAGACGAGACCCTCAATTTTATGTAATGCGGATAACACGTTATAACTAGAAATACCCAACACGGGTGGAACATGATACCCAATCCATAAATTGTAGATGAAAATTTACACAATTAAATGTTGCCATAAACACGTCATTTGACCCAAAACTCACACGACCATGAAATGGACTAAAATAAAAACCGACACGTGGGAACGACACATTCCATTCAAACTTTAATATACTTGGGAAGAACCCCATATTAAAGCCATCATTTACTGTCGACCACTTAAAAACCCAATTTGGTCAAATACAACATTACCCTTTAAAAATACCACGAATCAACGATGAAGAGATCCGTATACACTGAGAATAGAGTAACACGCAAGTAGGCCATTCACGTGACTTCCTTGCATGTCATTTAAACGTTTCCATCTTGGGTGGCGAGAACACGTGAATGGGGCCACCCGCGATGTTATTGGATTTCACCACACATCCCGACATCCTAGTTCCCATGCCACCACCGACATCACAATCCTCGGACCGTTTAATGCCTCTGGCCATACTCCGTCGAGTTCCACCTCAAGGACTTACAGACGTGGGTGCCTATCCAATCTAGACGAGTTTCCCCCTCTGCAGCTCGTGCCACTCGTTGTCCACTCGCTAGCAAACCCGAGCGGTCACTAAAAGTAACCAAAAACCTCAGGCCTTACATAACCGACAGACTTACGTGCCTATGGATCCATTACGACACTATCTATCATTGCATGACTCCAAAAGAATGACCAAAGCACCCAAAGCATGTAACTCACCAATGACACGAATTAATCGTCAACACTCAAAACCCACGACGGTTATAAATCCGGAAAAATGTCCACACGACTCATTTAAATCAAAACCGAGCCAAGGGCCCAACACTTTACTTAATTTCCAACGAAAGCCTTTGTAACATTAAAACACGTTTAACCGACTGGCGAAGACACAACGACCCAAAAGTATAATTAACTCAAATCTCATTGTTGGTCGAGACAAACCATTTTCCAAATGAACTCATACCCTTATGTTTTCAAAATGCCTCATAATACAATAATATGCACTTTCCAAAAGGTTTATAAAATCAAATACCCAAAATGACACTTACGTCAATTAAACTCCAATTATATGTGTAAAATCATTAAATAAACATTTCAACATGATTTATTTCCCAAAATTCCCAAATATCCCAAAAAGGGGTGTCTCAACATGTTTATAAAACTAAACATTTCAAAATAACTAAAACTTATCAGCAATTAACAATTTGAGGTAAAACACAAACATTTTAAAATAGACATTTTGGCATGTACACCGTTTTCACAAATCAACTTGAACTCACCTTGCTAGATTTAGGCTAAATCTAGATTTCACCCCACTTTGAGATTTTTGAAGAAACTTGAATCCTCCAAGCCAAAACCTCCAAAGCTTAGATCCAAACATTTTCAACCGTAAATAACCATATTCAACCATATAGAAACATTCCCCAAACATTTTACATAAAGATTTCAACTTAGGTCAAAACCCTAATTTCCATACTGAAGAGAATAGGAGATTACCTTAACCCAAGCTTGAATCCACCAACCAAAACACTTATAGTACACCAAAATGGCCACAAATCTCCAATCTATGAAAGGAAGCACAAATGGTGGATGAAACCCTAGAAAACTTGGTGAAGAAGATGAATAGAGAGAGATGAGAAGCTTACCACCACAAAATACTCTAGTATACTTCAATAGACTTCCAATCTATTGCTAGATCCTTGAAGAGCTCTCAAAAACGAAACCATAGCAACTTGAATCACCCAAATCGGGGTTGAAATGAGAGAGTTATGACCAAATGAAGAAGAAACCCGTTTTTACGCACTGGAGGTTCGTCGCGACCCTGACATGCGACTGTGACATGTCACAATCGCGAGGCAGGGTAGCGCGAGATGTACCGAAAGTTGCTAACACTGTTTCGGCCGTAACTTTTTCGTTATAGCTCCGTTTTCGCTCCGAAAAGGACCGTTGGACTCGTAATTGAATCCTTTATCCATCAAGACTATAAAATCAAGGATTCAAGCCCAAAATCAAATATCTTATTTTTCCTTAATATACCGGTTTCTGTATTAGCTTGAAATGATACCTTTCGAAAATCGGGGTGTTACAGTGTTTGTTTTCAACTTAATGAGCTTAATGGGTGGTTAGCTTAATTGGTTAAGTTATATTGAGGTGTTTGATTTTAACTTAATACTAAGAGATTTACTTAACATGTTAAGTTAACTCATTCTATCTTAATGCATTAAGTTAAAAATTTTCCAAATTTACCCTTGTCCTATAATTTTTCATCACACATCTCATTAAAAAAATAAATAGTTCACCAACATGCATAAATTAAAAAACTTGTAATCAAACATTAATACTTTATTGCTTTATATATATTTTAAGTTATTAAGTATTGTTTTGAACTAATTGAATTCATATTATTTATGTTAACTTAAATAATTCATATTATTTTAATTTTTATGTCATTTTAAGTATTTATCAAACAAAATTTTTCATTCCGGCACTTATGTAGACATAAGGTTAAATTGGTAATTTTTTGTGTTCAGACTATTATTCAGGACAAAAATCAAACAACAACTTATCTTAATTTATCCGGATAAATTAATGTTTATAAATAACTTAATAGATTCAGAGCTTAATATATAAAAAATCAAACACCCCCTAAACCTGACTCGTCAACCCGCTAAACCGCCAACCCGCCAAACCACCAACCCGTTAATTAGGAGGGTTGAAATTGGGTTAGCATGACTCAACCCAACCCAAACCGCCAATCCACCACTAATATATATTATTTTGATATATATATATATATATATATATATATAAATAATATTTACAACCACTATAATTTACAACCCAAAAAATATATACATATTATATTAGTCTAATTAACAACCCAAAATATATATACAAATATTAGTCTGATTATGATTTACAGCCCGAAACCCAAAATTAATCCAACTACGTCGCCCGAATTAATTCAACTACGTCGATCGATATGTCTCAATAAGCACGACTGCACGAGTACACTGAAACACCGAGATCGACGTTGTTGTTTTCATTGCATAAATAAACATATGAAGTATGTTTCAAACAATAGATTTCAAATTAAAAATATAAATATAAATGAATATAAGAAGTATGTTTTAAAATAGAAGTTCAAACCATGAATTTTTGTTTTTACTGCATTGATGTTGTTAAAAGTTTGATTTTTATTGTGTAAAAAAATATCATATGTTTTTTTTGTAGGTTGTAACTTTGTACTTTTATATCATATTTCCTATGTATACGAGCAATGGAAAAAAATTCTAAGTCTCCAAAAATCGAAGACAATGATGAATCAAACACGTATAAGAAAAGGGGATCTAGAACCTCAAACATTTGTAATAACTAATAACTTTGTTGGCTACATTTTTAGTATTATTTATCGTATTTTAATCGTCAACTTTATGTATATTTCTAACCCGCCAACTCAACCCAACCCGCCCTAACCCACAAAGGTTGGATTGGGTTAGGTTATACTTTTGAATGTGTTGGGTTGGGTTGAGAATTTTCAAACCGCCGTAATTGGGTTGGGCTGTAAAAATGTCAAAAACCACCCAACCCAACCCGCATACACCCGTACCCTCTGGCACATGTTTGGTTTTTTAGTTACTTTTGAAACTAGTGCAAGGAGGGAGTAACGCACAAATAATGTAAATAAAAAAAACGAGAAATACATATTAAATGAACCGAAACTTTTTTGGGTTTCAATATTTTTTATAAATGAAACAGAAAAATTGTCTAAAAACTGAAAAATTCTTTCGAAATTAACCCAAAAACTCTCTCGAAATCAGGAAAAAAAAACTTAAAATGCTTTGAAATCGACCAAAATACTTAAAAAAATCACCCGAAGGCTCAAATTCGGCTAAAAACATATCGAGCGGCATTGCCGACACTTGATCAAATTTTAAGGTGCACCCGTTCGACCCAAAATCCTGGGTCCGCCACTAATGTACTTGTGGAATCCAAGATCTATTTTAACTTATATAGTATTTTTTTTGTTTTTTTGAAAGGACTTGCAAATTATTAAATGTTGTGTATATCCATATACCATTAGTTTAAAGATGTTTTATAGATATCTTTTGGGTTTTTATTTGTATTATTTATTATTCCCTCCGTCTCAAAATAAGTGTTCACATTTCTATTTATGTTTGTCCCAAAATAAGTGTTAACTTTCAAAAAATAGATAACTAAATTATCACGTTTACCATTAATTAAGGGTAATCTTATTCCGACTCTCAAAAACTTATTTACACCCTACCCCACCCCACCCCTCATACCCATCATACCCACTATAATTATTAATATAATAATTATTATTTTTTTATTAATATAATTATAATCATTACATAATAATTACTTGTTTATTTTTAATTTTAAAATAATTATAAGCATTCCATATTTATTTTTTAATTTTAATATAATTATGAATTATTTATTCATTATTTTAGTTTTAGTTATATTTTAGTTTAATGTAATTATGTTTTATTTAATTATTTAATTATATATTATTTTTAAACCTACAAAGATAAAATAATTTAATATCAAAAAATATCAAAATAACATAATTGATAAAGTAACAAAAAATTACTAAAAACTAAAAATATTACAACTCAATCAAGTGAAATAAAATCCGGAGTACGATTACTAGATAACAGTTGCTCGTACATATTTATTCAAATCATGTAATGAGTAGCTCATCCGGTTGCGCAATCATATTTGAAACGGGATCATTGTTGCATGATACGAGACATCGGGTACCTTTCGACCAGTGATATTTTAACATAATGATTACCATTAACGTGCCCGATTGCAATAGCGACATGTTCAAACCATGGTGGCGAACTAGATCGAAGTGGTAAGAATGTCATGCTACCTGCAGTTGTTAAAGAATGTAGTATCACATTATACCTTGAAGCAACCAACACACCCGTTTCAGGCATATCAATTCACTTCTCATAGGGTGCAAATTTGTCTAGCTCAAAAAAGTTCAAAGAGTTGTAAACCTGACACCATCTTTCAATACCAAACATCTCAACATATTATGTCTTGTACATGTCCAACTCCTCCATTAAATTATATCAAATAGATGGCCATTCATCTTCGTGAAGGTTGAGACAGGCAATTATCGCTCGAAAACCATAATTTCCATCAGATGCTACATCTTGCACATGCTTGATGTAAGGATGAAACAAATCTGGAAACTGATTCATGTATGGATGTAAATATTATTCCCTCCGTCTCAAAATAAGTGTTCACATTTCTATTTATGTTTGTCCCAAAATAAGTGTTAGCTTTCAAAAAATAGATAACTAAATTATCACATTTACCATTAATTAAGGGTAATCTTATTCCGACTCTCAAAAACTTATTTACACCCTACCCCACCCCACCCCTCATACCCATCATACCCACTATAATTATTAATACAATTATTATTATTTTTTTATTATTATAATTATAATCATTACATAATAATTACTTGTTTATTTTTAATTTTAAAATAATTATAATCATTTCATATTTATTTTTTAATTTTAATATAATTATGAATTATTTATTCATTATTTTAGTTTTAGTTATATTTTAGTTTAATGTAATCATGTTTTATTTAATTATATATTATTTTTAAACCTACAAAAATAAAATAATTTAATATCAAAAAATATCAAAATAACATAATTGATAAAGTAACAAAAAATTACTAAAAACTAAAAATACGAGAATTATATAAAAACGAGATTTGTAAAAAAATGAGATATATCTTAGTAAAAAAATGATAGATATATATAAAAAAATGAGATATATATAAAAAATTAGATATATCTTTAAAAAAATGATTTTTTTGTTTTTTAGACATCCTAGTAAAAAGTGTTGTCTTGCATGAATTTTTTTTTATTTTTTATATATATTTTTGTCTTTTCCCGTAAATAAAAGTTTTTTATATATTTTTTTATTTTTTATATGCTTTTAACATATCCAAGAAAAAAGTGTTGTCAGAAAAGTTATTGGAATAAGATTACCTTTTCAATTATATCCCTTTTTCAATGTTTGACTTTTATTTTAACAATTCTCAATGCAATTTACACCCAAGGTTGGATGTAAATAATAGGACCCTTAATTAATACACAAATATATAATAGTTGTGAAGAAAGAGAAAAATTTAATAAGGATAAAGATGTTATTTGGTAACAAAAATATATAATAATTGCATGTTTAAAACTATATGTCAAATCAATTGTAGACACTTATTTTGAGATGGTATAAATAATTAATAGACGTAACTATCATTTATAAGTATTTAATGAAGTAAAAAACAACTAAAATCTTTATATATATTAAAAGAGAAACCAAACATAATGACTTGACAACATTGTGTTTGAGTATTACTCAAATCTTGAAATATGGTTGAGTTTCATCATCCCACATTGGTGGGAAGATGATAATTTGGATGAAGATGATGGGTATTTATAAGAGTCATGGATGCCATTGAAATCTAAAACCATGGTTGGAATCAAAACCAATCAAAAAGTAAAAATTATAGTGTAAAACACATATTTTATTGAGGTTTGAGTATTCCTCAAATCTTGAAATATCATCATCCTACATTGGTGGAAAGATGATAGTTTGGAAGAAAATAATGGGTATATAAAAGAGTGATGTATGCTCTTGAAATCTAAAACCATGGTTTGAAGCAAAACCAATCAAATGGTAAAATTTATGGTACAAAACATACATTTAAATGAAGTTTGAGTATTCTGCAAATTTTGAAATAAGGTTGAGTTTCGTCATCCTATATCGATGGGAAAATGATAATTTAAAAGAAGATAACGGGTATATAAAAGAGTGATGAATGCTTTTGAAATCTAAAACCATGGTTGGAATCAAAACTAATCAAATGGTAAAGATTATAGCACAAAACATACACTTAAATGAGGATTGCGCATTCCTCAAATCTTGAAATAAGGTTGAGTTTCAACATCCCACATTGGTGGAAAGATGATAATTTGGAAGAAGATAATGGGTATATATAAGAGTCATGGATGCCATTGAAATCTAAAACCATGGTTGGAATCAAAACCAACCAAAAGGTAAAAATTATAGTGTAAGACACATATTTTAATAAGGTTTGAGTATTCTCTAATCTTGAAATTTCATCATCCTACATTGGTGGAAAGATGATAGTTTGGAAGAAAATAATGGATATATAAAAGAGTGATGGATGCTCTTGAAATCTAAAACCATGGTTTGAAGCAAAACCAACAAAATAGTAAAATTTACAGTGCAAAACACACATTTAAACTAGGTTTGAGTATTCCGCAAATTTTTAAATAAGGTTGAGTTTCGTCATCCCATATTGATGGGAAAATGATAACTTAAAAGAAGATAACATGTATATAAAAGAGTGATGGATGCTTTGAAATCTAAAACCATTGTTGGAATCAAAACCAATCAAATGGTAAAGATTATAGCACAAAACACACAATTAAATGAGGATTGAGTATTCCTCAAATCTTGAAATAAGGTTGAGTTTTAACATCCCACATTGGTGAAAAGATGATAATTTGGAAGGAGATGATAGATATATAAAAGTGTGATGGATGTTTTGAAAATATATAATCATGGTTGGAATTAAAACCAAACAAATGATAAAATTATGGTGAAAACACACACAATTAAAATCTTTTTATATTAAAGTAAAACCCACAATTAATGAGGTGACATCACAAGTAATGAGTATTCATCATTTCTTCAATTGTAGTTGAGTTTTGTGTATTCCACATTGATGGTGTGATTAAATTTTGACAATGAATGATTGGTATATGAAGAGGTTTGAGATTGCTTTTGTTATAACTAATGAAGTTGGCTCATATTGGCTGATCCTCTAAACTCATGAAGTTGGCCGATCCTCTAAACTTACGGGTTGGTTGATTTTGGCTAACACTCTCTTAGCAAACATGTTAACTATACAAAATAATAAAAAAAATATTATAAGATTCAAATATTTTAAAATTTTGGAGTAGGTGTGATTTCGACTATCCCACATTAATGAGAAATCTTTATTTTGAAGAATGAATGTGAGTATAAACGGGTAAAATATTCATTTGAAAACTTTATATATGTTAAAGTAAAACCCACAAAGAATGAGGTGACATTATAAGGAATGAGTATTCATCATTTTTCTTCAATTGTGGTTGAGTTTTGTGTATCCCACATTGATTGAGTGATGAAATATTGACAATGAATGATTGGTATATAAAGGGGGTTGAGATGCATTTGTTGTAACCCATGAAGTTAGTCGATCCTCAAAACTTACGGGTTGGTTAATTTTGGCTAACGCTCTTTTAGCAAACATGTTAACTATACAAAATAATAAAAAATCTTATAAGATTTAAGTATTTTAAAAATCTTGAAGTAGGTGTGATTTCGGCTATCCCACATTAATGAGAAATCTTTATTTTGAATTATGAATTTGAGTATAAAAGGGTAAAATATTTATTTTGAAACGAAAATGTTAGTTGGCTAAATGGCTACATTTATTTTGCAAAACAAACCTATTTATATGAAATCTTTATATATATATATATATATATATATATATATATTAAATAAAGATAAAAGACATATGACATGACATTATGAGAGTTAAGTAGTTTTAAATCTTGATGCATGGTGTAATCTTGGTTATCCCATATTACAGAAAAATATTTAGTTTGAAGAATAGATGTGGGTATATGAAATAATGATGTTTTTCTTTTTGAAAATGATAAAAATAATAACTACCTTCATTTTGCAAAATAAACTTATTTATATGAAGAAGGGCGTTCAAATGCAACTCATTTACATGATGCAACCCTTTTATCCACAACCCATTTTATTTTGCATAACAACCCCCTCTATGGGAGTTAACTATTTTAAAATTTTAATGTAAAGTGTGATTTTGGTTATCCCGTATTAAAGAGACATCTTTAGTTTGAAGAATAAATGTAGGTATACGATAAAATGGTTTTTCTTTTTGAAAATAATAAGGTTAATAATTACCTTTCTTTTGTAAAACAAAGGTATTTATATAACATCTTTATGTATATAAAAGGAATATGAAAGACATAAGATGTAGCAATATAAGAGTTAAGTATTTTAAATTTTTATATATCTATTTAAATGGACAATCTACATATTACTACCTAAATTACTCATGCTACCACGCAACACGCGGTTTCCGCACTATTTCATATAAATTCATTCCACTTGCAATCATGGCTCCATTCAATTTTTAAATAAATGATTGGACTTATCTCACATTAAATTTAGAGTAAATTAAGTTTTTTTTCTCCTTGTCGTTTGTGAAAAATGTTTATTTTGTATCTATTGTTATTTTTATATCTATACTTTAAAACTATAACTTTTTTTTATAAAAAAAAACATTTTTATAAGTTAAAATTGATTTTTTACATTTTCTTTCCATTCCTCATACTTAAAAATAAGGGTCTGTTTGTTTTTTGAAAAAAAAAAACTTTCAAATTTGAATCGGTTAGACCTTTCTACATTCAGATTGTTTGTTTTTTTTCCAGTTTTTAGAATTTCTTAATTTTTAAATACATATGAAATCGGTTAGACATTTCTACATTCAGATTGTTTGTTTTTTCCAGTTTTTAGAATTTCTTAATTTATAAATACATCTGAAAGAAGTGGTGATCTAACTTCTTAAAACCTTTTATCGCCGTCTCAGTCCATATGCTCTTCTTTTTCTCAAAACACCTCCAGACGTTACAAATACAAACAATCTTATTGTTTCATATTTCAGACTTCAACACCACCTCTTATTAATCAGAAGTGAAATAATACTTCAGACATATGTCCTTCATGTTGTAACCCAGTGGTAAAGTAACATCCTAGGGGGTCAGTGGATGGTATCCCTGACTACCTAGGTTCGAACCATGCGGTGAGCATCCTGTGACATCCATGATCATGGGTCTGCCACATAGTGGTACCCTTAAATGGGCTGGGTCGTGGTCGACGGGGATTAGTCGGGTGACACCCTTAAGTAGGAGCCCAGATACCTCGGGAACGTGTGTGTTAACCTTCCGTTCAAAAAAAAAAATTTACTTCAGACATCTTATAAAAAACAAATGCCACCTAAAAGTTATCTAGGAAGCCAAAAAGGCTTAAATAGCAATCGATCACATACAAGAAGGACGTAAAACAACAATATCAAAACCATAGAGGCGAAATTCGTAATATTTAACATAACTTACTCTTAAATTTATCAAACATGATATGTCCAAAAAGAGGTACAATCAGTATACAAGGGAACTAGAAAGTATGGTACAAATGGTATAAGCATGGGGATGCATCACATTCCCTGGTCTCCACCTCATAATAACACAACCCAAACAAGTCAAAACTCCACTGTACAAACTGTTAACAAAATTCTGTTGTACCGTACAACCAATAACAGCTGCCGCTTGCAAATCACAAATTTGTAAAACTTCCTTTTCCAGAGAAATAATGGCTAAAACCAGATAAACGATACTGAACGTCTGAACTGACTTCTACATCGATATAAGTTGCTCTGAAATAGAAATTTCAGCTCTGGAAAAGGTACAGTTGGAAATGATCCAGTGGACCGAAAGAATTCTCATCTACTTGTACAACCATTATCAACCAACCTACTTGAACCCATTTCCAACCGTTGGATCATCAGAAAACCCATCAGTGACCCCCCCAGAACTATTTCCGGTCCCATCACTGCCGTCCATTTCATACTCTTCATCCTCACCGTTCACTCCTTCATCAGACGACAAAGGTGCCAACCAGCAGGTGCCATGCAGGTGCCCATTCACACAAACGAAATAATCCAGTGCGCCGTCGTGTGAGCCAAGCCGTTTAGCCGCGTTTCTAGGAACTAATCCGGCTGTCGTCATACTCCAAACACGGGCCCCACAATAAGGACACCTGTCCCTATCTTCCAACGCCACTTGTCTCGCTATCAAACAAGCACGTGTCTTCGATTCGCGAAATCCCCGAAATACCCCTCGGAAAACCCCTAAATCATCCTCTCGATCCCCCATCCGATGCTCACACGGATCGCTCACAAACAACAAGTCGCCACGACACCGTTTCGTCAAAAAGCTCCGGCCGGAGGTTTTCGAAAACCGCGACTCCATCACGAAGTGGCCCGGCTTCGGCCGGCTCAACGCGAAGTTCCGACTCGATTCGCAGCCGCCGCAGAAGAACAGAAGCTTAGCAAGCGCCGGCCAGCCGCCGCCCATCCGGCTGCTGTGAACGCCGTTGGACAATGTCTCCGTTATCCCCGGTGCGCGGAACAAACACAGCTCACGCCACAACAACCGCCTCGCCATGGCGCGAAGCCGCCGGCAGACGGAAGCCGTCCGGCAAACCACCTGAACGTCCCATTTCATCGACTCCATAACTAACAAAAGCACTCTCTCGTTGAAAATAACCGATTCGTGTGAACCCGAGCCGCCGCTCGACGCCGTGTTCAGCCGCACCCTCTGGTTATCGCTCATTTTTAAATTTTTTTTTCCAATTTCAGGCGAGAAAAGGGGTTTTGTACTCTATATATAGTCGCACGGTACCTACAATAGTCGTACACACGTGGTGGGTGATTAGTGGTGGATCAGTTTCTTTATTGGAGTTATGCTCGTGGAATTATGATCGTGGAGGGTTGTGATGGATGGAAAATGGACACGTGGAGGTTAGGAGATGTTGCTTAAAAGGAAGGAAAATGAATGATGAGGTGAGAGGCTGCCACGCGTCCAGAGAGATTATGTTAAAAGTTGGTTTAGTGGAAAATATCTTTTGAGGGGGGTAACGTGGCGGTCTAGGAGGGATGTGATTGCCACGTGTGAAGAAAATATCTGATGATGGTGGACACGTGACGGGAAATGGTGGCGGCACGTGGGGTAGGTGACCTGTTAAGGACAAAAAAAAAAGGTGAAAAAGAGGAATATTTTTTTAACGGAATTGTTTTGTTATTTGGAGATTCCCAAAAATGTGTTTGTTGGTTGTTTGGATGTTTGAGATATTTTCAATTTTTGAATGTTTTCTAGATTGATGTATTTCTTTTTCTTTTTATATATATATATATAATTATATAGATAGATAGATGAAGGAAGTATAAGAAGGGAGTGAGTGTTGATATAGAATAGTTTAAAGAGTAAATTATAGGTTTGGTCCATGTGGTTTTATGTGTTTTAATAATTTGGGTCTCTAATTTGAAATATCTATGGATTATGTCTCCATGGTTTGCATTTACAACGCGTAGGGAAAAAAATTCATTGTTATTCTTCTACGTAACACACTATTCCTACCGGAAGTCAACTATATATATAGGCGAAAGATCGTGTGAGAAGCTAACTTAAAGTGAGAAGTGAATCTAAACCGTTGATCACTTTTAATCTCAAATCACCCATGAATCGCACTTGATACGGGAAATGATCCGGTGCATCTCATCCTAATGTGCATCCAACGGTCGATAACCACTTCTCACGCTTCTCACCCTAACTCAACATTCGGTCAAGATCGGATTTGACCGGTCAAATATTGCGTTTTTGACTGGTCAACAATTACGACTTTGACTGGTCAAAAGTTACGGCTACTCCAAAAATAGAAGAACAATTTCGTAATTTTTACAAATACACGAGACGAGTTCATATATGAACCTGTAGGATTCACATATGAACTAAATGTTCATATGTAAACCAGTGTAATTCATATATGAACTATTTTAATTTATTCATATATGAACCTTTGTGATTCATATATGAACCAACTAACTGAGTCACATATGAACTAATTAACTGTAGGTTCATATGTGAATCAGTTGAACTAATTAACAAATTCATATATGAACATTTGTGATTCTCATATGAACTAATTAACTGATTCATATATGAATCAGTTAAAAGAGTTCATATGTGAATTACACTAGTTCATATATGAACTCGTCCCGCATATTTTACGAAACTAACCCTTTATGTTCTACAGACCACACAAGGAATTATCCGATGCTTCACGATCAAAGCCGTAAATGTTGACCGGATAAAGGGCTAGGATAATTTCTTTATTTCTCATATTTTTAGCATTTCTCAAATGTGTAACACCCGTAACTTTCGGTAAGTATAGAGCCACCCAGGCGTTTCTGTACCTCGTGTTTGGTGGGATTCATGTTGGGAAAACACTTCTAAAAGTCCCAAAGAATGTCGAGGGCCTTAGTGTCGAAAAAGATCGGATTTTCGGGCTTCGGAGAGTCTGGGCGAAAGTGACATGTGTCACAATCGCGTGTCACTCTCGCGGAGGGCATTGTTGCCCGCGGTACAATCTCAGCAAGAGTGGCAAGCGAGGCACTATCGCCGTCGGCCTCTGGTTGTTTTAAATCCCGAATTTTCAGCCTTTTCATTTGTTATCTTCACCCATTTCACTATCTCTCCCAAGAACCGAGCCTCACCCTCCCCTTACAAACCCCAACTCGTTTTTGGGTGTTTTTGTCATAAAACCAAGTGTTCTTTCATCTCCTAACGATGTTATGGAAGCTAGATTTATTATCCTTTCATCTTCACCTTCTTCACCCAAACTTTCTAGGGTTTCATCCAACTCTCCCCCATTTTGAAGATTTGGAGTTTGTGGCTTGTGTTGGTGACCTAGAAGTGTTTGATTGATGGATTCAAGTTGTGGTTGAGGTAATCATCAATCTTCTTCATTTATGGAAATTAGGGTTTTGGGTATATGATGAGATCTTTGTGTAAAATGTTTGGGGAACAATTATTTATGGTGGAATAAGTATATTTATGGTTGAAACTTGTGGATCTAGGTTTTGGAAGAATGTTGCTTGTGGATTCAAGTTTCTTCAAAGGAGCTCGAAGTGGTGTAAAAATCTAGATTTAGCCTAAATCTAACAAGGCGAGTTCAAGTTGATTTGTGAAAACGGTGTACATGCCAAAATGTTTATCTTAAAATGTTTGTGTTTTACCTCAAATTATTAACTGCTGATAAGTTTTAGTTATTTTGAAATGTTTAGTTTTATAAACATGTTGAGACACCCCTTTTTGGGATATTTGGGTATTTTGGTAAATAAATCATGTTGAAATGTTTCTTTGATGATTTTACACATATAATTGGAGTTTAATGGACGTAAGTGTCATTTTGTGTATTTGATCCTATAAACCTTTTCGGAAAGTGCATATTATTGTGCTATGAGGCATTTTGAAAACATAAGGGTATAAGTTCATTTGAAAAATGGTTTGTCTCAACCAATTATGAGATTTGAGTTAATTATACTTTTGGTCGTGTTTGCATAATAGTTTGTCAAACGTGTTTCAATGTTTATATCGGCTTTCATTTGGGTATTTACGTAAACTGTTGGGTCGTTGGCTCGGTTTTGACTAAATAGAGTCTTGAGGACATTTGTCCAGTTTTAATGGCTCGATTTAGAGTCTAAATTATGATTTACAACTTAATGCATTTTATTGCATAATTATGATAATTACATGCTCGAGTGCTTTAGTCATTCATGTGTAGTCATGTAATCTTAGACTGTGTTGCACTGGATCTATAGGCACGTAAGTCAGTCTTATTTGATGGTCAATTGGGTGGTACGGGGTTGGACTCCGGGACTCATGTCTTATGACCTTGTCTGTAACACCCGTGTTTTCGGTACGTCCCTAATTTGGTATTTTACCCTAAAGCATAGCTTATCGTTGAGAAGGGGAACGTTCGGGCTGAAAACGGCCACTTTTGGGCTTCGGTACGAGCCAAGCGAGAGTGCCCTCACGATTGTGACATTGTCACTCTCGCGGGGCACAATCGCCCATTTGGTACCGAGAGTTGGGGGTGGTGGTGCGAGAGTGCCCTCGCGATTGTGACAGTGTCACTCTCGCGGGGCACAATCGCCGAATTGGTACCGCGGGTCATTTTCTCGGGCGAAAGTGACACGTGAGAGTGACATTGTCAGTCCCGCGAGGCATAGTCGCGGTCGGGGGCAGACCCATTAAATCTCATTTTCACGACCTAAAACTCATTATTTTGACTTGGGAGCTAGTTTGGGCGATTTTTATGGTGTAAGGTAACATTCCTCTCCTCTCTTCATTAAATCCCTCTTAGTTGGAGCATTGAATGCTTATTGGTGATTCAATCTAGGTTTTGGGTTAAGCTTGACCTCAAGTGACTAAGGGTTGAAGCTTCAAGTGATCCTCATCATTTTCTTGTCCATTTCTCATCTAGGGTTTTACATAATATTTGCAAGGTGAGTTGTTTCTCCTCTTCTAACCTTAATATATATGAGTATTTCTTGTATTTTGATCTTTCATGATTTTTAGACCTAATGGTGGATTTTGGGAAAATATTAGGGTTTACTATTCAAAGTGGAATGGTAATGAGAGTATTTCAAATGTAAAAGAGGTGGTGCCTTAACATCCACTCTTTTGACTAATAACTATGATTTCTTGGGTTGTGGGGTATTAAATGGAATATTGGACTATATTTGGGGAAAACAAGTATCTGGGTGAAATGACCAAATGTTGGTTTGTATGTAGAACAAGAATAATGTTTTAAGGTAAATTACTATTATCGAAAGCTCACCCATTTGAGTGTTGAGCTTTGTATGTTGGTGACCTCTCAAATGTGATTTATATATACCTATGTTTTATATGAGTATTGTACATGCTAATTGTTGGTATTTAGTATTAGTGCAATGGATCCATAGGCACGGTGTCCCTATGTCCCCGCTTTGGGCATTGGGATTACCACTTAGCACGGAATAGGCATCGGGTCACCATGATAAGTAAGGTGTGGACCTATACGGTCGGGAAACGTCTCATGGGTAGTAAGGTGTAATTCCCTTGTTCTAGAGTTCCCCGTTTTGGAACTCTCAAGAATAGACCCAGAGGGGTTGACTTGATGTTTTCGAGCAATAGACTTAGAGGAGTTGAGCTCAATATGTGATTGGTGTTATTTGTATCGTATCTAATCACTAATGGTTTATTTGGTTTGTTGATTTTAGCTCATGGCTATATACTCTGCGAGACTTCGAATGGGTTTAGTTATTTAATCCTTGTTTGATTTATCCTCACTAGGCTTTAGCCTAACGCTTGTTCTTATTGTCATGTTTGGCAGGCTACCCTAGCGGTGGGGCACATCGGGATTGAGGGAACGACCTTGGTGTCGTGAGTGGTCTTTTTGGAATATACGTAGTGACCAACATAAAGATTATTTTGAAGATACACATTTTGGAAGTATAGCGACACCCGACCATAATCTAGTTTCTTATTGTAGATTAGTAGGTTGTCGTCGTATGCTTCATTTATTGGGTTGTAATTATCACACACTATACCCCGTTTGGGATGATACTCTTGGGTTTCGAAATGTTTTACCCTATTTTCACAGGTTTAAATTATCCCCTATTTTAGGGTGATGGAATTATTCTATTTCCAAACGTCATATTTCCGAATTTTCGAATTTTATTTTCCGCAAAATTTTAGAGTGTTACATTGTCCTTTCAAGTGTACACTAAGAGGGTTGAGTCCAGTTGTGCTATTGTGACAATGGGTAGGTCATGATGGGCGTTTGGGGCCTCCGCCACGTCGGGGCAATGCCATGGTTGTATCCCCCTGCCGAGCATTTGGTGATATTCTTGATAATATTCGCTAAGGTCAGCTGTCTCTTTTGGTGTAGCTTAAAGGAAGTCGTAGGGACACTTGGGCTTGTGTGTCGTGAAGTGTCATACGATTAACTGTAACACCCTAAAAATTGGGTAAAATAAAACTTAAAATTTCTGCAATATAACGCCTGATAAAAAGGCGAAACCAAAACCTGTAAACATGAAGTCTATAACCCAAAAGAGTTGGGGTAGTTCTAAAATGAAGTAGCGGAATAATTAAGACATTTATATGACAACCTATTTAATTTAGAACAATTAACAACTAGATTAATGTGGGTGTCACTATGACTTCAAAACGCTCTTTCTCGATTTCCCAAAAATGCCCGGTCCAAGGAGGAATCCTAGGTGCGATCCCGGCGAATCAAGATGCCCTATTTGCACCACTAGCGGAACCTGTGAACCATTTAAACACGAACACAAGTGTTAGAACGAAGTCTAACGGTTATTACGCCGGTACTAGTTATGATGCAAATAAGAACAATAATTTAATGTTATCGGCGTCCATGCATTGTGATAAATGCCAAAACCTCCCAATCGGGACATTGAAATTTCCTGTACATTTAAAACATAGATATTTTCCAAATAAAACGGGAAAGCCCGCGATGTAGTTTGGATTTCACCGTCCAACCCCGGTTCTAGTTCCTATGCCACGCCGGACATCACAATCCTCAAACCGTCTCTGCCTCTAACGTTTACCCCGTCGGGTTACACCTCAAGGTCTTACAGGCAAGGGTGCCTATCCAATCTAGCCGAGTTCCAACTAAGGGACTTGCGTCCAATATTGTCTACTCGCAATGCCCAAGGCAATACACATGCAATATACTATGCATACCATCTAAATCCTCGTGCACAAGGAAATAGATATAAGACTTCCAACGAGAAATATAATCAATTATAGATGGTAACCTTCATGTAAGCAAAATATTGATGCAATTAACATGACCATACTTGTTACACTTTCATCAAGAGAAATTACAACTCATTTAGCCACATATAAATCCCCAATAGTAAAATGACTCCAACTGCTGATAAGAATTTATGTATTTGGCATTTCAATATGTAGGGATGTAGACCTTTACCAAGATTTGTCCTTTTCTATAAGACTTGCAAATAAGCACTCTACAGTATGTTTAAACACTTCCATCAACCCCAAAATCTCATTTATTGAAGATAACCAAAACCCTAGGTTTTAGGTTAATAGCAAGTATTTCATAAAAATCATATAAACAAATAATGGTGCAAGTATGGATATACATAAATGAGAAAACTTACCTAGAGATTCAATGAACAAACCCTAGAAGATTTGAGTTGAGAAGTAGGTGATGAGAACTTTGACCTTCAAGAAAATAGAGCTAGTTTACCAAACGAGAGGAACCCTAGTTAGCACTAAATATACCTAACCAAGATCTTAGAGAGAAGTAAATGTGGAAGAGGTGAAGATTGGGATGAAGAAATCTTACCTAGATGAGAGCAAAATCGGCTGCCAAGAAAACCCCAAAGTGAAATAAATGAAGTCTCTAGAGAAAATCAGGCATTTAATGCCTTTTAGCCCATCGGAGATTGTGACATCGCGAGAGTGACAGGGCACTCTTGCCGGTCACTCTCGCCGAAAGTGTACCGAAACTTCGGCCCACATGACCGCAATTGGACCTCCGCGATTGTGACTCCGCGAGAGTGACCATGGCACTCTCGCCGAGTGCTCAAACTTCGGAAAAATTTTGGTTTCTTTCGATCCCGATCACTCGACTGATTCTAAGGCTAAATTTTATAAAAACGAACCATGAGAATTTATGATTACAAATTAAATCATAGTCCCAAAATTCGGGGTGTTACATTAATGTTGTATGAGTGACATACTTTTGTGTTCCTCCACTCTCAACGGATGCGGGTATCCCCCGCTGTCGGCCCTTAGTATCTTGGATATTTAATTGTCCTTACTTAAATGTTTGAATTTCATTCCATTTTATGGTCGCATAAGTATTAAGTTTCAGTTCCATACTTTCAATGACATATCATACCTATATGGTTTGTTTTCCTTTATTTATGGGTCAAATATTATATCCCGCCCGGGTTTTGGGTGTTTTGGGATATGAAATATCATTCACGTTTTTACAAATTGGGTGTCGAATTATAATCTCGTTTTGGGTGAATTATGGGTTGCATCGTTTTATAAAGAATGTTTGTTTTGGAGCGTTGTCTTTAAAGATGCATATTATGGGGAAAACAAGTTGTTTCCATTTCTAAAGTAAACCATTTCAAAAGATCTAGATTTGGACTGAATTCCTTTCTTTAAAGAGATATTCATTCATGTTAAAACTCTTGAACTCACTAGGCGTTAAGCCTAACCTTTTTATTTGTCGGCATGTGCATCAGGTTCCAGTTGGGATTTGGTTCTAGCAGCTACGAAGAGTTGAGCCTTAGCTTTGTGCAAGTGTAAGTAGTTGGAGAATTCTTCCGCAGTTTGGAGATAGTGACTATTGTTGGGTTTTAGTAGCACTCGTTCTTATTATAGACTGTATGTGTAGAATGAATGTGGGTATTGAGGTTAAATAATAAATTGTGATTAGAGTTGTATCCTTTAATGATGTATTTAGAAAATTTTAAATCGGTTGCTATTTCCTGATTTGAGGGTGTTACAAAATGAACCTAATCTGATATACATATTTTAAAATACAAACCCAACAAGTCAAGCTCAAGTGCTCAACCATCTATGCAGATAATCAATGATACAGAATAAATCGGTTCCTAATTTTACTCTCAACCATCTCTTTAACTGATTTGATAACCACCTTTAAATTTCAAAATACACAAAATCGATGGTTGAGATTTGGTAGGGTTTGTAACGATAATGTAGTTTGTATAACTAGTTATGGCTAAACGACTACCTTTAAAAAATCGAAACATGATAGTTATGGATAACCGACTACCTTTTAAAACGGTTATCTTATTATTTACTTTCACTTAGGAATGACAACGGTCCGGGTTCGGGCCGGTTATTGGTATCCCCGTCCCCGAAACCGATAACCAAAACCGTCCCCGTAACTGCCCCGATCCCCGTCGGGGATCTTATCGGGGATCACCGTCGGGTCCCCGCGGTTTCCCCGATCCCCGTTGGGGAACCCATTAAGGGAAAACATCATCTTTCCCCGTTCACCGTTGGTTACACCCGAACCCGAAACCGACCCGGGAAAAAGTTACAAAATGTTAATTTTCACAACTAAAAGTAAATTACATTTTTTTAAACATAAATGTCTTATATTACAATATAAAAGTAAATATAATTCAAATATCATTCAACTAACATCACAGTTTCACGATTAAACAAATAAATTAGACTTTTTTCGTGAGACTTATTTATGGTGTTGAGGTAAAATGGAAAAAAAAATCTTTTAAATTTTAATGTAATATTAGTATTTTTCTTTTCATGATTATATATATAAATTTACATATATACATATAGATACATTAATATTTATATATATATATATACATATCGGGCCGGGTCGGGTCGGTGATCACTGTCCCCGCCCCCGATAAAATCCCCGCCCCGTCCCCGATAAGAGGTCCCCGAACCCGGACCGAAAATTTCGGTTTTCCCCATCGGTTTCGGTTATTTTTGTCATCCCTACTTTCACTTATGGAACACAATCGCGATTATGTGACTAAATATCATGCTATTGTCTGTTTGTTAGCAACTTAACGAGATTAATAAGAGTCACAACTTATTTGGACGGCTATACAAGACTCTTTGGTAGTGACTTAATGACATAGAATATGACTATTCAGTAAGCTAATAGGGAGGGCTTTATGCATAATATCAAATTTTTACCAAACCTGTCCCTCCTAATTAAAAATTACGCTCCTTTAATCTATGAAAAAAAACCTTCTAAAAGAAAAACCTTTCCAATTTTATCTATACATGATTTAATGAAAAAACTAACCAAGCAGCCCCGTTGTCAATTTCCTAACCTTTGTCGATTTCAATTTCTTAGCTACTTTAATTACAAGGTATTCCATTTACATCTACTTAAGTATATGTAGGGGTCGTTTACCAAACGATTTAGGGGTGAGAAGGACCCGACCGACCCGAGTTACCCGACCCGAGTTTTGGCCAAAAATCCGAACCCCCCATATCCGATATCCGAAGTGCCCGATCCGAATAATTTAACGGGTAAAGTGGGATCGGGTTGGGTACCCAAACCCGACCCGCCCAAAATATCCGATTTTTTTTTGAAATTAAAAAAAATCAGTTTTATTTTATATTTATATAATCCTAATTCTAATTTGTAATTTGTAGTTTAATGTTTTAGTTTGTAGTTTAAACTTTAAATATGTTGTTTGTAGTTGTAGACTTTTAGTTTAAACTTTAAAGTTGTATATTGACAATTTGTAATTTGTAGTTTGAGAAAACAAGTCCAAAAAAAAAGCCCAATGAGGCCCACTACCCGAAATATCCGCCCCGAACTCTAATCGGTCGGATGTCAGGTCTTCCCCCACCACCCGAATATCCGATCGGGTTTGGGTTTTGGATATCCGACCCGACCCGAACGATGCACACCCCTCAAACGATTATCGGATAAGCACTTACCAACAAAAATCATCACCCTCCCAATCTTACAGCGTCTGGTGGCACGTTGTTTGGTGGAGCTTCTTCCTCGAGTCTTGTCATGATAGGTTCTAAAATACCATCTATAGTTGGGGCTTTCAGTTCGAATTCACCTTATTGGGTAATATTCTAGGTCTAGGACTCTAGGCCATCAAAATGAATTGTTGATAATGTTTTTTTACCTAGCAACAATTTACCACCCTCATTTACCAGATGAGATTTCTAGTCCCTGCTTTGCCACTTATCAATAAAAAATTAGTGTTACCATTAGGGGTGGACTTGGTACGGTACCGACTTTTTTCAGCCAATACCGTGTACCAACCAATTATAATTGGTAAGCAAAATTTTATACCATGTACCAACCAACTGTAATTGGTACCGACTTAGTTGGTACAGATTTTTTTTGGCTAGTACATGTTAGTACCAATTTCAAATTACATATACAAAACAAAAACAAAAAAAAACTAATTCAAAATGCTCAAACAAAAAGTTAAATGTGACAAAATTTAATATTCAATATATGAAAAAGGAAAAAAAAAACTAATTCAAAGTAAGTGAAGGTTTCTTTATTAGTGGGATCTTCACAACAAAGTATCAAACAATGTTCTAAATTGCTAGGATTCTAGGCATTAGATATTGGTGCATTGTTCGTTGCCTCATACCCTTGATTATACGCGATTTAGGTGGTAAAGTAAATAATTAAAACAATATATAAACCCAAAATAATAATAGTATTGATTAATATAATTAATTTTTAGTTAAACTATTAAGTAAGTCGGTATCATGATACTACCGTGGTACACAACATTCAATACCGTGTACCAACCAAGTATAGACATTTGGTACGGTACTACCAGCCAATTATAATTGGTATCAATTTAATTGGTACGACTGATACATGTTAACTGGTTTGGTTTGGTACAAATTTGTCACCCCTATTTACCATACTCATCCAATAAGGTAGTTTAAGCGCATTTAAATCATTTAGAGCCATTTATTTTGAGTTCAAAATAATTTGAATAAAAATATTAATATATCAAATAAAAAGATACTTTTAATATATTAATTAAAATATATTATGTTCAAAAAAATGTATTAATAGATCAATTTGTTGACTCTCAATAAATTGGGCTTCATATATAAAAAGGCTTTTTTCCCATAATTAACCTCAAGCCCAATCTATGGCCCATTTATTTTGGCGCACATTAACACGGATTATTTAACGTGCACGGACATCGTGCACATTAGCAGCAACAACAACTGTTCACCAACCATAAGATTTTATCAATCTGTTGTTTGTCTGCATCTTCACCAATTGCTGAGAGCATGTGACTTAACCTTTAGAAAACTCCAAATCGGAATATGGAATCCACCAGTATAATCTGTTCAATTG
Source organism: Arctium minus (assembly GCA_954870635.1). Classification (NCBI taxonomy): domain Eukaryota; kingdom Viridiplantae; phylum Streptophyta; class Magnoliopsida; order Asterales; family Asteraceae; genus Arctium; species Arctium minus. The sequence continues at coordinate 69,697,189 of OX941095.1, read as the reverse complement.
CATGTGGCGATATAGAGATAGAAACAGAAAGAGAAAACGATCGATCTGTGTTCTTTCGTCTTCGAAATCGAGCAAAGATATGGAGAATTTGGGCCAATTTGATGTGATTGTGATCGGCGCCGGAGTGATGGGGAGTTCGGCGGCGTATCAAGCGGCGAAAACAGGTCAGAAAACACTTCTCATCGAGCAATTCGATTTCCTACACTACCGTGGATCGTCTCACGGCGAATCTCGAACGATCCGAGCGACGTATCCTGAATCGTACTACTGTCGGATGGCAATTGAATCGGAGAAACTGTGGATCGATGCAGAATCAGAGATCGGTTACAAGGTTTACTTCAAATCACAACAATTGGATTTTGGTCCGGCGAATAACAGTTCTCTCGTTGAGCTTATCAACAATTGCAGAAAGCACTCGATTAATCACCAAATTCTCGATCGACACCAAACGAACAAACATTTTTCCGGCAGGATTGAGTTGCCGGACGATTGGATCGCTGTTGTGACGGAGCTCGGAGGCGTCCTGAAACCTACGAAATCGGTTGCGATGTTTCAAACACTCGCAATCAAACATGGAGCAGTGCTTAAGGACAGAACGGAGATCGTAGATATGATCACCGACGAAGATCGAGGTGGTGTTTTGGTGAGTAGCCGGTCCGGCGAAGTGTTTTCCGGTAAGAAATGCGTGGTCACCGCCGGAGCTTGGGTGAGTAAACTGGTTCAAAACGTTAGCAATGGCGGAACAATTTTGCCGATTCAGCCACTAGAAACCTCCGTATTCTACTGGAAGATCAAAAAGGGTTACGAGCTTGATTTCACCATAGGAGCAGGATTTCCATCGTTTGCAAGCTACGGCGAGCCTTACATCTACGGAACACCGGCTTTCGAGTTTCCAGATCTGATCAAAGTGGCCGTTCATGGCGGCCGTGAATGCGAACCAGATAAGCGAACATGGGGAGTAGACAAAGAAGGTACAACAATGGTGATCGGACATCTGAAAGAATGGATCAAAGGACGATTTGGCGATCGAGTCAATTGGGAAGATGGACCAGTGATGAGTCAATCATGCTTGTATTCAATGACACCAGATGAGGATTACATTATTGATTTCTTGGGGGGAGGGTTCGGTGAGGATGTGGTGGTCGCCGGTGGGTTTTCCGGCCATGGATTCAAGATGGCGCCGTTAATTGGGAAGATACTGGTTGATCTGGCCGTCGGCGGGAAGATGGCCGGCGAGAAATATGATGAAGAAATCAAGCATTTGAAGCTGGGAAGATTTGAAGGCAATCACAAAGGAAATAAGAAAAGCTTTGATGACCAGGTTCGCCTTAAGTAGGTAATTCTAACATGTTCTTGCACAAAATTTAGTGTTTTTTTTTTAATGGAAGATTGTGAAGATGTGAACAATTTGGGAATAATCTTTCATGATTTTAGTTTATCTTAAAGATTGTTTAATAGAGATGGTGGATGAGAGGATGTGTGATAAGCAATTGAGGTTGGAGACGATGGTTTTGGACTTTTCTGAAGACATGACTTCTGATAGGAGTATTTGGAGATGAAGAGTTAAAAGGTAGCAAATTAGATATGAGGAATTGTAGTGTAGTTGGGTAGAAGGGATCGTTTACCAAACGCTTACTTGGGTAAGCGTTTACCAAGTTACATTACGTTATTGGATGAATATGGGCAAGGACCAAGAATCTTACCCGGTTAGAGCTAAGCAAGAACCGAGAGTCTTACCAAGTAAGTGATGGTGAAAATTTTTACCACGGTTAGCGCTTACCGGAAAAATTGTTGCATACGATACCGTTTTGGTGGACTAAAATGAATCTTACATGGTAAGTAAGTGATAGTGTTGAATTTTACTGGTAAACGACTACCCGGGTAAACGGTTCCTTAGAAAGGTTGGGAGGGGAGGGAAGAGAGTTGGCAGCGTATTTCATGGCCCTTAAAAAAATATGTATAGAAACTTTCGGAGTTTTGTGGCTAGAATCGGGAAATGGACCGGAGTAAGTCGTTATGATTCAACCCGTATAATTCTTTAACAGAATAGATCTCCTGCCGCTCAACGGATTAACCCTCAATTCATTCAACAAGATTCGTTCGGATAAGACCAGGTGGACAATCTGTCTTTTCAAAGTTATCGCCCCAATCTTTAACGTGTGGTTGAAAGAGTTCTGTATTTTAGTTGAGAGAGTTCTTATTTTAGTAGGAATGGGCATTTGGTTCACATAATGGAATTTGATGGAATTGGAATCCATCGAAAAAATTGACTTTGAAGAAATTTGACCACACGTTTGGTTGTTAGGAATTCAATAACTTCACTTTAGTCAAGGAATGATGAATTCCTTAAATTGTGGAATTCAATGGAATTGGAAGGATTCCATCATTTTCATTCTGTGAACCAAACATGGGCTTGGAGTTTGGTCAATGGAATTGGCCATTCCAATTCCATGAACCAAACGGCTCCTTAGGCGGCGTTTGGTTCGTAGAATGGAATTTGATGGAATTGGAATCCGTCGAAGGAATTTGACTTTGAAAAAATTGGAATGAAATTTGACCACACGTTTGGTTGGTAGGAATTAGATGAAATTCAATTTTTTCACTTTAACTAAGGAATGATGAATTCCTTGATTTGTAGAATTCAATGGAATTCAAAAGATTCCATGATGATCAAAATGTGAACCAAACAAAGAAATTAGAATTTGGTCAAAGGAATTATCCATTCCAATTCCTTCAAAATCCATGAACCAAACACCCCTTTATTAATGTTCTTTCTAGAGGTGTGAGTTGGAGATGATTTTAAGAGCATCTCTAACCACCACTTAAAAACTAAAATTGTGGTCATGTTTGCACCAACCCAACCCATCACAAAAATACTAAATAGTAGTTTTTAGAGTTTTATGTTTTAGTGTGTGGTTGGAAGAGTTATGTTTTAGTGGGAATTGACCTACATTTTAGTGTTCTTTTTGGTTGGATGTATTTTTGGCCTTCGTATGTTTATTGTAACCCTTTCGTACTTTTTCTTCTAATTTCTCTTGTTTTTTCGTATGTTTATTGTAACCCATTCGTACTTTTTCATCTAATGTCTCTCGTTCTATGTTCACCATGCCTTGTACTTTTTTCTTTTCACTCTTACATAAACCAAGAATCTTCACATAAACAATCACTCTACTAGAATTAAAGGTCAAATCTACACATTTAACCCTCAAACCCTAATTTAGAACGAGATTTACAAGATTGGTTCGGTTTAATTTAAAGACCCTTCACGAACCCAACTTTTGAATGAGTTTTACTAGATCAGTTCCGTTTAATTTAAAGACCTTTTACAAACCCCACTTTAGAATGAGATTTACTAGATCAATGCGGTTTAATTTAAAGACCGTTTACAAACCCTACTTTAAAATGAGATGTACTAGATCAATTCGGTTTAATTTAAAGACTCTCTACAGGTAGAATATTCAAATGAATGCCATATGAACCCGAAACAAAGAATCAAAATGGCAAAATCCAATTCCTCCAAATTTAAAAGATTTTAACACTTAAAATGATTATTTGAGCATTAATCATGAAAGCAACAATTATATTTCAATTCTTTAAACCCTCCAAAATGTACAGCCAAACCCAGGTTTTAATTTAGCCCACCATCCCCAAATAATTGACAACCAAGGACTAAAAGAACATCCAACATTTGGCTTAAACATTGAAAGACAACATCTCATGACCTTCAAAACAAGAACAAAAGCAGAGCAAAAAAACCCAACGATCGCAGGACGTTGCGGACATTTTCGCACATCCGTAAGCTCGTTCCCCTTGGATCAAACATGAATGTACACTCGGGTATTATGCATCTTCGTCTTTTCGAAATGGAAGTGTCTTGTGTTCGATGCAACAGGTTCTTGCTAGAAGAAGATTGTACAACGGTATTTTTATACGTCTAAAAATTCCGATGTATTTCAAGTTGAAAATCTGGTGTCTTATAGGTTAAAAGAAATGTTTCCAATGGCTATTATATGATATTGTTCTGGTATGGGTCACCTTGGTCTCCAAAAGTTGGGACCTGCAACACCAAAAACAGGTTTCAACACTTTGCAGTATACAAATCAAGAAACACAGTAGCTACTCCGTTCGTCCCAAAATAGGTGCGTCCACTTTCAAAAGTAATTGCCTACTTTCCGGTTCTACCCTTTGTAATGTGAGAGAAATTCATCACTTTCAATTATTATTAAGGGCAAAACAGTCATTTAGTCGATTAAAAAGTGTATAGAAACGTGTCTTTTTCATTGTTACTCCCATTTGTCTCAAGACAAGTGTTTCACATTTCTGTTTTAGTTTATCCCTGAAAAAGTGTCCATTTTCAAAAGCGAGTGTCAACTTTCCGATTATACCCTTAATGATGAGATGGGAGACATTTACTCCAGCTCTTATTAAGGGTAAAACCGTCATTTGTTACACGTTTCTAAAACCGTCTTTTTCATTGTTACTCCCTTTGTCCCAAAATAAGCGTTCCACATTTCTATTTTAGTTTGTCCAAAAACAAGTGTCCACTTTCAAAAAAACAAGTACCAACTTTTTCCAATTCTACCCTTATGATACGAAGAAACTTCCATCTATGATTAAGGGTAAAATTGTCATATACTTAATTAAGAAAACATAATAATCACACATTTCTAAAACCGTCTTTTTTCCATTGTTAACATTTACTTCGGGACGGAGGGAGTATCTTACAGTGTTAAGTGTGCTTGTGTCACTCTGCTTAAACATCAAAATTGAAGGCGAATCGCGAACCTCTAGTTGCCATGGGAATGGGTGCTTCAGGGTACGGTCTATGCGGTGTCATTTCTCTATGATTTGCAGGTCGAATAGGATAATGCCAGGTGTTGGCTGACATTGGCGGCTCACAAGGTGGACCACCATATATATTGGGAGGATATCGTGCCCTGGGGCCATCAGGATGGCATGGACCTGTTACAAATTATGAAATGACCATCAAACCGGAACCACAAGACATGTAAAACAATTAGGTCGCATTTGGTACGCAGGACAAGACGAGTAACGAGACAGTACAAAAACTTGCCGTCCCCACGTTTGGGTGATGACCTGAATGGAACAAAAATGCATTTATTTTTTATCCCACCAAAATAAGTGGAACTAAGATAAGAAAGACGTGACAAGATTGGTAAATTACTAAACTACCCATGTTAAATTAAAACCCTAAAACCTTCCATAATTCTTTCACACACCTACCTCACTAGCGCCCATCGAGTATGCTGCGACATTTAGACCGAGTGAAGAAAAATGTGTTCTTTTCTAAATTCTATCCCACCAAAATAAGTGGAACGAATATCAGAAAGACGTGACAAGATAGGTAAATTACTAAACTACCCATATTAAATTAAAACCCTAAAACCTTCCAGAATTCTTTCACCTACCTACCTCACTCTCGTCCGTCAAATCCAGTACGGTGCGCCATTTAGATTTAGGACAGGAGTCCAAGACTGAGTGGAACAAAATTCAGGAAGATGTGATAACATTGGTAAATTACTAAACTACCCCTATTAAATTAAAATCCTAAAGCCTTCCAAAATCTTTCACCCACCTACCTCACTCTCGTCCGTCCAATCCAATACGGTGCAAAAATTAGACTCGGACAGGACTGAGTGGAACAAAAAACCAAGTAGACGCGACAAGATTGGTAAATTACTAAACTATCCATATTAAATTAAAACTCTAAAACCTTCCATAATTCTTTCACCCACCTACCTCACTCTCATCCGTCCAGTCGAGTATGGTGCACCATTTAGACTTGGACAAGACTGAGTGGAGCACAAAATAAAAAAAGATGTAACAAGTTTGATAAATTACTAAACTACCCACGTTAAATTAAAACCCTAACACCTTCAGGATTTCTTTCACCCACCTACCTCATGTTGCACTAAAATAAGTGAAACAAATATGGGGAGATGGAACAAGATTGGTAAATTACTAAACTACCCATGTTAAATAAAAACCCCAAAAACCTTCCACGATTCTTTCACCCCCCCCCCCCCACGTACCAAATGCACCCTTATTGAACTATGAAAAATCACAAAGTTTTACCAGAGAAAGGCGGCGGCGGTGGAAACCTCCAGCTTTCATCATGTGGAGATACATGCATTCTGTCATGATCACTGTGAAAATTCCCGGTGTCGGTACTGTTGACGAAATGGAACCTGCCAGGATATGAAGGAGGTGGAATCTCCCGATCCGATTGAAAATATGAGAACTGAGACGATGGAGCAGGGTGCGGTGGCCTCAGATGGACATTATTGGCGGCTTGAACAGGTGGCCGAGGAACCGGTAAACCGCTGTATGAGCAAGAATTAGACGACTCCGGTAGATTGGCATCAGGAAAGTTACCCACGGTCTCCGGCAACGGAGGTGGTGCAGGAAGGGCAGCTGGAGGAGGTGGAGGTAGTGAGGCTGGAGGAGGCAGAGGAAGGGAGGCTAGAGGAGGCGGAGGAAGGGAGGCGGGAGGAGGGGGAGGTAGGGTGGCGGGAGGAGGTGGAGGTAGTGAGGCTGGAGGAGGTGGAGGAAGGGAGGCGGGAGGAGGTGGAGGAAGGGCGGCTGGAGGAGGCGGAGGTGGTGGGGAATTTGGTAGAGGTGGAGATGATGGCGGCAAATCTTTGGGCAACGGAGGGGCAAACAATGGTGGTGGTGGAGGTGGATCTATTGCGACCTGATGGTTGGATGTCCCTACCACCTTCTCTACGCCGTTATTAGTGGGGGCCGTTATTTCAGCTTCACGAGAGGGAGCCACGTCTTCCATTTCAAGCTCACCATCGACGTCCTCCAATACATGGGTATGCTTATCGGCGGCAGGTGTCGGCACCCCGTCACGTTCCTCGGAAATTTCACGATTATGCTCGGGAGTTACGGCCTCGAAACCTTCCACATCAGAATCGCTTCCTTCTTTTCCTTCCTTCAGCATTGTTGGCATGCAGAAACCCGATAGCTGTATACTCGAATTGCTGAACCCATAATACAAAAGCCATTAGAAGTTTAGAACCCAAAATGCATAATTGAAACTGTATTGCAAATCCTCGTTACTCCCTCCGCCCCAAATTAAATGTCCACAACTAAAAAAAACAGTTTTAGAAACGTGTAATTATTACACATTTTTTAATTTACTAAATGACAAATTTACCCTTAATAATAAAGGGAGTAATGATATTCTCCCATCTCATAATAAAGGGTGGAATTGGAAAGTAGGCACTTTAGAAAAACAATTTTAGAAATGTGTAATTATTATACTTATTAGTTTACAAAATGACTATTTTACCCTTGCTAACAAAGGGAGTAATAAATTTCCCTTTCTCATAATTAAGGGTAGAATTGGAAAGTAGGCACTTGCAAAAAAGGCAATTTAGAAATGTGTGATTATTATACTTCTTAATCCACTAAATGACAATTTTACCCTTAGTAATAAAGGGAGTAATGAATTTCTCCTATCTCATAATTGAGGTAGAATTGGAAAGTAGGCACTTTCAAAAGAAACAGTTTTAGAAATGTGTATTTATTATACTTTTTAATCTACTAAATGACAATTTTACCGTTAATAATAAGGAGAGTAATGAATTTCTCCATCTCATAACTAAGGGCGGAATTGGAAAGTAGGCACTTACTTTTGAAAATGAACGCTTATTTTGGGACAAACTAAAATAAAAATGTGAACAATTATCTTGGGACGGAAGAAGTATTTGATTATTTCAAAATCTATTTGCCAAATAAATAGATAATAAAATACGACGCGAAAGAAAGCCGTACCTTCCATACTCATCAACTAGCATACCCTCAACTTCCCTAACCGGATCATCAAACGCCCTTTCATTCCTAAAGGGCCGGCGAGAATTACTAATTCTAGAAGACATGTTGTTGAGGGAATCAAGCTCACGAATATGATGCCGGATCATTGGTTCCGGAAGTATCTTCCTTTCTTGCCACAGCTTCAGTACCTATTGAACAATACAAACATAAAAAAATAATTATATGCTTTTTCACAGATCTTCGGTATGATGTTCAACATATTTTGAATTTTAATTCTTTTAAACACCGTTTTGGTTAAAGTGCAACAAACTACCCTATCATACATAGGAATAGAGGCAGGCTTGTTTGAGAACCAATTATTTCATGAATTATTCATAATGAATATTTGGGAATTATTCATGATGAATATCATGAATAATGAAAATCAAGATATTCATGAATATTTAGGTATATTCATCATGAATAGTTGGTACTCAAATGAACCTGCCCCTATTCACGTCTTGGGTATATTCATCATGAATATTTAACGTTCCTAAATGAAATTTTCCCTATAGGAATAATAGAGCAACATGTCTAGGAACAATACAGAATAATAGAGCAACATGTCTAAGGAACAATACATGCCTTTAAGCACTGCCTACGATTTTCAAGTGCACTACTCCCCGGAGGAGCAGCCGCCAACAATAACCGCGGTAGCACCGCTTGGATCGCTGATGGATACAAGCCACCCACGTCACCTGAAACACAATTGATCGCATTACGAGAATGCATTACTAACGAACACATGAAAGTACGCTGCTGCAACAAAAATAAATGTGAACGAAACAAATGTAATTACCTCTCAGCCCTCGAGAACATTGTGCAATAGAATCCACAAGAAAGAACAAGTCCACCCGTTTATGTAAGCTAGGTTCAGCTTCCAAACTGCGAGCAATAGTCTCCACAACCTACATTCAAAACAATTGTGTACATAATTACCATCGGTGCATACCCACCTCTATCCCCCTTCAAGAGACGGTAAATTTGTAGGCCACAAAAATTGAAAAAAAAAGGCGGTAATAACACAAGTAAGATGACCATGATAGTAGGATTTAGGAACAATCGAGTTCTCGGCTATAACTTCCTATATCAGATGTGATAATAGGGGTTATCATCATAAATAACCACATGGGGGAAAAGTTTTTCTTTATAGCCACCTCCAAACTTTTTCTCACAAAAAAGCCAAGAAACCGCAAGTCAACGCCGCAAGGCAGTTTTCCTTGCGGTTTCTGACATTTCTGACGTACCCAGATAAAAAATGGACCCACCACAAAAATAAACCGAGATCGCACCGCAAGTTGTGGTATCGCATTCCCTTGCGATGACGCACAAAAAGGAAGCCAAAGCCGCAGCTTGTGGCACCGCAAGAAAAAGTGCTTAGTGGAATTGTTTTGCGATTCCTTGGCTATTTTGTAAGAAAAAATAAAATGGTGGCTATAGCCTATAATATAGAACTTTTTTCATGAGGTAGCCATTTAAGATTATAACTCATGATAATGGCATTCATATACTTCACAAAACCTGAACCAAACGAACCCAGCATACCCCACTCGGAAAAGGGGCAGGATGTAAGCAGATTTTACCTTGACCACTAGGATAGAGTGGATGTTTCCGTAAATACACCCAACTTCTGCACGACACAAGGTGTGTGCAAGTAGGCAATAAGATAGGTAATATGACAGGCAGTCTAGAAATATAAGGCAATCAAAAAATATAACAGGTAGAATAATGATTCAATTGTGTGCGCACAATTCAACAGTGTGCAAGAAGTCAAAGCGAGAAATTCAGGTCAGGTCCTATTAGGACCAACTATCCCACATAAGAAGCCTATTTGCCTACTCTTTATCCTCTGCTTGATACCCTTGTTGACACGCTCTATAAGATCCTAATAAAAATCAATGTTCTAAATGGTGTGGCGTGGCGGCGTGGTCAAGCCTCAAGCCTTAGGAACCACGGTGACTGTGACTCTGTGAGGCCACATAAATTTTCAAGGAGTGACTTATGACGGCAAATTTGTATATCATATATATAATTATAAGACCCCATTCTTATTATTCCGTTATAAGTTGAGTTGAAAAATGACCCAAGAATGAATTCGCTGATTGCATATATACACACACACACACACACACACATATGTTCTTTTAATATTAGTCAATAGTCAATGATATTAAACAATTTAAATTAGATTATATACTGAAAAAAATAAAGTAAGACACTAAGAAGTTAAGAAAACTCAAATATCACGTTACAAAAGCCATGCATTGGGTCATGGCGTGCCACAAGCTTAACGTGGCATTTGACACGAACCATGAGCCACGGCGTGCCATGGCGGCTGTCACGGTGAGCCTTTTAGAACACCGCTAAAAACCGAGCACTCTAGCCTATACCTCCACACAAACTCCTATCAAAGGCCATGGACTCGAAAATGCCTATATTTTTCATGTCCATCTTCAGTTGTTCATCCCAGATTCACCAAAGCCTACCCCTCCTCCTCACCCCCTCAATCGTCACCCTTTCCGCTCTCCTCAATAGAGTTATCAACCGTCTCCTACGAACATGCACGAACCACCTCAATCTACCCTCTCTCAATTTTTCTGTGATAGGCACAACTCCTAGTTCCGACCAGAAAACTCCGTACGGAGACTTGTCTAGCATCTTTCAGCCACACGTCCATCTCAACATCCTCATCTCTGCTGGCTTATATTACCGTCCAAATTGATATATATCTAGACTTTCAGGCTTAGCTAAGGCTAGGGATTTCACACTTCCATCAGGAGTGATAAAAACCAGAAATAAGATCTTGAAAACAGTTGCCATACGAATAGAACATTTTGTATGAATGCAAGCCAGAGATTAGAAAATGGATGGAGTTGTGCCATAAATATCTGCAATTCTGCATTCAGGTAACTTAAGAGGGTGTTTAAATTCAACTTAATAAGCTTAATAGGTGGTTGGCTTAATTGATTAAGCTATATTAGAACATTCGATTTTAACTTAATACTAAAAGATGGCCTTGACATGGTAAGCCAACCCACCCTATCCTAATGCATTAAGCTAGGATGTTTTTTCAAAATTACCCTGTCCTACAACTTTAATCAAACGTCTTGTTATATAATAAACGATTTACCGGCAAATGCATAAATTACAAATTGTAATCAAATAATGATGCTTAATCGTTTTAAATACATTTGAAGTTACAAGTATTGTGTGATGGACTGGTTGGATTATGTTACTTCATATAATCCATACAATTCTTAACTTTTGTCATTCAGAATATTTATCAAACAATTAATTTTCATTCTATCACTTACACACACAGAAGGTTAAAATTATATTTTTTGTTAATCAAGACAAATCAAACAATGATTTATCTTGAGTCATTCAGACAGATTAATGCTTACAGACAGCTTAATACAGACTTAATTGGAAAAAAAAATCAAACAGTCAAGTCAACTTTCTCGATGTGATCGATGAGAATCAAACAGTCAAAAAAAATGTCAAAACAGTCGGTCAAAAAAAAATCAACAGTCAGTCAAAAAAAATCAAAGAGTCAAAAAAAAGGACATTCAGTAAAGGATGTGATCGATGAGAATCTCTACCAAGAAAGGTGGTGTTCTGGTTTGCAGTTGGGCCAAAACTACGGGAATATTTAATAGAACGTCTTCACTTTGCAAATTAGGTATGAAAGATGCATACCATGCCCATGACCCACTAAATAGAGAGAACCTTTCAGTCAAGTCAACTTTCTCGAACTGAAGTATACAGTCCCATGTATAATGTCAGATACCAAGGTTGCTGAAACCAAACCAAACCAAACTAAACAGAACAGCCGAGCCAAGTCTATCCCACCTGAAGTTGGGGTCCCAAGAGAGTGGGTGTACGGGATGTACACGGACTTGGCCTCTACCCAAGGGTGGATGCAGGTTATAGGCATATGCCCCCAACCAAAAGTCAAAAAATAATTTTTTTTCTAAATCCTAATTCTCGTATTTACCCAATATTTTTGTGTTGTTGCCCCCAACTTACTTTCAGTGACTCACTCACTGCTCCCGGCGACCCACTTAATGCTTTTATAGTTGTAAATCTCAACAACTTTAGTGTTTTTTGGATGGTTTTTGATATTTAATAATTTGAAGACCGACATTTCTTTTCGAAAGCTTGTTAATTTTCTCAACTTGTGTGCTTTTCGCTGCCGTCAATGGTGTCTTGCTAAAAATTTTCAAATAACCCGAAAACTAAATAACCCAAAACCATTTTACCCAAACCTTATTCGGCCGAATGAGTTATTCGACTTTGGACTTTTGTTATACCCCTAAATGTGCTCCCAATCACCTCGCTTTCTGGATCCACCACTGCCTCTTACCCCAAAGAGTAAAGCAACTGTACCCATGAAGACCCTCAGCTTGTACAAATTGTGCAAAATAACGAGAGTATGCAACCATAAGTCAAATAGTAAAACACAAGGGTGCCTCAACCCTTGATTAAACCGTGTGTTGGGTGCTTCAGGTGCAGTTTTTAGCGGTGTGACAGCATGAACACAGAAAAGACTATACCAAGAGATTGTTAACCACAACATGGTATACAAAAAGAAAATTTTTGGTCATCTTGACAGAATTTTGTTTTCCTGTACCAGTGGGTGTTCGGGCCAGCCTGTGAAACACCTCACCTAATCCCAAAGAGCAGGTGGTCCAGAGGGGACTCGAACTGGTGACCCTAATTTAGAAGTAAAACTTATATCGTACACCTAAGAGAGAGAGAGAAAGATACACTACAATAAATATCCTTCCTCTTAAAAGGACTCTTGATTTTCTATGAAAGTAATCTCTAGACCAAAACCAATATCAAAAATTCTTTGTAACGAAGATATTATGGGCACATAGGTAAAATGTAATCATAAAGAATTGCATTGATGGTAAAGTCGCTGAAGATTTTCCTAAATTATCTTAATACCACATAATAGCATTGCAAGAGAAAAAGACTTAGTAAAGACATAATATTACCTTAACAGCAATGCCAAATTTTGCACAGTCAATTGCGATGCGTGTGGCTCGGTCAATGCTTTTCTTTGTCCGTGTTAATGCCGCAAGACTGGCCTCAAAGGATGTGAGAACAGCATTTGCTTCTGACATTGTGCTCCATTTGCTGGCGTGCTTTGGTTTCTCATGGTACAAATGCACAGCAGGACTACAACAGCCACTGTTTTCAAGGAAATTACTATTATCTGAAGTGGATATGTTGCAAATTGAAGTATTGGGTGGACAGGCTCGTGCAGTTGAGTCAAACGCATCATTCGGAGGGGAAGATGTCCGGGTACCTGACTCAATTTTATGGCTCAAGCTATCTTCAAAAATAGAAGTCGAATGAGAAAGTTCAGGACCCGGGGCAACAGTCTTCAACACGTTCATGGTGGTTACAGATGGAGGATCATCATCTACTTCCATATTCGATTTTTTAGTTCCTTCGGTATCTTCCAGTCTAGGACAAAGATTGTTCCAACTATGAGGTTAATAGAAGACTAATGACGTAAAAAAAAAACAGATAGATCCAACCAAACAAACCCAGTAAGCTCCACCTGAGGTGGGGTCAGCTGGTGGGGTGCACGTAGACCTGACCTATAGAGCAGTTGTTCCCGTGAAGACCCCCGGCTTGTGCAAAGTGTGAAAAAAGAAAGAGTACAGTGTGCTAAAAAATTTTGGCAGAAAGAACATACGAACTTGAAAATAAAAAAACAGTGCTAAAATTTGGAAAAGAGTTGTAAGTACCAACAAACAAAACATACATACAGAAGCAGGTACAAGAAACCACAACCAAGGCAATGCGATAATATTTATATACAGAAAAACTCACACACTCATCATTTTTGGTGAGCTTGAACCTTGACCTCCAAGGAGGATGGGATGTACCGGTAACCCAGATATCACTGAGGCAAACCAATGACCCTTTGGCAGCTCGACACTATCTTTTTGAACATACACAGACTGCATCACATAATATGCATATTAACTTACATTGCATTGACATTTGTGTCATCTTCAAATGGATGATCTACCATATTGCAGCTTTTCTGGGGAGAAGATTGCAGCAACAAATTAGCATCATCACGTGAAATAACTCCATTTTCCGCGTTGCTCGATATAGGATCTGAACTCGCCCCAGAAACATCTGAAGGATCTTTTTTGCTAGGCTCAATCAACTCTGAAGTTTCAAATTCACATTCATTTGCAACAGAGGTATCGTTGCAATCAGGAAGAGGCTCTTTCTTCTCAATAGCATCTGGCGAAGGTTTCGGGCTTTGCAGGATTTCAACGGTTTCAGCACAAGAAGGCAATATGCAAGAATCTTTACTATCAGAAATTTCCACAGGTTTTACGATGTCGTCTTTAGAAAGCCCGTCTTCTGGGCTATTACTAGTTCTTGAAGGTTGACTGCAGCCATTGATCTCATCAGTTGTCTCCTTATGTTCAAGTGGTGGAGCTAAATCGCCATTACTGAGAGGGACCACCTTTTGTACTTCAGGCTCATCTATTTCTTTACTCTCCATGGCCAAATTAGAGCAGTCTCTCGAAGAAGAAAGAGATCCATTAATGATGGTTTTCATGGTAGATGGTCCTTCAGGAGAAACTTGCTTTTCTTCAGCAACATTTGCGGACATGGCTTCCAGAGCACGATGGAGTCGTTTAGATGGTGGTAAAGCAGCTTCACCATCAACCAAACAGCCAAAATGCTTATTATGTTTGTTAGCTTCCCATAATGGAGGCTTATTAACACTACATTTGCTTAACGTAACAAAAGCGTCTGATTCTTCCCTACCCGCCGACGAGTTCCCCTCTGCCGACATATCTTCTCCATCACTCAGGACTACACAGTCCTGCTTGGGTCTATTTGCAGGTCCTTCCATAGATGAAGATGTACGACCCATCCGCACCCTGGCCCTTTTTACTAGCGGCAGGTGCTCATCACCGTCTTCCTTGGAATACTTCCCAATAGATTTTTCAAGATCAGCCTTCTGAATAGGTTCTCTTTTATCCATCTCAATGCCAGAAGATTGCTTGTCAATTCTATCAGGGAACTCCGTGGTAACGGTTATAGCACGTTTTCTGCTGGGCTTTCTTTTCTTCTTAACAATAACGGTCTTATTTTGAAATTCAAGTGTCCGACTCAGCTGCATGTCTCCCTCAGTTACATAATCATGTTCCATAAGCTTATAACCAGACTGTACACAGTTCCCCTCATTGAAACTCTTGGTATCGGAGTCAACAGTTCCAATTTCAGAACCATTTTCTTCAGGACTTCCATTTGAAGCAAGAGTTAAATCCTTATCTGGTCCATCAGATGAACCCGGCGACGTCCTGACCCTTTTCGTCCTTCTTTGTGCCCCATCCCGGGATACGTTAGATAAATTACCATTATTCATCTCAATGCCTTCTGGAAGGTTCTGAAATCTGCAAGACTCTGCTCTAGCAGAACTTCTTGATCTGCGAGCAGAAGGTATCCTTCCATGCATCGTTGAGGCCCGAGTACCTGAGTATTTCTTTCTAGAGTATGTGGTAGGCAAAGGTGCCTTTGTGACCGCCAAATGACCAGTGGGCTCTATAGACATTTTGTCCTCCTTGTGAAGAACATCTTCTGCTGTCACAGCATCACCATCGCAAGGACCATCATTAGGTTTTGAAGAATCTGACATTTTTGGGCACGAGTCAACAGTACGTGTGAGAGCCTCATCTTTCGAACCAGAACTTGCAATACATTCCTCTGATTTGACATCATTTGTCGAAGTGGCTTGACTTGTGTTAACACTACCGACCTGCTCCTGTTTTTTTAGCTCCTCGTAGCTATCAATTATCTCCCTTACAGCACGAACAAAATCAGCACCTTTACCATGACGTTTGCTGAGAAGAGATTCTTTCTTCTCTTCGGTAAAAGCTTCAACATCAGATGGGTTGCAGAACGCTCTGCATAGAGAGTCATACTTAGTCCATCCAAAAACCAACCAATCCTCAAAATTAAAGTAAGACAAACACATGGGAAAACAAGATGATGTTGACAAGTCATTAATGTAGAGCATTAGAGTTGTTAACAGAACGGATGGCCCTCCAGACATGGCCCGTCCAGCCACTACGAAAGTGAGCTTGGACAATCATTCTAAAAAGGTTGAGCCTGGTTGGGCGGCAAACGAAAAAATGGACAGACCCACCTGCGTTTATACTTTTATGATTAATATTTTTTATTATAATTAAATTTTCAGAAGGCCTTCCAATTCCCAGTTTCCCATATACATACCCTTGACCTAATGACCCCAAATATCAAAATTTCCTTTAAGAAGTTGTTGAAATGATTTTATGTAGTGTATGTTTTTCTAAAAGGTGACTTTTTAGGCACGTTAGCCAGTGGAAAAGCCCAGCCCGTTTATAAGGCAGGGGGGAAGGGCTAGTCATCAAACCCGCAAAACGGGATTCGGATTTGCTATACTAGATTCATTAAAATAGGTTGGGCCAGCCCATGTCCAGCCCAAGGCCACAAACCACCATCTCTATAACGCATTGCAGCAAGCTATCAGAACCCATCAGATGCCTATGTCCAAAACTATTTGAAGGCATCAAGAAAATAATATAAAGACAAATGCTATTCACATAAAAAGCTAGGACCCTACACCAGACTCACAGCACATCTTACATTCCTAAGATGCTGCAGACCAAACAAGAGTTGAGCCAATTTTAACGAGGAACATTCAGTGCAAAACCTATGCATGTATGGAGAACATAAATGAAGCTTACCGTTCATTTTGATACATGTTTAGTTCATTGATGCTAGTCAAAACCATAACTTATAATCCAGCTTCATGCCTTCTAACGCTTTATTTATTCACAAGTAGATGAAACAATGTTAACTTATGGTATCTTGAGTGCATTAGTGATAGACCATTGTAACTTAACTGAGCAACTATTGCATTAGTGATTTCTAATCCAATGACAAATAAACAGCAATGTAAAGCTATTTCAAGTGTGTACGGTGAATTCCATAATCTTCACAATTTATATCTTCAATAACATATGCCATTTCCCATGTAAATGCAGAAGCAAAAATCACTTGCATTATTTGTTCTATTAGATTTGTTTAAATGATCATTCCCTAGTTAAATTTTGCACAAGTGATAAAGCTCTGTCCTGGTTACTTCACAGAACATAATAAAGATACATCCATGAGGCCTACAAATGGAATGAATTATGGAATGGGTGCATCCAACATATTTCTAACTCAAGGGGAAATTTTAACACAGCTCATGCAATGATTGTATGATAACTTACATAAATACACTTGGCAAGCATCCAAATAACTGCGCGTTTGTTTCGATATCGACATAAATTCACTTGGCAAATATCCAAATAATTGTGTTCCTGTTTTGAAACTTAACATGTATGCTTGTTTTGATATTGACATAGATAAACTTGGCAAGCACCCAAACAATTTGAACAGGGCAAGTACCGCAATGCTATAAAACCACTTAGGGTGTGTTTGGTATGCAGAACAGAGTGGAGCAGAACAGAACAGGCTTGTCCCATGTTTGGCGTGACCATATGTGGGACACGCTAGAACTAAGTGGAACAAGCATGGGACACACTTGTTCCACTCCAACCCCCTGAAACTAAGTAGAACAGCAATATTTTGACTAATATACCCTTTGTTAAAAACAAAAACATGTCTTCTCATCATCCACGCCTCCAAGCTAGGGGTGTGCAAAACCCGAATAGTCCGAAATCCGAATCCGCATTCGAATCGAAAATAAGGTGTTTTTGCAAAACCCGAATACCCCGAAATCCGATAATCCGAAACCCGACATTTGGGAGGATATCTAGATTCGGATTGGGTTTGATCGTTGGCCACCCAACCCGTCCGAAAACCCGAAATAACATAAATCTATATTTTAAATACTATATATATATATATATCTAATTATTTTTTGAAAATCGTAAATTATAGTTTGTTGAAATATTTTATAAATTTTAAACTTGCTATCGATTTCATCAATCTTTCAATCGATTGTATTCATCCTAAAAAACGATTGAATATATATATCTAACGTTTTCATTATATAATACCCGAACCCGACCGACATCAATCCGAAACCCGACCAACCCAAACCCGAAATAACCTAAAATCCGAAAGTTGAAATTTGAGTTTTGATTTCCATACCCAAAATCCAATCGTGAATTCGTGATAAATTAGTTTTATGTTTTTGATAATCCATTGCACTATGTATTAGTGATGTAAATTAGTTCTATGTGATGTAATCTATGATTTTTCATCAGGGGTAAATTCGTAATTTAAAAAGTCTAGTCCAGTTCTGTCATGCCTTGCCAAACGCTGGACGATTATCCTTTTCTGTCTTGTTCCATCTTGTCCTATCCTGTCTTGTCTGCGTACCAAACGCACCCTTACTGATGTTCAGATACTAGAATTCATTTGATAGCTAATAGAATACAGTTCTGGATGCAAGTTGTGCATATTACAAAAGATAAAGCTTAAAGAACATGTTGACACAGGCAAGCATGCTTAAGAAAGGAACACAATTGATCCAAGGTTTTCTTCAGCAAAAACTACTTAGACAGATCAGCATATCAAATCCAAAAGGTGAACTATTAGATAGAATTCCACATGTCCGATAAAGGTTCCATTGAAAGCCTAATACACTAGAAAAACGAGACTCAATTAGTTAAACTGGGTAGGTTGCTATCAAAAGGTGCAAAAATACATATCTCCTCATCTAACATGTAAGTGTTCCAAGTCTCAGGTTCAAAGCATCACCTAGATGTGGCTTCTTCTGAAGGATATGTAACAACTAGTTTTGACTCCTAAAGTTAATTTGATCGACTTCATAAACCAAACCAAACGACCCGAGTATATCCCACCCGCCGAGGGGGGTGTACGTAGACCTTAAAGGGTAGAGTGGTTGTTTCCAATAAGACCCTGGCTAGTGAGAATTGTGTAAAAGTAGAGAAAAAATAACAGATAAGCTAAATTTGAAGAGCTAGATGAGTAAGCACGAATACAAATAGTAAGACAGAAATACATATATGAGTAAGCTATAGCAATACAAATGGAAGGAAAGACAGATTCGAGTAAGCAACAGCCATATAAACAGAGGCAACTGGCACGTATAGGAAAAACATAGCAAAGGTGAGGAAACTACACACCCCTAGTCTACTTTAGGTTCTAGTAACCTAGTCTACTTGAAAAACTTAAATGAGTACGGACTGTATGGTAGTTGAATGATCATAAAGATAAAGGACATCAAGGCTCCTATAGAAGACATAGTTGAGGGTTGACAACAAAGATTCAAGGTGAGTGTTGAGAATCAATTATTTCAGTTGAACAGCATGAAGTACGCTAAAAGAAAAAGTAACTCCAGGTTACCAAGATGTAAAATTTGAAGTACCATGGTATTGGAATACATCGATATCTAAAATTCCTTAGTTTAGAAAGAGACAACTATAACAACATAAAGATCTGATGGCATACTATATGTCTATAGATAAGAAATATCAGTACACAAGGATGCTAGGCGGATAAGTGCACTTATACAAATTTCATGTACTACTCATGTTGGTACCATCTGAAATGATATATGCCACCAGCCTCACAACTTGATCCTTGTCAATTCTCATTTCAACTTCAGAATATAAAAAAACTCCTACATGATCAGTGAATTCCATATATCTCATGTAAGGTCACTCAATGCAACTGTATAAGGTATCATAGATAGATGGTGTCACCTCAAGAATCCATATAGCATATTTTTTGTTGAATAGATGGATAAAAAGGTTGTGCCATTCTCTAATCTCTAGTAGCAACTCATAAGCTTTCTACATACAGTTGAATATTTTTCTAAATCTTGAAGTTAAAATAAGAAAGAGAGAGAGAGAGAGATCGATATGTGTGCATTGAGAGGAGAGATAAAAGAAAGAGATGCAGCCAAGGTAGAAGATAATTCTTCGATCCACTTATAGAGTAATCTACAACGAAGGACAAAACCAAACTCAATTGAAGAGCTATACAAAAGTTTTTAAAACCAGATCTTTCAGCCCAGAATAGCAATCAAACACGACTCACTAGAACACACTCAAATCTCGATATAGTGCAAGTATCTCAATGGCACGCTAGTAGTGAAGATAAAATATCCCAATTTGAAAGAGTAACCATTGGTAGTTGTGAATCATAGAATGGTATATATAATAAGATACAAATCAAAATCTTTCCAAGCACTCGTTGAATTCAAACATCAATATTAGGTAGTACAGCAACAAGAACTCAGATTTAGTTACCTACTTCCTATAAAACAGCATACTTGTCTAAAACGGAAGTCAAATAACAAATGTTTTTGCAGCAAAAACTGTCTGCTGGACTTGTAGCAGCCAAGACTGTCTGCTGGACTTGTAGCATCATAAAATATTGGATCTCATATTGACCACCAATTGGAAAAATGACACAGAACTCAACAACGAGGTGACTGGTCCACTCAAGTCTTAAATGAACTGCATAGATGGGGTTTAGTTCAAAAACTTTTGGCAGGTATGATGATGGAACTCCTCACCCAGGCTATTGATTTTATGGTCTATTCTTGCAAGAATCAAGCATCATGAACACGCTATTTCACTTTGATTGTGCTGCATGTTGTTTGAAAACAGCCTGAGCTACTAGAACTCTAGAAGTATATTAGATGATTTCCCCCGTTCCCCTATCGTATCTAAATGATGACAACTAGCGATAAATTATGTGAATTTGTGTGAATCTGCAAATGTTGATGCAGCATAAAAGCAATTAGCAACAACACCAGAACTAAAATCACAATCGGCAATGATAAAGTCCCAAAGTTCCAAAAAAACCCACCCTACCCAAAAGTGTACTCACATTTGCTGGGTTCCAAAGAAAAAGACTAAAACTTTCTTCCAATCAGCAGAGTACCCCCACTTCTCCGGCTCACTCACCTGCAACCAATATATAGATTTACAGTAAGCACAAGATTCATACTACCAATGCCCTTCAGAAATAGCTACAAGACACTGAGCATAAATGCAAAACATCAAGCATATCAATTTACAATTATTCTAAAAACATACTAAACCTAGTACTCCCTTTTAAACCAGTACCAAAAAAAAGCTTTATTGTTGATGTCAACTAGCACTACTACAAACATGAATTTTTTTGGAAATAGGTGATCCCAAGCTTCACCAACACTATCCCATGGCAAGTCACGACTGTAGACTTTGCCCACATCCCTTAGGTATATCTCACAGTTGGCACAAGAACATATGTAGATGGCAGGATTCGAACCCAGGTTGATTTTATCATCTCCCTTGTCTTTGTCCACCACACTACCACCCTTGTGATTGATATTAGTTTTGTTGCAATATCAAACCACTTAATTTGAATCGAAAAGTAAATCTTTGCCATCCAAAGCTGGAATGGAGGGTGTACAAGAGAATACCAAACCAATGATCATACCAGAACAAAATATACAATAGTGCATAATCAACATCTCATTCAATTGACAGGAAAACATAAATATAAACGTATATCACTAAATATTCAAACTTAGTGCAAATACATTCAACTCACGGATCAGTAAAACACAAAACCCTAAGTCAATATGCAATCAATAGACCTTAACTACACAATATTCCAAGAAACAAAAAGAAATCGGCTTAACATACCGTAGCAGGCCAAGCAGGAAACCCTTTCACCTTCGCAAGAACAAGATCGCCAACCTTCCACTGCCGACAAGCGGCGGCGGTTGCGGCGGCTTTACTGGCACCTTTTCTCCGACTCGGCGCCATACGAAACAACGAGAAAACAAACCTACTCCCCGACAATCAATCAAATCAAAACCATCCGGTGTTACGAACCAAACAAAACAACGAAGTTATCAACTAATCTTCAACTGTAACGCCTGCAAAATTGCCCGCCCCCCAAAGCAAGCAGCGGCTTCGAACTCGCTAGGGTTTTCTAGCAACAAAATACAATAAACAGTATACACGCATTGAAAAGATCAATTGGCAACAAAAATAAGGATTGTACACCGAATTTGTAAATAAGAACCTAACTTTCTACATAAGATTACGATTATCGCAAAGAAGAAGTCATGGAGAACACCAAAAAAGCCCTAGGGTTTTCAACTGTCAGTGTGTGTGAAATGATGAAACCCTAAAAATCCCAAAGAGGAAGAGAAGAGGGGGCTTTGTGTGGGTTTCTGTGGAAGAAGGGGATTTACTTACGGAAAAGAAACAGATATGAGTTTGGTTTAAAGATGGGGTCGGTGCTAATGTGCGCCGGGTATGCGTAGGTTTATGGAATTAAGAAGTGTGCGTGGCCTGTGCTAACGTGAGCGGCGTTGGTATGGATACGGGTGCAAACAGCACGTGGCCTACCGACTCGTCATCGGTCATTCATTGTGATGATGGACTGATGATAAAGTGCGCCAGTCCGGGAAGATGCGCATGGGTGATGGGTCTGGTCTTAAAATGGGCCGGTTCATGATGACGTAAGCTTAGGCCCACCATCATGGCCCAATAGAATTACGGGAATGATGAAGGTCTAGGTGGCATTAGGATAGTTGCTGAATAGATTTGTGCATAATGCTTAAGGCTATGTTTGGCAAAACAAACTAGCTTATAAGCTAACTTTTTTTTTCTGGTACATGTTTAGATGATCATAAGCTAACTTTTTTCTGGTACATGTTTTGATGACCATAAACTAGTTTATTGAAAAGGTACCTAAAGTAGCGTTTTGAAAAGCTAACTTATCAGCTACCAGCTAGCTTATAAGCTAGTTTGCCAAACAATGCCTAAGAGACTCTTATGATTTAAGTTGCGAAATGAAATATGATTGTTTGTTAATTGTTCATAATGAAATCAGGGCTTTAAATAGTTAAGACATGGTCAAGATACAAAATCATTCAGAGAGTTTTTGAACCATTAAGAGACATAACTTTTCTTTGTAAACATAATCTACCTCTTAACGATTCAGGTGTTACCTTTTAATGAAATCATTAAGAGGTAAACAAACAGCCCCTAAGAATATATTTGTTAGCGGTTTAATGAGTTTAACGAGACTTGTAATTTATTCTGTCAGTTATATATAATTGTTTGGTAGTGGCTTAATGATATATAAAGTGGGCTTATTGATTAAGCTTTTAGGGTGTGTTTTATGGAGAAAGTCAAAAAAAATTAACATGATCCTCCCAGTTAAAAAACTCGCTCATTCCATATATGAAAAATCCATTTCAAACAAAAAGCTTCCCGGTCTATATAGACAGATTAGTTCACATATATAGCTTTATCAATACATGACTTAATGGAAAACCAACCAAACAACCACTAATAGCTTTACTGCTTTTTTGTCAGTCGTTTTTCTCCAAGTGATCCATATTTTGGACGGCAAAAATGTGTTTTTTCATGAAGACCACCAATTAAAAAGTGTTTGATATCAAATACATATACAAAAAACAAAATACTAATAATTGTATAGTCAAAGTATATATACAAAAACAATAATCAGTATAAATATCAACTTATAACATAAACAAATAGTCAATCTTCATTTGAAGTTTAGTCAACCCAAAAAAATATATATTGTCCGTAATACTGATAAATTATTTTAAAATTTAGATGGAAAAATAAAACGTATAAAGTTCTTATTCATAGTCTATTTACTGCATAGTAAATATGTAATTTATAACGTTTCATTAATTATATTTAAAGGTAATTAATGGCCTAATTACACATGTCTTCACTTCATAAAACCAACTTTAGTAGATTATTCACTTTGAGAAAACGGAAATGGTCAACACAAACTCGTTCTTCTCACCGGCCATTTTTGCCATCTCCATCACCATGGTTTTACATTTCAATAATGTCACATCAACACCCACCACCACCACCAGTACTATAAATCCCTTCTGCAACACTGCGGAAAACAAAACACTGTGCACTTTAATTGTTAACGGAACCAAGACTTGGTTGTCAGCAACCACCTACGCTATATCTGAAACCCTGAAAACAGCAAAACAAGGGAAGCCAATATTTGATGATCTCGTGAAAAGGCTCCATGACATTGGCATGTCAAATATCTCAAAAGAGTCCATAGGACATACTTGTAATGAAATTTACGATTTTGCCATTGAGTGCCTACAAGGAGCATTGGATGACCTTAGGTACGGGTATTTGGACAAGTTGGCTACAAAGCTTTCGTCAGTCACCGGGCCATCCTCAAAGTGCACCGACCTAAGTAGTAAGTTCGGTATGGATTTGCAACTGTCTAAATATTTTTCGGATTTGGGCCTGTATTCTAGAATTTGCTTGTCCGTGGCAAGGGCAATCTGATTGCAAGAAAGTTACGATAATATCAACAAGAATTGTTTTGGTCATCGGATATTTGTTTATTTCAAAAAGTTAGTTCTTATGATATTATTGTTGATTATTAAGCATCTTATTTATCCATCTTGAAAAAATATTACATGTTATAAACACATATGTCTATGTGGTTTTTCAGCTATTGCTTACATCTCAATTGGTATTACATACAGTTATGATTTGTGAATATATATGTTTATGTAGTTTTTCATTATACATCTTGTGGTCTTTTGTTTATATTATTTAAAAATATCTATTTGTTTAAAAAATTGTCTAAAACATACCTTGTTTTCGAACGCCAAAATGCATGTCTGTGTATATATACATATACTAGTTGTATTTTGATAATTTATCACTATTTTATTATAATTATGAAGTTATATCTAGTGAACCAAACAAGCAAATTATAATACATGCCAACTAAACGCATGGTTGAACCTGGTTAAATTTCATTATAATTCTTTCAGATTTTAATTCCAATAGATTCCATTTTGTGAACCAAACGTCACTTTATTATTAAATACGTGGGGTTGAGAGGTATCACATCCACAATTAAGAAATTCAGGTATTCTCAATCCTCGTTTAATGCGAGGACACCCCGCTTAAACAACGTCAAAGTATTAGGTTTTCATCGGGTAGACATTTTTTTCCCACCCCTGTTCGAGATCCAAACAATTGGGAAAAAAAACTCGGTTAACTTAAAATCACAAAAACATCGACGACGAAATTGGTCGTTTACCAAACACTCACCGGGTAAGCACTTACTAGATGTCACTTGCTTTATCATGTGAACATGACAATACTAATATAATTACCAAAAGTTTTCCCTCGTAAGTGAAAAGACTTTCACCAACAATCAATTTTAATGGTTGAAAATGTTACCGAGAAGGTAAGTAAGGGTGTGACTAGTGGCGGACTTAGGGGTTGTTCGGTAACGGCTTAATGGGTTGTATAACAAATATGACTTATTCGCTCAGTCATACCTAGTTGTAACACCCGTTATTTTCGGTAAGTAAAAGTCACCTGAACGTTTTCGGAACTCGTAAATGGTTGGGTTTTGTTGGGAAAACTTTGTTTAAAGTCCCTTAAAGTATCGAGGATTCTAGCATCGAAAAAGTCAGACATTCGAAGTTCAGGGGGAGTGGGGCGACAGTGCCCGACGACTGTGCCAAAGGGCACAATCGCGGGGCATAGTCGCGGAGACTCCACCCCTTGCGGTACAAGTGGGGTGATTGTGCCCCTGCGACAGTGACCATGTCAAGGTCGCGGGGCACTATCGCGAGCGGGTGCCAGGCCCTTAAAATGTCCATTTTCAACCCCTTTCTCATTATCCACTCTCACCCAACTTTCTCCCATTTGTTCCTCTCATTTTTCCTCCCATATGTTACAAACCCTAACTTACTTTTGAGTGTTTTTGGTCACAAGCCAAGTGTTCCTTCATCCTCTAACAAGGTTTGGAAGCTATAACTAAAATCCCTTCATCTTCACCTTCTTCACCCAGGTTTTCTAGGGTTTCATCCAACTTTCCACCATTTGGAAGATTTGGAGTTTGTGGCTTGTGTTGGTGTCCTAAGAAGTGTTTGATTGATGGATTCAAATTGTGGTTGAGGTAATCATCTATTCTTTTCATTTATGGAAATTAGGGTTTTTGGTGTAAGTGGATATTTTGGTATAATATGTGTGGGGAATGTTTCTATATGCTTGAATATGGTAATTTACGGTTGAAAATGTGTGGATCTAGGTTTTGGAAGCTTGAGTTGAAGAGTTGGAATGGACGTCTTCGGAAAGCTTTGGGTGGGATCTATGCTTTTGGAGGCCAATGGTTGGGGATTAAAACCTAGGTTTAACTTAACCTAGCAAGGTGAGTTCAAGTTGATTTGTGAAAACGGTGTACATGCCAAAATGATTATTTTAAAGTGTTTTGCATCCTACATGAAATTGTTAACTGTTGATCGGTTTGGTTATTTTTGAAAGTGTTTAACTTTATAAACTTTTGTGGCACACATTCTTGTGATTGTTGGGCATTTTGATAAATGAGTCACAAATGGGTGTGTTTGGTAATTTATTGCATAAATTATATTATTTGGTGAAAAAACATTTTTAGTGTTTGTTTGGGTGAAATGTTTAATTTGGTGTTATGGATGTTTTGAAAAGTTAAGAGTATAAATCTATTTGGAAAATCTTTTGTCCCGACTTAAACTGTATTGGACTTCATTCAAGTATTTTGGAGTGTGTGATTGCATGATATGGGTCGAGTACGTTTATTATTTGAAAAGCGTAATCATTGGTCAAAAAGAGGTTTTGAGCATTTTGGCTCGATGTCGTTTTAAAGTAGTTTTGAGGACACTTGTCCAGTTTTGTATGGCTCAATGTAGAGTCCAATTATGACGTACATACTAATGCGTTGTGTTGCGTATTGAGGTTGGTTACGGGCTCGAGTGCTTTGGTCATTCGTGTGTAGTCCGGTAAGGTTAGACTGTGTTGCATTGGATCCATAGGCACGTAAATCAGTCTGTTTTGGTTGGTCAATTGGGTATTGCGGGGTTAAACTCCGATACTCGTGTTTTATGACCGGAAACTTTACAAGTGATCGCTAGGAGGGTTGAGTTTGTAGTGCTATCGGGGAGTGAGCGCTAGGACCTCCGCCACTTGAAGTAATGCCTGAGAGGTAGTCTTTAAGTGTGTCGGGCCTTCGGGATGGAGTTTTTCGGAATGATCCATCAAGGTCAACTGACTTGGGGCGACGCTTGGTAAAGAAGCCGTAGGGACACTTGGGCTGCGATGTCGTGAGGTGTCATGCGATTAACGTTGAATGGGTGGTATACTTTGGTGTTTCCTCCACTCTCAACGGATACGGGTCTCCCCCGTTGTCGGCTATCGGAAATTTAAATATAAGGACGTCTTATCTTATTGTCATTGGTTCTTTACGGTCGCGTGAGTATTGGACCTAGCGTCCATGTTTTCGGACGTACGGTATACATGGTATGGTGATGAGTCATGTTTCAAGTTAGTTAAGTTGCATCAATTTATAAAGCATGTTTGAAATGAAGTGTTCATCTTTGAAAGTGCATGACATTGGAAAATAGTTGTTTACACGTTTTAAAGTGCATAAATTGAAAGGTCATGATTTCAAGTAAAGTTCATTATCTTAAATGTGTTTATTTATGTAAAACTCTTGAGCTCACTAGGCGTTAAGCCTAACCATTTTATTTGTCGGCATGTGCCTCAGGTTCCAGATGGGGGTTGGTCCTAGCAGTACTATGAAGATATGTGCTTAGTCTCTCTCAAGGGTAAGTATTGGGTGAAGTATTCCGCAGTTTAGAGATAGTAACTTTTATTGGGTTTAGTAGCACCCGTCCGTATCATAGACTGTATGTATGGAATGAACGTGTGTATTGAGGTTAAATCTTAAATTGTGATTGTAGATTAATCATTTAATGGTGTATTTATAAATTTTAAATTAGTTGCTATTTCCAGAATAGAGGGTGTTACACTAGTTGTTCGGTATGAGCTTATTCGTTCAGCCGATGGCTGAGCGAATCATCTACAAAAACCAAGTCACTTACACTCAGCCAATAAATTTTATTACTTTCCCCCTACTACCCTTCAACCCCAACCACCCACATTAAACCGATTCCACATATGTGCAAATATGCGTATCCACATAAGGGAACCCATCGATTCCACATAAGACTTCTCCACAGGTACTTCGATTGTCTTCCACATCGATTCCAAATCCACGTCTTCCCCGTTCCAATTTCATCTTGTCTACACCCCTTTTGTTCTCCATCTCAATCCCGCCATCGATTCCAATTCTCGATCCAGCAGACCCGACTGGCAGAAAAACGAGAGGAGGAACCACAGTGGTGGTGCAAAAAGAAAAAGGCAGAGATATGAGGTGGATAGCGTTGGTGAATGGCAAGGAAAAGAAAGATGAAGGTTGAAGAGGGGGGAATTAAACCTGGAAGAACAATAATCATGATGGTGGAAGGAGATGGTTGTGAAGGTGAAGTATGGTGGTGAAATAAATTGGGAAAATAGAGACAACGATTGCTAAGGTCGGGTATCATGGAAGGAAACAAAAAAAAACGAGACAAAAACTGTTGGTGAAAGAAGGAGACAAAAAAATGAAGTCCGGTGGTGAAAGAAATTGGGGAAATAAATTTGTTGATTGTTTTATTTATTAATCAAATATTAAAAGTCCAGTGAAATGTTTTTCAATGTTGTTGAAGGTTCAGTTACAAGTTTATAATTTGAAGTGAATCATTCGTGATTTTTATTAAATTGTTATTTCAATTAAACAAAAACATGACCCGAAGGGTAAAATGGTCATTTATGACATTCAGACTGTTTATTCAGCACAACAACCGAACAACAACTTAGCTGTTAACACACAGACAACTATATCCATACATGTCTTAACAAAAAACGAACCGAACAGCACATTAGCCTTGTAAATGTGGGGGAAAGGCCCCCACTCATTTGTAAAAAAAATTAAAATTTATAGGTAATTTTTTTTTTAAAGTTACGTGTGTATTTCCCCCAGTCATTTTTTACAGTTCCACCAGTCGCCTAGTCCGTTCTAACAAAATCCTACTCTCTCGTTGGTCAGTCATTTTTTACTATGTTTGGTTGATGTTTTTTTTAAATATATCTCAATTTTTTTTGTTATTTTAGTTTTGTATATGTTCAAACCAATTTATCTTAGAAGGAAATTATATAAATTAAATAGTAGTATACTTTGCTATTCAGTTTACCGATATGGTAAAAAAAATAATCGAAATTGAAATTTACTTTATTTGGTTAACCGAACCGTTTAACCCGCAAACTGGATAACCTGAAATAGTTTTAGTTTGGGTGAGTTATTCGATTTCATAATTTTTTATACCTCAGGAACCCCAGTCACCTAAGTTTCGGGATCCGCCACTGGGTGTGACTCTTGTCGGTAAGCACCTGCCCGGTAAATGGACTGGGTTCACACGAGAACAACTTGTTTTCATGAGACTCGCCACAAAATAACACTGAAACTTCATAGCAAAACATCGTAAATGTAAAAGAAATACTGAACTTTCACAACAAATAACACTTTAAAAGTTTACCTTCACAATGTTTTGTTGTGAACCTATAATCTCACAGGTCTCATAAAAAACGTCTGATCTCACGTGGTATCAACTGAATACTTAGGCATTGTTTGACAAATTAGCTTATAAGCTAGCTGGTAGCTGATAAACTAGCTTTTCAAAACACTACTATGAGTAGATTTTCAATAAGCTAGCTTATGATCATCCAAACATGTATCAGGGAAAAAAACTAGCTGATAAGCTAACTTTTTTTTTGCCAAACATAGCCTTATTAAAAAACGAGTAAATTATGTTTTTAGTCGTCCCGGTGGTTTCAAAATTTCGGTTTTCATCCATATGGTTTGTCATTCATTTTAATTTTTGTCCATGAGGCCAAAACACTACTTTAAGCATGTAGGACTAAAATAAAAATGAATTGTAAACCATAGAGATGAAAAAAACAATAAAATTCAAATCCGAAGGACAAAAAAGACAATGAATTATAATCCATAGAGATTAAAATCATAATTTCAAAACCATAAGGACTAAAATATAAACTTTTAACAAACCATAGGGACTAAAAACGTAATTTACTCTAAAAAAGGGGGAAAACGTTTACACAAAATTATCCTAAAATATTTGGATCAAGAACACGGGAAAAATTGGGGATGATCTTCAATAAAAATGGAAATCTAGAAATCGGTGATTTCTCATCCTCAGAAATGATCGATCATCAATTTGTTCTTCAAAATTCACATCTGAAATCCAAAAATGGGTGCAACTTCATCTATCGCTGGCAAATCATCAGTTCATGATTTCACAGTCAAGGTAATTTATTTATTAACAACCCGTTTTTTGCTCTCAATTATCATCGTAACATCAAAACGATTCGATTTTGCGAATTTATTCAATTTCACTATCATTCGATTTTCGAATTGCAGGATTCCAGAGGAAAGGATGTGGATCTCAGCGTATACAAAGGGAAAGTGCTGCTTATCGTCAACGTTGCTTCCAAATGGTTGCTTCCTCGTATTGTTTACCTTTTCGATCGTATTTACATAATGTGTGTTTTTAATTAGTTCATTTAGCTTCGATTTGCTCAGTTTAGTTTGGATTTTGTGTTCAATTAGATGGTGTCGTTTCTGATCAAACGTTTGTTGGTGATGATTTAGCTTCGATTAAATTTTGGGGGGTTGATTTGTTTGGATTTTGTGTTCAGTTAAACGGTGTCGTTTCTGATAAAATATTTTGTTGGTGACGATTTTAGCTTCGATTACTCAAGTTTAGGGTTTTGATTGTTGAATTTTGTGTTCAAACGTGTCGTTTCTATCAAACATTTGTTTGGTGATGATTTTAGCTTCCATTACTCAAGTTTAGGGTTTTGATTGTTGATTTTTGTGTTTCAAACGGTGCCGTTTCTGATCATACATTTGTTTGGTGATAATTTAGCTTCAACTACTCAAGTTTAGGGTTATGATTTGTTTGAAATTTGTGCTCAAACGGTGTCGTTTCTGATCAAGCGTTTGTTGGTGATGATGTGACAGTGGATTAACGAATTCAAATTACACCCAACTTACCGAGCTTTACAGGAAATACAGGGATAAAGGTATCAACTCATTTACTCTTGTTTAATTATGTGTATAATATACACACACACATATATATAGACAATGGATCAGTGTGAGAAAAGAGTTAAAGGTGATTAGGTGAGATGTGTAAGAAGGGATTTGGACCCTTGATCACTTTTGAGTTTAAAACAACCCATAAATTGCGCTGTAGAAGGAAAATGAACCGATGCATCACTAATTGATCTTCAATTAGGATCGATCCAAGGGTGGAGATCCCTTCTTACCCTTCTCACCATAACTTTCATTCTCACCGGATACACCCTCCTCAACTTTGGTAAGGTTTGAACCCCTGACCTCCTTGGAGGGCAAAGGCTCATATACCGCTAGGTTTAACACCCTTTGGTGATGTGGACTATTTTTGCTAGAGATTGTTTTGAAATAACGTTTGTTAGTTAAGAAGTATAGCTTGTTAGATTGAATTTGTTTAACTCGAGCTCGAGACAAAAAACTTAACGAGTCGAGTTTCATAACACGAATGTTTGACTCGGTTCGTTTGAAAGTCCGATTAGATGTTTTAAGTCTAGCTTGAGATGTACGAGCTTACACTTTTTTCGAACCAAACATGTCCATATGTTCATAAAATAGAATTAAATTGTCGAGCTCGAGACAATAAACGAGTTAATCATCTTGAGTTTGAGCTAATAAACGAGCTTAAAACTTAAAAGCTTGGATTTTACATCATGATGTAAGACTCAAATTTGTTAAGGAAGCATCGAGCTTGAGCTCGAGTAATGTCTTGAAAAGATTATTCAAGCTCGAGCCGAACCCAAATAACTTGCTACTCGACTCAACTTGACTTGTTAACACACTAGGATGTACCAAGAAACCATTACGAGAATACTTTCTATAGGAGAAGGTGTCTAATATTGGGAACACAAACTTGTCCATGTTAACACTATTTATCGTGTTGGTTATGTTAAATACTAGTAGTTGTCTAGTTCTATAAATGCATCGGTTGTGTTTTGGTGTCTACACAATTATAGGCGGTAGGGGTTGGGTTATTGATGTGAGATGGGTCGAGAGTTCTAAGACAGACAAGACATAAAGGATTCATGTATATATTTTACATAAACGTGAATCAAAGTAGGCGATAAAGTAGCAGGAAGACATGGAAATAAGGGAATTATTTAAAAAACATTGCCTAGACAACATATGCCTTAATGTGCAATTATTTGGGGTTGTTTGGATGTGTATATAGCCTTAAAACAAGATTTTAATTAAATTCATGACCTCTTGACCTATTAAAAGAAAATTCATACTCATCAGAAAGTCATGGATTTCATTTAAGGTTACATACCTAAATATCTCTTGCAAAATAATCAAATTCGTTTGGCAAATACAGACCATGATTTCGATTAGTTAACCTCTATATATATTCGTTCGAACCTAGTTATCTCTTCAAGGACCCTTTTAGAAAGTAACCTGAAGGGAATGTTGGACTCCGATGCTAGATAATGTCTCTTCAACTTGTATATATGTTGGAACCTCCATTTTCTTTTCAAAGACTCTTAAAGTAATCTGAAGGGGTTCCATATATCTCATAAATATAATGCACCATTACTTGAAGGCTTGTGCTTTTGGTATGCGGAGGAGACTGGACTTGACGGAACTGGACTAGACGGATAAGAGTGAGGTGGGTCAGTGAAAAAATTGTGGAATATTTTAGGGTTTTAATTTGACATGGGTAATTTAGTAATTTACCAATCTTGTTCCATCTCCTTAATTTTTGTTCCACCTATTTTGGTTGGACAAAGAAGTGCATTTTTGTCCGACTCGGTCCTGTCTTGTACCTGTCTAATATCGTGCCAAACGTGATTGTCCTGTCCCATCCTATCTCGCATACCAAATGCACCTTATTTGTTTCACTAGACCAAGTTTCAGATCATGAGTTAGAAAACTTCGAAGCAGGTTTTGAGATACTGGCATTCCCATGCAATCAGTTTCTGAATCAAGAACCAGGGCCGGTAGAAGAGACTGTCCAGTTTGTCTGCGAGAGGTTCAGCGCTGAGTACCCGATTTTTGCAAAAGTAACGTTTCATTCGTTCATCCGTTTTCATCTTTATGTCATGCGTTCGTTTACATATGTTTAACGAATCAGGTAAAAGTGAACGGCAAGGACAGCGAGCCATTGTTCGAGTACTTGAAAGCAAATGCAGGTGGATTTATGGGGTCTGCCATCAAATGGAACTTCACAAAGTTTCTAATCAGCAAGAAAGGCAAAGTAATACGTCGAATTGGTTCAAGGACCGAACCATCAACCATCGAGGTATGTTTCTGTGTTACTACATCCCATAGTAAATGCCCACAATGAAAATGACACACAACTTTAGAAATGTTTAATTATTACGCTTTTTAATCAACTGAACGACAATTTTACCCTGAATAATACTGGGATTAATGAATCGCAAAATAGACATTTAGGGGGCGTTTACCAAACACTTATTGGGTAAGCGTTTACCGGGTGGGCCTGGCAGGGACCAAGAATCTTACGCGGTAAGAGGCATAGCACGGACTGATGATCTTACTAGATAAGAGAGGGAGAAAACTCTTACCTGGTAAGCGTTTATCGGGTAAAAGACACTTGGCAACAATCCATCTTGATAGCCGAGAATGTTATCCATGAGGTAAGTGAGAGTGGTGACTATTGCCGGTAAGCACTTATGCGGAAACAGCGGTGGACCCAATGTAAAAGACACGATGGCACATGCCACCGCTTCGTTCCTCTGTCACAAGGTAAAAAAAAATTAGGGTCAGGAAAGGTACCACCATATTACAATGTTGGGTGCCACCATAATCCATATATATTTTGAAACTACAATAATAACACAAGTTTATCTTGGCCGAGTTGGTTTGGACGGCTTTTCTCCCATACTAGGCGTGGGTTCGAATCCCGTTTCAGTCATTTTCTTAGTTTTTAGCTGCTATATTATGGTTTATTATGTTTTTGAAAAAAATTACGAAAAAAAGACTCGAACACATGACCTCACATACGAAAAGTAAGGAACTAAGTCAACTAACCAACATATGAATGACAATTTTTTGAAAAATATCCTTAGTTTCGTTTCTTATAGTCAAATGGTGTCAAAACTCAAAAAAATTCCTAGGTCCGCCTCTGCCTGATAAGCGTTTGATAAACGACCCTATTAATCAAGCTAACCACCCATTAAACTTATTACGTTATTGACAATCTAAAATAGAAAACTAGACAATTATTTTGGGACAGAGGGAGTATATGCAAATAGGAAATGAACTACATGATAATTGGTATGATTTGTTGCATTTTCTGATGCAGGCTGACATCCAGAAAGCATTGGAAGAGCCCTAATGAAAACAAACTGATATCATAGGATTCAAATGATAGAGAAACCTAATGAAGTTTTGAAAGATGTGAAGGATGTTTCAAAGCTTTAGATCATTGTCATCTGAGAATAAGGGAAAGCATCTGGTTTTGGTATTAAGAAGATGAATGAATGAATGAATGGTTTGGTGAGACTTCATGTTCAAGTAAGTTTGATGCATCTGTAAATTCAATTTGTTGTTTCAATAGAAAAGTTTTTTTTTTTTTTTTTAATTTTTTATCATGCCACACAAATACTCATCCTAAGAGCAATGCTTAGGCCCGTTCACCAAACTCTTACAGGGTGTCGCTTACCTGACCGGGTGAGTATGACAAGGACCAAAAATCTGACCCGGTTAAGTAAAGGAATTTTTTTTTACGCGGTTAGCATTTACCGAGTAAGAGGGGCTTACGAACAATCTATTTTGATGGCCTAGAATGTTACCCGATATGGTAAGTTAAGGGGTGGATGTTTGACTCGATAAGCATTTGGTAAACGACCCCTTATTTGGTTAGTACGTCATTTATTGTTGGAACATTTGTATGATTGTATCCAACCTTTCTCAATTACGAAGATGTGGTTAGCCGAGGAGACGAGTAACTTAGCCGATATAGTCGTCTTCATGTTAGGGGCAGACTCACTATGGCGCATACGGTGGCGTGGGCCACCGTTTTGTTCCTCCATCGTAGTGTAAATTTTTTAATTTTTTTAGGGTCGTGAAAAGTGCCACCATATTATTTTGTTGGGTGCAACCATATATTTCTCTTTTTTTTTTTGAAAAAAAATTGAGATAAAAAAGTCAACCATAGGGACCTCACATACATAACGAGAGGAACTGAGTCAACTGACCAACAAACCAATAATGATTTTGTAAAAAAAATCAATAATTTCGTTTTTTATAGTCAAATGGTGCCACTATTTGAAATGTTTTTTGGGTCATTTGTCTTGTATCGGAGAATTATTTGGAGAAACTAAGGATTGCAATTGTAGAACATGGATCATATATATAGAGACCAACAGGACATATCGTAAGACCTATCTGGCTATCTCTAAGAATTTAACAACTGTATTTTGGATGCATTCAATTTGGATTGATATTTTCTCCATTCCAATTATTGTGAAGAGACATCTACAATCGTTAGTCTTGGACAGTTTATTTGTGAAAATGTATGTATAGACAAAAAGGAACGAATTTAAAATCGGGTCAAGTTCTAATTGACTATGTGGTAATATGGTCAGCTAAGCCTTATTTGGCTACTGAGCACCGGTTCATCGACATTATAGAGAGTTGCAAGCCAATGCACTATGATCGGAGTACTTGGAGAAGGAGGACTAGGGTTGCAAACTAGGGGTCCGTTTGGTTTGTAGGAATGGATTGAATTTCATGTAGGGATTTGGATTTGGATTTGGAAGGATTTGAAATACTTGGTTTGTAGGACTTAGAATGGATTTGAATTCCATTATTTATAAAAAAACATTAAAATAATTAAATTACCTTTTATTTAATTGATTATTAGAAAACAAATATTTTTAATATACTTTTAAACATTATCATATATAAATCATACGAAATCCCTTGAAATCCTAGCCACCTCATTGGGATTTCAAAATTCTGTCTTTGAGGGATTTCAAAGAAATCATAGGATTTCAAATCCGGACAATCATACAGACCAAACACGGGGTTAAAATGGATTTAAAATCCAAATCCCGTCAAATTTATTCCATTCCTACAAAGCAAACGGACCCTAGGTTTGGGAGTGGTAGTTGGAGTAGTTGGACACGTTGGGGGTAGAGAGCTGGCATTTTAGGCTAGAGATGAGTTGTTTGACCTTACTTGCTCTATGTGCGGGGATTGATTTGGTCTGTTTGGTTTTCTATTTGCAAGCCGATAATCTCTAGGATTTGAAGTAGACTTCGGGTTGAAAAGATCTAACGGTAAAATCAAAACCAAAAGCAATTTGGTAGATGTAGCTTAAGGATGGAAAAGATAACCAACACAAACGTTCCTAATAGGGTCTAGAGGTATAAAGTAAGCTGACAAACTTTTCTTCTACCCTAAACGGTAGTGGACCCAGTATTTTTGCCGAGCAGGTGCACCTTTAAGGTGGATCAAAGTTCTGCAAAGTTGCCTCCGATGTGTTTTTAGCCGAATTCCACCGTTTAGAGGGCAGTTTTAAAATTTTTTGGTTGATTTCGAGAGGTTTTTAATTTTTTTTGGTTGATGTTGAGGGTCTTTTTCTGTTTTTTGGTTGATTTCAAGGTACTTTTTTCGGTTGACGATCCTTATATTTTCTAATATTTCAGAGATCCCCTCAAAGTTTAGCAGGTGCACCTTTCATACCTAAAAAAAAATCCTACTTGCAAAAATAAGTTGAGTGAGTGCACAAGAGCCCGCTCGGACATACATAGGTCTGCCCCGATCCCAAATGGTAAGAGAAGAGAGACTGTTTATGTGAAACTCCAACTTATGAAGAAGCTTTGTAGAAATTAGCAGGTAGTAGGAACTAGGAAGAGCAAAACCAAACCATACTAGCTTATTCTAACCGTAAAACCAAACCATACTAGCCAGGGTTCAAAAGATCTGACCGTAAAACCAAACCATACTAGCCAGGGTTGAAAAGATGAGACCATAGAACCAAACCATGCTAGCCAGGGCTGAAAAGATGAGACCATCAAACCCAACCATGCTAGCCAGGGCTGAAAAGATGAGACCATAGAACCCAACCATGCTAGCCAGGGCTGAAATGATCTGACCGTAAAACCACACCATACTAGCCACGGTTGAAAAGATCTGACCATAAAACCACACCATACTAGCCACGGTTGAAAAGATCTGACCGTAAAACCAAACCATACTAGCTTGTACTGATACAGGTGCGGTAGGAAGAGTAAAAGAAGAGAGTATGCCAACACTTTTCTCTTCTAACAATGTCTTTCTTTTCTCTTCTTTGCAAGGTGCTCAAGAAGAAACTGAAAGGTTAAAAGATCACTTTAACAGTTTTAACAACAATCTGGAAATTGAATGTGTAGAAAACCACTTAAAAACATGCTTTATTCACAACCCAGTTTTCTAAACCATGGAACATCATAATCAAGTATGCAATCTATAGTTAAGCATTTAGAAACTTTGATAAACCAAATTTATTTTTCAAAAACTTATACGACCACCAAACCTGTTTTTTTTACTTGTTTTACACTTCTCTAAAAACCAAGGTTCTAAATGGCATGAGGCGTGACTTGTCGCCACAACGTTTTTCAAGGCGTGATTTATGACGGCAAATCTGTATATCATATATATATATATATATTCTACCATTATTTGATGAGTCAATGATATATTAAACAATTTGAAGTAGGTTATATACTATATGACCTAAAAAGTAAGACACTTAAAAAGGTAAGAAAAATCAAATATCGAGTTACATAATCCGCGATATGGCCATGGCATGTTACAGGCTTAACGTGGTGTCAGACACGGCGTGCCGTGGCGAGCCTTTTAGACTACTGCTAAAAGCACAATAACAAAAACAGTGGAACCTAACAAAGGCACATTGAACACATACCGAAGAAGAGTACAAAAAGCAACTGGTTATCGTCTTGCTTCCTTCCTTCCTGTATTCTCTAAAACACGGCAACACTAACTGATCCTGTAAAACCTAATTAGTAAAAACAAAAACCGAAAAAATCGTTTTTTGGGTTTTTCTTATTACCTATTTAGCTTTCCGACCTTTCGTGTAAACGGGCACAACCCTGGCAATAAAATTTTGCATGGTAAAGGGCGAACAGGTTGTTTATTGTTATACTAAGTAGCTATATACTTCTACTACCACCGAGGTTCATCAGCTCCAGTTGTAGTGCGGCTCCGGTTCAAGCGTTACAACGGGGGTGGTTTGTCCTTGTCTTCTTTGACTCCCTGGTAAATTTCAATAACAAAATTAATTTGGCAATTCACTTGCACCATACAAACTAATTAAACCCAATATATCGCACACGAAGGTAGGGTCCGGGGAGGGTAGGATGTATGCAGACCTTACTCTACCGCAAGGGGTAGAGAGGCTGTTTCCATACAGACCCCGGCTTGCAACACAAAAAATAACAGGAAACAAGTGTTGAAAGTAGCAGCGAAGTGTGTTAGTGTGTGCAACCAAACTACTAAAGCAGGAGAAACACTACATCTAGCAAACAGTAAAAATAAGCAAAAACTGGCTTCCGTTTTTTTTTAAGTTTACTACTGTGTGTTTGTGAGTGTTGATCCAAAGACAGGTGTTTGAATGCAACTCGATCGATCCCTGTATGCAAGTTATGTTTATCACAAAATTAACGAAGATGAATCTAAAATGATTTGACGTACTGTGGGTCTTTGAGCGGCTAGCCTTCTGGTTGAGGGAGTGCGGGCAACAAATGAAGCAGCAGCTGCAGCAGCAGCTACCCGTATTCTGCAACATTTGATTAAGCAATTTTAGTGAACTGGAAGAACGGGATTAGATTGACTAAAAATGTCAAGAAAAACGACCGGATAAAATAAACACACCTTTTATGTACATCTATATATACATCAGTTTCATCAACAATTTCCTCCTGCATCAGAAAGGGAAACAATTTAGCACCTTGGTAAGAAAACATGTATCAAGTTGTGAACAATAGTTAACATGATACGGTCTATGTTTGGCAAACTAGCTGATAAACTAGATGACAATGTAAATAGACCTAAAATGACATGTTGAAAAATTACTCAATTCTAACACAAGGGGCATAATGGGGAAAAAGTGAAAAAAAATCCCGTTGAGCTTATTGAAAACCAATCTAAAATACCTTTTATGCTTACAAAAACGGGCTTATTTAATAAGCTTATGGTTGCCAAACATGGCCATAATCAAGAAAAAGGAGCCAGTAAATTACTTGTAGAAGCTCTTCAAAAACGTCTTCCAGGGTGATGATGCCAATGACTTCTCCATCTTCAAGATCATCGGCCAGACATGGTAAACTTTTTGTTACGCCACCAGTATGTTGCAAGGCCGGCTTCAAAGTCTTGTCAACATTGACCACGTAATCTAATTCTTCTTCAAGCTTAGGCAACAATGGCCTAGTTAGTTGTGAATGTCCAATTTCATTTTTCTCAACCAATTTTCGATCACAGACATCAGCAGGCAGAGGGTCCTTGCTTTTGACTTTAATTACAGCCGCCATATGACTGCTACCTTTTTGGAACTCATTAAGGATGTCGTACAATGGCAAATCTGCTGGAACTCTGGAAGATAAAAATAATAATGAGTGAGATTCCGTGATTAAGGAAACATACATAAAATAAGGCCTAAAGGACTTGATCACTAAAAAAACCACTTGGGGGAGGGGTTCACTAAATAGACAACTTTGCATGGAGTTCCCAATATGGCTTTGCAAATTCCCCTCTTTTGTGAGATGCACGTTTCCAGCTTATCCATACGAATCATGACTATTTTATTGGGTAAAAGTACAAAAAGTACTTAGGGTTTGCGAGCTCCTTATTTTGCCAGATGACAAATGACCCGTTTTCTAGTAGGGACCAAACATTAACGTCATCTCGCAAAAAAGGGGAGTTTGCAAAGCACTTTAGAAACTCTGTGGCTATTTTGTAGCAAACCCGGAAAAGTTGGCTATTTTATGATGGCCCCCCTCCAAAATGGCAAATTTAGTGAATAGTGATTAACCCAGGCCTAAAGTACCTATATACAAACTTGCCTGGGGATTTTCCTAATGGAAACAGCGCTAACTGGAGTCTCTGTTTCTGCCCTAACTGTAAGAAGGCTTTTCACCTATTAGGTGAAAACAGGAAGGAAACCCAACTTTACATAACATGATGCTAATATACGTAGTTGAAAATTAGAAAAGTTGGGATGCTATGTAGATTTTTCAAGCATACCAGTAGGAGTCCGATGATGTTCTTGGGATTCCCGGAATAGACAGGAACACGGCTATGGCCTTTGGCAAGAATTTTCCCAATTGCTTCCCTACACAAATATCAGGCACACGAAAACCAATAGAGCGCAAACTTTCTAATGTGCCATAGTAGTCAAATATCGCCCAGAAATAAAAGAACACAAAAAACGGGTGAAGAAATAGCTTCATGGTATTAGAGACCCCTATTATGTAATCCCTGTCCGATAATTGGAGATACATTTTGGACATTATTAATTTATTATACATTTTGCAAACTGGCTTCCTGAAGTCAAAATAAATTTTAGAGGGCCGTTATTTATATAATCCAAAGTTTAACCTTAATAAACTGAAATGTCTACCAAGCTTGAATAAACTATAGACAAGGAGAGTGAAGGACATAGCAAAAAAAAAAAGTACTACCCTAGAAATATCCATGGTTCTTTTTCAGTCATAACTTGAGAAGACATATAGTAATCTCGTTATTCTGCCTAAATGATTAGAATAAGATAAATTTGGGACAATATCATATAAATCATAAATACTTGCTTATAGGAGCCTATAGCTTTCTTAGTCACTATGTTGACTAATAAACAATCAGAAAGCACAAGAAGCATGAAAGACCTAGTGGTGGAACTCACCAGTCCAATTTTGAATTGACATCCAGAGAGAATGTTGATTCAATAGGTGTCATGGCCTCTTCTGCAGTCTGCACAAATTCCCATATGGTATATCAATATCCTCATCCTACATAGTGGACAAATACAACCAAGCAAAACAACTCTTTAGGGTGTTACTGTAGTACTCATCATGGTGTATATTTCTACTAACTAGGATCCATGTCGAGTGTAATTCAAGTTGGATTCTTCTGATAGGAATCAAATTGGTATTGTTTGATTGATTACAAGAAGGAATGGCTAACAAAATAGGCTTAATTTCAAGAGGCAGCCGTCTCTCCAAAATGCTATAGAAAACTAATAAATTGTGATTATTCTCCTTGCCTCCTAATGACCCCCCCCCCCCCAAAAAAAAAAGGGGGGGGGGGGGAATTATTCATAAATTCAATTATCCTCTACTCCTTATCATATTCCCCATGCTCGCCAGGCTTAGTTATTCAACTTGTGTGCCTCACCGGAGTCGACTCGCATATCAAGTTGATTTAGGGTCAATCAAGTAGATCTGCATATGGAGTCGGACAAATGAGCGGCTCATGCCTTTCAAATTAATGGATATCAACCAAACAGATAGATAAATTTGGCTAACAGGAAAAATATCTAGAAAACTTGCATCTCTACAGGAAACATGAGTGAAAGAAATTTTGCAATGATATATTTATTGCAGAATATACCTTTTCAGTCAAATCAAGTGCTCCGCTTATGATAGTAGTCTCATCATGGGTAAGTTCACCCCCTTTACCAGCCTATAATGTTTTTTGAAAAAAACAACAAAAAATATGGTACAAGTTATAGTAAAAGAAGCAAGCTGAAATAGGATAGTATGTCCACTATCTGCAACCATATCTCTTAGTTGTGTGTGGATATAGACGTATGGCAATTTTTAGCTTTGCGCCAACGACCAATCAGGAAGGTTTACCTCTTGGCCATGAATGGAGACAAGGGCTTTCAACTGTGCACGCCGAAACAGGGCATCATTATGCCCAATTAAAGCATCTAAAACCTGTAAATATGTCAACTCTAATATAAATGTTGGCATGCCTTTTCTGCATTAGTTATAGAAATTTCAAAAGGTAAAAACCAAACAAACCCGGTATATCTCACACAAAGGTTGGTTTTACGGGTAGGATGTAGGCGGACCTTGCCTCTACCCCATAGGCAGAGAGGTAAAGAGCAAAAGACAAACTAGCTATTTAAGCCATTTACATGAAATTACCTTTCCAACCGGATAAGCAATAGGAAAGCAAATGATCATCAAAATTCGGACAAGCACCACAAAATTAGCACCTACAGCAAGCCCATATCTTGTTGATATTGCTTGTGGAATTACCTGGTATAGTATAATACTTTTAGTCTTGATCATGCAAAATATCTTCATGAAGCAGTAGGGATCTAATAAATACCTCTCCAAAAATCAGCACGAAGGTCACAGACAACACCACTGCAACTGCTGGATGAAAAATCTTATCTAGGTAAATAGGAAGAGCCTGCAGGGAATTTGAATGGTAACTCAGTCTGGTGCTGTTTTTTTAGAGGTGCTAAACTCAGAAGTCCTATTCACTTGAAGTTTGAAAGCATAATCGATAAGACTGTTTGTTTTGTAAACTCGTAAATGTTTGAATGTGTGTAGTTGTCTATCTTACCCCTCATATTAGTATCAATACAGATAGGTATAGCATTGCAAAACATGTGAATCCTATAAGTTGTACATTCCATAACAAAGTTCACTGTTCATATTCCTATTTCACCAAACCTGTAGTATGACATGTAAAATAAAAAAATCCTATCGTGTCTAATCACACTTAAATTTAGGAACTTCCTTCTTTTCTTACTGATAGGAATCTTCTTATATTTGGAACTTGCTATAGTACTTATTAATATTATCAATGGACACACCCACGCTGCAAGCATTTTGAATGAAACCAAATACTAATAAATTTCGCCAATGAAATTACCATGTTATGCATTAAATCTTTCAATCAACATACTCAGTGTTCCCGCAGCTCAAGTTTCACAACTAATTAAGCACCAGAATAAAATATAATTATCCTCTTTCTTTAAAATTTGTGCCAATATCTTGTACTCTTTCTACAGAGGAGAATAGTCTAAGCATGAACACTAATGCATATACAAGAGAACAGACAGCCAGAGATGCAGCTGCTCATATGGAATTTTCTGAGGAAAATAAGTGTGCAGATACAAATATTAGCAAATTACCAAGATTATAACTCATTTCCAAATTTTATGTTTATATAAAAGTGTAAACTTACCGTAAGATAACCAAAAGTATTAGCTTATGCATAGATCAAATCATCAAATACATGGATATGAAGTCATGAGACACTTCTTTTAACATTTTTCTTTCACTAGAAGATATCCCAAATTGGAGTCATTCACATCGATTACATGATAATCAATTCCAGGTATAGAAAAGCTAAAAGGATACTAAACAACGAAATACACGAAGCTATTCCACCACTGGACAAGCTAAAAGCATTCACTCATGGAAGTGCAGTATCAAAGGGCATAGGGTGCATATGCAGATGTATTTGTGAAATAGTGATTTTTGATACACGGATACTGACAAGTGACAATTTGGACTACAAGAAGTATCCATGCCCCCATATGTAATATGACATAGATTCAGATCAAACTTGTTATCAACAAAGAGAATAAACATTAGCTG
Source organism: Arctium minus (assembly GCA_954870635.1). Taxonomy (NCBI): domain Eukaryota; kingdom Viridiplantae; phylum Streptophyta; class Magnoliopsida; order Asterales; family Asteraceae; genus Arctium; species Arctium minus. The sequence goes on along the minus strand of OX941095.1, from coordinate 69,653,639 downwards.
TAAACCCACCTCCATCGCTGCAGCATTACAGAGAAGCAATGTTACAAGAAGTTGGTGTTGCTTTTGCACAACTGGTAGGATAGCAGCTGCAAGGAAATCAAAATATATGAGTAATGAGCAACAGTCATTTATTGCAAGGTACTTCGAAAATTTCCAACAAAAAAAGTAAATAATACTATTTATATTATTACAGGAAATACTTCGTGAAAATAACATAGTACAGAAACAGCCTATTTGGATGCATCCTACCCCCGACCCTACACTTGCCTGGGACATAATGAGTTCATTTTGGTATGATAAACACGATAACATAGTAATCATATGGATTGCAAATTTGAGTTGTAATGATCAGTTCTTGCACGTCTCTTGCATGCAACACAACTAAACAAGTTCTTGAGCTATCAAAATCAGAGGCTATGAATTTTTAACTGAATTATTCAAGTTCTAATTTCCGGCAACAGCATCTAGAATTCCCATACCAATAATCAATCCCAAAAAAATGGCGGCATTCAACTTCTCATCATCCGCATATCGAATTGAAAGCTTCTCGTATCGCTAACTAAAAAGAATCCATAAACACCTACGATTTACCCTAAAAAAACAAAAAATCTCGACCTCAACAACTCCACCTAACACACAAAACGTGTTAGGTATACTCGTTATAACAAATACCGTAATAACGAATCATGTAACATTCAGCACAGTTCAATCAACAATCAAAATAAAAAACGAGCAATGCAAAAACTTCTACCTGCTTGTTTCTTCTCTCTGTTCGTACCGCTTCTCTGAAGAATCTCGAGCTCAACAACTCCAAGTGACATCAATCCTAAGGTGAGACCTGACATGATTCCGGCGAAGAGCACAAGAAGACATGAAACTCCGGCATAAACAAACCACCAAAGATTACCGAATTCAATATCGTTTGGATCCGTGACGTAAGACTTCCTTGAAGCTCCGGCATCGGCGGCTAGGGCTAGGGTTAGTATATTCAACATTTTATACTGATTTTTCAACCTGGATCAAACAATTACAATTTACACAGCCGTGTTTTGGATTCGAATTCTGCTGCTGCTGCTGTTGTTGTTGTTCTAGAGTGAGCAAAGCTGTTGAAGAAGAAGAGACAAAGAGATTGACCTATGTGTTGAAAAATGAAAGCAACACATGGCTTCGTAGTCCGCACCTCCCATTTTCACAACTGCAAAACGCGGGCTGGGCCCCACTCGCGGGTTTTTGAAAGATTTTAGAGTAAACTACAAGTTTGGTCCATGTGGTTTCTCAAAAATAACACCTTTAGTCCTTGAAGTTTTGAAATTACAAAATGGTTATCATGATTTGTAGAAACGTTCGGATTTGATTTCTTAATCTAACGATCGTTAAAATATTTCGTTAAATGAGTGACGTTTTTGTCTTTTTTTGTTTTTGTCTTTTTGTCGTTTATGCAATAAAAACAACATGGAGTAAAATCATAAAATCGATTTAATTGGTTAAAAGACAAAAAAACAGATAAAAGAAAATTAGATGCATCTTATTTAGGCTATGTTTGGCAAAAAAAAGTTAGCTTATAAAGCTAACTTTTTTTTCTGATACATGTTTGGATGACCATAAATTAGTTTATTGAAAAGCTACTCATAGTAGCGTTTTAAAAAACTAGCTTATAAGCTAGGTTGCCAAACAATGCCTTAATGGAATTTTTTAACGATTATTAGAGAAACTGAATAAATCTGAAGCTATTAATGGTCATTTTGTAATTACAAAACTGCAAGGACAAAAAGCATTATTTTTGGAAAACCACATGAACCAAATTTGTAGTTTACTCAATATTTTAATTACACGGTTAAAATGCTTATTACAATTTACAAGTAATGTATTTTTTAATATCGGCTACTTATTTGATCGTTAAATTGTGATAATAATTTGATAACTAAAATTCAAAATATATTATTGTTTGAAAGATAAATTATTAAAAATATCTTATTATTATATATATTTGATATTTTTAATTTAATTTGATTACATAATTAATACAATATATTTTTATACAAACCAGGTAATCTTTAAACCTTAAATCCATTAAATTAGTTTTATAAACAATTACTTGTATACATAAGATTCATAGTATACAAGCTTTATGTGTTATTTATTATATACCACACCAACTTTTAATTAATAAAAAAATTAATTACAAAATAAGTTTTTTAATTTAAAATTTCCTGTATATATTTTATTATAACAAATAAATAATAAAACAATATACAATTTATATTGTTTAATTATGTTTATTGTAAAGCGTGTTTCCGCCATAATCGTTTGAGATATCCCACTTGTAATAAACAAAAATAGGAAAGAGTAAATTACCTTTTGCGTCCCTGTGGTTTATTGAAAATTATGGATTTCATCCCTATGGTTTTAAAATTTTGGTTTTTGTTTTTATGGTTTGCAATTCATTTCTATTTTCGTCCCTGTGGCCTTTTAAGTATGAAAGACTAAAATATAAATAAATTTTAAGTCATAGGGATGAAAAAAACAATAATATTTATATCACAAGGACGAAAAATTAATGAATAAAAAACCATAAGGATGAAAATTATAATTTTAAAACCATAAGGGATGAAGATAGAAAAGTTCAACAAACCACAGGGACTAAAAACGTAATTAACTCGATAGAAAATAAAAGTAGAAAATCTTTGGGATATTGACATCACGTGTCACGTGAGACTTGAGGGCATGACTCGTGAGGATTTGAAAAAGGGGGGTTGGTGAGAAATTTTGAAATTTATCACAAATGGCCCCTTTACATTTATAAATTTGCACTTTAGACCCTAGAGTTTGGTGGTTGTATTTGTATCAAAGGATAATTTTTACTAACAGCTAACTGAGTAACAATCACCATTCTCAGTTTCTCACTTACCTTACATGATAAGATTCTCGAGCATCAAAATGGCATTATAAGATTGGTGATAAATGTCTCTTACCAATAATCGTTAACCGAGTAAGAGTCTTTACGCTTACTGGGTAAGATTATTAGTTTTTGTAATAACTTATGTCGGGTAAGATTCTCAGTTCTTGTATAACTTTAAGCGGGTAAGATTATTGGTTTTGTTCGTGTTTACCCAGTAAGGTAGGTGATCCGGTAAATGCTTACCCAGTTAACGTTTGGTAAATGGCCTATAAGGTTGCAAACAAGATAAGTCAAGCTCGAACTCAACTAGATAATGTTAAGTTGACTAGAAGCTCGACTTTGTAGTTCAATGAGTTTTTTTATGAAGTGAAAAGGCTTATTAAAACCATATTCGATAAAGTACGTATGCTTCTATAACAAACATTAACCCAAATAACTCAAAGATAACGTAATTGTATTCGATAAACAAGTTCGATTCAAGTTTGACCATAAGTATTAATTTGAGTCAAGTTCTTGTAAACTTGAACTCCCCTTCATTACATGTTTCAAGCTTGCTTTTGTACTCAAACTCGATAAAGATCGACTAGATAAAACATGCTAGGCAATCATTTAACTTCGTATCAAGACCTTGGACATGTACTAGTCCTTGCTGAGATTGAAGCTAGGGGATTATTCTGACTTATTATCACCGAATTGACATCTTGAAGTCTGTATTATTGCACAAGTGTTGAACAACTTTTCATATTAGTGACATGCTAGGTAATTAAATAGTTGTAAACGCATAACAAGTGTATATATGGCTGAAGTCATGCTAGTTATGTATACGGTGTGGGATAACACATGAAAAATCACTTTGTATGTTGAATGAATATAAATTAAACTAACTGTATAAACTAACACTGAACCGATCACCTACATAATATAACATACATACATACATACTAAGGCCATGTTTGTTAGCAACTTAATGAGACCTACCGCTTATTCGGTCAGCTATGCATGAGTGTTTGGTCGTGACTTAATGATATAAAAAGTGACTTATCCAACAAGTTTCTAGAGGAACTTTATGTAGAAAGTCAATTTTCTTCAAACCTGCCCCTCCCAATTAAAAAACACGTTTCTTACATATATGAGAAAACCCTCACAAACAAAAACGTTCCTAATGCATACTGGCAGATTAATCTACATATACAACTTTATCCATACAATACTTGATGGAAAACCAACTAAACACCCCCTAAGTGCTCATGCTTACTACTCAATGTTATTAATCAACTTACAAGAAGATAATATGGAACTACTCTTATCGAACAACAAGAGGAAATGTATTAAACCTTGGATGCGAGCTCCATACATTCACTTTCAACCTTGCGCTAAGCAGGGTTGGTCTCACTCCGGTCTAGCTTGACTTACTGAAAGCGAGTTTGAGCTCACGTTTAAACTCATTGTGTAGAGGTGTGCTCCTAGGAGAGCTCTCAACCTCGCCCCTCCTTCCGGATATGTGACATTAAGTGCAAGGTCGATGAACTCGCATTCGACCACAATGGGCTATGGTCTGAACTAGTTCACTCTTGAAATTAGGCCTAAAAGTTGAAGTGTTACAATCAATATCGAATGTAAAAGAAGGAAGATTAACAAAGAACGAAACGAAGATTTAATTTGATTTCGAATTTAGTTCAAATATATTTAATTTGAACTTTGTAAAGATTTGATTAGATTTTAGATTTAAGTCTAACTAAAAATTTCGATCAAGAACTGACCTATCATTCCATCTGGTCGATTTCAACTTTACCTACCAAATCCGAACATACCCAAGTTTTTGCTAAACTGCATTGACGAGACTTTGATCAGACCGACTATTACATAGGTATATCTTTTTGTTATAAACATTTAAAGAAAAGTTTAAATAAAAAAGATAAAGAAAAGTGAAAATATATGAATAAATAATTTATAAGTGAATCATTTATAAACCCAAAAAAAATCCTTTTGAAAATCATATGGAAAACCCACTTTCATTTCTTTTGTTTCACTCATAATTCATATATGAATGATTTGAATCCATCAGTATTCACATATGAATCATTCATTTGAATCCATTTGTTTTGCAAATTAGATCGTTTCAGTTGAATCATGAAACTATCATTGCATCAGTCCCCCGTTTACTCAATCATACTCCGATACAGACTTGAAATCAATCGATTTCCAGATCTAATGCATCTTATTGTTCGAACGAATGTAAAATTCGACTAAGGATTACGGCTTTGATTCACTTTTCATCCTCAAATTCGATTGAAAGCAGTTTCGCCTATAGAAACTGGAGAAAATGTGCAGAGGTTGTCAAAAAGGGGTTTATATCAACCGGGATCAAGTAATCCAAATCGGTAGAACAAATACCAGGTAATTAGGGTTGGGGATGAAAGGTCTAGAAGACGAAAAAGGATTTCATGTGGTAGATGAATTTCCATCGCTGACAATGGTTTTCATAATGCATTCTGGAGTGTGTTCATGAAGAATTCAGTGATCGTCTGTGTGTCGATGGAAGATGGGGATTAAGATGACAGTGATCGTTCGATCGATTAATCTGGAATTCTGGACTCGATAACAGCCAAAATGGAACTTAGATTACTTAATATAGCGAGGTATATTCATATATCATCCTTTTTCTCCATTAATTTACACTGAGCTGTTGATGGATATCTAACTATTTGAGTATTGTTGCTTACTAGTTTTCGTTTCTACAAACAGTTTCTTATATTGATACACCATTTGAATTTGATGTCTATATTAGCCAGAAGTAACATAATGGTAATTTTAAGGCAATTCGGTTGTGTGTGTGTATATATATATACACATATAGAGGAAGGATGATGTGAGAAGCTAAACATTTTGCGATATGACAGAAGTCTCAATATCATATATATATATATATATAGAGAGAGAGGAAAGATCATGCGAGAAGTTAAACATTTTTGCGAAAAGGCGAGAAGTGTGATATCATATATGATTACATGGTTCGTGGGTGTGTTTAATCATATATATGATTAAATGTCTATGTATTGCCAATGTAACATGTGTTTAATCATATATGATTAAGCTTGTGTATCATATATGATATCACACTTCTCGCCTTCTCGCAAAATGTTTACCATCTCGTTTGAACCTGCCCCTATTATATATATATACTCCTTTGGGTGTGCTTAATAACATATATGATCAAGCGTCTATGTGTTGTCAATGCAACATGTGTTTAATCATATATGATTAAGTTTGTGTATCATGCGTGTAATCATATATGATATTGAGGTTTCTTGCATTCTCGCAAAATGTTTTGAACCTGCCCTATAGATCTAACTTGCATAAGTATGATATTGTCATCCACAAATGTAAATGGAGTTTCTTAAAGGACCCAAATGAATTCAGAAACAATTTGTGGGTTTCTTCAAAATTTGAAGATGGAGAAGATGAATGATATTGATTTTTGAAGATGATTAAGATGGATGATTTCAATTTCTGATTTTTTTTTCAATATTTGATGATTAATGTCTATAAATATATCAATCCAATTTGAAGTCAAAATCCATACAGTCGGATCCAATGGCGGACCCTTGATTTTTGCAAAGTGGATGCACCTTTAAGGTGGATCAACGGCCTGCAAAGTTGTCCGATGTGTTTTTAGCCGAATTCCACTGTTTCGAGAGATTTTTGAAAGTTTTTTGGTTGATTTCAAGGGATTTTTAAGGGTTTTTTTTGATTGATTTCGAGGGAATTTTAAGCTTTTTGGTTGATTTCGAGAGAATTTTAATCTTTTTGGTTGATTTCGAGGGACTTTTTTGGGTTTTTTGGTTGATGTTCCTTGTAATTTAAAGATCCCGAAGTATGCCTCAAAGTTCAGCAGGTGCACTTTTCATACCCCCAAAAGAATCTACTTATGAAAATAAGTTAAGTGGGTGCACGAGACCCCAATCGGGGCTTAATAGGTCCGCCCCTGGTCGGATCTAGCTTGTTTTCTTCAGAGCAGCAGGACAAAAAGGAAAGAAGTGCATCTTTGAGGAGGACTATAAAGGAGTTTGAAAGAAAGATGGAAGTAAGATGGGGTGAGATTTGCCAAGGCATGGGGCAAACTTATTCAATAAGATAGTGGGATTAGAAAATATCAAAACAAGAATAACCATAATTATTCTACAAGAACATTATGCAATAAAGGGTATGACGCCATCCTCTGGAGCGCCCTTGTGTCCCACGGCCATCATAGGGGAGGTAAATCACGTGTAGACACGTGGGTGTCATTGGAACAGACAGACGAAACCTGTGAATTAGTCAAAAACACGCACATAACCGAGTCCCATAAGCCTAAACCGGCAAATACGAAGGTACTTGAGTAGTTTAGTGCTATTGAGCGCAGATGCCACTTTCTTGTTACGACTTGGGAACTAAATTATGGGTGACGATTCCTTGGCAAGTGAACTAATTTGGTCATGTTTTCTTGTAAATGTGGTAGGAATAAGTTTGGCGAGTGGGAAGTAAACAATACTTCACCAAACAACGTCTACCCGATCCTCATGCAAAGGGAATGGAAGTGCATAACAAACCAATTGCAAAATTACCCTTGTTCGTAAACTTGCTTCTAATTTCACTTACCCACAAGAACACACAAATTTTGTGGCTGTACTTGTATATAAACATTATGTATGCATTTGCATATATATCATTGGAGGCCAAGTGTAAGACGATAGCTTTTTTATTGTACAGAAACTATGATCAGAGTGATCAGCGTTCTTAAATTGGCACTCTTTATGTTGGTTCTGGTTCTCCATCCCAGTACCGAAGGCCAGGTAGTCCCCGTGGTACCAGTTTCCCCTTTTGCCCCTCGCCCACTCTGCAATTTCCAAATGGCCCTTGCCAATCAGGCGTGTGCATATCTGCCATTCGTACAAGTCCCTCCTCCTGCACCTCGGGCACCAATTTCTCCGCCCCCACGTTCATCTGATGATGAGGACGGGGAGGAGCATAGACATCGTCATAGACATGACCATGACGATGATGATGATGATAACGGGCATGACCATGATGATGATAATGGGCATGACCATCAACACGACAACAAGCATGGACATGGGCATAAACACCATCATCATCATAGGCATCATCGGCATAGAGTCACACCAATAGAACAACAATGTTGTAAGTGGTTGTCTCAGGTTGATGATCAGTGTGTTTGTGAGCTGCTTGTTCGGTTACCCCCTTTTCTTGCCAGACCCGTTCATAGGTACTCTGTAATAGTTGGTGGTTCTTGCAACATCACGTACTCGTGCGGAAGTCGATTAAGGGTCTGAAATCTATGTAGCAGTTCCTTGTTTTTATGCCTCTGGTAGTTTCTGTAGGATCTCTTTCTGTTCTTTTTGCCATATGGAGTTATAAATGTGTAATCAATCTATGGTTTTACATTGTAGATTTTTATTTAATAAAAAAAAAAAGAAAATTCAAGAATCCCATTTCATATCTTGAATCAAATGATGGCCATATATGAGCATCCACAATAGAGTTACTTGACACATTTCTTCAGGAGGTTCTTACAAAAACCTCTACTGTGGACACAGGTTCTTGTCCGGTCATAGCTCCTAGAACTCAACTTTTATGCGCATATACGTACCGTACATATCAGGTGTTCCTCAGTTTTCCAATTTTTATGTGATTTTCCTGAACCTGACCTTATATATAGGGGGCCTTTCATGGGAGACCCTAGTATTTCGTGGTAACCATGAGATCCAATCTCATCCATCCATTTAATTAATCAACGGTCTAAAATAACTAATATAAATAATATTTAAAAAAATGATTTTATGCCACTAAATAAGGAAAAAAGGGTAAAATTGTCAAAAAACATTACCATTTATCTTTATCTGATTTAGGCGCCACCCTATAATTTAGGCAGGGAATCAGTTGTGATAACCTCCAAAAATTGAAACATATCCATGGATATCCAATCAGTTGTGTATGTAACACAATGTTACATGGTACATATGGAACTGAAACAAATATTTCACAGTGTAACACATACATCAGTAATAAACGCCGATGTTAGAATGTCATAATTTAGCACAATAAGAGACCATACAAATGGGAAATCAAAGTTTGTTTTGGGTTAATGCAATGTAACACATACAACACAGTGTATGTAACACAATGTTACATGGTACATATGGCACTGAAACAAAAATTTCACAGTGTAACACATACATCAGAATCATATCCAAGCCAGACGAGACATTTATCAGTTTCAAGAATACAATTGTTCACATTATCAAAATGTAACACAGTACACCCGAAATTTGTTGATGTTCCTTTCACCAAACGAAATTTGACACACGCAGTACACCCGACCCTCTTCACATTCGAGTTACGAAACTCCCTTTGACGTTTACGACGGTCCAATGAATCAAACGACTTCTTCGTTGGTAACCCATACTTAGTACATACAAAATACTTATTCTGTATTGATCCATCGTTATTAGTCTTCTTATGTGAATCATATTTGCAACACAACTGCAGTATCCCATAAGTTTCACAATGTATCACAATGTGTGACTCTGTGAGACATCTATTGAATGACATAGAACCAAATGAATAAAGTAGGAATAGAATTGCAGGCTACTGTTATAAGAACACAATGTCAACGGTGGAAGGGATGAATGCAGGCGATACAATGTTTAAAATTTCATTAGACCAAATCAAATTATCAAAAACAAAATATCTCATAATTAGTTGGTTGAGATATTGAAGGAAACAAAATATTTAATTTATAATTGATTGATTCTTTCTGTTACAATTTTGTTTTTAATATTAAGTAATTTATTAAATGACTAAAATATCCTTCCTTATTAATTAAAAAAAATTAGATGGATGACTGAGATTGGATCTCAATGTTACCTCGAAATACTAGGGTCTCATTTGATTAGGCCCATATATATATATATATATATATATATATATATAGGGGTAGGTTATTATGCAACCTTTTACATGGTGCAACCCATGCAACCCCTCTATCCACCACTTATTTTATTTTCATATTTTTTATTAAAAAGTGAAAATAAAATGAGTGGTGGATAGAGGGGTTGCATGGGGTTGCACCATGTAAAGGGGTTGTATTTGAACACCTCTCTCTCTCTCTCTCTATATATATATATATATATATATAGTGGAAGGATATTTTGCAACCCTGAAAAAGGTTGCAACCCTTGCAACCCACATCTTAACCGTTGGATTCATGATCGACGGTTATTTTATTTTTATTTTTCTGTTTTTTTTAATTAAAAATATTGGGCCCCATATCTATTGTAACCGCCGATCATGAATCCGACGGTTAAGATGTGAGTTGCAAGGTTTGCAACATTTTTAAGGGTTGCAAATGAAACACCCCCTATATATATATATATATATAGGAAGTATCAAGCGAGAAGTTAAACATTTTGTGAGAAGGCGAGAAGTCTCAATATCATATATGATTACACTCCTTTGGAAGTTTTTAATCATATATGATTAACTGTCAATGCAACATGTGTTTAATCATATATGATTAAGCTTGTTTATCATGCGTGTAATCATATATGATATTGAAACTTATCGTCTTCTTGCAAAATGTTAACTTCACCCGACCCTATATATAAATAAAGTTACATAAATATTCATAAATAATAAAATGGGAAGATGAGGTTCTTGTTAAGAATCTATATTGTGGAGTTCTATTGAGGTTTTTGTTTTGTTGAGGTGGCACTGATGTGACAAGAAAAAGTAGAATAATGAGGTTCTTATAAGAATCACTACGGTGGATGCTCTAAATCGAGGTAATTCTGAATTTGTATTTCTGTAGTATCTCTTTCTGTTCTTTTTGCCATCTGGAGTTATAAATTTGCAATCAGTCTATGGTTTTACATCATAGATTTTTGATTTTATAAAAATTTCAAGAATCCCATTTCATATCTTTAATCAAATGATGTCTAAATAAAATTGGGTACTTCTAAATCTGTATATCAACTCAAAGATCATGAATTTGTGTTTTAACTTCTGTTGTTTTTTGGTCTAGCATGCTACTACTGTACAAGTATAACTAGATTTAACAGATGAATGACTGTAATCGAATCGATTCAAAGCACGTAGCTTTTGTATCTTGGACTTGTTCTTTATGGCAATGATAAAAGCGGATGCCTGAGATAACGATTGATTGATCAAGAGGTTTATTCTATGCTTATCTTCGCGGTGTTCTTTTTAATTTTTTAATCTGTAACACGGGCAAGTTGAGAGTGAAGTTGTTGCTATTTTTCAAGCACCAGAACAAAATTGATTTTATAGGACGCCTAAAATGTAGAAACGTCCTATCTAAAAGTGTTACAATAGGTTTATAGGACGTTTTAGGCGTTTTAACAAGTTTTTTAGGATACTTCTAAAATCAAGTGTGGTATTAACTATTTTATATGACACTATTTGAAAAAAATGTCCTATAAAAAGATAGGTTTATAGGACACTATTTGAAAAAGTGTCCTGTAAAAAGATGAGTTTATAAGACACTTTTGAGAAGTATCCTATAAAATAGCTAATATGACACTTTATTTTAAAAACATACTAAAAAACTTGTTAAAATGCCTAAAAGCATCGTATAAACCTATTATAACCCTTTTAGATAGGACTTTTTATAGTGTGGTCCTATAAACCTAAGTTCTATAAAATATTATATTAGTATGCTTAGACAATCTAGACGTCCTGTAAAGCCATTTTTTTGTCGTGAAGTTTGATTGTTCGGTCTTTTCTATCTATTCGTGCAGGGGCGAAATGGGGAACCCTTGCTATTTACACAGACAAACCACCATTTCTGCTGCTTTCTGGAGAGAAAAATCAAAAAAAGGTATGAGTTTTTTGCTTTCTTTTGTGGTAATCCAAGGTTGGATTTTGGAATCCCATTTCTATATTTATGCATCCAGCTGGTTGTTCCTTTTGTAACACGCTCGTGTGAGCTCGAAAACGACCTTTAACGTGCCCGTACCCTTTCCCATTTTCGGATTCTGATGATCTAGCTGTGGAAATGACTTTCAGAATCTCTTGTGGACAAGTTATCTTGGTGACATGATTTAACATGATCACAAAATCTTCGGTATGCCCTCTTATCAGTCTGACACGTCTCACAAAAAGGAGTTAGATTCCTTTTGTGTGAGCCGGTATGGGGCTGAATCCCTGACCCTGCTTTCAAGTGAGATATAATGGATATGTTTTGTTTGGTTCATCTTGATGATAGTGGCGGACCCTGAATTTTTGTCGAATGGATGCACGTTTCGAGGGATTTTTTTTAAGTTTTTTGATTGATTTTGAGACTTTTTGGGTCTTTTGATTAATGACCCTTGTATTTTCTAAGAGCATCTCCAACAACATTGCTAAAATAGAAAAAAAATGACTTTTGTTTTGCTATTCTTCTCCAACAGCTTTGCTTTATGGTTTGCTAAAATAGAGAATCGTCAAAAAATCTCTAAATATAGAGAATTCTCTATAATCTCTAAATAGAAGAGGGAAAATATTATTTTAATGATTTTCCATCAAAATTAGGGAGAATGACCCTCTTAATAGGAGAGAGAAAATATTATTTTAATGATTTTCCACTAAAAATTTGTTGGAATATTAAATATATTGAATATTTTAATAATATAGGTAATGATTGATTCTCTAAAATGGAAAAACTATTGGAGTTGAAAGAAAATGTTTTTAGAGATTTTGACTTTTTATTCTTTATTTTTGAGAAATTTTAGCAATGTTGTTGGAGATGCTCTAATGTCCCGGAGCACCCTTCAAAATTTAGCGTATGCACCTTTTATAACCCAAAGAAAAATTCTACCAGTGAAAATCGGTTAAGCGGGTGCACGGACCATGTTAAGGGCTTTATAGGTCTGCCCCTGCTTGATGACATGATTTAACATGATCAGAAATCTTCGGTATTCCTTCTTATCCGACTCATTCGTCTCACAAAAAAGAGTTAAATTCCTTTTGTGTGAGCTAGTGGTGGGGCTGGATCCCGAACCCTATTTTCAAGTGGGATATACTGCATATGTTTGATTTGGTTTATCTTGGTGACATGATTTAACATGATCACAAATCTTTGGTATGCCCTCTTATCAATCTCACTCATCTCACAAAAAAGAGTTAGAACATCTCCAACAACTATGCTAAAATAGATAATAAAAAAAAAGATTTTAGCAACTTTTTTGCTCCAACAACTATGTTATACCATATGCTAAAATAGAGAAAAGAAGAGAGATAAGGTAAAAATCTTTAAATTTGGAGAAATCTCTAAAACCCTTATTTAATAGAGAGAAATAATATTAAATCATTTTTCACCAATAGGAGACATTAAAGTTGCGTATTTAGGATAGAGAAATAATATTTATTAAATGTATTGAATATTTTAATAATATAATTGATGATAGATATGCTAAAATAGAGTAGCTGTTGGAGTTGGATGTTATTTTTTTTTAGAGATTTTAACCTTTTATACTTTATTTTAGAAAAATTATAACATAGCTGTTGAAGATGCTCTTAGATTCCTTTTGTGTGAGCCAAAAAGTAGCGTTTGGTACACATACACGATTAGACATGACTGGATAGGACAGTACCAGATAGGTTTGGACAGGATTAGAGGACTGGACAGTATTGGACAGGACATTTAAGTGGGATATATTGGATTTGTTTATGATAAGCGTTTTTGGTTTTCTTCAAACATTTGGAACCAAGGGGTCAAGTAGGACTCTTGTTACATGGGTAGGGGCTAAAGAGAAGTTTGTGGGGATGGTTTCGGTTTTCTTGTCGTTACAACTAGAACGTTGGAAATTGGAATAAATCTTTAGTGCCACTATCGGTATGTGGATCTATCTCACTGAAAAAGGGATCGCTTGTGGTACTAAAAAGAAGAATCGTCATGGTTTATTTGATTATAATAAATCTTAGATCTATTATCTTTATTATAGTAAAAATCAGTTGACAAAAACAAGTAAAAACAACGCACTGGTAAAGCCTTTGGGATATGTAGTGGAAGATCTCATCTACCCAGGGTTCAAATCCAGACGCTGTCAAAGCTCTTGTGGCCATGGAGGTTCACCTGCGATGACTCCAGACCATTCGTGGTCGCCCGGGGATTAGTAGATGCACGTAAACTGACCCGGAAACCCACGGTTACCCAAAAAAAAACTTATTAAACAATCATGTATTGTTTATTATGCAAATATCTTGAAATTCAATGTGATAAATTATTATAGTTCATGTATAATTTCTTAAAACTCTATAAAACTAACTAATAGCCAACTAATAAACTCTACAAATTTACCTTTAAAAAAATCTAAATCGTTTTAAATATAATTATTTTTTTAATCCAACAAAACATATATACAATGCGTATTTTATCCTTTTCAAATCGGTGCCACATTGATATATTTTTTTTTTCAAAATTTTGATCACAATTATATTCACATACGAATAAATTGATACTAATATCTTTACCCTATTAAAAAAATTATATCTCAATGTTACTAAAACTCAAGTTTACAACCTTTTAAAACCTTACGTTTGAACTCCATAAAACTTACTGATGATCAAGTGCTAAACAAGTTTAGATGCAACATCAACGTTGAATCCTACTAAGGTGTCGTTTGTTTTTTAAGAGGTCTAAAATCTGAAGTCTTATTTTAGTTAAAATTAATAAGAGGTGGTTTGTAAAAAGGTCTGAACGATTCAGACTTAAGAGTCATTAAGAGGTTTTTAAAAAAAAACAAACAACCCCTAATACATCAGAACACTCCATAAACTGATAACCAACTGAAGACTATGGTGCCGTTTGTTTTTTAAGAGGTCTAAAGTTTGAAGTCTTATTTTAGTTATGATTAATAAGAAGTGGTGTGTAAAAAGGTCTGAACAATTCAGACTTAAGATCCATTAAGAGTTTTTTTTTTTTTAAAAACAACCCCTATGTGTCTCTTTCAAAAGTCAAAATAAAAGTGAGAGGGAGTGAGAATAGAACGAAACATGAACTGAGATTGAGGGCTCGAGTTCTTAGCTTCACAATCAATATACATTGTGTTGTTCCATCGGTGAACTTCTTGTCAGTCTAATATCAATAAGTTAACCTAATTTTTTTAATATACTAGTAGATAGAGGTCTAAATTTTTTTATTTTTTATTTTTTTTAGGAGGGGGGGGGGGGGGGGTATTGGCTAATCGTCATCTTGAAATGAAATATTTTTATGAGTTGACTGTTGATTAAGAATGTGACGGATGATTCTCTCTTGGAGGTTTATATGAGACCTTGAGAGTGGAGGTCGGGGTCAGAAGTGAAAGGATAGATGCTCGAACATTGGTGTTGTTGGAATAGATGCAATCTACAACCGTACCTTATGCATTGTGCAAGTGTACCTTTGCTTTATGAAAAAGCATGGATCATTTTTCATCCCTTGTCGAGGCATTTTTGACTTAATTCGTTTCACGATGTGAAATCAATCACTCTAGCTATTCTTGGACGTAGCGAATAAAACAAAGTAACAAATGAAACATGAAAGAATAAGATCCCGTCTACTGAACATCATAATAGAAGAATGATTGACGTTAAGACTTTTTTGCAACAATCTTTTATGCTTACAGTTGTTTATAAAAGTTTAACTACCTTTTGAAATATAAAAAAAACCTTGTTAGGGTTGGCTGTGATATGGTCGAATAATGACCATTTAAATGCATGTTTTGAGATATTTTAAAGATTGATGATTGATCAAATTTTTATATAATTTGATATCTGCTATAAATTATTTTAGTTTTCAAGATTTCATTTTTGAAAGTGAATTATTTTAAGAATAATGATACGTTATTAGAAATTTAAACATTATATAATCCATTTATAAGACCTTAAACGTCACATAATGTTAAATCACATTTTTTACAAATATATATGTCTTTTAGAGATGTAATTAATATCATGAGAATGTAAGGAAAAAAATTGTCGCTTTTAATTAACCAGTTTTCATGAACAAAATAATTTTGAAAATTTAAGTAAAATACTATTAACACTTTATCCGTTCTAAAATAAGTGTCCACGTTTCTATTTATATTTGTCTAAAAACAATGTCCAATTTTAAAAATAGATAACTAAACTTCTAAATATACCCTCAATTAATGCACAAGTATTTAATAAAAGTTTATAAGATAGATGAATTAATTAAGGTTAAAGTTGTCATTTGGTTAACTAAAAGATATAGTAATACTTATTTTGGGAAAAATGAAATATATCTTATAAAATAATACAATAATAAAAAAAACATTTTGGAACACTTGTTTTTGGGACGGAAGAAATATATATTATAAAATCTATACTATATTATAAAGCACGGATAAAAAACTCTTAAATACAAATTATTAGGCACAAGGTACCATTATTTTATACAAGATTTTAAAAAACTCTTAATTTACAAGTATCAAAGTACAAGATACATATTACTACTGTAGGTTTCTAACATCCACCAATTTGGTATGTGCAAGGTCTTTCTTTTATGCAGACATTTCTATGTATTACTATTAATTAATATATTATATTACTATAAATTTGTTTTAATTATATTATTAAATATGTACTTGGTTAATTTTTCAAGATGTCATTAAAATATATAAAATAATTAATTTTTTTATATAAAAAAACATTATATTATTAAGCCTAAATTAAACAAATTTATAAAAACATTATCACTTTCTCAAAATCATCCAAAATCGTACTGTAAATCGAGAAAAAAAACCCAAAAACAAAAGAAACATTAAAATCGTGATGTATCTCGTCGCATTGCGCGAGTTCGCTTCTAGTAATACAATAATTAAAAAAAAAATATTTTTTTCCTTGTGGATCCACTTGGTGTTATTTATGTATTAGAGTTGAGGTTGCCTTAAAAATATATATGTTGAGCACAAGAGTCAATGATTGCCAATGATTGGTACCATCAAATTGTAACTACTTAAATCACATTAATATATAAAAATTACTTTTATTCAACATTTTATTTAACATTTAAATGAAAGTTTTTTTTTTCTAAAATAAACAATTAAATGGGAACCATAAAAAAGTTGTTTATCATAATAACTCATTTTTATGTGTTATTTTACATTGTAAGACAATGTATTATGTATGTGATGTTTCACAATATGATTATTTTTAATATGTATTTTTTATTTCACAATGTGAAACAACACTGTACCTTCACTTGCGTTATTTCACAATTTGAAACAACACGTGATCAATGGTTCTCATCGTTTTCAATATTTTTGTGGTTCTCATTTTATTATGCCCCTTATTTTTCAAATATTATATTCCTTTCGTTTTCAAATAAATGTCAACTTTTAAAAGTAATATTTAGTTTCCCATTTTAGTCTTAATTATGAGATGAGGAGCATTGTTCTTTTGATAATTAAAAATAAAATAGTTGCAATTTATTTTAAAACTGTGTATTTTTTATATTATGGATATTTATTTTAACATAATGTGTATATTTTTATATAGTAATTATATGACAATTTATCATAGGAAAAAGAAAGAAACAATAATTTTATTTGTAATGAAGGATGATAGAAAAATGACAGGGGTATTCAGGGGATTTTACCCGAAAAATCATGAGAACATGCATCATCACTTGTACGGTACAAGCTAACAATGCATGTTTAATCAAGTCCGGGGCAAAAATGTAAAATCACTCAGCTACCAATATGCTTATTCGTACAAAAATTTGTTATGTCCGTCAACTTGGTAATGGAATAATTTTCCGTCTGTACTACAGGGCGGCGGCGGCCATCGCCGCCGCTCTGATCGCTATGCCGCCACCGTCTACTGCGGTGGCAAAGCTTCGGGAATGACCGAAGTTGTACAAGAACTGGTTTACGATCACCGACCCTGGTCCCGCCACCATCTCCTCCCACGTCTCGTCGGCTTCTCGCCCCCGTTTTTGGAAGACGGCGGTGGCGTCCAGCCGATGAATTT
Organism: Arctium minus; assembly: GCA_954870635.1. NCBI lineage: Eukaryota > Viridiplantae > Streptophyta > Magnoliopsida > Asterales > Asteraceae > Arctium > Arctium minus. Next base: position 69,635,707 of record OX941095.1, on the reverse strand, counting down.
TCCACCCTTTAACGTTCCGTAGCCGGTGAATTTTTCCAATCTGCCGGCAAGCGAGTTTACATGTATTTATCTTCGTTTCGTTAATGGCGTCTTCTAACAATTTGGCGCGAGTTCTTTTGTCGAAGGAGGACGAATACTCGGCGCGAAAATACGAATCGAATTCCGGCACGCCGATTGCTCGCCGAATCCCTTTCGAGTAATCGGCATTCGGTTTATACATCTTTCTAACTTCCTCAACTATTCCGGCGGCCACCATCCGATCGACCCGGTCGGAAACGAACCGGTGGAGCACGGGCATTGCGACGTCGACCCACAAGAAACAAACCTCGTACCGTGACCGGAACTCGTAGCTCTGATCGTCGATCAACGCCTCGATGAACGAATTCGATCCCCCGGCGACGATCGGAAGCTTACCTCTTCCGACGATCGACTTCATGGCGAGCGACGCCGTGCTGACGAAGTTCCCCGCCGTGAAATCCGCCTCGGGATCGACGATCCCGAGGAGGTGGTGGGGGACCCCGTCGCATTCCTCGTCGCTGATCTTATTCGTGACGATATCTAAACTTTCGTACACTTGCATTTTATCCGAGTTTATAATCTCGGCCGGGTAACGGGTGGCGAGATCGATCGATAGTCTCGATTTTCCGGTACCGGTGGCACCCATCACCACCACCACTTTTTCCTTCGGTGGCCGGCACCGGAGCGCCGGAAAGTTAATTCCGGCGGTGGGTATTTGAAGTAAAGGTGCCGGAGCTTGTGGGCACATCATCATTGTCATTATATTCTTTGATAACCAAAAAAAGAATGGTTTTTTTTTTCAAAAGAATACACAATGAAATGAATCAATTCCTTTGCTTTAAAAAAAAAAAAAAGAATTTATGCGGCAGCTTGAAAACGTTTGTGGTGGAGAGACGGTGGTTAGTGGTGGTTAGCTATGGATCATTTGAAGCTACTTTTGTGAGTTGAGGAAATTTATAAATGAGGTGAAATGTGCATGATGGAGGACACATACATATATGTGGTATTTATAGTGAAGAAAAAGTTAAGTGAGAATGGACATCTCCTTTTCATGAAATTTAAATTATTTTATTTTATTTTAATTAAATTATTATTGTTTATTCATTTGTTGTAAATTAATTATTATATGTATTAAAATAAAACTAATTAAATTATGGAAATTCCACTTGTTATAACCTTAATTTAAGGTTATTTAATCGATTTTTTATTAAGTTATGTATGGATTAATCTGTTTCTATCAAGGTTCTAAATGGCGCGCGGCGCGGCGTGGCGGCGAGGTCAAGCCTCAAGCCTTACGAGTTACGGCGAGGCCATGGCGTTTTTCATGGCGGCGCCAAGGCGGCAAATATATATATATATATATATATATATAAATAATAATGGGAGTTTTATATCATATAAAAAACAAAAGAAGAACCATGAATTGATTTGATATCAAATATACAAAGTTTACAAAAATGATATCAAGAAATCATAACTCCCCAAAAAATCATAACTCCCCCACGTGATCGTGACTGAGAATTGAGAAACAGAGAGAGAAAGGGAGAAGGGGAAGTGAAATTCTAGGGTTTAAAATATTTAATTTTGACTTTTTTACCATGTAAATTTACAAGTTTTAGAAAAGTACAATTTTCCCCCCATAACTCCATAACGCGCCATGGCGTGCCTTAGGAAGCTTAACGGCATAACTCCATAACGTAACGTAACGCCATAACGCGCCATAACGCGCCATGGCGCGCCATGGCGTGCCTTATGAAGCTTAACGCCATACATCGACGCCAAGGGTAAAAACGTGGCGGCAAGGTGGCGCCTCGACGCCATGGCGCGCCATGAAATTAATTGGTTTCTATGGATTGTTGCTGAGGGTTTCTGTATGGACGTCTCCTTTTCATGAAATTAATTTTTTTTTTTATTTTTTAAAGTTATTGTTGTTTTTCACTTGTTGGAAGTTAATTATTATATGTATTAAAATACAAAAATAAAACTAATTAAATAATGTAAAATCCACTTATTATAAAGTTAGTTTAGTTAAATAAATATTGTTGGATAACTTTTTTTATATATATTTTGATAAATATAATAATTATATACTTTATATGTATATACTAAAATACTATTATAAAATTTGGTTTATAGGATGTCTAGAATGCATAAACGTTTTAGGCTATGTTTGGCAAAAAAAAAAAACTAGCTTATAAGTTAGTTTTTTTTTACTGGTGGTATATGTTTGGATGACCATAAGTTAGTTTATTGAAAAACTACTCATAGTAACATTTTGAAAAGCTCGCTTATCGGCTACTAGCTAGCTTATAAGCTAGTTTGTCAAATAATGCCTTAATGAAATACTTTATAAAATTTAAGTTTATACGATCAAACTATAAATGTCATATCTAAAAGGGTTACAATAGATTTTATAGGATGTTTTTAGCTTTTTAACAAGTTTTTAGAACGTTTTTAAAATAAAGTGTCGTATTAGCTATTTTATAAGACATTTTTGAGAATTGTTGTAACACCCCGATTTCGAAATGTATCATTTCAAGTCAATAAAGGAATCGGTAAGTTTAAGGGAAAAATAAGATCTAGGATTTTGGAATTGAATCCTATATTTTATAGTCTTGTTGGATGAAGAATTCAATTACGAGTCCAACGGTTCTTTCCGGAGTGAAATCGGAGCTATAACGAAGAAGTTATGGTCAAAACAATGATCGGACATGAAAAATGAAGAAATCAGACAAAGAGTGCACGGGGCGACTTAGGCCGCCCGGAGCCCTATTCGAGCATAAAACCCATCCGGGCAAGTTGTGGGGCGACTTAGGTCGTCCGATAACCCGCGCGGAGCCCTGTTCGAGCTTAAAACCCGATTTTCAGCCACCAAACTTCATTTCTTCATAACTTTTGCATCCCAACTCCGATTTTGGTGATTCAAGTTGCCATGGTTTCGTTTTTGAGAGCTCTTCAAGGATCTAACAAGAGATTGGAAGTCTATTGGAGTATACAAGAGTATTTTGTGGTGATAAGCTCCTCATCTCTCTCAATTTCAAGTTAGGGTTTGATGGTTTCACCCTTTTTCCTTTCATCCTTCATCTTGAGTGTGATTTTGGTGACTTAAATGTTGAAGGAAACCTTGTAGATGTGTCCGATCTAAGATCTAGAGAAGTTTCTTGGAGATTCAAGCCTTCATCTTTGGAGATTCAAGTTTTGGGGGTAAAATCTAGATTTAGTCTAAATCTAGCAAGGTGAGTTCAAGTTGATTTGTGAAAACGTTGTGCATGTTAAAATGTTTATTTTAAAGTATTTATGTGTTTAACATGAAATTATCATTTGTGGAGTTACTTGATGGGTTTTGGTTATTTGAGAAGTTTGGTTTTATAAACCTTGTAAAATACCCATATTGGGGATTTTTGCGCATTTTGGTAAATGAGTCTTAAATGGGTGCGTTTGGCGATTTATTACACAAATGAGATTATTTGGTTAAAAAGGCATTTTAGTGTTTGTTTTGGAGAAATGCATAATTTCGTGTTATGGGTCGTCTTGATGAAGTAAATGGCATAAAATCATTTGGAAAGTAATTTATCTCAATTTAAACCGCATTGGAGTCTGCATACGTATTTTGGGAGTGTGTCTATATGAAGTGAGTCAATTTCATTAATCTTTTGGGGAGTCGTTAATCATTGGTCAAAAGAAGTATTGAGTATTTCGGCTCGATGTCGTTTTAAAGGAGCCTTGAGGATACTTGTCCCGTCTTATATGGCTCATTGTAGAGCCCAGTTATGACGTACGTACTAATGTACTTTGTTGCATTTTGCCGTTGGTTATATGTTCGAGTGCGTTGGTCATTTCGGGATAGACATGTAATGTTGGACTGTGTTGCATTGGATCCATAGGCACGTAAGTCAGTCTGTTTTGGATGGTCGATTGGGTATTGCGGGTGACCTTCAGTACCCATGTTTTATGACCGAAAACTTGACAAGTGATCGCTAGGAGGGTTGAGTCTGTTAGTGCTGCCGGGACGGTAGGCACTAGGACCTCCGCCGCTTGAAGTAATGCCTGAGACAAGTAGTTTTTAAGTGCGCCGGGCCTTTGAGGTGGAAGTTCTTCGGAATAGTCCATCAAGGTCAACTGACTTGGGGTGACATTTGTTAGAGAAGTCGTAGGGACACCGGGCTGTGATGTCGGGAGGTGTCATGCGATTAACGTTGCTTGGGTGGTATATTTATGTGTTTCCTCCACTCTCAACGGATACGGGTCTCCCCCGTTGTCGGCTACCAGTATTTTAAATATAAGGATGTCTTATTTTATTGGCATTGGTTCTTTATGGTCGACAGTGAATAAGGACCTTAATATTGGATCTTCCTATACTAAGGTTTGAATGAATTATGTCATCCCCGTGTTTTGGTATTTAGATTCTTTTCTTTCATGGTCGCGTGAGTATTGGACCTAGTGCCCATGTTTTCAGACGTACAGGATATGTGGTTTTGATGATGATTCATGGGTCGAGTATTTTACCCCACCCGTATTTGGGAGTTTTGGGATATAACGTTTTATCCACGTTTCTTAAATGGGAGTCGATTCATATTCATGTTTCAAGTTAGTTTAAGTTGCATCAATTTATAAAGCATGTTTGAAATGAGATGTCCATCTTTGAAAGTGCATGATATTGGATAAGAGTTGTTTTATACGTTTTAAAGTACATCATTTGAAAGGTCGTGACTTTAAGCGAAGTTCATCATTTTAAAGATATTTACTCATTTAAACTCTTGAGCTCACTAGGCGTTAACCTAACCTTTTTATTTGTCGGCATGCGCAATAGGTTCGTTTGGGGATAGTTCTAATGTCTCTATGAGGAGATGAGTGCTAGTGGTGTGCCGCAGAGGTGATTAAATTAGTGAAGTCTTCCGCATTAGTATTGTGAAGAGCATCATGTACTGGGGTTAAGTAGTACCCGACTTCAGTTAGGTCCTTGTTTAATACTGGAGTTTGTATTGTTGAGGTTATTTATAGAATTTTACATTCGAGGCATTTTCAGCTTGGTTATGCAAAGTGGAAGTTTTGTCCTTCATTTGTTATTAAATTGAGATTTTTAATTAGTTGCTCTTATCAAATTTGAGGGTGTTACAATTGTCATATAAACTCATCTTTTTATAGGGCACTTTTGTTTATATGACATTTTTTTTCTTCAAATAGTGACATATAAAATAGCTAATAAGACATCTTATGTAACATCTCAGGCCAACCGTACCAAATATTGTTCATTGTCCACACTTGAACTCACGATTTTAAAACGCGTCAAATAGAGGAGGTATTCAATCCCTTATAAGACAACCTTAGTTTCTCTCCCCGGCCGATGTGTAATCTTACAATCCACCCCCTTGGGAGCCCAACGTCCTGACTGGCACACCACTCTGTTTCTCGGCTTTGATATCATTTGTAACATCTCAGGCCAATATTACCAGATATTGTCCGTTTTGTCCACACCTAGACTCACAGTTTTAAAATGCGTCTATTAATAGATAAGGTATCCCGTCCCTTATAATGCAGTCTTACTTCCCATCCCCAACCGATGTGGAATCTTACAGTTCAATTTTAAAGGTCCTAAAAAACTTGTTGTCACGCCTAAAAACTACCTATAAACCTATTGTATGATATTTTTTGGTTTGATCCTATAAATTTAAGTCCCATAAAGTATTTTTTTAGGACGTTTAGATATTTTAGACGTTATACGAAACTAATTTTATTGTAGTGAAAATATAATATTTATAAAATCAATATGTAGTAGTTATGAACTTAAAATCATATATAATGAGTTGTTTCATATGTTGTAAAGTAATTATTAATCTTATTAAAATGTAAAAACAAGTTATACTTTCCAAAAATAACTTATTCGTTCATCTGGTTTCATAAGTATCTCAATTGTTTTCTTACTAAAAGCGTTAATTATGATAAATAAACTTTGATCATATTCAATAAATATTCATATCATAATAAATAAACTCTCATAATTTTTATAAATGTCTCATTTAATTGGTTTGTATGATTTGTACTAATTAGAGGGTTTGTATTTGAAACTCCCTCTATATATACTATCGTTTTTACTGTACGATAATGTGATGTAATATAATATAACATGGTAAAAACTAAAATCTAGTTAAATAAAGTAAAAAATGGAACACACGAGCTATTTTAGTATATTATTATGTCAGATTACTCAGATAATCCTACCTTAAGTTTGATGGTATATATCTATATCTATACTATATTATAAAGCATGGATAAAAAACTCTAAAATACAAATTATTAGGCACAAGGTACCATCATTTTATACAAGATTTTAAAAATCTCTTAATTTACAAGTATCAAAGCACAAGATACATATTACTGCTGCAGACTTCTAACACTCACCAATTTGGTATGTGCATGGCCTTCTTTTTATACAGATTTTTTCATATATCACTATTAATTAATATATTATATTACTATAATTTTTTTAAATTATATTATTAAATATGTAATTGGTTATTTTTTCTAGATGTCATTAAAATATATAAGATAATCATTGAATTCTAACAAAATACTTACTTTTTTTATATAAAAAACATTATATTATTAAGCCTAAATTAAACAAGTTTATAAAAAAAAACATTATCACTTTCTCAAAAGCATCCAAAATCGTACTGTAAATCAACAAAAAAATAAAATGAAACATTAATATCGTGATGAATCTCGGTGCATTGCGCGAGTACGTTTCTAATAATAATGTAAATTACAATTAATAATAACACGTTTTATAGGGTTTTCCATTCAATATTACACAAAATAACCAATTTGAAGAAAACACAAAATTTTAATAAGAAATTTTAAAATTCAATGTCAATTTTTTAAAGCTATATTCCATTGTTTTGAATGGATGATCCTCATGTCGAGTTCTACTTGAGATTTAATATTTTGAATTACTAAATTCCACTCTTTAAGACAAAAATAGCCACATCATTTCATTATTTTATAAGTAAACTACAAATTTGGTCCCTATAGTTTGTAAAAAATAACACTTTTTATCCTTATAGTTTCAAAATTACAAGATGGCTATCGTGGTTCACAAAAATGTTCGTATTTGACCACTCCTTCTAACGGCCGTTAAAAAATTATGTTAGATGAAATATATTTTCGTTTCCTTTATCAAATTTTTTTTTTGTATTTTACACGATAAAAAACCACAAGGACCAAAACCATAAAATCGATTTTGACAAGGTAAAAGAGAAAAAAACGATAAAATGACAAAAATGTCCCTCGTTTAAGGGAAATTTTTATCGACGGTTGGAAGGAAGGATCAAATCCGGATGTTTTTGTAAACGACGTGGCCATTTTGTAATCTTGAAACTGCAAAGATGAATGTTATTTTCGACAAACCACATAGACCAATTGCAAATTTGTAGTTTACTTGTATTTTATATACTTCAAAAAATTCCCATCTTTCAATTTAAACGATTTTTTATATTATCCTAAGTGTAATTTTATTTTAAATTAATTATTATATTAATTAAAATATTATAGAAATATTAAATTGGTAAAAAAATAATTTATTTCAAACAATTTTCAATTATTAACTTACAATTAGGGAACATATTAGCTAAGGATTAATGTAGGTTTTGATTTACCAATCCATCACTAATCAATATGATTTTCTATAAAAAGTGAGTGTAATTACAATGCAATTTTCATATATACATTTACAAAACAATAACGGGTCAATCCGTAGCAAATTAATAATGGTCATTGTTACACCTATTTCTAGTAGTGAGTTGCAAATTACCAATATACCCTTATCAAATATTACCTTACCATAATCAAGCTAAATCTCTTTGAAAATAAGATGTGAGAATTGCATGATGATCAAATAGTCAACTCCAAAGTGGATGAATGGCCCTATTAGGAACCTCATAATGTTTGATTTCTTTTAATATTGAGGGGTTGTGCTTTTCAACCTTTTGTAATGGAGGTTTCTCATGGTATTTATTCTTAGAAATATAATTACACTAATTAAACTCTAATACAAACCCTAATTTCATTTGTAACTCAATAATATATATATATATACTAGCAGTCTACCCGTGCAATGCACGAGAAACAAAAGTTTTCTACAAGATTCATTCGTATCTAAAGTCAAAATCTTTCAAAATATCAATTGCTATTGAAGATACAAATTCTAAACCATTATAACTATAAATTATCATAAGAAATATCATCTGGAAGGAACAAGTACTAATCAATGTTTTAAAACCAGATTTTTTTGGTTGACCCGGTGTGGTGACTGAGTCACGATTCAACTATTGGGTCAACCAATTATATAAAAAAAACACATAAACATAAGTTCTTCATAAATACATTAGAAAAAAACAAAAAAAAGGAATATGTTTACCATGAAACATATTGGTTGATAAGCTTACAGCACATTATTTTTTATTAATAAAAATATCATGCAGGCAATATAGTTGCAAGAACATCTATGCATGCTCGCTGGCTTTTGGTACCATGTTAATAACATGGATGTCATAATTGTTTTCATTTGGAAAGATCTAAACACTATGGAATAATCATTATTTGTTAATACTCAATAATTTCTTATTAACAAGAATCATGGACTAAAAAGGAGAAAAGTTTACATAACCTCATATACAATTCTTTATAACCTGGATTGAGAGCAAAATCAAGTGCCTTAAGCCCAATTCCCTTTCCTATTGAACCGAAAGATGCATAAACTAACAATACACAATTCATAACTCAAAATCAGAGAGATGGTGTGTGTAAATATAGACGCACAAAAACTAAAAAGACTTGAAATATAGACACACACACAAACTATAAAGACTTGAATGGTCAGTGCCGTTGGTTTCAATCTCGATTTCCCTCTCTCGTTGCTGCTTTCGAGCCCTCAACGACTGTCTTCCTTGGTTTGCTTTATTGTTGTATGTGACTGAGAATCATAACCCTCTCACGGTTGTGATCTCTCGATATCTCCTCTCTTTATATCTTGTGGCGGGATGTCTATATCCTCCAATAAAGCGACAACAACCTCTCAATCAGAAAACCCCCCACGACATGAAGTCAATCACACTTCCTTTTTCCAAACATCTGCCATACATGTCCCCCTAGCCTTTGCCTCTTGAGGAGCATCGTGGTTTTCATTAGAGGCCTCAACCTAAGAAAAGGGATCTGATACAATGAACCCCCCCCCCCCCAAATAAAAAAAACACGCATAAACACTTCATAAAGGCAAAATTTACTCAAATATAGGAAAAGTTCTTACAGTCTTAGAGTCAAGTTTAACATTCGGACCAATAGGTCCTTCACCGGATAAAAGTTGTTGTAACCTCGACAACAAACTCAATCTTAGGGTACCGTCCATAAGATTTCACAACCACTTATCTTTTACTCCTCTAAACTCCTTTATACTGCGAAACAAACACCAAAGACGTCCCGAAACAAATCATAGATAATCGATTAAATCATAAAAAAAAATTATAGAAAAACAAAGAGGGTCGTATAAATCACAAAAAGGGTTCTAACCTGGACAAGTATTGGTAAACCTATAATTTAATAACCGACTAAAGACGCCGAGATGAACATCAAATCGGTCACAATCGGGTTAAGGGATTGTGAAAACCAGAAATGAATAATCTAAAAAATAATCAGTCACGTTAGGAATACAGTTTTATAGATTTCACAGCCAAAGTTTCACATATCTATGACTGGAAGTTGTAGAAAATGTATAACATATTCCCTCCATTATGAAGATAAGGTGAAACTTAGTAGGATTCATTCACAATGATTATTTAGGAATTCAAATATAATAAGTGGACTTATGTAGAAAATACTGTCAAGTAAAAATAATCAAAGCAAACATAAGGAGTTCTATTGAAGGACCAATATCGTTCAGATGTGGCAAACATCCATTAACATGAATTGTAAGCAACGAAAGATCAAAATTGGAATGATTATATGAATATTTAACTGATCGAAAGAGATCAAATTAACAGAAGAATTGGCGGACCGTGGTTGTATGGAGGTAGCAAATGGCGATCGGCGATGAAGATGTACGTCCACAAACAACGAATTCTTGCTCTGTCTCTCTAACCAGAAAACAGAATGCAAATAAAAACCTAGAAACGGGTTATATGTGTAAACTGTAATTGTTTTCCTAATTACTTGACTGTGAAATCGATTGGATTTAGGGAAGAACCACCGTCCGATGATTTGATGTTTCAAGGAATCGGGTGTTAGATTAGGAACCCTAATTACTTTCATTGGGTTCAAAGAAATGATTTCAAGGAATACCTTTGAAGAATCCCAGAGTCAAGTCTGCAAAAAAAAAATCGTGCAAGAACATTAACCAAATCTTATTGAAAAAACCATTAGTTAAGCTTACCTCGTTCAAGAGATTTAGGGTTTTGCAGTGAGACACATAGAGAGAGAAATAGAGAGATAGAAGGCAAGTTGTTGATGGGTCTATGAGCAAAGATTTTCAGAACTCAAATACAAGAGAGGGAAGCGTGATTAGTTCTTGGGAGCCGGAGGGGAGCTTGAATCGTCGTCTTTGAAGCGTGATATTGGGAACCCAAACGTGTCTGACATTTTTAAAATCTCAGCATAGCAATATCAAGTTGTACACTTAGTTTAGATGGAGTTGTGGACCATATGTATTAATGGTGTTGTATCTTGGGCTTAAGGAACTTGTAAAGTTGAAAATTAAGTAATTATGCAATAAGTAGTAGTACATAAGGCTTAAAAAGTTATAATTAAGAAAAGCAACCCAAATGCTTTATAAGGTAGTATATATATATATATATATATATATATATATATATATATATAGGGGTTGGATATTTTGCAACCCTAGTAAAAGGTTGCAACCCTTGCAACCCACATCTTAACCGTCGGATTCATGATCGGCGGTTACAATAGATATGCGGCCCAATATTTTTAATTAAAAAAAACAAAAAAATAAAAATAAAATAACCGTCGATCATGAATCCAACGGTTAAGATGTGGGTTGCAAGGGTTGCAATCTTTTTCAGGGTTGCAAAATATCCTTCCACTATATATATATATATATATATATATATATATATATATATATATATATATATATATATATATATAAAAGTTTTAAAAACCACAATGCATATTTATACGTTTTAGGAACCTCATAATGTTTGATTTCTTTTAATATTGAGGGGTTGTGCTTTTCAACCTTTTGTAATGGAGGTTTCTCATGGTATTTATTCTTAGAAATATAATTACACTAATTAAACTCTAATACAAACCCTAATTTCATTTGTAACTCAATAATATATATATATATATATATATATAAGTTTTAAAAACCACAATGCATATTTATACGTTTTAGGTTTGAAAATTTAGAATTTTAGAAGGAGCTGCATTCGGTTGACTCATTAAGTTAAATATATATACAATCATGAGTGTGTATGTATATATATATATATATGTGCATGTATGTATATATGTGTGTATGTGTGTTATGTATGTATATATAATGTTCGGGAATTATGATTTTGCTAATAACTTTGAACAGAGAACCACAAAGCATCTTTCTCAATGGATTCATGAAATCTTACATTGACAAAAAAAGATGTTTTAAGTTAAAGTTTTTCGATAGAATTATTTAGATATATGTCGAATAAGTTGTGTGTGTCTCTCTCTCTCTATATGTGTGTGTGTTGGGGGAGGGGATATGTATATATTTATTTGGGAATTTGGATTATGCATGCATGCAAGAAAATGAAGGGTAATTTCTTGGTAATGGAATCATGGCCTATCATTGATGCATAGGGCCAAAAAAGATTTCATCATTAGAAAATTTTAAAGTTGACCAAAAAGATTATCCATTTCAATATATTATTCTGATTGTGATGGAGAGATGCACAAGTTAAAATTTAGCTATCTCTATAATATATATATATATATATATATATATATATATATATATGTGTAAATATACATGGAAGGAAGGCTCTCAACTTACGTGAAATACGAGAAGGATCAAATCACATATTATTTTATAGTAAATTACATACGATTTACGGCACCTCCGTAAGGACACATGCGGCTCAACGTTACCAAGGTCACACGAAAATCCACTCATGCAATGACCAGTCAACGTGACCGTTTTGGACGTGTTGTAAATCAAAAAAATAAGGAACATCCTATTAACTATTCATTTGTATGGTATGTACATGTACATACAAGTATTCACATGTGCATAACATGTACATGTGCATAGAAACCATAAAACATCTTCAATTACTTGTATTCACATATGCACATACAGATGAATGACTATTATGATATTTCTCAGTTTATTTTTTATTTTTTTGAGGATTTTCCCAGACCTTATTCTTTATTCTTTCTATATATGTGTAGGCACAAAATTCTTTTTTAAGTATATATATTTTTAAATTAAATATATATAAAAAAATGTTAATACCCACAATAGCAAGATACCACACACTTGAAACAACATATGATCCATGAGTGCAACATCTGATTCCATTTTCAAGTGTTCATGGTGATGGAATAAGAAATAGACCATTTATAGCATTAGAGTCAAAAGAAAAATGACAAAAAAAAAATTGGATTTTTCCGTTCAGTCCGTACAAATAACTAATAGAATAACTTTGCTTAATTATTATTTTAGACTGTCAAACGATGAATCACTAATTATCATCAAAGAATATTTGATATTTTTAATCGATTATATTAGTTACAAATTTTCATATTTAAAAAAAAAAAATATAACGTTGATATATATATTCGCGCCTGCACAGACACACACACACACATATATATATATAGGGAGAGGTTCATTTGAGAAATGGTAAATATATGAGAAATAGAGAAGTAATCTTAGTCATTCATCTAGTCAACATTTGCGGCTTTGACCGCGAATCACCGGATAATTTCTTGTGTGGTCTATAGAAGGTAGAGGGGTAATTTCGTAAAATACACGGGATGAGTTCATATATGAATCTGTATGAATCACAAAGATTCATATATGAATCTGTTAATTAGTTCAACTGATTCATATATGAATCTTTGTGATTCATACGGATTCATATATGAATCACAAAGGTTCATATATGAATCTGTTAGTTAGTTCAACTGATTCATATATGAATCACAAAGGTTCATATATGAATAAGTTAAAAGAGTTCAGTTGTGAATTGCACTGGTTCATATATGAACATATAGTTCATATGTGAATTATACAAGTTCATATGTGAACACAACCCGTGTGTTTTGTAAAATTTACGAAATTGTCCTTCTATTTTTTGGATAGCCGCAACTTTTGACCGGTTAAAGCCGCAATATTTGACTAGTCAAATCCGATCTTGACCATATGAATGGCTAAGATTACTTCTCTATTTCTCATATATTTACCATTTCTCAAATGAACCAAACACTATATATATATAGGCCAATAATAATTTGCAACCCATGCAAATCTTACAACCCCTGTAACCCACATTTTAACCGTTGGATTAATGATAAGCGGTTATTTTATCTTACAACCCCTGTAACCCACATTTTAACCGTTGGATTAATGATAAGCGGTTATTTTATTTTTATTTTTATTTTTTCTTTAATTGAAAATATTGGACTCGCTTCTATTGTAACCGTCGATCATGAATCCAACGGTTACGATGTGAGTTGCAAATTAAACTACCCCTATATATATAAACATGCATAAATACAATTATATTCATTCGTACAAACACGATATTTCTAAACGATCTTTTATTAAATACATTGACACTCACATATATACATCTATATATACACATGTGTGTATCAGTGTATGTATATATGTGTGTGTAGAGGTAGGATTATATGAAAAGTAGACCATTGACGACATTTATTTAGTAAATATTTACGTGAAAAAATATTCAAACTAGTTTTAAGTTGATATTGAATTACAAAGTTAGAATCTTTTTTAAACATATCACTTTGTCAAGCCATTTGCAATATTTCTAAAAGTAGTTTTTGTCTTTATTTATTTTTTATTTTTTAATTTAGAAAAGAAAATAATATTAAATGACCCAACCTGCTTTAAGTTATAGGCTTATCATAATTCTCTAATTATTTATTAACATTTAAAAAAATTAAACTTTTAAATCTCATATTATTCACCATTCAATTATATATATATATATATATATATATATATCAAGATAATAATTTATTTTAATTTGTGGTGGTAAATCTATGAAACTAGTACAAGCATTATAAATGGGAAAAAACCATTTTCTTTTTGTTTTTTCTTAATAAAAAGTAATCGCAAAGATAAATTTTAAATAAATTGTCTTTTAAAAACTAAAAGATAATATTTTAAAATAAGTTTTTTCTTTTTAATTTTAAATAATTTTATAATGACAGGTAGCCCCATTGATATGATGAGTTTTCCATACAAAATTCCCACTTAAAAATATGAAATTAAGTGGCCCATTAACACTTTGGTCACTTCTAACCCAAAAATGCTTTAATGGAATATCTTTTTAGTGCTATTAATTGACTCATATTTATTTAATCATTGTTCTATATGACCTAGAATTCATGCCTCCCATCAACATATTTTTTTAAGATATAAAATATCAGATGGGGTTGCTATTCATACCCCTCAAAATATATATAGACTATGTTTGACAAACTAGCTTATAAGATAGCTGGTAGCTGATAAGCTATCTTTTTAAAATGCTACTATGAGTATCTTTTCAATAAGCTAGTTTATGGTTATCCAAACATGTGCCAGAAAAAAAATCTAGCTTTTTTTTGCCAAACAATGCCATAATAACTATGTTACACTTTTTTTTATCTTAAAATAAATGTTTACATTAATATTTTAATTTGTCCCAAAATAAGTGTACACTTTCAAAAGTAAATGACTACTTTTTTCATTCTACCCTTAATTATGAGGTGGATAAATTTTTTCACTCTATAATTAAGGGTGAAATTGTCTTTTTGTTAATAAAAAAGTGTAATAATTACACAATTTTAAAATTGTGTCTTTTTTGGACACTTACTTTGGGATGAAGGAAATAATAGAAGTTTTTGTGATTTATGAGAGTTTTGTATTTCAATAACTATGCTACATCGTATGATAAAATAGTAATCAAAGAGAGAGAGAATATGAAAATCACCGAATTTACATTTACTATTTGGAATTGGGTTACAAGTTAAATTCACTATTTTTGAAGAATCTGTTACATATTTAACATAGTAGTATAAAATCCTCGTATAACAAATTTATTAAAAGTGCTATAAATAATAATTTAATTAATTTTTATTAAATAAAATAATACAAAAAATTATGAATGATGGAAGAAATGATTATGTGATGAGAAATCATTCCTTAGCTTTGAAATTGATCTTTTTCATCACAACTTTATGTAATCATTCTCATTCAAATGTAGCCAAAGGCTGCCACCAATATATGAGGTTTTTTTTTGGGAGAGGCTAAATGCACCTTTAACTTTGCTAAATGCAATTATATGATTAATTTTCTTCTCACACACATCAATATCAAAATCTGTTTTTTACATTTCTAATGCATGAATTACATTTCCAATGCACGAATTGACCTAATTTTGACATAATTAAGGGTGTCATTAGCACTCCCCATTTTTTTCCATCAAGAATAAATGGACAATGCTAAGAGCATCCACAGTGTACGAGTTTTTCACCGAGCTTTTTCATAGCTTTTTTATTACAAATTATTGCCACATCAACAACTTAAAAATCTTTATATACCTCCACTATGTGAAAAACCTCACCCAAGTTTTTTCATTACTTTTTTAAACTATTCAGGGTCCCACTCTTTTAACTTTATATCATTTTTATTCTTATTTATAAAAATAAATACATTAAAATTCATACAAATTAATAAAAATTAGGTTATTAAGAAATATTTAAAAGTTGTATAAAAAGTTTGTAAAATAAAAATTAAAAAATGTTAAATTTAAAAGTATGTATAATGGAAAATAAAAAGTGGGTCATTAAGAAATATGTTAAAATTGTATAAATATGTCAAATTTGAAATATTATTTTAAAAATATAAAATATAATTATTTTCATTATGTATTTATTTATATTATTTATTTAATAATTATATTTAAATAGGATTACTTTAAATATATTAATAAATAAAACTGGTTAATAAATAAAACTGATTAAATACGAAACTTTTATAAAATTCTATAAAGTTAAAACTGATTAAATACGAAAAAACTATGAAAAAGCAGGTCGTGCAGTTACGAGCTATGACGAAAACCTCGCGAAAAAGCTCTTGTGAAAAAGCTCTCCACTATGTGAAAAAAATGAGGTTTTTGTTTTTTGAAAAACCTCCTAAAAAGCTTTGAAAAAGCACATTGTGGATGCTCTAATGACACATTTATTAATGTCAAAATCAGATTAATTCATGCATTGGGAATGTAAAAAGCAGGTTTTGATGTTGATGTGTGTGAGGAGAAAATAATTTATTAGGATGTCATTAGCAAAGTATAGGGTGTCATTAGCCTCTCCCTTTTGCATGTCTGTTGAAAATGACTTGTTATATTATGACACTCGATTTTTTTTAACATATCAGTTGAAGATGACCTAATATATTAGAACATCTCCAACAGATTTTTTGGAATTTCTATAAATAAAAAACTAAAACTAAAAATCTCTAAAAAGTACATTTAACTCCAATAGATTATCTATTTTAAAGATTTCAACATTCATTATAGTATTAAAATAGTGTATAAATTTATTATCTTAATACACTTTTAAAAAAACTATATAAAATAATAATAATAATTCAATGAGAATCTCATTGGTAGAAATTAATAAAAAATTTAACTTTCTCTTTTCACACATTAAGTTTTAGAGAATTCTCTAAAGTTAAAGCTTTTTTTAGTTTCTCTATTTTAGAGAACAATATATAAAATCTGTTAGAATAAAACAGAAAATAAAAATATCATTTTCTCTATTTTAGAAAATATATCACCAGATGCTCTTATAAAATTAACTTTTCAAAAATAAGATATAATGATTATTAAACATATTAAACGAATATATATGCATGCGTGCTTGTGGGTGTGTGTATATAAATAAATATATATCCAAAGTTGATTTATTTATGTTTGTCAATGAGGAGGGTCAAATCATTAAACTTTATAGTTGTTGATGAAGCCAATAACAATTTTATACTTTTTGTTCATTTTTAATGTCATAAAATAAAATTAATTTGTTTTAAAGAAAAAGTTTATCAATTTGTTTAGGTTTATATATAGGTTATATAGAGTAGAGGAAGGTTCAAATGAGAACACTAACTATTTGAGAAAATAAGGAAAAAAAAATATGTATAAAATCATATGTGATTTTACATTAAGGGAAAAAAATTGGACATGGACTGACTTTGGCTGCGACTTAAGTCACGGGGCAAATTCGCGTGAATGATATATGATATTATACGTGAACAATGTATGATTTTGTATATGATCGATCGTTCTCATGTTTTCTTAAATAATTAGCGTTCTTATTTGAACTCACCTCATATAATATATATATATATATATATATATATATTCAAATTTTTATTAATTATGTAAGTTTGCCAAAAAAATGCCTTTAAATTTTAGATTAGTTTTCGTTTAGTGATTTTTATTTTTAAATATAATAAAACAACAAAGGCATTGTTTGGCAAAAAAAAACTAGCTTATAAGCTAGTTTTTTTTGTACATGTTTGGATGACCAAAAACTAGCTTATTGAAAAACTACTCATAGTAACGTTTTGAAAAACTAGCTTATCAGCTACCAACTAGTTTGTCAAACATAGCCAAAATGGTAATGTTATTATTTTATGACAAGATTTTTGTCAGATAATTAGGTCTGATTTGATACTTTTTATAACTCAGTGAACTAAATAAAACTTTTACAAAAATTAATAACCATTATAACTATTTCTCTTTTAAAGTCGATTCAAATATAAAAACTTGCAAGTTGCAACCTTTTTACAATTTTATTATTATTAATTCTTTTAAAACAATACTTGCCATTTATTTTGTTTTTATAAAGTTGTTCTTAATCTTAAAATAATACTTATAATTATTATTATTTTTTACTCAAATTATAATGTAGCACACAGGAAGAAGTTTGACCATTGTATAACAACATGCCGCACAATTTTATTTTTTAAAATTAGACTTTAATATTGAAGTTGTTATAAATTATAAATTATTTGGGTGGTTTTAATATTTTAAACTATAAAACCATGATGACTTTATTGTTATAAAATATTGGCTTTCAGGGACGTCCCTAGAAACTTTTTCATACGGTGGCATCGTATTTTTTCATACGGTTTTTATCAACGTGTCTTCATCCTTTTAGCGACGTTCAATATCGTCCGATGTGTTTTTAGCCCAATTCCGCCGTTTCAAGAGATTTTTAAAGTTTTTTACTTGATTTCGAGGGATTTTTAAGTTTTTTTTATCGATTTCGAAAGACTTTTTCGGTAATTTTGGGTTATTTCAAGAGATTTTTTCGGTTTTTTGGTTGATTTCAAGAGTTTTTTTTTTGATTTTTGGTTGATTATGAGGTACGGTTGCACCTTTCACAAACCTATTTTTTTTTACCTTACGGCAGAAAAACAATACGATGGCACGTGCCACCGTCGGCACCTATATAGATCCGTCCTTGTCGGCTTTAGTCCTGTATTTTGTGTGTGGGCCAAGGCGTTCATAAGATTATTTTCATAAGCATATTGTGTTCATATTTATTCAACAAAATTGTTCGTAGGTACTCATATGCCATGATTTACTTTTTTACATTCAATGAACAAATCATATCAACAGAGAATGTTTTAATATGCATGTTATCTTACATGGAAATTGTTTCACATGTGATTACTATGATTATAGATCAACCAAAACGTAATTTAGGGAAGTTGCAGTGAATATCAACATTGATATTTTTGTGGTCCTTTATTGCACATAATGTAACTGAATTTGTGGTCCTTTATTGCACATAATGTAACCAATAATAGTTGTAAATGAAATCTTGGTGATCTTTTCACAAATACCCTTGTTCAAGAATGTTCATTTATGTTTATATAACTTCTTTATTTAACTGATTACAAATATGCCATAATTAGTTTCAACCATAGATTTCAATGATTAAGAGCTAAGATTGGTTCACATAGTTAACATTCAATTATTGGGTTAACAAAAGAACCAACCCCTATATATAGAGGATGAATCATTTGAGAAGTTAAACATTTTGCGAGAATACGAGAAGTGTGATTATATATAATTACACAGCCCGTGGGTGTGTTTAATCATCTATGATATTACACTTCTTGCATTCTCATAAAATGTTTAACTTCTCGTTAAAAACATGTCCATATATATATATATGTGTGTGTGTGTGCATTTTAAAAGTATATTTTTTCATGCAAATAAGTTTACGTTATGAAACATTTTTACTTGCATGAAAATATATAATATTTTTTATGGCACCATTATATCTTTTAATATGGAATGTTAGTTTTTCTTATATTATGCATACATGGTGGTTAAAACATTTTAAATGCACTGATAGTTGTGTAAATATTGTGAAATTGATGAGTTTGTGGAACCTATTTTAGAGGAAAATTGAGATTTTGGATGTAAAATGAGCTCCAATATCTTCCCAAAACTTTCTCTAAAATGGAGAAAGTAGGAGAGATAATACAGTTTTCTCCAAATTTGGAGAGATCCCCAAAAATGATTACCAAAAGAGATAAATTAATTTTTATTACATTCCACCAATGAGAAACTTTGAAATGAATTGTTTAAGTGATAGAAATAATATTTTATTAAATATATAGAATATTTTAATAATATAATCAACCGATTTATCTCTAAAATGGGGAAGCTGTTGGAGATGGTTGTAAATTTTTTTGAAGATTTTAACTTTTGGTTCTTTATTTTAGAAGAAATTTTGGAAAAGTTGTTGAAGATGCTCTATGACGTCAAATGGTAGCTTATGGCGGGAAAACACAAGTAGGACCAAACTAGTACACATGATAAGTCACCTCAATACTTGAGAATGATTGGCAGGCAATGGTGGGAATCACAGATAGTTTCCACAAAGGGAAATTGATTTAAATAACTAAAAAACGAAGTTAAATTGGTTTCTTAGTCATCTCTTTTGATTTTGTATTTTTGTCACTACTTCTGTAATGACCAGGTACGCACTTACGGATCTGTGTTAAAAATGTAAGTATGTTTCCAGATTTCACCCACTTTCGCAATGACATTTCCGCAATATGTCGAGCCCACATGGGTGACACGTGGGTTGATCTGGTGGTGACACATGACACTTCCGCAATATTGGAGAAGTGTCATTGCGGAAGTTGGTAGAATCTGGAAAAAATATTAGAAAAGTAACCAAGGTCAGGCCCGACCTTGGGCACGTGCAGCCCGTGCGGCCGCCACAAGGCATCAAAGCCTATAGGGGCATCAAATTTGCGTCATATGTTATATATATGTGTGTGTGTGTGTGTGTGTGTGTTATTAGTTTAGGCCTTTGGATTTTATAATTTAAGACTTAGGGCTTCAATCATGAAATGTTAAACAGAAGCCCAAGCCTAACCTTTCAAGGCCTTGTAAGACCTGAAGTGGTGAGAATACGTTGCCCTTGATCTAATTTCTAGTGTTTGGTGTACGAAAGATGAACGAGCACTTCGATTTTCAAAGATGGGCAGATGGCGTTCCAGTTCCAGAGGAGGTGGCAGACCGCAGACGATTAACGGTAAGTTCAATGCAAGTTGTCAACTATATATATGGTAAGTTCGAACTTCCAACTCTCAACTCTCAAATCTCAATCCTCACTGTTTCGACTTTCTAAATTTCTAGTCTCAATCGATTATGCAATTATTGTACCTCTGTCTTTATGGAACGATATTTTTTGTGCGATTTTCAAGTCTCGACTCTCGATTGTACCATTATCAAGATAGTTTCTAGGTATGAGTTCTTTCTCCTTAAAGTTCACTGTATTTCAATTGCCATTAGTCATTGTTTAATCTTGATATTGGTGGAAATTTGGGGAAAACCCCTAGTTTTAAAAAGATGAAATTTGGTTGTTTTTAATTGGAAAAATGGACTCACTGTAGTGCACCAACAAATGTTTCTGTTTGAATTAGAGTACCAAAAATGCTACTATTTGAATTAGTGTACCAAAGTGCTTATGTTTGAATTTTTTTTTACTAATTGGTCTTAAACAGAATAAGACATTAGACATGGTCTTTTTAATTTTGTTTACTATTTTGGTTATACTAATTATAGGTTTTACTTGTTTTTAAGTTGCAGATTGAAGTAAGGTTCTAGTGTACTGGTACTAATTTCAATTTGGAAAAAAGAAAACTAGAAAGGAAGAAAACACGATCTTTATCCAGGTTTTATCCTTCTATGCTCATTAAACATGTTTCCTAGATCACAACCATCAGGTGGACAAAACAGAAAAAGAAAGACAAGACAACAAGAAATTGCTTAATCTTTACATTGATCATTAAATAGATATTTTGTTAAGAATGAAAATGTGTCTGAAAATGTGTCTGAAAATGTTCGGCCTGAAGTTGATAATTTTGTTGAAATTATTGAAAATGCCACTAAAGTTAGAGACGATGAAATTGTTGAACTTAATTTGAATATTTTTGATCCACGGGTTTAGGATGGCTTAGATTCAAAAATGAAATATATGCTTACTGAAAAAAGACCTATAAGGGAAACCAACATCAATTTTCCAGAAGATAAAGTTGGTAAACACCTTTCTTGTGAACATTATATCCGTAAGCTGCGAAATGGTGATTCTTATTATAGAAAATGGTTGGTTTATTCAAAAGGTTTGGATAAAGTTTTTTGTTTTTGCTATAAGATATTCAAAACTGCTTGGTCTAGAAGTCTGTTAAAAGTTTTTTTGTTTTTCACGGTAGCATCCATTGAAAGAAGTTTTTCAAAGCTAAAGTTATTAAAGTCGTATTTACGGTCTACCATGAGTCAAGAAAGGCTAAACGAGTTAGCAATTTTGAGTATTGAAAGTAAATTTTTAGCGAATGTCGAATATGAAAAGTTGATTGATATTTTTTTTTGAAAAGCAAGATTTTATTATCACACCAACCCAACAAGGGCAGGAACAAAAACAACAGATACCTTACACAGGTTTGCAAGGTGCAAACCATACCAAAACACAAACAGACCAACCTCAAGACCTAACACAAAACAATTGACAACAAGCACAAATAAAAGTCAAGAAGCCAAAAGAAAACAGGACAATGGAACGACGTCTCGACCTATCCCGCATCACCCTGGACCAGCCCGAACGGGACACTTCAACCAGGCTGAAAGCGCCGAACCACTCAAATGGACAGCTACCAAGTCGACCCACGAGGACGTAACATAAACAGGACTTTTTAACTCGCTCGACATCCAACCACGCAGACGAAACAACAGCCAACCTCACCATACCTTCGCAATCACTGCAAATCTACTCAGTCCACTCGTTCGCAGCATGTTAACTGAGTCGGACAGCCTCTCAGTCCACTCGATCTTCTCAACGCGACACCTTTGTTCGAACCCTATCCACCTGCCTATGATCGACGTTCACCATTCCCGAACCATTCCGGACCCGAACCCTCGACAACACCAAACACAGACCATATTGGGGTTGTTTCGACCCATTGGCAGACCGTAACACAGATACCCAAACAACCCGAGAGACGATCGTGACCCATCACGGAGAACCTGTCACAAAACTGTAAAACCCCGTCATCGATATCTCTACGCCGTCTTCTACCCTCTGCCTCTGTTATGTCTATATCTGTGATCAGCACCAATCTAGTAACGACTTTTTTTTACATACCTATGACTACACAGCTTCTAATTCAGTTGGGTTCGCAATCCACGTCAACCAACTCAACTTCCTTCCACGCGTTTTTCCTTCGATCCATTCAAAGCTTCTTCGTTGCATCTCAAATATCATATCGACTAGCTTACGCTTCTCATTCTTAAACACCATTTGATTACGATTTAACCAAATCATATACATAATCGCTCAAAACGCTGCTGTCCGGAACTCCCTACTACGCGAAGACCCAACCGACAATGCTTCTGTTGCTCTTAGTTCTGCTACCGTATCGGGCTCAAAATTCGGTACTTTCCACCATTTGAAGACCTCTTTCCAAGCCGCCTTGACTTCCCTACAGCTAATCAAAGCATGGTTCACTGTCTCCACCTCTTCTCCACATCTAGGACAAAGTAGCGAATCAAGATCCATCCCCAACTTATCAAGTATGTCTCTACTCGGAAGTCTTCCAATCCTCACCCTCCACACGAACACATTCACCTTGTTTGGAACCAATGAAGACCATATTGTTTCTACTCCCGCATCCACATTTGTCGCTTCCTTATCTTCCACTAGCTTTTTCAGACCGTATACCGAAAACACTCCTTTTTCATCTAACCACCACTTAGCTTTATTCGAAATACCTTGTTTTGGGGCTAATATTTGTAAAATGTTTTGTAATTCTTCTAGCTCACCCACTTCCCTCCCTCCTCCACTCCCACTTCCAACTCCATTGATCTTCCCTCCCCCCCCCCCCCCCTCTCAACTAGCTTTGCTTCTTTATTGCTCTCCAATTGGAACAACCTTGGAAATCTCTCCTCAAGTTTTGCGTTTTCTACCCACTTGTCCGTCCAAAACTTTATTTCTTTTCCATCACCTACTTCTTTCCCAAACGACTGCAAAATTTATCCCCAATTTTCCTAGCTCCCGGCATATACCTATTATGCTTGACCACACCGACTTGGTACCACCCACCCCTCTCCCGTTACTCTTCAACTCCCCATCTTCCCCAAAAATACTTTTCACAATTCTTACCCAAAACGCATTTCTCTCTAACTCAAACCTCCACCACCGTTTACCTAATAGACCCCAATTACTAGCTTGAAGACTACCAACGTTTAAACCACCATATTTGAAATCTCTAATCAATTTCTCCCATCTAACCCATGTCATCCCTTTATTCTAGTTTGAGCCCGACCCCCACCCCAGAAAAATCGACACCTCACTCTCTCCAACTCTCTTACCACTCCTCTCGGGGCACGAAACAACGAAAAATAAAACATGGATAAACTCCCTAAAACCGCTTTGACCACAGTGAGTTTTCCTCCAAAGGACATTAGCTTTGGTTTCCAACTTACTAACTTATTTTTCATTTATCCAATGATAAGTTTCCACCACTCTTTTTTCCTCATCGGGGCTCCAACTGGAAGTCCTAGATAATAGAACGGTAAAGATCCATTTGCACATCCCACTCCTCCCGCCCAATTTCCGACCTCCTCTTCTTGAACTCCAACTCCCAATAACTTACTTTTGGCCAAATTGACCGTAAGACCCGATAACATATAAAAACATCTTAATATTTTCATAAGGTTTTTGAGATTCGACATACACCACTTACCGAAAAAGATGACGTCGTCGGCATATTATAGGTGTGATATTTCGATACCTTCATTTCCAACCTTTATTCCTTCAAACAGTCCTTTGACTTTTGCTTCCTCCATTAAGACATGGAGCCCTTCTGCCACTAACAAAAATAGGAACGGGGCTAATGGATCCCCTTGTCTAAGACCCTTTCCCATACGGAACTCCTTTGTAGGCGACCCATTTACCAACACCGAAATCGTAGAAGACGAAAGACATGCCCATATCCACGTTCGCCACCTTTCTCCAAAACCCATTTCTTCCATTATTGAAAGAAGAAAATTCCAGTTCACACTATCATATGCTTTCTCAAAGTCCACCTTAAAGATAAGCCCTTTCTTTTTCTTTCTCTTCACGAATTCCACTGTTTCATTCGCAATTAGAACCCCATCTAAGATGTAGCGACCTTTTACAAACGTCGTTTGAGTCTCGCTCACAAGCTTGTTCACTACCGTCTTCACTCTTTCCGCCAATACTTTGGAAAGAATTTTGTAAAAAACGCCAATTAGACTTATGGGTCGAAACTCATTGAGTCCCACCGGATTACTATTCTTTGGAATTAGCGTCAAAAACGACGCATTACATCCTCCACTAATCTTTTTTATCTCCCAAAAAGACCCCAACACTTTCATTAAATCTCCTATAATGATGGACCAAAATTTTTTCACAAAGGTGAACGTGAACCCATCCGGTCCCGGAGACTTCTTGCTTCCACAATTTTTGACCGCTTCCCACACTTCTTCTTCCGAAAAAGGTCTCTCGAGTCTATCCGCGTCTTCCTTTTCCAATTTTTTGATCAAGTTACTCTTTAACCTCGGCCCGATTTTATTTGTAGCCGAGAAATTTTTTCTAAAAAAACTCGAACACAAAATTCTTTATTTCATCTGGATCCTCCGACCATGCCGAATTTATTTTTATACCCCTCATGCTGTTTTTTCGTTCTCTCTTTTTGATTGACGTGTGAAAGAGTTTCGAGTTCTCATTTTTGCTTCAAGAAATGCACGCCAACATCGTTTTAGGTGATGTATTTTTGTAATTTGAGGTTTTGGTTTTTATGTACCCACCCCCTTGTACTTTTTATTAAATTAATAAAAAGTAGGGATAAACGGTAAGCCGTCTAGCTTGACTAGGTTCCAAACCCTTTAAAAAATCGTATATTTTGTTGTTTTATTTACTTGAAACCGCTTGGGGGTATTTTTTTTAGCATCTTTGCATAGGTCATCAAAATCCTTAGGAACGGCCTTGACCAAGGTCTGTAATTCATTGTTGATGTAAGTGACAAAAATGCAAAATTGGGAGAGAGATAGCTAAGAGAATCTCCAACAACTGTGCTAAAATAGAAAAAAAATGGGTTTTTGTTTTCTATACTTTTCCAACAGCTTTGTTGTCTTGTTTTCTATAATAGAGAAAACTTGAAAAAATTTCAAGTTTAGAGAATTCTGTAGAACTTGATGATAGGAAAGAAAAATGATTATTTTTATTAAATCCCACCAATGAGATTTAACTTTTATCATTTTATAAAAATTTCTTTTAAAAAGTGTATTAGGAAGTTAAATTAGAGAATGTTATATTAATAAAACTTGGAGTAAACTACTACTTTCGTCCCTATGGTTTGTTGCTTATAACTATTTTCGTCTCTGATCTTTAAAAATTGCTTTTTTGATCCTTATGGTTTGCAACTCCTTTCGCTTTTAGTCCTTGAGAATATTAGTTTTAGGGACGAAAATGAAAAGGAATTGCAAATCACAATGACCAAAATAACAACTTTTAAAGTCGGGGACGGAAATGGTTATAAACAACAAACCACAAGGACGAAAATCGTAGTTTAGTCTAAAACTTGAGTTAAATTTTCTAAAATAGAAAACCGGTTGGAGATGAATATAACTTTTTTTAGAGATTATAACTTTTCATTCTCTATTTTAGAAAAATTATAAAAAACTTGTTGGAGATGCTCTAAGAGACCAATTTGAATGCGTATTTTAACCGTTTGAGTCAATTTCCTTTCCACAAAGCATGTTGACGGCAATCATGAGATCTTATATGTATGTAACTACGTATAGCTAATTTAAGTGACATTTTACATGCTTCTATGTCTTTTTAAATCATGTTTGATCTGATAGAGACAATATACATAAAACCATGAACCAACCAGACTCCAAAGCTTAACTGCTACTTCATATATATTTGGTGAATGTTTGGCGAGGTCAAAAAACGATAAGGAATCAAAGTGAGGTCGATTATGATCTTGTAGAGAAATTTTGTAGCATCATACTCGTTTGCTTATAAGTTATGATATCATACGTTTTTCAGTTTCTGTACGTCATAGTCACGCCCTAAGCACAAAGCAACAAGTTTGCCCTAATAACTTTTAAATCAACTCACAACTTGAGGGGTTAGTGTTGGAATATTTCCAATATTTATGGCCTTAGGACCATTTCTGTAATTATTATTTAATTATTGTCATATTTATATATTATGATAGTAACTATGCCAACATGACATAATTGGTACCCAATGTTTCATAACTGTTACTTGATAGAAGTAACTGATGTATAATAGGGGTTAAAATCCACTTTTCCTTTTAGATGTCTTATACGCACAGGGCTCTCCTTTTTCTCTCATACGCCTCATGAGAGAGAACCATCAAGAACACCATTAAAGTGTGCAATCCTTCATCGATTTTAGACATCATAACGGGAATCAAATGGCATCTTCTTCTTCCTCAAAGATTGGTTATCCAAGTAAGTATTTCAATTTCTCACTTGAGTTTTGTTAATCTGTGTTGAAATTGATTTAGAAATTGATCCTGGAATCATGATTATTAAGAAATCTAATCAACAGTTAGCTCACTAGCAATAAGATTTGGGCCATTGAGGCTCCTCCCTAAAAGTCAATAGTTTCAATCGTCCAACATCACTGAGGATTTTCCTAACTGTTCTATAGGTCCCGGTGGGATTAATCGAGGCGCGCAGAAGCTAACTTGGACACCGCTGTTATTAAATAAGTAGTTCACAATTGTCATTTTCTATCCATCTGGGATGTGTTGTCACAACACTTACACCGGTTTAATTAACTCACAAATCTCATTTTCCATCACTGTAGAACGAACTGTCATACTCGTATTGAAACGACATAAACCGAAAATCATTTCGCATGGGACACGAGTAATATTCGTTCCTTCGTATTTAACGTGTGGTACATTTTAATTGTCTATTCACAAATATACGATGCCCAATTGCCTATTCATTATGAATGCACGAATCTTACAAACAAATGAGAGTAATATTCACAAGAAGCAAAAACTTGGTACTTATCTATACTAGAACTTCTAAAAATATAAATGATTTAAAATGGATTTTAAGTTTGCGTTTAATAATAATGTTGTTTTTGGTTATTCTGTTATGCTTTTTAAACATGTATAAATTGAATAAAAAACAGAAAAATTAATCAAACTAGCCATTGTGAACAACATTCTTCACTTCTTTTAGCTTTAAATTTGACCAAAATAGCCTTGATTTCGTAAGTATAGACCTTGCAACTTACGAAATTTATTTTTCCTGAATTAAATATGGTTCTGGTGGGATTAGTTTGCAAAATGATCCACCAAAATCATATTTTATTCATAAAAAATACATTTCACAAGTTACAAATCTTGCTATTTTGCTTCAAACATAAAAAAAAAAAAAAAAAAAAAAAAAAAAAAAAAAGGCTAAAAAGTGAAGACTTTCTCAAACACGAAATCAATCTATGAAATTCGTGAAATAGTACAATAATATTTCGTTAATTATAAAAATAGTTCTGTTTTTTTTTCCTTCTCAATCCAAGTTGACTATTGAGACTACATTTACTCACATTCTCACCCAACCAATCTTTATTAAAAAATTACTTTCTTTCACAGTAAATCGTGGATATCCCGTATCCAGGTCAATTTGTTCATATACCTTGACCGATCTTAAACAAAATAGTTAATTTTTAAAGAATTTTTTTTTTAACGGCAAGTTAACGCACACACACGTTCCAGCGATATCGGGCCTCCACTACGGGCAATCCCACTAATCCGCTGCGACCCGGCCCAACCTAAGGCTGAACCCGACCGGCAGGGTAGAGGGTCCCATAGACTGGACCCACCCGAACCGGTCCCCGGCCCCGAAGGACCAGACCCAGAGTTTGAATATCTCAGGAAAGTGTCGCTCGTGGGAATCGAATCCGGGTAGTGTGGCTTTCACCCCACACCCCCAGGATGTTACCTATCCAACTGAGCTAACCCCCTTTGATATTTTTTAAAGAAAAAATGTTTATAATAAAAACCAAACTAACTTGGTAAATCTCACACATATAGCGTCTGAAAGTGGGATGTATGTAGACCTTACGACTGCTTCACTTGCAAAATAAATATTAAAAGTTGAGGGTGTGGGTGGGGTTGGGGTTGGGGGCAATGTCAAAAATGGAATAAATGCCTCAAAATATTATATTCACCCTTTGTTGGAATAGTGGGCAAAGGCAAGGGGATGCAAACAAAATGGTCTTTCTTAGTACATTTTTTTGTCCTCTCTTTTTGTTTGTGGTCCTCTATTCTAGTTCTACTACTACTACTACTAATAAGATTAGATGACCATACCACCATCACCACAAACACTATCTTGATTCCATTTGTCTGACTTAAAGTTGCAAATGAATCGGCCGAATCGGCCTTATCCGGGAATCGGGTTTCACTAGCTCGTTTAAGTGCGACCGGCTCATCAAACAAGCGTGGGTGTATCCATCTACTAGAATCAACTTGATAAAAGCCGGTTCAAAGGACAATAAAGCCAAACTATGGTCCTTATGACCTTTCGAGTTTTCTGCTACTGTTGGAGTCTCAGATTGACTAGAGTTGAACCATTTCTCCTCGGTATATGTCGGAACATCCTTCATCTCCGGAAGGGTTCTTTTGGAAAGTAATATAGGGTTCCACGTATTCTCACATGCTATGAGAGAGACAGGTTTACCACTGATTCCAAGGCAATTTGAACTCGTCTAGCCCCCTCTCAAACACTATGGGACAATCTAGTATGCGTTAGAGGAGGGGTGTTGGAGTCTAATATTGGTTAGACTTGGACCTTCATTGAGATGTTGGAACCTCCTTTTATGTCCTGAAGGGCTCTTTTGGAAAGTAATATGGGGTTCCACGTATTCTCACGTGCTATCAAAGTCGTCTACCACTTCAAGGACTCTACAATCAAGGGCAATTTGATCTCGTCTAACTCCCTATCGACACTCGGTGACAATCTAATCTACATTGGAGGGTGCGTGTTGGAGTCCCATATCGGTTAGACTTTCTCCTAAATATATGTTGGAACCTCCCTTTATCTCCTCAAGTGCTCTATTGGAAAGTAATATGGGATACCACATATTCTCACATGGTATCAGAGCCAAGCTCTACCGCTCTAAACCATAGTTTTAAAAATCCCAATTGGGATTCGAGGCGTTTTCCCTATGCGAGGCGAGGCGTAAGCCTCGAGGCATGTATATATATGTGTTTGTGTGTGTATATATATATATATATATCTTACCTGAGAGAGAAAGGTGAAGAAATTAATGGAGTAGGAAGCTTGATCTTCGGTTGTGGTGTCTTTGCAATCTTGCTAAGGAAACTGAAGTGGAGTAGGAAGCTCTTTCTTTCTTCTAGAGAAGAGGAAAGGACACCCTTGTACTTTTCTTTTACCTTTACTTTCTACCTTTTTAAATAGAAGTACATGTTATATTTCTTTCTGTAAAAAGTCATCTGTCTCTCACCAAAGTCTCACCAAAAATAGAAAGCATTCACCAGTGCCTCACGCCTCAACGCCTCGAGGCACCGCCTCACCGATTGAGGCATAAGCCTCGTCCAGGGACCATGAGGCTTAAGCCTCGTCCAGGGACCATGAAGCCTCATGAGCGGTTTTGGACCGCCTCGCCTCGAGGTGCGCCTCGAGGCGTATGCCTCGAACGATTTTGAAAGCCATGCTCTAAACACTAGATATTCTGGGGCAATTTGAACTCGTCTAGCCTCCTCCCGACACTTAAGACAATCTAATCTGCATTGGTGGGGGCGTGTTGGAGTCCATATCGGTTAAACTTGGACCATTTCTCCTTAATATATGTTGGAACATCCCATATCTCCTTATGGGCTCTTTTGGAGATTAATCTCGGGTTCTACTTATTCTCTCGAAAAAATACCCAACCTGACTGGAGCTACTCTAGTCAAGCTGTGTCGAGTAAGATGACACTGTTTTACAATTGACCAGAAAGGCATGTTACTGATGACTAAAGGAATGGCAAAACGGGGTTTAAATATAATACCAATCCACCGAAATCTTGCCTAGTTTAGTTCTATAACCACGACTATCTCTAAGCATATTGTTTGCTAATACAACTAAGAAATACGCGCACAAAAGTAAGGGTGTTAGAGCTCATGAACAAATTTGCTAGTTAGGTGTCTGGGTTGTTTACCAGATGGTCAATTAGGAGCAATAGGCATCATGAAAAGACCTCTACTCTCTAGTAGCTTGGTTGCTGCAGATGGGTTCACCTCCAACAATTTTCCCAGCATGTCTTGCAGCGGCCCGCTAGCCGTGTTTTCATGAACAAGGTAATGCCCATATCCCTGTAAATCAAACTCACCAACTATGAAACTGGAACGCGTAATCGACATTCATGGAAATCCATGTTGAAATGCTATCAACCGTAAGGGTACATTTGTAATTTCATTTTGATTAGACATCAGCTCACTTTGGTTAGGTGGGTGTTAGTTTGTTAGAGTTTATCATATAAACAGAGAATTCTCTGATTTTGTATTTATTTGATTAATTACAAATACATAAAACCCTCTATTTATATGATAAACACAAACAAACAAACATCCATCTAACCAAAGTGAACGGACTGAACTGACATCTAATCAAACTGAAATTACAAAAAAGCATTCCGCAAACCAAAGGTCACTAGTCCAGCGAGACCCGGGTTACCAGTAGAGTCCAGCCTTTCAGGAGGTCAAGGGTTCAAACCTCACCTTTGGAGTGTGTGTGAGTATTTGTTGTATATAAACATTATATACTTCAAAAAAGCATTCATCAATCAAACTGTTGCAGGAGTTACCTCAAGGAATGCTAAGTGATTAGAAGTCGGTTCACCTCCCAATCGGTTCAGACTCAGTTCCTGCACCATGGGATTCCAATAAGGTCAGTAAAGGGCTTAGGATTTATAAGCACGATATGTAAACTTCAAAACTGAACAGCCAATCAAGTTACAGAAACCAGACAACTTCTAAAGTTCATCTATAGTAATCATCAGATAAAGAGTTTTTGCAATAATACGAGGTATAAAGATTTCATTAAACCGCTGTTTTAGAAGGTTTATACCACTCATGTATGAAGTATGTTTTGGTTGAGCACAAAAGGGAACAGATAGGTAGGTAGTTAAGTTGCATATCATGTGAAGACAACAGCAGGATGTGAAACTTACCTTCAGGTGAAGCTGCAAACACTTTATATAGTCTATGCAATCATCAATTATATTTGTTTTATTTCCCTGCAGAAACGGACCAACTAGATTAAGTGAATTGGATTGCATTTGACAAAATGCAACAGACTTTGAACTAACTTTGATTGATCCTCGAAGGTCTTGCAGTACTGTATTTAACAAAATGCATCATAATACAATACAGTTCTCCTTCTATGTACTAGCTTTTTCAACCACGTTCTACAGTTTACAGTACAGTGTGAGCCCAAAACTTTGTCAATAAAAAACCTTCAGATTATGCTCAAAATATGATACGGTTCACAGATTTTGAGGATGGCTACTAGCGTAAAATAATAGGCTTATAACCCTAGTAAATTGTCCGGTTGTCTGAGATGGAATTGTCATGAAGCATTTTTATTGGTATGTGTATGACTATATGTATATTACCTCTTTAGACTGTGGAAGCAAATCTTCCAATGCATCCAGTGCTGCTGCAATCCTTGTTCTGCGACGCTGAAATGATAAACAAGCAAGCTAATGTTGTACCAAAACAAACTTGCAACTTTCTTTGGACATGGCAAAAATAATCAGCAAGTAAAAACAGATTGGTATTCTTGACGTGATGTGTAACTATATGTGATCTTAATATGGCCAACATGATATGGATTTCTGGTTAGGAAGTTAAGACTTACACGGTCTGTATCAGAGGCCTTCTGTCTCAAATATGTCTTGCGTGATTTGGTTGGGATGCTTGAGGTCGAGGCTGACATGTTTGGCTGGTTTTGAGCAGCGTTATCTAGGCCTTCATCTGGCCCTTGCTTCTGTCGAGTATAATAAAATAGCTAAATAGGATATTAATGCAATAATCAGTAAAAAACAGAACAAAAGAATAGATCTTCATGTGTGACGTTATGCTGGAGGGAACTTGATTTTTGAGCGACCTGATAGCATATTTCATGTTGTGCATTGATATAATTGATCACGGGCACTTCGTCGTGTTGCACCCTCAAATGTCTTACCTGTTAGATGCAGTACTTGTGCCCATATATAAAATGGTTCATGGGAACTTCTTCAATTGAATATTCTATTTTACATATTTGAGATAATAGATGGAATCTTATGTGGCCATATCCAGTTCTAGGAGCCCTCGGGTTGCAAATATATGACATCATGTTGGATGGAATTTACAAAATACGTCTAAAAAAGATTCATGATATGGCAATCAAGCATGATTTGACACCTCTGCGGCTCTACCTGATGGGCATCCATGCTGTGAAAAGACTCCTCAGGTGTAAAACTGCATCCGATTCCAGTGTTGTCATACGGTATTTCTCCTTGGTTGTCAGAGATAGCATTTCCGGCAAGATACTCAACATAGTAGGGAGCCATTTGCTGGTATCGAATCCATTGAGGAACAGAATAGCCATCATAATCTTCTGTTTTAACGAAATGCTGCTGGTACAAAGTATTTTCAGCTAACATGGGTACATAATTGAAATGTCCTTCTAATGAGGACAACTGCAAATCAGAATCACTTTGAAGAACATGTTCATCCATATTATCTGAAGTGAAAACTGCATGAATGGTAATTGTTAAAATCAATTGCATTAGCAAAGTCAATCCAAACAAGATGTCTTAAAATTCATGCCAACAAAAAGAATACGGTGCATCCAAAGTTTTACATAGAAAAGTTCACATGAAGCATTTCATCTGGTGATTCTCAAAATCTAACTTCAAAAACTATGCGCAAATGATCTATGCTACAAAAAATAAAAATAAAAATAAAAAAAAGTAGAGCACAAAATACCACTTCGCTCACGAGCAGAGTCAGGTTCCAGGGAAAGAAGTAATTCACATAAAAAGAATGTCACCTAGTTTTGCTCCATGAGCAGAGTCAAGTTTGACGGAAAGAAATAGTGCCCAGAAAAGGGTGTCTTCAAGTGTAAAAGGACCCAAATCACTTGAAGGTCGACTCTTGCAGTAACACTATCCTCAATATTGAACAAGCTCTTAAACTGGGCTGTTAGTTTAGAGCAGAACTAGTAGTATATAGTACAGCTTGACATAACTCCAGCAATTAAAGATAGAAGATAATTTGTCACTAAACAAAGCGCAAACCGGTGTTTTCTTTATTCCATATTTCTACATGATTAAATCTCTAAACATGTCCACAATCACCTACACGAGCATATTGATGGAGTGTTTAACTTAGTTTTCTAGAAAGAACTAAACAGAGCTAGGCGGCCGAGTGACCTTCTATCAGTCAATCGCCTAAGCAGGGGGTTAAGCGGGCGCTTAAGCATAATACAATAAAAATAATTATTATGCTAGAATATGAAAAACATAATTTATGTACCATGTTCTTCTAAGATAATTGCTTCTCTAAATGACTAGTTCGTTGTCCCACTTATATGCCTGCACACAAACAAATGGCAAGATTCTGTTCTAGTTTGAGAAACGTCGATTGGTGAATCTAGGTTGAGAAAGTATGGTTAATTTCCTCTTAAATGTTTTGAAACCCTTAACAAGTAGTTGATAAACAAAGAGACCAGAACCACTAGGTCTTTGGCCTAGTGGCCACCTCTCTTCCGTAAACGCTTCTACCTGGGGTTCCCTTACCAGGGTTCGAATCCGGGGGGAGACAGGATGTCTTTTCCGGTGCAAGCTTGTAGAGGGATGGCTTGTAGGGTCCACAAAAGTGGGCCACGGGCCTTAGGTCCCCGCCAATAAACCTTTTTTTTTTAAACAAAGAGACCAGGGAGCTTAACTCTAGGCAGCTGATTAAACAGCCCTAAGGCTGTGTTTGGTACTTAGACAGAACATGACAGTCGTTCAGAGTTTGGTAAGACATGACAGGACTAGTTAAATGACCAATTTACCCCTAGTGAGCTGCCTAGTGTTTTTTTCACTAGATAGTCAATTTAAATGAAAATTAACAAAAACAAATCATGTATCAACAAAAACTATGAGCAAGTATATGTTCTAAAATCATAGTTTGCAAGATAAACAGTAGTAATACACATTCTTAGTTGGATTCCTGTTTAGAAACACTAGCCAACAAATGAGGGGGACATTCAGCACCTATGAGGCCTTCTTAGCTTAAAAGTTTTCAACAAATATGTTGAAATGAATAAGAAGCCTCTTAAGGTGACCACTGTTGCAACAATTTCCATTTGATTGCGGGAAATGGGAAATATTCATTTGCTATAAATTTATTCTTCAGATTACAAATTTCTCGTTTTCTCTCTAACGATAAACTAGATCAAACACACAATGATATAACAAAATTTATGATACTAACACTTCACAATACAAAAATATAGTTTCTCGTTGATAGAGTATTCATTAACCATTATTCAACCTAAATAACCATAACCTTAACTACGAACACGAAAACGAACAAGTACTGCATATGATTTAAGATCACAAACTCGATTCTACATAAAAACGATAAAAATCAATGATTATCCCTGCGTATAAACACGAATCAAGATATGAACCAGGCACTTAGAACATGATTACATGAACAATCGGTAAAAGTGAATCAGAAAGTAAGAGATTAATGGACATAGACTTACGGAACACTGATAATATTAGGGTTTCGGTAGAGATTTTGGGGGTTTCGAATGTGGCACAGCCCAAATGATCGCTGCTTTTCTTCTGTGTGTGTTTTTTCTGTACGTACATGCAACATAAATGAGAAATGGCCAACGCATGAAACCATCCATTTTTAACTTTTTTTTTTCTCTTTTGAGTAAATTACGTTTTTAGTCCTCATGGTTTGTTGAAAATTTATATTTTCATCCTTGTGGTTTTGAATTAACGATTTTCATCTCTATGGTTTGTAATTCATTACTTTTTTTCATTCTTATGATTCAGATTTTATTTCTTTTTTTTATCTCTATGATTTATAATTTATTTCCATTTTAGTGTTTCATACTTAAAAGTAGTGTTTTGACTTCAATGATGAAAATAGAAATGAATTACAAACTATAAAAACGAAAACCGAAATTTCAAAACCACATGGACAAAATCCATAGTTTTAACAAACCACAGGAACTAAAAACGTAATTTACTCTTTTTATGCTTTTGAAAGGGTTTTTCTAATCCTACCCCTCCAAAAATTTTGGAAAAACATACTCCCTTCCCTTTTTTTTAATTTATTGTTACAGTTTTGGTCCCTAAACTCATTTAATTAATTTACTTTATACTTTTTGCTTTTACATTTTATATTTTACATTTTTATTACATTAACACATATAAACGTACGTTAAAAAACTAATTTTTAATTTTAACAATTTACATCATTATAATCGTCTCGTCAATACCTTCAAAATGAGCTCAATATTGAATATTTTTTGATTTAATTATATTATTATATGTCATATATTGTATCTTCGTTAATCGATTTGTTTAATTATTCATTTAAATCAACATAGTCATGAGTATTTTTTAAACGTATTTTAGTTAATATACGATGAATATGGTTAAACGTATTTTACTAATAACAATATTTTTCATTTGTCACTTTTGAAACGTATGAATATGTTTGAGGGAGAGAGTTTGAAATGAAATCCCGAAATGAATCGTTCGTTTTGAAATGAAATGAATCGTTCGTTCGATATATATCTCGAATTGTTTTTACTTTATTTCAAATCA
Organism: Arctium minus; assembly: GCA_954870635.1. Lineage (NCBI taxonomy): Eukaryota > Viridiplantae > Streptophyta > Magnoliopsida > Asterales > Asteraceae > Arctium > Arctium minus. The sequence goes on along the minus strand of OX941095.1, from coordinate 69,598,978 downwards.
ATAACTTTTATTTCAAGGGGTAGGTTGAACCCAGAGACAGATCTCAAGGGGTGCCCACGGTGGCACGAGCCACCGTATTGTTTCTCCCTCGCAAGGTAAAAAAATTAAGGTTTGTGAAAGGTGCAACTGTATCGTTTTAGAAGGTGCAACCGTATTATTTTAGAAAGTGCAACCGTACCTCGTAATCAACCAAAAAACCAAAAAAAACTTTTAAATCAACCAAAAAACCCGAAAATGTCTCTTGAAATCAACTAAAAATACCGAAAAAATCTCTCGAAATCGATAAAAAAAACTTAAAATCCCTCGAAAAACTTTAAAAGTCCTTCCAAACGGCGGATTTAGGCTAATAACACATCGGACGATATTGAATGTTGGTAAAAAAAATGAAGGCACGTCGAAAAAGTCCCTGCGACCGTCCCTGGTTGAACCGAACCGCACCGAATCGAATTTTTGGTTATCGGATTTTTCGGTTATCGGATTTTTCGGTTTCAGATTAAACGGTTCAGCTCGTTTTTTCGGTTTTCCGGTTTTTTTGAACACCCCTAACAAACACATGTTTTGCAAAATGACTTGGAACCCTGTCGAGTGAAAAATGAAATTGCAATGCAAATAACATTGAACCATGTCGAGTGAAAAATGCAATTGCAATATACTCCATACCAAAACGTATTTTTTGACGTATTTTAATATATAATAAAATAATAAAATTAAAAAATATTCAATATTGGGCTCATTTCGAAGGTATCAAAGAGACGATTATAATGGTGTAATTTGTTAAAATTAAAAGTATTTTTTTAAACATATTTTAGTTAATATACAATTATATGTGTTAATATAATGATGATGTAAAATGAAAATTTGAAAAGTAAAAGGTATAAAGTAAATCAATCAAAAGAGTTTAAGGACCAAAATTGTAACTATTAATTAAAAAAATTGTAACTATTAACAATATGACGTAAGGGGGTATGGGTATGATAGACATGATGAGGTAAGGGGGTAGTTTTAGCAACACCCTTTTGAAATTATGGTTTTGTCCTTGTGAATAACTATTTTATTGTTGTTTTTGTTCCAGAGATTAATTCTGTCAGTGGTTTACTGTTAAGTATGAGGGACGAAAACAATAATGAATTATAGATACAAAGATGAAAAAAAACATTGTAAACCCATGAATGAAAACTGTAATTTCAAAAATATAGAAACGAAAAATAGTAATTGTCAACAAACTTATGGACGAAAAACGTAGTTTACTCTTTTTTACTTTTATTGTAGAGTGAGTTTCATTTGTGGTCCCTAATGTATATTATTTTAACGGAATTCATCCTTACAAAGTCCGATCCGATCGAAATTGTGAGAGAGTGTCTTGGTCTGAAAAGACGTCGAAAAGCTAGGTTAAGCTCAAAAAGTCAAAAAAAGTACAACCTGAAAAAGTTCGATTGGGTCCTTTTTCAATCTCAAAACCGGTTGGGACCTACAAAGGTCCAGACGTTTGTTTTGTTCGCTAAAACCAGTCTTAGAAGGTACAAGACTTGGCATCTCTAAGATAAACTATCAAGCCACCCCGAAATTAGAGTCACACTCTTCAAATATTCAACTCATTTTTCTACATTTTACAACAAATGATATGAAATTGTTTTTAATAGTTTTTCTCAAATACTTTATAATATAGTATAAATATAGATAAAAGCATCTCCAATGTAGGTTCTTGTAAGAACCACTTTTTTGCACTTTTTGTTGCCAACTAATTTCCAACTCATCAAATTAAGAACTTTTTTAAAACTGCACCATGGTAGTTCTTATAAAAACCTTCTTATGGCAGGTCTCATTGATTCTTTCAACATCAATAATAATTAAATAAGTTATATTAATAATTAGAGTGAATTGTGGATTTGGTCCCTGTGGTTTTGTGATTTATTTGATCATGGTTCTCATTCTATGTTTATTGTGGATATAGTCCTTGTGGAATGCAATATATTGTGGCTAGGGTCCCTAAAACTAACACCGTTAACTTTTAAGGGTTAAAGGCCTCATGTGCCTTGCACACTATGGGCATGATAGTCATTTTACTTTTCCCTTTTAATTTATTCTATACATCTTTAAAACAAAAAATACTAAATTATGGATTTGGTCCCTATGCATCACTCATCATCCTTAAAACACATTTATCATCTCTCTTAAAAAAAATTCATCCAATCTTCATTGTCAAAGTACAAGAAAATTTAATTTGTTAAAGTGCATAAAAACATTACTTGCATTTAAAAATAACAATTGTTTGAATGCAACACTACATCCTAAAAAAGACAACCTATCAAAATAACATTTGTTTGAAACCAACATTACATCCTAAAAAAGACAACCCATCAAAATGTCAATTGTTTTATATCAACATTACATCCCGAAAAAGTAAACCCATCAAAATAACAATTGTTTGATATCAACATAATATTTCGAAAAAAACAACAACCCATCAAAATAACAATTGTTTGACCTTGTTTTTAGCTCCCACTTGTCTGTCCCTTACAAGTTCTTGAGTTGTGACCTTGTTTTTTGCATTTCACACATCTCACCTTCTTCCCAAGCCGTCTTTAATGGACTTCCGTGATCAAGGAATTTTGTGGTCCGTCTGTTAGGGATGTAAGATTTGGGAACATTAGCCCTCTGTTAAGTATCAACCTTAATGCGTCAATACTTATGGAATGAAGTATTAGGCGGGATGTCCACGTTTTGATGTCACCATTTTGGTATTAGGCGTCGACTCTTTTCTTGAGGACAATAACCGTTAGTGTGCTCAGTGCACGTCCGTTGAATTTGGGGTGTTCGCAGGTGAAGTGGTAACATTAAGAGAAGTAGATATTGATATTTAGAGATCGATCAGTGGTAATCCCGCAATCTACGAGGCTTCGCCGATCTATCAATCGACGCTTGAATGCATTATGGGAACTATGTAACCGTGGGATTGAAGTAATCCGCTATCTGTGGGTATTGTGCTTATGGCAACTTGAGGGTCGGATCTACGATTGTGTTGGGTCAGACCAAGCTAGTACTAGGAATTGTCGCCAAGGAAGGGACGATGACTCTTTTACAGTATGGATTAGTGGGGTATTATTGGTGGAAATGACGGATTAAGGTCGTAAGTTACTCTTGAGGTAATATGAGCAACATAAGGTTGGGAGACAACCGATATTTAATGATTAAGAAAATGATTAAGCAATGACTCAACGTTCATCCTGACGTTGGTGAAATACATCGAACATTGAGATTGAGTTTTGTAACGACACGTTATGAGAAACTCAGCGACAACCTCAACAGGAATGTAATCGGGTCCGTATATGAGGCGAGGTTTCATGAAGGCATTCCTTTTGGATAGGAAATCAATCGATCTTTCCAAGTGTAATGTTGGATGCTTGGTGATCTTTCCAAGTGTAATGATCAAAATAACATTTGTTTAAAACCAACATTACATCCTAAAAAAGACAACCCATCAAAATGTCAATTGTTTTATATCAACATTACATCCCGAAAAAGTAAACCCATCAAAATAACAATTGTTTGATACCAACATAACATCCCGAAAAAGACAACCCATCAAAATAACAATTGTTTGATATCAACATAATATTTCGAAAAAAACAACAACCCATCAAAATAACAATTGTTTGACCTTGTTTTTAGCTCCCACTTGTCTGTCCCTTACAAGTTCTTGAGTTGTGACCTTGTTTTTTGCATTTCACACATCTCACCGTCTTCCCAAGCCTATATAGTTTACTTCCTTTCCCAATTGCTTGACTCAACTCTTCTACTATCTTTCTTCTTTTTTTTCCTTGGTCTTCCTACTTGTGTGTGATGTTTCGGTGGAGTCAATGTAGAGAGACAACCAGACTTTTGCCACATCAATCTACTAGTTATAGGACTTACTTTGAAACTATACATGGCTTTCCATGTATCTAGCCTATATACAGGATCAACCCATTCTTCAGGTAACACATGTCCACCATTTACTACCATGTTCCATATTGTAGCCACTACATGCTTACACGACAACCACACATTGGTCCATCCAAGGGCCACTTACCTGGTACTGATCTCCTTCATTCCAAATAACTTTGTATTTTGCAGCCTCTATCTTGATGGAATTTAGCATTTTTGTAGTTGTTGGTATAAGTGGCCCATCTGCTTTGTCAATCAATTTATGGACATTGGCAATTCTTTTCATAAGATATTCCCTTATATACTCCAAGGCAGTAATGATGGGTTTGTCTCTCGCATCCACAAGTTGTTTATTGAAAACTTCGCACATATTGTTGAGTAATACATCACTATGACTATGACTGATACCTGTAAAAGTCCACACTATTATAAAGAAGGAAAAAAAGAAGGGCTTAACCATGCAAGTTCTTGGTTGCAAAATCCTCACTATTAAAGAGAAGGGGAAAAAAGAGAGGCTATTGTACTATTAAAAAAATAGTCTACATCAAAGAAAAGTAAACAATTGCACTGCCTTTAAGAAAATATTCTACATCAAATAAAATGATTAATGTACTTCCTGCTCAAGTCCTTTAGATGTCACAAAGAAAATAAACAAGACAATTGTTTACTAGATGGGTAAATAAATCATCACACCAATCAATTTGCAACCAAATCACCTCCAAACACACACCAAATAGATCTACAACAAAAAGTAAATAAAACATATTAAAGAAGCTCTCAATTGTGATTTCACTATTGTTTACTTTTCTTTGATGACACACACACACACATATATATATATATATAGTACAATTGCTTTTGTGATGGTGGAGTTAAGTTTTTGAATGTTGTTTCACATACATGTTGTTTTATTTTTGAATATATATCGTGTCTTTCTTATTTTTGGTCCTCTTTATGGTGATAATAAGGTGATGTAGATTTTGTTGTCAATGTCTAGTGAATCTTTACAAAAAGATAATAGGAGCCTAAGATGATTCATGTGAAAATTTGTATAATTCAGGAGCTTTTAATGTAACCCAACTACCCAATAGTTCATATCTTAAAATTTTGTTTTGGTTAAAGAAAAGCCTATGTTTTTTTTATTCTGATCTCAAACACAAGATTGATGCAACTTGTTTTTTTTTTCTTTCAACACTAAAATTCCTCTTTTCATGTGTGTTGTTTGGGTTCAAACAATTGTTATTTTTAAATGCAAGTAATGTTTTTTTGCACTTTAACAAATTAAATTTTATTATACTTTGACAATGAAGATTGGATGAAAAAAAATTAAGAAAAATGATAAATGTGTTTTAAAGATGATGAGTGATGCATAAGGACCAAATCCACAATTTAGTATTTTTTTTGTTTTAAAGATATATAGAATAAATTAAAAGGGAAAAGTAAAATGACTATTATGCCCATAGTGTGCAAGGCACATGAGACCTTTAACCCTTAAAAGTTAAGGGTGTTATTTTAGGGACCATAACCACAATATATTGCATACCACATGGACTATATCCACAATAAACATAGAATGAGGACTGTAACACCCCGATTCTTCGAAAGGTATAATTTCAAGTTAATGCCGAAACCGATATATTAAGGAAAAGTAAGGTATATGATTTTGGACTTGAATCTTAGATTTTATAGTCTTGATGGATAAATGATTCAATTACGAGTCCAACGGTCCTTTCCGGAGCGAAAACGGAGTATAACGAAGAAGTTACGGCCAAAACAGTGAGCGGGAAGGAAGCTGGGAGAACCAGCGACAATGACCAGCGACATTGCCCTGGGCATTGTCGCATGGCAAAGTCGCCCAAACTGGGCAGGCTGCTGTTAAGTCGAGATTTCAGCCATTTTCCTCATTTTCTCTTATTCAAACTTTCCCTATCCTCTCCCAAATCGTTTTCTCTCTTCTCCCTTCAAACCCTAACTCATTTTTGGCTCAAATCCTTGTGTTTTATTGAAGAGGAAACATCATCAAGTGGTAGGATTGAAAGCTATGGTCAAGGATTCACCATCTCCATCTTCAACCTCAAGCTTATTTTTGGGTTTTCTAGGTTTTCATCAAAACCTAAATGGTAAGTGTATCTCTTCCATTTCTAAACCTTAACATAAGTTATAAATGCTCCATTGATGATTATCCTAGTGTGTGGTTTATCAATTTCGGGTTTGTTGGTTTTGGAGAAATCTAGGTCGAAATTTGGGTTTGGACCAAAATGGAGATTTTGATGTGTAATGTTTGGGGAATGCTTCTATATGGTTGAATGTGGTTATTTATGGTGGAATATGTATATTTATGGGTGGAACTTGTATATCTAGGTTTTTGGGGAAAATTGTTACGTGTGGACTTGGAATTATTCAAGGAAGCTCGTTTGGGGTAAAACCTAGATTTTGCCTAAATCTAGCAAGGTGAGTTTAAGTTGATTTGTGAAAACGGTGTACATGTCAAACTGTTTTTTTTAAAGTGTTTGTGTCTTACATTAAATTGTTAACTGCTGATAAGTTTTGGTTATTTTGAAATGTTTGGTTTTATAAAAATGGTAAAACACCCATTTTGGAATTTTGGGCATTTTGATAGATAAATCATATATTTTAGGTATTTTAATGATTTATTTCATGGAGTACATTTCTTTAGTGTAAATGCATTTTATTGGGCGTTATGGGTTAATTTGAGAGGATAAAATGTATAAACCCACTTGGGAAATGTTTTGTCCCAATCTAAATCACGTTGGGGTTAATTTGTATATTTTGGAGCTTGGGTTTACATAATGCGAGTTGGTTACGTTTGATTTCATTTTATGATTTTCAACGTTGAATCTTTGGATTTGTCGAGCTTATGGTTCGGTTTGGTTTTGTTGGGTTTTGAGGACACTTGTCCGCTTTTAATAACTCAATGTTGAGCGTTTAGTTATGATTTGCACTTATTGCATCTTAGTTGATAATTACATGTTTTGAATGCATTAGTTCATTCGTTTTGAGTCATGTAATGGTTTAGTTAGTGCAATGGATCCATAGGCACGGTGTTCCTATGTCCCCGCTTTGGACATTAGGTTCGCCACTTGGCACGGAATAGGCATCGGGTCACCATGATAAGTAAGGTGTGGACCTATACGGTCGGGCAGCGTCTCATGGGTAGTAAGGTGTAATTCCTTGTGCTATAGTTCCCTGTTTTGGAACTCTCAAGAATAGACCTAAAGGGGTTGACTTGATGTTTTCGAGTGATAGACTCAGAGGAGTTGAGCTCGGTGGGTGTTTTATGTGTAACCCACATGTTTTTATTTCTTACATAATTATGTGACATACTTTGTGTCCGTCACGTACCATGTAACCGGGTTTTCCCCGTCACCATTAGGTGTGGTTTTGGATATGGAGTTTTATAATCCATGTTTTCGGAGACGTTTGAGTATGAGTATTTATCTATGTTTTAAGGTTTCGGTTATTGAAACTCATTCGAGTTATTGGGATGTCTTGGAAGTTTGAGTTATCTATGTTTTCAACGTTTGATCATTATAATATCATTTATGTTTTACGTGCACTTTGGGTTTTGACTTTATTTAAAGAGGCGTGTGTTTTATGATTTTAATCACGAAAGGGGGTGAATGATGAAAGGAGACTGTTTTAAGATTTAATGTATTTCATTTCTAGTTGTTTCCAAATTAGTTGTATTGCATTTTGGGAAAATCATGATTTTAAATAACATTCCTAAAGTTATCGCTTTATTTATCTCTAACGAAAACTTTTGAGCTCACTAGGCGTTAAGTCTAACCTTTTATTTGTCGGCATGTGCACCAGGTTCCAGTTGGGGTTTGGTTCTAGCAGTGCTTTGAGGAGTTGAGCTATAGACTTACACGAGAGTAAGTAGATTGATGAAGTCTTCCGCAGTTGGAGATAGTGACTATTATTGGGTTTTAGTAGCACCCGTCCTTATTATAGACTGTATGTAGAGAATAAATGTATTTATTGAGGTTAAATCCTATATTGTGTTTGTAGATAAATTATTTATCGATGTATTTTAGAAAATTTTAAATTAGTTGCTATTTCCGAGTTTGAGGGTGTTACAAGGACCATGGTCAAAGAAATCACAAAACCACATGGACCAAATCCACAATTCACTCTAATAATTATAAAGTCAATAAAATAAAATAAAAAATAAGGAAAATGTCGGTTTTCATAGATTTTATGATAAAAACCAAGATTCTAATTTAAAAAACTAAAGGAGTTTGGGTTCTTAGAGCATCTACAACAACTTATCCAAAATGGAGAACTAAAATATCAAAATCTAAAAAAAAAATCAATTTCATCTCTAACAGATTCTCTATTTTGAAGATTACACAATTAATTATATTATTAAAATATTCAATACAACTAATAATTTTTTTTCTCATAAACATTTAATTTAAAGCAATTTCATTGGTAGAATGTAGAAAGAATAAAAAATTATTTTTCTCTCATAGGTAATCATTTTTGGCGATATCTCCAAATTTGGAGATTTTTATTATCTCTCTTATATTTTCTCTATTTTAGAGAGAGTTTTGAGAAATCTATTGGAGCAAAAACTCCCCAAAATCCCCATTCTAAAAAACTTGTTGGAGATCCTCTTATAAGAAATTTCCACAATGCTAATTATTACAAGTCACTTCATTTTTTTTTTTTGGTAAGGGGGTGTTTGGGATTGCTTATTTTAAAACAACTTATGTTTATTTTAAAAAATGTTTATCAACTTATATGGTGTCGGGTTTGAGCCCCACTAGCAGCACTTGTGGCCACTGAGGATAATCTCAGGGTTGCACGCTTTAGCAGCTGGGCCAAAGACCCTAATTGTCAGGGATTAGTCTGGGCCATAGGCCCAGGATACCCTTTCAAAAAAAAAAAAAAAACTTATACGGTGTCAAACCGGAGTTTTCTAAAAAATGTTTGGATTAACTTACTATGGTACCAAAACGTAATAAGTTAATAAGTTGTTATTTAAGAGTGTTTGGAATTGCTTATACATATAAAATAACCAAAAAAATCATAAACACTTTTCAAATAAGATGATAAGTTAGAACCAAATTACTTATAAAAAAAACTCATTTTCAGTGGGTTGATACCACTATAAGCCATTTTAATTTTTCTCCTTCCAAACACTACAAAATGTTTATCTATGATACCACGCCCCAAGAAACTAAAACGCACTCCAAATAAATAGTGCCAAACACCCCCTAACAATGAACATGATTTGAAGTTTTGAAGTCAAATTTTGCTTTGGATTTGATTGACTTTTTTGATTTCATCGTTTGTCTTCACGTAAACCTCCATCACATCACACCCGAGCTTCAATGGCGGTCGATCATTTTCTATAAATTCAAATTCCTCCTCCTCCGATCCGTCGCACCACATTTTCCTCCGATCAAAAATGCCTTATTCCACTCTTCAATTACTCCTAACATTCTCCAATTTCCTCTTTTTCTCTCTCTCCGCCGCGCAACCGTGTTTCCGGCCACCCGCACTGGTGGTTCCGGCGAGAAAAGACGCCGTCACCGGCCAATACATAACTCGAATCAACCAAAAAACTCCATTACTGCCGCAAAACGTCGTCGTTCATCTCGGCGGCAGGTTTCTATGGGTGGATTGCGATAACAACTACATCTCGTCGACTTACAAGCCGGCGCGCTGCGGCTCTGCGCTATGCTCATTGGCTGGAGCCGATGGATGTGGGAATTGTTTCGGGTCAGCTAGACCCGGCTGCAATGATGACACGTGTAGTGTGTTTTCTGATAATCCTGTTATTAGGACCGCTACTAGAGGTGAGTTAGGGACGGATCTGGTTCAGATCCGGTCCACTGACGGGTCGAATCCTGGTCGACCCGTTAATGTTTCTCGGTTTTTGTTTTCGTGTGCGTCAACGTATTCGTTAGAGGGATTGGCTGACGAGGTTTCGGGGATGGCCGGGCTGGGTCGGACCCGGACCGGGGTTCCGACCCAGCTTGCTGTTGCGTTTAATTTTGATAGGAAGTTTGCTATTTGTTTGTCGTCGTCGACGACTTCGGACGGTGTTGTTTTTTTCGGTGATGGGCCGTATAATTTTCTTCCGGGTATTGATGTTTCGCGGTTGCTTAGGCGTACTAGGTTGTTTGTCAATCCGGTGAGCACGGCTTCTACGTATAGTCCTGGCGAGCCGTCGGATGAGTACTTTATAGGAGTGAGTTCGATTAGAGTCGACAACAAGTCGTTATAGTTGAACGCTTCGTTGCTCTCGATCGACAGCGAGGGCAACGGTGGGACAAAGATCACCACCGTTGATCCCTACACTGTCCTCGAGACCTCGATCTACAATGTTCTGACCGCGGCCTACATCAGCGAGGCCGCGGCCAGGAATATCACTAGGGTCCCATCTGTAGCACCATTTGACGTGTGTTTCGGCACGTCAAATGTGCTAAGTACTTGTGTGGGACCCGCAGTTCCATCCATTGAGCTGGTACTGGAAAACGAGAATGTTGTATGGATGATCACGGGATCAAACTCCATGGTGCAAGTCAACGATGACGTATTGTGCCTCGGGATCGTTAACGGGGGATCCAATCCGAGGACGTCGGTCGTCGTCGGAGGGTACCAACTCGAGAACAATCTTCTTCAATTCGATCTTGCTACTTCGAACCTAGGGTTTAGCTTGACCCTCTTGGGCAGGCAAACTACTTGTGCCAACTTCAACTTTACGTCAAATGCCTAAAATTTCAATGGTTTCTGTATTCAAAGAAACATGTATGCTTTACAGTTGAATTACATTGTAACTATATATAATTAATAAATCTTACACGAAATAAAATAAAGATGTTATTAAATTATTAAAAAGTATATGTTATTAATTACAGTATTTTTTACGAACTAGAATTGTGGGATACACGATAAATGGAACAATTTCCGATAAGAAAAAACGTTAGGTGTTTGATTTCTGGTCGAGTAGGGGACAATTTAGACCTATCAATCGAATATGAATCGTATTTTGAGATATTATTGATCAGACCCGTTTCTGACATTTTTTAGGCCCTGGACGAGATGTAAAAATGGGTCTTTGATAACTATGAATTTATTTTCAATATATTGTTTATATCATCAAAAATAACATTAAATTCAAGAAATACTAATAATTTATGTAAAATAGTTTTTCCTGGTATTTCAAGCGCAAAATCAATCAATAATTATTTCTAAATTAGTATTATCTACCATATCGTTTTACATAAAATCGTCAATCTGTTCCACCATCAAAGGCATGCCTTATGACATATCTTTAATATCTATACTATCTATACTATATAATGAAAAAACTAAAACGGTTATTGTACAAACTTTTGTACAATTACATTTAACACCCTTACAATGTTACATTTATCATTCTTACAATTACTTATTTAATTTACTTTATATCCCTTACTTTTTCATTTTTTTCATTTTACTCCATTATCATATTAACACAAATAATTATATATTAACAAAAATGCAATGAAAAAATACATTCATTTTTCTACAAATTATACCATTATAATCGTCTCGTCAATACCTACAAAACGAGCCCAATATTGAATATTTTTTTAATTTATCCGTATTATTAAATATCATGAATATCTACGAATTAATTTGTTTTCTATCCATACGTTTTATTTTTTTTCCACCGTTAGCACGTTAAAAATACATAATCGTAAAATACGTTTCATTCTTATTATAAATTATATCATTATAATTTTTTTCGTCAATAATTGTAATATAAACTAATTATTGAATATCTTTATGGGTTTAGGTTTCATAAGTTGTGATTCTTAGGTCATGGTTGATTGTTGATGACATGTATATAAAGAAGTAGCATTAATTGTTCGTTCTTTACTTACATTCCGCTGCATCGCGCGGGTATATGCCTAGTATAGATTGAAATCATTTGAGGTCACTATGTTGACCCATTCGGAGTAACATTTATGTAATCAAAATAAATCAATTGAATTTTCACATGTTACCTGATGTTGATGTTGATGGTTTTCATCACCATTTTAAACTTTTAAAGTTGAAACAAACATTTTAAGAACGATCAATCTTATAATCAAAAGTCCATGTTGGCTATAGTTTAAGATATTATTATTGTTTTAGAAATAAGAGAGTACTTAAGATTCATGTACTTAATATTAGGTAATAAGGAGTCAATAATTTTTGGAAAAAAAAATAGTTCTGAAATCCTAAGTATAAATATAAGTTGGGTCGTCTCATATAGTTGGTAATTGTTTTCAAAATATAGGAGTTTTTTTAATTAATAACAATAAATCTACTATATTCTAACACAAAAAAAAATTCATGCAGATAGAATAATCAAAATAGTATATGGAAGATGAGTAATAGAGTATATATCAAGGTTTTTAGACAAAAATAGTTTTTAGATAAGCAGTGGATAAAAAAAATTAAAGAAACAATAAGCAATATTATAAAATGAAAGACCAATTAACTTTTTACAAATTTTATTGTCCAATATATTTAATTAATACATGTTTGAGTTCTTAATATAATACTAAAAAATATAATTGGCTCCTATTATATACTGATTTTTTGTCTTTTTAATTAATTTTTTTACTACTACATAATATATATACTTCAAATTTTTTTACCCTTATTTCCTTTGGGCCCTGGGAGTGCGTCCGGCCCGCCCTCCCCTAGGGACGGCCCTGTTATTGATCATATTACTAAAATACGTCAAATGAAAATTATAGGGAGTGTTTGGTTCAAGCACATAAATGAAAATGATTGAGAATTAATTTTCATTCCCTCCAATTTAATTAGGAATAAAAAGTTGGACTTATAAGAGAATGAACTCGTTATATTATACTAGTCATATACCCGCACGATGCAGCGGAATGTAAGTAAAGAACGAAAGTTAAAAATGTTAACAAGGAAAAAAAACGTAGATTAGTCAAGAAAACATACTACCTAAAATAAAAGTATAGTCTAAAGTATTTTGCAGTTATTTTTTTAGACCATTTTGGCAATTTCTCTTTGATATAAATAGTTGTTTGAGTTGGTTGCAACAACTATTTATATCAAAGAAAAATAGGCAAAATGATTTGGGCCCGATCCAAGACCATTTCTAGGGTTTAGGGACCGAAGTTCATACATAGAGAACGAGTTGGGTGTTTTTGATTGGGATAAGGACCGGAACTAGGACCGATTACAAGAGGACAATCTCGGACCGAAACCGATTTGAGTGGGCCCGCCCAGCTTGAGACCGGTTTTTTTTTTGCCGGTTTTAGTTGGTTGTGTATTCACACAAATCAAACCACTCTGAAAAGCTCCAAATCAAATAATTGTTTTAAGTTTATGAAATACATTTAGTCTAATAACACATTTGATCTAATACATGCTATATTATCAAAAGCTAATTGATGCAACCATCTCTATAAGTTGGTCCAAAATTCCAACCCTCTTTAGAACTATAACACCTTCTAAACCTATAGCTACCGGAAAAAATCAATAAAACGGTATCGAAATCTAGAATACACAACGGACCATGGTGGTCGGAGAGTCATTTGCCGCCACAGGTCCGTCCTATTATACACGATTCCGCTAAACTGAACAAATTCGATGTCATTGCCGCCGTCTCTTTGTATGTATACAAATTTCTTTCGAATTCATTGAAGTTTCACATACCGATTCATGAGCCACCTGTTATGCTTAGACTACTCTTGTGACGGGACATCGATTTATTTATTTGCGTCTACCGTTTTTCTCGAAGGTTCTGCAATCGGTTTTTATTCTGTCGGCGTACATAGGGAGACGGATGATATCGTTGATCTCGTTTAATACAACCTCTTCTGTGATGTTATCCTTGATGCTCCTCATAACCTATATTGTTAAAGCAGGAAGAGATGAAATCAAGAAATTTGTTAAGTGTTACATTAAGGGGTTGTTTGGCAATTGCTGAACGGTTTGGTACAGAATAATTAAGTGGTCAGGATGATTAAGAGGCTTTATGATATAGTGCAAAATGAAATATGGTTGTTTGGTAATTGTTCATAATGAAATCAAGGCGCTGAATGGTTAAGGGAAACCCAAGATACAAAATCATTCAGAGGGTTTTAGAACCATTAAGAGACATACTTTTTTTTTCCAAACAAGATTCACCTTTTAGCGATTCAGATGTTAGCCCCTAAGAACATGATTTGTCAAACCGAAGGGTCATTGGCCCGATGGTACCCGGTGGGGCCCAACCTCTCAGGAGGTCAAGTGTTCAAACCTCATCAAAGGTGATGAATGTACATGAGTATTTGCTGTATGTATGTTTGTGTGTGTTTGTGTATGTAGAATTAGGATCTTGTGAGAAATCAAAATTTGATGAGAAGCGTAGGAAGGTTATAAAAAATGCCAGCATGGAAACGTTAACATAAGTTAAAATAAATTAAAAGGAAATGTTAACATGTGTTAAAGTACATTAACATGTTAACTTATGTGAACTTCCGCTTACAAAGTGCTTTATACACTTCTTATCAAAATTTATTTCTCACCGGAACCGAATCCTATATATGTATATGTATATATAGATATATATATATAGAGGAATAATCAAATGGGAACCACAAAAAGGTCGTGAGAACTAGTTTTTATGTGGTTGTTTCACATTGTGAAATAATGCATGTGAAAGCACATTGTTGCTTCAATATGTCATTATTTTTAATATGCATTTTTTGTTTCACATTGTAAAACAACACTATACTTTCACATGCGAACACATGACGAGTATTTCTAACGTTTCTCAACCTTTTTGTGGTTCTCATTTGATTATGCTTAAAAGAATATGGTTTGTGAATGAGAGGAACCAAGGAAGTGGACCTTCTTGAAGGTTATAAATTCGTTCGGTGTCGATTTATCGGGCCGCATTCGCATAAAGACCCAAACGTTTTCCTCGGAATCCCATGAACACTCTATTATCTTCCCGGATAACGAAAATACATCTACTGACGGATCTACAACTCATAATCACGCGATCAAGACTATGCAAGTGAAGGTAAATAGAAAAGAAGACATTTACTCTATACTATGCTTTGTGCTCAATATCCCTATGTTTACAAACCAACCCAACCCAAACAAAACGAACCCAGTAGATCCCGCTCGAGAACATGGTTTGGGTGGGGTGAGATGTACGCATACTTGACATTTACCCCTAGAGAGTAGATGTTTCCGTGAAGACCCCTGCCTTTATGTTTGTGTAACCTATTTGCTTGTGCACACATTCTCATCTATATCTTGCTTTGTTCTCCACGGGGGTCATCACGGAGACAACATCTGTAGAGGTATCTACGTACATCTTACTCTCCCCAGACCCTACTTTTACGTGTGATTTACGGGGTCCGTTTAGTTTGGTCTAACAGTTGCTCTATACGTTATGTTATTTCGTATTTTGATACTTCCGTTATGTGGGTTCCATTTATAGTCGTTTGCTACGCAATGATTTGCATGACCAAGAAAAGGCACACCAGGGTAAATATAAAACACCACCATTTTTAACATTTCCATTCTCTAGGGGCAGAAGTGTAAATCTTTTAAGAATCGTGAAAACCAACAATTCATGATGAATATCATAAATAATGAAAATGCATGATATTCATCATGGATAATTCATGAATAGTTGGTTCTCACGGTTATCAAAATATTTACGGTTCCTAAATGAACTTTCTCCCCTTTTTGTAAGTCCTAAATTATAACAAAGGTCAAACATGGGTATCATGATCAAAACATTCTTGAGAGCTAACGGAAGGAAATCAAACAAATGACATACCTCTAAAAACAACGCGATTTCCATCCATCGTTTTCCTTCTTCCACGCTCGTTCAAACAAAGCATATGACGATTATTGTTTCCCACCTATCAAGATATACACTTGCTTAGATAAAATACCGAAGAGGGAATATAAAACTCTAATAAAAACAAACACACACATCTTTTCACAACCTCGAAGAGGAAATCAACCGAGTTCATTTCCGGATACTTCCACTTCAAAAGACCTTCATGTGTGCGAGGCACATACGGATCGTCCCAACCCTATCAGTAAAAAAAACATCAGTTTCCACAAACAAGTTAACCAAGTTCCTAATGGAGACTTCCACCAAATAAATAACAATTAATCTCTACGTGCATAGAGGTGGGTTCAAGAGAAAACACCTAAAAAAAGGAGAACCAGGGAAGCTATCCGAACTATCCATCTCGTTTAATCGAACGGTTGTGAATGATATGGACGGTTACATTTTGCAAAAACTAAATCCATGCTTTTAAGGACGGTTACATTTGAATCCGAGCCATTTTTTAGATCCAACGGTTGATATGGGTCCTTGTTCTCTGTTTTTGGGTTCTCTCTTGAACCTACCCCTACGTGCATAATGAAAGATATTAAATTTAAAAGCATGCCCATAACACAAAGTAACTTCACAAAGACCATCAATGTCTTGTAAAATCATCCATAATCACCTGGAAAATGAGACCATCTGATGCATGTGAGAGGCGTGGAATGAACTCCTTTAGAAGCTTAGATACAGCCGAAAGTAGGTAAAAGTCTTTCCGCCTCACCTAAAATGTATCGATTGTTCAAAATGAATCATAAATACGAGAAGAACCGTTGATATCAAGAGCAAATGGTAAGTGATGGCTTGGTACGTACCCTAAAGGGTTCCAAGTCATATCTGTAGTACGGATTTCTACTCTTGAACAAACGATCTCGCTCAATATTTCGAGGTTTAATAACTTCATTCTCAAGTATCATCCACCTTTCGCTAAAAGGACGCTGCAAGGACATTGACAATCCAATGTTGAGCTTCATGTAGAGTATCTTAGCAAAAGAATCACAAAAACAAAAATCTTAACAACCCAAAGAACCCGCTCATTGACACCTATGTTAAGCTTCTAGAAAACCAGTATATCACACCCGGAGGTGGGGTCAGGGGAGAGAGGGTAAGATGTATGCAGATTTGACCTCTGTCTAAAAGTGTAAAGCGGGTGTTTCCATAATGACCCCAGGCTAGTGAAAAGTGTGTGAAAGGGAGAAAAAAGGGTATGATTAAAAAAAATACAAAACTAGATAAGAATAACAAGGGTTGTGTCGTACTGGTTAAGGCATCTGCCCAGGGTTCGAATCCAGGCGTACACAACAATTGTGGCCACGGAGGTTTAATCAGGGTTGATGTCTTATAGTCCTAATTTGCCAAGGGATTAGTCTAGACATAGCCTAGGACACCCTTCCCAGAAAAGGAAAAAAACAATAAAACTAAAAAGAGAGACAAATATTTTAGATTTTGAGAAATTGGATATGAGCACGCAACAACATACATAGAAGCAAATACAAGAAAAACATAACCAAGGTGTGAACACAAGGCTAACTTAGGTTTTTGGTAACCTAACTGCCGACTCACTAACCCTATCCTTACCCTCTACTTCTCTGGCTCCCATCCCCTGTCTAGAACCCCACCCCAAGTCTTGCGGTCTCCAAAAACTCCTATCAGATGTCATGTCCTCAGAAATACCCAAAGCCGCCAGGATATGTTAAGGTTCCCGTATCATCCCTATTTTGGACGTGACTTGACCAAGTCTAAGGGGTTGTTTGTTTTCGTAGTCTCAATCCCATATTCAATGAAAGCATCCGCCTTTTATAAAAAAAAAAAAAAACTCTTCTGAATAGTTCAGGCCTACCCAAAGCCGCCAGGATATGTTAAGGTTCCCGTATCATCCCTATTTTGGACGTGACTTGACCAACTTCACCACTATCGTCTAAGGGGTTGTTTGTTTTTTTAAAAAAAAAAACCTCTTCTGAATTGTTCAAGCCTTTTTACATTTAGACTGTTTTTTTTTCCAGTTTTCATAACCTCTTAACTCTTAAATACGTCTGAAATAAGAAGTGGTGACCTAACTTCTTAAAACCTCTTATCGTCACCTCAGTTCATAGCTCTTCTTTCTCTCAAGACGCCTCCAGACATTACAGAAACATACAGTCTTGTTGATTCAAATTTCAGACTTCAGCATTACCTCTTATTAATCAGAAGTAAAATAAGACTTCAGACCTCTTAAAAAACAAACGGCACCTAAGAATAATATTGTCGCAGATAGCAAAATTACGGACAGTCCTATGGCTACAAACTGGTTAGACTGTGACGCAACTGTCAGGCTCTAAAGAAACTATTAACTATGAATTACGGAACTCTCGTAACATAGTACAGCCTAGCCAACAAGTCACAGGATAAAAAAAGAAAAGAAGAGGAAAAAGGGATTTACCTCTACGAGTGATACTTTGTTGATTGCTATCAGATCATATATGAGATATCTCCTTTCCTGCTTGTGTGTGCTCGGGTCCGTATCAATTATCATTTCTCCATCAAGTAAGGTGTAGTGATGAGTGTTTATGGTTGCACCCTAACAGAAAAATGTGTCAGATGCATGCTCATCAACGAAAAGGGACATATGATAGATGCTGAAAAAGGTAAAATGCAACAAAGCTTGGTTTAGTTCCTATCTAACGTAACAAATATTTTTTTTCCTCAATCGATGTAACAAAGTTTCAAATTTTCCTTTTTTAACCCATTTTGATGGTAACCCTGCTCATCTTGTAACACTTGATGCCGTGGATACCTGTTTACTAGAGGGTGACGAAGAAGTGTAAAATAAGCTTGACATTATGTCATCAAATGTTACATGATCAACATGTTATCAGTCAAAATGGGTAAAATAATAGGAGACTCTGAAACTTTGTTACATTAAATAGGAAAAGTTGAAGCTTTGTTACATTGATTGAGAAAAAAAAATCTTTGTTTCACTAAATAAGAACCAAGGCAAACTTTGTTGCATTTTGATGCATTTTGCCCTATTGAAAACCTAGGTAGATGGAAGTAAAGCAATAGTACCTCGTTCCATATCAAATTGAATCCTATCTCACGCATTTTAGGAATTCTTTATATGATTTACATAAAAGCTTTGGGACAAAATTTTGAGTTCAGAGAAACACTATCCCAGAAAAATGAACCAACAAGTTATTTGATGTGCCAAGAAGCTCCTTAATGCTGAAAAATAGTGTTACATTTGATATGGGACAGATGAAGTATATTCTAATTGCATACTACCTCATTAATAATTCTGCATGGAAACCGCAACTCAACACTTCGAAATTGGAAATTTCTATCAATAAGATAGCATCCATTCCAAGTTATTAACATCATATAGCGTGTTCCATCGGCTTTCCATGTGGCATAATAATACCGCTGCCTCAAGAGTTGTAAGTTGTCCCTGGATTAGGACAATCAATGGTATAAGAACTTTGAAGAACATTATACTGTTTGAAACACAAAAACATGTTTCTATGATCACTTCATCACTTGGCTAGCATCTTTTACAATAATTTTACCAAAATAAGTACGTATGTAATACGACTGCAGCATTTTATGACAAAGTACTTGAGGTTTAAGCACTCAGGTTAGTGTTTTACGTATTTTACCGTCAAAATAGCAGTCGAAGCTGATGAAAAATGTCAGATTTTAGGGTTATAATTAAATAATCCTGACCCTTCATCAAGCAGAATTGACTCTGAAATACATGCTCTAAATTTTTTATTCAAATAAGTAGAAACGGCCATAGACATAAATCTAGCTGAAACAGACAAACTCACACATGGAATAACGCTAAATCATGTATTTTTTGAAAAGGAAGAAACAAAAGATGATTTAAACATTAAAACTGCACCTGCTAAGAGAAACAGGGTGTGATCCTGGAAATTGTGGCTTTCCTCGTCCCTGAAGATTAAAGAAAAAGAGAAAAGAGAAGGAAAAAGAGTAAAGTTCGCCTCCAAGTAAACAGGCCCATTTCTTTCTGTATTACTAACTCAGGATTAACAAGTAACCAAGTCAAATATCAGTTGGACTCTCACGATTTTAGATAAAAATTTGACAAGTACAAAATCAGCTCCAGATGACAGATTACAACTCTAGGCAGTGCGAAAACTACAACTCCAGACAGTGACCAAATAAACCCAGTATATCCCACCCGGAGGTGGGATCTGAGAGGGGTAACATGTACACAGACCTAACCTCTACCTCAAAAAAAAGTAGAGCGACTGTTTCCTTGAAGACCCTCGGCTTGTGAAATGTGTGCGAAAGAGAGAAATGCATACAAGATAAATTTTGAAAAGCTAGGTGTGAGTAAGCAATAACAACAAATTTGAGCAGGCACAAGAAAAACATAATCAAGGTTAAGAAACCGCAAACCTTGATCTAACTTAGGACTCTGGTAAGTGGTAACCTAACTAACGACTCGCTAACTCTCATTAGTGTAAGTAACACTCAAACATCAAGCTAAAATCCAAGACAAAACAGATAACACTACTCTGTCTAAAATGAAAATGTTGTGAAAACACGCCATAGATAGAAGTTTCCCAAGATACTCACCCGTACATTCAACTTGAGAGCTTGATTGCAGAACTGCCTCATTGTCTCTATCTGATTATATGGCACATTATCTCCCAATATATCATCATTTGTCATCTCGCTTGGTACCATAGCATTTGCCACCTCACCTGCTCCCATGGCATTTTCCATCTCACCTTCTCCCAACACATTTCTCACCTGACCTGCTTGCACATCATTGTCCTGCAAACTCTTATAATTAGAAGATCAAGTACACGGGTGAAACCTTTCATCATAAAACTACCAATCATCCAAACTAAGGGGTCGTTTACCAACACAAATTCAGTAAGCGGTAACCAAGCAAGACTGCAAGAGTGTGGTCTGGGTAAGCATGGACCAAGTCAGAAAGCAACTCCTCCCTTACTGGGTCAGCATATTTGTGGGTCAGAGTGTGTTGGTAAACGACATCCCTTGTTACCAGGTAAGCACTTCTTACTCGGTAAGAGGCAGTCAAAAGATAGTAAAAAACGCCGAAGTTCTAAAGGCATTCTATCCCAACTAATGTTTCCACACAGAATAAAATGATATCAGAAGCTACCTTCCATGTTCCATCCAAAGAACATCTGGATTACATACCTGCAAACCAGCAGTTGCATCATCATCCCGATCAGGTGACCTCTTCCATTCTGGGGTTTGTGGGCAAACAAAGGTTTTAGGCTTTTGTTCACCAAAAACATCGTATAAATCATCAATGTAATCTTGTTTGTAAATCCCTGGAGGACGTGCTTCCGAAAATCTATTTATCGCCTGCATGTGTTACAAACATACACAATTTCAAACTTGATTTGTTCAAAGAGAGACCACATGGAAGTTCTCCCTGACTAGTCAAATCACCTACCTCTGTGACGGAAAGTGATTCTGCCCGTATAAGAAAATGAACAATCATATATCCTGTCCGATTATGGCCATGTGTACAATGGACAAAGATATACTTATTCGAATGAGCTTGTTGGGAATTGAACCGGGTCACCTAATAAACATAAATACAAATGTCAGTAACAGATATCTTCATGAATACCAAAATTCTCAACAACAAAATAAGTAAAAAGGTAAACAAAAAAGGTGGGCATATTTCTCGCTAAACCAACCAAAACAAGTATATCCCACCTGGAGGTGGGGACCTCTACCCCAACAGGGTAAAGCGATTGTTTCCGTGAAGACCGCCAGATAGTTAAAAGTGTTAGAAAGGGAGAAACAGATATGTTAAACATTGAAAAGTTAGATATGAGGAAGCAACAGCAAGACAACTAGTAATAGAAGAAGAAGAAAAAGAAATGTGCTAAAATTTGAGGAACTAGATATGAGTAAGCAACACGAATATAAATAGAAGCAAGTACATTGATATTGCAACACCAATATAAGTAGAAGCATATTGATACAACAGAAGCCTACCTCCTGAATAAATTTTTCTACAGCCTCATTATCAGGCACTGCATCCCTTCCTGCGCACCTGATCTGGCATTTGAAGAAGTGGTTGAGAAATTTAGTGAACTGGTTTTATTGTGGACAGTTATAACATGACCAAGAAGTAGTTACAGATTCTCTTACCTTAACATACTCAATACCTTCTCTCGTCCAATCTGACTCGCGATAGTACCGATTAGTGTTTGTTAGATCTATTACTAAACCTAGCTGAAAGGATGGTATAAAATTTCTTAAGTAACCTGGTAAACATAAAATTGGAACAATTATAGGTAAATAAACATAGAAATAAGAAACTTCACGATCCTATAAAAAAATGCCTTGACATGCTAAAGGAGAACCTAATAAGATCAGTGCTTACTTCTCTCCCTAAACGCCGTTGCTGACGAATTGCTTGTTGAGGGGAATATCTTTTATCAAAAATAACCTTGTCATTGAAAGACTCACCGAGAGGGACTTTTGAAGGTATAATAAAACTTATTGCATCCCCATATGGAGGGCAGTCCAACCAACCTACAGGAAGAAAGAGAACCATATGACTACATTTGTATAAGCGAATCAGATATGGAACAAGGATCACTTAAATAATCCGACTAAAGCACGGTCTATAAATTACTAAAGAAAGAAGTAAAGGCCTAAAGGGGAATGGAAAGATAAACTGGCTACTGAGAAGATTAAGTCATGGCAAAAACAAAATCGGTTTGCTTCACTATAACCCAATAAGCCAGAAATCTGAATCATAAAGATTCCCTCTCACTAGCCAGAGTAGGCTGTGTAAAAAGATCGCCTTTCTTGACTAAATGACTAGCAACAACTACATGAGGTCATGAGCCTATGACATGATCTTAAATTAATTAAAGGATCAAATTTAATTTTATCTAGAAAGCAAGGGGATTTCTTTATCTTTTAAATCAAGAAAAAGGGGAACATTTAAGAAAAAATCTAACTAAAGGTATCTAAGAATACATATCTATGCTAAAAAAATACACACGTATGCTGCATGCAAACACTCCCCACACAAGGAAAATACATCGTCAATTTAAACAACGAAGAAAACTCAAGGCCTACCTGGGGGAAGGCTATTCCGGTCATATAATCCATTGTCTCTACTCTGGAATCCCTGACTACGCTTGGATGGCTGGGACATATGCATTGGGTCCACATCCACATATCTTCTTTTTGATCCCCCATTCCTTCTCTCCTGAGACTCAAAACACTTGAGATCAGATCAGCTGTTATAACTCTAAATAGTTGGTTTCAGTTTGATTCTGTGCACACACTAAATAGCTTATGGTTGTATAATTGTCTAGGTGTACACATTTGCCAAGTGTTTTATGTCAATGATTCAAGCATATGCAGATAAAGAGCATTTCAAGAGAATCCTTATATATCAGGCAAATTGAAAGAACTAAAAAGCTTTCTATAAGCTCCACCACATTGCTCACAATTCCAGCTATTCTTAGAGAGTAATATACACGTTATCGAAGTTGGTATATATCATTAACCATAGAGATATCTATTAGTGACAAAAACTCTCCGCATCATTTACTGAAAGCTATGGACGAAATTTTCTAGGTTGAGGAAAGGATGACCATATACTCTCATGATCACACAAATTTTTAAACGTTCAGAAAGCCCCTCTTCCTGAACACTGGATCCCCATATTTTCCACTTATTATTGATATATTTTTGCAACATACATAAGAAACATGACACTAAACTAGCAAGTTCAAAACAAATAATAAATCCATGTCAAGTCAATAGTTCAATCCAAGAGTAACTATTGATAAATACATCGGTATTCCTTTTCTCTAAGCAAATACAATCTTGAGTTTAAGTCCTTCACAACAAGTTTAAAGAAAGCAAGACACAAATTATTGGATCTTAAATAAGTTGCACATCACAGGAGATTGAAGCCTATCATATTCAAAGGAGGCACAGTACAATGCACATCATTAAATTTTGCCTCTCATGACTAGATTTTAACCTGATTTTATGATAAGAAATTAATATCAAAGAAATGTATTGAATTCTGCTTTTAAACACACAAAATAAGTGTAAAGAAAAAATGTAACCATGAATTCATATAACTATACAAATATCCTACATGAATGTGCATATGTATAGCAAAAGAATATTATAGAGACTATACTTGGTCCATGGTTCCAAGGCCGGTCAATCTTTCTCGTCCAGCAAACTGAGTTTTTATAGTATCTGAACGTATTGAGTCATCTTCCTCTGGTAAAGGAGAGGCATTCAAGTCCATGTGTTGATTCCCCACATCAACAGAAAGCTTTCGTGATATGTAAATCCAACTACTCAGGAAGAACTGAAATTCTAAAACACCAAAAGCTCAATCAACGATATCATACCAAGCATGATAAACTATAACTGCTAGCATGGTGTTAATGTCAACCTGTGTGGATTACAGGCAAAACTTAGTAACAAAAGCACATAGTTTATGGAGCTAAGACATGCCATTCTTAAAAGAAAGTGGGAGACTGCGAGTATTACATTGGAAGGGGCAAGTTCATTTGAGAAACATAAGTATTTTGAGAACCAAACTATTCATGAATTATTCATAACGAATATCATGATATCATGAATAAAGAAAATGCTTGATATTTAGCTCCATTCATCATGAATAATTGGTTATATCGGTTCTCAAAATATTTACAGTTCCTAGATGAACTTTCCCCTATATTTGTAATGCTATAAAGCTAGACACTCATGTTGATTCCAATTTCCAACCAACCATGAACTCCCAGTTACAAATTGATTAAAACAGTTTCCCTTGATCTTGGAAAGAAAGGTTCTTCACCAAGGTGTCAAAGTAGAATATAATCATATATCACCTCACTTTAAGTCACTGCATTATATGATAATGTGTGTACACCTTCTAAACCCAAGTTAATTATGTACTTTCAAACACAATACCATTTTCCCTCATAATAAACCCCATTATCCATTATAAATGATCAATTTGCTCACAACTTAAAAGTTAACAAAATCACTTTTACTTCAATATGAAAGTATCAGAAACAAACAATATAACCAAATTAAATAAAAACTTTCTCCTTATATTCAATTAAACCCTTTACCCCCTAATTGCACCCCCCCCCCCCCCAAAACGAGCCTTTCATCACACTAACGCAGCAAAAGAGTTGTTTAATTCGAAAACCACAAAGCATAAAGAAAGTTCGTAAGAAAAGTAAATGAAATTCAAGATTTCAATTGAAGAACAATAGTTGTATACATATACGTGTATACACAAAACATGGATGAAGATCAACTACGATTTGAAGGTTTCTATGAAATCCGAAACGATTCAGTAGCTAGATCAAATCAAAATTAACCAATAGAGTAGAATGAAGAACACCATCGCACCGTGAAATTGGATTCGGGTTTCGGATTTGGAGGAATGTTTTTTTAGGGTTTTTTGCCCGCCAGACGAACTTGGTGTAAATAAATATAGGGGAGCAAACGTACAAACTGACAATTAAAAACCGCCTATCTAATGCGATCCACATAACGGCGTCGTTTTTCTGCGTCTTACATAAGTGAACGTTTGACTGAGCCGGTGGTAGTCAACGACACAGTTTATTCAGACAGTTATGTATAATTATTTTGTAGTGGCTTAATAATATAGAAAGTGACTTATTCAGTAAGATTTCAACGGGAAGTTTTATGCAGAAAATCAAATTTTTTTCAAACCAGTCCCTCCCATTAAAAAACACGTTTCTTTCATTTATGAAAAAATCCTCTCAAATAAAAACATTTCAAATCTATACAGACAAATTAATCCATACAGACAACTTTATCCATACAGAACTTAATGGAAAACCAACCAAACATCTTCAATAAAATGATCGGCTCAAATAAACTCGAATGGAAATTTAATCACGTTTGAATGTATGTTAGGTTTTTTTTTTGTTAACAGCTTACGTGCATCTCGACTAATTTCGAGGCTAATGGTGGACATAATATAAAATAAAATAATAATTAACTAAAACAAAACAATATTTAAGGAAAAAACAATAGTTAACCAAGAAAGCAATGAGTTTTGGGTCCCTTTTTTAATTTGTTCACATTTATAATTCTAGGTAAACTATTACGGCGGAATTTTTTTTTTAACATGCAGTGGCGGTGGTGGTGGCAGTGGCCGCGATCCCATGGTTGAATGAAATAGCACAAGGGCATAATGGTCTTTATAAAAAAAAGATTTGATGAAATGGAATTTCATATGTGAAATTGGAATTCCATATTAAAACATATAGAATGAATCAAACACATAAATGAAATTTAATTGATGGAATTAACCATGTAGATTCTTTAAGGTTCATTGCATTTCAACGAACCAAATCCTCACCTGATAGTTTTTTAAAATAAATATAATATAATTTTCATGATTCTTTATGAGATCGAACCGAATACATTTTATGTGTGCCAAGTTTTACACTAACATTTATTTATTATGTATCAAATGCTATATTTGTTTTGAAACAACAAGGTTTGAAGGTGCACGAAAAACCCAAGTATGCAAGTAGTCAACACCGGGTTTGGTACCTCATGGTGCGTTTGGTATGCAGACTGGATGAGACAGGACAAAAACCAAGTAGCAAGCATCGATTTGAGATTGGGATCCATTTAAGACTTGTCCAAAACGACTTTGGCCAATTGTTAATATTGGGTATTAGAGATGGCCAAAAATCGATCCTGACCCAAGTCAGGCATGTCCGAAAACGGTCCTTTCAAAAGCGGGCTAGCCGGTCCCGACCAAAAATATTAGGACCACACTAGGCCCAGTTACTAATTCCGGACCGGGCCGTCCTTGAAATTTCATAAAGAGTAAATTACATTTTTCGTTCTCGTGATTTGTTGAAAATTTCCATTTTCGTCCCTATAATTTTGAAATTACAATTTACATCGCTATAGTTTCTAATTCATTATTATTTTTGTTCGTATGATTTAAACTTGATTGCTTTCTTCACCATATGGTTTGCAATTCATTTATAGTCTAGTCACTCATACTTAAAAGTAGTAATTAGCCTCAAGAATGGAAATATAAATAAATTGCAAATTGTAATAACCAGCTCAAAGTTAATAAGTGTAAGTTGGGTGAAAGTTTTGTTAAATCTTTTCTAAGGAGGGGGGGTTAAGTGTAAATGTTTACCTTAAAAGTTAGAATAGGGTTTTTGGGGTATTACTTTGTTTGCGGCCGAGAGAGAGAGGCAGGGAAGAAAGATCGGGCACGAGTCGAGGTGAAGAATCAGTGAAGTTTCGAGCAAGAAATTCTTACAAGGTAATGTTTCTGGATCTATCATCTCCCATTAAGCTTCTTAATCAATGTTTAGTTCATTGGAAGTTGAAATCTGATAGAAAAATAATCTGGATGAGAGGAAGTTGTTTGTTGTGTCATTCTATTTAAAGATCAATTAAGGGTAGTTTAGTATTGGTTAATTGAATGAGAAGTTTAATGAAAATTGAAAGGAACCAATTTATTAAGATTGGAATCTGATTTGTAGCAAGCTTAAGGTCTGTGTTCGTATTTTTGGGTTATTCGAAAACCCAGAATCGCCCCGGTCGGTGTTGGGTATCGGTCAAAGACCCCGGTCAGAGTTGAGTATCGGTCGAAGACCCCGGTCAGAGTTGGGTATCGGTCGAACATTGAAGACCAGTAGTCTGCAAAACACCGGTCGGCGCCTGGTAGTATCGGTTGGCGCCTGGAGCCACCAGTCGGCGCCTGTGGCGGCATCAGTCGACGCACTGGACGGACCAGTCGGCTTCTGGAGCAGCCTCGGTCGGCGCCTGGGCTGACTCCGGTCGACGCCTGGCTGACTCCGGTCGGCGCCTGGCTGACTCCAGTCGACTGGGTTTCGTTGGGTCTATTGTGGGCCGAAGTCCACTATTCTATTTTGGGGGCTGTTAATGTTTGTAGTTAGATCCATTTGGTAGAAAATTGATCCGTTATTTTTGGGAAACTTGTTAATTAGTTTTAGTAATTAATTAGCGGGAAAAGGTACGGGAATAGAAGTCGTTGGATTTGCGAGTTGGGTCCACTATTATAAATTAGTTGAGCGGAGAGTTTACCCGTCTATGTTTCCTTATAGGTTTCCAATCGGTTTATTCGGGTAGACGCAAGATCTAAGTTGAGGACGACAGGTGAGTTTTCTGATCTTAAAACCTCGCAAGTTCATAAAGTTATTTTATGCAACTGAAAGTTAATTGATGGAGTTATTTCAACTGTTTAATTTTGTGAGAAGCTATTTATAAAAATGTATCTCTATTTATGCAAGCATATTATATGTGGAGTTTCATTTCATGCGGTATGAGTTTATTTGTTAACTAGATGTATGCATACATTGTTGTGAGTGGTACAAAGACGGGGGGTGTGGTCCGCCTGTACTCTTATCGGGGGGAGTGTCCCGTTTATGCTATATGGGTGTGTCCCATCTAAGGCAGTATGAGACAGACACGCTGTCACTTTGTGACGGTAGTGTGTGTCGGAAGCGAGCTTTATGTGTAGAGTATCTTTTCAAGCTGAATGAATTGATTTGTTTAAATCTGTGACATATGTGTTAAATCGTATTTTAAGGGATCTCACTAGACCGTTGGTCTAACCCTCACTCTTTTAAAATATAAAACTTTTTCAGGTAAGCTAGGGGTTGGAGGTTATGGGAAAGGGAAGGAGAAAGTTTAAGCAGCATCCACAATAGAAGACTCTTGTAGAGACTTTGGAAATTTTAGTATTATTATCTCAGTTATGTAATAGGTTGTTTATTCGCAAACCTCCAGATTTCTGTTGTTGAATTGAGTCATTTTGGCGTGAGATATTTTATGTCAGTTATTTTCTTTGTTAGCTGTTTTGTCTTGTATGGGTCGTTATAATTGGTATCAGAGTCATAGTTTAAGGGATCTAGGTGACCGGACGGGCCTAGACTTAAACTTAGGAAGTAAGACATAACTGAGATATTAGGAGGACCTTAGGGGGAACGAGTGATCGAGTAGTGAGGACTAACATGTAAGGTAAATTTAAAATTACATCTAACCAATGTAATTATAAATTTACAGGTACATGTGTGTGCTTTACTTGCTTTATCACTTTAGGCTTGTTCTAATTTGTGTGTTGGTACTTTATCTGTAGTTATGTCAGAGAGAGTAATTAGGAGCAGATCCGTGTCGGTAGTTGTGGCGGCACCGGTCAATGAAGTCGTTGAGGATGGACCAGTCGCTCCTCCTCGAACAACCGCAACTAGAGGAAAAGGTCGTGGACGACCTAAGGGTAAAACCACTCAAAAAGCGGCCACACAAGTGGACGAACCAGAGGTCAAGGTTCAAAAGAAGAAAACGGTACGGGTAGCCCGTCGGGCTAAGAGCGTGGAAATAGTGGCCGAACATGAATCTTCTCGTCAAGGAAGTTCGGTTGCGGTCGGAAGAAAAGGACTAGCTAAGAATAAGAAGAGAGGTCCGACTCAGGCTTTTGTGACACAATAGACATTTGCAGCTGAGATGGGAAAGCTTAATGAGACACTGCAAGCTATTCTCACTCATCAAGCTAAGGAGGCATCAGTCAGCCAAGGAAAGAGTGAGGAGAAAGAGTCGACGGAAGTTTCCAATTCGCCGACAACAGCGGTGGGTAGTCACTCACAATCAACGCCCGGTGTGGAAGTTAAAGCTAGTACTAGAAAGGGATGCAGTTACAAGGCATTTACCACCTGTAACCCTCCTACCTTCAAATGGGAGTGTGATCCAGTGGTGGTCATCAAGTGGATTGGAAACATGGAACTGGTGTTTGATACTGCAAGTGTGCGGAAGAAGACAAGGTAGTGTTTGCGCTATCTATGACGAGGGATGATGCAGTGTTCTGGTGGGAAGCGGAGACAGGGGTAAAGGCTCGAAAGCGGCTAGAGGTATGGACTAGGAAACGTTCATAGCTAAATTCAAAAAGCAAGTCTGCCCATTAGCAGTTGTGAAGAAATTGGAGGAGGAATTTCTGAATTTAGAGCAAGGAGATATGTCAGTGAGAGAGTATACAACTAAGTTTCCTGAGAAGGCACGTTTCGCTGAGGTGTATGTGACAAATGAGGAACGTCGGGTGGATCGGTATTTGTTTGGGTTAAGGAGTAGTATTAGAGAACTGGCGGCAGCACGGGAGCCTACTACTTTTCAGGCGGCCGTTAATGCAGCTGAAATGACTGAAAAGGATAAGGCGCGACAGAGGACTGAGAGGGGTGGGGAGAAAAGAAAGTGGGAAGGATCGACACGTGATTTAAAGAAGTTCAAAAGCACCAGATCTGATCAGCAGGTTGCGTAGAGAGTTGTGAACAAGTCGTGTAGCAAATGTAACAGGATGCACAAGGGAGAATGTTTGGCAGATCGGGAAGGTTGTTACAAGTGCGGGAAAACAAGGCATATGGCTCGTGATTGTCAAGGAGGTAGAACTTGTTACCAGTGTGGGGCAGTGGGTCATATGAAGTCAGATTGCTCACAGTTGAAAAGAGGATCAGCTGGGGTTACCGGAGGAAAAGGAGGAGAACGGAAGGTGGAACCCGCCCGAGCCAGAGTGAGGGCGTTTAACATGACAACAGAGGAGGCGATAGAGATACCGGATGTGGTCACATGTACTTTTCTTATCGACTCGACTTTTGCAAAAGTGTTGTTTGATTCGGGCGCAAACCGTTCGTTTGTGTCACCGAACTTTGTTCATAATTTGGGTGTGAAACACAGGGAGCTCAGTATTGGGTTTGAGGTAGAAGTAGCGGATGATAGTCGAGTCTTGGTAAGGGAGGTATATGAGGGGTGTTGTATCGTTATCGATGGACAGTCATTTTCCCTTCGGTTATACCCGATGGGCATGGGAGTATTTGACATCATCGTGGGGATGGATTGGTTGGCGTCAAATGACGCTCATATTGTATGTAATAGGAAGCTAATTCGAATAGCGTTGCCTGGGGGGAAGGAAGTGGTAGTGTATGGGGATCGGAGGGATAGGAAATCGTGTTTGATATCTATGATCAAGGCTAAGCGGTGTCTAGTGAAAGGATGTGTGGGGTTCTTAGCATATGTAGTGGATGCTAAGAATGAGAAGAAGGGTTAGAGTCAGTTCCCGTGGTGAGTGAATATTCGGAAGTTTTTCGGGAAGATTTAACCGCTTTGCCTCCTGATCGGCAAGTAGAATTTCGTATTGATCTCGTACCTGGAGCGACACCCATTGCAAGAGCACCTTACCGATTGGCATCGGAAGAAATGTGGAACACCTCAAAATTCATAGTAAAATAAAACCTGGAAACCTGACAATATGTCGAAAGTAAATCCATTAACTTCCCATAAATGGGATCAGTTCTTAAGACTATACAAACCTATACAAGGTTTTCATCAAAAGAATGGGACTTAACAATGCCCAGCAACAATACTAAAACATCTCCAAAAAAAACCCGAGACTCAAAACTCGTCTCTCCAAAAACCCCGGCACCCACCGCTAATGGAAACCTGTTATACACATCATTTGAGAAAAAATGTCAGACTTAAAGCCTGGTGAGGACATACAGTTTATAAAGCTCAAAATCAGAGATATAGACGTCAGTAACACAAGGAAATCTTTTCATAACTGTTTAATTTATAAAAGATAACATTTTGCCACAACCGGCCCTTTTCGGTCCAAAACTCATCATACGATGACAAAAGAACCATTTTACCAAGGATAGTAGTGTAACACAAAGTAGACCACAAATCCGAGTTATAAGCTAAACACTTGGAGTCCTCAGCAATAAACCCAGAGTTCGTGCTACGAGGTGAGATCGCGCTCCCAAGGGAAACCAATGTATACTCCTTCACTAGGATCATCATGAACCATGGCTAGTATCCGGCCTCACATAACCGTACCAAGTTGCCCCCGAGGAACATGTGATCCATAGCTACAAATTTGGGGAATATAACCTCCCAACAAAACAGTCTACTCCAAAACCTAGGGATCCACTAGTAATGGTAAGGACTCGTCACAACAACATATGTGACCAACCATAAATAAATATATGGTATAAGTACATTTTATAAACAAAATGCTATTCCCAGTTCAACTTCTGGTAAGAATGAAAATCATTAAAATGAGTTCATAAACATTCTTTTCAAATGACCACATAATGTGCAAGTAAAACATCATTTTTACTTCAATAAGGCGGAACCCGTCATTTTGGTCAAATCTGGCCGGGAACCCCGAAAATCACCAAAACTTCATTTATGACAAAATGTAGAGAACATAAAATCATACCGTAGCAATACTTCAGATTTCGCAAATAAGAGTTTTGACATGTATAAAGTTTGTAAAATGGTAGTAGGAACTCACCGATAGGTTTTTGGAATAAAACCCGGAAAACCAGATAACGATCACGACGAAGAGGTGAAGCTTAAAACACCGACCCCTTGCTAGAAACACCGAAAACTAGCAACCAAACGAGACTACGAAGATCGAAAGATGAAAAAAGAGAAAAAGAATTAGGAGAGAGAGAGAGAATAGATATTTAGATTTGTGACCATGAAATTTTGGGGAAACTGAACCTCTTAAGGCGGTCAAAGTAACCACGCGGGTTATGCCGCGACTTCAACTCGCGGCATAACTCGCCCGTGTCCCAAAAACCCTAATCATCCAGTGGGTTTCGCGGGTTGTGTCGCGACCTCTAGTCGCGGTGCAACTCGCGTAGTTCCAAAATCCCATATCCAACAGAGGGTTACGCGGGTTGTGCCGCGACCTCTAGTCGCGGTGTAACTCGCGTAGTTCACTGTTTCTCCCCCAAAATTCTCAAAACCCAAAACGACAACCAATCCAACGCGGAGCTAACGACAAAAGCTTAACATAAGAATATCAAGGTTACACAACGGAAATCCGGGGTGTTACAATCCTCCCCAACTTGGGAATGATTTCGTCCCCGAAATCCTAACTATTCGAAAAGATGAGGATATCTTCGCTTCATATCCTCCTCGGCTTCCCACGTCACATTTGCTCCTCGGTGATGCTTCCACTGCACCTTGACCAAAGTGACTTCTTTATGACGCAACTTCTTAGACTTTCTCTCTAAGATGGCGTCGGGTTCTTCCACACAACGGTTACCTTCGTCTACCCTTAATTCTGAAAGGGGAATTACGCTGTCTTCCACCGCCAAACATTTCCAGAGGTAGCAAACATGAAACGTGTTGTGTATTCTGCTCAACTCCGGTGGCAGTTCCAACTGGTAGGCTTGTAAACCCACCCGTTTAAGTACTTTGAAAGGTCCGAGGAAACGGGGACTCAACTTCCCACGTTTTCCGAACCGTATAATGCCTTTCCACGGCGACACCTTAAGCATAACCTGGTCGCCCACTTGGAATTCCATCGGCCGCCTCTTCTTATCGGCATAACTTTTCTGACGATCCTGAGCCGCTTTCATTCTTTCACGAATGCACTTGACCTTATCGGCAGTCTCTTGCACGATCTCGGGTCCGACAAACTGCTTTTCTCCCGCTTCAAGCCAGCACACGGGAGTCCGACACTTTCGCCCATACAAAGCCTCAAAGGGTGCCATTCCGATACTCGAGTGATAGCTATTGTTATAAGCAAACTCCACCAAAGGCAGGTGAGAGTCCCAGCTACCCCCGAAATCGATGACACAAGACCTCAACATGTCTTCCAAAGTTTGGATCGTTCGCTCGCTCTGCCCGTCGGTTTGCGGATGGTAAGTCGTACTCAACTTCACTCGAGTACCAAGCTCTTTCTGAAATCCATCCCAGAAGTTCGAAGTGAACCGACTGTCGCGATCCGACACGATCGACAATGGTATGCCGTGCCTCGAGACCACCTCATCGATATAAAGCTTTGCTAATTTATCCATCGGTAGAGTCTCGCGCATAGCCAAGAAGTGAGCGCTCTTTGTCAATCTATCAACTATCACCCAAATGGTATCGTGACCTCGAAGAGTTTTAGGCAGTTTCGTCACGAAGTCCATGGTGATATGCTCCCACTTCCACTCGGGAATCTCTAAAGACTGAAGACTCCCATATGGTCGCTGATGTTCGGCCTTGACTTGCGAACATGTCACACAACGCTCTACATAACGCGCCACATCGAGCTTCA
Organism: Arctium minus; assembly: GCA_954870635.1. Lineage (NCBI taxonomy): Eukaryota > Viridiplantae > Streptophyta > Magnoliopsida > Asterales > Asteraceae > Arctium > Arctium minus. The sequence goes on along the minus strand of OX941095.1, from coordinate 69,565,046 downwards.
TTACCGGCCACCAATAGTGCAGCTTCAAGTCCCTGTACATCTTTGTACTTCCCGGATGAATGGAATACTTAGACTTGTGTGCATCTTCTAACAACAGCTCACGGTTACCCCCAACCTTGGGCACCCACACACGACCGCTGAACAGTTTCACTCCACGGCTATCTTCCGTCAGGAGCAATCGCTGTTTTGTCATGACTTCCTCTTTGAGATTCTCTTCCAACAATGCTTCCATCTGAGATGTCTTGATCTTCTCAACAAGACTAGACACAAGCTCAATTCTTGAATGGGTAGCCCGAATACTCCCGCTATAGTCCTTCCGACTTAGCGCATCGGCCACCACGTTCGCCTTACCTGGATGGTAAAGCAATTCACAGTCGTAATCTTTCAGCAACTCGAGCCACCTCCTTTGCCTCATTGTCAGGATCGAATTCTCAACAAGAATTAATTCTCAGAAATAATATCAAAGAAGTTTGCGGAATAACACTTTGATATTCAATAAAACAGTAAATCAATACATAAAATATGAAGAACAAACTGTAAACTTGTATTGAATGCTTTGAAGTTACAAGATTACACACTCAACCTCAATATTGATGAACAGGCTCACCAATACGAATTCTACTTCTCTAGAATTAGGATCTATGCCTTGAGGTTGATTTTTTCTCTCTAGAAGAATGAAAACTGAAAAATTAATTCATTATTCTAAACTATACACTATATATACTAAATATAAAGATAATTAAAATAAAAAATCTTCAGTATATCTTCCATGTATATCTCTAAGCTTCCATGTATATCCTTTCATACGAATCTTCATCATATAAGCAGTATTAATCTTCAGCAGCATTAACTTCCTTCTAGCAGCATTAACTACTAAACAGTACTAACTACTAGCAATACTAACTAGCTAAGCAGTACTAACTTTGTTCAAGCAGCACTAACTTTGACTAGCAGTATTAATTAACACTAGCAGTAGTAACACTCAGCAGTATTAACCTTTATGTCTTCTAGCAGTATTAACTCTGAACCAGCAGCATTAACCACACTTGATGAATTCTTCAGTTCCCAACAATCTCCCCCTAACTTGACTTTTATGAAGAGAAGTCAAGTTCTTCAAATTTTATTCAAGATGCTCCCAAAACTCTATTATGGTCTAAATTCCAGTGTTTGCATCCAATCCCAAACTCTGATTGATGGTTCTTTGAATCAAGTATTTAGCCATTTCTGAATCTGGAACACACCTTAACTTTTTCTTCAACATGGCATGTAGCTTCAGTCTGCTATGATTATACACTCTATCCACTAGGAAGTATTCAGTGTGATTTAAATCCAAAGTCACAGAATATACGCCACTAGTTTCATACAAAGTCCAATTGGTAACTGCTTGAAAAACGCTCCTTATGATCTTCTTCACTTCATCAGGTTTGAACATCATACACAGATACTCCATCACCAGTTTTGTAATTGAAATCCCTGGAGCTTTCAACTGATCTGCATACAACTTCATCCCTATATCAAACATTTCTTCAATATCAGACCTTGAGCATGTTCTGACAATTTTAGCCCAAGTACTGTAGACTTCATACTTTTCATCTTTTCTCTTCAGTCTGATATACTCCTTGCCATCTACTTCCAAAACATCCCAGTGAATGACTTCAGGAGGTTTAACTCCTACAGGTTCCGCTGCAATTGGTTCAGGCACTTTGTCCATCACAACCATGTACATCTTGACATCCTCAGTACTTGCAGGTTCTTTCATTGTAGATGACTCAGGTGCCTCTTCTTCTTCAGCAACCTTTTCAGCCTCTTCTTCCACTAATCTAGGCTTCTTTGTAGGCTTTCTCTTGGCAATCATCTTTGTTCTTTTTAACGTCCTTAGACTTTCACCAATTGTTGTTTCCTTTTCTGGAGTTTCTTGCTCATCAGGGAATGGTTTTTGTAAGAAATCATTGCTTTCTTTCATTCTTTTCTCCATTTCAACCCTTGCAAGATCATCCCCTTGAAGCTTTATCATCTCAGCATCATACATCTTCTTGAGATTCTCAAAAGACATCTTTAAAAACATCTCTACCTTGACACCTACTGCACCCTTGAGGAAAGTAATCATTTTCTTTCTCTCTTGAGCACCCAGGTATGTCTTTGAAGGTTGTCTTTTCCTTGTAGCCATTTTGATCTTTTCAGGCTTCCTCAAAGATGTGGCTTTTTGCTTGGCTTGTTCTGTTGCTAGGCTTTGTTGATAGGCTTTGTTTAACTCTGCAGCCATTGCTTTAGCTATCTCTCTATCCTTTTGCACTTGCATGGTTTCTGCTTCTTCAAATTCAGCCTGTATCTTTCTAGCTAGAGCTTCATCTGATTCAATCAGCTTCTGCTTTTTCATTGGTTTATCAGATTCAACTAGCTTTGCCTTACCTTTATCTTTACCCATCTCCTTCTCAATGCTAGAGTTCTTTGCTGCATCACCTCTTTCTTTTATGACAACTCCTTTGGCCTTTGAGGTGACCTTGGGAGTATCATGTTTTGCTTTGATGAGTGTTTCTGCAACCTCAAGCTCTGTAAGGACCTCTTTTACTTTTTCTGCTGCTTCTTTCAGCTCAGCAGTATTAACCATTTCTGCTGCTTTACTTGAACTGGCAGTATTAATGGTTTCTGCTGCTGGCTCTGTTTCTGCTGCTTGCTCATTCTCCCCCTCAACATCATGTTTTTCCTCTTGCTCCCCCTTAGCTTTGGCATCAGCTTCTGACTCCCCCTTTTTGGGAGCATCAGTCACTGGTTTCCTCCTTCTGAGCACAAATTGTTTCTTCTTCCTTTGCAGAATCAGTTTCCTTACCATTTGCTTCAACTTGATGATTTGTTCTTGTTGTGACAGAACTATGAGTTTAAGCTCTTCTATATCTTTGCCCTGTTTGAGTACATCCATGTTGATGTTGCCCATTGCCTCCATCAATTCATCATAGTTATATCTGTCCTCACCTTCTCCAGGAGTGTTACCCCCTATTGAAGGATCATTGGATCTTTTAGTAGTGGAAGTCCTCTGCCTAGCAGAAGCACTATCCACCCCTGTGGTTTCTTGGCACCAGGGACCTTCAAATGATTGCTCATTCAAAGTTGCCATGGGGGAGGTCTTATTGATGTTACCACTTTCCTCCTCTGTGCTAGCAGGAGTAGTGGCAGCCTCATCACCCATATGCTCTACCTCCTCCTCAGAGAGCACCTCCTTTGGGTTGGGAGACACCCTTGTGGTTTCCCTTTGGATATTCTCTAGGGGAGAATTCTCCCTTAGAGGGCTTAAAGGCTTAGTGGGTGATGGTACAAGAAGGGAAGGAGCCTTCTTTACCTGTTTCCTTGTATAAGTTTGGGTAATTGGAGAAGTGGGCTTATTTAGTAGGGACTGTGGGATAGATATAGAGTGGGAAGGTTGGGCTTGGCTAGCAGTGGATTGATCTAATAGGGGCCTTGACCCTGCTGCCATACCTTCATTGGTTTGGGACACCACCATCATTGTAGAGAACAATGGGGTGTCAACTCCTTCAGAGTCCCCAGCAGATCTTCTCATATTTGAGAAAACCTTGCCTTTGGGGGGTTTAGGTACATATACCCCAACAGGTTGAGGTATATCCGTCAATTGATTAGTAATAACTTCTTGAACAAACCTGGGATACATAAAGAAGCTCTTTTTGTTTCCCATGTTTGAGACAAGATCATTGAAAATCATTTTAGAAAAATTGTACTTTCGGGCAGTGGCCAAGCACACCAAAGCATAAGCAATAGTGCTGCTGAACTCACTCCATGCAGTAGTCTTTTTGGATATGCAATGCATAAGAGTATGGACAAAGAAACGCCATTGGGGTGAGAATTTTGCTTTAGAAAATTTGAAAACACCCAATGAGCCTCCATACCCCATTCTTGTAAGATTTGAAAACAATTCATCATTTGGGATAGAAGTTATACCAGATGCATCGTCTAGACGTAGACTGATGCGAATAACTTCTTCAGTAACTGTCAGTGATTGATCACAGATTCTTGTCTTGATCATTTGCACACCATTTTCCACAACAATGGTTGCATTAGCCCAGAACTGCCTTTGGTGCTCAATGTAGATTGTAGGGGATACAGTAAGAGCATGAGCAATGTGGCTTGACTTGAGGAAGTCCACAATCTGATGAAATCCTGCAGCTTGCTTTGGCTTTTGTAGCATCGCAATCTCGTTGTGCTCGTCGATGAACGTCATGGATGCCATTGATCTTAGTGAAAACTTGCCTGAAAACTTCGAACTTGAGAGAGAAAAGGTTTTGAGCGCAAGAGAACAGTATGCAAAGAGTCGTTATGAACTTTTAGGCGGGCAAAAAGTATTTATAGTATTCGGAATATAAGCAGTATTAACCTAGATCAGTATTAACTACTAGCAGTAGTAACGGCTAGCAGTATTAACTAACTAGCAGTATTAACTGAAAGCAGTATTAACCACTAGCAGTATTAACTGAAAGCAGTATTAACCACAAGCAGTATTAACTGAAAGCAGTATTAACCACTAGCAGTATTAACTGAAAGCAGTATTAACCACGAGCAGTATTAACTGAAAGCAGTATTAACCACGAGCAGTATTAACTGAAAGCAGTATTAACCACGAGCAGTATTAACTGAAAGCAGTATTAACCACGAGCAGTATTAACTGAAAGCAGTATTAACCACTAGCAGTATTAACTATACTTACTCCTTTTAAACTTGCTAATCACTGAGTACTGCTATGCATGTCCTGAAAAAGAAGATTAGTAGCACCAAGAATAAAAATATACAGGTATAAAACCACTTTTTGAGAAGAAGATTATTCAGAGTTTATCATTCCCACACTTGTTACCAAGAAAGTGAATCTACCCACATCAAAAGCTTTAGTGAATAGATCAGCAAACTGATTATCAATGTGAACTTTGACAACTTGAATAAGTTTCTTTTCATTACAATCTCTTATAAAGTGATACCTGATTTCAATGTGCTTTGTTTTTGAGTGCTTGACTGGATTATTTACAATGCTAATAGCATTGCTGTTGTCAATAAAGATTGGAGTGTGTAGAAAGGTTACCCCATAATCCAACATTTGATTCTGAATCCATAAGACTTGAGAACAGCAACTTGCAGCTGCTATGTACTCTGCCTCTGTTGTAGATGTGGATACTGTGGTTTGTTTCTTGCACTGCCATGAGACTAGTCTAGCACCCAAAAACTGACAGCCTCCAGAAGTAGATTTTCTGTCCAAGTTTGCCCCACCTAGATCACTGTCTGAGTATGCTATTAGGTCAAACGGTGAGTTATGAGGATACCAAAGTCCCAATCTGGGTTGCCCTTTGAGATATCTGAATATCCTCTTAACAGCTTGAAAGTGAGATTGCTTTGGCCTAACTTGAAATCTAGCACATACACAGACTGGAAACATTATATCTGGCCTTGATGCTGTGAGATACATGAGAGAGCCAATCATGGATCTATAATAATGAACATCCATATCCTCCCCCTCAAGATCTGCTGTGATCTGCTTGTGTGTTTCCATAGGTGTGCTGGCAGGTTTTGATTCTGAGAAACCAAACTTGATTAGAATATCCTGCACATACTTGGATTGGCAAATGAAAATGCCATCTGACTTCTGTTGAACTTGGAGTCCAAGGAAGAAAGTAAGTTCCCCCATGGAACTCATTTTGAACCTTTGATGCATTAAATCCTCAAACTCCTTGCACATGTTGTTTCTTGTAGAACCAAAAATAATGTCATCAACATATATTTGGACCAGCAAGATATCCTTCTTCTTTCTTTTGATAAATAGAGTCTTATCAATGACTCCTCTTTCAAAGTCATTTTCCAAGAGATAGGATGACAGAGTGTCATACCATGCTCTTGGGGCTTGATGTAGTCCATAAAGTGCTTTCTTTAATTTGTATACCCTGTCTGGATAGCTTGGGTTTTCAAACCCTGGTGGTTGACAGACATATACTTCTTCTTCAATTGAGCCATAGAGAAAAGCACTTTTTACATCCATTTGATAGACTTTGAAGTTCATGTAAGAAGCATAGGCTAGGAATAGTCTGATTGCTTCTATCCTAGCTACAGGTGCAAAAACTTCTTCATAATCTATACCCTCTTCTTGAGTGTAGCCTTGAGCTACCAGCCTTGCTTTGTTTCTTATAACAATACCTCTTTCATCTCTCTTGTTTCTGAAGATCCATTTTGTGCCAACTGCTCTGTGACCTTTAGGAAGGTCTACTAGATCCCATACATCTTGGAGCTTGAATTGTAACAGTTCTTCTTGCATTGCTTCTATCCAGCTAGATTCTTTCATAGCATCATGTGCCTTTTTAGGCTCAAGCTGGGATAAAAAGCAAGAAAGGACTGTATGCTGTTGATCTTTCATTTCTTGAAGCCTGCTTTGATGTCTAGTCATCATAGGAGAAGAGATATCTCCTATTACCAGCTGTGGAGGATGATTCTTTTGAACTCTTGTGTTATGACTAGGTTCTTCATTCAGTCCAACCTCTAGATTAGAGTCATGCAATTCAACTGAAGTGTCTTCAGATGTCACTTCTGATTCTTGAGTCTCCTCATTTCTAGTGTCTTCTTCACTCTGACTTGGTTCAGTAAATGATTCCTTTTCACAGTCTTCATTTACTGTGGGTATGAGAAAAATCACAGATTTAGATATACTTTCTTGAACTTGTGTGATCTCTGATTCTCCACTACCTGTTCCTGTATACTCATTACTGAAACCAAAAGAGTTAGTTAGCGAGTCAATGTCAAATAGCCACTGAGGTCCAGACCCAACAGGATTTGGTGTGTTCTCATTGCATTTGACATTGTCACTTTCTTCAATTATTCTAGAAGAAGAGTTAAAAACTCTGTAGGCCTTACTCTGAGATGAATATCCAACAAGAAATCCATCATCTGCTTTGCTATCAAACTTACCTAAGTGAGATTTGGTATTGAGAATTGTACAAGGACACCCAAAAGGTTTGAAGAAACCAATAAAAGGTTTTCTTTGATTTAAAAGCTCATATGGGGTCTTGTTCTTTTGCTTGACCACTAGAACTCTGTTTTGGACATAACAAGCAGTATTAACTGCTTCAGCCCAGAAGGTAATTGGCAATTTTGAATCAGCCAACAGAGATCTAGCAGCCTCTATTAGTGTCCTATTTCTCCTTTCAGCAACACCATTCTGTTGAGGAGTCCTAGGAGCACTGTATTGTCTCTCAATACCTTTTTCTTCACAAAAGGTGTTTAGATCATGATTTTTAAATTCAGTTCCATTATCTGATCTAATGACTTTTACTCTTTGATTAGTTTGGTTTTCAATTCTTAGAATAAAGGATTTGATAAGATCACTAGTTTCATCCTTAGTCCTTAGAAAATATACCCAAGTAAATCTGGAGTAATCATCAACAATAACCAAGCAGTAAGATTTCTTGCCTATACTCATAACATTTGTAGGACCAAACAGATCCATATGCAATAACTGGAGACAAGAAGAAACAGAATTTAACTCTTTGGTCTTATGAGAAGTTTTGTGTTGTTTGCCTTTAAGACAAGCAACACAATGATCATCACATGAAAAGACTTTTGAAGGTAAACCTCTTACAAGGTTATTTTTAACAAGATTGTTCATAGTCTTGAAATTCATGTGACACATCCTTCTGTGCCATAGAGAGGATTCATCTATAGAAGCTTTTGAAACAAGACAATTTAGAGATGAATCACTATCAACATTGTCCAAATCAAGACAGTAAAAATTGTCCTTTCTTGGAGTTCTAAGTAGTATCATGCTATCATCAACTACCTTGAACCCTGGAGCAAGAATCATACACTAAGTGTTAGTAAATAATATACTGTGTTGTTTGTCACAAACCTGTGATACACTTAACAGGTTGTACTTTAATTGATCAACATAGTAGACATCCTCAAATGTCATCTTACCTTTGGTGACATTACCTTTTCCACTTATCTTACCACCAGTAAGATTGTCTCCAAATGCAACATGTCCTCCATTGATATGCTTGAAATCCTGAAGGCATGACATGTTGCCTGTCATGTGCCTAGAGCAACCACTATCAACATGCCAAATGCTCTTTCCCTTGAGCTGTTGGTTGCCCTGCACATTAATTAAATCAATTAGTATGATTGGGGACCCAAACCAAAGTGATCTTGGGTCTCCCTTTCTCATCAAAGTATTTACATTCCTTTTTAATGAGGTTTTTAAACTCAGAACACTCTTTATTAGAGTACTTTGTCATTATTATTGGCTTAGCAGAACCAACACTAGAAGCAGTACTAACCTTAGAAGTACTAACAGAGTTAGCAGCACTAACAGGTTTAGCAGTACTAACCTTGTTAGCAGCATTAACATTGTTAGCAATAGTATTGCTTCTAGCAGCACTATCATTGTTAGCAACACTATTTATGGTAGCAGTACTAACAGTTATAGTGCTTTTAGGAATCCACATATTGACACTTTCTTTAACATACTTCTTCTTCATGTGGCTTTTAGTTTTAACAGTTTCCTTAGCCACATGGTTCTTTTCAATTTTCTTATAACCAAAGGGTTTTTGCATGGATCTTTGGAAATTCATTCTTTGGTTCATAGGATTGAAATAACAGAATTTTGCAAGATGATTCAATTTGCCACAGATAAAACAAGGTTTTGGTCTATTGATTTTACTCAGATCAACCCCTTGTTTATGTGCCCACTGATTATTCCAGTTTCTTTGATTTCCCCTCTTTTTGTCCTGTTTTTGGTGCTCATTTTTCTTACATGCACACTGTTTGCAAGGACCTGGATTCACAACTGTGGTCTGTTTGTAATGGACCTTACCAGACTTTCCCTCTGTCTTCTCTATGTCCTTGGATTTGATCCAAGCCCTTCCACAATCCTCATTGGTGATAATGTTGTTCTCTATAGAAATCTCACCACTCACCTTGTTCTCCTTACTCTTGCCAATCTCTTTCTCAGTCTTATCCTCAACAACTACCTCATCTAATGGATCTATTTCAGTGGCTCCCTCAGGCAAGTTCTTCCTATCTTTGGTGTCTAACAGGTCTGAAGTAGGAGGAATGTAATTGTTGTTATATGGTGGAGGTGTGGCATTATACCCAATTCCTCTTCTCAGCTTATCATGAATCTGATTTTGCAGTAAAGAGTCCATTGCTTTAGAAGCATTGGAAAACTTTTCTACATCAAGCTTAACCTTGGTTAGCTCCTCTCTCAGTTTTTCACTCTCCTCTTTAGATTTGGTCAGTTTAAGTTCTAAATCCTTTTTCTCCCACTGCCAGTAATTGATGTCATATGAGTGTTGGAGTTCATTGGCTTGAAAACCTTTGATTTGATCTTCAAATCTCTCTACTATCCTCACATAGTCTTTTATATCCTTTTCTAATCTCTTAAGGTCATCACTCATCTTCTGATTGTGATCCCTGTACCTTTTAACAGTGTCTATGCAAGTTTTAGAACAGAGATTAGAACTTACCTCAGATGGGAGATCAGATACTTTAGCCATAAGAGCTTGATTCTGAATAGCTTCTTCTGCTTTATCACTCCAATCAAACCCCATTCCTTGTTGAGAAACAAGGGCTTGAGCAGAGTTTCTGTTGTTATTGAAGCTTCCAGATTGAGTTTGTTGGTGATTGTTGTTGTGAGACACTCCACTTCTGCATTCTCTAGCAAAATGTCCCTTCAGATGGCATTTGTAGCATTCCACCTTTGATTTATCAAACCCTGCTCCATCTTCTCTTCTTTGGGAGAAGTTGTTTCTCCCAGTCCTCTTTATAAACTTCTTAACCCTCATGAAGAGCATGGCCATCTGCCATTTAATATCCATCTCTTCCAGATCATCTGGATGAAGTTGTTCTAAGTCATCATTAATCAAAGAGGAACTTCCATGATTGGAAAGAAAAGCTTCAAACACAAAATCAGTGTCTTTATCTTGATTTGTTCCATTAGCAGCATTAACTGATTCAGGGTTAGCAGTAGAATCAATTGATGCTGATAAGAGTGCAGCATTATGAATATATCCTGAAGGCCTTTTCTTTGCCTCCACCTCAGCTTCAAATACTCTAAGATCATTGTACAGATCATCAAGTTCTTTTTCTTCCAACTGATCATTCTGTCTGAATGACACAGTGTACATGGTCCATTCATCTCCAAGGGACCTTAAGAACTTTCTGTTCACATCATCTTGATCAATTTGTACTCCCATAGTAGCTAGTTCACCAATTAGTTTATTAAACCTGTCAAAAGTTTGAGTCATGGACTCATTCTTAGTTGAGATGAAGTTTTCATACTGTTGCTTTAAGATTGCCTTTTGGTTTCTCTTGGTACTTTTGGTACCTGAGAATCTCTTCTCTAGAGCATTCCAGAGCATCTGTGCATCAGTACAATTGCAGAATTGGTGTTGATACTCATTTGGAATGGCCAAGAGCAGTGTGCTCAAGGCTTTCATCTATGTCTGTCTAGATTTCCTGTCTGCATCTGTCTTTGGAGGAGTTCTTTTGCCATCTTCACCAATCTTTCCTCCATCAGATGGGCCATTCTCAATGATGTCCCACATAGAGTAATCTGTGAGGAGAATATATTGCTTGATTCTGATCTTCCACATGTCAAATTCATTGGATCTGAGCATTGAAACTTTTGAGACCAAAGTACTGCTTGATTCTGTAAGATTTTCCATGATGAATAACTGTTTCTGAAAGAGTTTGGCTCTGATACCACTTGTCAGGATCGAATTCTCAACAAGAATTAATTCTCAGAAACAATATCAAAGAAGTTTGCGGAATAACACTTTGATATTCAATAAAACAGTAAATCAATACAGAAAATATGAAGAACAAACTGTAAACTTGTATTGAATGCTTTGAAGTTACAAGATTACACACTCAACCTCAATATTGATGAACAGGCTCACCAATACGAATTCTACTTCTCTAGAATTAGGATCTATGCCTTGAGGTTGATTTTTTCTCTCTAGAAGAATGAAAACTGAAAAATTAATTCATTATTCTAAACTATACACTATATATACTAAATATAAAGATAATTAAAATAAAAAATCTTCAGTATATCTTCCATGTATATCTCTAAGCTTCCATGTATATCCTTTCATACGAATCTTCATCATATAAGCAGTATTAATCTTCAGCAGCATTAACTTCCTTCTAGCAGCATTAACTACTAAACAGTACTAACTACTAGCAATACTAACTAGCTAAGCAGTACTAACTTTGTTCAAGCAGCACTAACTTTGACTAGCAGTATTAATTAACACTAGCAGTAGTAACACTCAGCAGTATTAACCTTTATGTCTTCTAGCAGTATTAACTCTGAACCAGCAGCATTAACCACACTTGATGAATTCTTCAGTTCCCAACACTCATGTTCAACTCTTTTTGATCAAAGACATACTTCAGGCTCTTGTGATCCGTGTATAGAGTGTACTTCGTGCCGTAAAGGTAATGTCGCCAAAGTTTCAAAGCGAACACCACCGCCGCTAACTCCAGATCATGGGTTGGATAATTCTGCTCGTGTATCTTAAGCTGCCTCGAGGCATAAGCGATCACCTTGCTTTGTTGCATCAACACACATCCCAGTCCCATATTTGAAGCGTCGCTGTATACAACGAAATCTTCCGACCCTTCAGGTAACGTCAAGATCGGAGCTTCACACAACTTCTTTTGAAGGATCCGGAACGCCTTCTCTTGGGTTTCGGTCCATTCAAACTTCACATTCTTCCAAGTCAGAACTGTCAAGGAAGAAGCGATCTTAGAAAAGTCTTGAATGAATCTCCTGTAGTATCCCGCCAGACCCAAGAAACTTCGGATCTCGGACGGACTCTTAGGAGGCTCCCAATTCATCATAGCTTCAATCTTGGAGGGATCCACTTTCACTCCGTCTCGAGTGACAATGTGACCCATAAATTGTACTTCTTTAAGCCAAAAGTCGCACTTGGAAAACTTGGCGTACAACCTCTCTTTTCTCAACACTTCCAGGACTTTACGTAGATGCTGTTCGTGCTCTGTCTCACTCCTGGAGTACACGAGTATGTCATCAATGAATACAATGACCGACTTGTCGAGGAAAGGTCGGCACACTCTATTCATCAAGTCCATAAACACTGCTGGTGCGTTCGTCAGACCAAAAGGCATTACAAGGAACTCATAATGGCCGTAACGCGTTCTGAAAGTCGTCTTCGGAACATCTTCTTCTCTTACCTTCACTTGGTGATAACCTGAACGTAAGTCGATCTTGGAAAAACAACCCGCTCCTTGAAGTTGATCGAACAAGTCGTCTATTCTCGGAAGCGGATATCTGTTCTTCACTGTAGCTTTGTTCAACTCACGATAGTCAATGCACATTCTCATTGTGCCATCCTTTTTCTTGACAAATAAGACCGGAGCTCCCCAAGGTGACGAACTCGGTCTTATAAAGCCTTTCTCCAATAGCTCTTGGAGTTGTGCTACCATTTCTTGCATCTCCGATGGCGCTAAACGATAAGATGCTTTAGCGATCGGTGCAGCGCCAGACACAAGATCAATCCGAAACTCTACCTGACGATCGGGCGGCAACCCGGGCAAAGTCGTCCGGAAAGACATCTGGATACTCATGCACGATCTTCACATCTTCCAACTTTGACTTCTCTAAACTGGCATCGATCACATAGGCTAGGAAAGACGAACATCCTTTTACTAAACACTTGCGTGCTCTTGCCATTGTGATTATTGCCACTTCACCCTTCCTCTTTTCACCATAGATGACCACGACCTCTCCAGAGGGGTTGGGAAGTCGAATTATCTTCTTGGAACACACGAACTCGGCCTGATTGTTTGACAACCAATCCATACCGATTACCACATCAAAACCCCCGATTGACATTGGTAGTAGATCGATCGGGAATTCTCTCCCTTCGATACTAAGAGCACACTGCTTCAGAACTTCGCGGATCAGAACTCGTCTACCATCAGCTATTTCTACTACTAACGCATCCTCAAGACTAGTAGTGGGCATAGTAATTTTCTGACGGAACAAATCAGATACGAAAGAGAAACTAGCACCCGTGTCGAATAAAATACTAGCAGGTACAGAGTTTATAAGGAAAGTACCCGATACCACGTCAGCTGATGTTCTGGCCTCTTCGGCCGTCATCTGAAATGCTCGACCCGGAACCTTCGGAGGGTTCTCCTTCCTTGCTGGCACGCTACCCGACACAAGCTTCGGGCAATCTTTCCTCGCGTGCCCCGGTGCCTTGCACTCAAAACAGATGATTCCCCTGACTGGGCAAACTCTGACAGTATGACCAGGCTTCCCACACTTATAGCAAGTTTGAGAATTGCTGTAACAGTTACCGTGATGCTTGGTTCGACACTTCGGGCACCACTTTGCTTCCTGGTAACTGTTGAAGTTGCGGTTTCCAACAAAAGGTCGGGCCCGCTTGGGAGGTACGGAGTTGCTCTCCCACTTTCTCTTTTCAGGCATCACCACTGCCTTCTCAGATTTGCCCTTCACGAACATCTCCTCCATGAACTGAGCTTCCTCCACCATCTCTCGGAGGTTGGAAGCTTTGAAATTATGGACCATGGATTGCATGTCCGCTGGCAAGCCGTTGAGATAAGCTTTCATCTTGTCTTTCTCTGTTGGGGCAGCGTGCCCCACCAGACCAAGCTTCTCCATAAACTGACGGGTGTACTCCCTCACCGTCAGGCTTCCCTTCACCAAAGACCGGAATTCTTTCTCAATTCGGTCCATGGTCCTCTCGTTGCAGAATTCCTCTAGCAACTTCTTCTTAAACTCGGCCCAAGACAACTGAGTCAACACTTCAGGAGATAGAGTGGATTGGATGATATTCCACCAGATGAGTGCAGTGTCCCTCAGCAGTTGGGTACCGAACCGCTCCCTCTGATCATCACCACATTCGGAAGAGCCAAAAGCTTGCTCAACCGCTCGGATCCACTTTACGCACACCACCAGGTCATCAGAACCGAAGTATTCTAGCGGTCCGCAACTCATAAATGACTTATAGGAACAACTTTTCCTATTCCCCGGAGCACCAGAAATCCCGTGCTCTACCGCTGTGACCCTTATACCATCGCCTCCAGAACTTGCTACGACGTTCTCCACAACCGTCTCACTTCTCCGATTGTTTAGGTCTCGGTCCTCTATTGCTTTCAACATAAACTCTTGCTGCTTCGCCATCTCTTCCCTCATTGCCAACATCACGCTGGCCAACATCACGCTGGCCAACAACTCTGACTGGGGATTAACATCCCTGATGACTGGGTGGGACGAAGCCAGGTCTACTCGCGGAATGACCTCTGGCCCCCCACCGAGCACTTGTTGAACGGGTGGTCGAACGATAACCTCAACTCCTTCCGGCTGACCCGCTGTAGAGGCTGTCGCTTCCAGACCATCAACACGAGCACGCGGTCTTCCACGCGTACCTACCATTTTAAACTGCTACACAGATCAGAGGAAGAGATAAGAGAAAGATAGGAAACACGAAAGGAAAACGTACTACCACATTACCAATTGTCATATTAACAGCAAATCAAGCACTCTTACGTATGATATCCTCATAATAACATTAGCTAAGTGAAATTATGAACATACAACACATAACGGTTCTTGTCACCACTACTACAACGCCTGATAAACGTACTTTCCGTCGACTCTAAGACTAACCCAACTTAGGAGCTCTACCCCATTCTCGCGGATCAATTCTTAATATACTCAGTCTAAGTCTAGACATCTTACATTTATGCCTACTTCGCTTAAATTAGAGCTCTGATACCAACTTGGAACACCTCAAAATTCATAGTAAAATAAAATCTGGAAACCTGACAATATGTCGAAAGTAAATCCATTAACTTCCCATAAATTGGATCAGTTCTTAAGACTATACAAACCTATACAAGGTTTTCATCAAAAGAATGGGACTTAACAATGCCCAACAACAATACTAAAACATCTCCAAAAAACCCCGAGACTCAAAACTCGTCTCTCCAAAAAACCCGGCACCCACTGCTAATGGAAACCTGTTATACACATCATTTGAGAAAAAGTGTCAGACTTAAAGCCTGGTGAGGACATACAGTTTATAAAGCTCAAAATCAGAGATATAGACGTCAGTAACATAAGGAAATTTTTTCATAAAGGTTTAATTTATAAAAGATAACATTTCGCCACAACCGGCCCTTTTCGGTCCAAAACTCATCATACGATGACAAAAGAACCATTTTACCAAGGATAGTGGTGTAACACAAAGTAGACCACAAATCCGAGTTATGAGCTAAACACTTGGAGTCATCAGCAATGAACCCAGAGTTCGTGCTACGAGGTGAGATCGCGCTCCCAAGGGAAACCAATGTATACTCCTTCACTAGGATCATCATGAACCATGGCTAGTATCCGGCCTCACATAACCGTACCAAGTTGCCCCTGAGGAACATGTGATCCATAGCTACAAATTTGGGGAATATAACCTCCCAACAAAACAGTCTACTCCAAAACCTAGGGATCCACTAGTAATGGTAAGGACTCGTCACAACAACATATGTGACCAACCATAAATAAATATATGGTATAAGTACATTTTATAAACAAAATGCTATTCCCAGTTCAACTTCTGGTAAGAATGAAAATCATTAAAATGAGTTCATAAACATTCTTTTCAAATGAGCACATAATGTGCAAGTAAAACATCATTTTTACTTCAATAAGGCGGAACCCGTCATTTTGGTCAAATCTGACCGGGAACCCCGAAAATCACCAAAACTTAATTTATGACAAAATGTAGAGAACATAAAATCATACCGTAGCAATACTTCAGATTTCGCAAATAAGAGTTTTGACATGTATAAAGTTTGTAAAATGGTAGTAGGAACTCACCGATAGGTTTTTGGAATAAAACCCGGAAAACCAGATAACGATCACGACGAAGAGGTGAAGCTTAAAACACCGACCCCTTGCTAGAAACACCGAAAACTAGCAACCAAACGAGACTACGAAGATCGAAAGATGAAAAGAGAGAAAAAGAATTAGGAGAGAGAGAGAGAATAGATATTTAGATTTGTGACCATGAAATTTTGGGGAAACTAAACCTCTTAAGGCGGTCAAAGTAACCACGCGGGTTATGCCGCGACTTCAACTCGCGGCATAACTCGCCCGTGTCCCAAAAACCCTAATCATCCAGTGGGTTTCGCGGGTTGTGTCGCGACCTCTAGTCGCGGTGCAACTCGCGTAGTTCCAAAATCCCATATCCAACAGAGGGTTACGCGGGTTGTGCCGCGACCTCTAGTCGCGGTGTAACTCGCGTAGTTCACTGTTTCTCCCCCAAAATTCTCAAAACCCAAAACGACAACCAATCCAACACGGAGCTAACGACAAAAGCTTAACATAAGAATAACAAGGTTACACAACGGAAATCCGGGGTGTTACAAAATGAAAGAGATGATGACCCAGCTGCAAGAACTACTCGACAAAGGGTTTATCCGTCCTAGTACCTCGCAATGGGGAGCGCAAGTGTTGTTCGTTAAGAAGAAAGATGGATCTATGAGGATGTGCATAGATTATCGGGAGCTCAACAAGGTCACAGTTAAAAATAAGCACCCGCTTCCCAGAATTGGCGATCTATTTGACCAGCTTCAAGGGGCAAGTTACTTCTCGAAGATAGATCTTCGATCGGGGTATCACCAGTTGAAGGTGAGGGAGGAGGATGTACCTAAGACTGCTTTCCGTACGAGGTATGGACACTACGAGTTTCTGGTTATGCCCTTTGGGCTGACCAATGTGCTTGCGACTTTCATGGACTTGATGAATAGAGTGTGTAGTCCACTCTTAGATTAGTGTGTCATAGTCTTTATAGATGACATACTGATTTATTCACGGTCCAAGGAAGATTATGAAACTCATTTGCGAGCAATATTGGAATTGCTTAAGCGTGAGAAATTGTACGCCAAATTCTCGAAATGCGAATTTTGGTTGAGGGAAGTACAATTTCTAGGACACGTGGTGTCGAAAGACGGAATTAAGGTTGATCCAACCAAGATTGAAGCCATTCGAGAGTGGGAAGCGCCGAAAACACCATCAGAAGTAAGGAGTTTTCTAGGATTGGCGGGTTACTATAGAAAGTTTATCCAAGACTTCTCGAGGATAGCCACGCCATTAACAGCGCTAACCAAGAAGAATGTCAAGTTCGTGTGGGCGGAAGCTCAGAAGGAAGCGTTCAGTAAGTTGAAAGAGAGTCTGAGTAGTGCGCCTATCTTGTCCCTACCCAACGAAAATGAAGGATTCATAATCTATAGTGATGCTTCAAAGTAGGGGTGCTCACGGGTTGGGTTGATCGGGTTGGAGGCTTTTCGACTAATCAACCCAATATAGGCGGTTTGAAAATTTTACAACCCAACCCAACCTAACCCGAACGAGTTGATCGGGTTGTGTTTAAACAAGATGACATGATGAGATTTCAGTCCTGGGACAATCTGCCTAAAGACAATGAGAGAGGTTTAAATCGTAAAATACAAAACAGCAAGGTGCTTTACCTACAAAGTCTCGACAAAGTTCCCTGTCTGAGAAGTCTCGACAAACTCGAAGATGTAATTTTCCTGGAATCATAGAAAAGATTGTTATATCCAAACACACAACTTTCACATAAAAAAAATGATGAAATAAACTGTGAATGGGAAAAAGAAACAAAAACCTGATCTTGAGTAAGATTAAGTAATGCAAGTCTGTTTGAACCCTCCTTGCTGGATTTATGTCCTAGAAAATAACAAAACAGATATATGGAAAGCAATCAACATCTTTATTCAGTTATAACAATTAACACAATGCACTAATGAAAAGATTACATTACATAAGACCCTTATGTTCATTACATCATACCTTATATATTCTCCTGCCTTTGGTTCTTGGCTTGCAGAGATGCACTGATAGATATCGTCAAAGTGGTTGTGGTTGGTCAGTCATAGTGGTTTGTATACTTATCCATGGTTGGAATTTGGACAAAACCAACCCTATTATCTGAATCAACAACAGTGTTGTTAATTCAAGGTCAAGAACTCGAGATGCAACAATTTTGTGTTGATTTAAATCGAAAGCATCAAATGGCTATAACGAGGCTGCGTGTATATTCAAACGACTTGTCATCAAGTTTTGTAAATAAGTACTGAAATGGTTAACTATTAACTAAGGAGAAATCATAAGTAAAAGCCACAAATCAAAGTAAAAGCACAAATCAGTAGCAGAAGTCGATCGAAGAAGCATAAATCAAAGTAAAAGCCACAAATCAAAGTAAAAGCTACAAATCAAAGTAAAAGCCACAAATCAAAGTAAAAGCTACAAATCGATCGATAATCGATCGAAGGTTACAACTTTCAAATCAAAGAAGCAGATGTATAACTTACCAGTAATCGAAGGGTTTTAGGAGCAGAAATCGACCGAAGGGTTTAGATCGAAGGTAGGGCGGCAGGCGGCGATTTAAATCTTTCTCGACTCTCTCTCGACAGTCGACTCTCAAGTCTCAACTCGATCTCTTCTGGAACTGGAAGGATGGAGAAGAGAATCAAGATATTGGAATTTGGAATTTGGAATCAGAAGCATAATCGTGTGTGACTGTTGTGTGTATTGTAAAAAACTGGAAAAAAGGCGCTTTAGGTCAAGGGTTCTCACGGATTCATGGGTTGGGTCGGGTTCTATTGGGCCTGGCCCAATTCCGACCCAATAGAGTCGGGTTCGCTATTTTTTGTATCAATAATGCTTTGGGTTACCTCGGATTGGGTTTTTTTCGATTTTTTCGGGTTGGGTTGTCGGGTTTTTGAGCACCCCTACTTCAAAGTTGGGTTTGGGGTGCGTGTTAATGCAAGAAGGTAAGGTGATTGTGTATGCATCTCGTCAGTTGAAAGAGCACGAAAGGAACTATCCAACGCATGACTTAGACTTGGCAACGGTAGTCTTCGCTTTGAAGATTTGGAGACATTACCTATACGGGGTCAAGTGCTAGATTTACACGAATCATAAGAGTCTTCAACATATTTTCAATCAGAAGGAACTCAATATGAGGCAACGTAGATGGATGAAGTTGCTGAGCGATTACGACTGTGAGATCCTATACCATCCGGGCAAAAGCCAACGTGATGGCGGATGCTCTAAGTCGTAAGGAGAATGGAGAAGTCACAAAGGTGGTGGCTTATTGTGTTGAGGTTGTTTTCGACTTCTTGGG
This sequence comes from Arctium minus, assembly GCA_954870635.1. Taxonomy (NCBI): domain Eukaryota; kingdom Viridiplantae; phylum Streptophyta; class Magnoliopsida; order Asterales; family Asteraceae; genus Arctium; species Arctium minus. Next base: position 69,545,811 of record OX941095.1, on the reverse strand, counting down.
AGAAATCAAGGGTTACCAGAATAAAGCTTTATTGGTGGGAAATTGGAAGAGTGAGAGAATAGTTGGAGTCATTAATTTGTTAACCGACGACAGTCGCGGGGTGAAATGTTTCCAGAATAGAGTATGGATACCCAAGTTGGGAGAACTCCGAAAGAGAGTGTTGGAAGAAGCGCACAAATCACGTTACTCAGTGCACCCGGGAACCAACAAGATGTACCGAGATATGAAGCAAGGATATTGTGGCCAGGTTTAAAGAAGGATATTGCCTACTTCGTCGAGCGATGCTTGACATGTTTGAAAGTTAAAGCTGAACACCAGAGACCGTACGGGGAGCTTCAACCTTTGGAAATTCCAGTCTGGAAGTGGGATGATATTTCAATGGATTTCGTTAATGGGTTACCGCGATCACCTAAAGGGCACGATGCCATTTGGGTGATAGTGGATCGACTCACAAAGTCGGCTCACTTTCTACCGATCAAAGAGACGTACCCGGTAGAGAGATTGGCCCGATTGTATATAGATGAGATAGTATCCAGGCATGGAGTATCGTCGTCAATTGTGTCGGACAGGGATGCTCGTTTTACGTCTTCCTTTTGGAGAGGCTTACAAAGAGAGTTGGGATCGCAACTAAAGTTGAGTACAACTTATCACCCTCAGACTGACGACCAAAGTGAGAGAACCATTCAAACGCTCGAATACATGCCCCGAGCTTGTGTAGTTGATTTCAAGGGTTCATGGGAAGTTCACCTACCGTTAATAGAATTTTCTTATAATAAGAGTTATCACGCGGGCATTCAGGCAACACCGTTTGAGGCATTGTACGGTCGAAAGTGTAGAACACCGTTGTGCTGGAACGAAGTGGGAGAGCAACAGCTGACAGGTCCCGAGATAGTACAATTGACTGCAGAAAAATTAAACTGTATTCAGGAGAGGTTAAAGACGGCTCAAGATCAGCAACGGATGTACGCGAACAAACGAAGAAAGCCTATCGAGTTTCAAGTAGGCGACAAAGATATGTTGAAAGTCTCGCCTTGGAAATGAGTAGTTAGTTTCGGAAAGAAATGTAAGCTTCGTCCGAGGTTTGTTGGGCCGTTTGTTATTTTAAAGCGTGTAGGAGAGGTAGCTTACAGACTCGAATTGCCTGGGGAGTTGCAGAAAGTTCACCCTACTTTCCACGTGTCAAATCTGAAGAAATGTTTGGCGGAGACCGATGTGGTTGTGCCGTTAGAGGATATTCAAGTGGATGAAAAATTAACTTACGTCGAAGAGCCGGTGGAAGTTATAGACTCTAAGGTAAAGAAGTTAAGAAATGAGGAGATCAGGCTGGTAAAGGTGCAATGGAGATTTAACAAAGGGCAAGAATCCACATGGGAAGTGGAGTCGGTCATGAAGTCCCAATACCCTCATCTTTTCGACAATGGAATTTCGGGGACGAAATCATTTTGAGGGGAGGATATTGTAATAACCAACTCAAAGTTAATAAGTGTAAGTTGGGTGAAAGTTTTGTTAAATCTTTTATAAGGAGGGGGGTTAAGTGTAAATGTTTACCTTAAAAGTTAGAATAGGATTTTTGGGGTATTACTTCGTTTGCGGCCGAGAGAGAAAGGAAGGGAAGAAAGATCGGGCACGAGTCGAGGTGAAGAATCAGTGAAGTTTCGAGCAAGAAATTCTTACAAGGTAATGTTTCTGGATCTATCATCTCCCATTAAGCTTCTTAGTCAATGTTTAGTTCATTGGAAGTTGAAATCTGATAGAAAAATAATCTGGATGAGAGGAAGTTGTTTGCTGTGTCATTCTATTTAAAGATCAATTAAGGGTAGTTTAGTATTGGTTAATTGAATGAGAAGTTTAATGAAAATTGAAAGGAACCAATTTATTAAGATTGGAATCTGATTTGTAGCAAGCTTAAGGTCTGTGTTCGTATTTTTGGGTTATTCGAAAACCCAGAATCGCCCCGGTCGATGTTGGGTATCGGTCAAAGACCCCGGTCAGAGTTGAGTATCGGTCGAAGACCCCGGTCAGAGTTGGGTATCGGTCGAACATTGAAGACCGGTAGTCTGCAGAACACCGGTCGGCGCCTGTGGCGGCATCGGTCGACGCACTGGACGGACCAGTCGGCTTCTGGAGCAGCCTCGGTCGGCGCCTGGGCTGACTCCGGTCGGCGCCTGGGCTGACTCCGGTCGGCGCATGGCTGACTCCGGTCGGCTGGGTTTTGTTGGGTCTATTGTGGGCCGAAGTCCACTATTCTATTTTGGGGGTTGTTAATGTTTGTAGTTAGACCCATTTGGTAGAAAACTGATCCGTTATTTTTGGGAAACTTGTTAATTAGTTTTAGTAATTAATTAGCGGGAAAAGTTACGGGAATAGAAGTCGTTGGATTTGCGAGTTGGGTCCACTATTATAAGTTAGTTGAGCGGAGAGTTTACCCGTCTATTATAGGTTTCCAATCGGTTTATTCGGGTAGACGCAAGATCTAAGTTGAGGACGACATGTGAGTTTTCTGATCTTAAAACCTCGCAAGTTCATAAAGTTATTTTATGCAACTGAAAGTTAATTGATGGAGTTATTTCAACTGTTTAATTTTGTGAGAAACTATTTATAAAAATGTATCTCTATTTATGCAAGCATATTATATGTGGAGCTTCATTTCATGCGGTATGAGTTTATTTGTTAACTAAATGTATGCATACATTGTTGTGAGCGGTACAAAGACGGGGGGTGTGGCCCGCCTGTACTCATATCGGGGGGAGTGTCCCGTTTATGCTATATGGGTATGTCCCATCTAAGGCAGTATGAGACAGACACGCTGTCACTTTGTGACGGTAGTGTGTGTCGGAAGCGAGCTTTATGTGTAGAGTATCTTTTCAAGCTGAATGAATTGATTTGTTTAAATCTGTGACATATGTGTTAAATCGTATTTTGAGGTATCTCACTAGACCTTTGGTCTAACCCTCACTCTTTTAAAATATAAAACCTTTTCAGGTAAGCTAGGGGCTGGAGGTTATGGGAAAGGGAAGGAGAAAGTTTAAGCAGCGTCCACAATAGAAGACTCCTGTAGAGACTTCGGAAATTTTAGTATTATTATCTCAATTATGTAATAGGTTGTTTATTCCCAAACCTCCAGATTTCTGTTGTTGAATTGAGCCATTTTGGCGTGAGATATTTTATGTCAGTTATTTTCTTTGTTAGCTGTTTTGTCTTGTATGGGTCGTTATACAAATGATATGGATGAATACTGAAATTTCAAAACCATAGGGACGAAATTAGAAATGGAAAAAAAAACGAAATCGAAGGTGAAAACCGAAAACAAACATTTTGGGTCGTGTTCGGGGACTTGTTAACGGGGACGGGAACCATCCTCACCGGCCAGACCCGATATATATATGATATATAATACATATTTTAAACTTCAAAATCATTTTGGCCTACAACTTAAATATATATATATATATATATATATATATATATATATATATATATATATATATATAATAGAAGTGTACTCGCGCAATGCAGCTAGATACATCACGATTTTAATGTTTCATTTTATTTTCTGTTTTTTGTCGATTTACATTACGATTTTGGATGGTTGTGAGATAGTGATAATGATTTTTTTATATAAATTTGTTTAATTTAGACTTAATAATATAATGTAATTTATTTTGGTTTAATAATATAATTTTTTTTATAAAATATTATGTAAGATTTTTTAATTATATTTTAGATTTTTTATATCTAAAATATGCTGAGAGTTATTTTAGGGAAGTTAAATTGAGAAATGATTTTAGGGGAGTTAAAATGGTTAGAGATAATGATTGAAAATTAATGAATAACATTAAATGTAGTACATACAACTTTGATGATTGTTTTTTAAGTAATTAGCATTAAATAGCAGTACATTAAGCTTTAAGACTTGTTTTTAAGAGTTTTTATGTCATATTTATAATATAGTATATATATATATATCTATTTTAAAATCCCAAACCCAATTTTAAACTTGTGTTTTTTTTCGGGTTCGGATTTGTTTCGGGTTAAGGGGAAAAGCAACGGGTAACGGTGATTTTTTTTTCTTAACGGGTTCCCCAACGGGGAAACCGCGGGGACCCGACGGGGATCCCCGACAGGGATCGGTACGGTTACGGAGACCGGGATACTTATCGGTTTCGGAAACGGAGACCCTAAAAACCGGCCCGAAACAAGCCCGTTGCCATTCCTAGACGAAATCCCCAACTTTTAACAAACCACAAAGACCAAAACAGGTAATTTACTCTTTTCATAAATAATATAACCTGTACCGGACTTTCGGATCATAACCGATCTCGATCCTCGTCCCAATCGGTCTTTCACCGGGCCGGGCCTAATTTGGCAATCTCTAAACGGGTATGGTTCCCAAAGGCGACCAGCCCATGGTTATAAATATTGGGCTTTTTAAATGGGCCGGCTGACGTCAGTGGCCCAATAAGTTAAATAACAACGATAAAACCACGATTATCTCGTGCAAAAGCCCTAAAACTGCAAAACCCTCATTTCCCCCTTCACGTTTTCCGGCAAATTGTAAAAATCCTCAGTCTCTTCTTCATTCTCTCCGGCAATGAAGCTCGTCCGGTAAGTCTCAAGGTTATCTGTGTTTTTCCTTTAAATATTTCTGAGAATTTGGAGGTTTTCTTTTTACGATTTTGTCACTGATGTTGTGTTTTTTTGTTTGGTTTTTGGTTGATTTTGTTGGCTGAACAGGTTTTTGATGAAGCTGAACAACGAGACAGTTTCGATCGAGCTCAAGAACGGGACTGTTGTTCACGGGACAATCACAGGTTTCTATCCGTTTCTTCACTCGTTTTTTACAGGAATTAGTTACTGAAAATCGTGCATTTTACGGTTTCGTTTAGTTATGATTCGAAATTTACTTCGTTATTTAGTGTCGTCGGAACAGCCATTGATCCTTGTCTATTGTGTGTTGAATCCCTTACAAAGTAATTGATGTTGTGCGATATTTTTACATTTCGTTGAAGAACGAGGTTAAGTCGATTATGTTATTGTAGGCTTCATAGTGATTGGGTTTCAGCTCGTGTTTGCACTTTGCAATGAAAAATTATAATCGTCTTAGTAGGTTCCTCTTGCGTCATTTATTTCATATGGTCTGTTTAGAGGCTGTAGGATGTTAACTTGACTTGTTCAGAAATGTAAGCGGAGAACAATATTCTGGACTCATAACTTTGTAGTTATTTGTTATAACCATATAATCCTTCTAGGAAGCAGGAAGGTTTCATATATTTCAGTGCAGTGGTGTATTAGTAAATGTCATATGCAAATTTGGTGTGAAGGCGCTTCTAGCAGGTTAGAGTTGGTTTTGTTAGGTATATGTCATGTCAAGTTCCACATGTATTGCTTCTTAAATAGGTCTGGAAATTCGACAAATAAATGTTAAATGCCAATTTAAATTTTTGTTACCGCGAGATATATTGGCAGCCGCGGATCGTTTGATTCGAATTTCATTCAATTTCTGAAATCAATTACAAATACAAAAGGGTCTTTTGCCGACAAGTATATGCGTAAGGAAAATGTTTGCGGAATTAAAATTATTAGGGATCATGATTGCAAAAGGCCGTGAGACATAAAGTCCTCCACTCAACTAGTGGCTGAGGCAATGTGAAGGACCACATGGAATAAATATATTTTACGTATATGAGGAGTACAAGCTTGAAGGTAGGAGTCACAGATTCACCAAATTAATTAAACTCGTATAATTAAAAGGGATGATGGATCTGGAGATCGTGCAACTATTACACTTTGTGGAAATTGGCTACTCATTCAAAAGTTGCAAAGAGGCTACTCGCCGCACATTTTTAGGCCAATCTCTCTCCAGAATACACTTACTCTTGCAAGGCAAAACCAAACACAAAAATACGAACAAAAAAAAGAAAGAAATTGTTTCAGTTGACAAATTGTTGCCTAGTGGCGTGCTGTACTTTCGAAAAAGCAAGTAAATCTTTCCCATTATTCGTTCTTTTCCTGTTCCCTTCTCACAAACCCACTTTCTGCTCTCGGCCTCTCGCCCTTTCCTCTTATTACCTTCACTGCCATGCCGGGGATCGTTCAAATGAATGTCCTAAATTGTGACAAGCTAGTTGGATTTCTTTGTGTGAACATGTATGGAAAGTTGCTTTATAATTGATTCAATTGAATGAGACCATTAATGTTGGTGTGGGGAGTATTAGAAGTTCAGTTACTCATACTTCAAGTGTCAATAATTATACCATACCTTTCAAAAGATGATTATGAATGGGGTTTTACATGAAGGAATATTAGTTTTATAATATAATAGTTGTATGGGATGCTGCTAGACCGTAGTTATCACAGCGCTACAACTAGTCATGGCGGTAGTCAATTGCCACGTGCTCATTAGTCATTATGCATGGCATGTTTTTTGTACAGGAATCATTCAATAAATGCCATTTATATGCATATGGCGCTAAGAGTTTGCTACCATTTAAATGCACGCTGCACTTCAAATAATATTTATTGCCTACACCTTAAGAATTAATACACATTATATAATAGTATTTTAAAACCATTAAAACAAGTTAACATTTAATAGCACCATAATTTTTGTTCCTTTTTGATATTTTATTCAAAACGTTTATTATTTTTTTGATATATAAACTATGTCGCTTTTTTAAATATAACAATTAATGTTTCTGCTTGTAACTTCTATTCAAACAAAAATGATGATAGTCCCACCACTCTGTAGTAAATCAGTAAAAGATGCAACACACTTTTTAAGCAATCAAAGAGAATTTGTAGATAATTCATCCACCAATTGATGAAACATATGCACAGTTACACACCTACCAACTGAAAATTTATAACCCTGCTACATGCTTATACACAAACTTAGCGAAGGAGCTGTAAGCAGGGGAAGAAAAAATGGAATAGAGGGACAGTAGATGAATCGTAATGGCATATGATGTTATGTTGAAGCGAGACAAGTTCATTGTCTAGCTTCTCTTCCTCATTACTTAACTAGGGTTTTTCGTTTGCCTTTACATTTTCATTTTATAGGTCGTGATCTGGTGGGTTATTGGATGTGATTTGTTTGAGTTAGCTAATAGTGTTGCTTCATATTTCTAGTCAATTACGTTGCATACGCTCACATGACGATGCATGGTCATAACCTATATCAACTGCCAGGACACCTAGGCGACACCATGATAACTATGCACTAGATTTACTAAATTAAATGACAATAATTTACAACTAAAATAGTGACATGTTTTAATTGTGCCTTTGCTCTTACACACACCAAACTATTATTTTAACTCATACGGATCAATGCCAACTTTTATGTAGTGGCAAATGGCATAATACACGATTTACATTGTAGGTGCTTAGTGATTTTTGATGAAAGATTGACCAGAACCATGCTATTTGAGCACGTAGTGTAAATTGGGTGGCGTATTTGAAATTGTTTTGGGAGGGTAGCCAATTTAGAGAAATTATAGTACTTAGGTGGCGTGCAGGTATAACATACCAAAAAAATAAGTTCATTAATATCATATAATTAGAAACATAAAAGACAAACGTCGTCGGTTTTAAATGCCACATGTCAACAATGTATCCTGTGCTTTAAAGCTGCATAAAAGACATCCAAAGCTGCACTGTCACAGTCATGAAGAAGTCTCTGTTGTGCCTTGACTTAGCCATGAAGTAGAACAATGGTTTCAAAAATTGGCCATATCAGGTTTTGACCTTATTTTTAATCCAACCATGCTTTTTATATCATTAATGTTAGTCATATTACCATGTCTTTATCATTCAGCTTGCCTATAGACTAAGTTAGCATTCTGGACCACATATGTAGCTTTCCATAGCTATGGTTTTAGTTCTTGAAATGCTATTACTTGAACAGTGTGGTACAAATAATTCATTTCTTTGGGTGATAAGTGATCGCACACACATGTTTTGTATGATTATTTACTCTGATAATGATGCTTCATGATTTCAAATAAAACATGTAAAATGTCACTGTTACCTTCTGTGACAAGTCTTATATTTTCCATATTATTAAGGTTTTGCTTTTGGAATCTTGTATTTATGCTACAAAATATTAAAGTAGATTTGCTCTCTAAACCTATAGCCTGGTGATGTGATTTGAAGCTCGGATTTTATGCAAGGCAAATAATGGCATTTGGTGTCTCTTTTTTTGACACTGAAATATTAGTCCAAAAATCAAGCTTAATTTTTTTATTCTTGAAATTCTTTCTAAGACCAAGATGACAATAGTGTATATCAGAGAATGGTTTATATATATATATATATATATATATTTTTTTTTTCATTTTTAACTTAATTGATATCTTTGACTTTTGATTCTCCAGCTTCCTCAATGTTGTGATTTTGTAACACCTATTTTTCAAGTGCAAGAAAAAATTAACAAAAACATTTGTTTTAGCAATGGAATTCTCAGACTTTGGAAGTGGACTTTGCAAAATGATAATTACTTGTTAATATTGTCCGGTCCATAAGTGGATCAATTAAATTCTTTCAAGTATATGGAATAAAACCTGAACCTGAAGGAACCAAGGCATAATCACTGATCTGTCACCAAATAACTCTTGGAAATGTTTTTTTAATAATCTATTGGGTGTTTTCTTAAGTATTGAGATTGGCTAAAGCAGTAAACAAGTGTAATTATAAAATTGCATTGTATGGTATAGAACTAGCATAAAATACTTTTCATTTCATGGGACAAGATAGAAATAAGTTTCTTTATAGTAGACAGTAGTAAATTGGTTTGAACCAATGATAATATGGATGGGATCTCAAAAATCATGCAAGTGGTTCTCTTATAAGAGTATTATAGGAAAAATAGTACTTGCCATTTTTTTTAACTTTGATGAGGTGTTACTGGCTTTTTGTCCGTTGGTGTTTGTAGCTTAAATATTATTTTGGTATTGAATTTGAGTTTCCTTCAAGTTAAATTGCTGAGCACCAATGGATTAGGAGTTCCAAAGTTAATTTAAGCTATTGCTTTTTAAAACAATTATAGGAACATAAGCTTTCACATTTCAACTTTGACATTTTAGGATTTCTTTTGTTGGTTTTTGTTCAATTACATTGCTCCCTGGTTTTCTGGGCATTTTTTTTTCAAAAATCCAAAATTCTATCAAGTCACCAGCTTTAGGTCGGGAGTCCAGAGGGCCACTTGCTCATCCCCTTCATTGTTGGCAGAGGACTTTCTTCCAGAAGTCATTCAAGACGGTAGACAGACTGTCATAGGATTCCCCTTCCATCAACTATTAATGGTCTGACACCTGTAGCTCCATGCTGGTGTTTCTTCATCTCTTTGAACACTCAGTTCTAGTCTCTGGTCAAAGAATTTCCATTCAGCAGTGGTTGCTAATTTTTTAAGCCTGACCTCTGTTTAGTCACCACCATAGGTGATTTTCTCCAAATTCCTTGACAAATCTCATGAATGGTGTCTCAATTCTACATCTAAGCACATATCAAAAAGTTCCTTCAGGACAGCCATTGTGGCTTCAATTTTTTTTCGAACGGGCTGCATTTTAATTTCATTTTTCAGGGTGCATTTGGTACATGAGGCAAAAACTTGTCCCATTTTGGTGCACCATTAGACTGGGAGAAGACATGACTGACCGGATGGGACAAAAATGCATTTTTTTTCCCGCCAAAATAGGTTGAACAAAAAATCAGGGAGATGGACAAGATTGATAAATTACTAAACTACATATGTCAAATTAAAACCCTATAATCTTGCTCAATTCTTTCACCCGTCTACCTCACTTTCGTCCATCCAGTCCTGTAACACACCCTTAATTTCAACTTAAATCCATGGCAGTTTGATGTTTCAGTTTTAGGTGTGTAGTTTACGTAGCAATACAGCATCAATATAGCTCTCGAGGGATTCTGGCCTCCCTGCAATTGTATTGTCAATTGGATTAGATGCTATCAATACAATTTCAATCTTTGCCTAAAAAGAGGTTATATTGCTCCCTGATATTGGATAAAAAGGCAATGGATGGTGTAGATTTGAGGAAATCGTTGCTATATTTCTGTTAGGAGTCCCCAAATGGTCCTGAAAACTGTGAGATTGACTCCAATGTAAATGCTATTATAAAAGGTAGATAATGATGTCAAGTTGCCAACCATGAGTTTAAATGGTTTAATGGCTGACGTTTGCAGTTAGATATGGATGTGATGGAGGACATTATTCACGGTTTTGGAACCCTGTGGGTGGGTTGGGGGGTCCTTTTCATGTCTTCTATTGCGGTTTACCATTTCACTTTGGGTTGGTTATTAGCTACCAAGGGCTTGTTCTCCTTTCATTCGACTTGTACATGGTTTAATAGAATGTTTGACTGTTGATTAAATCTCTAAAACGATCTTTAAAAAGACGAAATAAAGAAACTTCTGGACTACAATTGAAGTTTCAAATTTCAAGTAGCAATTAAGATGGATGTGTCCGATTTCTCATAGCACTAATTGTAATGAACTATTTAAGCTTGCATTGATTGTGGTTGGGTGCTTGCACCTGACTAGTTAGGTGTCCACGTTTTTATTCTAGTTCGTCCCAAAATAAGTGGCCACTTTCAAAAGTAGGCGTCTACTTATGACTTATCAATTCTACCCTTAATTTCATGGGAAGTTCATTACTCCCTCTACTATTAAGGGTAAAATTGTCATTTAGGGGCCGTTTACCAAATACTAACCGGATAAGAACTTACGATGTCACTTACCTTGCCGGGTGAGCATGGTGAGGACCGAGAATCTTACCTAGTAAGAGAAGGTGGTGACTCGTACCCCGTTACCGCTTACCGGGTAAGAGACACTTACCAACAATCTTACCATGTCATTTTGATGGCCGAGAATCTTACCCGGTAACGTAAGTGAGGATGGTCACTCTTATCCGGTAATCGCTTACTTGGTTAGCGTTGGTAAAAGGCTCCTTAGTTGATCAAAAAGTCTAATAATTACGTTTCTGTAACTTGTGCCTTTTTCATCGTGGACACTTATTTTGAGACGGAGGGAGTAATTGATTAAAAACATACCCCTACTTGCGACACTGTAAGGATATAAACTGGAAACATACATTTCTGTATTTTGCTGCTTGCTTTTCACAGTCAACGAGTTGGTAACTAGGACTCGGACCACTTGTCAAAACTTCATATGTCAACGTACCCATAACTCGAACCACTTGTGAAACTCGAAAGACACCAAAACTAGTTGTCGCCAATCTTGAATTCTGACCAAATTTTTTATCTTGCATGGTCGGGTTTGCAGGTGTGGATATTAGTATGAACACTCACTTGAAGACGGTTAAACTTACCCTTAAGGGAAAGAATCCCGTGACGTTAGATCACCTAAGTGTCAGGGGCAACAACATCCGATACTATATCCTTCCCGACAGCTTAAATCTCGAGACTTTGCTTGTTGAAGAAACGCCTAGGGTCAAACCAAAGAAACCAACTGCAGGTATTCATAATTCTCAATCTGACAACATACCTTTTTTTTAACCATGATTGGCTCATCGGTATCTAGGTTATCGGTAAATCTTAGCCTCTTTGGTGGTCAAGGATTCAAATGAGGAGTGTGCGTGAGAGTATTTGTCATATATAAATATTTGACTCCGTCCCAATATAAGTGTTGAAAAAGGCATGCTGTTTTTTGAAATGCGTAATTGTTACCCTTTTTAATCAACTAAATGACAATTTTACCCTTAATAGATGGAGGGAATATCTTATAATCAAGGGTAGAATTGGAAAGTAGGCACTTTTGATAGTGAACACTTAATTTGGCACAAACTAGGATATTTATTTCGGGACTGAGCAATATATACTTGAAAAACATATTTTTTTATCGTTTAGAAAGGTAGGTCAAGTGGCTATGACATATTCGTTTTAAAATCTTCTATAAATAACAATTTTACCCTTGATAATAGAGGGAGTATGAATTTATTCATCTTATGATTAAGGGTATAATTGGAAAGTATGCACTTTTGAAAGTGGATACTTTAATTTTGGATAAACTAAAATAGAAATGTAGACATTTATTTTTTGTCGGAGCAGAGTATATACTTAAAGAACATATATGTTATTGTTTAGAAAGGTAGGTCAAGTGGCCATGACATATGTATTAGTTTTAAAAATCTTTCATACATGACAATTTTACCCTTAAGGAGTATGAATTTCTTCATCTTATGATTTATGGTATAATTGGAAAGTGGCTCTTACTGTAGACATTTATTTTGGGACGGAGCGAGTATATCTATACTTCTATACTATATTATAAAGCACAGATAAAAAACTCTTAGATACAAATTATTAGGCAAAAGTACCATCATTTTATGCAAGATTTTAAAAATCTCTTAATTTACAAGTATCAAAACACAATATACATATTACTACTTCAGGCTTTTAACACCCACCAATTTGGTATGCGCATGACCTTGCCTTTTATGCAGACCTTTCCATGTATCACTATTAATTAATATATTATATTACTATAAATTTGTTTTAATTATATTATTAAATATGTAATTGGTTATTTTTTTTTCTAAATGATTAAAATATATAAGATAATCATTGAATTCTAACAAAATACTTAATTTTTTTTATATAAAAAACATTATATTATTAAGCCTAAATTAAACGAATTTATAAAAAAAAACATTATCATTTTCTCAAAACCATTCAAAATTGTACTGTAAATCGACAAAAAAAATAAAATGAACATTAAAATCGTGGTGTATTTTGCTGCATTGCGCGAGTACGCTTCTAGTATTTCAAAAAAGGATGTACTTTTTTTTCTTATTGTTTAGAAAGGTAGGTCAAGTGGGTATGACATTTGTATTTGTTTTAAAATCTTTTAGGTAGACCGATGGGACGTGGAAGGGGACGCGGTCGCGGGCGTGGTCGTGGCCGAGGCCGTTAATTCTCTTTCGATTGTTGTGAAATCTGGTTTTGTAAACAGTTGTATTGTTGGAGAGTTCTTGTGATAATGTTCTGAATATGGATGTGATCATTTTGCATGTTATTTTCTCTTCATGCCATTTTTCATTAGACAATAGACACCATGTGACCCTAAACTTTGCCTCTAAGCCCAATGAATACTAATTTCTGAAAACTTAGGTTGTAATTTTATCATTTCTACAATAAAGGCTATGTTTGACAAACTAGCTTATAAGTTAGCTGGTAGCTGATAAGCTAGTTTTTTAAAATGTTTTTCAATAAGCTAGCTTTTGGTCATTCAAACATGTACCAAAGAAAAAAGCTAGCTGATAACAATGCCAAAATGTTAATGCAATGAGTGAGGTTCATGAGAGATGTCTATATAGTTTCATTTTTATAAAGGAGATGTCTATATAGTTTCATTTTTATAAAGGAGATGTTGGACATGTTTTTTTTGCTAAAATTGATTCTACATGAAGAAAGTATGAGAAATATTTTTTAATATATACCAATTGGAAACTTTAAAATTAATTTTTTTTATATATTTTTCTTTTGGAGATTTTAATTTTTATTCTCTATTTTAGATAAAATTTGAAATTTGTTAGATATGTTATAATATTAATTATATTATTAAAATATTCAATACATTTAATAAAATATTATTTTTTTCTTTTAAAGATTTAATTTCAATGTCCTTTATTGAAAAGGACAAAACTTTAGAAATATGCAATTATTCCACTTTTTAATTAGCAAAAGATAATTTTATCATTAATTGTAGAAAGAAAAATTTTCTCCATCTCATAATTAAGGATAAAAAATAGGAAAGTGGTGACATTTTTCGAAAGTTTGACACTTATAAGGTGACATTTTTCGAAAGTTTGACACTTATAAGGTGCCGTTTGTTTTTTAAGAGGTCTAAAGTTTGAAGTCTTATTTTAGTTATGATTAATAAGATGTGGTGAGTAAAAAGGTCTGAATGATTCAGACTTAAGAGTCATTACATTAAGTGGTTTTTTAAAAAAAAACACCACCTTATATTTTAAGATAAAATAAAATAGTAATTTAAACACTTACTTTAAGAAAGAGGGAGGATTTATCTCTCTTATGGGATGTTTGAGATTGCTTATTTGAGGTGCTTTTTAGCTTATTGCAATTTGGCAGTGCAGATAAACACTTTTAAGTGTTTGGATGGAGAAAAATGAAAAGAGCTTATCACGGTGCCAAACCGTTGAAAAGTTGTTTTTGATAAATCATTTGGTTTTAACTTATCAACTTATTTGAAAAGTGCATATGACTTTTTAGGTTATTTTATATGTATAAGCAATCCCAAACACTTTTGATTAACAACTTATTAGCTTATTACGTTTTGGTACCGCAATAAGCTAATCCAAACACTTTTTTAAAAACCCCGATTTGACACCACATAAGTTGATAAACACTTTTCAAAATAAATATAAGTTATTTTAAATAAGCAATCCCAAACACCCCCTTAATCCCAACTTAGGAGATTTTAACTTCAACTATCATATTTTATCTATTTTAGCATACATTATAACATAGGGTTGGGTTTCAGTGAGGAGTGGTTATCGGTCGTTGTATGAGAAATTGGATGTATATTAGGATGAGACGAGATGTATCAGATCAGTTCTCTTCTAAGCCATAATTCATGAGAGGGTATTTGATTAAAAGTGATCAACAATTTCAATTTGAATCACCAAACACGTAACCTTAACCTTAACTTCTCACACAATATTTGTTCTTGTAACATTTGTGACTGATAAAATATTTAAAATCACCAAAATCTCCATGTTATGCAAGACAGAGAGAGGTTCGCAAGTGCATTTGAATTTTGGATGATGATGATGATGAAATCTCCTGCTACTCAATGTAATTCCAAAAACATCAAACAAAGCAGAATCAATTAGCAATCGTAAGCAAGTTAGCAGCAACCAATGTGCCTTCTCCTCATCTTCCTCCACTCCACCACGCCTTCTACTTCCTCTTGCTCAGGTTCGTTTAGCTTCATGTTCTTACAATTTCGATTTTTGATTTTGATTTTGAGATCAATTTGATCCGATTCAAAGGCATATTTTGGCTGAAAAACGAAACGAAAAAGGAGAAACCGTAGCATCTGATCTCATCAACACATCGAAAAAAATGTTAATCCATTAGAAAATCGAGATCGATACATGTCGTTTTGTAGACGATTTCACCAGTAGGATACGACAGAAAATGGATAAACGTAGATCAAAATTTGGCCAATTGACTACAGCCAGAGGTTATCTACTCGAGGAAGTCTTCAATTTCATTGGTCGATTCATTACTTGGAGAAGAAGAAACCAAAATTTGGTGATTATATGGTCCCCATTCAATTTCTGCCCTAACTTATTTCATTCATAATTCACTCGAGATTCGTTTTACTTGAGAGAAAAGAGAGATTCGAATATGGCGAAAGGAGAATCCACGCCTCTGAAATCTGTTGTGGTTGTAGTCGGAGCCCTAGCTTTTGGTTGGGCGGCGATTGAGTTAGCTTTCAAGCCGTGGCTCGATAAGGCTCGAGCCTCCATGGATAAATCGGATCCTACTCGTGATCCTGATGACGTCGATATCGACGCCGGTGCTAAGAAGCCGTCGGACGAAGCCGCAGCTTCCTCCACCTCCACCTCCACCTCCTCCTCCTCCGCCGCCGCCGACGAAACTCCGTGATTATTCCTCCGATCTGTAGCAATCGGTTAGATCTGTTACAGTTTCTATCTTTTAAAATCATTGAACTGGTTTAGAATTTGAATTTGATGATCAATCTTTCCTGAAATAATCTCAATTTTCAGTTATTCGATCTTTCATTTGATCAAATTCAATCGTTTTAGCGAAAATCTTCAAATTTCGCATCAAATTTCCCACTCGATCTGAAGCTAAACAAAATCGGTTCTGAAAATTGGTGTATAATCTGTAATTCATATCAGATTTTGAAGAATCCAATGGTTATTCGGCAGGAATCCAAGCTGATCTTCGTGATCCATAGCATTTCTTTTGGCCGGCATAACGCCTAATTTAGAATCTACTTCATTAATGAAGAAGATAAAGATCCTTTAGGTAGATCTATCATCACTTATTATCATCCATGCCCTACATCTTCAAAAAGATGAACTGTTTCCATCATCTTTGACTTCAGATTTATTTATGAGTTTGAAATATGAAATTTATAAAACTTTGCGAGATTAACTCACTGGCAATAAGGCTTGGTCTTCGAGCATCCTCCTAAGAGGTCACCGGTTTAAATCCTGCAATGTCATTGGAGATGTTTCTGTTTGTTTACCTCTTAATGATTTCATTAAGAGGCAACCTCTGAATTGTTAAAGGTGAATCTTGTTTGGCAGAAAAAATATCTGTGGTTCCAAAACCCTCTGAATGATTTTGTATCTTGACCTTCCCTTAACCATTCAACACCCTGATTTTATTATGAACAATTAGCAAACAACCATATTTCATTTTGCACTATATCATAAGAGCCTCTTAATCATTCATGCCACTTAATCATTCTGTACCAAACCATTCAGCAACTGCCAAACAACCCCTGACTGTTTTCCATGGCCTCTAGAATTAATCTGAGTTGCATGCAAGCTGGTCTGGACACCATTAACAAAAAAGAATGATATTTATGACTTGTAGTTGTTGTACCAATCTCATTAGGTGGTGCAAGTATGGGTGTAAACGAGCCGAGTCGAGTTGAGTAGTAGGTTAATCGAGCCGAGCTCAAAAAATTAATAGTGGACTTGAGCTCGACTCGAGCTCGATTAACTTTTTCAATGTAAGGCTCGAGCTCGAGTTCGAGTTCGATGCTCGTTTATGGGTTCGAACTCGCGATCGATTAACTCGTTTATCGACTTGAGCTCGATAATTTTTATATTTTTATTGTATGATTAATAAATATATGAGCATGTTTGGCTCGGAAAAAAAAGGCATGCTCCAATGGCTCGGCTCGGCTTGACCCAACTCGAAAAATTGAATCGA
Source organism: Arctium minus (assembly GCA_954870635.1). NCBI lineage: Eukaryota > Viridiplantae > Streptophyta > Magnoliopsida > Asterales > Asteraceae > Arctium > Arctium minus. Next base: position 69,528,835 of record OX941095.1, on the reverse strand, counting down.
GTTCTCAAAAGAGCGGAGTCAAATATTGGTGTTATAAAGCTCGACTCGTTTAAGTTAAACGAGTTCTATTTTGTGTTCGAGATCGACTCGAGCTCGAGCCCCTAGATGCAAGTGTAATGGATTTTTTGGGTGTCAAACCAACCTGCCTACTAATTAGAAAATTTTCGAACCGGCCAGTTTGAAAATTTTATAATTAGGTCGGTTTGAAGCTTTTGGGTGACTGGATTCAGAAGATCCACTTCCATTGTCATCCACATGCGAATTGAATTCTCTATAAAAGATTTGACACAACTATTTATCTGAATCGATAGCATCAAACGAATATATGTCGTTTTATAAATCAATATATAGTTAGCTCTAAATGTGATACTTCTCTTTCTTAGAGGTAGTTCGTTTCATTTGTGGTGTTCAAAAAAGGTTGAAAATTGGTTGCACTAGATCGTTTTTGATGGTCTAGCCCCTGTTCTAAAAATCTCGTCGCACAATTGCCATGACGCGGCATGCCACCAATGCTTGTGTCTCACGCCACGTTAAGCTCGTGGCACGCCATGACTTAATGCGCAGTTTTTGTAATACGATATTTGGTTTTTCTTTATGTTTTTAATGTCTTATTGCAGATATTTAATATATATAACCTAATTTAACTTGCTTATAAATATTGACACACCAAAACATATGTTTTTATATATAATATTATATATAAATTAGAAATTTGATGACATAAGTCACGACTTGAAAACGCCATGGCGAATCACCATGGCTCCTAAGACTTGAGACTTGGCCTCGCCGCCACGTCACGCCATTTAGAACCTTGGTCTAACCTGACCCAGAAATAGTCAAAGTGGGCGATCCGACCCGGTTTCTGGTTTGAACATTTAGGCATTGTTTGGCAAAAAAAACTAGCTTATAAGCTATTTTTTTTGTACATGTTTGGATGACCATAAACTAGCTTATTGAAAAGCTACTTATAGTAGCGTTTTAAAAAGCTAGCTTATCAACTACCAGCTAGCTTATTAGCTAGTTTGCCAAACATAGCCTTAGATTTGAGAGTTTAATCGTCTATACACTTGAACTCACACCACCTACACACATTGGGCTAAAGACAGAATGGGATCAATATTTATTTATTCATTGCTAATTTCTAATTTTGATATGGAACTATTTTGATCAATATTTAATTATCTTTGAGTATGGAACTATTTTGATCATGTATGATGTTGGATTATGAAACTATTTTGGAATTTGGAGTATAGAATATTTTTTTGGTGTATGTATGATGTATGGATTATAGTTGATTGGTTATGTTTTTCTTCTCTATTTAAAATATTATGGATTCAATTCAATAATTCTTTTAGGGGTCGTTTGTTTGGTCGGATTCTGACGGAATTAGAATGGTCAATTCTGTTGATCAAATTCCATCACTATGTTTGGTTAGTTATTTTAAGGGAAGGAATCCCTTAAATCATTTGAATTCCATAATTCACAGAATTGCTCATTCCTTCATGTTGAGGAAGGAATTCAAATCCATTCATTTGGAATCTATTACAAAAGACAAAAAAGCCCTTAAACCTAACCTTCTCTTTTTCCTTCATTCACTTGTTCGTCAAACAACCGACCTCAATTAAATCGATCTTCTTCTTCTTCTTCATCGATTTTCTTCTTCCTCTGGAATTTATTCCAAAATACAAAAATACCTTTAAACCGATTTTCTTCTTCTTTTTCTTTTATTTTCTTCTTCTTCATCGATTTTTTGCTTCTGTTGTTGTTCTTCACGTTCTTCAACGATCTGCTTCTTACCTTCTTCTGTTGTTGTTCTTCATCGACATGCTTCATCGATGCTTTTGGTCAAGATGTTCTTCATCGACGTTATTCATCGATGCTTTTGCTAAGATTCCAAAACTAAACTATACAAACCAAACAGATAAATTCCAATTCATTTGATGTATTCCTGTCGACCAAACGTATGGTCAAATTCCTTCATATTCCAATTCCAATTCCACTAGATTTCAATTCCTTTGACATATTCCATTCCATTCCATTAAAAAACATTCTGCGAACCAAACGCCCCCTTAATTCATAGTTTAAAACTTATAATCATCTGATTTGATTGATTTGATCACTTCATGTCAACATGGTTTTGTCATTTTGTTTGTGTTTTAAAGTAACTATATGATCTTAAATAAACATGATCAGATAATTAGTTGTAATAAAAAGGATGTACTAGATAATATTTGGATGTATTTTGCTGTTTGAAATTGCAATAAACAAATAACCAGTTGGTTAAGTGACATAATTTGATTATTATTAAGAAACTAATAGTTAAAAATAAAGATGTTCTATTGTGGAGAAAAAGACATTTTGTGAAATTAGAGTAAAATCCCTCAAATTAAGTTAAATAATGAGTAATAAAGTGATTTTAGTTTACCATTTAATAACTAGAACAAGAATATTTATTGAAAAGTGATTATTTGATTGCTAAATAATTAAATAATGAAGAACATAATTTATTTATCCAAAAAAAAATCATTACAATTAAGTTGTAATAATTAAATAATCATTTCAAAAAACACACATAATAACACCTCCTAAGTTTTTGAATACGGACAATTTTGGTTTATCTGGTTGAAATGAAATTACGAACAATGTTTCTAAACTTAAATAGGTACATTAACAGCCATTGTGGTTTATATTTGTTTTGAAAACTGAAAAGAGTCCTTCTGATCAACTATGTTAAAAGATGTTTGTTAAATGAAAAAAAAAAAAAAAAAAGGAAAGGAAAGGGAAGAGAAAGAAAGAAATATTTATATTTGTGTTTTTGAGATTAAAGGAAGATAAAGGAAAGAAAATAAATTTTCATGTTCTCGAGTATGAGAGAAAGAAAATATGTTAGTTTTACCAATATACCCTTATTTATTTCGTAGTGGAATATAATTAATGGGTGTATACGTAGTTTTATAAATATTTTTAATTCTTTTCTTTCATTTCCTCCCACATTTGGGAGGAAAATCAGTAATATTTTTGCAAACAACCAAGCAGTGCGCGAGCACAAGATTTCGGAGTTGCATTCGTGTCCGCAAGTCGCGTCCATGTACAAGTTCGCCGATTTAGCTTACGAAAATCTCAATCGGCACCCCCCTGCGCTCGGGGTCGGAGCTGGAGTAAAACCAATCAAAGGAACTTGTAAGCCTCTCCCACATTCATGGTTAGAGCATCTCCAACAACATTGCTAAAATAGAAAATTTTGACTTTTTCTTTACTATTTCTCTCCAACAGCTTTGCTATATGTTTTGCTAAAATAGAGAAAGATCAAAAAATCTCTAAATATAAAGAATTCTCTATAATCTCTAAATTGGAGAGAGAAAATATTATTTTATTCAATTCAACCAATAAGATTCAATTTTTATCATTTTATTTTAAGTTTTTTTTAAAAAGTGTATTGAGATGATAAATTATGGAATATTATAATAATATAAATAATGACTGATTCTCTAAAATAGAAAAGCTGTTGGAGTTAAAAGAAAATATTTTTAGAGATTTTAACTTTTCATTCTCTATTTTAGAAAAAATTTAGCAATACTGTTGGAGATGCTCTTATAAACTATTGAATGTTTACTTCTTCTTCCTATGTGAGACACATTCCCACACCCACTTGATTTTTAACAATTTTATCCCAAGTACTCAACTTTGAGTATTGATATCTCATTCACACATATTCCGTTTTGGACACATAATATATCGTTTCGAAGCTCTCATATAGGAGAACATAATCCCACTAAGAGTTAGATATATACAATACATATACATGTATTTAAATGTGTCCAAAGTTAGTAAAAAATCATATTTTTACTAACATTTTCCAACACTACTTTCCTTCCTTTCCTTCGTAAAAAAAATCGAGAACAAAACGTTAATGAACCAACTCTATAATATTTTTGTTGTTGTTTTTTTTCTTTTTGAATTTTAAGCTCGAAAAGGGGACCATATCCCCATTGCCTTCATCATGTTCTCCCTTTGGTTATCTGTTATATTATATTTTTATATATTTTATACGATAGTTACGTAAATAACATATATATGACTCACTAAAATAAATATGAAAATAGATATTTTTATACCTATTTTGGATAATTAGGTGTTTGGGAATTATTGAACCAACAAGACTTGGGGGCATGTTTACTTGCTTCTTACCATCTCTTAGACTCTTACCGTGCAATAGACTCTTACCATAGTAAGAGATGAGTTGTTTACCAAAAATAAAAAGTTGATCTCTTACCACAACTTAAGTGCTGACCGTCCTCTTTCCCTAGTAAGAGATTGATTTGCTCCTTACTATAGTCAGAGGCTATTATCCATGCTATACCCCTATTCTGTCACTTCACTTTCAGAAAATAAACAAAACCTTCAATTGAAAATGATGCCTGCAAGTGTATTTGGGTTCCATTTTTCAACCCCTCCCAAGGAAAGAACAAAGAGAAAGAAGGAAGAAGGAATTACTAGAAATAGGGTGCATCGTTAGAATAAATTAAAAAAAAAAGTAGAAATGTGTTTTGTCAAAAAAAGGAAGAAGGAATTACTAGAAATAGGGTGCATCGTAAGTAGGCGTAGCTTTTTCACCTTGATCAATTGATTTTTAGTGTTTTAATTTTCTTTTATGATAATTATTGATAAAAAAACTGTTAACATTTACATTGGTTTATAAATATTTTATTTCATTATTATTGGAAAAGATATAACATTATTGTCAAATGTTTTTATATATTACTAGCTACGACCCGTGCTCAATGTGGCGCGAAGCATCTTGATCCCTATTTTCTTATCTCCAACCGTGATAGCTTCAATGCTGCAAATATGAACGGGGTCAATTATCTAGTGAATTCCTTAGCTAAGATAACAGAAAAATTATCACAATTTGACTTCAGTGGTTAAACAATTTAAATTTGAATCTGAAACAACATAACTTTATTTCTAGTTTAAAGATAAGAAAACATTGGTATCGATAGTAAATTTCATAATCTCCTCCATCCCAAAATAAATACAACCTTTTTTCTCTTTGGCAAAGTTCAAATCCAAAAATTATCAATTTGCTAGATGTATTTCAATTATGAAATTTGTAATTTTTGTCCATTCAACAATCCTTCAAACATAATATTTGGTAAATAGTTGCATTGTATTTAGTACTTCACCATATATAGGGTTATAATTGTCTTTTTTGTCGGTCAGCACCAAATCCAGAATATTTGGTAAACACTCATTTTCCAATTAACACTTATTTTAGACAGAGCCGCTTATTCTAATCAGACCTCTTATTCCAGACAGCGCTTGTTAGCTATTGTTGGTAAACAACCCCTTAGCATCACAATTGATTGTGGTGGGGATGCATCATCCATATATGACGGGGATCCTTTAAGCAACACAACCAACATAAGATTATTTGCTATTTATTTAAAATTTATTTTAATAAATATCATTAATTAAATACCCAACTTGATTCCAAAATAATATCTTCAAATTATTACGGATAACGAGATGAGAAATTTTCGATGTATTTACAGAGCATCTCCAATGTGAGGTTCTTGTAAGTAAAAAGTAAAGTGTCTTGTAAGAACTATCATTGTGGAGAGTTCTTATAAGAACCTAACCTCTTTTGAATTCTTATTAATAAATATTTGATATTTATTTATAAATAAATAATAATTATTGATGTTGACATGAGATTCTTATAAGAACTACTATTGTGAACTTTTAGATAAATTTTTAAATTGATGAGTTGGAAATTATGTGACACCAAAAAGTGTAAAAATGAGGTTCTTGTAAGAACCTCCATTGGAGATGCAGGTCGATTTAATAATTACTCATTTCGTCCCAAAATAAGTGTCTACATTACTATTTTTGTTTGTCCCAAAATAAATTTTCATTTTCAAAAGTAAATTTACACTTTTTCATTATACTTTTAATTATGTGATGGAGAAAATTTATTATCTATAATTAAGGGTAAAATTCTACTTTAGTTTATCAAAAAATGTAATAATTACACGCTCTTAAAATTGTGTGCCTTTTTCATTGTGGACATTTATTTTGGGACGGAGAGAATAATACTAATAAATAATTTATAATCAAAATTAATTTCAAATTAATTGATATGCTATTTCAAATAACATTTCAATAAATTAACTTACTTTTTGTCTATTGAAAAGACATTTTTGAAATAATTTTATAAAATAAACTAGCTTTTAAGCTAATTTATGTTTGTTAGACTTTAGGCATTGTTTGGCAAAAATAAGCTAACTTATAAGCCAACTTATTTTTTGGGTACATGTTTGGATGACCATAAACTAGTTTTTTGATAAGCTACTTAGAGTAGCTTATGAGGAGTTTTTTATGATTATTTCAATTATGTCCCTCATTAATATTCATAATTATATATTAACTTTTAATTATAAATAAATAATTAATGTCATTTTTGGTAATTTAAATGCTTATAAGTTAGTTTTTGTTAAACGTGACTTTTTCATCAGTTAGCTTATCAGTCACCAGTTAGCTTATCAGCTACCAACTAACTTATCAACTCACAAGCTAGCTTATTGAACTTAACTCATTTACACCGTTGAATTAAGAAAATATTACATAGTGTCTGATGAATTCTAAATATTTAAAAAACAGTAAATTAAATAATACTATATCAATAATTTATTTATTGTAACGAACTTTAACGTGATATGTAAGCAAGTATTATCGCATTTTATGTAGTGTAATTAATTTAAGAGTATCTTTTACAGCTATATTTTCTTCATCTTCTTTCAAATTTAGAGATTGCTTATTTCTCTGTCCTATTTTTTTATCAGTTTTTATAGAAGAGTTAAACATAGCTGTTGGAACAAACATTTATTAAATCTCCAAAATTTATAAAATAACATAGGCGTCGAAGATGCTCAGAAGTATGATATGTTTTCTCTCCCTTTTTCCAAATTTGAAGATTTCTCATTTTTCTCTCATATTTTTATTTATTTTAGTTGAGAGTTTAACATTACTGTTGGAACAAAATTTTCTTAATACAATTTCTAAAATTACACAGTTGTTAAAGATGTAAGGCATGTTTGTCAGCAACTTAATAGTTTAATGGGACTGACAACTTTAATTAGTTATATTATATATGACTGTTTGGTAGTGGTTTAATGAGATTCAAATAGAGACGTGTAGTTATAAAGTTATGGGGGATGGACCCCATTAAAAGGAAAAAGAAAAAAGAAATTTTCAAGGTAAAAACGTACTTTTTTTAAATTTTATACGTTAATTTTACGGGTATTTAATCTATCTTAACGCTGTGTTCTCTAATCTGGAGAGAAAAGAAAAGAAAAGAAATGGATGGAAAAGAAATGGATGGAAAAGAAAGGAAAGGAAAATAATTTTTTCATTTGTGTTCTCGAAATGGAATGGAAGGGAAGGGAAGGGAAGGGAAGGAAAGGAAAGGAGAACATGAGAGAAAGGAAAGTAAATATGCCAATTTTACAAATATACCATTGTAAAAATATATTTTTATAATGAAAGATTGATTAGTTTTGTAATTTTAATAATTTCAGTAATTTTTTTTAAATGGTTTTAATTTTTTCCTTTCCTTTCATTCCCTTTCCTTCCATTTCCTCCCAAATGTGGGAGGAAATGTTTGGGAGGAAAGTTATCATTTCTTTCCTTCCGTTTTCTTTCATTTATCTCTTAAAAAAGTTTCGAGAACACAAGTTTTTTTCACTTTCCTCTCCTTTCCCTCCCTTTCCTTCGTTAAATGAGTTTCGAGAACACAGCGTAAAGGTGTCTCAACTGAAAAAAAATCCTGGATCCACCACTCTATACAAGATATAAAAAATGACTTATTCAAAATGCCAAATTTTATACAAAATACCAAATTTTTTCAGACTTACCCCTACCAATTAAAAAATAAGAGCATATCCAACAGTTATGCTATAATTTTTCTAAAATGGAGTACAAAAAGTTAAAATCTCTTCAAAGAATTACATCCAACTCTAACAACTACTACATTTTAGCATATCTATCATCAACTATATTATTAAAATATTCAATATATTTAATAAAATATTATTTCTCTCTCATAAACACACAACTTTAATGTGTCTTATTGGTGAAAAAGAATTTAATATTATTTCTCTCTCTTAAATAGGAGTTTTAGAGATTTCTTCAAATTTGGAGATTTCTACATTTTCTCTATTCTTTACTCTATTTTAGCATATGGTATAGCATAGCTGTCGGAACAAATAAATTACTAAAATCTCAATTTTATCTATTTTAGCATAAGTGTTTGAGATGCTCCAAATTCATTTCATCTTTGAAAAAACTATTAAAAAAGAAAAAAAAAGCTCCTAATTTATACAAACAATAAAGCTTCTAGAAGGTTGTGTGTGGGGTCCATAAAACAGATAAACATGTATATATACATTCATACATCTAGTGTTTCTATCTTTTGTTGCCATCAAATCCCAATTAAAATCTTCTCATCTCCACACACAAATCACACAGTTGCCACAAATTCGATTCAATCACCAGTCTTTTTACTCTCAAATTCCCAAAATCCAAATTGGGCCACCTAACAATCTACGATTACAAACACCTTTTAGTTCCAATTTCCGTCCCAATTCTCTCATCAGATCGCCGCCGGTGGTATTTTTTCAGTTTCCTTTTCGACTCACTGAGTAATCCGATCAAGGCTCGTATGGGTGTTTGCTGAAGGTCAGTTCTACGATTTTGTTAATTTTTTATGTTGTTATTACGATTTGGGTGTGGATTTGTTACTATTTGCAATTCGACAGAAATTAATATAGGGCAAAGCTATAGATGATCTTAATTTGTTTGATTTTGCTCTTAATTTGGGTGTGGATTTGTTACTGACTGTACTGTTGTTTCCAGAGTGATTTCAGAGGTGTAGTTGATGGAATTCATGAAAACTTGATTAGTTTATGTCTCATATGGTGTTTGCTGAAGATCAATTCTCTTATGATTTTGTTAATTTTTGATGTTATTACGATTTGGATGTGGATTTGTTACTATTTGCAATTAGACAGAAATTAATGTAGGGCAAAGCTATAGGTGATCTTAATTTGTTTGATTTTGCTCTTAATTTGGGTGTGGATTTGTTACTATTTGCAATTCGCATGACTGTACTGTTGTTTCCAGAGTGATTTCAGAGGTGTAGTTGATAGAATTCATGAAAACTTGATTAGTTTATGTGTTATAGTCAATGATTCGACAGAAATTAATGTAGGGGCAAAGCTATAGATGATCTTAATTTGATTGATTTTGCTCTTAATAACGAAATCGGGAATTTTGAGCTTGTAAATTAAGCTCGATTTCGGATGATTTAGCATTTGGGATAGAATTTCTATTTCATTGAATTTGGGTGGTTTAGGTATATAGCTTTAAACGAGATTTTAGTTAAATCCATACCATTTTGGCCTGCTAAAGAAAAATGGGCTTCATACTCATAAGAAGCTGTCGTACCTAAATATACCAATTGGGGGGGGGGGGGGGGGGGGATGATTTAGCTCAATAGCCATCTCTAGAAGCTCATTTTGCAAAATGACCCTCTAGCGTATTTATAAGTTTTTACGGAAGCAAACTGTTTTGAACCAAGAGCATATTGTTTTGAATGCAGATCAGATGAAGGTCATTGATCTAATTTTTGTTTAGAAGGTTATGTTCCTAATTGAAAAATCATTTATCTAAAGGACCCTGGGGTAGGGTTAGTGAGTCTAAACCTTGTGGGGTTAGCTCAACTGGCAATAATGCTTGGATTTTTGAGGATTCTCCTCAGAGGTCAACGCTTCGAGTCCTGCAAGGTCATTGGGGATTTTCCTGGCTGTTCTTTAGGCCCCTAGGATTAGTCGAGGTGCACGCAAGCTGGTCCGGACACCCACAGTTAACCAAAAAAAGGGGTTAGTGAGTCTATAGTTAGGTTACTAAAGCCTTAAGTTAACCAGGGTTGTATAGTTTCTTACCTTGGTTATGTTTTTCTTCTTGATACTTGCTTCTATTTGTATGTTATTGCCTACTCTTAACTAGCTTTTCAAAATCTATCATATCTGCTGTTCTTTTTTCTTTCGCACACTTTTCATAAGTCAGTTTTCACGGAAACAACCGCTCTATTATTTGGGGTAGAGGTCATGTCGTCGTACATCATACCCCCAAACCCCACCTCCGGGGGGATATGCATGTCGAGATGAAAACGTGTCCTTGCTTTTTGACGTTTTAGTATGCCATTTTCTTCGTTCATCCTTTCAGTTTTCAGAATTTTATGTTTCTAGAAGATTAACGACTTCTATTTGAAGTTTTGGACGTTTATACGGTTCTTATTTGTGGTTTGTTATTTGTTTATTTTCAACTGTAGGTAAATGTATAGCTTTGCAGATGATTACGGAACTATGAAAATGTCAGTTTCACCGGTCGAAAATATGGGTACTTTAAGCAGCGATCTCTTTTACGACATACTAAAACGTCTCGATGGTGCGACCCTTGCCAGTGCATCATGTGCTTGTGCGGCATTTAGTTCGATGTCGAAAGAAGAGCGGTTATGGGAAGACGTTTGTTCTTCGATGTGGCCTTCGACAAAAAGGGATGACGTCAAGAATTTGATATCATCCGTCGGAGGGTTTAAAAAGTTTTACGCGGATTGTTTCCCGCTTATTGTAAACACGGAGGTTCCGGAGTTCAGATGGAATGATTATCCTGAGTATCCCGAAGAACTGACCGAAGCCGAATACTATGGCGATGTTGATGAGTTCGAAAACGTTTCACCGTCAGATTTTGTGTCGATTGTGGATATCAGATACAAAGATAAAACGATTTGCTCGAAAGTGATTTGGGGCATACCGAATGCAAATGGTTTTAATGGTTGGTTTTCCAACTGTCCGTTTCGAATCGATCTTTTTACGTTTTCGGGTAGAGGCGATGATCACACAGGTACCTTCTTTTCCACATATTTTTTGTGCAAGATTTTATCTTTTTTTTTCCGCACACTTTGCACAAGCCGAGCGTAGCGTATTCATGGAAACAACCAATCTACTAGTTGGGTTAGAGCACTCCCAGAACCACGTTCTGTGGGATATACTGGGTTTCGTTTGGTTAATTCTGTGAAAAAAAACGGATCTCTTTCTAGAAAATTTTGCATCTTTCTGGTGCATACATAGATGGATCATTCCTTTGATACAAAAACGTCTAAATCATCGATTTATAGAACGTTAAATATGTGTAAATGTTCTAATAGACTGCTTTATAAGACTTAACAGATGCGGTTCCTATTAAACGTATTACAAGAAGTTGATGGGACGGATTTGGGCATTCAAACACTTTTGAAATAAAGTGTCTTATTAGCTGTTTTATAGGATATCTTTGAGATATTTTTTTTTATAGGATGTTTGTTTTTATAAGGCACTTTTTCAAATAATGTCGTGTAAAAAGTCCAATAGGATGTTTTTATTTCAAAATTGTCCTAAAAAACTTGTTAGGAATGCTCAAAAGCGTCTTATCAACTTACGTAGCTATTTGGTCATATAAATTTAAGTCCTATAAAACAGTCTATTATGACATTTAGACATATTTGGCGTTCTATACAGCCGATTTTGTTGTAGTGATATGTTTCCGACAACTTGCAAAGAAAAATTGTTCTTGAAATTTTCGGTTTAAACATCACTTCTTGAAATGTCGAACGAGTCCTGATCCTGTAATCTGTGCAGGCGGTGTTACTCTTTCGGTGGCGGATGGTCTGCCGCTGGTAACCTCTATGGAACGAGAACGGAAAGACGGGAAGCTTTGGCAAGAGCTTCGTGACGGGATTAGACTCAGTTGGATAGTCGTTAACACGAAAGCCAAACAAGCAGCCAATTTATCGAGCTGGAGTCCATTGGGCGGTCAACGGCATTGGCCGACCGACAAAGATTTCTTGCTTCGGTTCGGATCCATCCTCCCCGCGAAAGACATTCTTCCGTGTCAAATGGTCGAATGCGTTCTCGCCATGAAGTTTCGGGTCACCGAGGCTAGTGGGGTCCACACGACCCTCGAATTGACCGAGCTTTGTATGCAGCTCGGTGACATGGACGGGGCCCATGTCAATGGGCGTAATAGTTTGCTCGTGCTTAAAGAAGCGCTAAGCTGTAATAGGAGTCGGAATTACAGCTTAGCACTCGAGTCTTGCCATTTGTACTCGAAAGCGCAAAGCGAGATGAAGGAAGAAAAAATGCGATACGAAAGCATGTTGGATCGATTGTTTATTTTAGGCGGGATCACCGCGTTTGTGACGTTATGCTGCTATTTTCTTCGAGCGTTTGTTTCTTGATTTCCGACCTCTTTCGAGGTTCGTATCAAATGTTCGTGTCGGAAGTCGGTATTCTTTTACGTGATTATGAACGGCACAGGTAAAGTGTAGAATTCAGGAGACGATGGTGTTCATAGATTTTACTTGTGTTTTCGACACTCTTTTTGGTGTCTCAGAATCATATTCGTGAGGTGTTAACGGGCCAAGTTGAGTAGTTGGTTGTTCGATCCCAGATGGAGGCTTGAGCTCGACTCAAGCTCGGATAACTTCTTCAAAATAATGCTTGAGCTTGATGCTCGTTTATCAAAATTGACGTATATACTATACCTAAAATTCAAGCTTTATAAGCTCGTTTATCGACTCGAACTCGAGATTAGTTAACTCGTTTATTGGTTTGAGATAGGTAATTTATATATTTCAATTCTAAAATATATAAATCTATGAATATCTTTGGCTCGAAAAGGCGTGTGCTCTAATAGTTCCATTCGGTTCGGCTCGAGTCAACTCGAAAAATTTAATCGAACTTTTGCATGACGAGTCAAACATCGGTGTTGAGTCGTGTTGTTCGGGTACGGGCCTAGGGGTGTAAACGAGTCGAGCTTTTAACGAGCTACTCGAGCTCGAGCTTAATTATTTCTCGAGCTCGAGTCGATCTTGAACAGAAAATAGAACTCGTTTAATTTATCGAGCTGAGCTTTATAACTACAATGTTCGACTCGGCTCGTTCGAAAACTCGATTCAATTTTTCGAGCCGAGCCGAGCCATTCGAGCATATACTCTTTTTCGAGCCAAACATGCTCATATATTTATTAATCATACAATAAAAATATAAAAATTATCGAGCTCAAGCCGATAAACGAGTTAATCGATCGCGAGTTCGAACTCATAAACGAGCATCGAGCTCGGGCTCGATTACTCAAAAAATATTCGAGCTCGAGCCCTACATTGAAAAGTTAATCGAGCTCGAGCCCAGTATTAATTTTTTGAGCCCGGCTCGATTAACCTACTATTCGACTCGACTCGGCTCGTTTACACCCCTAGGTACGGCTCAAGAAAATAATATCAGTTTCGAGCTCAAACATCTTTTCATTGTTTGTATATGTTTAACAATTTTGAGTTGTACATTATAATATAAACTTATGTTATTTAAAATTTCAAATTGGTCAAACCGGACTACAAAATACAGTCTGGTTTAGGCAGATTGGACTTATTATGGGCTTTAAACTAAAAAAACAAAACTTCAAATTTCTATCAATAAAATATAAAAAAGAAAACTATATTGAATTATTAAATAAACATCTATCTCCAAAATTTAAAAATACATTAAGCAAGTTGGAAAAAGTTAAACAAATCCAACAATAATAGTTGAAATTTTGGGCAAACATTAAGCAAGTAGAATAACGATTTGGAGGTTTGGATTTTGAATTGTGCCGATTTAGGGAAGCGGACAATTGAGAAGTGAAAACTAAAAACTTAATATTTTGGACGGAATTTTTTTAGGGCCACAAAAGTTGTCCATACAACATGAAAACTAATTATAACAAATACATGTGTATTTTGGAATCGAACTAGGGTACCTCCTAAGGTAATGGAACGTGCTAGCCAACTGAGCCACATAGCAACTTGCTTCATTTAATGGATTATCAGTTTTATATACTAATATATACATATAAAAAAAGAATTTAAAAATCGGAGGCCCCCGAAGGTGGGGGGCCCTGTGCGGCGGCACCGCACGGAACACCCCAAGGAACGGCCCTGTAAATAATATTTTATTATATATATATATATATATAAATATTCTAATAATATAATTAATGTTGTAATATCCAAATGAAAAATATGTTGAAGTTTTTTATTTTTGGAGATTTTGAGTTTTGATTCTCCATTTTGGAGCTTTTGTTGGAGATGCGAGAAATTATTTTTTTATTCATTTCCACCAATAAGATTAAACTATTATTATTTTATATAATTGTTTTTATAAAGTACACTGGGATGATAAAATAATATAATATTTTAATAATATAATTAATATTAGAGTCTCTAAAATAGAGAATATGTTGGAGTGAAATATAATTTTATTTAGAGATTTTGACTTTTGGTTCTCTATTTTAGAAAAATTATAGAGAATATGTTGGAGATGCTCTAAAAAACTCAAAATTTAGATAATTTTTTAAAACTTGCCGAGGTGAGAGAAATTATTTTTTATTCATTTTCACCAATAAAATTAAACTATCATTATTTTATATAATTTTTTCAAAAGAGTTTATTGAGATGATAAATTTATATAATAATTTAGTAATATAATTAAAACTAGAATCCACAAAACAGAGAATCAATTGGAGTGAAATGTAATTTTATTTAAAGATTTTAACTTTTTATTCTTTATTTTAGAAAAATTATAGAGAACCTGTTGGAGATGCTCTAACAGCTTTGCTAAAATAGGAAAAAAAATGTTTTTGTTCTTTAAACCTCTCCAACAACTTTGCTATCTTGTTTGTTATAATAGAAAAAACTTACAAATTTTCTAAGCATAGAGAATTCTCTAAAACTTGATGGTAGGAGAGATAAATGATTATTTTATTCAATCCCACCAATGTGGTTTAATTTTTATTATCTTATTTTAAGTTTTTTTAAAGTGTATTGGGATGATAAATTAGAGAATACTATTATAATATAAGTTGTTTTAAAATCTCTAAAATAACAAATCTGTTGGAGTTGAATGTAATACTTTTTAGAGATTTTCACTTTTGTTTCTCTATTTTAGAGAAATTATAGAAAAGCTGTTGGTGATGCTCTAAATATTATTCTCATACATATCAACATTATTAGTTATTTTTTACATTTTTACTGTATGATTTAACTCGATTTTGACCTATATTGGGGTCTATATAACAACACTTTTAACAATATATAGGGTTTAGTTTAGGATACCCTTGTTAAAAAAAAAAGAATTATTCGAGACAATTTCATTAAATCAAGTTTTACAAAGTTTTCAACATCATTGCCATTTAATCCTTTCGTCAATGAAAATGACACACAGTTTTAAAATAAGTAATTATTAAAATTTTAATTAACCAAAAGACAACCCTTAAATAATAGAGAAAGAGATTTTATCCACCTTATAATTATGGTAAAATGGGAAAATAATATTTATTTTGGGACAAACTAAAATAGAATTGTACACATTTATTTAAGATAGTTGGAGTGTTTATTTTCCTATTTTATTCTTAGTTATAATGTGGAAAATATTTCTCTTTCTATAATTAAAAGTAATTTTTTTTGTTAACTAAAAAATTTAATAATTATATATTTATAAAATCGTATGCATTTTTTATTTTGGATATTTATTTTTATTTATAAGTTATTTTTTTATAAAATTATACAAATAATAATTTTTATTTATTTTTGTTGGTTTTAAAACATGTGTTGACTTTTGTTAGTCAACGGGATTGATTCGAATTTTATTCTTTGAAGACAAGAATTCTTTTATGCCACTCTATACACAACATTATAGTAATATAACCCTATTTCTCAATCATCATAATTTATACTATTTATTTAAATGATGAAGTATGATGAGATTATTCTTTTTCTTTTCTTGTTTAATAAGAAAAGAATATAATAAATAATAATATTGCTTAATTTGAAAGATAATTAACCATTAAATAAATAAAATATGTTTATAGTTTTAGATAACAATGATTTACCAAATATGGCTCCAAAGGATCCAAGATTTTGCTGAGTGTGTATACAGTTAAGGTGGATTAAAGGCTTGTAAAGTCGTTCGATTGTTTTTTGTAAGATCTCATATCGGTTGGGGAGGGGAGCTAAGGTTATTTTATAACTTATAAAAGACTTGATACCTCATCTTGTAACACCCCGATTTTCGAAAAGTATCATTTCAAGTTAATACCGAAACCGATATATTAAGGAAAAATAAGATATTTGATTTTGGACTTGAATCCTTGATTTTATAGTCTTGATAGATGAATGATTCAATTACGAGTCCAACGGTTCTTTCCGGAGCGAAAACGGAGCTATAACGAAGAAGTTATGACCAAAACGGTGCTCGGGCGAGAGTTTTGCGTGGCAGTGCTCCGCGCGGCTGGAGGGGCGCGGCCACCCGCGCGGAGCCACTGGGTGCACAAAAACGAGGAATTTCGGCCATAAACCCCATTTTTCACCCCAACCCCAAATCCTTCCCTCATTTCTCTCCCAAACCGACCCCCAAACCCCAAAATCAAACCCCAACTCATTTTGGGAGAGTTTCCTCCTAAATCTAAGTGTTTCCTCTTCATCTATCAGATCGGGAACTAGAACCATCATCCCTCCATATTCATCTTCCTCATTAAGTTCAACGTGTGGGAGCTCGGGTTGAAGAGTTGGAATGGGTGTCCTCGGAAAGTCTCATCATCTAAAATGGTAAGCTTCCTTGATTTAATGTTATAAATGCTCCATTGATGTTTCCCTAGTGTTTGGGTTATCAAATCTCGGATTTGATAGTTTTGGAGAAATTAGGGTTTTGATCTCGTTGGGGATTCTAGTGAATAATGTTTGGGGAATGTTTCTAAATGGTTAAATATGGGTATTTATGGTTTGTGGAATGTATGGATCTAGGTTTTGGAAGTTTTCGGCTTGAGGATTCAAGTGCCCTTCAAAGGAGCTCAAGTTGGGTGAAATCTAGATTTAGCCTAAATCTAGCAAGGCGAGTTCAAGTTGATTTGTGAAAACGGTATACATGCCAAAATGATTATTTTGCATCTTACATGAAATTGTTAACTGCTGATCAATTTGGTTATTTTGAAAATGTTTAACTTTACAAACTTATATAGCACACATTCTTATGATTTTTGGGCATTTTGATAATGAGTTATAAATGGGTGTGTTTGGTAACTTATTGCATAAATGAGATTATTTAGGTAAAAGGCATTTATAGTGTGTGTTTGGGTAAAAGGTTTAATTTTGTGTTATGGGGCGTTTTGAAAGGATAAAGAGTATAAATCTATTTGGAAAATCTTTTGTCCCGACTTAAACTATGTTGGAGTCCATTCAAGTATTTTGGAGTGTATGATTTCATAGTATGGGTCGAGTATGTTTATGATTTGAAAAGTGTTAATCTTTGGTCAAAAAGAGATTTTGAGTATTTTGGCTTGATGTCGTTTAAAGGAGTCTTAAGGACACTTGTCCGGGTTATATGACTCAATGTATGGTCTAGTTACGACGTACGTACAAATGCGTCGTGTTGCGTATTGAGGTTGATTTTGGGCTCGAGTGCTTTGGTCATTCATGTTTAGTCCGATAAGGTTAAACTGTGTTGCCTTGGATCCATAGGTATGTAGTCAGTCTGTTTTGGATGGTCGATTGGGTATTGCGGGGTGATGACCTTCAGTACCCATGTTTTATGACCGGAAACTTGACAGGTGATCGCTAGGAGGGTTGAGTCTGTTAGTGCTGCCGGGACGGTAGGCACTAGGACCTCCGCCGCTTGAAGTAATGCCTGGGACAGGTAGTCTTTAAGTGCGCCGGGCCTTTTAAGTGGAAGTTCTTCAGATAGGCCATCTAGGTCAACTGACTTGGGGTGACACTTGTCAAGAAGTCGTAGGGACACCTGACTGTGATGTCGGGAGGTGTCATGCGATTAACGTTGCATGGGTGGTATACTTATGTGTTCCCTCCACTCTCAACGGATACGGGACTCCCCCGTTGTCGGCTCAGTATTTTATTTAAGAAATATGTTTTACTTTAATGTCATTTGTTTATATGGTCGGCAATGAATGAGGACCTTAATATTGGATCTTCCTCCTCGTATATTAAGGTTTGAATGATATATGCCATCCCCGTGTTTTGATACTTAGATTTCTTTCGTTTACGGTCATGTGAGTAATGGACCTAGTGTCCATGTTTTCGGACGTACGGTATACATAATTTTATTAATGATTCATGTTTCGAGTTAGTTCTAGTTACATCAGTTTTATAAACATGTTTGAAACGAGGTGTCTATCTTTGAAAGTGCATGATTTTGGAAAAGAGTTGTTTCCCCCGTTTTATCGTACATTACCTGAAAGGTTATGATTTTAAGAGAAGTGCATCACTTTTAAAAGTACTTACCCATGTAAAACTCTTGGAGTCACTAGGCGTTAAGTCTAACCTTTTTATTTGTCGGCATGTGCATCAGGTTCCAGTTGGGGGTTTGGTTCTAGCCGCTACGAAGAGTTGAGCCTTAGCTTTATACAAGCGTAAGCATTTGGTGAAGTCTTCCGTAGTTTGGAGATAGTGACTTTTATTGGGTTTTAGTAGCACCCGTCCTTATTATAGATTGTATGTATAGAATGAATGTGTGTATTGAGGTTAACTCTTAAATTGTGATTGTAGATGAATCATTTATCGATGTATTTAGAAAAATTTAAGTTGGTCGCTATTTCCAGATTTGAGGGTGTTACACATCTTCAGACACATTTTAAAATCGTGAGTCCAAGTGTGGACCAATATCTGCTATGGTTGGTCTGAGATGCTACAGAATGGTATCAGAGTCGGGAACTAAACATGTGTGCCAGCGAGGATGTAGGGCTCCTAAGGAAGGTGGATTGTAAAATCTCACATCTGTTGGGGAAGGGAGCTAAGGATGCCTTATAAGGGATTGTATATAGGTCTGTAAACTGTAACACCTATAATTTTCGGTATGTAATTGTCACCGGGTCGTTTATGTGATTGGTAAACAGCGGGGTTTTGTTGGGAAATGTTTTGTTTAAAGTCCCTTAGGGTATCGGGGTTGTTGGCATTGGAAAAGTCGGGTTTCGGGGCTCCGGAAAGGTCCCGCGACACTGTCATAGTCGCATGCAATGTACCGTGGCCAGAAGGGAGTTGGCGACATTGCCATGTGTAACACCCTCAAATATGGAAATAGCAACTTATTTAAAATTTTCTAAATACATCAATAAATGAATCATCTACAACCACCCATTCAGATTTAACCTCAATACAAACATTGATTCTATACAAAAGTCTTTGATAAAAACGGGTGCTACTAAAACCCCATAATAGCCACTATCTCCAACGTTGCGGAAGCCTGCACTGATTTCTTACTTTCGGATCTAGCTACAACTCTACTCTTTATAGGGTTGCTAGAATCAACTCCCAACCTTGAAACCTGATGCACATGCCGACAAATAAAAAGGTTAGGCTAAACGCCTAGTGAGCTCAAGAGTTTTTCAATATGAATAAAGATGTCTGTGAAAATAGATAATGCAGTTTAATTCATAATCTTTCAAAAGGTATGTTTTGAATATGCAAACGACTCGTTTTCCAATAATATGCATTTTATGTAACACCCCGAATTTTGGACCTCGATGGTTTAATATCAGTATTATTGGTTATTTAGAGCTCCCAAACTATTTTTAATGATTTTGGTACCGTTTGGGTTGAGTTTTTAGCGTCGAATCCAGACCGGGCAACATCGGGTGAGAGTCCGGCGACTATGCCCCGCGACTATGCCAGGGGCAATGTCGCCAGAGCAATGTCGCGCGAGGTGTATCGTAGGTGGTACATCCGCCGCGACTATGCCCCGCGACTATGCCAGGGGCAATGTCGCCAGGGAATTGTCGCGCGAGCCCTGGTTCAGTCGGGATTTTCACTCTAAATGCCATTTTTGAGTTTAGAATCCTTATTTGGTTGCAACAGCTCATAGAGACGTTTTTCACACACTCTAAGGTGCGATTTACACACACTTCCCTCCCCTATCTCTCTTCATTTAATGTGGTAGGTTAAATCTTTAAGTTTTGGTATTCGGTAAGGCTCTAAGTTTGTAGAAGTGTGCCTTCTTTAGGATTTCAAAGAATCCAAGTCTTCTTCCATTCACACCACATTTCTAGGGTTTGCTCAATCAATCTCAATGTAAGTTTTCTTACTCATAAACATTCACTCATGCTCCATTACTTGCTTATTTGTGTTTTATGTGGTATTGGATGTTAACCCAAAATTTAGGGTTTGGCATGTCTTGAAGTAAATAATCGTGAAGTGAGTGTGAGGGTCCTAACATCTTGTGAGGATTCATTTAAGTAAATTAATGGATGAAATGTGGATTAGAATAAATGGCTACGCTTCTAAGGGTTACTATCAAAGGGTATAGATTCTTATCAGCAGTTGGAGTCAAACTATTATTGGGAACTTGTATGTGGCTAAAGGAGTTTTAGTCTATTATGAGAAATATGTATCAAGCATGATTATGTTATTTGTCAAGTATATGATTGCATGAAAGTTGTTAATCCTACTTGCTCATGGTTTATATGGGAAGTCTTATGTCTATTTTCCTTGTGCACGAGGATTTAGATGGTATGCATGATTATTGCATGGTTATTGCCGTTGGGCATTTTGAGTAGACAATAGGGGGCGCAAGTCCCTTAGTTGTACACTCGGCTAGATTGGATAGGCACCCTTGCCTGTAAGACCTTGAGGTGTAACCCGACGGGGTAAGCACTAGAGGCAGAGAGGGTTTGAGGATTGTGATGTCCGGCGTGGCATGGGAACTAGAACCGGATTGGATGGTGAAATCCAATCTAGATCGCGGGTTACCCCGCTTTATATGGAAGATATTTGTGTATTATTTGTACAGGAAATTACAATGTCCCTATTGGGAGGTTTGGCATTGACCTCAATGCATTGGGAGCCGGTAACATTTAATTATTGTTCTTGTTTACATCATAATTGGTTTCGACATAACAACCAATAGACTCCGTTCAAACACTTGTGTTCATGTTTAAATGGTTCACAGGTTCCGTTAGCGGTGCGAGTAGGATGTCTTGATCTGTCGGGATCGCGCCTAGGATTCCTCCTTAGACCGGGCATTTTTGGAAATTGAGAAAGAGTGCTTTTGAAGTCATAGTGACACCCACCCTAATCTAGTTGTTAATTGTTCTAGATTAAATAGGTTGTCATGTATATGTCTTAATTTTTCCGCTACTTCATTATAGAACTACCCCGTCTCTTTTGGGTTTTAGTCGACTCGTTTACAGGTTTTGGATTCGCCTTATTTTAGGCGTTATATTGCAGAAATTTTAAGTTTTATTTTACCTTGAAATTTTAGGGTGTTACATTTTAGACAGAGAACACCAATTTGGACATTTTCCAAATCAAACTACTACAAAATGATGACACCAATGTAAACCGCCCCTTCATAAATTAGCTTTAACCCAAAACTCACTCAAAGCGTAAATATAAATTGAACTCTCCATTTAAGAATGTACGGTTAAACCTTATATCTCAAAACACCCAAAACACGGGTGAGGCATAATACTCAACCCATAAATCAAGGGTAAAACCCAAACATACAAAACGTCACCGAAAACTTGGATAATAAAACTCAATACCCAAAAACAACACCTTTCGGTGACGGGGGATTCCCGATTCCATAAAATGTGACGGTCCACAAAGTAAGCCCATTTTATGTTGTTATGACTAGTCATATAAACAAAAGTACACGCAAGGGATGTCAGGCTCAGTAGCTTTAAACGTACACCCACGGAAACTCGAGTTCAACCCCGTCGGGTTCCTATGTCGAGCCCCTCATCCAATATCGTAATACTTGAGCACGAAGGACTTATACCCACATCCGGTACCTTAACGTGCAACACGAATGACTTACATCTCAATCCGATACCTTAACGTGCCTCGACGTGGAAAACTAATTGTCCCAACGCCGGAACAATAATAAACCAAATACGGGGTCATGACTCCTAAATGCATCAAATAAGCCAAATAATGCGTATAAGGCCCAACAAGGCTCGAAGTCGAGCTACCAAAACTGGACTATTGTCCAAAAACCCCATCAAAATGACAATGCCAAGCTGCAGACTTAGCAACCCATTGACTCATTGATAAATGAAATAAAAACACGATAAAACGCATTCACCCAACGGATATGCAAACACCACGACCAAAAGTAAGATTAGTTCAAAACTCAACATTAGTTGAGGCACCCATTTTCCCAAATGAACTTATACTCTTATATTTTCCAAAATACCTCATAACACAAATGACATGCATTTTCCCAAACTTGACTGCTGATAGGAATGAAAATCATGAAATGAGACTATAAACACTTTCTCAAGTAACTCACATAAAAGTGCAAGTGATACTTTATAAAACACTCCATTTCATGATGATGCATAAAACCCGACAAACATTTAAAAGTGTATTTCTTTGACCAAAGATCCATTCATGTAATAAGACTTCAAAACACATTCATTTGTGACACATATATCAAACGCCCAAAAATCTCCAATGTGGGTGTTATACAAGGTTTGTAAAGTTAGATAATTCAAATAATCAAAGATTAGCAAATAACCCAACATTTGATAATTTCATGTAAAACACATAAAACACTTTAAAATAGACATTTTGGCATGTACAACGTTTTCACAAATCAACTTGAACTCACCTTGCTAGATTTAGGCTAAATTTAGATTTTCCCCCAACTAGAGCTCCTTTGAAGAACACTTGGATTCTCAAGTCAAACTTCCAAAACCTAAATCCACAAGGTTCCAACCATAAATATACATATTCCACCATAGATAATCATAATCAATCACAAAGAATCATTTCCCAACCTTATACATGAATACCTCAACTGATACCGAAACCCTAACTTCCATAAATGAAGAGGATAGAAGATTACCTTAACCCAAGCTTGAATCCACCAATCAAAACACCTCTAGTTCACCAAAATGGTTACAAACCTCCAATCTATGAAAGGGAGAACAAAGGGTGGATGAAACCCTAGAAAACTTTGGTGAAGAAGATGAATAGTGAGAGATGAGAAGCTTACCACCACAAAATACTATAATATACTCCAATAGACTTCCAATCTCTTTCTAGATCCTTGAAGATCTCTCAAAAACGAAACCGTAGCAACTTGAATCACCAAAATCGGAGTTGTGGAGCAAAAGTTATGAAGAAATGAAGTTTTGGGTGAAATGAGGCTGAAATTAGGTTTTTAACCCGAGCTGAAGCTTCTGATGTTGCACACGACCCGTGCATATTTTTTGAAGGATGGCGCACGACCCGTGCGCCCTTCAGCCCGCGAAGAATTTGGCCAAATACTGTTTTGGTCGTAACTTCTTCGTTATAGCTCCGTTTTCGCTCCGAAAAGAACCGTTGGACTCGTAGTTGAATCCTTTATCCATCTAGACTATAAAATCTAGGATTAAAGTCCAAAATCAAATATCTTATTTTTCCTTTATATATCGGTTTCTGTATTAACTTGAATTGATACCTCTCGAAACTCGGGGTGTTACACCATGCGATAATGCCCTAGGCATTGTCGCTGGTCAATGTCGCACCAGGGCACCCAGCTGCTGTTAAGTTCGAGTTTCAGCCTCTTTTCTCATTCTTCACTTCCTATTTCCTTCCCAACTCTCTCTAAATTCTCTCAAGACCTCCCAAACCCATCCATGGTGATTTTGATCCATCAGTTACCTCCATCCTCAAGTATTGAAGTGTCATCAAAGGGTAGAAGCTAGACACCAAGAACCTTCATCTTCATCTTCAACCTCAAACTCCATTTTTGGGTTTTCTAGGTTTTCATCAAAACCTAAGTGGTAAGTGTATCTCTTCCATTTCTAAACCTTGAAATAAGTTATAAATGCTCCATTGGTGGTCTCTTAGTGTTTGGTATCTCAAATCTCGGATTTGATGGTTTTTGAGAAACTAGGGTTTTGATCTTGTTGAGGATTTTAGTATGTAAAGGTTGGAGAAATGTTTTTATTTGATTATGTATGGGTGTTTATGGTTTGGAATTGTATGGATCTATGTTTTGGAAGTTTCCGGCTTGAGGATTCAAGCGACCTTCAAAAGAGCTCGTTGGGTGAAATCTAGATTTAGCCTAAATCTAGCAAGGTGAGTTCAAGTTGATTTGTGAAAACGGTGTACATGCCAAAATGTTTATTTTAAAGTGTTTGTGTTTACATTAAATTATTAACTGCTGATAAGTTGGTTATTTGGATATATTTAACTTTATAAACTTATAAAGCACACATTTTGGGATTTATGGACAATTGGATAAATGTGTCACAAAAGAAGGTGTTTTGATGATTTATTGCATAAATGGGTACTTGGTCAAAAATATACTTTTAAGTGTTTGTCGGGTTTTTATGCATCATTCATGAAATGGAATATTTGAAAAAGTACGAATGTGTGAGTTCTTTGGTTTTGGGTCATTTCCGACGTTGGAGAACATTTTAGAAATGGAAAACCTTTTGGGTTTGGGCCGAAGGCCAACGGTAATTTGAGAATTAAAGATTTTGAGAAAATGTGTATTTTGGTTTGTGTAACCATTTTGGCTCTCGTGTTTTAGCCAAACGTCTATTAAGCCTCTTGGGGTTTGATTTGTACTCGGTGGAGTCTTTGAAACATTTGTTCAGTTTTGGTTGCTCGTTAAGGAGCCTTGGACGTATGATGTACTTAGTTGCATCTTATTTGGGAGTTACATGTTTTGAATGCGTTAGTTCATTCTTTTGAGTCATGTAACATTTTAGACTGTAATGCATTGGATCCATAGGCATATGAGTCAGTTGGTTAGTGGGGACTTTATCCCCGTTTTGGGACTGGACATTATTTATGGCTAGCGGGAGCTCGAGGTATAGATCGTGGGTGGTTGAACTCGATAACCGCATAACCTTTATTGAAGGGCTCGAGGTATAGATTGTGGGTGGTTGAACTCGATGCCCGTTTGTAATCCAGTCTGGTTACTCATCGTGGAATTTAGTGTCCGCGTTTGAATTTTAGTGAGTGGTTCCCAAGTCATGTGGTTGATTATGTAAGCTTGCGGTGGTGCTATGCAGAGCCGTATACGGAGCTAAGTCTTGCGGTGGTAGCTCAAATGAGCCGAATACGGGGACTTGTGGCTTTGGTTGTGACACTCATTAGAGGTCGAGTAGACACTAGGATCAGTGGTGTCTCGCGGTGGTAGCTCAGAGGAGCCGAATACGGGGAACCATGGTCTTATGTGAAGCTCGAGAACATTGATAAGTGGTTTAACTTTGTGTGCCCGCCACTTTCGATGGAATTCGGGTATCCCCCGTCACCGAAAGGTGTTGTTTTTGGGTATTGAGTTTTATTATCCCAAGTTTTCGGTGGCGTTGTGTATATTTGGATTTTATCCTTGATTTATGGGTTGAGTATTATGTCCCACCCGTGTTTTGGGTGTTTCGGGATATAAAGTTTTAACCGTATTGTCATGAATGGAGAGTTCAATCTCTATTCACGTTTCGAGTGAGTTTTGTGTTAAACCTAATTTATGAATGGGCGGTTTATGTTGGTTTCTTCATCCTTGAAGTAGTTGTTTTAGAAAACGTAAATTGGTGTTCTTTGTCTAAAATGCATATCATGGGAAAATGAGTTATTTTCATATGTAAGACATAAGAAATTGAAAGATTATTATTTTAACCGCATTCTTTCTCTTTAAACGATTAAGTTATATATGTCGAAAACTCTTGAGCTCAGTAGGCGTTAAGCCTAACCTTTTTATTTGTCGGCATGTGCATCAGGTTCCAGGTGGGGGTTGGTTCTAGCAATTCTATGAAGAGATGCGCTTAGTCTTTTGCGAGTGTAAGCATTTGGTGAAGTCTTCCGCAGTTTGGAGATAGTGACTTCTATTGGGTTTTAGTAGCACCCGTCCGTATTATAGACTTTATGTATAGAATGAATGTGTGTATTGAGGTTAAATCTTAGATTGTGTTTGCAGATGAATCAATTATTGATGTATTTAGAAAATTTTAAATTAGTTGCTATTTCCAGTTTTGAGAGTGTTACATAAACGAACCGAACGTTATGCGAACAGTTCATGAACCGTTCGACGGGAAGTTTTTTGGTTGATTTCAATGGACTTTTTTAGTTTTTTAGTTGATGTCCCATGTATTTTCTAACATCTCGGAGTACCCCCCAAAAGTTTAGCGTCTACATATTTCATACCCCAAAATCAATTTTACTTGACAAAATCAGTTGAGCAGGTGCATAGACCTTGCTAGGGTTTTCATAGGTCTGCCCCTGTTTAAGGGTGTGTTTGGTATGCAGATATGACTGAGCAGGATAATACAGGATTGACAAGAGTGAGGTAGTCAGGTGAAAGAATTGTGGAAGGTTTTAAGGTTTAATTTGACATTGATAGTCTATAATATATCTATCTTGTATCATCTCCCTACTTTTTGTTCCACCTATTTCGATGGGACAAAAAAAAGTAAAAAACTGTATTTTTGTCCCACACAGTTTTATCTTATCCCAATCAAATTATTGTCTCAAAAAAGGGTTAACAAGTTTTTGTTCTACATTCATACACACACATATATATATGTAAGTGTGTGTTTGTGTGTGTATGCATGTACGTATATGTTGGGTTGGGTTCCAATGAAGATAAGAGGTCTTGTAAGTATATGATAATAAAATATTCATATACATTCGTCTCATTTAATTTTTCTATTTTGATCATAATGACCGAAACTTTAACAAACTAATGCATGTGAAAAATATTAAATATATGAAAACGTTCGTGAAAATGACTAAAAGTGAAGATAAATGTGATATAAATGTAGATGGACTTAGATCAAAAAGCCAATCAACCGAAGACTCAAAAGTGTTCTCACAATTATCACCATAAAGGTAATTCTCAAACGAGCCTGATCCCAAGGCTGTATACACGAGTTTAAAAGAGAACACTAATAAAAGGAGAACGAAAGAACATATTTGAACCATCCAACGAAGGACCAACGATTTTTGACGAGCGTCTGAACCTTTAAGGTGGATCAAAGGCTTGCAAAGTCGTCAGATGTATTTTTAGCCGAATTCCACATTTTCGAGGGATTTTTTAAGTTTTTTCGTTGATTTCGAGGGTGTTTTTAAGTTTTTTGGTTGATTTTGAGGGACTTTTTCGGGTTTTTTTTCTGTTGATTTTGAGAGTCTTCTTCGGGTTTTTGGTTGATTTCGATGACCTCTTTTCGGGTTTTTGGTTGACACTCATTGTATTTTCTAATATCCTAGATCATCTCTCAAAGTTTAGCGTATGTATCTTTCATAGCAAAAAAAAAAAATTGTACTTCCAAAAATAAGTTGGGCGGTTGCATAAGACCTACTCCGGGGTTTATAGGTCCCCAGGAATCATCCATCTATTTTAATCAAACGGTTGTGAATAATATAGAACGTTACATCATGTCAAAGCTAAATACATGATTATAAAACTATATATATATATATTTATATTTCTTTATTCTCAAGATATTTTTCGATTTTCATATATTCTTTTAAAAAGACTAGAGTATTTGATTTAATACAAAAAGAACCACCTTCACACAAATTGTTTTGGCCGGTTTCATTGACATTTGAGAACGTGAAAACCACAAATTGGGTGGATCAAATAAAATAATTTATTTTATATATTTATTTTATTTTAATGAGAAAAATGATTTATTTTAATATAAACTCGTTTGTTTTACTCCAAAAGAACTAAGATGACATTTACAATATAAATGATTCAATAGAGGTTAACAATAAAATCAAACAAATCCATACAAAAAACCATTTTTAATCCCAATTAAATTAAATTTATCAAAATAAAAGACTATAAAACCCTAATATTCTTCAATATTTATTAAATATCTATATTTTTATAATAAACGAATTTTTGAACACCCACAATAGTATGCATGTATTAATTTTTAAGATGTTATATTAAAGTCAAAACAACTCAAAAATCTTAGGTCCCGTTTGGTTTGCGGGATTGGAATGGATTTGGAGAGATTTAGATTTCAAATTCATTCATTCCAATCATGTGTTTGGTTTGCAGGAAAGGATTTCGTTGACCGGATTTAAAATCCTTTGACCACTTTAAAATCCCTCATATGATGGATTTGAAAATCCTTTGGAATAGGCATGGGTTTGAAATCCAAATTCAAATGGATTTCATTCACGCATCGTTTGTCATCTTTTTATGTTTTAATATAAATTTAAATATTATTAAATTCAAATACATAATTATGATGGATATATGGATGCAGTTATGAGGAGAATAATTTAAAATTTTGGGAGGAAGAAGATATATTTAATGTTCGTAGGGGATGGGAAGGGTAAAACGGTCATCACAAATAAAAATAATCGATAAAAAAAATAATTTACCGATAAAAATAAATTCTTTATAAAACAAACAAATAATAACAAAAAAAAAATCTCAATTCAAATCCAAATCCTAATCCTACAAACCAAACAAGATTTATAAATGAATGAATTTCAAATCCATTTCAAATCTTACAAACCAAACACATGAAGAGATTCTAAATCCCCCAAATCCAAATCCCTCCTTGAAATCCAATCCATTCCAATCTATTCTCGCAAACCAAACGCTAATGTATTTGTATTATAAGTAAAACATTTCTCAATTTAGACTCGATGCTTTGTTCTATTTGCAATGGATTACAAGAATTGTTGGATCACTGTCTCGTGGGATGCAAGTTCGCAAAGGAAATATGGGAATCGGTTCGAAAGTAGTGGGGTCTTGATATCAATATGGAGAACACTATAAATAGCGTTCTAAATCATCCGGGTGGTACTCGGGTTCTCTTAAAAGGATTTGGCAAGCATCTATTTAAGCAACAACCACTACAAAAATAACTGCTTTTGCCGGAGGAAAAGTTCGTCGGCAAATGTCACAAAAGTCGCCGGCAAAAGCTCAATAATCTTTGCCGGCGGATTTT
This sequence comes from Arctium minus, assembly GCA_954870635.1. Classification (NCBI taxonomy): domain Eukaryota; kingdom Viridiplantae; phylum Streptophyta; class Magnoliopsida; order Asterales; family Asteraceae; genus Arctium; species Arctium minus. The sequence goes on along the minus strand of OX941095.1, from coordinate 69,499,792 downwards.
TTCATCGGCAAAAGTTGTCGTGGAAAGCTGGCCGCTAAAACTCTTTTTGCCGACGAACAAAAATGTTCGCCGGTAAAGATGCCTTTGCCGGCAAAAGATAGTTGCCGGTAAAAACTAAAGTCGTCGGCAAAAGCTTCTATCAAGAAATCTTATAAAAGTGTTTTCCCGACGACTAAAAACTATTGTCGTCCTAATTTCCCCCGGTAAAAGTAATAGCACATGATCATGAGAGCACCTTTTACCGGCAAAATTTATTTCTTTTGCCAATGCAAAAAGTTAACGGTAAAAGTCGTTTGACTTTTTTTGGTCATACTTTTATTACAACAAAATATAGCTCATAAAGTTTGGTTTTATTGTATTCCAGATTTTTTTAATTATTATTTGTTAACTTTTTGTAATTTTAATTTAAAATATAAACTAATTAATTGATTTATAATAACAAATAAAGCATTATTAGTCTCTATTTAATTTTATTCATTGTACCAAATCAATGAAAGCCCAATACTCAGATTCATTACCACATCACCTAACACAAAAATCACAAAAAACAAAGTCTTCCCAGATCTTTATTTTACATTAAAAAACTCTTCCAAAACAAGCCAAATAGCAAACATCACCGTTCATTGATTGATGTCTAAAAGCTAGGAAACTTGTGGTCTTACAATATACAATGTGAAATTCTAGTGAATTGCCATCGGTTTCCTGAGCTCCACCATGTCGAACGTGATCCGGTTCCAAAACTTTAACCATGTGCAGAACTAGTCCAACATCTTCAGTTAATCTTCAGTTGAGGACACTATTGCAATACCAAAACAAGCAACAATATTTGACATGCTTTAAATATCTACAGTACTCTTCCGCTTATCTGTTACATAAGCATTAAAGACGATGGTGAAAAACAATCAGATGCAGAAAACATACAAGTTCAAAGCTGCAAGGACTTTATCATACCTGTTAGGAAATATTGAAACACATACAAACAAAACTCCACGTGATTTGATGACCTTGGGACCTTTAAGTAATAAGAAGTAGAAGATTAGAAACTTGTACATCCTTTTCATTATACCCCATTATACCAACAAAAACAAACTAGTATGTTTATATTAGTATACTTCCTTTTGCAAAATGCCATAGGTTTATTGTACAAGGAGAAGATATTTACAACCATCAGGGCATCTACAAGGTGTACTTGTTCATGCAAAAGTCCAGCATCCACCAAAACCTTCAACAACCCAAACAAAATTCTAATTAGTTATACAAACAACAAAACACATCACCAGAAATAACATCAACACAATAATATCCAAATCAATTAACACATCACACCTTATTCAATTTATTGGTTCTTAGTAAATCAATCTCAGATGGTCCCGCTAGAGACAAGGGTTTCGTAACGCCGTGTTGTCGTGCTATTTCCCTTGAAGCTAGACTCTGCTTCTTTGAAATTAGAATCAATAACATCAATAATTTATTCAATAACATCAGTAATTTATTAAAAAAATCTAACTTAAATAACAAAAATTTATACCAATAAAATTAACAATTACTCAACTAGATTAAACACTAAAATCGCACCATTTGAAGTATTTTTCTATTTATTCACAGTGGTTATTAAAAGTTCCTCTACTTGATTACAAATTGAAGTGCTCATGTTTTGGCATCCAAAATCAAATTCCTCTTTTATTAATTTGGAAGTCAATGGCACCGCCTCAATATTAATTTTCAAATTCGTAACCAAATCCCCTGACTAACAGTGTGTGTAATACAGAGAGAAGAGAGAGTAACCCTAATGGTGTTGTTGGCAAGTTCAGGAGGCAGTGTTGTTCGAACAATGGACAAATCAAGATCAACGAGACAGAAAACAAGAACAAATCGAACATAAAACAAATTGAGAACGAGATAGAAAACGAAATCGAACAGAAAATAATGAAAAAATCGAACAGAAAACATACCTGAAGAGAGGAGAACGAAGGTGAAGGTCGAGCGATGAAGCCGAAATCGAAGCCTGTTATGGAGATGGAGAACCAAATCGATTCCTGTGAAGACGAAATCGAAACCTGTGATGGAGAACAAAATTGATTTTAGTGAATGACGAAATTGAAACCTGTGACGTGATGGAGACGGCATGGAGAACCAAATCGAGAGATGGAGATTGGAGTGGGAGAAACCGACGATTGAATTTTAATTTTAACATGGGGGAATTGTATTTTAACCTAATAAGTACAAAGGGGAGGGAAACGGGATGGGCGGGAGGGAGGGAAAAATTTGGGGGAATTATTTTAACCTAATTTGTGATTTACTTTTTAGTTTTTTTATAAAAAATAAATTTTTAATATCAATTCTTATTAAAATTTAAACTTAATGTATAATTAATTAATTACTATTAAAACTATTGTATTTATATATATATATATATATATATATATATATATATATGGTTGGGTTCCGGTGAGAAGTTCAGATTAGTGTGTGAAGTGATTATCAACCGTTGGATGAGAAACGGACGCACATTAGGATGAGATTCACCGAGATCATATGCACTAGATCGATTCTCTTCTAAGCGCAATTCATGTGAGGGAATAAGATTAAAAATGATCAACAGTTAAAATCTATTTCTCACGCTTCTCACATTAACTTCAATTTCTCACACGATAGGGAGAGATCATATGGAAACCACTCTAATTTTGCAAACCATGGAAACCGTCGATTTTATTGGTTAAGTTAATCAAATTGTTTCATGAAATTGTTTAATTTGATGAAATTGTTTCATATAATTCTTTTATTGATGAAATTGTTTCATATAATTCTTTTATTGATGAAATTGTTGCATATATTTATGTTCTTTATGTAAAAATGAAAAAAGTTTCATTAGACTGCAAAAATACATGAAACAGTTTCGTCACTGAAAAGTTGAGGTTGACATTAGAAGTAGTTATCAACCGTTGGATGAGAAATGGATGCACATTAGGATGATATGCACCAAGATAAAATGCATCAGATCAATTCTCTTCTAAGACATAATTCATGAGAGGGTATTTGATTAACAGTGATCAACGGTACATATTTGCTTCTCACGCTTCTCACATTAACTTCAATTTTTCACACGATCATTCGTCATGTAGGTAGTTGATGTATATGTAGTATGTATGTATATATTGGAAATTCATGGGATTTGTTGGTTCTTATGTGTGTATGGTAAACTTCAGTGGTTCTTAATTAACTATATTGGATGCTCATGGGTTTCAATAGTTTTTAACGAACTTGATTTGGCTTTTATGGATTTAAATTGGCTCTTGATAAATTGTATTGAGCTTTAATGGGTTACACTTGCTCTTAATGAACTATTTGTCCTTAATGGGTTTTAGTGGCTCCTAATAAACTTGATTGGGACTTGATGTACTTTAAAGAATCTTATTGAACTATAATGGGCCTTGATTAAAGTATAGTAGAATTGATTAAAGTTCAATATATCCATTAAAACCCAATAAAACCTTTTAAATCCCAAGTGGCCAACAAGGAATTCCTTGGGGTGGGTTGATTCCCTTGGAGGTCTCGGGTTCGAGGCTTGCTAAGGGGTTTTTCCTCTAGGCGAAGCGGAGTGGGGTTTATTCCCCAAAGGCGAAGGTTCGAGGAAGGCATACTGCCCGCTTGGATGTCACTGCATGACTCGAGCCACTAACTACTAACCCGCCGTTCTAAAAAAAATAAATCCTAATAGAACCGATAAAGCTTAGTATAATTGATTAAAGCTCAATAGATCCATTGAAGTCCAATGAAATCTTTTAAAGTCCAATAGAACCGATTAAAGCATAGTATTATTGATTAAAGCCCAATAGGTTAATTGAAGACCAACGAAACCCTTTAAAGCCCAATATAACCGATTAAAGCCCAATATAATTTATTAAAGCCAATAAATCCATTAAAGTCTAATGAAACCCTTTTATCGACGCGTTTGATAAATTTTTGTCGTATACGATTGTAATGTGTCATATTCGATTTTGTTAGTTGTCATGTGTGGTAATGCCTCGTATTGGATAGTAATTGGTGGTATTGAACAATAACAAGTCTTATTGGGTTAGGTTGTTTGTAATTTTGGTTTAAATTAGGTTGTATCATTGAATTATATTGGGTGATGGCTACCAGTGAGGCATATTGGGTTCTGCTGGGTGTTGTAACGAGTTTTAATGGGTTGTAACGAGTTGTACTGCGTTCTTACGTTGTAATGGATCGTATTGAACCGTATTGGATTCTATACATTGTAATGGGCAGTATTGGACTATATTAGGTGGTAATTGGTTATATTGGGTTATATTTTTTCTAGTTAAAAACGTCCTTAAAAATCATTATAAATTTAAAATAATTTTGCCGAAGGTGTGGGAAATTAGCCGGTAAAAGTACAACTACAAAATATTTATGAAATTAAAATACAATTGTCGACGAATTTAGGAAGCATATCGGCAAAAATGTCAGTGAATTTTTTTATTAATAATACTAAAATATTTTTGTCGGCGAGTTTGGGAAGTCCGTCGGCAAAAGTTTAAGTGAAAAAAATATTAAAAATTATACTTAAATAACTTTTACCGGAGGTTTGAGAAATCCGTCGGCAAAAGTAACTTTGCCGACGGCTTATAAGAAATTCGTCGGCAAAAGCGCATCTTTGCCGGTGGCATTTTTCGTCGGCAAAAAGTTAAAACTTTTACCGGAGGCTTTCGTCTAAGTTGTCGGTAAAAGTAACTTTTACCGACGGACTTCCCAAATTCGTCGACAAAAGCGCATCTTTGCCGGCGGTATTTTCCGTCGGCAAAAAGTTAAACTTTTACCGGAGGCTTTCGTCTAAGTCGTCGGTAAAAGTAACTTTTACCGACGGACTTCCCAAACCCCCCGGTAAAAGTGCAGTTTCTTGTAGTGAACTTACTTGATTTGGGGTCATCAAAATAACTTGTTTTTTAAAAATAAGTTGTTACTTGCAAAGGCATTGTTTGCTGACATACGGATTCGTGTGTACGAATGGATTTCGAGAAGATTGCGCAAATATTTTATCTCCTGGGACTGTTGGATTGCCTCCCCTTACCTAACCTCCGCTTGATCTTCTTCTTCCCGCTCGTTGGCTTTCTTTTGGTCGGTTGTTCTTAGTTTCTTTCGTGTCCTCTTAGTTTTGTTGTTTTGTTTTTGGTTCGGTTCGGTTTGAGGGGTTGGTGCACCTCGCAGTGGGTTCTTGTTTTTTATACTGTTGTTAGTTCTTCTTAATAAATTGTTGTTGCCTTTCTATTTTTTTTTAAATGTGAAGTCCGTTATTTTTAATATATATTTTATATTTTTCTATATATAAATCAAGGTATTAAAATTATATAAATGTTGGTTTTTTATACCAGAAAAATATTATTATCTAATATAAACTCCACTTTTCTTGAACTTTTCTAAAAATAAATAGATTAAGAAAGACTGAACGTGAAAAACCTCTGAGAAATGAGGTCGTGCACTTATGACCTCTAACAAAAAAATCTTTACCAGAGTCGTTGTTAGTAGCTTAATGGAACTAATAGCTTATTTGGTCAACTATACATGATTGTTTGGTGATGGTTTAATAATATAGAAAGTGACGTAAGCTTCTTTGGGGGTGAGGGCTTTATGTAGAAAACCAACTTTTTCCTAACTTGCCCTTCATAATTATAAAATACGTTTATTCCATCTACTCTTCAAATAAAATCTTTCCAATTTATACAGACAGATTAATTCATACGGACAACTTTATCCATACATGGATTAATGGAAAACCAATTAAACAACCCCTTAATGGACTTATTGCTTAATTCGTTAAACCATACAAATATGTTTTAAATGGTTAAACTCATAACTTAGTTCACTAAATCAACTGATGTTTCCGTCAATCTTTTTCCATATTATCATCCCCCGTTGAGTTTTTCTATTTATGCAAATTCTTCTCCTTATCGTTTTCTTTTTCTAGTCTCCTTTCCGCATATTACTGTTTTATTAATGTCACCCCCATTTTTAAATTAGATCAGATGTTGCTTAAATATTTATTTAAAAAAAATAAAATTTTAATGGTTAAAATTGTTATATACACTGACAATTTATTTAGCACAAAAAACAAAAAAAAAATTATTTCAATTTATATAGATAGATTAATCACTAAAACTATTTAAATGCTTAAGAATGAATTATGATTTTGGTCTTTGTGCTTAAGGGTCATTTTGGCCTTTTTACTTTTGTTTTTTTCTAATTCAAATTAAAAAGTGTGTTATATAATATGTAATATCTTTTTAAAAAATCGAGATTCCTACTCGGTAAATGAGGGAAAAAACAAGGGACCGAACCGATGAACTTTTTCATACGGTGACACCATATTTTTTCATACGGTTTTTATCGATGTATCTTCATCGTTTTACTAACGTTTAATATCTTCCAATGTGTTTTTAGCATAAGTTCACCGTTTCGAGGGATTTTAAAAGTTTTTTTGTTTGATTTCAAGGATTTTTAGGCTATGTTGATAAGCTAGCTGGTAGCTGATAAACTAGCTTTTTAAAACTCTACAATGAGTAACTTTTCAATAAGCTAGCTTATAAGCTAGTTTATGGTCATCCAAATATGTACAAAAAAAGTAGCTTATAAGCTAATTTTTTTTTGCCAAACAATGCCTTAAGTTTTTTTTTTTTTTTTATTATCGATTTCAAGTGACTTTTCAGGTTTTTTTGGTCAATTTCAAGAGTTTTTTTTCCGCTTTTTTTTTTTTTTTATTGATTTCAATAGTTTTTTTTTTTGTTTTTTGGTTAATTACGAGATATGGTTGCACTTCTAAAATAATACGGTTGCACCTTCTAAAACGATACGGTTCCATCTTTCATAAACCTAAAGTTTTTTACCTTGCGTCGAAGAAACAATACGGTGGCACGTGCCACCGTCGACACCACTGTTCATAGAAAAAACTCTTACCTCGTAAACACTTACTGGGTTTAAGATGCTTACCAACAATTAATGCTCACGACCGACAATGTTACACGATAATATAAGCGATTGTGATTCCTTGTATCGACAAACGATCATCCAATAATTATTTGAATAAATACTTATCCAGTAACCACTTGGGTTGTGGCGCACTGGTAAAGCCTTTGGGGGATGTAGTGGAAGATCTCATCTACACATGGTTCAAATCCAGTCGCTGCCAAAACCCTTGTGGCCATGGAGGTTCACCTGCGATGACTCCAGGTCATTCATGGTAGCCCGGGGATTAGTCGGTGCGCGTAAGCTGACCCGAAAACCCACGGTTACCAAAAAAAAACTTATCCAATAAACACATGACAAACCATCCCTTAATTCAATTGGATGACAGGAAATATGATTAGAGCATCTCCAACAAATTCTTTACAATTTTCTCTAAGATTGAGAATCAAAAGTCAAAATCTCAAAAAAGAACTATATTTAACTCCAATAGATTATCTATTCTAGAGATTTTAACACAAATTATATTATTATAATATGCTCCAATTTATCATCCATACACTTTAAAAAAGATTAATATAAAATAATAAAAATTCAATCTTATTGGTAGAATTAAATAAAATAATCATTTCTTTCTTCCATTATTAAATCTTATAGAATTCTCAAAATTTGAAAAAATTTCAAGTTTTTTCTATTACAAAAAAAAACAAGATAACAAAACTGTTGGAGAATTTAGAATTTTTTTTCTATTTTTAAAAATATACTAGAAGCGTACTCGCGCAATGCAGCGAGATATATCATGATTTTAATATTTTCTTTTATTTATTGTTTTTTTTATCGATTTACAATATGATTTTAGATGGTTTTGAGAGAGTGATGTTTTTTTTATAAATTTATTTAATTTAAGCTTGATAATATAATGTTTTTTATATAAAAAAATTAAGTATTTTGTTAGAATTCAATAATTATCTTATATATTTGTTCTTTATATTTAAATTGAGATGTTTATTCTGTTTTGATTATGTTTATCAGTTAGTTATGAATTCAAACATATAACTTTAGAAATTTATACTAATGCATCATGACTTGTAATCTTGAATTTTAAGTAATGTATATCAATAAACAATACTTAATGCATAAAAACTTATTTTTAAGAGTTTTATTCAATAGTTTAATAATAATGTAATTTATTTTAGGTTTAATAATATAATGTTTTTTTAATGAAATAAACATTAAATATTTTGTTTGATTTTCTTAATTATATTTTAGATTTTTTATATTTAAAATTTAATTTTTATCCTATTATATAGTTATGCGAAGGAGTGATTTTAGGAGATTTGAAGTGAGTAATGATTTTAAGCGAGTTAAAGTGGTTAGAGATAAATGATTAAAAGTTAATAAATAACATTAAATGTAATACATAAATGTTTAATGGTTGTTTTTAATAGATTTTAAGTAATTAATATTAAATAATGTTATATTAAACTTTAACAATTGTTTCTAATAGTTTTTTTTATAAATACTTTATAATACAGTATAGATTGGAGATGTTTTAAATACTTATCTAGTAAACATGATAAACCACCCCTTATTTTAGGTTTTTATGATAGAAAACATGATTAAAGCACCAATTTTGCCAAGAATCTTGAAATAAATTCCACTATTTCCTCTCCCCACTAAACCCCACGACCCCCCCTTTCCTCCACTTTCCCTCAATTCGAAGTCAAAAAATTGCGTTCTTCAACACCCCCCTCCCCTTCTCCCCCCCCCCCCCCCCCCCCCCCCCCCCACCCATTGCTTCTTCTTTAATACCTCTCAATCATTCATATAACCCTTTAACACCCTCATCACTAATCATCATCAACACCATTTTCTACACACACATATTATAAACAATATGTGTATATATATTCAAGAAAACACGCACCAATGTGTGAATCCATGAATGTCTGTCTTGGTCCCACCCATCTCTAATCTCCTAATTCTGTCCTATCTCTCTCCTCAATTCTCTCTCTCTCCTCAATTCTCTCTCTCTCTACCAAAACCCCCCACCTCTCTCTCTCCTCCTCCCATGGTGGATTCCCTTTGCTAGACAAATCTGTGTGTGTGTGTGTGTGTTTTTGGTGTCTTCTTTTCTAAAATTCATCTTCTTGAAACGGTTTTCACTTTTTTTTGAAGAAACCCCTTTTCGTTAATCCCCAAATTGCCATAAACCCTTTTTTGAAATTTGCTTATTTGGGTTAAAAGAATCCGAAATATGATGACCCGATTGGAATTCTTGAAGAAATTCAAGAGATTTAAGAACCCTTTTGAAGTTGGTTGTTTCTTCATCAGTCTTTGTTTCATCTTGTGTTTGTTTTTCTTGGATTATCGGTCTTTGAGAAGTGGGTTCAGGGCTCGTGGGTTGGGTGTTTGGTTTGGGTTTGGTGGTTCGGGTTCGGGTCGAGAGATTGTTGGGTTTCTTGAAACGGGTCGGGTCGGATGTGATATATTTGATGGGAATTGGGTGTGGGATGAGAGTTATCCATTGTATGAATCTAAAGATTGTTTGTTGTTGGATGATGGTTTTAGGTGTTCAGAAAATGGGAGAGTTGATAGGTTTTATACCAAGTGGAGGTGGCAACCAAAGTATTGTAATTTGCCAAGGTGATGATATCTCTAATCTTTTTTAAAATTGCAAAATTGAAAATTTGAAAATTGAAAATCCACTGTGTGTGTGTGTTTTTTTAAGGTATGTTATTGTTTCTAGTTCATGGGGTTGCTAAAGATCATTGATTTTATGTGTTTTTTTGAATATTTCAAATGGGTTTTTGTTCATTTGAAAGATTCAAGAACAGAATTCAAATGGGGTTTTGTTCATTTGAAAAATTCAGCAACAGATTTGAAATGGGTTTTTGTTCATTTGAAAGGTTTCTGATATCTATAATCATGATATGTTATTGTTTGAAGTTCATGATATGTTTTGAATCTTTCAAATGGGTTTTTGTTCATTTGAAAGATTCAACAAAAGATTTCAAATGGGTTTTTGTGAATTTTTGATATCCATAATCATCATATGTTCTTGTTTGAAGTTCATGGGGTTGTTAAAAGAATAAAGATTACTGATTTTTGATATTTATCCATGGAGATTTATGTGTTTTTTTGAATCTTTTCAATGGGTTTTTGTTCAATTTGAAGATTCAAGAACATAATTCAAATGGGTTTTTGTTCATTTGAAAGATTCAACAAAAGATTTCAAATGTTTTTTTGGTAAATTCTGATATCCATAATCATCATATGTTCTTGTTTGAAGTTTGAACCTTTCAAATGGGTTTTTGTTCACTTGAAAGATTCAAAAACAGATTTCAAATGGGTTTTTGTTCATTTGAAAGATTTCTGATATCCATAATCATTATATGTTCTTGTTTGAAGTTCATGGGGTTACTGATTTTTGACATTTATCCATGGAGATTTGTGTTCTTGTTGAATCTTTCAAATGGTTTTTTGTTGATTTGATGATTATGAATGAAAAGCTTATCGATTTCTTGTTCTGATCATGTTTTCGGATGCAGATTCGATGCAGAGACGATGTTGAAAAGGCTAAGAAACCGTAGGTTAGTGTTCGTTGGCGATTCGATTGGGAGAAATCAATGGGAATCACTGCTGTGTTTGTTATCGACTGCCGTTACTAACAAATCTTCGATATACGAAGTGAACGGTAGACCGATCACGAAACACACGGGTTTCTTGATGTTTAAATTCGCCGATTTCAACTGTACGATCGAGTACTACCGAGCTCCGTATCTGGTTCTGCAGAGCCGCCCGCCGGCTGGTTCACCGAAACAGGTTCGAACCACTTTGAAGCTCGATAAGATGGATTGGAGCTCCGGGAAATGGAAAGGTGCCGATGTGATCGTGTTCAACACCGGGCATTGGTGGAATTCTGAAAAAACGACACGCGAGTAAGCGTTCTTGAATCTCGATGAACTTTCAATACGAAAAACGACAAAACCCCCCGACTTTTTGTAGTTAAATGACGTCGGAATGTGTTTTAAGATTGTTTCTTTCGATCGTTTAATCTGATTTTTAGGGTTCTTGTTGCGTTTTTAGGGGATGTTACTTTCAAGAATCTGGAGATGTAAAAATGAATATGAGCGTAGGAACTGCGTACAAGAGATCGATGGAAACGGTTTTGGATTGGATCAGTAAAGAAGTCGATACGAACAAGACTCAAGTCATCTTCCGAGGCTTTTCTCCGGTGCATTTCAGGTTTCCGTTCGCCTTCTGTTTCCGTGAATACACACTCTTTACCTTGAGATGCACAAGGCCCGAACCGTTTTCGGTAAGAAAAAAAGAGCCCGGCCACATAGGCTGGGCCCGGGCTTTTGAAAAAAACATGGCCTAATCGGGCTTTTCAGCCCTGGCCTTGGCTTTGGGCTTGATATGTCCGGGCTTTTCGGGCCACGTGCAGGGGCGGGCCCGGTCTTTGGGTGCTAAAATTCGCTGAATCGGGCTTTTCAAGACTTTCAGAAAATGGCCCGATTGGGCTTTTAGGCCCACATTTTTTCGGCCCGTGCTAAGGCTGGGCTCGGTCTTTGGGTGCGAAAATTGGCCCAATCGGGCTTTTTAAGGCTTTAAAAAATGACCATATTGGGCTTCTAGACCCAGGCTTATTCGGGTCGTTCTAAGGCTGGGCCTGGTCTTTGGGTACGAAAATTGGCCCAATCGGGCTTTTTAAGGCTTTTAAAAAAATGACCATATTGGGCTTCTAGACCTGGGCTTATTCGGGTTGTTGGGCCCGGTCTTTCGGTACAAAAATTGGCCCAATTGGGCTTTTAGGCCCGGGCTTTTTGGTCCGGGCCCTGCCTTTGGGTGTGAAAATTTCAAGCTTTTTCGGGACATCCGTATGGGTGGGTGGGTGGGGATTTTTGGTTTTACGGGGGATAACCTCCCTTCTTGGGGTATAGAAAAAGTCTGCATACTTCATACGTTGAGACCCTACATGTGCGTGGGATTTTATGATTGGTTTAGTCGTGTTTCATGAATCTTGACACGAGTCTTTACCAATGCCGTTTTAGGGGTGGTGATTGGAAAACCGGTGGTAGCTGCCACCTCGAGACGCTGCCGGACTTGAGTTCATCACCGGTTTCATCCAGCGGGATGTTTTTCCCGAACATAATTGGGTCAGTGTTATCGGAACGCCGGAACGAGTCATCCTTCGTAGCGAAACTAGAGTTATTGGACGTGACGTACATGTCATCGAAGCGAAAAGATGGTCATGCGTCGTTATATTATTTGGGTCCGGAGGCTGGTGGGCCCGCACCGTTACGGCGGCAAGACTGCAGCCATTGGTGCTTACCGGGCGTCCCGGATTCTTGGAACGAGCTTCTGTATGCCGTCTTTCTAAAACGCGAATACTCCCTTGCCGCCGCTACCGCCGCCCCGTCTTCGATCTGATCACGAGTAAAGAAACCGTGAAATGGGTGTTTTTGGAGGCGTTTAGGGCGGCGAGCGTGGTGGTTTATGATTGGTGGCGGGTGGCGGCAAGATTTGGTCCCGAAGGTTGAACGCGGCAGTTGAAGGCAGAGTTGTGATTGGAATTCAGTGCCAATTGCATTGATGAGAATTGTAAAGATTTAGGGGAAATTTTGCATATACAGGGGATTGGGAGGGGTTAAGTGTGTAGAAAATGGTGATTAATACATCTTCTAATTGAATAACAAAATATACATACTTTGGTGCAATATTTTGTAGTATTTTGTAAATTGAGGGACTAATTTACAAAATTTTATGGTTTTTTACTGTTGCTTACTGTTTACTTAGGGGGTTGTTTGGCAATGATTTAGTGCAAAATGATTTAGTGCAAAATGATTAAGTGGTCTGAATGATCAAGAAGTTTTTATGATATAGTGTAAAATGAAATATGGTTGTTTATAATGAAATCAGGGCACTTAATTGTTAAGGGAGAGTCAGGATACAAAATCATTCAGAGGATTTTGGAACCATTAAGAGGCAGTCCCTTTTTTTGCCAAACAAGATTTACCTCTTAACGATTCAGAGATTGCCTCTTAATGGAACCATTAAGAGGTAAACAAACAACCCCTAAGTATTTTAACTGATAAATGATGTTGACTTGGTAATAAAGGAATGACCTTTTATGCGGTTAGCGTTTATTGAAACCAGACCTTCTAACCGGATAATTGGTTAGCATTTATCTGATTTGTGTTGGTAAACAGTTTCTTAGCTTAAAAAACGGTTAAAATTAAGTATTGAACCTAACTCGAATCGTTAGCGGTTTTTTACTCAAAAGAATTAAAATTTGTATTGTATATAAAGTGAAATCGTTCAAAATGACTCCCTATTCACTTTCTAACCTACTTTTTTTCGGTTGTCCCAAATAACCAAAAGTTTCGTAAATGTCATTTATACAATTTTCAAAATGTACTTTTTATATGAAAAAATGATTTTGATCGGTCATTACGCAAACCTTCAAGGACATTTTGCAAGTCGGTTTCACTAGAATTATATACGAAAAAAATATATTTCGCAAGTTGAAAAATGGACACTTTGGGAAATCTTGTGGTTATTTTGGTCTAATTAAGTTCTGTATGGTCTGTTTAATTTGTTTCTATAGATTTTGAATTTTTTTGTTTGAAAAAGTTTTTTTTATGGATGAAAGGAGCGTATTTTTTAATTGGGAGAGTCGGGTATGAAAAAAACTTGACTTCCTGCATAAAGCTCTCCCTAAAATCTTATCAAATAATTCATTTTCTATATCATTAAATCACTGTTAAATATTTATATATAACTGACGGAATAAGCCTTAAATCTCTTAAAACTGCTAACATAAAAGACTCTGAAACAAATTAGGATTTCATATATTTTAAATTTATTTAATTCAAACTCTTATGCTGTAGCATTTGTTCGTATTATTGGTGGATCCAAAAAAGTACCCAACCACAAAATGTAGTTTGTCCAATTTCTTCAAGCACACAGTGGAATCGAACTCTTCTCCAATTGGCGGTTCGATTTTCAACTACAATTCGCTCGTAAAACTTTCGTTTTGTATACTTGATTCAGGTAATCAAAAGTGAGTTTATATTTTGGTAGTTGTATGGATTAATTGCAGATTCATTTTCGAAAATGTATACTTGATTCAGGTAAATCAAAGTGAGTTTATATTTGGTAGTTGTATGGATTAATTGCAGATTCATGTTCGAAATGCACTAAAAGGAGCAGGTTGTGGCGGATGCAAATTCGATTCGTCACTCGAAAGGTTAGTATTGCAAATTTCTTTCAGTTGTCGGATCATAATAATGCTTTGATATTCGATCGACATTATTCGTTAAAATCAGTTATTGAATTTGAATCGAAAGAATATGTTAGCGTGAAAGTAAAATTAGTAGGTCAATCAAGCAGTTTTCGGATCATAAATCATAATGATGCTTTGATGTTCATGTTCGTTAAAATCAGTTGTTGAATTTGAATCGAAAGAATCTGTTAGGGTGAAAGTAAAAATTATTAACTCAATAAAGCAGTTCATGAGGATTAGGTTGAAACTCACTAACACTGAACAAAATTACTGAATATTTTGATCAACGAGGCTGGTATGGATGCTAATCAGTGGGGGCATTGTTCATACCTGATGGCACAATGGCCGAGAACCTGTCCGATCAGCTGAATCTCGACGGATTTTGCCGTCTGTAATTGTGAGATTTTGGTTACAATAGGCATGGCCGAGCCAAAAGGATTAATTAGGGTTTCTTTGATTGATTTGTATCTGTATTTACTACATGATTCATTTGTTGTGAATCAAGTGAAACATGCTTACAATTTTTAGTTTGTTCTCAAACCTTTTGGCGAATTATCATTTCTGCAACGTCTTATTTAGGAGAATAATCTTTTAACAGTTTCTATTAAATGCATGACCTTCTAACAGATTTTGAGGCATTTTTTGTGTTAGTAGGTATTATTCTTCTACTCTTAAATTTGTAAGAAGATCAACCCGTTGGTGCAATTCCTGTGATTTGTCAAAGTACTAAAATGTACCAACAAGAAGATTTTAACTTGAATATATTTCAATAGGGATAAGGTTGTTCCATCGATTGCACCTTGCACATTTCATCAACAAGATTACCGAGTTCAGTTGATTATATCCCTTTCTATTTGCTTTGTCATGTTTTAAATGATGAATATTCAAATTATGGTTATCTTCTTGACAATTTTCCTGTCATCCCGAATTCTTGTGAATGCTTCTGTCCATCCATCATTTTTTATATCGCCTGTTTGTACATATTGCACACGTTTTGAAACTTCAGTCATAAAAATTGATATACCCGGGAAGTATGCTATTAGTTATGTTGGCTAGGAGTAAAGGGGTAGGATGGTTAGTTGTTTTAATTGATGATTTAATAACAGCACCACCATATAATATATATTTTTTTTTTACAAAAAGCACGGTTTTAATCGATGTATCTTCATCTTTTTATCAACGTTCAATATTGTCTGATGTGCTTTTAGCCTACTTCCACCGTTTTGAGAGATTTTTAAAGTTTTTTTTGCTTGATTTCGAGGTATATATGCTATGTCATATATATAATACACAAGCTTACGAGGTACGGTTGCACATATATGTTGTATCACATATATGATACACGAGGTATATATGATATCACATGACACATATATGCTGTATCACATATATGATACACGAGGTATATATGCTGTATCACATATATGATATCATATATGATTACGAGGTACGGTTGCACCTTCTTGAACTTTCCAAAATAATACGGTAGCACCTTGGAGAAATAATACGGTGGCACGTGCCACCGTAACCACCAAGGCAGGTCCGTCCCTGACTCAATAGGGGCAGGGGCAATTTTGGAATTGTTAGTATCCTGTTACAAGGGGTAAAGAAAGGAAAAAGTAGGAGTAATCTGTTAAATAGGTGTGAGGGGCTTGGGACAGGGTATCTGATTTGTAAACACTGATTTTGGCGTGAGCTTAGGGAGACCCCATGTAACACCCCCTTTCCGAGATGGAAAAGGAGGTTACGCCTGAACCTAACACAAGCTGATAATAAAAGCATACAGAGCATTATTAAACCTTATAAAATATAAACACCATAAAGAAAACTATTAATTGTCTCGAACGATACACTTTCTTTCTTCCAAAACATACATCAAAACGTTAATAAAACCTACAACTTTTTACCAACAAATCTCTTATATAGGATGAAGCTTTGAATCCCTTAAACTCTTTAGATTCCCTTCGAATACCTGCCGCGAACAAAGAAATACGGCTGAGCCAAACGCTCAGTGCACAGATACAATAGATAACAAAAGAATGATCGAACCCAATACCGAATATAATAAAAATCTGAATTTTGGACAAGAGCCTTGAATTTTTGAGTGTTTACGAAAGCTAAATTGAGTATAATCATTCCACATCTAACTTCAGTTACTAGCTTTAATACCCCAAAACAAAGAAAACGAAACCAAAAGAAATTAGACCAAAAGACTCAAAATTAATTGCTTAACCAAAAGTCATAAAAATGAATATATATCCGAATTCATTATATAGAGACAGTAATCTTGTCAAAAACCAGAACCAGAACTATCAAATCAAAACAAATATTGACAACTAAATACCAAACTAATCCGAGAAGCTTAAATCAAAATCATATCATAAGATTGCATAACGAGCTCGAACAAATAATCGCATACACTTGAGTTTCATGTCAATCATAAACAGATACAACAAGTGTCAGACATAAGCCACATAGGCACGTACGTCGGACATTCTCGTCCAACTGTACTAAATAATGTGAGATGCGGTGTTGGGCACTACACCGTCATCCACCCTATAAACTAGGGCCGACCTATACGCCTCCCATCACACCATACCAGCTCTCATCAGAGCATACAAAATCAAAAGGAGACGTCGTGGACTGATCACACCGCCACGGGTGGTGTCACGCCATCGGTGCCATAATGACGTGCCTATGGTACCCCCATAGGTGGTTAGTAGCTCGGTACACCTTAACGTATAAACTTCAAAAGTATGTCACAACACATGTGATCATACTAAATGAATATCAAATCATACGAATTACAAAACGAATAAAAAGGGTATTTGAACGTACAAAAATATTGACCGCTCCACTTAAAAGATTTATTTTTCGAACACTCTCTAAACCAAAAGACTTACAAATCGAAAAGGAATTTAAATGGCACAAGTGTCATAAGCCATTGACATAACTTTGTATACGAACTCTTGACATATATTTAAAACCAAAAACATATGGCGATTAAAATCCGAACGTAGACTAGGAATTTCACACTCACAACTTTTAGAAATCATGTCGTACTAATTTCAGAACTTTACACGTTTACAAATCTAACATTTTCCCATACTTCAAAGAGGTTTTAGAAAACTATATCTAAACAAAAGTTTTAAATAAATGTCTTGTGATTCCAAAGAATCAAGAATGAACTGAATCGGATTTAAAATAGATTTTTCACGAATTTTTGAAAACAGTTGCGTTGTTCTCGTCTAAAACGAGACCAGTTTCGGAAAATCCAGATTTTAGATACCTTAGCATAAAAATCACAGTTTTCTCGTGTGACAGTAAATCGTAGATGACATCTCCAGCTTTTCAAAACCTTATCGTATGCCTTAATCCGATAAACGAGTGATTTGTTATGATTTTTACAAATAACACGAAATTTTCAAAGCGAAAATCAGCAGATTTATAAATTGAATTTGACGTTCTTAACATATTCAAACCTCGATTTATCGAATGCAAAACCAAAAGAGAACTAAACGGTAAACTAACCGGATGAGAAAGCAAACCGAGTTGATGGAAGAAAAAACACATTAACCCAATTCTAACGGAAGAGTCGAAAGAAAAAGCAATGAAATCGCCCATATATGTAACGAATCAAATAAATGTAAACGGAATTTACACCTAAACAACGGATAGAATAAACACAAAAGTGGGGAACATGAAGAATCCGTACACATAAATATAATGACTCAAATAAACACAAATTAATGATTGAAGAATAAGGAATCCGTACCTTAACCTGGGATAGACCTCTTAGACGCCTTCAACGAATGGAAATCCTTCACGATCGAAACTTCAAACACGAACCCAACCTCAAACTTTAAGATTGATGCTTGGAACTACAAAGATTTCAAAGTAAAACTCTCCCCTTTTTCTTTAATTTGGCACACTAAACGATTTATGGGTTGAAACCCATTAGGATTGATAAACTTGAAATCCTAATTGCTTAAGGATTGCTACTGCCGCCGAGATTACATAGGGTTATCCCAATTTTTTTTTTGACAACTTAGCCCCTTATGTTTTATAAAACTTCCAACTTGAATAAAAACTTACTAATTTCTTAAAAATTACGGGACATTACACCCCAGCTTCTCGAATTGTTGGAAACCATCAATCATTCAGTTGCAATATCAATTTCATTTTGTTTTCATGTGAGAGTGTATCATAAAAGTTGGCAACTGACTAAAAATCACTGTTCCAAAATGCTCGCTGCAACAGCGGCCGTGGCTCAAGGCTTGTGTCTGATGTCATGTTTAGCTTGTGACACGCCATCGTCTAATGCACGGTTTTTGTAACACGAGATTTGATTTTTCTTACCTTTTCTGGTCTGTCTTGTTAGTTTTTGATATATAATCTAATTTAAATTCTTTATTATTGACTTGTTGAGTAATTGTAGAAAACATATGGTTGTATATATAATACTACATATGATATAAAGATTTGCTGCCATAAATCACGCCTTGAAAAACGTCATGGCTTCGCCGTGACTCCTAAGGCTTGAGCCTTAGCCTTGCCGCCATGCCACGCCACCCCTTGCCTCACGTCATTTACAACCTTGTCTAAGATAATACTTATATGAAGCAAAAGGTACATGTATACTGTGATTCCATAGTAGAAGTAAGAAGGGGGATACCGATGCTTTTAACATATGTTGACCATCATAAAAAATGGGTATTTGGACCATTTGAAGCGCCCCTCACGGTCATTATGGGGTGGTAAATCATCATGCATCCCATTGGAAGAGGGACGGTGCACTCACTTCTACCTCTAGGGCGTGTTGGTTTTCTACTGCTGTTACTTATATCATCACGGAAACAGCCGCTATACTATTTAAGGGTAGAGGTTAGGTCTATGTACATCTCATCCCACGCCCTACCCCAAATTGGGGTGGGATATACCTGTTTAGTTTGGTTTACTTATATCTGAACTCTGAAGATAAAACTAGATTCATGGGAAATGAAGGTGTTCTCGTTTGAACCTCCACCTGTATACACGGTTCATGGGAAAACCGCAAAAAAAATGAAAAATTGAGGAACACCCTGATAACAATTCATCCGTATGGTATGCACATTTGCATTCAAGTAACTTGTCTGGTATACACATGTGCATAACATGCACACATGCATAGAAACCAAGAAATATCTTTAATTACTATATATACACACACATGAATGGTTATAAGGTGTTCCTCATTTTTTTAATTTTTTTGGGGTTCTTTATGTGTATATGTGTGTATATATATATATATATAGATAGATAGATAGATAGATAGAGAGAGAGAGTGTGTGTGTCAGGTTCATACGAGAAAAGTAACAAAATAAGAAAATGGTCGATCTAAATCACGTGTAAAATCACCTGTGATTACTAATCATCATAATCCTCCTTGTCTGTTGATGTGATTAGAGAGCAGGCATTTGTGCGCTAGAAAATGATGAAGTTCCATTGTTGTGCTAAAAAGTTATGACAACCATGTCTATGAGATTAAGCTATATGTGATGATGTCTTTTTGCACTGAACATGAGTAAGGACACATGCCACAATAATCAATATTCCCAGACTGTCTTAGGAGGGAGCCATTTCTTTATGCAAAAAGGAAACCCAACCTGCAGAGTTCCATCTATCTGTCCACATATATGCATAGTGTATAATGGGAAGGATGTATATGAGAACTGTAAATAATTTTATAATCAGATAACTGTTATTATAGTATGCATTCATATATAAATATATATAGTGTATAAATTTTATAGTAAATCTCAATTTGGTCCCTGAGGTTTGTCAAAAATCTCGGTTTTGGTCCCTAGAGTTCAAAAAGTACAAAATTGCCACTACTGTTTGCATTTTTGCTCGGTTTTGGTCCTCCACTAGACGGCTGTTAAAAGAAATCGTTAGTCCAATTGCCGGTGACTGTTGTCTACCCCAACCGGCCACTTTTCTCCCTCACATCACCATGAACCCTCACAAGACAAAAATGGGAAAAATACCTAATTTCCCCTGAACTAACGATTTCTTTTAACATCCGTTAAGTGACCAAAACCAAGCAAAAATGCAAGTGTTTTTTGAACTCTAGGGACCAAAACCGAGATTTTGGACAAACCACAAGGACCAAAATTGAGGTTTACTCTAGATTTTATCAAAAAATGTATATTGTTAATGAGTACATTTTTATTTGTAAATATACACTATATATAAATAGTAGTAATGAACATACGCTAAATAATTAGTTCCCTAGTTCTCAATTTGTTGATAACTACCTGTTATATATCAATTCTATCTATATTTTTGGAATCCATATAATCTGGAGAACACAAATATTATATATTTATATGCACGTGTGTTTGCAACATCATCTTATTGGTGGATTAGTGGACATACATATGCATGCTTGCCATGTGTTTATATACATACACAGGGTTGGATTTCTGTTCTGTGAGATCACTTTTTATTCAGACATGAGATTGCATGTAAAGGTTAGGTGTGTTTTTTTTTGTATGTAAACATTTGTTGTTTTTCATGTATTTTATGTGATTTGGTTTGTCCATTTGAAGTTTTTTTTTTCATGTGAAGGTACGGTGTTTTCTTGTGAAGGTTAGGCGAGATAAAAATATCATCCGTGGGTCTATAGTTTGTTTCATAGGTCTCACGAAAACTGCATTGTCCATCACAAGTCTACATATACATATACAGATACATATAGGGAGTGCCATGGAAATCTTAGAAACCATACAAATCATGATCAACGTTTACATTAAGAAACAATTGAGATATTTATGGAAGATGATATGGTTCATTCATTACAATTATTGCTTTAAATTAGGAAACAATCAAGATATCATGGAACTAGATATTCATAGGCTAGATGGACAATTAATATTGGTTCATATACATATACATAGAAATGACTTGTGGAATTTAGTCATTGACAAAGAAAAGATCTACATACATCTTACCTTACCCTAAAGATTTTTGATTTACTTTGGTGGGGGTAAATCCCTTCAATTATCACAAGACATGAAGTGAAAAGAATAAAAGCATAAATGAATGATAAGAGGAGGATAGATGTCTTCTTGCAACTAGAGATAAGAAAAGCATAATGAGGGACCCTCACTTGTGTCCAACAGCCATCACCCAACATAAATTCAAGTGTTTACATTTAGAGATAATGATGTTGTTGGTGGGGAACATGATCCTATAAGCTTCTACATTGATTGATATACATAGCTAGTTATGTTATAATGTTTTTAAAATAGAGTATCATAAGTTAAGATCTCTAAGAAAAGTACGTTCAACTCCAGCAACTACTCTATTTTAATAATTATATTATTAAAATATTCAATACATTTAATAAAATTTCTCTCTCCTAAACATTTATTTTCAATACCTTTTATTAGCGGGAAAGAATTTAAATACTATTTCTCAAGAATTTAAATACTATTTCTCTCTCCGATTAGAGTTTTAGAGATTTCTCTAAATTTAGAGTTTTTCATATTCTCCCACTTCTTTTTTCTATTTTACTGTACAATATAGTATAGTTGTCGGAGCACAAAATTCTCCTAAATCACCAAAATTTCTACTATAGCATAGTTGTTGGAGATGCTCCAATAATCTATATTTGCGCATAACGATGCTTATATCATTTGATTTCTTAATTATTACTAGGTTAGTTAGGTAACTTGTATATATATACTCTTCCTTTTGTAACCTTTGGAATCAATCAAGATACGAATTCCTTTAGCTGATCATCACCGGACAGAGTTGCAACCCATGTTGCTTGAGAAAGGTGGGCAAAGACAAGGTCTAATCGGGCCTTTAATCAGTCCTCGATAACTACTACACATCAATCGTAATTGATATAAACTAATTGTAATAGGTCCCTGGTTCTAAAGGTTTGGTCCTTTTAACCGAATATTAATTTTGGTTTTAGTTACAGATGTTTCAAATAAACTTATTCTTAAACATTTATGTTATGTAACTTATTTCAAAAATATTTTGTTTACCTCAATCAAATATTAAAATTGTTAATTACTAAAACACAAGTAACAGGGTTGAAAATAAGAACAATTGCCTGAAGTTGTATTTTCAGAGTGTTTTGATTTGTGGGAATAAACCATCTACTTAAACACCTGTTTTATACTTAGAAGACAAAGCGATCCGAAAAAAATCCAAAAAGGTAAGAAACAGGCCTTGTGGTATCTATTGTAGAGATGTACAAGGTCCGAGCCTTCTAAACCCGTTTTTAGTGTAAAAAAAGGCCTAGACTTTTCTAGGCCGGGCAGAGCAGGTAGGGCTTTGGGGTTGAAAAACCAGACTTCTTTAGACTAAGCTTAATTTGGCTTTTTCAGGCTTAACCAGGTCTTTTTTAGGCTTTTTCAGGCAAAATTTTCAAAACTGACATGCCCTCAAAATTTTAGCCTAATAAAGCTTTGAGGTCTGGCTTGGACCGACTTCGGGCTCAATAGGCCTCGGCTTCTAGCTTTGGCTTAATCACAATGATAATACCTTATTAATTTTGATAAAGATGTGTCTATGTAATGAGCAAATCAGTTTCTTAAGTGTTTTATATCATCAATTAATATTTGAACATGGTAAATACATGATGCCTATTAACCATACCATTAAGACTTGTTATTTGAATGTACAATAAAGTAAACATGACATAATTGATAAATCAGGTCAATAAAATAAATATCACATTATGATATCAAATGTTAAACCCAACTTGAAACCATTGTTG
This sequence comes from Arctium minus, assembly GCA_954870635.1. NCBI lineage: Eukaryota > Viridiplantae > Streptophyta > Magnoliopsida > Asterales > Asteraceae > Arctium > Arctium minus. Next base: position 69,476,768 of record OX941095.1, on the reverse strand, counting down.
GGGGATTAGAGACGGGCGACCCAGGCCCACGTAATCGGTTACGGTTAACCGAAACCGGGACCGATAGGAACCAATTTGCCCATCTCTAGTTGACATTGCAAACAATAATTTCGTTATCGTGTTGTTTTGCTTATCAATTCTTCTCATTCACACGTTTCTTAATACATTGATATCTTGAAGAGCCAACGATATTCAAGAATGTCTTCGTGGGACAAATTCTTTATCGGTTGGAGGCAAAAGAAAGACTGCGTACATCTTATCCTCTCAAGTCCCCACTTATAGAGCATAAGATTCACTTGGTTTGTTTGGTTTAAACCATTATTGAGCATCCATGAACCTACCAACCCTTTTATGATGTGTTTGGAGAGCGAACAGAACTAGATAGGATGTGCGAAATCAAAAGTTCGAAGGTTGTAATTCGACACTAGTTTAATAATTTACCAAATCTTGTCTCAACTTCCTGATTTTTGTTCCACCTATTTCGATGGGGCAAAAAAATGCAATTTTACCCCACTCAAGTCTTATCCTATCTCTGTCTAATATCATACAAGTTATTGTAGTTGTATTGTTATTTTCCATGTACCGGACGCAACCTTAGAGAACAAAAATGGAGACTGCTTTGCAAATGAGTTAGCAAACAAACTCAAAACCGACCACGTTCCATCATTTGTGGGGCAGACTCTTTTCCTGGTATGGAACCACGGTTTTCAGACTACCGACACCTTATCAGGAACTGTCATTTGAGTACAACTACAACCAGATAGACAAAGCTATCATGTTTGTATAAACCAAACGAACCCAGTAAATCTCACATATTTGTATGTGTCCCTCTGGTTCTCACAAACTATACCAATTCCATGGACACACAGTACTTAAAATGACGATACTTGCACTCGAGCAGGAATACGTTCGTTGTTGTCTTGACCAAGAACACAGTTCGAGGGAGCTTTGTGAATTCCGTTTTTCTCTCTAGGATCTGGACTTCTATTCGAACCTAAAACAAAGATTAAGGGGGCATTCACCAAATGCTTGCCTCGTAAGCGCTTACCAGCAAGATCACATCATGACTTACCTTATTGGGTAACATTGTCAACCATCAAAATGGATTGTTGGTAAGTGTTTTTTACCCGGTAAGTGCGTCTTCTCCATCACTACTGGTAAGATTTTTGGTCTTTGTTATACCTCTTACCTAGTAAGATTCTAGGTCTTTGCAATGCTCATCCAGAAGGTGACACAAGGTAAGCGCTTACCCAGTAAGTGTTTGGTAAATGACCCCTAACATGGGTGTTTTTTTTGCAGCATGTAGCGTCCTTCATAGAATAGCATGCATCCTCCACTTCAAGAAAATATTGAAAAGTTCCATAGTAAATGAACCCCTGGAGATATCATAATAACCAAACCAAACAAACTCATGAGCTGTTTACTACATGCTTACGGGTAAGAGACGCTTACCAGGTCAAAGTGCGGTTTACCAAGCCCCTTTTACTGGTGCTTCTAGATGTTGACCTTTTGTAAACTAACGGAGTAACTCTAGTCGAAGCTTACCCAATTTGTGTTGGAAAATGAAGGGACGGGCTAGAGGATTTTTGTAGTGGCACGTTCCACCGTTTCATTCCTCCGTTGTAGTGTAAAAAATTATAGGGTCGTGAAAAATTCCACTCTATAAATTTTGAAACTACAATATGGACACAAGTTTTCCTTGGTAGAGTGGGTTTGCAAGGCTTTTCTTCCACCCCATAGCCGAGTTCGAATCCCATTAGTGTCATTTTCTAAGTTTTTAGCTTTTAATTTCATAATTATTATGTTTCTGAAAAAAATTGCAATAAAAGACTTGAACAAATGACCTCATATATGGAAAACAATGAACTAACCATTAGACCAAGGATGATTTTTTGAAAAAGATACTTATATTTGTTTCTTATAGTCAAATAGTGCCACCGCTTGAAAAAAATTCTATGTCCGTCCCTATGTAAACGGCCCCTCGGTCTAATCCCAATCAAAAGCAGGTCTAAGAGGAGATGGATATATGCAAACCTATCGTCTACCTCAAAAAAGAACCCAAAGGAGATATAATCTAATTATCTAATGCTGAATTCAAAAACTCACTCTTTTAGAGCATAAGATTATTTCATAACCTAGCAACACAAACTTGCACAAGTACTCGATAAAGATTGGAAACGGTTAGGATACAACATACCCTTCAAAAACGGGCTGTTAATAAGGTTCTCAACTACTAACAAAACTTTTCTTTTTCCAGTTGCACCAATTCTTTATCTCGATATGTTCGTTTGTGCAAACTATCCTCAAAACATCATTCCTTCGATACCATTCATCTTTTCCAAGTCTTCTTGTGACAGAAGGGTTTTCTTTCCGCCACCACCAGTTTTGTCATATGGTTGTGCCATCTTCCTCAAAAACTGCATGTACAAGGAAAAAACTTTGAAACACAGTACCAAAGGGTCATTGTCCAACGGCGTTGAGCCAGCCTCCCAAGAGGTCAAGGGTTTGAACCTCCCTAAAGGTGAAGAGTAGAGATGTACAAAAAGCCCAAGCCTGAAGCCCACCCAGGTCTAGCCTGAGCCCATCCCGGGCCTAGTAAGCCTGAAGCCCAGTTCGGGCAAGGCCTCAAAGCCCAATCAGGCCGAAATTTTGGGGGCCCAGTCCGAAAAACCCGAATTAAGCCCCACCTAAAAAGCCCAATAGGACCCTTTCAACCCCAAAGCCCGGCCTGGCCTAAAGAAGCCCAGGCATTTTTCTTTACTCGTTGAAATCAGGCTTGGAAAGCCCAGGCCCGAAAGAGCCCAGGCCTTGTGCATCTCTAGTGAGTGTGCATGAGTATTTGTTGTATATACATAGTACTCCCTCTGTCCCAAATTAAGAGTCCATGTTACTATTTTAGTTTGTCCCAAAATAAGCGACCACTTTCAAAAACAAGTTTCCAATTTCCCATTCTACCCTTAATTATGAGATAGAGAAAGTTCTCTCTATTACCAAGGGTAAAAGTGTCATTTAGTTATTCAAAATGTGTAATAATTGTATATCCCTAAAACCGTGTGCCATTTTCTTTGTGGACATTTATTTTGGGATGGAGGAAGTATATATTAAAAGAAGGAAAAGAAAAACTTTGGATCACACACAAAATGCTGCAAGATGTACCTCTCTTGCTATATGCACTGCCATATCGGTACTCAAGTTCAGATGTGCATCACGCAGATGAGACAGAATCCATCCAGGCAATTTAGAGCGTTTGTCGTGTCTTGTATATCTACATATCGTGTAGAAAGAAGAACAATTCTTTGGTTAATCCAGGAAGAGGGATCGTCTATTTAAAACTGCATATATGCGGGAAGGAGGGGGGGGGGGGGGGTAGCACTGTGGTAGTTAAGGTGCCCGAGACTCCTATGTTAGATAGAGATATGTCGTAGTTTGTCCTACCTATCTTGTCTAGTATTTTATCTCTTTCTATGACATTTCTACTGTACACTAGTCTTAGCTTTTCTTCGTGTATTAGTAGTTGTAGTATTGTGCTAGGAGTTTCCTTGTTTGTTTGTTTTTTAACATATTTTCTCACATACGTCCATGCTGCCTTTTCTGTTTTTCTTTTGTATCTATTGCTTGATTGCACACAGGACCTGTTTAATGAGCTTAATGAGACTTGCAACTTATTCGGTCAGATATACATGAATAATTGGTATTGGCTTAACGATATATAAAGTGGTTTATTCAATAAACTTCTAGGGAGAATTTTATGCAGAAAGCTTCTAACTTCTATCTCTTCTTTTCTCTATTTTAGCGTACACTTTAGCATAACTGTTAGAGCAAAAAGGAACTCCAAAATCTCTACTTCAACATAGCTGTTGGAGATGGTCTTAATAGTTGTATATTAGCAAACACTTCAACTTATGTTTGTTTTTCTCAGCAAGGACCTCTAGTGATGATAATCACATGGTTAATTGACAACTTAAAACCAAAGCATCATATTTTTGCAGTTTGAAAAGAGAAATAGATATAGATTTCCGTAAAATATATAACGACCAAGCATACAAACCTTTTGTCAGCAAATATCATCATTCCGTAATCTGCCTTTGAACGGATAACTCGTCCAACACATTGAGCAGCTTGTCTCTGTCAGTGTTGTCATCATTAGGGAAGATTTTTGGAAAGGGAAAATGCATCAAATTGTAACAAATTTTGGTTTAGTTCCTATCTTGTGTAACGAAGATTTTTTTCCTCGTAATAAAGTTTCAAAATTTTCTATTCTGTACTCATTTTGACCGGTAACTTGTTGATCTTGTAACATTTGATGACGTGCATACCCGCATATGAAAAACTTGACATTCACGTCATCAACTGTTTCATTAGATAGGAAATTTTGAAACTTCAACAAAACTTTCATTTTGATGCATTTTGCCCGTTTGGAAATCATGTTACCAAACAATTCATGAAAATAGAAAAAAGTACCAATGCGTCAAAAGTCAAAAAGTCGCCTTCTTTTATCTGGAAAGTCTCCCGCAAGTACTCTAACCGAGCAAGTAATATCCTGCAAGCCTCAAATACCAATTTAACCACATACGAAACTGAAGTGCTTCCACTTGATTGAAGCTTTATATTGCAACACCCAAGGTGTGATGCTACCCCCTCCTTCCCAAAATAAATGTCCACAATAAAAAAGACACAACTTTAGAAATATGTAAAACTTTTTCATCAACTAAATGACAATTTTACCCTTAACAAGAGAGAGAGTAGTAAATTTCTCCATCTCATTATCAGGGGTAGAACTAGAAATTAGACACTTACTTTTAAAAGCATATACTTATTTTGGGACAAACTGAAATAGAAATGTTGACACTTATTTGTCCCAAAATGAGTGTCCGGTTTAAAAAATAGATGACCAAATTCTCAAATCTACCCTTCATTAATGCACATATATATAATAGTTGTGAAGAGAGAAATTAATTAGGGATAAAGTTGCCATTTAGTCAGGTGAAAAGTGTAACATTTCTATTTATATTTGTCCCAAAATAACTCTCTAGTTTCAAAAATAGATAACCAAAGTCTCTAATCTACCCTTCATTAATGCACAAATATTTTTAAGAGTTGTGAAGAGAGAGAAATTAATCAGGGGTGAAGTTGTCATTTAGTTAACTAAAAAGTGTAATGATTATGCATGTCTAAAACTGTGTGTCATTTCTATTGTGGACACCTATTTTGGGACGGAGGGACTACAAGCTAAACTGACATCATCATCTTATTTGCTCACCTGCTTAATGTGTACTGAAAAGGAACGCCAAACATGATTACAAGTCTTCCATAATGTCGGTCAAAGTCTATACCTTCAGCGACTTTCCCCCTGCAACAGTGCAAGAACAAATTTATCAGTTTCACCTCTTCTAATATCATCCAATGATCTATCTACTCCAAGTGCATTCATGCATTTCTTTCAGCATACAAGGATTGCTCATTACGTAGTCAGCATCAAACATGCTTACATTTTTTGTTAGCAGAGACAGGGGTGGGACCCAAATGTGGGTCCTCAAACAAGAAAAAGAGATGACTCTAGAATGGAGATACTTCTAGGACAGGTAGACAATATACCAATATGTCTAAGATGATAAATGAATTAACCAAACAAGCCCAGTTATCCCACCTGTTGGTAGGCTGTTTATTGGGGGAGAGAGAGAAAGGAGAGGGGGGGGGGGGGGGGGGGGGGGATGTACACAAACTTGACCTCCACCTAGGGGTGGTAACAAGTCGAGCTCGAGTTTAATAATTGCCGGGCTCGAACACACACTAAAACTCGTTTAACTTAACGAGTCGAGCTCCACAACACCGATGTTCGACTCGGCTCATTCGAAAGCTCAATAAAAAATTTCAAGTCGAGTCGAGCCATTCAAGCATACAATTTTTTGAGCCAAACATGTTCATATGTGCATAAATCATATAATCAAAGTAAAAAAAAACTATTGAGGCCGGGCCAATAAGCAAGCTAATCGATCTCGAGTTTGAGCCCGTAAATGAGTATCGGGCTCGAGCTCAACCATGAAAAAGTTATTCGAGCTCGAGAGCCCTCTAATAATTTTTTTGAGCCGAGCTGGAAAAACTTAACATCCCTACCTCCACCCAAAAAGTAGAGCAACAGTTTATGTGAAGACCTCCGGCTTATTCATAGTTTGGGGAAAAAAGAACATAAGAGGTCAAAGAGCTTGAAATTTGAAAACCGACTTAGAAGTAAGCAAGCAGACATATAGAGGCAGATACACTGTTTACTATTGTATGTGTTCTACACTTCTACTATTTACTAATGTCACCCAAAGATGTGAACGGTATTGGAATAGATTTTCTAAGGGGCTATTTGGTTGGTTTTCCATGAAGTTCTGTATGGAGAAAGCTGTTAGTGTGGATTAATTGTCTGTATAGAATAGGAAGGTTTTTGTTTGGGAGGGTTTTTTCATAGATGTAAGAAGCGTGTTTTTTAATTGGGAGAGGCAGGTTTGGAAAAAAACTTGGTTTTCTACATAAAGCTTCCCTCAGGAAGCTTACTGAATAAGCCACTTTCTATATCAATAAGCCACTACCAAACAATCATGTATAGTTGACTGAATAAGTTGCGAGTCCCATTAAGCTCATTAAGTTGCTAGCAAACAGGCCCTAATCCCCGTTTAAGCTGATAATTGCAGGGTACAATAAAGATACATCCCTGGCTTACATAATTTGCAAGGATCAGGCAGCTCCTCATAAGTTAAAGGTATATACTTCAAATTCTTGTATCTCTTGTTAATACTAATAGACTGACTCACAGCAAAAGGCTCCCACATCAGTAGGGTCGGTCGGGGGAGGGGGATATCATCAGTTATAAATTTATGCCAACATCTAATCTCAATTGCAGTCCTTATCATTCATAAGATGTTGGCAAACCAATCCATTTTCAGCCACATGCTATAAAAACATATAAACCTTTGTCTGAGGTGTTTTGCAGTTTTGCTTTGAAAAGCAGGAATGGATTGGATGTGTTTGGTACGCAGACAGTACAAAAGATGACAGAACAAAAACTTGTTGTCCAGCGTTTGGTGCGACAATTGACTAGGACTGGACAGGAATGAGTGGAACAAAAATGCCTTTTTTTTTCTATGCCACCAAAACAAGTGGAACAAAAATCAGGGAGATGGAACAAGCTTGGTAAATTACTAAACTATCCATGTCAAATTAAAACCCTAAAATCTTCTACAATTCTTTCACTCCCCTACTTCACTCTCGCCCATCCAAAACTGTCTAAACCAATCATGTCCTGTCCCGTCTGCGTACCGAACGCACCACAAAAGATCTGGCTAGTAAAATGTAAAGACAACCACTATGACAGAAATACATTAATAGGCACAACAAAGTTTCATCAAACAGAAGGGGTCACAACATTACCTGGCAACAGAAAAAAACACAGCACCTCTCCCACAATCACAAGCTTTACGATAGTTGTCTAGCGCTAATGTAGTTTCAACAACATCTTGCGTCTCAATGAAGACTAGTTTACGCTGCATTATTTCCTGGAGCATAAACTTGAGTCAGTAACATCACCAAAAAAAAACATATAAAATTCGTTCGTTACATCAAGTCGTTAACATCATCATAAAAAAAAAAGAACTGAAATCGTAAGAAACCTCGACACATTCAAGGAAAATCATAATAATACTCCCGCCGTCCCCAAATAAATGGCTGTAATAAAAAAAAGCACCAGGTTCTAAAAATGTATAATCATGACATTTTTTAATTAACTGAATGACAATTCTACCCTTAATGAACTTCCCCATCTCATCAACTCTTAAATATTTGTGCATAGGAATTAAGGGTAAAATTGGAAATTTAATAAAATATAACCAATGATTTTTTAAAGTGGACACTTTATCTGGGATAAACTTAAATAGAATTATGGCCACGTATTTCGGAACGAAGGGAATAACAAATACGGGGTTTGTTAAACAGTGTTGCTACCTTCAAGATCCCTGTTTCATTCCAGCTGTTCACTATGGCATCCATATATGAGTAACTGACAAAGAAACAAACGATTCCATCCGGAACTACCGACACCATCTCCAACAAAAGCCTTCCGTAATTTCTTTCCACTCCAGGATCACTTCTCAAATCAAATTTTGTGCTAACGGGAAGCTGATCACTGTGATTAAAAAAAACATTATATTAATATATTAAGAGCACATCGTATTTCAGATATAATAGTGAATAATAGAAATTTTCTCACCATCCCAAAATAAATGTCCACAATGAAAAAGGCACGCAGTTTTAGAAAGGTGTAATTATTACACCTTTTAATTACCTAAATGACAATTTTACCCTTAGTAGTGATGAATTTCTCCATAGAGGTGTTAACGAGCCAAGTCCGTCATTCGAGCTCGGCTCAAGAAAATAGTACCGGGCTCGAGCTCGACTCGAATAACTTTCCCATAGTAGGGCTCGAGCTCGATACATGTTTACGGGCTCGAACTCGAGATCGATTAGCTTGCTTATTGGCTCGACCTCAATAATTTTCAAACTTTGACTATATGATTTATTAGCATATGAACATGTTGACTCAAAAAAGTGTATGTTCGGCTTAGTACGACTCGAAAATTTTAATTGAGTTTTTGGACGAGTATAGTCAAACATTGGTGTTATGGAGCTTGACTCATTAAGTTAAACGAGTTTTAGTGTGTGTTCGAGATCAACTAGAGCTCGAAAATTATTAAGCTAGAGCTCTAGTAGCTCGTTAAAAGCTCTACTTGTTAAAACCTCGAGAAATTATCCATCTCATAATTAAGGGTAGAATTGGAAAGTAGGGACAACGGAAAATGGACACTTAATTGTGGGAAAACCTAAAATAGAAATGTAGACACTTATTTTTTTGGGACGAAGGAGTCATAATCATCAATGATTTTACCTTCCCCGTGAGAGAACCATGGGGCATATACAATCCCTTGTTAAGGACATGGTGAAACTCCGACTAACCACCGGATTGAAATTAAGAAGTCGAGGGTAGAGATCAATTGGGCTCAGAGTTCCAGATGTGATCACAACGGATTGAAATCTGTCGAAGACCGGCTTTATTGCAAGAGAAGCATCATGGCAGCTAAGCTGGAATATATCATGAAAATAAGAAAGAAACTTTACCAACAAACGATTGCACAAGTCAAACAAAGCATAATATTATCGTAAGCATACAATGCAGCTCTTCACAATATAACTTTTGTATTCAAAAGGTTAAAGCAGGGATACGGTTTTCAGGTTGAAACCAAACCAAACCAAACGAGCCCAGTATGTCCCACCCGGAGGTCGGGTCGGGGGGGGGGGGGGGGGGGGGGGGATGTAGGCATACTGACCTCTACCCCAAACAGTAGAGCGGCTATTTCAGTGAAGACCTTCGGCTTGTGCAAAGTGTGCAAAAAAAAGGATAAAGCTTGCTCAAAAAATTTGCGGAAACAGACCATAACAAGAACTTAAAATAAGAAAAGCAGTGCTAAAATTTGAAAATGTGTTGTAAGTAAGCAACAACATTCAAACAGCCAGACCAACAAACAACAGACCAAATACACGAACAGTTTTCAGGTTCTCCTAGCAATATATATATATATATATATATATAGAGAGAGAGAGAGGGAGGTTCAAACCAGATCAATAACAAAATAAAGAGAATAAGAAAACAGCCAAATCCCGTCCAAAATCATGTGATTTTACACTAAGGTGTGCGGGCGACATGGCCTGCGACCTCAAGTCGTGGCCAAAGTCGCATGAATCACATGTGATTTTACACATGATTTTAGTGTAAAATCACATGTGATTCGACCATTTTCTTATTCTCTTATTTAGTTGTTGTTCTTGTATGAACCTTACTCTCTATCTCTCTCTATATATAAGAAGGCTAAATACTGTGAGAAGGTAAGAAGGAAAGGTCATATGTGAATCAATGAATCCTCATACAAGCATGTGTTAGATTACAAATCTTTTATTTTTTGTTGTAAATGAAATAAATACTGAAAATGTAAGTCAGTATAGAATACCTGCAGGACTGGATCGGGAATATGGGGCATTCTCTCGTCGTAAGGTTCAATTATGATCGAAAAACCTCTGGTGTATGTCCCCACAAGTGTTGCAAAGTCGCAAATTGTTTGGATGTGCAGAAATTCATCGGTGTCCGTTATTTCCAGAGTTAACATAAGTGAGTGCAGACGATCGTAGCAAAATTTCAACATTTTTTGGTCAATTCCAACGTGTGAATTCACGGAGTTAACAAATGTCACAGGTCCCTCTTTTTCAACATTTTCAGTTTCCAAACGCCCTTTCAAGTACTGCACTAATCTCCGTAAAACAGACAAGAAATGCTCTGCTCGCCGTATATTTCCTGGAACGGCTTCCTTCAAAATGTCATCAGGCAAAGCAGGATTCGCAAGCCAGGTATCACCAACTGTAAAAAATCACGAGTAAAAATCCAAATAAATATGATGCACAGAAAATACCACAAAGTTAATATTCCGTCCGTCACAAAATAAATGTCCACACTGAAAAAAGGCACAAAGTTTTAGAAACGTGTAATCATTGGACTTTTAATTGACTAAATGACAATTTTACCCTTAATAGTAGAGGATGTAATGAATTTCTCCATCTCTAATTAAGGGTAGAATTGGAAAGTAGACACTTATTTTGGGACGGATGGAGTAAACAGTCAAGTGCTAAACATGTACATACGGGGAAGGTTCCCTCTTTGTGCTAAGCCCTCAACGAGCCGGTTGTATTCCGCACGCAACCTACCAGCATCAGTGGCCTTAAACCTTCCTACCAAGTTAAACAAAGTTAAAATAAAGATTATCGAACATTCGTATCAAGTATATCTCCTAAATGTGATCAATTATATCTCATAAATCTCTTCGAAAAGAGGACTGGAACCAAAGAAAACAAGAAATACGAAGTTATTACCTTGTGATAGAATCATACGCCTATGGTGATTAAAATACGACATTTATGTATACCTTTTATTTATATTTTTCTGCATTAATAGTCGATTTCAAGGACCCTAGATCTTGGCACAAAAAAAATGTAGAAACGCATGCAGTCGTTAAAGCACAACCAATAAGTGTTGGATGCAAAGCAACAATCTAATTCCACATTTGCTATGAACATGAGCGCATGTCCCCAACTTATTTTCCGTTCTTAACATTATGCTCAAACAAGATAATGACTTTAGACCAAAGGGTCACTGGACCACCGGTACACGGGTTACCAGTAGAGCCTGGCCTCCCAAAAGGTCAAGGGTTCAAACCTCATCAAAGATGAGCAGTGTGTGTGAGTATTTTCCGTATATAAAATATTGCATACTTCAAAAGAAAAAAAAATAATGACTTTAGTCTGCATACCCATCTCCTTATTCTCATGCTTCAATGTACACAATCATTCCACATAAGAGGGTAGTACATCAATGTCTCCCACACATGACAGTGATACAATTTTATTCCCATAATTTAGTAGATGCACAATAGGATCATAGAAAAATCAGAGTCTAGGATGAGCATTTATACCCCTATAGACCTATCAAAATGGTTATCACAACAACACAACGAAACAAGAGTTAAATGATTAACCAAACCAAACAAAACCTAGTATATCCCATACGGAATAGGGTCTGGGGAATGTAAGATATACGCAACCCTTACCTCTACACTCAGAAGTAGAGGTTGTTTTCGTAACGACCCCCCGGATAAGAGTTAAATGATCACCAAACCAAACGAACCCGATATATCCCACAGAAATGTAGGGTTTGGGGAGGGTAGGATGTAAGCAGACGCTACCTCTACCCTAATGATAGAGAGGTTGTTCCCATGGAGACACCCGGCTTGCAAAACAATAAGAGTTAAATGATTAATAGTCCTAAAAAATACCTGTCAATCTCCTGAGACATCTTATTAAGATTTCTACTTGCCCCTTCAAGTGTTTGCCTCCGTACACTGACACTCAATGCCTCGATGCACACATTGTCGATATTGTGTGCCTCATCAAACACCACAACAGACTCCCTCTGCATCTCCTTTGATATGATCCCAGCTACCTTCGGATCAAGCAAGTATTGGTAGCTATAAACCACCACATTTGCAAATTGCACCATATGACGTGCTAGAAAGTACGGGCACCACCCTTTGTCCTTCCCAAACACCCTCAGATCCTGCCAGAAGTTTAAATCGTGATGTGAATATGCTTGAATCAATCAAAATAAAGATAAAAAAACATGTAAACATGTTGAAATCTGCTCAATGTAGTTAAAAAGGAAATGGATACTTTGACTTTACGATGCGTTTGGTACACAGTACATCATAGAACAAAAACTTGTCACACGTTTGGCACGACATTAGACTAAGGGCCTGTTTGTTAACAGCTTAATGAGCTTAATAGGACTCACAGCTTATTCGGTGACCTATACATGAGTGTTTGGTAGTGGCTTAATGATATAGAAAGTGGCTTATCCAGTAAGCTTCTAAGGGGGAGCTTTATGCAGAAAGTCAAGTTTTTTCCAAACCTGCCCCTCCCAATTAAAAAGCACGCTTCTTCCATCTATGAAAAAACAATTCCAAAGAAACCCTCTCATTAATCCAGACAGTCAGCTTCCTCCATAAAAGATTTAATGGAAAACCTAAGATAGGATGGGATTGAACTGAAAAACGCCAAAATAGGTGGAACAAAATTAGGGAGATGAGATAAGATTGGAAAAGTACTACACCACACATGTCAAATCAAAACCCTAAACCCTTCCATGATTCTTTCACTCGCCCGTCCGGCTTGGCTCACTCTCGCCGTCCAGTCCCGTACACAAAGAGACATACAGAAGTACATGTACGAATACAGACGTACACCTCTGCATACAGACCACATGATTTTGGGGGCCAGCGTCCAAGATTTACTTCGTATCCTAAAGCAGGATTACAGCAATATGCTGTTAAGAAATCTATGTTCTTTTCAAACATATAGAACTAAGGAAGTGTGGGGCTGTTTGGTTGGTTTCCCATTAATCTGTCTTTAGGTCGGAAAATATTTTGTTTGGAAGGGTTTTCTCATAGACGGAAGCAACATGGAAAAACTTGGCTTTTTGCATAAAGCTCGCCCTAGAAGCTTACTGAATAAGCCACATTCTAAATCATTAAGCCACTACCAGACAGTCATGGTTGTTTACTTTTTTTAACATTAAGCCCTGTATGTGTTAAGTTGTCTGTCCGGATAAATATGTTTGTTTGAGGGATGAGAGACCAATGTGTTTGAGGGAGGCAAAGAGATAACGTTGGATTATTTCTGGTATTAATTTGACTGGGGTGGCTTAACGAGGACAAGTAAAGGGCCCTCGCTTCTTCCATATAGTCATTTTAGCTTAATGGCTTAACTATTAAGCTGTAAAGAAACACTCATGTATGACTGAGCGTATAAGCCGTCCACACCATTAAGCTCATTAAGCTGTAAGTAAACAAAAGTCAATGTGTTCCATTAAGCTCATTAAGCTGCTAACAATTTACAACCCTATGTATAACAAATTACCCCCATTACACTGCATATTCACATGTTGAAAGTAACCCGTTTACTAAACACTTACCCAGGTATGCGCTTACCGGTATCACTTACCCTACAGTTCTTACCTATTGAGAATGAAAACTACCTAGAATCTTACCCGGTAAGAGCCATAACAAAGGGCCTATAGCCTTACCCAGTTAGTGAGAGAAATAACTCTTACCAACCATAACAAGGGCCTATAGCCTTACCCGGTTAGTGAGAGAAACGACTCTTACCCGGTATTCCCGGGTCTAAGACCCTTACCAACAATCAATTTTTGATTGTCTAGAATGTTATATAAGTGACGGTAAACGGCCCCTAATCCAATCCTTAATCATAGCAAATTAGCGAACAAACCTGTAAAGTATACACTCCAGGTGGCAAAACCGCATCACCCCCAGCTTTCTCATACCTCTCAAAAAACGAACAAGTCGGAACATTAGGGTTCTCAATCGCAACCGCCCTAACCCAACTAGCAGTCAATTTCCTACACCCCGCATCAACCGAATCCCGATTCTCCGCAGAAACCACATCAGGATTCACACACAAATTCTTCCTAGACGAAAGCCCAAGCGCAAGCATCCGAGCAGCCGGCCCGATGTTATCGAGCTGGTACTTGTGAAGAAGCTTGAGCTCGGCTAGGGTTTTCTCCATTTCGTGAACGGTTCGAGTGCAGTAGAGGAGTTTAACGGGATTGGAAGGTTTAGAGAGAGTGTAGCTGGTGATTAGTGAGAGAAGAGCGATGGTTTTTCCGGTACCGGTAGGCATTTCGAGGAGGCAATGGCCTTTGGCGTCTAGGGATCGTTTGAGTTCGATCATGTAGGAATATTGTTCGGGGTAGATGTGATCGTAGGGGAAGTAGACTGTTACATCTTCGATTTGGAACTTCATCTTGTTTTTCGATTTCACTCTATTGTTCTTCGATTTCGATTCGTAGAGAAATGTGTTGATGAGAAGTGAAGGTCGCCGGAAGATTGGCGACGGATTGTGAAGATTTGACGGCCACGGCGTATGAAGATCGGTAGAGGGAGGGGTTTTAAGATTCTGATTTTTTTTTTCATTCATCCCTGTGGTTTGTTGAAACTGAGATTTTAGTCTCTATACTTTTTGAAATTAAGGTTTTCATCCCTATAGATTGCAATTCATTCTGTTTTCATCCCTGAGGTCAACACTTGTAGTATACTGTTAAGTAGAGATGGAAATGTTAACACTAACGGGGCGGGGATTTATTTTTATACCCGAAGCAGGGTCGGGGATGGCATTATCCGCCCCTAATCCGACCCCAATTAAACTTTTCAATTTATTTAATATATGTACATAGTGTGTGTATAAATAAATATGTATGTATATATGTATACATTTATTATTAAATGCTAAATATATTTCTATTTTCAATATTATAAAGTAATGTAGTGACAATTTATTATAATTTTAATTTTAAAATACATTTATTTTTATTTTTTACTAAACGGGTTCCCCAAACCCGTGGGGGATTCCTTACCCCCAAACCCGTCGGGGTCGGGGATAGGGGATGAATTACCCACCCAATACTCGTCCCGTTTCTATCCATACTGTTAAGTGTGAGGGACGAAAACAAGAAGGAATTGTAAATGACTAGGATGAGTAAAACAAGAAAGTGTTAACCATAATTTCGAAAGTATAGAGATTAAACCAACAATTTTCAACAAATCATAGTGACAAAAAACATAGCTTACTCTAATTAATAACTCCTTAATTTTTTTTTATAACAAAAGGCTATCTTTAAAAACTTTTGTAGAGTAAAAATCTTTTTTATAAGTTTTTTTTTTAATATTTAACGTTTACCCTTGTTTATTTGAATTGTTTTATAAAACCTCCACCTTTAAGAAACCATTATAAATACAACGTGTTAATCGTTAATCTATTGTATCTAAATTTTATAAAATCTTATTCATGTTCTTTGTATAGTATTATATCATAGTTTATGTTTCCCCAAAAAATGAAGGAAATGTTTCCATAAAGATCCTGCCCTAGGCTGATGCAAAGTGAAAAAGAAAAAACACACGAGCCAAGAGTATTTAAAGCAACAAAAAAAAAATGAAGCTTAGTAAATATTAAAAATATAAGCACACGAATCACCAATCTCAAAACCCTATCCTATTTCTATCCACTAATAAAATTAAGATGCATCAAATTTTAATTTATTTAATTTATGTTCACATCCTCTATTTGATTACGCTTATTTATGTGATTGATGGACAAGAATAGGTCTTAAAAGTTTGGAACATAACAATTTCTATCCCACTGAAACATAGAGAGATTACGTGACTTTGTTCCAATTTCTATTTTGGATAACATATTTTCAGAACTTTTATTTTGATGTTTAAAATGTGAAATGTCAAACATTTAGATCTCTTTCATATAATTACTTGTAAATGCATACTAATTTTATTCTAAACGTCAACTAAACAATAGAGATGGTCCAAACCGGTCTTAAAATATCCGGTCTTGACCAAAAGGACCGATTTTTCCTATCTCTACTAACAATGTATAATTCACATTTTTAAAGTATTTTCTTGAATTATAAGCAAATATGCCAAATGGGTTTTTGACATGATGAAACTAATGTTGTTGAGCTTCAAAAATAACCCCATCAACTTTGTGTTCTTCTCAACTATTTTGAACCCAAATTCTCATATATGTTGTTCATTCTTCTTGTAATGTCTTGAGAGGCAAACCCTTGACAACGTGTCGACACTGAAACCTGTTACGTTTTAGATATAAACGATTAACAACCACCCTCAATAGCCTAAAGCAGTAGACTGACTCAATAACTTCTTATTCAACTTAAAACCATGGTGGAAGTTGGTAACCCACAATTTTGAGCTTATAAAGAGCTCACGTGTTCTAGATATAAACAATTAACAATCACCCCGAATTGCCCAAACCAATAGACTAACCCCCCACAACTTTGAGCTTATAAGGAGCTCATATAAGGGGGCGTTTGGTTCGCAAAATAGAATTTGATGGAATTTGAATCCATTGAAGGAATTTGACTTTGAAGGAAATGAATGAAATTTGACCACGTGTTTGGTTGATAGAAATTGGATAGAATTCAATTCTTTCACTTAAGACAAAAAAATGATTGAATTTTTAAATTGTGGAATTCAATGGAATTCAAAAGATTCTATCATTTTCATTATTATGTGAACCAAACATAGGATTTGGAATCAAAGGAATTATCCATTCCAATTCCTTCAAAATCCATGAACCAAACACCCCCTAATTTTTTACACGCCAGGCAACTTGTTATAAGGAAAGACCCAAAGGTGAAGTTATTCCTAGTTCACAACTTTGAACTTATAATGAGCTCATAAATCTAATTTTTAATCCATGAAGAAAGACCCAAGAGGGAGGAAATTATTTTGTAGCCGACAACTTTGAACTTTTAATGAGCTCATAAATTTATTGAACTTATAATGAGCTCATAGTACGATTTTGGATGGTTTTGAGAAAGTGATAAAGTTTTTTTTTAATAAATTTGTTTAATTTAGACTTAATAATATAATGTTTTTTATATAAAAAAATTAAGTATTTTGTTAGAATTCAATAATTATCTTATATATTTTAATGACATCTAGAAAAAATAACCAATTATATATTTAATAATATAATTAAAACAAATTTATAGTAATATAATATACTAATTAATAATGATATATGGAAAGGTCTGCATAAAAGGAAGGTCCTGCACATACCAAATTGGTGGGTGTTAGAAGCCTCCAGTAGTAATATGTATCTTGTGCTTTGATACTTGTAAATTAAAATATTTTTAAAATCTTGCACAAAATGATGGTACCTTGTACCTAATAATTTGTATTTAAGAGTTTTTTATCCGTGTTTTATAATATAGTATAGATAGATTATTTATCCACGTGGAGCATATTGTAATGAAGAAAGACCCAGAAGGGGAAATTATTCATAGCCCACAACTTGAACTTATAATGAGCTCATAAATGTAACTTTTTATCCATGTGGGTCAGGTTGTTACGAAGAGAGACCCAGAAAGGGAAGTTATTCGTAGCCCACAACTTTGAATTTTATAATGAGCTCATAAATCTAATTTTTAATCCATATGGGGTGGGTTGTTATGAAAAAAAGGAACGGGTGGGGATGGAGGAATGAATTCCATCCAAAACTATCATGCCAAAAATGGTAGTAAAAAAGTTAACAAAAGAAGTATTACCAGATGTGATCATTTAAAGTAGAATCCACCGTATTCGTAGAGTCTGTACGTTGAGAATCGCAATTCAAAGCATGAATCTCTCGATCTTGGTTTCTGCACTTGATTCGTAATCTTGTAGGCACTGTCTGTAAATACAAATCAAGTTCGATAGAGAGAATGCATCTCACGAGAAGCGAATTTTCATGATTGAAACCATAGACTTTTAGAAAACAATAATGTATAGATATGAATGATATAGTTACTGCAACAAGATCTACACAAGTAAGCAAAGTGTAGTTAGAGAACCCAAATGTTTGCCTTTAAGGATGCGTTTGGTTAGCAGGCAGGACAGGACAAGCGAGAATGAGGTAGGCGGGTGAAAGAATTGTGGAAGGTTTTAGGGTTTTATTTTGATATGGATGGTTTAGTAATTAATCTCCTTGATTTTTGTTCCAGCCAGAGTCAAAAGTAGGCGAGTGAAAGGATCATGGAAGGTTTTAGGGTTTTAACGTGACTGAGACAAAAAAAAATGCATTTTTGTCTTACTCGGTACTTTTTTGTCTCGGTCTAATGTCGCGTCAAACATGGGACAACAAAGTTTTTGTTCTCTAGTGTCCGTCCTGTCACAACTGCAACTTGGAACCTATGCTGTTAATATCGGATATCGGTGGTGTATCGGTCAAGGACCGATACACGATATATCGGAAATATCGGTGATATATAGGTAATATCGGTTCATATAACATTTCTCAGAATTATATATATATATATATATTTATATCAGTAGAAGAAGAAGTCGATGAACTGATGAAGAGACTGTTGTGTTGAAGAGAACTTGCAAAAGTCGATTAAACATTTGAAGAAGAAGCCGTATAATCTAAATTCTAAAACCTAAGTTATTTTTCTAACAAATTAAAAAAAAAGGCCCATATGGAATGACAAAGCCCAACCCAGTATAATGTATTACAAAAAAAAAAGGCCCAAACTCTTGTATTATCAATATATCGGTTATATCGGCCGATATTTTGATTAAAATATTGCCGATATATCGGTAAATATCGTCGATATATCGGCAGCCGATATAATGTCCGATATTTTCCACCGATATTTTACATAGGGGGCGATACACGATATATCGCGATTTTAACAGCACAGTTGGAACTCTAGATACAGTTAGAAAAATATACAAAAAAGGTAACTTTCAAAGTCCTCATCAAATTGTTAGGTGTAAGATATTCCTGAAAGATCCATAATATATATGTATATATACGGGGAGAAAGAGAGAGAGAGAGCACAAATATCAAATACAAACCGAGCATTTGTTACAAACCAATCCAAATCATACATATTGTTTGGTTTTATGCTATGGTTCACATGTTTTTTCTTTTGAGTATGCTTATGTGTGTGTATGTGAGAGTGTGTGCTTCTATGTGAATGTATATTGATGTTATTTTCCACACACAAAACAGTCCCTAAAGTTCCATATATGAAACAACATTGTATGTTTTACATGTGTTGTTTGTTTCATGTACGACATAACACATAAAAACTAGTTTATAGGTCTGTAACAAATATTGTGTTTGTACTTGATATCCCCTATATATAATATGATAATATGAAGCAGTAAATGTGCTATGAAAAGTTACCTTTTTGTTGTATCTAAAATCACGCTTGGGAAGAAAATGCAGAGGCATATTGAAAGATGAACTAGCTTTGACCAACAGGAACAACTTGGATGGGCCTAAAAAAATTTCAAAGCTTTCAATAAAGATTTCAACTCTCCCCATTTCCAAGAAACTGATGGTTTTTATGTGGATAAAAGAATACCTGCATAAGAATCAGATCCAACACCTTTGGATACCAGTATCCTGATGACCTGTTGCAAAGCTCAACCATTAGCCCTTGCCCCTTAGAATGTTGGAAAAACATGAACTAGGGAAAGGGGTATTCACAAAAATAGCCATTTTCGAAGACTTCATTTCGTAAAATGGCGCACTTTTTCCCAAATAGCACAAAATGGCCCCTATTTCTGCAAATCCAATCACAGAGCCCCATTTTTTTGCGGAGTGTGCTTTCTTTCGACATTTTTATTATTTGTGGGCCCATTCCGCAAAAACGTCCATAAGAAGATAATATTTCTGAGTGTGCACAACTCATCCTCCCTTCCCATGCATTTAATTCCATCATCATAACCCCTCTCTATATCCCCAATATTCATCCAAAATCATCATATTTCATAACTAATTAAAAAATATTAAAATAAAATTTTGTCGGGTATTTAACATATCTGGCAATTTTTCCACAAAATATGGTGTTCTACCGACCGATCTTGCGATATTGGCCCACAAAAAAAAAAAAAACTATGCAAACAAATAATGTGACTTTGTGGTTGTAATTTGCAAAAAGTGAGGCTATGTTGTGATAGTGTGAAAAAGGTGACCCATTTTGTGAGGTAAGAGTCTCCCAAAATGCCCCACGAAAGAAATATACCTTTCTTGAAATCGCATCTGCTGCTCTAGTTCTAGTAAAATCACAAGCTTCAGAGAGAACACCATGTCCATGTGAAAAGCACAGCTCGTATACATGTCGAGACCGAACAGGACTACCTCCAAAAACCAAAATGACAGTCTCAATATGTGGCATTTCACTGAAGACCACTTGGAGAGCAGTTTGGATGCTAGAAACAGTTTTCATCAGCTTCTCAAATCTTTTTATGCCATGTTTCACTTCTCTCTTTCTTCCATTTTGAACTCTACGTTGAGATGCTTTCATTTCAGTTTGTGCAAGAACCACCTCCTGAAAAACTGAATATCTTAGCAGGTCTCCAACATGAAAGCACAGTTATCTTTTAAGAATATTGTACATGGGAGAATATGTGGAACTGGTGGCGGATCCAGAAAGTCAGGTGATTGGTGGCACACCTACGGGTATAAAAGAAACTCAAAGTCGAGTAACTCATTCGAACCGAATGAGGTTCGGGTAAACGAGTTTGACTAATTTGGTTTTCAGGTTATTGGGTTTTCCTTAGCAAAGAAAACACATATCTGACAAAATTAACAAGAATTCCAAAGAAATGCCAGACTTAAATACACTAAAATTGCTGAGAATTACAACACCAGAAGTAGTGAGTGGATCGTCAGGAGCAGTGAGTGGAGTCTCCAAATAAAGGTTTAGGATAAGAACTGAAAATTGCTGAGGACAACTACCGGAAAAAGTTAGATAATACAAAGAGTCGTTGGTTTTAAAAAAACAATTCACAACCATAACCTGCATCCGTCCATGTCTGAACCCTTGTTACTTTCCAAAGGAGCTCTTGAAAAGTAAATCAAGGTTCCAACATATATTGAGGAGAAATGGTCCAAGTCTAATTGATGTGGGACTCCATTAGTACAAGCTTAACATACCAAATCTTTATACTCTGTATGCAGTGCATCAAACTCATGATTGACATCCTGTAAGACCCTGCCAATAAAAATGGTATAAAGGTTTTACCATTTCTAGCTTCCCAAACAACAACATTACAAGTTTAATAGGAAATAATTATCAGATTTATAGCACTTAACAAATTGAAATAAATGTAGTACTCATTCCATAAATAAAATATAAACAAAACCATCATGATTTTACTGCATACAGCTTCACTCAAGCAAAGTAATGTTATTCATGTCTGAAAAGTCCAGTTTAATGGAAGTGGAAAAAAGATAGAGAGAATTAACTTCCAGTTGAGACTAAAATGAGCTTCAATCTTTAATCCAGATCTCAAACTCAATGCCCTCAAACAATTGAACGCAGATATTTACCCTTCTAAGATCATAAATGAGATCGTAAACAATTGAAGTGTGACCTCGCTGACGTTTTACTAGATGAAATCCACACAAAATTAACAAACATTTTATTATGATACAACAGCAAAATCAAGAGGGGGAACCAGAAGATATGGATAATTACTAAAATTGTAGCAAAATACCTAATAACAAAGGATCTAATTCTCGAATTCCATAGAAATATACCGAACAAATCATCATAACTATGAGGCAATTCAATCACATATATTCAGCAACTCAAACAAATGCCAATTTCATCGAAGTGACTCTGAGATGTGATAAGAAGAGTAGGATTACTATAGAGCTTACGCAGGGATCTGTTGGTGCATGAAAAAGAACAAACCCTAGGATTTCCATGACGACATGAAACATGACAAAGACGTCAATTGAGTCCGCCGCGATCTGGAGGTCAGTGAACTCCATCTCCGAAACTCAATGTCCTCAAAAATTGAACACAGATATTTACCTTTCTAAGATCATAAATGAGAAATCGTAAACAGTTGAAGTGTGAACTCGCTGACGTTTTACCAGATGTAATCCACACAAAATTAACAAACATTTTATCAGGATAGAACAGCAAAATCGAGAGGTGGAGCCAGAAGATATAGCTAATTACTAAAATTGTGACAAAATAAGGATCTAATTTTCGAATTCCAGAGAAATATACTGAACAAATCATCCTAACTATTAGGCAATTCAATCACATACAGTCAGCAACTCAAACAAATGAGAATTTCATCGAAGAGAATCTGAGATGTGATAAGAATAGTAGGATTACTATGGAGCTTACGCAGGGATCTGTTGATGCATGAAAAGAACAAACCCTAGGATTTCCATGACGACGTGAAACATGACAGAGACGTCAATTGATTCCGCCGCGATCTGGAGGTCGGTGAACTCCATTTCTGATCTTCCTTCTCGTTCTATCGATTCTCGATTTTCATTTGGCATTCTGAAAAACGTTCACCAGCGTGCTCTGCTCCCAAT
The DNA here is from genome assembly GCA_954870635.1 of Arctium minus. Classification (NCBI taxonomy): domain Eukaryota; kingdom Viridiplantae; phylum Streptophyta; class Magnoliopsida; order Asterales; family Asteraceae; genus Arctium; species Arctium minus. The sequence goes on along the minus strand of OX941095.1, from coordinate 69,454,190 downwards.
TTTGAAAAGGCAAAGAGGCGGGTAAACTGGAATGCAACTTTCTTTTAAATATCTAAAATATTTCTAAACACGAGCTATCAGAGCATCTCCAACAGCTATGCTAAAATAGAAAAAAAAAATTAATATTTTTTTTTGTTCTAACAACTATACTAAAATAGAAAAAAATTAGTTTTATATATTTTTTTGCTCCAACAGTCATGCTACATCATATGCTAAAATAGAGAAAATAAGAGAGAAAAGGTAAAAATCTCCAAATTTGGAGAAATCTCAAAAACCCATATTTAAGAGCATCCACAATGCATAAGTCATTCAATGACTTTTTACTTTGCCACATCAGATTTCCACTAATTTTTTTTTAACAAAAACATATCCTTAAACACCTTCTCCAATGTAAAAAACCCTTTCTAAAGTTTTTTAATCAATTACATTATAATTTATCCTCATCTATTTAAAATGTTTTATAAAAGCCCCTCATTTAATTTGTCGTTTTAAAACACACGTGATATTTTTTTAAAACCATAATTCAAATATTTTTAAACAACACATTAAACGATATTTAAAAATTAGCTCTAAACCTAAATTCCATATCTCGTTTTAGTTGGAAGTATGAAATAACAAGATGTACGTTAATAAAAGTGAAAGAGAAATAGGGGGTTAATTTTTTTTTAACTTCTATTTAATAAATTAGATATTTAATTTATAAAATATATTTTGTTTTATTATAGATATTTAATAATTAGATTAAATAATCAAAACATTATAAAAGATAAAATAAAAATATGATTAAGAGAAGGTGTAAAATGAAAATATAGTTAGAAAAAGTCTTTGCTCCAATAGGTTGGAGAACTCCAACCTTTCCAACAAAAAGCTTTTCATCCCAATGCATCAAAACCTTTTTAAAAGCTTTTTCAAATAATAAAAACCCATTAATGGGTTATGCATTGGAGATGCTCTAAGAGAGATAAACAATATTAAATTGTTTTTCACCAATATGAGACATTGAAATTGTGTGTTTAGAAGAGAGAAATAATATTTTATTATATGATTGAATATTTTAATAATATAATTGATGATATAATTGTTAAAATAGAGTAGTTGTTGAAGTTAGATGTAAATTTTTTTTAGAGATTATAACTTTTTATACTCTATTTTAGAAAAATTATAGCATAGCTGTTGGAGATGCTCTTAAAGAAAAAATGACTTTATTCGAACGTCATGGATTTAATTAAAATCTCATTTAAGGTTATTGTAAGTTGTAACACCCTAAAAATAGGGATAACAAAAATTCGAAAACAAAACGGACACGTGGTATAAAAATTGTCAAAACAAGAGCCTCCCAAAAATGGGGAAATAATACAACCTGTTTAATCACAATTGTAATTTCAACGGACAATAAATTAACAACCAACTAATCTAATTTCTACATCTAGAAAAGAGATTACAAAAGTTCTTCTATCCAATGAATGCTAATTTGCAAGCGTTCCCTAAGCTCTCACCCAAGCAACTATGTCAGCTTAGAACCGGCGTCGCTAGAACCTAAGATACACATCGACACCAAATAAGTGTTAGACCAAAAAGCCTAGTGAGTTGAACAATAATAAGCATGCATGAACAGTTACAATTCTTATGAGCAGTTAACCAGAGTTCAACAAATGTGGAGTCAATAGGGGAAACCCATGACACCAATCAATTTTCACCCAAAGAGTCGATATACCTTGATGCTCTATAACAAGAGACACCCGAAAGGCCCGGCACACCCGAGGACTACAACTAAGGAAATTCCCCGAATGGCGGAGGTATAGGCACATACCATTACGGTGGCACCCAAGACTACATCCTCCTAGTGTCTACTAACTTGGTTCGTCCAACATCATGCATATAGGAGGTCTCGAGGTATATTTCAACTAAACATATATCAATACCAACCATGTGTACAATGTTACCATCCTATCACATAAGTTCAATATGAGACTAATTTCCAACATAATCAATGTTTAGATACCATATTGCTAGGAAAGCATTCCAAGTAGAATAAATCATTTACTATGTCACGTATACCACAAGTCATGCCAAAATGCCAATATCATGTACACATGAAATAAAGCCCAAATACTTGACAACTAGAGTAGATCATGGCAAGATGTTCAAAATGAATCCCCCACATTTTACACAGAAACCACCACCAAATATTTGAACTCATAAAGATGGATATTTAGAGAAATGTTACAATAATACAAGTAAGATATTATGATGTGTATCTAGTTTTAACAAAAGGGTTAGTAAACTCACAATCTAGGTTTTTGACAAAAACCTAGAAAAGATGAAACCCTAGAAGTTGGATGGGAGTGATGGAGACTTGGACTCTTGAGATCTTGATGTAGAAGGAAACCCAATAAATGATGGTTTACCTCTCAAAGACTTTGCAATAAATGCTCTAAGTAGCAAGAGGAAGAAAATGACTCCAAACCCTAGAAAATCGCTCCCCAAATCTGTGTGTGTGTTTTGTGATTTTGAACCGAGAGAAAAAGGGTTTTGGATACCTGCACGTCGCCCCGCGACTTGTGCCGCGACTTGCACCCGCGGCATAAGTCGCCCGCTTGCTCGACCAATTGAACTCCAGTGGCTTACGCGGCTTGTGCCGCGACTTCAACCCGCGGCGTAAGTCGTGTAACTCACTGCCAAACACGGGTTGGTCTAAACTTCCAAACAACACCAAACAACCATTAAAAAAAATGGGGATAGCAGTTAAGCACGAAATTTCTATTTTGTTAGACACAAAATCCTAAGATTAACAAAGCCTTAAATTTACCTGAAATTCTGGATGTTACAGTTATAACCTAAAAATCTCTTCAAATAAACGGGGATTTTATGAACGAAAATAGGGAGAGAAAAAAAAATCTTGTTTTTTTAGAAGCAAAATAAAATAAAAATAAAGGAATATTCGGTGGGTTTGTTTTTTAAGAGGTGATGAAGTCATTTCACATTTGATTGATAAGAGGTGCTGTTGAAGTCTGAAATCTGAATTGATAAGCCTGTTTGTTTTTGTAAACTAATAAATATCTGAATTTGTTTAAATTGTCTATTTATCCAATCAAAATATTATAGTGTTGAATTTATATATAAATTTATATAATTTTACATATTTATTCATCATTATTACGAAATTTACATTTAAATTATAAAATTAGCATTCATTTAAAAGAAAATGATTGATTGAGAGAGATGAGGATCGATCTGGTAAGGATCAATTGAGAGAAAGAATCGATAACGTTAATCATTTGAGAGAGGTGAGGATCGATTTGGTAAGGATTGATTGAGAAAAAAAATCGATTAAGAAACGTCGTTGTTGAGGGTTTGGAGAACAATAAGAGGCAAATAAGGGGTTGGTTTACCTTTTACTAGATAAGTAGGACAGTAAAACATAAATGACTGAAAATTTGAAAAAAATAAATAGTCTAAACGACTCTACTCTTACCAAATCAGACATAAGAGACTGTTAAGAGTTTTTTTTTTTTTTTTTTTTTTTTAAAACAAACAATGCCTTCTCTCAAATGTGGATGGAAAGGGAAAAATATAATAACAATTAAAAATAATATAACTATAATCACAATTTGTTGTAAAATAAATACAAGTATATTTGTAAAAATAATATATGTATATATATATATATATTGTATATTTTAATTTCTCTTCTATTCAATAACATGAATACAGTGAACAACTACCCAAAAGAAAAACCGCCTAAAAGTTCAAGGACTCTCAATCAAACTAAATTCGGTCAATTTTACCATGAATATACAGATGGCAACCTCATACATGCTCCAACTGTGGAACTCCCTAACCATTTTATAAGGTTTGAAAACAATAAGACGTATGAAAACCCAGCTTATTCTTGAAAACAAGCTAGAGGTTTTTACTTTTCAGCCTAATGAGCTTTATAGTCTGGATGGCTTATTCGCTAAGCCATACAAGATTCAAGGGTGTCCTTTACAGCTTAATCGTTAAGCCAAAATGTTTATACGAAATACGTTAGTACCCCTTATATGTCCCCATTAAACCACCTCAAACAAATTAATACCACAAGTAATCCAAACCTATCTTGTTCCTCCCTCAAACCCATCGGTCTCCCGTCCCTCAGACAGATAAATTTATCCAAACAAACAACTTAATCAAACAACTTAATCAGTACAAACCTAGTTATGCCAGGTGACACTTTTTATCCTATATGTAATTCAAAAACAGAAATATATAAATTATATTTGGTAACATTGTTGACAATTTTTGAACTGCACTAAACTTGTTACAAAACTTCACATTTTCTACCCCATGTAAACATCATCCTAGATCCAAAATGTCCATAAACACAACTCATTTCTACACAATTAAGAATCAAACCTTCCCTCAAAAGAATAATTTTCACAAAGAAAAAACGGTATCGGTAACTCGTGTTCAACCGCCACAGCTTTTGGTTCCCGGATAACGCATAGAACAACATGGGACCCGAAGAACTGCATCCGTATACAAAATATTGTGGGCTGCCAACGCCATAATAACCTTTTCCGTCTTCTAGTTTTGTAGTTCATTGCATCTCCTACACCATGCCGGAATCTTTTCATATGGTTTTCCCGCTAACGTTTGAATCCAAGGGTCCAGATTTTCTCCGTTCATACGCCATAACGTTTTAGAGCTTTGCTTAAACTCGGCATTACGTTGTATGCTTGATAAGATCTTCTTAGTTCAATGATCGAACCCACCTGTATCAAATGTAATGCACGTTAAAAATTATGAGCGTCTACATTTCTATTTTGTGTCCACTTTCAAAAGTAACCGCCCACTTTCCAATTTTACCCTTGGCTATGAGATGGATAAATTAATTACTTCCGATATCATTAAGGGTAAAATAGTCATTTAGTTGATTAAAAAGTGTAATAATTACACATTTCTAAAACTGTGTGCCTTTTTGACATTTATTTTGGGATAGATGAAGCATGGCTTTTTGAGAGCATATGTAAAAAAAGCTCATGGGCGTGGTCTAGATAGGCAAGATGCCAAATGATAAACTTCATAGAATTATCAATTATGACAACATGCAGCCTGATGCTCGGAACAACTCTAAACCAAACAAACCCAATATATCCCACCCAGAGGTGGGTTTTTTTTTCCTTTTTTTTTTGGGCGGGGGACTGGCAACTTGTGCTAATTACGTATATGGCCATTGCCATCATCGCAAAAGTTGACGATATTGATTTGGGCCAACAAAGCTCCCTTTCATCAAATGGTATTCAAGACATGGGACAAATGGCTACGCTTTCCTAAAACTATATGCTCGATAAAACTTCTTAATTTCATGGGATAGAGGGAGCAAGACCTAAAACTATATGCTCGACAAATTGTACTATTATCTCTGTCCCAAAATAAGTGTCTACGGCTCTATTTTAATTTGTCCCAAAATAAGTGAACTTTCCAATTCTACCCTTCCTCCATTATTAAGGGTAAAATTGTCATTTAGTTACTTAAACGTGTAATAATTACACATTTTAAAATTGTGTGGCCTTTTCATTGTGGAAATTTATTTTGGGATGGAGGGAGTAGTATTCATCATGCAATTATAATCTATAACAAGTGTTGCACTTACGATGATGAGAACAGATGTAAATCCTATTGAGAATCCTTCATTCGTTTTTCGCAAATAATGATCGAGAATTGTAGACGATGTCGCCAATATGCTCAACAGCAAACCACCTGAAAATGTTTCACAAGATAGAGATAGCTTAAATATTCACGATAATGCAAAACATCATTTTAGCTGAAAATTTTGTGGACAGAGGGATACCCCAGAAACGCGTTGAAGCTTGAATCTTTGCCAAATATTCAACGGTGGCCTTTCCAGGCTTTACATTCGGTATCCTGGCACCCATTTTATTTAAATACTCAGCAATTTCCTTGGGCATGTTGGCCTGAAACGAACATAATCATATATTGAACGTGATACTAGAGCCGACATTCTACTCCCTCCGTCCCAAAATAAATGTCCACAATGAAAAAGGCACACATATTTGGAAATGTGTAATTATTACACTTTTTGATTAAATGAATGACAATTTTACCCTTAATAATAGAGAAAGTACTCCCTCCATCCCAAAATAAATGTCCACAATAAAAAAGGTACATTGTTTTAAGAATGTGCAACTATTACAGTTTTTAGTTAACTAAATGACAGTTTTACCCTTAATAATAGAGAGAAATTTTCTCCATCTCATAATTAAGGGTAGAATGGGAACGTAGACACTTACTTTTGGAAATTAACACTTGTTTTGCGACAAACTATTATAGAAATGTGGATATTTATTTTGGGACGGAAGGAGTAATAAATTTCTCCATCTCATAATTAAGAGTAGAATTGAAAAGTAGACACTTACTTTTAAATGCGACACTTATTTTGGGACAAACTAAAATAGAAATGTGGACCCTTGTTTTGGAATGGAGGGGTTGTATTTTTGTGCAATAGTCCTTTTGTGCCAACAATTTCAAGGGTAAATATGGAAACAAAAACAAGTAATTTGGACAATAGTTACAGAAAAGGATACATATGGCAACAAATATATTAAAAGATCGAAATATTAGAAGTACTTACGATATCAAATATGTTGAAAAGGAAAACGAAGAATGCATAGATCGTATAGTAAACCCATGGCGCTGCTCCAAGAGATGATTCGGGATTTAGGATCTCTCTCACATTATTCCAAAATCGTGAACTAAAAAAGCTGCGAACAATGCTTTGTATTAGAATGTGATAGCAAATAAGAGCAACCCCATTTACAACAAATACGTAAAAATACATCAAAATGCAACGAAGTTTGTCTTAATTCCTATTTAGTGTAATGAAGTTTGTCTTAATTCCTATTTAGTGTAATGAAGACTTTATTTTCTAAATCAGTGTAACCACCCTTCAATTCTTCCTATTTTGTACCCATTTTGACCGGTAACCGGTAGATTTTAACTCTTGATTACGTCGATGCTAAGTTGTCAAGTTATATTGTAATTCTTAATTACATGGGAAAATACCACATCAAAACAACTCATGCCACCTAGGGTAAAAACATGTTTATAAGGTAAAATGGGTACGAAATAAAAAGAATTGAATTGTAACACAAATTAAGAGGAAAAAAAATGCATCGTTACACTAAACAGGAACTCGGGCAAACTTTGCTACATTTTGATGCATTTGCCATTATAAATATATCACATAACCATAAGATTTTGAAATTTAAAAAGGTCACCAAAACAACCGAACATGGAAGAGACCCATCACAATCAAAAAGTTATGGTATTTTTATTTTTTAGGTGAATCGAAGATTCTTGAAAATAGTCTATAGTGGTCTTTACATGCATTATTGTTTTAATACTCCCTCCGTCCCAAAATAAGTGTCTACATTACTATTTTAGTTTATCCTAAAATAAGTGTCCACTTTCAAAAGTAAATGTCTACTTTCTCATTCCACCCTTGATTGTGTAATGAAGAAAATTTCTCTCTCTAGTCTCTATAATTAAGGGTAAAATTGTACTTTTGTTAATCAAAAATGTAATAATTACACATTCCTAAAACTGTGTGCATTTTTCATTGTGGACATTTATTTTGGGACGGAGGGAGTATAAAATACGAATCAAATGAATATAAACAATTAAATCGGCTGTTTGATCAAACCTTGCCACAATAGCAGGAAACCCCAATAGATAGCTGGTAGTGAGAACAGGCTGCATTCCAGATGGATTAATATTGAACGGGATATACTGCTCGACCTCTGTAACTGGGGAGTCTTCTCTGTCCATAACATAAGAATCAGAAAAAATTGTAATCAGTAGTAATCAAGTCAAAGATAAGTTGGTAAAATTTTCAAACCTGGAAGAGGCACAGAACGATTCACCAATATTTTCAAGATCATTATAATCAATATATAGGGGCAAGTTCAGATGCGAACCGTACATATTTTGAGAACTTCGGAACCAAGCATTCATGTTTTATTCATAATGAATATCATGATAGAAATTCATGATGAAAACGCATAATATTCATGAGGAAAAACGCATGATATCATGAATAATGAAAATGCATGGCACTCATGATTGTTTTGGGTTATACATCATGAATAATACATGAATTGGCTTCCGGGTTATCAAAACATTTATGATGCACATTTAAACTTCCCCTAAACATATATATATATATATATATATATACACACACACAGCACATACATCATACTAAAAATGATCTCGTTAACGATGTATTCATTATCTGGAAAGCAGAGATGTTGCTCACCTTGTAGAAGACGCAAGTTTGAAGCCATAGTATTGTAGCTTTATTTTTCTGCAACCCTGGGTTACAACAACTGCCCACATAGTAACAACAATGAAGACACCCGACACCGCAAGTATATAAGGCCCCCATCCAACAGCACTTCCTGCACCATAATAGAACAATAAATATAATAATTGAGCAAATCTGGATGCAAATTAGTATTTTGTGACTTCATGAAGTCCTATATTAAGATTTTCACAACCAACTTATGCAAAGTCAACAGATTGCAAGGTACAATGCCAGCCAGGGGGGATCCACTGCCAGACTAGGGGGTTAACGCCCCCAGTCAAACTTTAAAAAGTTTTTTTACCCTAAAAAAATCAACCAAAATTTATTGTTCCCATCCCCTGCCGAGAAATTTCTCCTGAGTTCCGCCCCATCACCAAAAATAACGGATCCGCCACTGATGCTAGCACAATATTACACAATATTTTGGTACTTCTTCAATGCAAGCACACTTAAAGGTCCCAAAATTGCATTGTCAGGAAGCTCATCTTCAGTTTCGAAGTTGTGGGTACTTGACCATTCAATTATATCATGAAGGAATTATATGAGCCAAATTTAGTTGATTATGTGCAAGTTAGCTACAAAGAGAAATGGTAAAATATGCTCACTTACCAAAAGGTCTTAAGCCCAACGGTAACTGGGTTACCTGGTAGAGCCCAACCTTCTTTGGAGGTCAAGGGTTCAAGTCTCACCAAGGAGTGTGTGTGATTGTTGCCTTATATAAAATTTATATACTTCAAAACAATATGCTCACTGATTACAGAAATAAAATGTAGTTCTAGTAATATGATAACTTCATTAAAGAGATTGTGAGAAGCCGATATTATAGCTAGTAGTACGATTATACTAATACAAATGTTAGCATGAAAAATATGAAGGAAACCATCAAAGGTTATGATTATGATAAGACATGAAATTATATGTGCATGTGTGAGTGTGTGTGTGTGTGTGTGAGTGTAGCGGGAGTTTGAAATACAAACCATGTAAATGTTACAAACCAACCTCAACCGTCCATCTAGTGTAATGCTTATTTGGTTTTATAAACATCTCAATTGTGTCCAAATGTATAGCAATGATCATAATAAATGAACTCCATCATCTTCCATAAGTATCTCGATCATAATGAATGAACCATGATCATCTTTTATAAATATCTCGATTATTTCCTAAAACAAGGTTTGTATGGTTTGTATTTGAAGCTCCCTCTATATACATACGGGACGGTTCAAGTAAGAAGGCTAAATATCTTGAGAAGGTAAGAAGAGAAGGTTTAGGGAAGGAGCATATGTGAATCATCAAAAAGTCCCCAAAAAATCTATTTGAAGATGCATATGTGAACCGACGTTACAGGTTATTCAAATGGGTTCACCCATTCACAAATGAACCTTCCTTAACCTTCCCTTCTTACCTTCTCACGATATTTAGCCTTCTTATATATATATATATACAGAGAGAGAGAGAGAGAGAGAGAGAGAGAGAGAGTTAAGAGTGGGAGGAGACAGCCGCACATGGATCAAGCTCATGGAGGAAGAAGGAAATAAATAATGAACAAGGGAACTCAAAGAAACAATACACATATGACTTTGAGGCAGTAGAGAGCTTGCACATTACAAACCTGACAGCTGAGATAACATTTTGTGTAACGTCTCTATGTATCCAGTCAAGATATTCACACATATCAGCAAAGATGATCCATGACCTGCATCATCCATTGACAGAGTTAAAAAGTGATATAACGCCATAAACCTATAGCAACAAGCTAACCCAAATTACTAATGAATTAACTAAAACCATGTTGAGTTATTTGACAATCCACTACCAATGGCTCACAGGGGGTTCAAAGTTTACAATCATAACCTATATGGGACAAGAAGTTACAAAATGTTCTCATCAGTCCCGAACAGAACCAGAACCATTGTGCGTTTGGTACGCGGACGGGACTGAACAGGATAGGAGTGAGATAGGCTGGTGAAAGAATTGTGCATGGTTTCAGGGTTTTAATTTGACCTGGGTTATTTAGTAATTTACCAATGTTGTCTCATCTCCCTGATTTTTGATCCACCTATTTTGGTGGGACAAAAAAATGCATTTTTGTCCCACTCAGTCCTGTCCTATCCCAGTCTAAATGTCACACCAAACGTGAGACAACAAGTTTTTGTTTCGTCCTGTCTTGCGTACCAAACGCACCCTCAGAGATGCATGAGGCCAATCCACTACTCTTCGATGGACCATTGCTTTGATACAGTTAGCAATAAGTTCGCCCAAATAATATCCTACTCAACTAAAATCACGGTAGAAAGTTATTGGTAACCCACTACCAAGGGATTATGAAGGGCTTCACATTCATAAGGGGATGTAGGATAGGGTGTTAGAACCCATCATGTATTGTTTTTGGTCAGCAGTTAACCGGAAAAATGATGTACACCATTTTAAAAGATAATCCTATATATGGAAAACATATACTCCCTCTTGTCCCCAAAAAGATGTCCACAATGAAAATGGCACATAGTTTTAGAAATGTGTAATTATTACACTTTTTAATTAACTAAATGACACTTTTACCCTTAATAAGAGAGAGAGAGAGAGAGAGAATATCAACCTCATAATTAAGGGTAGAATGGGAAAACGGACACTTACTTTTGAAAGTGGATACTTATTTTTGGACAAACTAAAATAGAAATGTGGACACTTCTTTGGGACGGAGGGAGAATTTTGGAGGTATAAAATGGTAAATATTTTGCAACTAAATCCCATCTCTGTGTAACTTGAACTAGATTGGTCAACATGCAAGAATGTACCCTTGCAGAAAGAATTTGATACACCAGAACTCAGAAGTTAACTTCTGAGTGCATTAAGGCTATTCAAACATTTAAGCCCAAAAGGAATATCCATCTTTTAGGGCAATTGAACCATTCAATATATAAATAACGGTAATATTATTATCGAACGTGCCATGTGATGACGCAACGTGATAATACTGCATGATAGTGGGTCCCATTTTCTGTTTTCTTTCAACTGATTTATCCTTTCATCATGTCATATTATCATCAATAATAAGTTTGAGGGTATGTTTAATGGGGCGTATTTACCCTATAATAGATTGCCTGATTTCTAGGAGTATCGAAACTGATATAAAAGTTGGGGAACTCATGAATCATGACAAGGCTAGTCAACAATGTCAAAAGAACAACACAAACACCAGATGGCGTAGGTGTTAAGACATTTTAGCAAAACAAGGTCAGAATAAACTTACCAAAACCAGAGTCTGATATTTTGTCACAAATCCATGTCGTGCTCATTGCACCACAGACCAATAACATCGTTGTCAACATGACATGCTTCACCCTGCAAGTAAAATACCAGACCAAATCATATTTTGAAGTCAGTGAATTCCAAGGCATAATGCTAGTAATATCAAATATGCTTCTTTATTACTCCCTTCGTCCCAAAATAGATGTTCACAACGAAAAAGGCACACAGTTTTAAAGATATGTAATTATTAAACCTTTTAGTTAACTAAATGCCAATTTACCCTTAGTAATATTAGAAGTAAAGAATTTATCCATCTCATAATTAAGGGTAGAATTGGAAAGTAGAGACTTACTTTTGAAACTCGACGCTTATTTCGGGACAAACTAAATAGAAATGTGGACACTTATTTGGGGACGGAGGAGTATCACACATGTAACACAAGTAAAAAGAACCATCAAATAGAAGAGAGACAAAAGGATAGTTCTCTGACTACATCAACTAGAGATATTAGACATTACCTTTGACTGGCATTTGCTGCATAAATTGAATATGAAAGTGAAAAACAAGAAATGATGAGTGCCTCTAATATTGCAAAGCCCAGTGACAACCACCATCTGGAAAGAAAGCAAGAAATACATGGGACTATTAGCCTTCTATAACCATATAAGAGTGTAAACGATAAAACTAATTAGAGAATACTCATCTACATGTTTGTCAAGGGTGATTAAACATACATATAACCCTTTATTTTCTCGTTAGCATCCAAGCCTTCTTTCCGCAGCTTGACCAAGGAAGGAACAACATAGCAAAGTACCTGATCCCATAAATCACTCTAATTAGCTTACATCTAAAATCAAGCTCAATGTCAATGGAAACAACCACCACATCAACCATCAAAAAGAAAGTGCTTTAGTTTGTATCAGTTCAGGAAGTTATATGGTGATCGGGAGAGAATATAGTTTTAGGTTTGAAGTATTGTTTGAAATCAAATTATCAGCACCCCGATTCCTTTCTTCATTGTTGAAAAAGAAGGCGCCTATTTTTGTAATCTAGGTGTGCTCAGAATAATAACTATGGAAACCCAAATACACGTTTCTACACCTGTGTACGTCTTTCTCATTAGTTTTGGAGCTTCATAACCCCCAAGCATCTAACAGATTTATGGTAAATGGACCTTACTTTTGCTTTTGACATGTCATCACATTCCTTGACATCCAGACTAGGGATTAGGGTTTAGGGATGTTACCTTTGAGAGTGATATTGGACGTGCAAGCATGAACAGAAATACAAAGTTGTAAACCAGCAAATATAAGATAAGATGCAAACTTCAATGAAATTAGCATATATCCATAGGCCGAGAAGCTTTACCTGCATAACAATTGATGCCCCAATTTGGGGACTGATTCCAAGTTGGAAGAGGGAAAGCTTAAGTTCAGGTGCAAGCTCACCAAGCTCCTCTGCCATTTAAGACAATGACCTTTTAGGATGGGGAAAATGGAAAGAAAAAGAGAAGAAACCGATTTGTTAGTATAGAGCATCCTGAAAAATTATAATTTTTTGCTTGTGGCACTGGCACCATTAACATTTAACCATTTCTTAAGCCATTGGCTGCACTATCATTTATCCTCGGAATAAAAGTAGCCAAGAAGTTCTTACATAGCTATCTGAAACTCCAGTGAATATCTCAATTTAAATCATGGAAAGCATTTTAACTGAGAACAGAATAGTTCTAATCCTGGAAATCTTTATCATCCGTAAACCAAGAGGAAAATGATAACTAAGAGGTGTCTTGCATATGAACCAAGTTGCTATAAAGCAAACATATAAAGAGAAACATGGATCAAGAATAAAGTGGTGAATTAATCTTTATGCAAAAGAAAATTTGGGCCTGAGACAGAAGCAGGCAACATACCAACTGACCCTGAGACGAAGCTAAGGTAGTTCTCTGGTACCAACCTTCTATCAAACCCAGGAAGAGGAATGAAATATCCTACTCGACTAATCACAAGTAACGCAGCAGTAACAAATAACCTCCTCCTTATCTCGCTCTTGAAAAAAGATTCAGCAGCATTATTGATGACTGAACCCAGGCGTACAAAAATAAGGAATTTGTTTTCATATTTGGGGGTAGGCTGCAAATTCTCAGCATTATATGAACTAACTTCAAACTCATTTTCAGAATTATGCATGATAAGTTCATGACTTAGAGACCCAGATGATGCTGCCTGGATTCTCGTATAGCTTTTTCTGGGATGATTGTATATGAACTTTGATGAATTATGGCCTGCACTTGAACAAAAAGGTTTCTCTAAATTCACAAAATGACTTTTGTGAAATTTTAAATTATTAGTCTTGAGGGAACATCTTCTTCTAACACATGATGTGTGCCATAACAGGAGACTATGAGCTCGTCCGCCTGTCCATCACAAAAAAAAATTAACAAATTACACCAATATCCTGAGTAGATGAAAAATAATTTGAAACAGAAATTTAACCTCAATAACAAGTCACTGAAGTGCAAAAAATATAGCTTGGAAAAACTATGTTCAACCATAATATCATATATGAAGTTGATTTACAGTTTTGTTCCTTTTCCAAAAAAGAAATGTTGATTTACAGTATTGTTTATGTGCTTAATACTTTCTCCCTCAATAATTCTTTATCGTGTTATTCCGCATGTAAGACATTGAACATGCAGACGGATAGCTCCTTCCTTACATGGAGCAAGATGCACTGGGCACTCCCTACATCCAGCTTAAGAGAGCACTAGAAACAAATAGAATTTAACGCTCACTCATATGACAAAACAAGCACGTGTGTCAATGACCTCATGGACTGATCAGTTTAGATGGAATCATGCAATATTTACTTTGAGTTGCTTATTGAAACTGAAAACTGTAAGTGTCCAATAGTTTAATAAACAAGCTAATATTTCATTTTATCAAAATTCCAAAGGAAGTTAAAATGGTCTACTAGCTACGACTCTTCTCAGGTATCTTAGATCAGTAAAGATGAAACAAAATGAAGAATTTTCTTATATAAGCTTAATCAGGGAGAATATTTTAGAGCTAGAACTATGAGTGACAAGTGAACTAATTAAACTAAATATATCCTGTTATTTATCCTAATGGAATGATGGTTACCATTAAGTAATTAAATTACCATATGCCAGCACCTCAATGCTGAGTCCCCTCCAAAATATAGCAGCATAGTGCTAAGAACAAAGTAATGAAGGATTCCCATCTTCTATAGTTATAGCTTATAAATCATTAGTTACAACTCAGTGTATATGCACTCAGATGTCAGTTTCCATAACAAGTATGAACCTTTGAATGTTTTAAAAGAATTTACCAAAAAAATACAATATGTATTTAATATAATAATTGTCATACAAATCATGACGCATAATCATCTACAAACACAATAAAACGTACAAACTTACAAACCATTTTCATGTGTTGCTTCATATATGAAACAAAACGTGTGAAAATGCGTTGTTTATTAAGTGCTGTCACATACTCACATATGTAAAACATTTGGGCCTGTTTTATTTGTGGAAAGAAACAGTACGCTGAGACTCTACAAATCATAACTCAATATCTAACTTTAACATTGGTGATTTTTTTTCCCACCAATCAACTAATCTTCAAAATTATCTGATGATGAAAATACTCTTCTATTTTGGAAAATACAACTTTTTGATAAGTTCATCTTACGAAACTCAAAATTTGATCTTCACCATATAAGTTCAAACTCGATTAAAGCCTCTACTCAATATACTTATCTATTCATCCAATTTACCTAACACAAGTCCAATAAATTCAAGAACAAAACTTTATAAATACAATTTCATTCAGAAAAACAAATTATCAAAAATTACCTGATAAGCGTGACCCTCGTTGTGGAGCAAAGTAATCGTCGGATGAACAATTAACGTTGCTAAACCACGGGTTGATACTCTGCATTTGTAAATTCATTTTGAAATACTAAACCCTAATCCTTATTAACACTTGAATAATTACAAAGTGTCGTCAATTTCCGAACGACGGATTACACCGGCATGATAACCGTAATCCGGCGAACCGCCGACGATGAGGATTCCGAGCTCCGACGGGGGTTGCGGGGAAGTGGGACGTTGGTAGTGTAGTTGTTGTAGTCTCGTAGAACCCTGGGTTTGCTTCGATAATATTTTGGGGGGTTTTAACAAGATTGTAGTATTTGTATTGTTGGTCCTATACTTTTACTTTTTCATAGTTTGCCACAAAATTTTATGACGTTTAAATGGAATGTTTGTTAGCAGCTTAATAAGCTTGATGAGCTTTAAAAGTTAAAACTTATTTGGTCAGTTATACATGACTATTTGATAGCAGTTTAATGATATAGAATGTGGTTTATTTATTAAGCTTCTATGGAAGAGCTTTATGTAGAAAGTTAAGCTTTTTCTGAACTCGTCCCTCCCTATTAAAAAACGCGTTTCTTTCATCTATGAAAAAACTCTTCCAAACAAAAATAGTATCAATATATACAACTAGATTAATTAATACAGACAGTTTTATTCATACAAGACTTAATGGAAAATCAACCAAACAGCTCTTAAGTTTAGTTGTTTGCTTTTTAAAAGAATGTCAAAATCTGAAGTTTTATTTTACTTTTGATTTCTTACGTTGTGTTCTCGAAACTCATTTAACGAAGGAAAGAGAGGGAAATGAGAGGAAAGTAAAATAAACTAGTGTTCTTGAAACTTTTTTAGGAGCGAAAGAAAAAGAAACGGAAGGAAAGAATTGATAACTTTCCTCCCAAATGTGGAAGTAAAGGAAAGAAAAAAAATTAAAACAATTTAAAAAAATTACTGAAATTATCCAATCTCTCATCATCAAGAATATATTTTTATAAGGGTATATTTGCAAAAATGACATCTTTTCTTTCTTTTCTCTCCTGTTCAAAAACATGAAAAACTATTTTCTTTCTTTTCATTTCCTTCTATTTTCTTCACTTTCGATAACACAAATAAAAAAATTATTTCTTTTCTCTCCCTTTCTATTCTTTTCTCTCCATAATAGTAGTGTGTGAAGAGGGGTAGACCTTATCTTTATTTAGGCTATGTTTGGCAAACTAGCTTATCTGATAAGCTAACTGGTAGCTGATAAGCTAACTTTTTAAAACGTTACGCTATTATGAATAGTTTTTCAATAAGCTAGCTTATAAGCTAGTTTATGATCATCCAAACATTACTAGTTTTTTTTTTTTTTTTTTTTGCCAACAATGCCTAAAAGAATTTGAAATATTGTTTTATGCAAAAACCTTTGACAGTTTGAATACAAACCATTAAATAATTATTATTAACTACTGTTATTAATTAATAAATGAATGCACGTTTAAAATCGTATTCAAGATTTCTTCAGCTTCCATTTTCTGATCGAAATATACAGAAGGGGTCTTTCATCGTCTTTCCTCTATGAAATAATTGACGATGACTTTGATATGGACTCATAATCATCTTCTATTCATTAATCTTGTTTCGTATATGAAATCACAAACAATTTTTCATTTTTTCGTTTTACATAAATGACGATGAGTCAGTCGATCTCTTATCTTCAATCTTCATCCAAACTCTTCCGACTCTGATACAATGCCCAACATATGTCAAGAAGCAATTATGGAGTTTCACTTTGATCATGCAGATCAATCCGTTCATCAAACTGTAAAAAGGCGCTTGGTTCGTATAATGGAATTTGATGGGATTGGAATCCATTGAAGGAAATTGACTTTGAAAGAATTGGAATGAAATTTGATGGAATTTGACCATGCGTTTGGTTGGTATGAATTGGATGAAATTCAATTCTTTCACTTTAACTAAGGAATGATGAATTCCTTTATTTGTAGAATTCAATGGAATTCAAATGATTCCATCATGATCAATATGTGAACCAAACAAAGGAATTATCCATTCCAATTCCTTCTAATTCCTTTAAAATCCATGAAACAAACAACCCCTAAGTACTATCAACCACCCTATTCGCATTTTTAGTCTCGATTTAATATGTATTGGTTTTTCTTTGAAAAGTAGGAGCAGGGTAAGAATCAGATGTATGAAGACCTGACCAACTGCGAGTTTTTTAACTACAACTACTTAAATATACGCTACTGGAGTCGGAATTACCACGGCTGGTGGCAAAAGTAGGAGCGGGGTAAGATGTATAACGACTTGACCAACTATGAGTTCTTTTAACTATAACAGCTTAAATATACGGTACCACTGGAATTACCACGACTGCTGGCACCAGACTTGTTGGATCCTCGGTTGTTTCCGTGAAGACCGCATTTTGCATCTTATGAAAGATATGTTGAAACTTCACTTACACACATTTTGCTTGTGGTCTTAATGAGTTCATGTGTTTCCTCATTCAATGGTACATTGTCCTTCTTCATCCGCTCGGCAACGATTATCGGCATTTTACCGGCGTTCGCATATGTTCGAAGAAGCCGATTATATATCTCGGTACTCACGTGGCCCGCATCACGAAGAACGGCCAACAATTCTTCGGCACGCTCAACGTCACCATACTCTTCGACCATTCCATACACTTTTTCGACAATTTTTCCATCAAAATCCCACTTCTTCACCGATCCTAAAGCTTTCTTGAAGCATTCTAAAGCTTTATTCATTTCATTCACATGTGAATAACCCCATGTAAGAAGCTCCCATGAAGTGTAACTCGGAACAATTCCTTTCTCGACCATCCGTTTCGTAAAAAAGTTCTCCGCCATTTTCATCTCGTTTCCGTTAATGTAAGCCGCAAGAATCAAATTCGGGATCCTGGAATCGCCGGTCGAAGAAACGGATTCCCATTCGGTATACAATTTCTCCGCTTCTTCGAGATCCTTAAGTTTTAGCAAAGAAGATATCATGCAATTATATTCCGCATCATTTAGCTTACGGTAAGTCGATTTCATCTTCTTCCATATCCGATGAACGTCTTCCTTTTTCCCGAGCCCCGTATAAAGACTGATAACCGAAGAATAAGCGACACGAACTTTTCTCGAAACCATTTTCTCCATTTCCTTAAGACTCAACAACGCGTCTTCGAAACGAGAGTTCTTAATATACATACTTGTTAAAAGACTAAACGTTACCCAATCTGGATCCACCTTCGCCTTCTTAAGCTTGAGAAAAATCTTTTCTGCGGTTTCAGTGTCGCCCTGCGAGTTACACGCCGTTAACCATAGATTGTACGTGACGATATCCGGTGAAGTGTTCATCTTTAACTCGTGAAGCATTTCCGGAACCTTCTGGAATTGCCCGTTTGAGATGTATAACGAGATCATATGGTTAAACGGAAGAGGGTATTTCAAGAAACCACATTCCGACATTTTTTTCATCAAGGCTTCGGCTTTAGAAGAGTCTTTATGCTGAGCGTACGTGTGTAGAAGGGCTGTACAAGTCGGCTGACCTTTCATTCGATCCGGGAGATCTTCGAAGAATTTCTCCGCACTGTTTATACCACGTATTTTTGCGATTAAATCTAAGTGTACCGCGTAATCTCCTTCTAACAACTTAATATCGTGTTGCAAAGTCATCCATTCACAAACCTGCAGAAGAACCAATTTACGTTATCTGGTTTTTGGAGATTTTTGGAGTTTTAGCAAGGTTCTTGCCTTGAATTTTGTATGATATGACATTTTATTAGTTCTTTTATATATTTTTTGATTTTTATATCTATGTTATTGATGTGGAAATAAACAATTGGACCCACAAAAGGATGTTCTTATTAGTCACCACCATTGTGTAGCTCTACATTGGTTCTTAATTTGCTGAGTTGGGCAATGATGTGACTAAAAAAATTGCAAAAATTAAGGTTCTTAAGAGTCATTCCATTGGAGATGCTCGTACAATCCCAACTTCGTACATATGTTCCTATCCTTAACCTCCCTATAACTAAACAGATCCGGTATATCCTACTCGAAAACGGAGTGGGATGTATGCGGGTCTATCCTCTAGCCCAAAGGGTAGAACAGTTGTTTCGTGAAACCCCAACTTGTGCAAAAGTGTAAGTAAAAAGGAAAGAATTGCAATGAACATATAAAAAGTAAAGAAACACATATCCCTCTATAGATAGCAGGGCTTTGTCCTACCCTCGACCTTTCTAAGGGCATGTTTGTTAGCAGCTTAATGAGACTCACTTATTCAGTCAGCTATTCATGATTGTTTGGTAGTGCTTAATGGTATAGAAAGAGGCTTATTCAATAAGCTTCTAGGCGGAGCTTTATGCAAAAAGCCAAGTTTTTTTTTCCAAACTTGCCCTTGCAATTAAAGAACACTCCCTTCAATCAATGAAAAAATCCCTCAAACAAAAACCGTCTCAATCTATATGGACAGATTAATCCGCACAGACCACTTTATTCATACTAACACTTAATTGAAAACCAACCAAACAGTCCCTAACTCTTTCCTACCACGGTAGCGACACAGGTCCCTTGACTCCTAACTACACATTTACTCCGCAAGTGCGATTACATTTTTTTTGAATTTCAAAAGAGAATAACGCATGAAATTACATAACGTAAAGATATACTAGAGAAAACATAGAAACATTTGAGTGTATAAAGTTCAAATAAATTAAATGTGAATCAAAACCCTAAGATATGTAGACGCATAATCATTCACATAACAAATAAATCGTATAAACTTACAAATCAGATTTCATGTGTTGTCTCACATAGATTTTAAACGAGACGAGTAGTAGGTTATTCGAGCTAGGATCGAAAAAAATGATACAAATCTCGAGCTCGACTCGAGATCGAATAACTTTTTCAAAATAGGGCTCGAACTTTTTTTCTTTGAGCAATCGACCTCGATGGCAAGACCTCGCAATCGATCAATTCGTTTATTGGCTCAAGGTTGATAACTTTTAGATTTTATTTTATGATTAATTAACATATGAGCATATTTGGCTCACAAAAGTGTATAAAGTGAAACTAAGTTCCATTCTGTGTTCAAAATTGACTCATTCGATAATTATCGAGATAAACAAGCTCAAATGAAGTAGCTCGTTAAAAGTTCTACTCGTTTACCCCTAGTTTCACATATGAAACAACATTGGACATAAAACGTAATGTAGAGAGATGAGATATTAGTACCTCTAGGGCATGTTTGTAACGCTTTAGCTTTCGAAGCTCTCTCACTATGCGATTAAGCTCGTACTTACGAACAAGGTGCCCTTCCTCCTTCCACTTTTTTATGGCGATCACGGCGCTGCGCTTTGTGTAAACCAGGCTTAGAAGCCTTCGACCTAAGGTGTCCCTGCCGCCGCCGCTACCGGCATTTTTCCTTGTGGCGCCGGTGATTACAGCCGTAGATTGAACTTTCGAAGCCTCCGCCACCGCTGACGTCGAGAGATATCGGACGGCGGAGAGTGATCTCCGAGCAAAACGGATCATCGTTTCCGGTTGACGCCGGTGTATTGCGGCCTTTCGAGTTCGATAAAACGGTGAACCAGGGATAGATCATATTGGGGTCCGAGTTCACATGAAATAGGGTTTTTTCAACTCGAAGGAAGTTTTTTAACGGGGAAATTGACTTGGGCTGTTTACTAACTCTTTTCGGGTAAGTGCTGTCCGGGTAAGGGTACTGTGTCGAGTAAGAGCTGTCCAGAGCAAGAGCTGTCCGGGTAAGAGTGTTTACCAACTCTTTCCGGGTAAGTGCTTACCGACAAAAAAATGACCATTTTGACCCTTTGATCCTATATCTCTAGTTGATTGAATTCTAGCCAACAAATAGTTGATTGAAAATGGGTTTTAAAAAACAGAAACAAAAGCATATAAACAAACACACAAACACAAAAGAAATAGCAGAATCCATGACCTAAAAAACGAAATCAAAACAGAAAATCCATGACCAGTTTAAATAAAATCGAAAAGAAAAACAGAGAAAGGGGATGTACTACTTGTTGTTGTGTGACAAAATCGAGAAGAAAACGGTGACCCTTGTTGGTTTTGCTGAGAAAAAACGGTGACCCTTTGTTGGTTTTCTTTCTTAACAAACTACATGGAGAAGAAATCACAACAGTTAACAAAATAAAAAACAATAACAAAATCAAAATCGACGAGCAAAGTACAACCTCAAAGAAGGGAACTGTGGATAGGTTTATTTGTGACAAAATCCAAAAGGGTTTCGAAATCTTACCGAGTAGAGAGGAGGGAGGAGAAATGTGGATCGATTTCACAGTTTTCGATCGATTCCACATCTGCAGATCAGAACTTTAGAGGAGGGAGGAGAACTACGCAGAGAAGATCGGAGCTGTGGAGAAGGGAGGAGGGAGCAGAGAGACCGATCGGTGGCTGGAGGAGAGCGAACTGGTGGCCAGAGGAGAGCGGGCCGGTGACCGGAGGAGAAACGATGAGGGAGGAGGGAGGAGGGCGACTGAAATAAGCGTGTTTGAAACCTAATCGTTGAAAGGGCCTCCATGGAAATAACAAATCTGACCGGGGTAAGCATAAATTTGATGCTGGCCGGGTAAGTTTTCGGTCAGCACTTCAGTCAGATTTCAGTCCAATCCAACATTTGGTCGAGTCAGTCCGGTCAGCGGCTAGTAAACAACCCCTCAGATAGCTAAAGCATGGAAAAAATGGTTTTCAAGCTTACAAGCGGATGAAAAAGTCATGTTTAGCTTATCTATACTATGTTATAAAGCACGGATAAAAAACTCTTAAATACAAATTATTAGGCACATGGTACCATCATTTTATGCAAGATTTTAAAAATCTCTTAATTTACAAGTATCAAAGCACAAGATACATATTACTACTACATGCTTCTAACACCCACCAATTTGGTATGTGCATGACTTTTCTTTTATGCAGACATTTCAATGTATCACTATTAATTAATATATTATAGAGTAAATTACAAATTTCGTCTCTATGGTTATTAAAAATTTTGGATTGGGTCCCTAAAAGGAAACAATTACATGTATGGTCATTGTGGTTTTATTTTTGTTACGGAATGGGTCCCATTATCTTAACTCCACTAACTATTGCTCATTTAAGTAAAGGGTAATACAGTCCTTTCATTTTTTTCTGTAAAAACATATAAAAATAATACTATATATACATATATTGTATGTATGTATGTATGTATGTACGAGAGCCTGACACCCTTTCCCTCTTCTCCGGTGATGTGCCTCCTCCCCTTCCCTCTCCACCGTCTTCTTCCCTTCATCATCTTTATTCATATTCGATCAAAAACACACAAAAAAATTGAAACTTTAAATGAGAAACGGAAAACAAAAATTGAAAAACATAGTTTAGTTGGCTGGAGATGGTAAAGAACCCACTTTCAGCCTCACGCCATTTAACCTTCACCTCCATTGATGAACAACCATGGGAAGAAAAACAAAGAGAAATAAAAAACAGAAATTGAAAAATGAGGTTTAAATCGAATTGTTTGTATGTATACATTTTGTAAATCGAAATGGTAGGATGCGGCAGATGGTGGTGGATGTTCAGTGAAAATAGAAGTAGAAGTAGAAGAAATGTTCAACGGCTCAAATCCGCATCAAAAGAATGTCGTTTCCACCTCTATGCTTTCAAACGGAAACAAGCTCAAATCCACATCAAACGTCGATCTCCGTGTTTGCTTCGTTTAACCTCCAGTTTTTTCAAGAACCACCTCGTCTACTACTCGAGGTTCGATTGAACCTCCAAACAAGTTCAAGATTTGATAAAGTAAATCGATGGGTTAGTTTTAAGGCTAAATCAATATCGATCTAATTGTTGGTTAACTTTTTTTTTCTATGTTTGGTTGTCCAGATTAGGAATAGCTCTTGAAACATGGTGCATGGTGGGAAGAAGATGGAGTCGTTGGAAATGGGATCAGGGATGTATGTCAAAGTGAGAAATGGCTATCGAGCTCTAAATCGGTTCAAAGTCCATTTGGTATCGAGCTCTTAATCGGTTCAAAATCCAGCTCTCAATAGGTTCAAAATCCATTGGCTATCGAGCTCTAAATCGAGCTTTGAATTGGTTCAAAATCCATTGGCTATCGAGCTTTAAATCGAGCTTTGAATCGATTCAAAATCAATTGGCAATCGAGCTTTCAAAATCGATTTATAATTCATTTGTTATCGAGCTCTAAATCAATTCTAGATCAAGCTTTGAATCGATTTATAATTCATTGACTATCGAGCTCTAAATCGAGTTCTGGATTGGCTCTAAGAAAGCAACAACCCAACAATCAAAGCTTGGAACCGAAAAGTTACAAGCTCTCTTGTCATTTTCTCAATTCACAACTCAAAGGTATACAACCAATGAATTAGTTTACTGAAAAAAGTAAATACCGGATCCATTAAAGTTCCAACTTTCAAGCTTTTATAATACTATATATAAATAATGGTCTCCCTCGTTACCTCCATCTCCGGCGACAACAGGGTCCCGTAAAAACGCCGATGAGCTCCATCTCCGGACAAACAATGATCTCCCTCCTCACCTCCATCTCCGGCGACAACAGGTCCCGTAGAAACGCCGATGAGCTCCATCTCCGGCCAATCAATGGTTTCCCTCCTCACCTCCATCTCCGGCGACAACAGGATCCTGTAGAAACACGGATGAGCTCCATCTCCTCACCTCCATCTCCGGCCAAACAATGGTCTCCCTCCTCACCTCCATCTCCTACATCAACAAGTTACAACGATGGCTTAAGTTGCTTCAAAGAGCCACGATATGCACACTACTGAAGATCGATTTAATGAACATCAGTGTTGGATTGATGGGGATTTGGTGCACCATAGTTTCCTGGATGAAGCCATGGGAAGGTTTCCTGGATAATCCAAGTGGGTTTTATATTAAAAATTAGAGTGAATTGTGGATTTAGTCCATGTGGTTTTATGATTTATTTGACCATAGTCCTCATTCTATATTTATTGTAGATATAGTCCCTGTGGTATGCAATATATTGTGGTAGGGTCCTTAAACACTAACATCATTAACTTTAAAGGGTTAAAGACATCATGTGTCTTGCACACTATGGGTATAATAGTCATTTTACTTTTCTTTTTCAATTTATTTTATACACCTTTAAAACAAACAATACTAAATTGTGGATTTGGTCCCTATGCATCACTCATCATCTTTAAAACACATTTATCATCTCTCCTAATTTTTTTTTTATCCAATCTTCATTGTCAAAGTACAAGAAAAACTAACTTGTTAATGTGCAAAAAAAAAATTTACTTACATTTAAAAATAACAATTGTTTGAACCCAACACTACATCCTAAAAAAGACAACCTATCAAAATAACAATTGTTTGAAACCAATATTACATCCCCAAAAATACAACCCATCAAAATGACAATTGTTTATATCAACATTTATGTAGTAATTGTTGGCAACGGGTTTGTTTATTTTTTTGACGACATCTAAGTGACTTGAGTAGGAAGTACATTAATCATTTTCATAAAATGCATAGACCATTTAGAAACCATGATGTGGGAAAAAGCTTATATGATGTCAGCTGACATCTGTAAACACAAATATATTATGACATAGGAGGTTGAAAGGAAGACAATAGTGTCATAAGAGCATCTCCAATCGGCCGTTAAATCGCCTATCAAAATTTATTTATACCAAAATTAACATTTTAACATTAATAATTTGCTTTTAAAATTAACATATTTATATTAAGTAAATTATATATACATTTAATATATATTTGATGTTTTTTTAGAGTGTGATTGGAGTTGGGTTTTTTTTTTGTGTTGATGGACCTACCAAATTTGGTATTTTTTTTGTTAAATTTGGTGTTGTGGTTTGAGTTGCTCTAAATAGTCATACTTGAATTACATACCAAGTCACTTGACACTTGTTGGGGATTCATACCCTTTCAATTAGCATTTTAATATCTAATGAACTATATAATGAAGTTTGGATCTCCAAAATGAAGATGATTATATCACATCTCCAAATGGTCTATGTATTTTATGAGAAGAATTAATGTACTTCATACTCAAGTCACTTATATGTCATCAAGAAAATAAATAAAACCGTTGCCAACAACTACTGCATAAACGTTGATATAAAACAATTGTCATTTTGATGGGTTGTCTTTTTGGGGATGTAATATTGGTTTTAAACAATTGTTATGTTGTCTTTTTTAGGATGTAGTGTTGGGTTCAAACAATTGTTATTTTTAAATGCAAGTAATTTTTTTTTTTTTGCATTTTAACAAATTATTTTTTCTTGTACTTTGACAATGAAGATTGGATGAATTTTTTTTTAAGAGAGATGATAAATGTGTTTTAAAGATGATGAATGATGCATAGGGACCAAATCCATAATTTAGTATTGTTTGTTTTAAATGTGTATAGAATAAATTGAAAGTGAAAAATAAAATGACTATTATACTCATAGTGTGCAAGACACATGATGCCTTTAACCCTTTAAAGTTAATGATGTTAGTGTTTAGGGACCCTAGCCACAATATATTGCATACCACAGGGACCATATCCACAATAAACATAGAATGAGGACCATGATCAAAGAAATCACAAAACCACATGGACCAAATCCACAATTCACTCTAAAAATTATTAAAAAAAGATTTTTTTAAATTATAAAATATTGTTTTTATTGTTTTTAAAGAAAAAACTAAAAAGAAAATAGTGCCCCTGACTTAACGGAGCAAACTGTTAATGGAGTTAGAAAAGGGACCCAATCCGAAACAAAAGTGAAACCACGATGACCATGGCTGTAATTAGTTTGTTTGGAGGACCCAATCCAAAATTTCCTTATAACCACAGGGACCAAATCTGTAATTTTACTATAATTTTGTTTTAATTATATTATTAAGAGAAAAGTTCAAAAAAACCCAACGGACTTTACTGATTAAGTTCTTGGACAAAATTTTGGAACAAATAAGTCACTGCACTTTTTAAAACCTATTAAATAAATCCTTAGACTTTTTAAACTTGTCAAATAAATCCTTATTAATCTAAAATGGTAACCTGTAACCTGTATAGCAGGTAAAAGTATAAATTAAAAAAAAAACCCTAAAACTATAATCTACAGACGCTTCGTATAGCAGGTAAAAGACGCTTCGTTCTTCTCTCTAAGCCATCGGCCCATCCTCAATCACGCCATAGTAGAACCGTTCCCGTCGCCACCGTAGGCCACTGTTTCCGTTGCCGCCGCACACCACCAGCCCCGTCGCCGTCGCCGACGCCGCACACCGCCATCCCCGTCGCCCACCATCTTCATCTTGCAGGTTCTTAAACCATAACTCTGATATCTCAAATATGAATAAGAGTGTTTTATTCGTGGGAGTTCTTGCAAATATCGAGTTTTAAGGTGGTAAAACACCATAAACGAATGCGTAATTGCTGGAGAGTATCATGGACTAAGCCTTTAAATTACGAATTAAGGCTTTGTTTACCTTAGATAGGATATTTCACTATACAGAAGGGCATGATATTTCGTCAGAAAAAACGAAATTCGGAAATTAAACCATAGCTTTTCCATTTCCATATTATATAGAAGTTTACATATTATATATGTTTGATTCAAACATATAATAAGTCTGGGAAGTCTTCCATGCAATATACACCATAAGTTTGGGAAGTCTACTGTAGTGTTGAGGTTGTGCATGTTGAAAATTGAGTGTGAGGTTGGAATTTTTTCATCCCACATTGGTAGAGACACAAAAGAAATTGTAGTTTATAAGTCTATCATTTCAAGTGGGTCTTGAGTAAATTGGTAGGCTTATGGTGAGGGTCTCAAAGAAGTGCAACGCACGCGCGCGCGGTTGCGGGCGCGGGCGTCGCAAAGAGTCGCACGCTCGCATCGGAGCTGAGGAGCCTCGCCCCGAGCTACGAGCTTATTTTTTATATAGATCGAGATTTGGAGATAGTTAATTAAGTTATGTTAATTAATTATATGCAGCAGATAATGATCAGTTTTATTCACAAATAAGTTTTGATATTTTTAGATAATTATCGAATCCTTTTGCATTTAAAAAACGTGGGTAATTGAGATAGAAATCAGTTGGAGACTTAGTCTCCAACTCTATCTCCAATTTCCGTTTCTTGGGGAGGATTCTTAGGAAGTTTATCAGATTGTTTATCTGATTTTCGAGTATAAATAGAGGCTTTCACTTGTTGTTTCAACCACTGAAAACTGCATACATTATCTCTGCTTTCTGCTCTCTCGATCTCTCTGCTCTCTACCTTGAGTTTTCTGTCTCAAGTTTGCATTTAATTCAAACACTAGTGCTGTTAGTATTTGAATAATCTGCATCAAATCCTGGGGGTTTTGCATCTGTAAGTCTCACAGCATCAAAGAGATAGGCAAAAACCTTTAAGGACAGGTTCAAGTAAACCGTGCAGTTTGATTACTCGTTGTTGATCATCTTCTACACAGTTCGGTTTGTGGTTGCTGCTGTTTTTATACACAGGTTCGTGCTTTACTATTTCTGCATTGTTTTTAATTTCGTTCACTAGAGTGAACATTCTATCTTCTACCCCTTCTTCTAAACGTATCTATCGAGAAGGATTGATTCGTTGTTAGGTTCACCTAATAATCATTAAAACAGTTTTTGTCCTATCTAATTATTAAACTTTATAAATAAAGTTAGTATCTTTGATAATAAAGTTTGAGTCTTTATAATTAGATTACTGTTTTTATAAATAAATCTTGTTGCTTTATTTATAATTGAATTTTACTAACAAGAAAAATTCAACAATCTTAAAGGTTTTTTGTTTCGGAAAAAATGGATACCGGCAACGTTCGTTTGATGCAACAAGAATTGGTAAAACTGGATAGCTTTGACGGGTCAAACTATACCCGTTGGGCTGAAAAGGTCAAATTCATGCTTATGGTTTTAAAGTTTTTTTTTGTCTTGGACCCGACTCTGCCACCCATTCCTGATAACCCTGTTCCCGAAGCCGGGAGAGAACCTGATTTCGCCAGAATAGCCGATCTGGATAAGCAGCGGCTACTCCGTAAGGAGTCTGAAACACTGGCATGTGGGTACATAAAAAGTGCCTTATCTGATAGACTGTATGACCTTTATGCCCCGATAACTTGTCCTAGAGAACTCTGGACAGCTTTGGAATTTAAGTACAAGGCACAAGAAGAAGGAACCAATAAATATCTTGTGTCTCGATACTTAAGATTTCAAATGGTAGATGATAAGCCAATACTTGAACAAATACATGAACTTCAAGTATTGGAAAATAAAATGAGAGTTCTCAATATTCCTCTTCCTGAGGTCTTCCTTGTGGGGGCTGTTTGTCGACAAATTGCCCCCATCATGGAAGGATTTTCAAAAACGTATGATGCACAAGTCCGAAGATTATTCTTTGGACGATTTGATAAAACACATCAGGATTGAGGAAAAGGTGAGAAATCGGGACAAAAAGGGCAAGGCCATTATGAGTGCCAACAACGTGCAGGCTGGTGGCAAAGGAAAGGGGAAGTCTTCTGGACCCGCTAAAAAGTGGAATTTGGGTCCACAAAAGAAGAACTTCAAAAGGCCTGGTCAGTCAACAAGTCAGGGACCAAAGAGAACTGGGAAGTGTCACGTCTGCGGAGAGACGGGGCATTATGCACAGGAATGTAGGCAGCGAAAGTCTGGCCCACCGGCCGCAGCTAATGCGGTCGTAGACTTAGAACATCTAGTGGCCAATCTGAGCATGGATGAGATCGACATGATAGCTGAAGATTCAACCAGGGTGATGGCTGGAAGAGGTGGCTGGTACTTGGATTCTGGAGCCACGATTCATGTATGTGACTCCAGATCCAAATTTTCTGAGTACAATCCGATTGATGACGGAAGGCATATTGTGACTGCAAACCGCGGTAGAGCAGTTATCGCGGGTACTGGGACTGTTCATCTAAGGTTTTCTTCGGGAAAAACCTTAACTTTGAGAAACGTGTTACACGTGCCTACTGTATGCAAGTGTCTGGTATCCCTAAGCAAGCTTGATGAAAATGGGATTGGAATTGCTATGGAGGCTGGAAAGATAGTGTTTCACAAGCGACAACGCTTCTTTGGCAAGGCATACTGTCAACTTGGTATGTATCGCCTTAGTCTGTTTGGGGAGGGTGATGACAGTTCTGATGCTAGTACTAGTGAATCAGTTGGTAGTAATGTTTCGAATTTGTCTGAGAATAGTATAGGTTATTCTGTTTCCATGATTGATGTAATTGCTTCCGATTTTAATGAAATTAATTCTTTTGAGTATTTTGCTTGTTCAATATCGTTATGGCATATAATCGTTTAGCACACACAAATGTAAAAAATATTGAAAAAAATGCAAAATAAAGGATTAATTAAAATTGATAACAAAAATTTCAGAAAATGTGAAACTTGTGTAAAATCGAAATTTACTAATAAACCTTTTCCATCAGTCAAAAGGGATACAACTATTTTAGAGTTGATTCACTCTGATATCTGTGAATTGAATGGAATACTTACCCGTGGTGGTAAACGGTATTTCATTACATTTTGTGATGACTTCAGTCGGTTTTTATACGTTTATTTATTACATTCAAAAGACGAAGCTTTTGATGCTTTTAAACTTTATAAAGCTGAAGTAGAAAATCAACTCGAAAAACAAATAAAATTACTACGCTCAGACAGAGGAGGTGAATACTTCAATCGAGAGTTTGATACATTCTGCGAAGAGAATGGCATCAAACATGAACGCACCTCACCTTTTACTCCTCAACAGAATGGTTTGGCGGAACGTAAGAACCGAACCCTTGTTGAGATGGTTAACTGTATGTTGAACCAAGCGGGTTTACCAAACAATCTTTGGGGAGAAGCATTACTAACTGCTTGCCACATTCACAATCGAATCACTAGTCGTGTGATTCCAACCAGCCCATATGAGCTATGGAAAGGTAGAAAGCCAAACTTGGACTATTTTAGAGTTTGGGGTTGTATCGCTTACTATCGTACGCCTGATCCAAAACGATCTAAATTGGGAGCCCGTGCCATTAAAAGCATATTCGTAGGATATGCTAGAAATAGCAAGGCTTATAGATTATTGGATAAAGAAACAGGAGTGATAGTGGAATCCGGAGATGTGGAATTTTTTGAAGACAAGTTTTCAAAAGATACTGAAAACTCGGAAAGAATATTGGCTCCAAATCTTCCTAGCATATCTCGTGACAGTTCGAAAACCTCAAACAAGGTTGACGAACCACGTAGAAGTACTAGAGTAAGAAAAGAGAAAAGTCTAGGAGATGATTTCTTCTCCTATCTAGTGGAAGGAACTCATAAGAAAGTGACTAGAGAAGTCATTCTTTCGATTAACATCGAAGATGATCCTAAGACTTATAAAGAGGCCATGTCTTCAAGAGATGCTCCACTATGGAAAGAAGCAATAAACGATGAAATGGACTCTATTATGGGAAATGGAACTTGGGAATTAACTGACTTACCCAAGGGAGCAAAACCCATAGGTTCCAAGTGGGTATTCAAAAGAAAGCTACACCCAGATGGTTCAATCTCAGCTTTTAAAGCTAGATTGGTAGCAAAAGGATATAGACAAAAGGAAGGTATCGATTATTTCGACACCTATGATCCAGTTGCTAGAATTAGTTCAATCCGAACTCTCATAGCAATCTCAGCCATAAAAGGACTGTATATTCGTCAAATGGATGTAAAAACAGCCTTTTTGAATGGATACTTAAATGAGGAGGTTTATATGGAGCAACCTGAAGGGTTTGTAGTACAGGGACAAGAGAACAAAGTGTGTAGGCTTATTAAGTCTCTGTACGGTTTAAAGCAAGCCCCAAAACAGTGGCATGAAAGATTTGACACTACTGTCACATCTTTCGGGTTCCGACACAATGGAGCTGATCGGTGCATTTACTCGAAATGTACTAAAGAGTCCACTGTAATTATCTGTCTTTACGTCGATGATATGCTGATCATCGGAACCAATCTAGAAGGCATCCGTGAGACGAAAAACTACTTATCCTCGAACTTTAAGATGAAAGATCTTGGAGAAGTAGACACAATTCTTGGAATTAAAATTAAAAGGTCAGGATCTCAAATATCTCTTAGTCAATCTCACTATATAGAGAAGATCCTGACTAAGTTTCAACATTTGAATATAAAGGAGTTCAATACTCCTTTTGATTCATGTGTGAAACTTGACAAGAACCCTGGAAGAGCAGTGGCTCAACTAGAGTATGCTAGTGCAATAGGATGCATGATGTATGCAATGCATTGCACTAGACCGGATATTGCGTTTGCTGTGAGTAGGCTAAGTCAATATACAAGCAATCCGGGACCAGATCACTGGAAGGCAATAAGTAGAGTGTTGGGATACTTGAAAAGAACCAGTGATCTAGAGTTGACATACACGACGCATCCTGGAATCTTAGAAGGATATTCTGATGCTAGTTGGATAGATCATTCAAGTGATTCTAAATCCACAAGTGGGTGGATTTACAGACTTGGTGGGGGAGCGATTTCTTGGGCAAGCAAGAAACAAACATGTATTGCTCATTCGACTATGGAAGCCGAATTCATAGCCCTAGCTGCTGCGGGCAAAGAAGCCGAATGGATTAGAGATCTGTTGACAGATATCCATTTATGGCCACATCCAACTCCTTCGATTCCTATGTACTGTGACAGTGAGGCCACACTGTCAAAAATATATAATGCTGTGTATAATGGGAAGTCGCGACACATAGGTCTCCGACATAATTATGTGAGACAACTTATAGAAAATGGTACCATTAGTATTGTGTATGTCAAGTCGCGTGGAAACTTGGCAGATCCATTGACTAAGCCTCTGACGAGAGACTTAGTGGGATCAACTACCAGAGACATGGGTCTGAAACCACTCAGAATTGGTTAGTAATGGAAACCCAACTTGAATTTAGTGCTCCTATCTCTCAAGTTTAAAGGGTAATAACAAGTTACTTAACTGATAGAAGGTACTATCGAATGATAGACCCATGTAAGGTATGAGATAGTACGTCGTTGCCGAGAACAAAGGATGAGTTAGTTCTCTTAACAAAGTTTAGAGGCATCTTAGCAACGAAGATGTTATAGAACTTTGCCTATACGACTGAGAGGTGGTGCCGCCTCAAATGAAGAGTTGTGGTTCCTCTTCTAAAAGGTCATGAAACAGGATTTTAGCGCATGGCCATATTCGCGCTCAGTGAGAATGCAAAGACAAAAGATGGTGTGTGTGAATTAGCCGAAGAGATCACAAGATTCAAAGTTTAAATCCTAAGGATACTTCTGAATTGATTTCTTCTTGCATATTCACATTAAACGGGGTTTAATCTTAGTGACACCACTGTGACATCATTTTTATTGAATGTCAGAAAACTTTCCAACCTGGTGGGGGATTGTTGAAAATTGAGTGTGAGGTTGGAATTTTTCCATCCCACATTGGTAGAGGCACAAAAGAAATTGTAGTTTATAAGTCTATCATTTCAAGTGGGTCTTGAGTAAATTGGTAGGCTTATGGTGGGGGTCTCAAAGAAGTGCAACGCACGCGCGCGCGCGTGGCCGTGGCCGAGGCCGAGGGCGCGGGCGCGGTTGTCGCGAAGAGTCGCGCACTTTGCACTTCGCACGCTCGCATCGGAGCTGAGGAGCCTCGCCCCGAGCTACGAGCTTATTTTTTATATAGATCGAGATTTGGAGATAGTTAATTAAGTTATGTTAATTAATTATATGCAGCAGATAATGATCAGTTTTATTCACAAATAAGTTTTGATATTTTTAGATAATTATCGAATCCTTTTGCATTTAAAAAACGTGGGTAATTGAGATAGAAATCAGTTGGAGACTTAGTCTCCAACTCTATCTCCAATTTCCGTTTCTTGGGGAGGATTCTTAGGAAGTTTATCAGATTGTTTATCTGATTTTCGAGTATAAATAGAGGCTTTCACTTGTTGTTTCAACCACCGAAAACTGCATACATTATCTCTGCTTTCTGCTCTCTCGATCTCTCTGCTCTCTACCTTGAGTTTTCTGTCTCAAGTTTGCATTTAATTCAAACACTAGTGCTGTTAGTATTTGAATAATCTGCATCAAATCCTGGGGGTTTTGCATCTGTAAGTCTCACAGCATCAAAGAGATAGGCAAAAACCTTTAAGGACAGGTTCAAGTAAACCGTGCAGTTTGATTACTCGTTGTTGATCATCTTCTACACAGTTCGGTTCGTGGTTGCTGCTGTTTTTATACACAGGTTCGTGCTTTACTATTTCTGCATTGTTTTTAATTTCGTTCACTAGAGTGAACATTCTATCTTCTACCCCTTCTTCTAAACGTATCTATCGAGAAGGATTGATTCGTTGTTAGGTTCACCTAATAATCATTAAAACAGTTTTTGTCCTATCTAATTATTAAACTTTATAAATAAAGTTAGTATCTTTGATAATAAAGTTTGAGTCTTTATAATTAGATTACTGTTTTTATAAATAAATCTTGTTGCTTTATTTATAATTGAATTTTACTAACAAGAAAAATTCAACAGTGCATAGTAAACTTCCAGTACTCACAGTGATAGAGTTCAAGTATATAGTCTCATAGGAGCTGTAATGGTGGAGTTTTTTAGTTGAAATGTAAGATATGATGTCTTGGAGTTCCCTTAAACTAGAAGGCATTGATTCATCTATTCTTCATGTCAGTAAAATTTTCAAATATGTTTTGATTCATCTATTCTTCTATAAAAGAGGAATCAGTTTGCATACAAATTTTCTAAATCATACAAAATTTCAAATATGTTAGTCTTTTTATAACTTTTTTAAGTTTTTGAAACTTTTTTACACAATATTCTATGTATATAATTGTATATTTTTGCATAAAATGGTTACGTTTTCTAATTGTATATGTGAATCGTGATGGTTACGTTTCCATAGCTGCCATACACTTTATCAATAAGGATCCAGAGGATTATGTTAGTAAATGGTTTACTAAGGATCTCTTCAAAATGGCTTGTGAGAATACCATAAGACCATTGAATGGGAGCAAGATGTGGACTCCAACACCTTACATCAAACCAAACCCATCTAAGGAGAGAAGAATGTCTGGTAGACCATCTATAAAAAGAAAAAGATCAGAATCTGAGAGCCAAAGTACAAGAGTGACTCAATCTGGGAAGGCAATGACATGTAGCAATTGCTTAGAAACGGGGCATAATGCCAGGACTTGTAAGAATGAGAAAAGGGACCCACCGCCTAAACCCGTTAAGCCAAAAGGTAGACCAAGAGTCAACATTCCAAAACTGACTACAACAAGAAGAGGCAATAGAGGTGGGAGGATACCATCTTATATGGGTGTTTCTTATAATCCAATCACCGGAGAAACAATGATTGGGGTAAGTCATTATTTATTTTTCATATTCAAATAACATTTTTTAATGACTATTGCTTACATTTTATCTTCATCATTAAAGACATCGTCAGGTGTGCCACAACCAGCATGGCCCGAAGGTGTCCTACCGTATTCAATTTCAAATGAGGCTGTTGTAAACAATGAAGACCACGATGAAGTTGAGACTGTTGTTGTTGGACATCAAGAAGGGTTACAAGAAAGTCAAACGATTGTATCTCCACCAGAAATGAATGATGCGATTTAATCATGCCACGACCTTAACATAATTTTTTTGGCGTTATTTTGGTATATTTTAGCGCAACTTTGGTATATTTAGGCGCAATTTTTGGTATATTTAGGCGCAATTTGTGGTATATTTGGATCAACTGTTGGTATTTTATGGCTCACTTTTTGATATATTTTGATTCAACTTTTGGTAAATTATGTCCAACTTTTGTATACATCTATTTATGCTTTTGTTACAACTTTTTTATGTTTTGGGATAAGTAGCGAAAGTGGTATATTCGTTTCATTTTATAAATGCAAGTTTTTTTTGGTTCAAAAAATGTGTAGGGAGTTAATTGTTCAAAATATGAAAGTCTGTTAGGTTTTTCCGGACTTTTTCCATTATTTTACCACATTAACCGGTTTTAGCGGTCATAAGGATGTATCTAACAGGTTTTAGAAAGTCTAAGGATTTATTTAATAGGTTTTAAAAAGTGCAGTGATTTATTTGTTCCAAAAATTTGTCCAAGGACTTAATCATTTCAAACAGTAAAGTCCGTTGGGTTTTTTGGACTTTTCCCTATTATTAAATATGTAATTAGTTATTTTTTCTAAATGTCATTAAAATATCTATTCTATACTATATTATAAAGCACGGATAAAAAACTCTTAAATACAAATTATTAGACACAAGGTATCATCATTTTATGCAAGATTTAAAAAATCTCTTAATTTACAAGTTTCAAAGCACATGATACATATTACTACTGCAGGCTTCTAACATCCATCAATTTGGTATGTGCAGGACCTTCCTTT
The DNA here is from genome assembly GCA_954870635.1 of Arctium minus. Taxonomy (NCBI): domain Eukaryota; kingdom Viridiplantae; phylum Streptophyta; class Magnoliopsida; order Asterales; family Asteraceae; genus Arctium; species Arctium minus. The sequence goes on along the minus strand of OX941095.1, from coordinate 69,418,192 downwards.
TATGCAGACATTTCCATGTATCGCTATTAATTAATATATTATATTACTATAAATTTGTTTTAATTATATTATTAAATATGTAATTGGTTATTTTTTCTAGATGTCATTAAAATATATAAGATAATCATTGAATTCTAAAAAAAATATTTAATTTTTTTATATAAAAAACATTATATTATTAAGCCTGAGTTAAACAAATTTATAAAAAAAACATTATCATTTTTCTCAAAACATCCAAGATCGTACTGTAAATCAACAAAAAAAACAAAAAATAAAATGAAACATTAAAATCGTGATGTATCTCGCTGCATTGCGCGAATACGCTTCTAGTTAATATATTATATTACTATAAATTTGTTTTAATTATATTATTAAATATGTAATTGGTTATTTTTTCTAGATGTCATTAAAATATATAAGATAATCATTGAATTCTAAAAAAAATATTTAATTTTTTTATATAAAAACATTATATTATTAAGCCTGAATTAAACAAATTTATAAAAAAAACATTATCATTTTTCTCAAAACATCCAAGATCGTACTGTAAATCAACAAAAAAAACAAAAAAATAAAATGAAACATTAAAATCGTGATGTATCTCGCTGCATTGCGCGAGTACGTTTCTAGTAAGCATATAAAATTATCAAAAATAATATATAGAAAAAATAATCAATTAAAATAATGGATATCAATGAGGGCATAATTGGAATAATCACAAAAAACTCTTCATAAGCTACTCCAAGTAGCTTATCAAATAGGTAGCTTATGTTAATCCAAACATGTATCCAGAAAATAAACTAGCTTATTTTTGCCAAACAATGCCTAACTATTTCTCTTTTGGTTTTGTACTAGTGTCACTAAATCCGTAATATTCACGTTTGTGATTGCGGGCTTGGGTAGAAAAATGTAATTTTTTTACAATTTTCTTAAAAAAAACAAATATATATATTCATTTGAGTCCGCAATTTTTCTTTTTGTTTTTTAAGTCAAAAATAACAGGCGAAATTTTTCTTTGTCGATTAGCCAGTGAATATTGAGGAAGTAGTGATATTTTTGTAACACCGAAAGAGAAATGGTTAAGAAACCAATATCTTTGTCTATTTTGGCTATTTAAGTTAATTTCTCTTTTTATTTGGTCCCTCTGGTTTTGTTAAAAGTAAACATTTTTCGTTTTTACAGTTTCTAAATTATAAGATGGCCATCATAATCTGTAAAAACGTTTGGATTTGGTTTCTTCCTCTAACGATCGTTAAATGAGAGATATTTTTGTTCTTTATTGGTTTTTTTGTCTTTTACTCAATAAAAACTAGAGAGACCAAAATCATAAATCTAATTTAATTGGATAAAAGACAATAAAAAGATAAAAGAACGAAAATGCATATCGTTGAACGAAATTTTTTTAACGGTTGTTTGAGGATGGGATCAATCCGGACGTTTTTGTATACCAGGATCGTCATCTTGTAATTTCAAAATTGCAGGAATGAAAAGTGTTATTTTTGACAAACCAAGGGGACCAACTTTGTAAGGCTATGTTTGGCAAAAAAAAACTAGCTTATAAGCTAGTGTACATGTTTGGATGACCATAAGCTAGCTTATTGAAACGCTACTTAAAGTAGCGTTTTGAAAAGCTAGCTTATAAGCTAGTTTGCCAAACAAAGCCAACTCAAAAGTATATTATAAAGATGAGTAAAGTTCAATTTTGGTCCGTTTAGCGAAAAGTTTTAAAATGGGATTTAACTTTTCAGTAAGTCTAGAAAACGTCCTTATAATTTATATTTTAATTTGAAAATAGTCTTTTTAACCTAACACTTGATATTGTCAGTTAAATAAGGAATATTTTGGTCTTTTATTTATTTCTTTAATTCTTTTTAAATTTAAATAAATATATTAAATAATATTATTTAGAGCGAATTACATATATTGTCCCTGAAGTAATCTGAAACTATACTAATTGCCATTATAGTTATAATTTTATAACAAATCCCCTCGTTTCAATTTGCTTGCATGGATGGTCTTTGTCCCTAACTTTATTTAGGCCTATTCGTTTCAATGAGCTTAATGGAACTCACAATTTATTCAATCAGTTATATATGATTGTTTGTTAGTGGCTTAATAATATAAAAAGTGACTTATTCAGTAAGCTTCTAGAATGAACTTTTATGTAGCAAGCCAAGTTTTTTTTCAAACTTGTCCTTCCCAATTAAAAATCACGCACCTTTCACCTATGAAAAATCCCTCCCAAACAAAAACCTTATCGATTAATACGGACAGATTAATCCACACAAACAACTTTATCCATACAAGACTTACTTGGAAAACCAACCAAACAACCCCTTAATGTCATCCGTACAAGTATGTTAAAGCTTGTATATAAATCTTTAAAAACACAAAAAAAAACATAAAAATAACATAATAATAAAAAATAACGAGGCTCGGTCCTTGGCCCTGAAACGATACCAATTGGGCTCGTTCCTTGGCCAAGTCGATCCTGATCCCCTTGCTCCTTTTTATAAATTCATGTCGAAACAACTAGTTTTCATTAAAAAAAACACATATAAAAATTAATCAAATTTATTAGCTACCAAACTTTCAATTATACATTACATGATCATACAACAAACAAGATGTCTACTTAAAAATACAATAATAATAATAATAATAATAATAATAATAATAATACAAACATCAAATTCACCATGTAAACTTATCAAAGATTCATGAATGTTCATCTTATCATGATGACATATGGAGGTTTTGGACATCAATTTGTAATGCTTTAATTCTTTCTTCCATTTTGGTCAATTCCTCTTGGATCATCACAAGTTCATCTAATCTACTTTGTGCCAAATCTTGATAAGGCTTACCCACAAGCTTAACATAGTTTTCGAGACTTTCGGTTGTCTCCAAAAGATCTCTCTGCATTGCTTCTTCGAGTTTACGCGCTAAGCTATCAGCGGTCCTCTTCACTTTTTCGACCACTTTTTGCCTACGAACCGGGAAATTTGCAATCGCTATGTAACTGTCGCATAAAGAGAGGTGTAATTAGAGAACCAAAATAGTGGTTTTATTATGAGTTACGGTATTACTTGTGTAAGAATACATGAAACTTCATCAGATTACTCTCCAAATAGCTATCGAGGATAAATGGTCAAAGTCTAGCCGAAATGTGACTCTTAACACATCTCCAATGGAGGCTAGACGAGTACAGATTTCCCCAAAGTGTCGAGTCTCGAGCGTGTAGATATCGACTCTAATACCATGTAAGAATACGTGGACCCTCATTGGATTACTCTCCAAAAAAGCTCCCGAGGAGTGAAGAGGGGGGGTAGCATGGTGGAGAAAGACAAGGTGATGATAAAATCAACCCGGGTTCGAATTCTGCCATCTACATATGCATTTGTGGCTACCGGGAGATTTACCCTCACGGGTGTGGGTGAACCCTACAGTCGTGACTTGCCATGGGATTAGTATGAGGCGAAACCTGGGATGACCCATTTCCCAAAAAAAACATATATTGAGAGGAAACGGTCCAAGTCTACCTGATGTGGGACTACACGTGCAAATAGTGTCCCACGGTGTCGAGAGGGGGCTAGACGAGTACAGAGGGTCAAGTCTCTAAAGTGTAGATTGTGGCTCTTACACCATGTAAGAATATTTAAAACCTTACTAGTTTACTCTCCAAAAGAGCTCTTGAGGAGAGAACAAAGGTTCCAACATATATTCACGGAAAACGGTCCAAGTCTAGCTGATGTGGGACTTTAACATGCTCTCTCCCATGAGGGCTAGATAGGGGCAAAGATTGTCCGAGAGCGTCGAGTCCCTAGAGTGGTAGCCCCTTGACTATAATACAATGTAAGAACATGTGGAACCTCATTTGATTACACTCCAAAAAACTCTCGAGGAGAAAAGGGAAGTTGCCAACATATATCGAGTGGAAACAATCCAAGTCTAGCCCACATGGGACTCTAACACGTCCCCTCCAACGGACGCTAGACGGACAAAGATTGTCGCAAAGTGTCGAAAAGGGGCTAGAAGTGTACAAATTGCTCGAGTGATGGACCTCGACTCTAATACCATGTAAGCATATGTGAAACCTCATTAGATTACTATTCAGAAGAGCCCTTGAGCAGAAAAGGGAGTTTCCAACATATATTCAGGAGAAATGGTCCATATCTAGCCAATGTGGGACTCTTAACAACTTATCAATATAGTCCATCCTAAGACAAGAGTCCGTTTTCAAGATTCAAACAAATCGAATAAGATGGATTACCCGCCAGCAGAGCAAAGACCAAGAGCAAGAAGATCTTCTAAAGTGGTTGGTAGCACCGACGTCAGAAGCGAAGCTAATAAACTGGCTGTTCCGATTCCACCAAAAGTCCCCAAAAACTGAAATTTAACAAACCAAATATAATTATAATGAGAGTAAAAAAGGCATAAGATATGACCACAATTTCTTTACTAGTTTATCTATATATTTGCATAACTGGCCCGTAAACCATCACATGATGGATTACCGAAAGCCCTCGACTGTGTAAACCATTTTGACTAGCTTGTTAGCTGATAAACTAGCTGATATACTAAACATTTAGTAAAAACTAGCTATTTAGTAAAAGCTAGTAGATAAGTTAGATGATAATGTAAAATGACCTAATAAGATATGTTGAAATTTTAATTGGAAAAATATAAGGAACATAATTGGAAGAAAAAAAAAAGTGGAAAAAGAAGCCCATGGAGCTTACAAACCCTACTTGAAATAACTTTTCAAAAAACTAAAACTAGCTTATAAGCTAGTTCATGGCTAACCAAACGACGCTTTTTCAATAAGCTAGCTTAAAGTTGCCAAACATGGCCTTGACACAGAACGAATAATTTATCCATCATCGAAAAGAAATATGTATTTTACTAGATCACACTCACCACTTCACGAATTTCTTGCTCAAATAGCTTGGAAGCAGCACCGGCACTAAAGTCCTTTATTAGTTCGATACTGAATTCATTTTTTCTCTCAACCAACTTGCGAGTCTCCGACTGAAATATGTTGCTCGAGTCTGTAAACGAAGCCCATCTTTTCTCAAAAGTTTCCTCATAAAGTTTTACTTCACAGGCATTATTTGATTGGAGCCACGCAGCGTATTCCTCAAGCAATCTCTACACGTCAAGAGGAGTTCTCGATAAAACAGGAAATCAAGATATCCGAACAAAATGCAGTTTCTAAAGTCAAATATGCAGAAAAGACGACAATAAGAGCATCTCCAACAGATTCTCCAAAATGAATAAAACGGAGATTTTATCTTTTTTTGCTCCAACAAATTATCCACGACTCTCTCCAAAATGCGGGTAAAAATGTGCAAATTTGGAAAACCCTCAAAAATTAAATGCGTGTAAAGAGTGATATTTTTTTATCGTTCCCACCAATTAAAATTTTAATGTATGAAATACTTTAGTAATATAATTAATAAAAGGATCTCCAAAATGGAGAAACTGTTGGAGTTGGATTTGTGTGTGTGTTTGGAGATTTTCCGTCTCCAATTTTAGAGAAATTATGAATAACTGTTGGAGGTGCTATAAGGATATGAATCGTTCGCTTACTTGTGATTCCGATAATGATGGACCAATGATGTCGTTTCTAACACTTGCGGCAGCAGGCATCGGGGAAGTATTGCCTCCTCTGAAAACATACGACACGACGATATCAAGATTTGATAATCGCAGAGTCGACACAATAAGCTCCACAACACGTGCTTTGGTCTTATCTACCTGCATTTCAACATAGCAATCGAATTTAAAAACGTAATTTAAACCAAACTAACCAAGTGTATCCCACCTGGAGGTGGGGTTTGAGGAGGGTATAATGTACATAGACCTGACCTCTACTCGAAGAGAGTATATCCCACTCGGAAGTGGGCTCTGTGGAGGGTAAGATGTATGTGGTCCTGACTAGAGTCGGTCTCGAACGCACACTAACACTCGTTTAATTAACGAGTTGAGCTCCGCTCGATTAAAAATTTCAAGTCGAGTAGAGCTGAGCCATTCAAGCAATCAAGCAAACATTTTTTCAAGCCATACATTTTTTTCGAGCCAAACATGTTCATATGTTCATATATAATATAAACTAAGTATAAAAATTATGGAGGTCAAGACAATAAGGGACCCAAGTTATCTCGAGTGTGAGCCTATAAACGAGTATCGAGCTCGAGCTTGAACATGGAAAAATATTCGAGCTTGAGGTCTAATGTGAAAAAGTTATTCGAGCTCAAGTTTAGTAATATATTTTCGAGCCGAGCTCGAATAACCTGCAACTCGACTCCGCTCGGCTCGTTAACACCCCTAGTCCTGATCTCTACCCCAAAAGAGAGTTTATCCCACCAGCAAGTGGGGTCTGGGGGTAAGATGTACGCAGACTTGACCTCTACGGCTCTACCCTATAGGCAGAGCGGTTGTTCCGTAAACCAATTTTAAAAAGGTAATTTGTTAAAAATTTAAGAACATCTTCCATGATAAAATAAGGTTATATAATCATACCAGCGACAATGATTGTCTCTTCCAAGAAATGCTTTCGGTTTCCATCTTGGATGCGTAATCTTTTACGCTGCTTATGAGCTCGTTTATCGAAATCAAGTCTTTTTTGGCCTGTTGGCAATCTCGTTCCACGAGCTTTTGTGATGCAGACAGCAGTTGCTCGGCAATTGCAACAGGCGTTTCAAGTTTCAGCTTCATCCTTTCGATTCCTGTACTTGTTGACCCATCTAAGAAGCTAAACAAGTACTTCTCGAGATCATAGAAGCTAGTCGTCTCCCAATAAGAATCGTTTCCAAATGATTCTTCGTGCCCTTGACCAACATCAGATATGGTCGACAATTTTCGTTTGAGAGCAGATCGTGCAGATACAGGAAATAGCGTAACTTCTGCACTTAACAGCTTCTGTGTGTTCTCTTTGATAAATCCAATTGCTTCCTCGAGCTGCATTACATCAGATAAAATGTTTCAAACACATGAAGAAAACCCGTAATAGACAGGGTCATTCCAATATTTTTGGAGGCCCTGTTACACCTGTACCAAGACTATAGATCGACCAGATGAGTAATAAATAAAAACAAAATACAAAAGTTCATACCATATATTATATTAAAAGTCTTACAAACTAAAACAATAACGAATTATTGAAATGACAAAGTAACGTATGAAATTCACTTAAATCAAAGGGTCCATCTGTAGAATGACCTCACAATCTTCTTTTAAATCCATGACCGTCAGACAAGTTTTAGAATGCCACTTCCATATACAAGAATGACAATAAATTGTTCAAAAGGTTATGATGTTAATAAAACTTTCATTTAAGGTTATTGAGCAAAATAGTCATAAATAAGTCATTCTTCGGAAGCCGGAATCAAGAATCGCCAAATCGGCTAAAAGAGTAAAACCTAAAATATCATAGTTGGGCTAAAACATATATAATTGGGTTAAAGGTTAAGGGGCAGGTTCGTTAGGAACTTAAAATTGATTAGGAACCCAGGAATACACGACATGTGGCATATTCATCAAGAATATGGACGTGTTATTCATCATAAATGTTGTAACATATTCATCATGAATGTGTGATATATGGTTAACACTTCCATATTCATCATGAATGTGTGATTCACGATGAATAACACTTCCATATTCATCATGAATGTGTGATCCATGATGAATATTCATCCTAAAGAGGGACACGTGGAGCACTATGGGCGGTTCCTGGGTTCCTAATCAACTTTGGGCTCCTAACTGAACTTTCCTCAAAGGTTAAAACATATATAATTGGGTAAAAGCTAAAACATGTTTAACTGGGCCCCCAAAATTTTGCAAGACCTGTTTCATATCTCATGTTAAATCACCCTCAGGCACGGCCCTGTTAATAGATCCTCAGTCCCATTTCAAACCAAATAATCACTTGCAACAACTATCTAATATGAGAGTAATGGGATGTATGATCAAACCTCGATGGGATTTTGGTAGATATCAGATTTATTCAGTACAAAGACAACTTTCTTCTTCCATTTTTGTGTGTAACGCAGAAAAGCAACCTGGAAAGCACCATATGGTATCAATAATCATCTTTAGAATACAGGAAAGTGTAAGAAGCTTAAGCAGCATTCAGTATATTATACCTCACTTTCAGTCAATGGACGATCTGCAGAAATAAGAAAAAGAAGCAAATCTGCTCGGGGCACAAATTCTTCGGTCAACCGCTGCTGTCTTTGAAGAATCACATTGGTTCCTGGTGTATCAACAATGATCATCTGCTTCACCAAATATAAACAAATTAAATAATGGGGGAAGAGAGGAGGAAAATTGCAGATGCATCATGCAACTCAGGAAAGGCAGAGGGGCTGTTTGGTTGTTTTTCCATTAAGCCTTGTTTGGATTCATCTAAATTGGTGTTTGTTTGTTGTGTTGAATAAACTGTCTGAATGGTAAAAATGACCATTTTACCCTTGCTGTTGATGTGTCCGAAAACAAGGGAGCATAGATGGATTTGATTATCATCCTAACCACACTCTCATGACCCTTTCTAGTTTCTAAGTGTAAATGAGTATATCGGTGATCAATGAGCTAAACTTAGTCGCAATTTGCAACAGAAGTAAATTGCTACTTGTAGCATAGTCAAATAAAAATGCAAGGAAACACCAAAACAATAAACATACTACTAAAAGATGGCAGATAAATTTCAGCATCAAAAGTATGCACATTGACATAACAAATAAGGAACGTCTAATAAAATAAACTTTTCGTTATAAAGAAATATAAGTACTCACGTGCTTAAGTATTGGTGATGGTAGATAACATATATATTGACCATCTGGGTGCCTTTCACAACGCTGCTGTTCATCTGAATCAAGCTCAGAATAGCGTAAAAAGGTTATCTCATTTGTCGTAGGAACAACTCCATCTTTTAGGTACTTTCTACCAAGAAGAGCATTGATGAAAGTTGATTTTCCAGAATTGAATTCACCCTGCAATTCTTATGCATTAGAAAATCTTGATAACAGGAAACCCTCATGAATCATAGCAAAGTCTTTACATAAGAAACTCTGGGTCTTTTCATGCCAATATGATATATTTAACTAACGGAAAACAAAAAATCTACCACAAAGATCTTCCATATCAAGAATATATTTTAGGGAACGTCACTCTTATAATGCTTGGAGGGTAAAATGGACCAATTAGCAAAGATCAAATATTGGTCTATTAGCTCTTTCTATAAATTAACATGAGTAACAAAGTAGTTGAGAATACCCAAAAAATTCACATTAGGTTACTCTTCAAAAGAGCCCTTGAGAAGAAAAGGAAGATTCCAACATATATTGAGGAGAAATGGTCCAAATCTAGCCGATGTGGGATTCCAACACGCACCCTCCAACGGAGGCTAGATGGGCACAGATTGTTCCAGAGTGTTGAGTCCGTACAGGGGTAGACTTGACTCTGATACCATGTGAGAATATGTAGAACCCCCATTAGATTATTCCCCAAAAGACCCCTTGAGTGGAGAAGGGAGATTCCAACATTTATTGAGAATAAATGGTCCAAATCTAGCTGATGTGGGACCCCAACGGATAATATCTCATACTAAGAAGGTCATGCCGACATTGTGTGTGAAAACCGAGACAAGCTACATCTACTACAAAATGGCGAGCATGACTATAATGTCAACATTAAAGAGATCAAAATCAACACGAGAGATGAAACACAATATAAAAGGCATTCACATAGTGACGATAAATCTATATCCATACTTCATATAAAAGTAAAAACACCCTGATAGGTTTTCAAGTTTCAGATTTACTTTTCCCTAATCACCGCTATTTATTTTTGTGAATGCTCCTTTAACGAAATTGGTTTCATATTTCACTTTTGGTTTTCAATTTCATGTTCTACACATTACAATAGAACTCTGAGGTTAACCAGCAGAAAACCAAAACCAAAAACCAATTGCTAATCCTCGTGTTAATAACACTTGCAGAAAGTTTTTCCTTTAAACTATATAATGTACATATATATATACATATATATATGGCAAATACTAATACACACTCCTCACCTTTTGGTGAGGTTTGAACCCTTGACCTATAAGTAAGGCCAATGACCCTTTGGTTTCTTACAGAAGTTTAGGGGCACTATGACGTAAATTCCTGGTTTTAAACTAGTATCTATGTAAGTATCAAAGTCACTTGAAAATGATTTTGGAACAAAAATAAAAGAAAATCATTTGAAATTCAGAGCTAATACCAATGTCTACCCGCGGAACCAGAAGTTGTTGAAGTTCAGCGCACAATTACCACTATAACCAGTAAGAATGGCTCACTGAGGTGTGAAACAGCATCACTGAGAAGCGAGATTTCCTCCATCTGATGTAAAAAGACATCGCACCAACTCATTAGTGTAAACAAAGAAAAGGGTTATTTATTATTTAGCTAAATGACCTCCTGACAAGTGTTTTTTTAAATCTATGACCTTTCCGGGCATTATATGGAGATGGCATTCTTCTGATACACAGGGGTGTTCTCAAACTTGTCAGAAGGTCATGGGTTTATTAAAAAAAAAAACTGACAGAACATTTGACTACCAAATTTTTAAGATTAGAAGATCACCAGAGGCGAAGCTCTCTTGATAACATCTATGGCTTCAAGGAGCAGCGATCTCTCGGTTTCTATCAACTCTGCTTCCCTATCCTCCAATTTGGCAAATCCGGTGAACCCCTTTTCACCTGAAAAACCATTTGCCATTTCCAACTCTAAACCATCACGTAAAGCTTCTGGTCTCTTATTTGATGCCTGCATGCTATAAATCTTGTTCAAAAGGTCGTTGCCTAGCAACTTCAGTCCTTCCAATGAAACAACCAACCCACTTGCACCAGATTGTAAGATATATGAAATCTGGTTGAATAATTTATCTTTATCAACTGAATTAACGGTCACAAATGTTGGAATTTTGATCTGATTGATCACAGAGACAGATAATTCCTCTATGCTTTCTCCTCCATCGTTACCATAGATTAGAAAATCAGCACCTTCAAAGCTGGAGTCATTCATGGCAGCATTTGAAGTTTGCACCTCTCTTCCGATCAAAGGAAGAAACACGGAGTCCGATTTTGAATCCATGATTGTATTTCTTGCAACAATGGCAGGTAAACCTGTTTCAATCTATAGAGTAAATAAACATGCTCCCACCACAAATAAATCAATTCTTTGATTTATATTCTAATTTCTAAAGCTCACTAGCTCAAGATTTACAAAATTTCATGCCAAACAAAGACCATGATTTGTGAATGAAAATTTACACAAAAGGGTCCCCAAAAGAAATCATTAAAGGGTGCATTTGGTACATGGACAGGACTGGACAGGCGGGAGTGAGGGTGGCAGGTGAAAGAATAGTAGAAGGTTTTAGGGTTTAATTTGACATGAGTAGTTTAATAATTTACAAATCTTGTCTCATTCTCCATGATTTTTGTTCCACCTATTTTACTTGTTCCCCTCACTTACACCTTAACGAGCTTAATAGTTTGGACGGCTTATTCGTTCAGCCATACAAAAGTGTTCCTTTATGGCTTAATCGTTAAGCCATTAAGCCAAAGGTGGCGTTTGTTTTTTAAGAAGTCTGAAGTTTGAAGTCTTATTTCACTTCTGATTAATAAGAGGTGGTGCTGAAGTCTGAAATCTGAAACAATAATACTGTTTTTTTTATAACGTCTGAAATCTGAAATATGAATTTCGATGCCAAATTCTTCACAATGAATGAAAAAAAACAGATATATATATATATATAATGTTTTGTTTTTTGTTATGATTAATGGAAATGATTCATGCTGCCTAAAACAGACCTACTACATTCACGGTTTTAAAAAACGCCTGAGGCGTGCGCCTCAAGGCGCGCCTCAGGGCGGTTCGGTGGAAAAAAGTAGCAGAACGTACGCCTCTGCCATGGCAGATTGAACGTACGCCTTAGATGGTGAGGCGGGCCGTGAGGCGGTGGGGCGTCCGTCCCTGTATTTTAAAAAAAAAAATATTTGTTTTAATTAAGGAATTGATTATAGTCCATATCTTCTCATAATCTAATAAAAGGAAAGTGAAATCAGTCTCTTTCTCTAACTAATCAATATCTTTTCCTTACTAATTGATATCATCTCCTTCTAATTGTTACCTTTTATGCATCTAAAATCCTAATCCCACCCCAATTCGTTCCTCTTCTCTAAAAAAAGGAAAGTGAAATCAGTGTTTTTCTCTAGCTAATCGATATCTTTTCCTTTGCTAATTGATATCTTCTCCTTCTAATGGTTATCTTATGCTTAAATCCTAAATTCCTAATCGCACCCAATTCATTTCTCTGCCTATAAATGGAACGACCATTATATCATAAACAACCACAACCAATTCAATACTGATCGTTTCAATTCATTAATTCCTTTTGCTCGTTTGCACTTGCACCAAGACTCCAAGCCTCCAAACCAACTGATGAAACAGATGATGACGAGCCTATTAGGGATGAAGTGGCGGGTTCAAGTTCAAGAAAGAGAAAGAGTGTTCAAATCAACTTAGAAGACGATGATGATGAAGATGATGATGGTGGTGATGATGAAGATGATGGTTATAGATATGATGGTGGCTCTTTTCAAATGGATCACGTTGCGTGGTTTTCTCACTAAAACTAATTAGTTTCGTAACTTTGGTTGATGTTTTGTTGAATTATAGGTTTTATAGTTTGATTATTTGGTACTGAAATATTAAATTATGTTTTTCTTGGTTAATTGTTATTGATTTATGAATTTTATTGATATATTTTTTGGGGCTTACGCCTCGACCGCCTATGTGGAAAACGCCTCAAGGCTTGTTTCCGTTCTTTAAAACCTTGACTACAATAGAACTCTCCATTTCTTCCTTCCACATCATCGTATGTGAAACCCAAGAAATACCTTGGGTTTAACAATGGTGGCAGGTCTGTCTTTTGGAGCCATTTTCAAGTTTCTATTTATTCATTAACAATGGTAGCATAATTAAGTTAGAGAGAGAGAGAGAGAGAGAAAAGGGGTTTTGCTATTTGAAGAAGAAAAAGAATGGGTGTTATTGGGATTTCAACAAGGGTGAGAAGCCATTTTTAAATTTCTCTTTGTTCATTATTCTGGTAAATTAATTTTGTCCTCTTTTCTTCCCCAAGTTATTTCCTATTTAATCGACTGGATTTGATTTTTGTTTTGATCTTCTAACCGCCATATTTCACCAAGGATTTCGCCGGACACGGTTTCAAAGTCGGCAATGGAGTCTGGAGGTTCAGATATCTCGTTTTCGAAGCTCTTCATGAGGGAGAGGGACTCAAGTTGCGGAGTAACCATGCAAACGTCGGTAGAGATAAATCTGGAGAACGATCTCGATTGCACTTGATTTGGAATCCATATTATGCAAGGAGACATTGTTTATAAGAGGAAATAAGTTGTTAGGTTACAACTTATTCTTTCAGATCAATATAACTATATAAGTGATAAGTAGCTCTGAAAAAAAAAGAAAAAACAAACAGTATGAATTTAAAAACATCTGATCGAATAAGTGATGAGTGGTGATTAAGTGATTATAATGAAAAACAAACAGGGCCAAAATGTCTATATGGTATAAGCGAGAACCCCTCACTTGTCCACGTTAAGCCACCTCAAACAAATTAATACCATAAATAATCCAACCCCTCTCCCTTTGCCTCCCTCAAACCCATCGGTCTCTCGTCCTTCGAATAACAAATTTATCCAGAGAGTTAACCATAACCCTTAGTCCTGCCATGCCCATAATAATGTCCCAATATAAAGTGGCGCCAGTTTTCCTGTTCCATTTACAAAACGCACCCTAAAGAACCTAAGGTTGGCTCATGTAAAACACATATTGTGATGACATTGTGATTTACGAGATTTTCCATTAAGTCCTCTATGGATAAAGTTGTCAGTGTGGATTAATCTGTCCTTATAGATTGAAAACATTTTTGTTTGAGATGTTTTTTCATTGATGGGAGGAAGGTATTTATTTAAATTGGAGGTGCAAGTTTGGAAAAACTTGGCTGTCTGCATAAAGTTCCCCTAAAAGCTTATTGAATAAGACACTTTCTATATCATTAAGTCACTACCAAACGGTCATATATAGCCGACCGAATAAGCTGCGACCTAAAAGCTGACCAGATAAGCCACTTCCTGGTATCAAGTCCCTACCAAACAGTCATGTATAGCTAACCAAATAAGCTGCGACCTAAAAGCTTACTGAATAAGCCACTTACAGTATCATTAAGCCATTACCAAACAGTTATGTAGCTGACCGAATAAGCTGCGACCTAAAAGCCTACTGAATAAGCTAAGTCACTGCCCAACAGTATGTATAGCTTACCAAACAATCTACGAGTCCCATTAAGCTCGTTAAGCTACTAGTAAGATCACTTCATGGAGTACCAATTACACAAGCGGGTATAAGATCGCGTTACATTTCTTAATCCAATCATCCTTATCTAAAAAAAAAATCGTTGTCATAACATGAGATCAGAATAACCAATGATGAATTCAGGTCAGAAAAGATAGAAATCATTTCAAATTAGGCCGAAAAAATCAGTGACAATGAACGAAAACATTCTCACCTTGATCGGAAACCACAACACCACTGGCATTAACAGCGGTGGCGATATCAACTCTCTCACCAATCAACAAGTAAGCCCGATCCCTAATCACCGACTTCAACACACAAGCAGCATGATACAACTCCCTCCCACTTCCTCCACCGGAATTCAACACCACAACCCCAACCAGACCGGAAACCGCCTCATCAACAACCTCAACAACCCTAATTTCATCATCCAGCACATCCTCGGGGTCCAATTGAAGCACAACATTGGGGATTTTGATCTCCGGACGCTTATAACCACCGGGGAACAACGTCCTTTGCGGTTGTTGATCCTGCTTGCTGTTATTGGATAAGAACGAACCATTTTTCTCGATGCAATTGATGAATGAACCGTTGGCGCGACGTGAGTGGAGGTGGAAAAGTGATGGCGGACGATGGTGGTGGTGGTGGTGGGTGAAGAGAGGGCGGTGTGATGGTGTGTGGAGTGAAATTGAGTGGTGGAGGATGGATACCATTAGCGATTTGAATCGAAGAAGATGTACATACAGAAAAAAATGGTGTGTGTTTGTGTTTGTGTGTGTGACTGTGTGTGTTTATCTTCTGTGATTTCTGTGGAGGTGATGATAACTGAGATTTCCTTTTCTTTTCTTATCTTTCTGAAACTTTCTTCACGTGGTTTATTATAATGAGTGAATTACATGTTTGGTCCTTGTACTTTTAAAAAATTGTGGATTAGGTCCTTTGAAGGTGTTAATAACACTTGTGGTTAGGGGTGCTCACGGGTTGGGTTGATCGGGTTGAAGTCATTTGAACAACCCAACCCAATTCTTGCGGTTTGAATAAAAGTAACACAATATCAACCCAATACCTACAATTTAAAAATTTTACAACTCGATTAGACATCGGGTTGATTCGAATTGAGTTATTTCGCGTTGGTTGGGGCTGGGTTGATCGGGTTTTTGAGTACCCCTACTTGTGGTCATGGAAACCAAAAATCGGGTGGCTCGATTAGACGGGTTCAAGTGTGCAAACTAAAAATTTGATCTGGTTTTCAGGTATGGAAACCAAGTCTTGAATTTTGGGTTTCGGGTTCGGGTTGGTCATGTTTCGAGTATAATTATATGCAAAAAACATATAATATTCATATCGAGTTTGATAAATCATTCATACCGAAAGGGTCTAGTGTTTTAGTCACCTTTCAATGGCTCCCTTAATTATATGATTGGAATGATTGATGAAAGTGATAGTAGGTTTAGCATTTAGAAAAGAGTAAGGTTGTCTAAGATTTGGAATTTTTGAAGGATAATTAGATAAATAAATAAATTTATAAAATATCTAAAAATTATATATATTTTGGGTTTTCGGGTGGGTAAATGGCTAAGAATCAAACCCAACCTAAACCCTAATATTCCCCAAAAACCCAAAAGTCGGGTTTTAGATTTTTGGATTTCAGGGCATACAGGTTTTGCACAAATCCAACCTAAACCCTAATATCCCCCAAAACCCAAAAGTTGGGTTTCGAAATTTTGGATTTCAGGGCATACGGGTTTTACACAAACACCTCATTTTCGGTTTGGGTTTTCGGAAATAACTAAATGACACTTATACCTTTGATAATAGAGAGAAACTGTAACACCCTAAAAACTGGGTAAATTTAAAATTTGAAAATTTCGCCATATTACGTTTATAAATTGAGGGGAAATTTAAAGCTGCAATGTTTGATATGGAATAACTTGACAAAATGACATCATCCCAAAAAGGGGAAAGTATAAACGTTTACGAAATTAGAATTGAAATGGAAACGAGGACTGACAACCTACTTAATCTAAAACATTCTAATCTAGATTATTGGGTGTCATCATCATCTGTACTATATTATAAAGCACGGATAAAAAACTCTTAAATACAAATTATTTGGCATAAGGTACCATCATTTTATGCAATATTTTAAAATTTTCTTAATTTACAAGTGTCAAAGGACAAGATACATATTACTATTGCACACTTCTAACACCCACCAATTTGGTATGTGCAGACATTTCCATGTATAGCTATTAATTAATATATTATATTACTATAAATTTGTTTTAATTATATTATTAAATATGTAATTGGTTATTTTTTCTAGATGTCATTGAAATATATAAGATAATCATTGAATTATAACAAAATACTTTTTTTTTGTAACACTCGGAAAATTTAAGGTAAGTGATTATAAATGTCAATGTGTTCTCGTTACATTTTTTATGCAGAGTCTTTTGATGTTTAAATTGTTTGTCTTTAGTTAAATCTCATTGGTATAATTGGTTCATCTCTTTGCACGAACATTCTAATCTATAACGAAGATTTTCGGGTCTCAGAGGCCTGGCGCGACAGTGCCACGCGACAGTGCCAAGGGCACAGTCGTGAGGTTTGTACCGTGGGTTCGTGTGTTGGTGCGATAGTGACCACGCGACAGTGCCAAGGGCACAGTCGCGGGGCACAGTCGCGTGATTGGTACCGAGAGCTTCGGGTTAGGCGCGATAGTGACCGCGCGACAGTGCCATGGGCACAATCGCCGGGCACTATCGCCGGTGGGGTCCGAGAGTATAAAAAACCCAACTTTGACTATTTTGACCTCACTTTTGCAACTCAGTCATTTTGGGGCCAATTTAGAACACACTTGGGGCGATTTTCTTCTATCTTGCAATCCTCCAACATTTATTGAAACCCTAGAGTAGTTGGAGACATTTATTGGGGTTTAAGGAAGCTAAAGGATCATCCAAGTGAAAGCATTCAAGTCAATCAAGCCTCCATCTTCTCCTCATCTCAACCAAGTTTTCTAGGGTTTTGTGTAAAACCCTAGATAGTGAGTTTCCTCCTAATATTTTCAACTGAGATACATATCTTGTACATTTACTTACTTAGCATTTCATGTTCACATAAAAGTTGATCACCTGATAAGTTTGACCTAACTGCTATATTTGAGTTGTGGTAAGTATAGCCTTGGTTATTATTGTGGATATTGAAGAGGTCATTATTCTTGGTATTTGAGCTTGATAATATGTATTTTGATGAGCTATGGGTAATATTTGAGTATATGCATATTTTAGAGTTTTGTACCTAAATTATGTTTGGGATTGTTGGAGTCTTATACATGTATCTTTATGGGTATGGAATTATGTATAGAGACGGACATTGTACGTACATAGAACAAACCATGAGTAAGTGCTAGGAGGATGTAGTCTTAGGTGCCACCATAATGGTATGCGCCTAGACCTCCGCCATTTGGAGTAATGCTTGGGAGGTAGTCTTCAAGTGTGTCTGGCCTTCGGGATGTTGCTCAAGCGAGTGAACATCAAGGTACATTGACTTGAGGTAAAACTCATTGGTGTGATAGGTCTCCCCCATGATTGACCCCGTATGGACTTTGGTGATTGGAGCGTTATAATTGTTCATAACATGCTTTATATATGTATGCCATGTTTTTATGCAACTCACTAGACCCGTTTGGTCTAACACTTGATTGTTGGTATGTATCTCAGGTTATAGTGGCGCGAGTGCCAAGGAAGCCTAGACGACTTTAGTGGTGAGCTTGGGAGCATTTTTGGGATGCCAATATTGAAGACAATTCTTTTGGACATAGTTGACAACCTTTTTGTAATCTTATGTCTAGCGAGATTTAGATTAGAGAATTGTCATCTATTATTGCTTCTTATTACAAACTTGTAATTAACAGGCATTTATTGTTCCTTTATGTATGAGCTCATGCTTTGGCAATTTACACATACCATATTTCCATTTTCCGGAAATTTTTGTTAGCCCCATTTTTGGGGTGTTACAAGTTGGTATCAGAGCTCTAGTTTAAGTGAACTAGATGTCGATTCTAGTATACCTAGACTTAAACTGGTTATGTTTATAGAATCACTGTCCATTGGGGTAGGACATTCTTAGGTGAGGAGAGTACTAGGATTTCGGAATTACATTGATTGAGATCTATGATGATGATAACAAGGATTCTTATGTAAAATACGTTCACAATCTCACTTGGCCAGTGTTGTTATGAATTTATAATTACGTGAGCATACTTGAAGTTGTTATTATGATGATTGATCCTTGTAGTAGTACGTATTGCACCAGTTATCTTTTAAAGAATTAACTGGTATGACTTCTATCATATGTAGCAGCTCCTAATGGTAAACACGAGGAGTCGGATCGGGGTGACCGAGGATGCAAATGAGGCGAGTGTAACCGCCCCGGAGGTTACTCGGCAAGCAAATGAAACGGCAAATCAAGTCATTCCACCGATACCCCAAATGTTAGAGGGGATCATAGATGCGGTTCCTCAAGTGAACTTGGAACCCGAGAACCTGGTTGTTCAAGAGGCGGACCCTTAGTCGGTCCTATTGGCCAGCATAATGCAGATGATGAACTCTGCAATGGACAAACGAGATGAGAGACTCATGAAAGTATTGGAGGACCGGGATGCAAGCAACCAGAGGCATGAGACGGTGGGGGACAATACAGTGATGGGATCAGGTGGTGCTGATAATGCACCTGGAACAGAAGAGCATGCAATCAGGGCTGACAAGAGGAAAGAAGGGGGTTGTTCTTTCAAGACCTTCTTGTGTAGTCGGGCTACAGAATTCTCTGGGACGACCGACCCGTTAGTTTGTATGAGATGGATTCAAGATGTGGAGATGGCTTTCGAGTCAAGCGAGTGCGCGGACTCTTAGAGAGTCAAGTTTGCCTCTCAGTTGCTTAGAGGGGATGCTTTAAGTTGGTGGAACGTTACCCGAAGAGCGCTCACACCGGAGGTTTTGGCCAAGCTCACTTGGCCAACCTTCAAAAAGAAGATCATGGAAAAGTATTGTAACGAGAGAGCGCTCGACAAAATAGAGGAGGAGTTCCAAAGCCTGAAGAAGGGTAATCTGTCGGTCGCCGATTATGCCAAACAATTCTTGGACAAGCTCAGTTTAGTCGAACACTTGGCAACGGATGAAGAGTCCAAGATTAAGGCCTTTGTGAAAGGATTACCGGCGGAGATGAAGACGGGCGTGAGGAACGCTCAAAAGGCTACTTTGCAAGAAGTGATTGAGGCATCCCAGTTGGTGGAAGATGATCTACTACAAGAGAGAGAAGAGAAGAAATTGCAAGGCGAGAAGCATAAATGGGAGGGGCCAACCGGGCCCGCGCGACCTTCCAAACCCTTTAACGAGAGAAGGAACACTGATCCGCGACGAGAGGCGAGATGGTGCCCCAAATGAAAGAGCAAGCACTTTGGGCCTTGCAACCCGAAACCGTTTTCTGGGGCTTTGGAGTGTTTCAAGTGTGGGCGAAAGGACCACATGAGCCGGGATTGCCCCTTGCGGGGAGTTTGCTACGAGTGCCGAGAACCGGGGAACATCAAGAGGGATTGCCCTAAGCTAGTCAAGGGTAATCAAGGGGTGTCGAGCAGGGCAGTGCCGAGGAAAGAAGTGCAACCTAAGGCGCCAAGTCGGGCCTTCAAGATGACTGCAGATGAGGCGAGAGAGACGACGGACGTAGTGTCGGGTACGTTTCTAGTGAACTCTCTACCTACCCGTGTTTTATTCGATTCCGGTGCGAACCGATCTTTTGTGTCTACCTCTTTTTGCAAGAACCCCACTACTCCTTATAGTTTGTTGAATGATGCGCTAGTGGTAGAGGTAGCCAATGGTGAGCACATGGTAGTTCGGGGTTGTTATGTAGGGTGTACCTTAGAGTTAGATGGAGAATCTTTCGTTATAGATTTGTTATCGGCCAATATTGGGGGATTTGATGTGATAGTGGGGATGGATTGGCTAGCTAAGCATGACACCGACATCTTTTGTTCTAAGAAATTAATTCGAGTACCCTTGCCTAAGGTGGCGAAGTGATAGTCTACGGAGATAAGAACCGAGGAACCTGTAACACCCTTAATTCTGAAGATAACAACTTGTTAAAATTTTTCTAAATACATCAATAAATGAATCATCTACAACCACAAATTTAGATTCAACTACAATACACATATTCCATCTTATATATATGGACTATAAAGGACGGGTGCTACCAATACCCATGCATAGTCACTATATCCATACTGCGGAAGACTTCACTGAATACTTACTTTCAGATCTATCTAAGGCTCTACTCTTCACATAATTGCTAGAACCAACTCCCAACCTTGAAACCTGATGCACATGCCGACAAATAAAAAGGGTTAGGCTTAACGCCTAGTGAGCTCAAGAGTTTTAACATGAACGAATATATCTTTAAAGGAAAGAGTGCAGTTTAAAGCAAGGTCTTTCGAAATATTATACATCAAAATAGAAACGACTCAATTTCCCAATAATATGCACTTTTAAAGACAACGCTCCCCAAACACACGTTTCTTGTAAGATGATGCAACCCGGAACTCACCCAAAGCGGGGTCATAGTTCGATACTCAAATGTGCTAAAATGTAAGTAATACTTCATATCCCAAAACACCCAAACTCGGGTGGGACATAATACTCGACCCTTAAATAGCGAAAAACAATCCATATAAATATGATACACCATCAAAACATGGAACTGAAACTTAATATTCACGCGACCATAAAATGGAATGAAATCCAAGTATCAAAACATGGACAATTAAATATCCAAAATACATCGGGCCGACAACGGGGGATACCCGTATCCGTGGAGAGCGGAAGAACACAAAAGTATGTCACTCAACCAAAGTTCATCGCATGACACCTAACGGCATGAAAGCCAAAGTGTCCCTACGAATCCTTGACAAGTTTCACCCAAAGAGACGAGGTACCTTGATGCCAAAAAGACACCCGAAAGGCCCGGCACACCCGAGGACTACAACCACGACATTACCCCGACGGCGGAGATCTAGGCACACACCCACACAGTGGCGCCCAAGACTACCTCCTCCTAGTGCCTACTTGTCAAGTATTGGTCATAAAACATGAGTCCCGGAGTCTAACCCCGTACCACCCAATTGACCAAAAAATAAGACCGACTTATGTGCATATGGATCCAATACAACACAGTCTAAAAATACACGACTACACATGAGTGACAAAAGCACTCGAGCCTGTAATGATTATAAATACGAAATAAAATGCATTAAGATGTAAATCATAAATTGGACTCTACATCGAGTCATTAAAACCGGACAAATGTCCTCGAGACTCTTTTAAGCCAACACCGAGCTAAATGCTCAAAATCCATATAACCAACAATTACCGGTCCCCCAAATAATGAAATGTCTCTAAACAACGTTTACGAAGACACATACCTCAAAGACGAGATTAACCCAAAACTCAACTCATAATGGAACCAAAGGGTTTCCAAAGGGTTTATGAATGCAATTACACCAAAATGCATATAACATGAAATAGACTTCATTTGTACAAAATCGTCAAAGATGTATAACTCATAAAATAGATCTTTCTTGTACAAATCACCAAGAATACGTAAATCATGCTATTTAGTTGTTGAAATGTTCAGAACCCAATATAAGCATTTTAAGAGGTTAACACAACCCAAGTTTACTAAATATGAAAACTTACCAAAATACTCACTCTTTGACATATAACCAAGTAAGACATATTTTCACTTCAAAATACACAAAACTTATCAGCAGTTAACCATTTTATGTAGAACACTTTAAAATAAACATTTTGGCATGTACACCGTTTTCACAAATCAACTTGAACTCACCTTGCTAGATTTAGGCTAAATCTAGACTTCACCCAACGAGCTCTTTTGAAGTCCGCTTGAATCCTCAAGCTGAGGACTTCCAAACCCTAGATCCAAACATACCAAACCACTTAGGAATGTTTTCCAAACATTACTTACTAACATCCTCAACATGATCAAAACCCTAGTTTCTTCAAAACTATCAAATTCGAGATTTGACAAACCAAACACTAGAGAAATACCAATGGAGCATCTATAACATTAAATCAAGGAAGCTTACCACTTAAGATGATGAGACTTTCCGAGAGCACCCAATCCAACACTTCAACCCGAACTCCCAACCGTTGAACTTGATGAGGAAGATGAAGATGGAGGTTTTGTGATTCAAGATCCCAAGTAGCTAGATGGTGAGCAAACATGTGGTTTGAGGAGGAAAACCCCCCAAAATAGGTTAGGGTTCGGTTTTGGGGTTTGGGAGAGAAAAGGGGAGAAGATAGAAATGAGAAAATGAGAAGATATGGTGAAAATCGCAACATTTAACCCACTGGTACGCGCAGGCTATAGTGCCAGGCGATTGTGCCAGTGGCATAATCGCTGGCACAATCGCCAGACCTGTACCGTAGGTTCTCAACTTCGGCGATAGTGCCAGACTATTGTGCCCTCTGGCACAATCGTTGGCATGGTCGCCCGGGTGCCCGAACTCCAAAAATCCGACTTTTTCAACGCCCAAACTCCCGATACTCCGAGGGACTTTAAACAATACATTTCCCAAGAAAACCTCATTATTTACAAGTCACAGAAATGTTCGGGTGACATTTACTTACCTAAAATTACGGGTGTTACAATCCTCCCAACCTTAGAATGATTTCGTCCTCGAAATCTAGATTCCCATGGAACTTTGTGTAACACCTCGAAAATCAGAGTAAATTAAAACCTGGAAACCTGACAATATAACGAAAGTAAATCTATTAACTTCCCATAAACGGAACCAGTCTTTAAGACTATACAATCCTATACAAGGATTTTATCAAAAGAATGGGACTTAACAATGCCCAGCAACAATACTAATCAATTCCAAAAACCTCGAGACTCAAAACTCGTCTCTCCAAAAACCCCGGCAACCCACCTCTAATGGAAACCTGATACACATACCATTTGAGAAAAAGTGTCAGACTTAAAGCCTGGTGAGAACATACAGTTTATGAAGCTCAAAAGATAAAACATTTGCATCAAGATAGTATTTCCAAAGAGATTAAATTTACACATTAGGTCCTTGCCACAAACGGGCTTTTTCGTTATAAACATGCCATAAAAGGACCGAAAACAAAACATTTTACCAAGGATTGTGGCGTAACACAAAGTTTGGCCAACAATCCGAGTTACGAGCTAAACCAATTGGAGTCCGCGGATACGAATCACAAAGTCCGTGCTACAATGTGAGATCAAGCCCCAAACGCAAAACCAAGGTATACTCCTTCGCTAGGATCACTATGAACCATGGCTAGTATCCGGCCTCACATAACCGTACCAAGTTTCCCTCAAGGAACAAGTGATCCCTAGCTACAATTCTGGGGAATGTAACATCCCAACAATACAGTCTACTCAAAACCTAGGGATCCACTAGTAATGGTAAGGACTCGTCACAACAACGTATGTGACCAACCATAAATAAACATATGGTTACAAACACATTTTTATAAACAAAATGCTATTCCCAGTTCAACTTCTGGTAAGAATGAAAATCATTTAAAAGAAGTTCCTTTGAATATTTCTTTCGCATAAACGCACAGGTAAAACATCATTTTACTTTTAAAATAAGATAAGATCAAAAAGGTAACTTTTGATATGTATACAGTTTAAAATGATAGTAGGAACTCACCTCTGTTTCCTTCTTCTTAACGAGCGCTACCTATGATAACACCGAAAGAATCGGTAAGTCGAAATACAGATAAACCTCTCGTTACTTGAATAGGACTCAAAGACACAGAAGCTAACAACTTAACAGAACCTAAACTGATCAAAGGACCACACTGGTCGAACAACTACCCCGGTCGGACGACCCCCGGTCGAGCACAATCATTCGGTCGAACACCCTCGATCGAACAGGCTTCGGTCGAACACAACCATTCGGTCGAACACCCTCGATCGAACAGGCTTCGGTCGAACACAACCATTCGGTCGAACGACCACCCTCGATCGAACAGGCTTCGGTCGAACACAACCATTCGGTCGAACGACCACCCGGTCGAACAACCTCCGGTCGATCGACCATCGCCTTGTTCATCAAGAACAGCGATGCAGAACCCAGATTCAACCCATATCCAAATGAGAAAATACTCAGATCTCAAAATGGAACGGTTCAAAACCTTCACAACGAGATTCTACACGGCTAAAAGCATTCAGATCAAAGCATTAAGCTAGATTCGTACCTCGATTTGCCCGAAACGATCGACCCAAAACAAAGCTTCTCCTGCACTCTTCCTTTCTCTCTGACTTCTCAAAACCAAGAAACTGATATTTGTGATATAAATCAAAATATCTAATTTGATTTGTATTTATATAGCCCAAGTTACAGAATACTCCCTTGAACTTTGGGTAAAGGTCAACTTCTCACCCAATCCCAAAAATTCAGGGTGTTACACTTTGCCCGCAGAAGGATTTCCCTTAACCCTTCTTCCAACACCACTATCAGGACCTTTGCACTGATACACACATATGATGCCCCTCTTGGGCACATTATACTCATAACCGAGCGAACACCTAACTCTCCAAAGTAACCTTTTACCCACAAGGTTACGATCATCTCCCAACCTTGGATGACAATTACTACCTCCATGTAATTTTGTGATCCCAACTTTACACTGACCAATTCCTTTCGGATCTATACGGTTCCGAACTCAATCGTAACCAAGCTTCCAAAATCCTCGGAGTTCAGCCGATCCATTCCTAATATCTACAAAGATATTCTTCCAAGGCACACCAATGCGTCCTTCAGGTAACTGTTTAGCCCAGATTCGGTCAACACTCACTCCGTTCCAACACCAACCTCACAACATTCTCCAACATAAAGTCCTTATCACCACAGGAGTGCTTAAACACATCGATACTTGCTCATCCACACCTAATCTTCTTTCAAATTTCCATCACCGTAAGGTCATTATTTCCCATAATCCAACCGGGATATTTCCGAATATCCCAAGATCTTTTGACTTCAAGGACACAAGTCAACACCTAGGACTAAACGGTGACCTCGAAACGTGGGCATCCCACCCAAAATTTCAATCCAGACGGATGGTCGCACTAAGGATGACACCAAATAGAGTGCTAAAAATCCCA
Source organism: Arctium minus (assembly GCA_954870635.1). Lineage (NCBI taxonomy): Eukaryota > Viridiplantae > Streptophyta > Magnoliopsida > Asterales > Asteraceae > Arctium > Arctium minus. The sequence goes on along the minus strand of OX941095.1, from coordinate 69,392,555 downwards.
AGACTTACATTTCTAACAAACGGACCGCAAGAATTTCCTTTGATTGTGAAGTCCACAAGGACGGTACACCATCACATAAACTATGATGTCACACCGACGAGCATTCCACCAAAACGAACCCAATCTAATTGCAGACAATCACCTAAGACCTTATCCCGCATGATTACCGAAGTATAATATCACCTCTTAACTAACTGGAAAAGCTTAAACATACCATATCCATTAACCATGCGTACCCAGATTCAAAACTGAAACCCAAAATCCAAGACTGACCGCGAGTCGGATCATCCGACGCTTCAATCCTCAAGGACTCCCTTAGTCCCTAATCATAACTGCTCTCATGACAGGGTTTAAATCTACAGGCCTAATGAGTTCAAGGTTTTTCAATTACTATGCCAATTTAATTTTATAAAACTTTCCAATACGTAAGCCTTTTAACGATCAAACGTGCGGTACAGATACACTACCGTTCATTTGATAGAGTTTAAAATTGATCAACAACACAGCGCATATGAAACCATTTCCAAAATTTGAATTGTTCAATGCTTACGTTTATAAAGACAATAATAAAACATGCGCACAATTTACACTATATACATGAAAATAAGTTCTTGCACCACAACACGTGCAATAAATGTTTATACATTCCAAAAGAGAGATTCACAATTTAACTTTAAACTTCTGACTCTTTAACCCAGAAGACATGGTGGCATAAAATCATCAACAACCCCTTGCGCACCAGTTTATTTCCCCAAAGCCAAGTAAAATGATGAGAATGCAAATAAAATCTCAAATCGAGTTTAAAGCTTTAAGTCGAATAAGTAAACACATTTGACCCAACAGAAACTCCAACGACAAGGATGCCGCTAACTCGCTAAATGCATTGCGGAAATTTCTAACAGTGAAAGTTGATGATTGAAATATGATCAGAACAAAAGTCCTGTTTTAAAATAACGTGAATCGTTTATATAATTCCTCACACCAAGGTTATAAGTAAATCCAAATGCAAATAGTATGCGACGATTGACATTTGCATAAAGCCCAAAGATAATTCACATGATAATGAAATTCCTAAAACAACATGTGGGATGACCTCGAATAACAATATTCATAAAATAACGCACACCATGATGCACAAGTACATGATCCCAAAATTATTTACGCGACGCAAAATGACGTAAGATGAGACACCATAAACTCAACTGAATTTTCGCAAAACTTATTAATGCTAAAATCGAGTGGTGTCAAAATTTTCATTTATCAACAAAGTGTGCAAGACGACAATAGGTCTGAAATATTAAACTTCTAAGAGTTTCCTCTTTTTATTGCAATGAAAGGTAAAGTGACACTTTTCAACAAAATTTACATTGGACATGACGCCGAATAAAATCGCAAGTTTAGACGAAGCAAAAGTAAAACCCACACATCAAAAGTAATACTCCATGAAATTTAGCAAAACTCGTACAAACTAAAATTCTCAAGAAATTCCGACTCAAAACATGGGATTAACTTTTCCTTTAAAACCATTGACATACGTGGAGGTGATCCAATGTCTAGGTTAAAATCTCATAGTTACTTGCCCAATACCCAAAAGACATTAAAACATAGACATTACAATATCCGAAATTAGCGTTAAACACGAGACGTGAATAAAGAGAATTTTGATAACAATTTGCAATCATGGGCAACAAAACAATTTCATGCATGCTTAAGCTCACAATTTAAAATCTGATGAGTGTTAAATGCTTTACCAAGACTTTATAATGTAAATCACTTTATGCTTAGCGAACATGAGAAACAATTTATGCAAACTCATTCTAGAAAATAAATTTAGTGCATGAATTTGGTCGGCACTCACATCTTAGGATTACGCTTCTTAACAACCCGACACACTAATGTCATCCGGATGCATTAAACAACTTAAAGCCACAATCCCACTGATTTTGAATAAAATTACGAATTCTCCTTGAGATAGAATCGGTCTAACAAACTCACGGTTCTAATCCAATCAAAGTTTTCGACCCAAGAGGATCAACTTAGTGACTTCCTCGCTTAACTATCACTCCAAGGTGACATTGCTATAAACGTCAATCCTCCCTTAGCTCACTCGCTTAGAAACTTTCTCACTACCCCAACGGTCGTCATACCAAGGTAGTTCAAGTATGCACATGTAGCACGTAGGTTCACCATAACACTAGCCAGGTGCCATCATGAACGTACTGAACATGATCATCCTTGCGTCTCTCGACAAGTTTCCCGTTTCTAGCGACTTGCTCAACCTCAAACTATCTTATCTTAAGGTACCTAATGTGCAACTTCACTTACAATTACTTATAAGATCTCTAGTTTGAGTCTAGGCATCCAAAGATCAATACCTAATTCTCTCAAACCTGGCTCTGATACCAACTTGTAACACCCTTAATTCTGAAGACAACAACTTGTTAAAAATTTTCTAAATACTTCAATAAATGAATCATCTACAACCACAAATTTAGATTCAACTACAATACACATATTCCATCTTATATATATGGACTATAAAGGACGGGTGCTACCAATACCCATGCATAGTCACTATCTCCATACTGCGGAAGACTTCACCGAATACTTACTTTCGGATCTAGCTAAGGCTCTACTCTTCACATAATTGCTAGAACCAACTCCCAACCTTGAAACCTGATGCACATGCCGACAAATAAAAAGGGTTAGGCTTAACGCCTAGTGAGCTCAAGAGTTTTAACATGAACGAATATATCTTTAAAGGAAAGAGTGCAGTTTAAAGCAAGGTCTTTCGAAATATTATACATCAAAATAGAAACGACTCAATTTACCAATAATATGCACTTTTAAAGACAACGCTCCCCAAACACACGTTTCTTGTAAGATGATGCAACCCGGAACTCACCCAAAGCGGGGTCATAGTTCGATACTCAAATGTGCTAAAATGTAAGTAATACTTCATATCCCAAAACACCCAAACTCGGGTGGGACATAATACTCGACCCTTAAATAGCGGAAAACAATCCATATAAATATGATACACCATCAAAACATGGAACTGAAACTTAATACTCACGTGACCATAAAATGGAATGAAATCCAAGTATCAAAACATGGACAATTAAATATCCAAAATATATTGGGCCGACAACGGGGGATACCCGTATCCGTGGAGAGAGGAGGAACACAAAAGTATGCCACTCAACCAACGTTCATCGCATGACACCTAACGGCATGAAAGCCAAAGTGTCCCTATGAATCCTTGACAAGTTTCACCCAAAGAGACGAGGTACCTTGATGCCAAAAAGACACCCGAAAGGCCCGACACACCCGAGGACTACAACCATGGCATTACCCCGACGGTGAAGATCTAGGCACACACCCACACAGTGGCGCCCAAGACTACCTCCTCCTAGTGCCTACTTGTCAAGTATTGGTCACAAAACATGAGTCCCGGAGTCCAACCCCGTACCACCCAATTGACCAAAAAATAAGACTGACTTATGTGCATATGGATCCAATACAACACAGTCTAAAAATACACGACTACACATGAGTGACAAAAGCACTTGAGCCTGTAATGATTATAAATATGCAATAAAATGCATTAAGATGTAAATCATAAATTGGACTCTACATCGAGTCATTAAAACCGGACAAATGTCCTCGAGACTCTTTTAAGCCAACACCGAGCTAAATGCTCAAAATCCATATAACCAACAATTACCGGTCCCCCAAATAATGAAATATCTTTAAACAACGTTTACGAAGACACATACCTCAAAGACGAGATTAACCCAAAACTCAACTCATAATGGAACCAAAGGATTTCCAAAGGGTTTATGAATGCAATTACACCAAAATAGACTTCATTTGTACAAAATCGTCAAAGATGTATAACTCATAAAATAGATCTTTCTTGTACAAATCACCAAGAATACGTAAATCATGCTATTTAGTTGTTGAAATGTTCAGAACCCAATATAAGCATTTTAAGAGGTTAACACAACCCAAGTTTACTAAATATGAAAACTTACCAAAATACTCACTCTTTGACATATAACCAAGTAAGACATATTTTCACTTCAAAATACACAACACTTATCAGCAGTTAACCATTTTATGTAGAACACTTTAAAATAAACATTTTGGCATGTACACCGTTTTCACAAATCAACTTGAACTCACCTTGCTAGATTTAGGCTAAATTTAGACTTCACCTAACGAGTTATTTTGAAGTCCGCTTGAATCCTCAAGCCGAGGACTTCCAAACCCTAGATCCAAACATACCAAACCACTTAGGAACGTTTTCCAAACATTACTTACTAACATCCTCAACATGATCAAAACCCTAGTTTCTTCAAAACTATCAAATTCGAGATTTGACAAACCAAACACTAGAGAAATACCAATGGAGCATCTATAACATTAAATCAAGGAAGCTTACCACTTAAGATCATGAGACTTTCCGAGAGCACCCAATCTAACATTTCAACCCGAGCTCCCAACCGTTGAACTTGATGAGGAAGATGAAGATGGAGGTTTTGTGATTCAAGATCCCAAGTAGCTAGATGGTGAGTAAACATGTGGTTTGAGGAGGAAAACCCCCCAAAATAGGTTAGGGTTCGGTTTTGGGGTTTGGGAGAGAAAAGGGGAGAAGATAGAAATGAGAAGAAATGGTGAAAATCGCAACATTTAACCCACTGGTACGCGCAGGCTATAGTGCCAGGTGATTGTGCCAGTGGCATAATCGCTGGCACAATCGCCAGACCTGTACCGTAGGTTCTTAACTTCGGCGATAGTGCCAAGCTATTGTGCCCTCTGGCACAAGCGCTGGCATGGTCGCCCGGGTGCCCCCGAACTCCAAAAATCCGACTTTTTCAATGCCCAAACTCCCGATACTCCGAGGGACTTTAAACAATACATTTCCCAACAAAAACCCACTGTTTACAAGTCACAGAAATGTCTGGGTGACATTTACTTACCGAAAATTACGGGTGTTACAGAACCAATATGATTATATCGTCACTCAAGGCACGCAAGAGCCTAGCCAAAGGATGTGAGTTGTATTTAGCCTATGTGATCGACGCGAAGCTAGAGAAGAAGAAGTTGGAAGAGGTGGAGGTGGTATGCGACTACTCGAATGTCTTTCCGGACGATCTCCCTGGACTTCCACCGGAACGACAAGTGGAGTTCCACATCGACCTTACTCTGGGAGCCGCCCCGATTGCTCGTGCTCCCTACCATTTAGCCCGACAGAAATGCAAGAGATGATGACGTAACTTCAAGAGCTTCTGAAGAAGGGATTCATACGACCGAGTTTGTCGCCGCGGGGAGTGCCGATATTATTCGTGAAGAAAAAAGATGGGTCTATGCGGATGTGTATAGACTACCGCGAGATCAACAAAGTTACTGTAAAGAATAAATATCCACTTCCGCGGATCAACGATCTATTCGATCAACTTCAAGGAGCAGGATGTTTCTCTAAAATAGACTTGCGATCCGGTTATCATCAAGTGCGGGTGAAGGAGAGCGATATACCGAAGACGGCATTCCGAACGAGGTACGGTCACTATGAGTTTCTAGTCATTCCATTTGGATTGACCAATGCTCCGGTCGTGTTTATGGACCTGATGAACCGAGTATGTCGACCCTTATTGGACAAGTCGGTTATAGTCTTCATCGACGATATCCTCATCTACTCTCGTGACGAGTTAGAGCATCGGCGACATTTGCGGGAAGTTCTAGAGATCCTTCGAAGGGAGAGGTTATTCGCAAAATTTTCGAAGTGCGAATTCTGGATACAAGAAGTGCAATTCTTGGGCCACGTGGTGTCAAAAGAGGGAGTAAAGGTGGATCCGGCAAAAATCGAGACAATGATGACTTGGGAGCCACCAACGAGCCCAACGGAGATAAGGAGTTTCTTGGGCCTAGCCGGTTACTACCGATGGTTTATCCAAGATTTTTCGAAAATCGCGTCCCCGCTCACATCGTTAACAAAGAAGAACGTCAAGTTTGTTTGGACCGAAACACAAGAGAACGCCTTCCGAACTCTTCGAAGGAAGTTATGTGAAGCACCGATATTATCCTTACCCGAAGGATCCGAAGATTTCGTGGTGTATAGTGACGCCTCTAAGTTGGGATTGGGTTGCGTTTTGATGCAAAGAGGGAAGGTAATCGCGTATGCATCGCGGAAACTCAAGGAGCATGAGAAGAATTACCCTACTCATGATTTGGAGCTAGCGGAGGTGGTGTTTGCCTTAAAGTTATGGCGACACTACCTTTACGGGACGAAGTGCACGTTATTCACCGATCACAAAAGTTTGAAGTACATTTTCGACCAAAAGGAACTCAACATGCGGCAAAGAAGGTGGTTGGAACTTTTGAAGGATTATGATTGTGAATTGATTTACCATCCCGGTAAAGCCAATGTGGTGGCGGACGCGTTAAGCCGGAAGAATTATGGAGGTGAAGGTAAAGTAACTTTTGCTAGGATCGAGGTGACTTCAAGCCTGGTGGAGGACATCAAGAAGAGTCAAGTCGAAGCACTTCGTGAGGAGAATCTCAAGGCCGAGGTCATGGTGAAGCAAAGGGAGTTATTGACGGACGATACTCGGGGTCTTAAGTTATTCCAAGGACGGATTTGGGTACCGAAGATCGGAGGAAACCGTGAGTTGCTTTTGGCGGAAGCGCACAAGTCTAAATACTCTATACACCCCGGTAGCACCAAGATGTATAGAGATCTAAAATTGCACTATTGGTGGCCGGTGATGAAGCTCGATGTGGCCAATTATGTGGAAAGGTGCGTCACATGCCTTCAAGTTAAAGCGGAGCATCAAAGACCTTACGGGAGCTTGCAACCGTTATCTATTCCGGAGTGGAAGTGGGAGCAAATCACGATGGATTTTGTCACTAAGCTACCGAGGACATTGAGAGTCCATGACACCATTTGGGTGGTATTGGATAGGCTTACCAAAAGTGCACATTTCTTGGCAATGCGGGAGACGTTACCGATGGACAGACTAGCAAAGCTCTATATTGATGAGGTGGTGTCTCGTCACGGTGTCCTGTTATCCATAGTCTCAGATAGGGATAGTCGGTTTACCTCCAAGTTTTGGGATGGTTTGCAAAGGGAGTTGGGCACGAAGGTTAAGTTGAGTACAGCGTATCACCCCCAAACCGACGGACAAAGTGAGAGGACAATCCAAACTCTCGAGGACATGCTTCGATCGTGTGTCATAGACTTTGGAGGGACTTGGGATTCACATTTTCCATTAGTGGAATTCACCTACAATAATAGCTACCATTCGAGTATTGGGATGGCTCCATTCGAGGAACTATATGGGCGGAAGTGTAGGACACCGGTGTGTTGGCTCGAAGCGAGGGAAAATCAGTTTGCGGGACCGGAGATCGTGCAAGCAACGGCGGATAAGGTAAAAGGTATACGAGAACGGTTGAAGGCGGCTCAAGACCGACAAAAGAGCTACGCGGATAAAAATTGAAGACCGGTTGACTTCCAAGTGGGGAATCGAGTTATGTTGAAGGTGTCACCTTGGAAGGGGATCATCCGTTTCGGGAAGCGCGGGAAACTTAGTCCCCGTTTCCTTGGACCCTTCACTATTTTGGAGAAGGTCTAACTTCAAGCTTATCGTTTGGACTTGCCACCGGAGATGGACGGAATTCACCCTACGTTTCATGTTTGCTTCCTTCGTAAGTGTTTAGCCGGAGAGGAAAGTATTATCCCTTTGACGGAAATTCAGGTGGACGACGGGAACCGATGTGTAGAAGAACCGGAAGCCATTCTAGAGTCAAAGACAAAGCAACTACGACACAAGGAAGTGATTATGTTGAAAGTTCAATGGAAACACCACCGGGGTGCTAACGTGACGTGGGAAGCGGAGGAAGACATGAGGAAGAGATATCCTCATTTATTTAGTAAATAAGATTTCAGGGACGAAATCCTCATTAGGTGGGGAGGATTGTAACACCCGGAAAATTTAAGGTAAGTGATTATAAATGTCAATGTGTTCTCGTTACATTTTTTATGCAGAGTCTTTTGATGTTTAAATTGTTTGTCTTTAGTTAAATCTCATTGGTATAATTGGTTTATCTATTTGCGCGAACATTCTAAGCTGTAACAAAGATTTTCGGGTCTCAGAGGCTTGGTGCGACAGTGCCACGCGACAGTGCGAAGGGAACAATCACAGGGCACAGTCGTGGGGTTTGTATCGTAGGTTCGTGTGTTGGTGCGATAGTGACCACGCGACAGTGCCAAGGGCACAGTCGCGTGATTAGTGCCGAGAGCTTCGGGTTGGGCGCGATAGTGACCGCGCGACAGTGCCATGGGCACAATTGCCGGGCACTGTCGCCGGCGGGGTCTGAGAGTATAAAAAACCCAACTTTGAATATTTTGACCTCACTTTTTCAACTCAGTCATTTTAGGGACGATTTAGAACACACTTGGGGCGATTTTCTTCTATCCTGAAATCCTCCAACATTTATTGAAACCCTAGAGTAGTTGGAGACATTTATTGGGGTTTAAGGAAGCTAAAGGATCATCCAAGTGAAAGCATTCAAGTCAATCAATCCTCCATCTTCTCCTCATCTCAACCAAGTTTTCTAGGGTTTTGTGTAAAACCCTAGATAGTGAGTTTCCTCCTAATATTTTCAATTGAGATACATATCTTGTACATTTACTTACTTAGCATGTCATGTTCACATAAAAGTTGATCACCTGATAAGTTTGACCTAACTGCTATATTTGAGTTGTGGTAAGTATAGCCTTGGTTATTATTGTGGATATTGAAGAGGTCATTATTCTTGGTATTTGAGCTTGATAATATGTATTTTGATGAGCTATGGGTAATATTTGAGTATATGCATATTTTAGAGTTTTGTACATAAATTATGCTTGGGATTGTTGGAGTCTTATACATGTATCTTTATGGGTATGGAATTATGTATAGAGACGGACATTGTACGTACATAGAACAAACCATGAGTAAGTGCTAGGAGGATGTAGTCTTAGGTGCCACCATAATGGTATGCGCCTAGACCTCCGCCATTTGGAGTAATGCCTGGGAGGTAGTCTTCAAGTGTGTCGGGCCTTCGGGATGTTGCTCAAGCGAGTGAACATCAAGGTACATTGACTTGAGGTAAAACTCATTGGTGTGATGGGTCTCCCCCATGATTGACCCCGTATGGACTTTGGTGATTGGAGCGTTATAATTGTTCATAACATGCTTTATATATGTATGCCATGTTTTTATGCAACTCACTAGACCCGTTTGGTCTAACACTTGATTGTTGGTATGTATCTCAGGTTATAGTGGCTCAAGCGCCAAGGAAGCCTAGACGACTTTAGTGGTGAGCTTGGGAGCATTTTTGGGATGCCAATATTGAAGACAATTCTTTTGGACATAGTTGACAACCTTTTTGTAATCTTATGTCTAGCGAGATTTAGATTAGAGAGTTTTCATCTATTATTGCTTCTTATTACAAACTTGTAATTAACAGACATTTATTGTTCCTTTATGTATGAGCTCATGCTTTGACAATTTACACATACCATATTTCCATTTTCCGGAAATTTTTGTTAGCCCCATTTTTGGGGTGTTACATTTTTATATAAAAAACATTATATTATTAAGCCTAAATTAAACAAATTTATAAAAAAAAATATTATCACTTTCTCAAAACCATCCAAAATCGTACTGTAAATCGACAAAAAAAACAAAAAATAAAATAAAACATTAAAATCGTGATGTATCTCGCTGCATTGCGCGAGTACGCTTCTAGTTTCCCAAAATACCGGTAAGTGTAATGCACGCTCTATCTCGTCAAATGCTATGTCCCAAAAAATGTTGACCCAACTCTCCGCTCTAGGCCACCCCTCCACTAACGGAACATGATATGTACACCAAAGCAAACAAGTGTTAGGCTTGAAGCCTAGTGAGAACATCCAAAAATGTATGTGCAAGGAAATATAATACATTGGTGAACATTTAACAATTAACAGGGTAATAATAATAAATGAATCATACCTTATGCGAGACGGGGGAGAACCGTTCCACCATAGGTTGTGACGGAACACATAAGTAGGCCACAACCCATATGGAGCACTTAGTTGGAATGGTTATTTACCGACATCAACTCTATCCATGAATCTTTAGCCGTTAGAACATCAACTCTATTCATGAATCTATAGTTTAATGTAAATATGAGTTCAACTCTACCCGAGTCTTTACCCGAAAGAGTCACCAAGTTCAACCCTATCCATGGATCTTTACCTTGGGACCTCAACATTCCAAAGTGTAACACCCCGATTCTTCGAAAGGTATCATTTCAAGTTAATACAGAAACCGATATATTAAGAAAAAATAAGATATTTGATTTTGGGCTTGAATCATTTATTTTATAGTCTTGATAGATAAAGGATTTAATTACGAGTCCAACGGTTCTTTCCGGAGCGAAAACGGAGCTATAACGAAGAAGTTATGACCAAAACAGTGTTTGGGCACATTTCTCGCAGTCTGTGGGATGCACGGGTCGTGCGTTTTCCCTTCACAAATGCGCACGGGTCGTGCGCTACATCAGAAGCAACAACGGGTTAAAACCTGATTTCAGCCTCATTTCACCCAAAACTTCATTTCTTCATATCTTCTTCATCCCAACTCCGATTTTAGTGATTCAAGTTGCCACGGTTTCGTTTTTGAGATATATTCAAGGATCTAGAAAGAGATTGGAAGTCTATTAGAGTATACAAGAGTATTTTGTGGTGGTAAGCTCCTCATCTCTCCCATTTTATCTTCTTCACCAAAGTTTTCTAGGGTTTCATCCACCCTTTGTTCTCCCTTTCATAGTTTGGTGGTTTGTAACCATTTTGGTGAAATAGAGGTGTTTTGATTGGTGGATTCAAGTTTGGGTTAAGGTAATCTTCTATTCTCTTCATTTATGGAAGTTAGGATTTCGGTATCAGTTGAGGTATTCATGTAGAAGGTTGGGAAACGTTTCTTTGTGGTTGATTATGATTATTTATGGTGGAATATGTATATTTATGGTTGGAACCTTGTGGATCTAGGTTTTGGAAGATTTGGTTTGAAGAATCAAGTTATTCAAGGAAAGTTCTAAGTGGGTAAAATCTAGATTTAGTCTAAATCTAGCAACGTGAGTTCACTAAACCCTTTTGTTAAAACTAGATACACATCATAATCTCCTATTGGTATTATTGTAACATTTCTCATGTTGGTTACCTTTATGTGTTCAAATACTTGATGATAACATTATGTACAATATGTTGGATTATCTTCTATGAGTATTTGCCATGCTTCACTCTATTGGTTGAATATTTGGGATTTGCTCCAAGAATGTACATTAATGGCATTTTGGCATGATATGGATTATATGTGGTTTAATAGATGATAAATTCTACGAGGAATGCCTTTTGGCAATTTAATATCTAAACATTGATTATGTTGGTATTTGGGTCTCATGATAGACTTATGTGATAGGATGGTGGCATAGTACCCATGGTTGGTATCGAAATGCATTGGTAGATATATACCTCAAGACTTCCTATATGTATTATGTTGGACGAACCAAGTCAGTAGGCACTAGGAGGATGTAGTCTTGGGCACCACCGTGTGGGTCTGTGCCTAGACCTCCACCATCCGGGGTATTGCCATGGTTGTAGTTGTCGGATGGGCCGGGACTTTGGGTGTCACTCTTGGTAGTGGCACTAAGGTACATTGTCTCTTAGGTGGAACTGATTGGTGCTACGTAGGGATGTTCGCGGTCCGGTTTGGGCGGTTTAACCCCTTAGACCACAAACCAAACCGCAAGTGGCGGTTTATTGATTTTTCAAACCGAGCGGTTTGACATTAAATGCCCAGACCGGTCAAGTCGGACCGCGGTTTAGGCGGTTTGGGTCTTTTAGTGGGTTTTAAAGTTTAAACATAAACAAATATAAAACTTTGAATTTTAAAGGCTCATTGGCTTGAGTCCATTTGAAATAAATAACAAATTCCACAACAAAATAACAAAGTCCACAAAAGTTAACAAAATATCCCAAGACAAAACACTAAAAAAAAGTAATATGTAAAGTGCAAATAAAATCCACGACTTCACTTCTTCATTTTTCCGTTCTTTGTATTCCACAATCCATAAAGATTTCAATCTTTTAAAATACCTTAGACCTTTATGTATATACTTGGACATTTGAGTTTTATATCATCTATTCTTTATAATAAAGGTATATATAAAAAAATAAAAATTATATATTTATATATTTGGCGGTCGGTTTGGTCCAAACCGCCCAAAAAAACCTCCAGACCGCAGACCGGACCGGACCGCCCGGTTTAGCAATTTTCCAGACCAGACCGGACCGCCAGACCGCTCAAACCGCCAAAAACGGTCCGGTTTGACTTGGTTCGACCGGTTTGAGCGGTCCAACGGTTTTTTTGAACACCCCTAGTGCTACGGGTATCCCCTGTTGACTCCACATTGTTGAACTCTGGTTAACTGCTGATAAGAATTGTAACTGTTCATGCATGCTTATTATTGTTCAACTCACTAGGATTTTTGGCCTAAAACTTGCTTGGTGTCGATGTGTATCTCAGGTTCTAGCAGCGCCGGTTCTAAGTTGGCTTAGTGCTTGGGTGAGAGCTTGGGGAATATTGCGTTTGGACTTACTTTTGGTAGAAGAACATTTGGGTTTATAAATGACACCCTTAACTGTAATCTCTCTTCTAGTTATGTAAATTAGATTAGTTGGTTGTCATTTGTTGTCCGTTTAACTACGACTGTATTTAAACAGGTTTGTGTATTTTCCCCATTGTTGGGAGGCTCTTGCTATGGCAATTTTAAATACCGCATGTCCGTTTTTTTCGGATTTTTGTTATCCCTATTTTTAGGGTGTTACAAGTTGGTATCAGAGCTCTAGTTTAAGTGAACTAGGCATGAATGTAAGATGTCTAGACTTAGACTGAGTACGTTAGGCAATGATTTGTGAGTTGGGTAGAATTTCTAAGATGGGTTAGTCTTAGAGTCGATGGACACTATGGTTATCAAGCGTTGTGGCGATGGTAACGAGAACCTTTATGTATTATATGTTCATAATCTCACCTAGCTAATGTTATTATGAGGATATTTATACGTGATGGTGCTTGAAGTGCCGTTACTGTGACAATTGGTAATGTAGTAGTACGTTCTCTTGTGCTTGGTTTGCTAATGTTTTCATAATTGGTAGACGTGGTAGTACGTGTCGTTCGTGTTCAATTCTGTTAATAATCCTCCTTATTCATTTTCGTGCTTGCGTGAACTGCCTTGGTATGTCGACCATTGGGGTAGTAAGAAGGTTTTTGAATGGGTAACTATTAGAAAAGGTTGATGATTTTAGTATTTGTTACTTGGAGTGACGGTAAGTATGGTGATTGCATTAAGTGGACAGTTTCGAGTCAGATTAATTAGTCAGATTAGAACCATAGACTTTTTGAATCGATGTGTTCGAGGAGAAATTGTGAGGTGAACCTATGAAGTCTGTGATCTTTGCCTTAATATGTTGAGCATCTGGATGACGATAGTGTAACTATAGAAATCGAGGAGCGTGAGTTCAAGTTGATTTGTTAAAACGGTGTACAGGTCAAAATGGGTATTTTGGAAGTAAAAGTATGTTTTACTTGGTATTTGTCAATGTGTGAGTATTTTGTTAAGTTTTCATATTTGGTAGACTTGAGTTGTTTTAACCTCCTAAAATGCTCAGATTGGGTTTTGAATAGTCCAACAACTAAATAGCATGATTTACGTGTTCTTGGTGGTTTTGTACAAGTAAACTCTACTTTTATGATTTATGCATCTTTGATGATTTTGTACAAATGAAGTCTATTTTACGTTATATGCATTTTAGGCGTATTTGCATTCATAAACTCTTTTGAAACTCTTTGGTCCCAATACATGTTGAGTTTTGGGTTAATCACGTCTTTGGGGTATGTGTTTTCATAAACGTTGTTTAAAGACATTTCATTATTTGGGGAATGTTACTTTTCGACCAAATGGATTTTGAGCATTTTAGCTCTCGGTGTCGACTTAAAGAGTATTGAGGACATTTGTCCGGTTTTAATGGCTCGATTTAGAGTCCAAATTACGATTTACATCTTAATGCATTTCATTGCATAATAATGATAATTACATGCTCGAGTGCTTTAGTCATTCATGTGTAGTCATGTAATCTTAGACGGTGTTGCATTGGATCCATAGACACGTAAGTCAGTCTTATTTGATGGTCAATTGGGTGGTACGGGGTTGGACTCCGAGACTCATGTTTTGTGACCAAAACTTGACAAGTAGGCACTAGAAGGATGTAGTCTTGGGCGCCACTGTGTGGGTGTGTGCCTAGACCTCTGCCGTCGTCGGGGAATTTCCTCAGTTGTAGTCCCCGGGTGTGCCGGGCCTTTCGGGTGTCTTTTTGGCATCAAGGTACCTCGTCTCTTTGGGTGAAACTTGTCAAGGATTCGTAGGGACACTTGGGCTTTCATGTCGTTAGGTGTCATGCGATGAACGTTGTAGGAATGGCATACTTTGTGTTCTTCCGCTCTCAACGGATACGGGTATTCCCCGTTGTCGGCCGCTGTATTTTGAACATTTAATTGTCCATTTGGTACATACGATTTTATAAACCGTTGGAAAATGCATGTCATTGAACTAGGAGTCGTTTTGGAAACATGAAGAGAAATAGTTCATTCGGAAAACATTTTGTTTCAACTAATGAGAAGTTTTGGGTTAATTACCTTTTGGGTCGTGGTGTTTGCATAATTGTTGGTCAAACGTGTTTCGATGTCTCTACTGGCTTTCATTGGATATTTATGTAAACTGTTGGGTCATTGGCTCGGTTTTAACTAAATGGAGTCTTGAGGAAATTTGTCCGGTTTAAAAACAGTGGTGGAAATTTTATTGGCGTTCAGTGGTATTGTTTCCCCTTTGAGTTTAGTTGGAGCAGTTTAGTTGCACATATCATGTATGCATATTTTATTGGAAATTTCCATCATGGTGTTTTAGCCAATGTTTTAGAACGATGAGACCATATTTATATGTGGCTTTGAACTCGAAACCGACATAAATTATTTCATGTTTTAACCGGGTGCATTCGCATATCAATCTATTAGCTTTGTGAAATAAACGGTTGCATGCAAGTTTTGTAGTGAAATCTTATTCCGTGCCGCATTGTGACTAAAAGAGAGAAAACTTTAAGAGTTCGATATTATGAGCATGTGGTCTTGGGTCTTGCAAACATTTTATTTATACAGTTTGGAATTAAACTAAATTACTCTTACAATTGCTCAAATCGCATTCATATGTCTTTACTAAATTGTGGGGAATAAACTGATGTATGCGAGTCACGATGAGAAGTTTTATTTCATGACATTTCAGGGTGAATTGCAGAAATTTTGAGGTTCGATTTTGTGAATTTCCCTTATGTAGTTTTGTATGAAAATCTTGTTATACACTGTTTTAGTACGTAAAACTATTTCTCATTCATTACATAAATCATACTGTTGGTGTGAGTAATCGTATGAAAGATTTATGGTATTTCGAATATAACTTTTACCCAAAACGTATTTCAGTTATTGATTTTACTGATAGGAGTTTTCCGCAATGCATGAAATGAATTTCCGGTTTGCATGTCGTTGTAGTTACAATTTTGGGTAAGTATGTTTTATCGGTGCGACCCAAATTTGAAACGCGAATAATATATATATATATATATATATATATATATATATTTACGTTCCTATTGTGTTGCTACATTTGGGAAATGATCGGACGTATATGGGTCTTGTTGGAAATTTTATCTTCCGACGTTTTGTGTTAAAGTAAAAGATTTTAAATTTGAAGTTGTGAAATCCTCTTTTGGGAGTTGTACAAACTTTTATTGCACATGTTATAGGACAGAAAGTTATTTTCATATGCATGGCATAAATTGATGCATACTAAGACCCTGGTAGTCCGTTTGAAAATTTTGTTACGCATCTTTCGTTATCTTTTTATTAGCGTAAGTACTCATCAAATGAGTTTTGAAAATGGTTTTATATGCGTGGCATTGGTGATCAATTTTGAAACCTATCGAATGCACGATAGTGTATTTTCACCGCACGTTTAATTGTTATAAAACTTATGTATTTGAGAAGTTTTATAAATTTCAAATTGGCATAGTAGTGTGAAAAAACCTTGAACTCATTGGGCTATAGGTGTAAGCCCCCTCGTGTTAGAAGTCGATATTAAGGATTAAAAGAGTCCTCGGAGTTTGAGGCGTTAGGCATGTGCTTTCTCCCAGTTAGTTAAGTAACGATCTTTATGCTTCGTTAAACCTACGGATTAAAATCGTATTCGGTTGTTTGGGTATGGTTGGTTTTGGAATTGTGGGAATTTGGTACGACGGCATGCTATGTGTCGGTGGTGTACTATATTGTTGGGTATTCGTGAATAGTGATGATGTTATGGTTGTCTGGTAAGGATGTTGGATTTGGGTGACTACTTCCAAGAGTAGGTGTCAACTTTGAATCGACATTACTAATCGGGAATGAAATATTTGGTAGTATACCCACGGTTGCAGAATGGTCTTTCCGAGGATAGGTGTCGACACTCTATTTTGAGGACAATAACTGTTGGTGTGCTTCAATGTATTTCCGTTAGATCTGGTGCGTCTGCAGGACGAGCGGTAAACTTAAGGAAATTAGATGTTGATAATTAAGAAATCAATCATTGGTATTTTGATAATTGTCAGGACTTTCGCTGATTTGGAAATCGATGCTTGAGTGCATGGTGGGAGTTTGGTGGTAATGTTTATTGGATACATATGGTGAGAATGTCGAGGTGGACTTTAAGTACAAATCGACTATCGAGGAGACCTTGATGCGTCGTATTTAGAGGTATCTAAGGGAAATGTTTGCTTTGGGGTATTCTTGGTGGAAATGACTGAATAAGGCCGTAAGTTACTGTTGAGGTATTGCGAACAACATAAGGTTGGGAGGCAACCGAGATTTAATGATTAATCAAGGACTCAACGTTCATCCTGACGTCGGTGAAATACATCGAACATTGAAATTGAGTTTTGTAACGACACGTTATGAGAAACTCAGCGACAACCTCAACCGGAATGTAATCGGGTCCGTATATGAGGTGAGGTTTTATGAAGGCATTCCTTTTGGATAGGAAATCAAGCGATCTTTCCAAGTGTAATGTTGGGTGCTTGGTGGTTCCAGATTTCGAGGACGAAATCTCTTTTAAGGTTGGGAGGATTGTAACACCCCGATTCTTCGAAAGGTAACATTTCAAGTTAATACAACAACCGATATATTAAGAAAAAATAAGATATTTGATTTTGGGCTTGAATCCTTGATTTTATAGTCTTGATAGATAAAGGATTCAATTACGAGTCCAACGGTTCTTTCCGGAGCGAAAATGGAGCTATAACGAAGAAGTTATGACCAAAACAATGTTTGGGCACATTTCTCGCGGTCTGTGGGACGCACGGGTCGTGCGTTTTTCCTTCACAAATGCGCACGGGTCATGCGCTACATAAGAAGCAACAACGGGTTAAAACCTGATTTCAGCCTCATTTCACCCAAAACTTCATTTATTCATATCTTCTTCATCCCAACTCCGATTTCAGTGATTCAAGTTGCCACGGTTTCGTTTTTGAGATCTCTTCAAGGATCTAGCAAGATATTGGAAGTATATTGGAGTATAAAAGAGTATTTTGTGGTGGTAAGCTTCTCATCTCTCCCATTTTATCTTCTTCACCAAAGTTTTCTAGGGTTTCATCCACCCTTTGTTCTCCCTTTCATAGTTTGGAGGTTTGTAACCATTTTGGTGAAATAGAGGTGTTTTGATTGGTGGATTCAATTTTGGGTTAAGGTAATCTTCTATTCTCTTCATTTATGGAAGTTAGGATTTCGGTATCAGTTGAGGTATTCATGTAGAAGGTTGGGAAACGTTTCTTTATGGTTGATTATGATTATTTATGGTGGAATATGTATATTTATGGTTGGAACCTTGTAGATCTAGGTTTTGGAAGATTTGGTTTGAAGAATCAAGTTCTTCAAGGAAAGTTCTAAGTGGGTAAAATCTAGATTTAGTCTAAATCTAGCAAGTTGAGTTCACTAAACCCTTTTGTTAAAACTAGATGCACATCATAATCTCCTATTGGTATTATTGTAACATTTCTCATGTTGGTTACCTTTATGTGTTCAAATACTTGATGATAACATTATGTACAATATGTTGGATTATCTTCTATGAGTATTTGCCATGTTTCACTCTATTGGTTGAATATTTGGGATTTGCTCCAAGAATGTACATTAATGGCATTTTGGCATTTTGGCATGATATGGATTATATGTGGTTTAGTAGATGATAAATTCTACGAGGAATGCCTTTTGGCAATTTAATATCTAAACATTGATTATGTTGGTATTTGGGTCTCATGATAGACTTATGTGATAGGATGGTGGCATAGTACCAATGGTTGGTATCGAAATGCATTGGTAGATATATACCTCAAGACCTCCTATATGTATTATGTTGGACGAACCAAGTCAGTAGGCACTAGGAGGATGTAGTCTTGGGCACCACTGTGTGGGTATGTGCCTAGACCTCCACCATCCGGGGTATTGCCATGGTTGTAGTTGTCGGATGGGTCAGGCCTTTGGGTGTCACTCTTGGTAGTGGTACTAAGGTACATTGTCTCTTAGGTGGAACTGATTGGTGCTACGGGTATCCCCTGTTGACTCCACATTGTTGAACTCTGGTTAACTGCTGATAAGAATTGTAACTGTTCATGCATGCTTATTATTGTTCAACTCACTAGGCTTTTTGGCCTAACACTTGTTTGGTGTCGATGTGTATCTTAGGTTCTAGCGGCGCCGGTTCTAAGCTGGCTTAGTGCTTGGGTGAGAGTTTGGGGAATATTGCGTTTGGACTTACTTTTGGTAGAAGAACATTTGGGTTTATAAATGACACCCTTAACTGTAATCTCTCTTCTAGTTATGGAAATTAGATTAGTTGGTTGTCATTTGTTGTCCGTTTAACTACGACTGTATTTAAACAGGTTTGTGTATTTTCCCCATTGTTGGAAGACTCTTGCTATGGCAATTTTAAATACCGCATGTCCGTTTTTTTCGGATTTTTGTTATCCCTATTTTTAGTGTGTTACACAAAGCTAACATGATTCACCAACATGGCAATTTGAATTTAACTATAAAATTCCAAATACCTGAATCTCATATAGCACCATGTCATTACAAGGTAAATCCATCATACATGTATAACAATTCTTTTCATGTAATCTCATTCCACCCAACATGGGAAACATATTAACATAACGTTCCACATACACAAGTGTCATTAACACATTTAGACCATATACTCACAAATCTAACTTTCCAATATAAACCCAAATAAATAATTTCACCCATTTGATTTCACAAGTTTCATAATACATAAATAATAATGTTTATCATCCCACCAACATTTTAGGTCATTATACTTCATAACATCACCATAGTGTCAAAACCCTAGATTTTGACCTAGATAGTTCAAGAACACAAAATGGAGAAAAATGTAAATATTTAAAGTAATGTAAAAAAAAGGTTTTCATGGAAACATATAAGCATTTAATTGTGAAAGATGAACTCACACAATAAGGTTTTGATGAAAACCCTAAACCCTAGTTTCTTTATCTTGAAGAGGATGACAAGTAGGAGATGAAGGAGTTAAGTCTTGAATCTTGGGTTGGTGGAGTTAAATTCTTGCAATAAATGTGGAATCAATGCCCCATAAAAACCCTAGAATGAGTATAGGCAAAGGAGATGAGAGTTGAGAGAGTTTTGGAGGAATAAATGAGGAGTGATAAGAGAAATAGGATAAAATCCCGTATTTAAGCCCATCAGACCGTTGCCGACGACCTTGTCAAGCGATAGTGACCATGTCACTATCGCAAGGCATTCTCGCAAAGAATGTACCATAGGTACATGGCCTCCTGCGACTTTGCCAAGCGAAAGTGACCATGTAACAATCGCAAGGCATTGTCGCCAATTGTGTACCGTAACCCCTTCGATGCCGACGATTATGACACTGGAGACAGTGACCATGTCACTATCGCATGGTACTGTCGCCCAGGCTCTTGGGCTTCGGATTTTTCGTGGATTTCGATAACGAATCAAGCCCGACGTACACGAACAATATGTAACACATAAAATGCACATAATTGACATACAAAGATAATTTGAGGCATTCAAAGGTAATAAAGCTTACCAAAATTCCGAGCGTTACATAAACTTTCTCCATCTTATAATTAAGGGTATAAAGGGAAAGTGTAGGTTTTTATTTTTATAATGGATACTTACTTTAAGATAAAATAAAATAAAAACGTGGATACTTAATTTGGAACAAATGAAGAAGATGCTAAAATAAGACATGGCTGATATGCTTGATTTCTAAATAATTTGATAGAGGGGTATTTTTGTCATTTAATCAAATTTGTTGTAAATAAGAGAATTACATTTTCTGTTCCTATGGTTTGTTAAAAACTGACATTTTTGATATCTTTGTTCCTGAACCTAACTCTTACCTTTAAATATTGTATTAGGGATGAAAGCAATAATGAATTGTAAACCACAAGGACGAAAACAACAATAAATCGTAAATTATAAAGACGAGATCAAAAATGAATTATAAGCCATGAAGATAAAAATGGTAATTTCAAAAGTATAAGAACGAAAATAATAATTTTATGGGACGAAAAATATAATTTACTCCAAAACAATATAATATGACCAAATTTGATTGCCCTTTTAGTATTTTTGTGGTGATTGAGTGAACATAATACATTTTTTTGGTCATTGTTACAAGCAACAAAAGACCTCACAAATCCCCTAATGTATGTGGTGGTGGTGACGAGACACCATCTCCACCATGATCTTCGGCAAGATTTTCCGGCATCCGTGGTGGTGGTGACGAGAAGTCCAAACACACACCCCGAATCACATCTTCATAATCCTCCTCCACCACGTCATCCTCCTCCTGGCGGGAAGTAAGTTGATGATACTCCACAAGCTGGCGGAGACACTGGTTTTCCCTCGTTAGATTCGCGTTATCGTTCGCTAATCTTGATTTCTCGGCCAACAATGCCTCTAATTGAAGCCTCACCTACAAATTCAACACGTTTAATATTCCGACCACTATCTGTTTCAGAGGATCTCCAACGACGACACCAAAATTTTACACAAAATGTACCTTTTTCACTATTCGTGTTTCCAATCCACACTAAAAATAGTGTAATGAATAGTAAAACTCCAAGTTGGATTTTGAAGTTTGAGATTTATGTATTTTTATTTTATTTTACTATATAATGACATTTTAATTTTACTTGTTACATATATTACAAATTAGATTTATATTCATTTATTAGTTTTAATAGATTTAATTTTTTTATGTATTCAACTTATATAAATTCATAGTTACTTTTTTATAACTTAATACCCAATAACATATTTAATTAAACACACACAAACATATAATACCAAAAAACCCAACAAAAAAATTAAAAATGCATGATGCAAACGATATAATTTAATTTGGAAATAGTGAAAATAGTATGATAATATAATTTATCAAGTTACTATAAAAATGAAAAATATGTAGGTATAATTTGTAAAATCAATATAAACAATATTATTGAAAATCTACATAATTAAATAAGAATATATCGAGAATATTCTATTTTAATGCAACAAATATGGTAATGCGTTGGATAAAAATCGGTATTTACACCATTTTTACACCAAAATAGCGTTAAAAATGTTGTAATGGGTTGAAGATTTAAACCACCATACCAGATCATCTTCCTCCGGTGGAATTCCTTTCACAAATCCGTCGCGAAGCCGCCGGTTCTCCTCCTCAAGAATGCTGCATCTTTCTTGCATAAAACAAAGATCCGATTTCATCGATTTCACTTCTCGAGCCAAGAAGCCTGCTTTTTTCGCCATCGACACCGCAATCTATATATATATTTTTGAAAAAACCATTAAAAAAATGGGAATATTTCAAGATTGTGTTGAATAATTAATTATAAAACAGTTTTTTTACTAACATTTTTGGCTCTGTTGAGCTTCCCAAATTCTTTCTGGTTTTCATCAGAAATTTCTTCTTGATCCAACTTTCTTTTCAACCCTCTTTTGCTAGATTCAAGATTCTGCTCATCATCATCATCATCATCAGCAGCAGCAGCATTATTTTCATCTTTATCATTTGATGAATTTTGGTTTCTTTTTGCATGTTCTAAAGAACTGTGAAGAACATCAGATAATGTTGGTGGTCTAGCAAGATCTTTAGCTCCCTGTAAATAACAAGATTATTCAATAACAGAATCCATGAACAACCCAATTTTTTAAAATGTTTTTAACATATTTATTCCTATGAAATCCCATTGAATATTTGGTGCGATTTCAGTTTCAGACTTTTCTTTAAAGCAAAAGCGGGGTTGGAATGGGATCCAACTCCAAATCCCATAAAATCCTTCAAACCAAACGGTGAAAAAAACTGTCAAAGAATTAAAAAAAAATTCCACCTTTTTCCAATTATGCCCCTTGTATTTTCCAATTATTTTCTCAACATGTTCTTTTAGGTCATCTTGTGAGAATATATAGAACCCCAATAATCTAGTCGATACAGGACTCCAATAGTCGGACACAGACTATATAGGACTCCAAGTCTCCAACACACCCCCTGCAACAAAGGCTAGACGGACACAGACTATCTCAGAGTGTTGAAAGGGAGTTAGACAAGTATAAATTGCCTCAAAATGTTGAGCCCCTAAAGTATTAGACCTCGACTCTAATACCATGTAAGAATATGTGGAACCCTATTAAATTACTCTCAAAAGAACCCATAAAAGAGAGGATGGAAGTTCCAACATATAATCTTACTATGGAGTATAATTTATCGGCTAGCTTTTATGGATTAGTTTTCCGGCTAAAACACCTACTTTATCAAACATAACTAGCTTATCACCTGTTTTTCCAAACATAGCCCAAAAATATCACAAACAAAAACCAACCTCAATGCATATATCAAGATATAACTCATGAGAAACAATATCTAAGAAGGAAAAAAAATCTTTTTGAGCTTCCGAAAAAACCTAAAACAATCATTCAAACAAAACTGTCTCTTTTCCCCCAATTTGTAGATCAAAAAAAGT
Organism: Arctium minus; assembly: GCA_954870635.1. Classification (NCBI taxonomy): domain Eukaryota; kingdom Viridiplantae; phylum Streptophyta; class Magnoliopsida; order Asterales; family Asteraceae; genus Arctium; species Arctium minus. Next base: position 69,369,304 of record OX941095.1, on the reverse strand, counting down.
TGTAAAAAAGGCAGATTTGAGATGAATTAAAATCACTACCTGAAGTGCATTGTCCAGATTGTTAGAAAGCTGAGAAAGGGAACTAGCAACAGAATCAAATCCCCTTAACAAAAGCAACGAATCCTCCTTCAATCGTTTACAACGATTCCTCCCTTCTCCATAATCCTACACAAAAAAATTTCCCCAAAATCGAATCAAAATCAAAACCCTAAAAACCAAAATTCTACATCAATCGATTCAGATCCACTCACCAACGACTGATCTTTCTGATTCTCGAGAAGCGTATCGATTCGATTCCTGAGATTGCTCCAGAAAAGCTTATCGGAAATCGGACTGATGATCGGAGACGAACATGAACTCTTGATGGTTTTTGATTCCTGCGATTTTTGAAAAACAAGTTTATTTTAGATATTTATGTGAAGAAAAGGAGTTGGAATTCGATTGAAACATACCTTAATGAGGGGATCTGGAGATTGAGATTCCATGGAAGCTGCTGCCATTGGAGTTCGAGGTTTGGAAAGTGAAAATGGAGATGAAAAAACGGCTAGTTTGAAGAGAGTTTAAAGTGGGATTAAATAAGGGGTGTTGTTTTGGAGCTGGGATTCCAAAGAATCTAACGGCTCTAAATTAAATTTATCTTTTTTTTTCTTTTTTAATAATAACTTTGAATTTTTTTTTGAGTAAAATTTTGTTTGTTAGCGGTTTAATGAGATTAATGGGACTCATAAGTTATTCGTTTAGCTATAAATGATTGTTTGGTAGTGACTTAACGATAAAGGAAAGTTTTATGAAAAAAACCAAGTTTTTTTTTTCCAAGCATGCTCCTTGTAATTAAAAAACATGTTCCTTCTATCTATAAAAAGAAAAGAAAAAATAAAACTCTCAAATAAAAACCTTCTAAATCTATACAAATAATTTTATTCATAATAACTTAGGACATGTTTGTTAGTATTTTAATGAGTTTAACAGTTTATTCAGTTAGCTATCTATACATGACTGTTTGGTAGGTACTTATGATATCATTAAGTGGCTTATTCGACAAGGGTGTTTTATGCATAAAGTCAATTTTTTTTAATTATGTCTCTCCCAATTAAAAAACTAAGTCAAAAACCTTCCCAAATAAATATTTTTTCGATAATTAAACATTTTAATTTCTATTAACAAAATGACACTTCCACCATTCTAAAAAATAAAAGCATTCAATTCTTTTTGGAGTATATAATTTTTGTATTTGATAAATTAATTTATGCACCATCTTTATGTTTTATGAGATTTGGACTTTTAAACCTGTAAATGATTGGATTTACTTGTAACCAGAATACTGCTAATGTAGAGACTCTTTAATAAAACAATTAATTTAGTTTAAAACAATTATATACAAAAATCAAAATTTTATTAATTTTAAAACTGTTTTTTAAGCTTATAAAAAAGGAAAATCTGAAGAAATAGGCAAAGAAAATAAAATTAAACATTTTATCAATTTCATATTTATGTACAACAAAACTTTTTCTTCCTTTTCACATTTTAAACATAAAATTTAACCCAACAAGGGTTTATTTAACACCACACTTTATTTTAACTTTATAGAGTAAATTACGTTTTTCTTTATTGTGGTTCGTTAAAAATTGTAACTCTCGTCTTTTTTTTGGTAATAATAGGTTTCCGAACCAGCTTACACACAGTAACTAATCCCGTGACTAGGAATGGCCTAGAGTAATCTCAAATAAAATCTTCATGGTCACAACGCTTTGACAACACCCAAATAAAATTTGCAACTTTCGTCCTTGTGGTTTATAAATTGTGGTTTAGCACTTGTGATTTGCAATTCATTGCAATTTTGTCTCGGATGATAACCTCTACCTTTAAGTATGATGGATACAAAATTTAATAAATAGTAAGTTATAAGGACGAAAACAACAATAATTGCAAATTATAAGAACAAAAACAACAATTAATTTTAGAATAAATTACGTTTTTGGTCCCTATGGTTTTTTGAAAATTTCTATTTTCGTCCTTATGGTTTAAAAATTACGATTTTCATCCCTATGGTTTATAATTCATTACTTTTTTCATCCCTATGGTTTATAATTCATTACTTTTTTCGTCCTTATGATTTGAATTTTATTGTTTTATTCATCCCTATGGTTTACAATTCATTTCTATTTTAGTCCTTACACTTAAAAGTAGTGTTTTGCCTTCAAGGATGAAAATAGAAATAAATTACAAACCATAGGGACTAAAACCGAAATTTAGAAACCACAAGGATGAAATATGTAATTTTAACAAACCACAGGGACTAAAATCGTAATTTACTCTTAATTTTAAATTATAGGGACCAAAATTATAGTTTCAAAAATACAGAAATAAAAATAGCAATTTTTAACAAACCACAGGGACTAAAAACATAAATTCTCTCTTTAACTTATCTATCTTGCTCTTATATATATATATTTAGATCAAAAATTGCTGGTTCTAAACAAATAGGTGAAAGAAGTATCAATGGCCACTCTTCTTTCATCTTCTTCATCCTCTCTCCTCTTCACCAATCTCTCTCCCAAATCTCTCTCCCAAATCTCTCTCCCATCTCTCTCTTTCTCTTCCTCCCCTTCTCTATCTTCCTCCATCTCTCTCTCATCTCTCCCAAAGAGATTCTCTCTCTCTCCCACTTTTTCAAAGAATCTCTCTCTCTCATCATCATCATCATCATCATCATTCACAGTCAATGCTAGTATTGCTTTAGAGAAGAAGAAAGTGCTCATTGTTAACACCAATAGTGGTGGGCATGCTGTAATTGGCTTCTATTTTGCTAAACAACTTTTGGGTTGTGGACATGATGTTACAATTCTCACTGTTGGTGATGAGAGTTCTGATAAGATGAAGAAGCCTCCATTCTCAAGATTTTCTGTAAATACTATTGATTTTATTGTTTTTGTTTGTGTTTTTGATGGTTTTTGGTTTGTGGGTGTTGTGGATTTCGATCGGTTTTGTTATAAAAATGTGAGATTTTTTGTGGGTGTTGTGGATTTGGATAGGTTTTGTTATAAAAATGTGGTTTTTATTGTGGGTGTTGTGGATTTCAATCGGTTTTGCGATAAAAATGTGATCTTTTGGTGTGGGAGGTTTCAAGAAATCATGGGTGTTTGATCAATTTCATCAAGTTTCACTGTTTCAGCGTAAAAATGTGATCTTTTTAGGGGAGTTTTCAAGAAATCATGGGGGTAGTGAATTTCTTTAAGTTTTAGCATCAAAATGTCGTATTTTTGTTGTGGGTGTTGTCGATTTCATCAAGTTTTAGCATGAAAATGTTATCATTTTTTAAAGGAAGTTTTCAAGAAATCATGGGGTGTTGTGAATTTCTTCAAATTTCAGCATAAAAATGTCATATTTTGTTATAGGTGTTGTCCACTTCATCAAGTTTCAGCATAAACATGTTATCTTTTTTTCGGTGGGAGTTTTCAAGAAATCATGGGTGTTGTCAATTACATCAAGTTTCAGCATAAAAATGTGATATTCTTTTGTGGGTGTCGTCAATTTAATCAAGTTTAGCATAAAAATGTGGTATTCTATTGTGGGGTGTTGTCAAATTAATCAAGTTTCAGTTTCAGCATAAATATGTGATATTGGGTGTTGTCAATTTCATCAAGCTTCGGCATAAAAATGTGATATTCTTTTGTGGGGGTGTTGTCACTTTAATCAAGTTTCAACATAAAAATGTGGTATTCTTTTGTGGGTGTCATCAATTTAATCAAGTTTCAGCATAAAAATATGATTTTATTTTTTTGTCGCTGTTGTCGATTTGATCAAGTTTCAAGAACTCATGGATTTTGTGAATTTTAACCAAGTTTTAGCACAATTATGTGACATTGTTTGTTGTATCAAGAAATGTGCTTTTACTAGGAATAATGTGATGGGTAATTTGCAGGAAATTGTGGATGGTGGTGGTAAGACAGTATGGGGTGATGTTGGTGCAATTGGGACAATTTTGGAAGGATTGACATTTGATGTTGTTTTGGATAACAATGGCAAAGATTTGGATGCTGTGAGGTTTGTTTTCTTCAATTTACAATGGTAGATGTAAGTCATTTAAACACTATAGGGGCTGATTGGTAGTTGCTGAATGGTTTAGTGCAGAATAATTAAGTGGTCTGAATGATTAAGAGGTTTTTATGATATAGTGTAAAATGAAATATGGTTGTTTGCTAATGGTTCAGAATGAAATCAAGACTCTTAATGGTTAAGGTGTGGTCAGGATACAAAATCATTCAGAGGGTTTTGGGACCATTAAGAGGCAGACATTTTCTTTGCCAAACAAGATTCACCTATTAGCGATTCAGATATTACCTCTTAATGGAACCATTAAGAGGTAAACAAACAGCCCCTATATGATTGTTAGGATACGTGGAACTAGAGATGCATAACGTTGGGGCTTTCCAAGCCCGATTTTAGTGAGTGAAAAAAAGGTCTGGGTTGTCCGAGCCTTCCACCCCCGTTTTTTAGTGAGAGTAAAAAGGCACGGGTTTGTTCGGGCTGGGCTGGGTCGGGCCTTCCAAGCCCGTTTTTAGTGAGTCTAAAAAGGCTCAGGTTTTTCAGGGCTAGATCCGGGCCTTCCAAGCCCGTTTGTAGTTGGTAAAAAAGGCCCGAGTTTTTTCAGGGCTGGACCCAGGTCTTCCAAGCTCTTTTTTAGTGAGTGAAAAAAGATCTGGGGTTAAGCCCCTTTTTAGTGAGTGAAAAAGAGTGTCTTTTTTAGGCCAACCCATCTTTTGGGTTGAAAAAATGGCCCGACCAGGCTTTCTCAGGTCGGACTTTTTTGGACTCAACCAGGCTTTTCTAGGCCTGCTTAAAAAAATCGGCCTATTCAAGCTTTGAGGCTTAGTTTGAACTGGACTTTGGGCTTGGACTTTTTTGTGCATCTTTACGTGGAATTGACATCAGTTTCAATTCTAATTCACTTTCTAAAAAAACCCTTTTAAAACGAGGGTACGTGTATAAAGATTTGATGATATATGTGTAATTGTTGTTTGATGATCTGTATCTAACTGATGTGGACTACAACTGATCATGGATTCTTGATTAATTGTAGGCCAGTGGCAGATTGGGCAAAGAGTTTAGGTGTAGGACAGTTTTTGTTCATCAGCAGTGCTGGAATTTATAAGCAAACCGAAGAACCGCCACACGTTGAAGGGGTACTTGTCTTAATCTCAAATCGTTGTATTTTGAATTATCGATTTTAAGAATTCTGAATTATTTGTACAAATACGAGAAAAAAAGAACACTTTGAGGTGATTAGCCAATACGTAACAGAAAAAGACTAAAATCAAACCAAATAAACTCAATATATGATATTGAGGGGTGGAATGTAGGTGGAGGTTCAAACGAGAACGTGCCATTTTACGAGAATGTGAGAACACCTGAAACAGACAATCATCACATGTGTTATACTGTATGGGGACGAAACAGTGCACGAGCGACTTGGCCGGTCTATCATATGTGATACACTGGTTTATCACATATTATGGTTGCTTGTGTTTCAGGTGTTATTAAGTTCTCAAAAAATGGTATCGTTCTCGTTCGAAAAAAAAACCCACCATAGACGGAAAGAAAGGGGATATATCATATTTAGAATCTTTCTACGGTGTGATCCGTTTACTATTCTTTCGTACGGCAAACTTGCCAATCAGGCACACTGTGAGGCTAACTACAACGGTGATTAGAGCTTTATGTAGATCTATATGTTGAGCAAAATCGAAATGTTGAATATAATGGTTCGAAACGATTAAAAAACATGTATTATCGAGTCGGAAAAGAGTAATTTTTTCCTTAATAATCACAGGATGCCGTCAAAGCCGATGCAGGTCATGTTGCGGTCGAGAAATACCTCTCGGAGGTTTTCGATAACTGGGCAAGCTTTCGCCCGCAATACATGATTGGCTCCGGCAACAACAAAGACTGTGAAGAGTGGTTCTTCGATCGTAAGTTTCACACACTCCCGCAATAAATCGTCAAGAAAAGATTCGTTTAATTTTGGTTCTAAAATCAACCGATGTAAGAGCATCCACAATGGTCAACTTTTTTCAACGAAGCCTTCATGAAAAAAAAAATGGAACCCACAAGCAAAAAAAAGTGATTTTTTTGTCAAATGCTTTTTCACCATCTTATGTGCCAAAAAATTCTCTGATAAAAGTAACGGTTAGAGAGATATAATATTTTATTAAATGTATAAAATACTTTTAGCAATATAAATAGTGATGTAATCTTACCCCTCCAAAACTCTACCTCCAAGTAAGATATAATGAGTTTGTTTAGCTCGGTTTTTGGTTCTTACATCAATGCATTTCTACATCTAAAAACCAATCCTAAAACAGGTATCGTTAGGGGAAGGCCAGTTCCGATCCCAGGCTCGGGTATGCAACTAACGAACATCTCCCACGTTAAGGATTTATCGTCTATGCTAACAAAAGCAGTCGAGAATCCGACTGCTGCAAGTGGGAATATCTTCAACTGTGTCAGTGATCGAGCCGTGACACTAGACGGAATGGTGAAACTATGTGCTAAAGCGGCAGGTTTGCCGGTTGAGATTGTGCACTATGATCCGAAAGCCATCGGCAGTGATGCAAAGAAAGCTTTCCCTTTTCGCAATATGGTAAGAATACTCGATACATGTACGATAATAGTTGGTCAGTTTAGTTTGTTTCAGTTAGTTCTAGCGTATGTTAGCATTAGCGGCACATGCGTAGGATATATGCATATGTGTGTAGGTAATTAGGTATACACATCGGGAAATTGTTCAAAATAGTCGATCCCCCCCCCCCCTCTTCTTCACTTTATACCCGCTTCTTTTAAAAAAAATGACGAAATAGTTGGAAGTGACACTTACACAACTTGCATAACCCTCTTTTTTTTAATCTAATCTTGTGAAAAGTAGATATTACATAAGTTACGTATGTGCTACTTGTGTAATGTCTACTTTTTGTTTGCCACGTAGACATCACGGAAGTAAACTTATGCAACTTGCGTAACGTCTACTTTTCCCGAATATTATATTAAAAAAGTGGGTTACGTAACTTGCGTAAGTGCCACTTGCATAATCTCCAACTATTTTGGTCAATTTGTTGAAAATGATGCTATAAAGTGAAGAAGGAAGGCATGATTGGCTATTTTGGTCAATTTTCCACTCGTATTTATATATATCGTACGCATACGCAGCTGGGGTCAGGTTCAAACTAGAACAATAACCAAATAAGAAAACACGACAACAACCAAATCACATGTGATTTTACACTAAAATCAAATGTAATTCGCACGACCTAGGTCTGGCCAAGTCACCCGCACACCTCTTGCATTGACCGAGTTCCATAATTGCATGAATTTAAGTAGAAAATAACATGTGATTTGGCCATTTTCGTATTTTCTCATTTTGAACCTGTTCTCGTTTGAACCTCCCTCAACGCTGCTAATGCTAACATACATCACAACTAACTAACTACAACAAACTAAACCAACCAACTACTGTACATAAATACAGTTCTAATACAACATCAATGTGCAAGATGATAACAATTGTGGTTTTTGCAGCATTTTTATGCAGAACCAAGAGCTGCAAAGGACATTCTAGGATGGCAAAGTGCCACAAATCTACCTGAAGATTTAAAGGAGAGATTTGAAGAGTATGTGAAGATAGGGAGAGACAAGAAGACTATGACATTTGATATTGATGACAAGATAATAGAATCCCTAAAAGTGCCGGTTTCCGTTTGATAAACCGAAACCGGAAAGTCTATGAGTTTATGTTAAGTTTTCTTGCAAATGTCGGAAAATGTAATCGAATTATTATGTACATGATGTTTCATTGTATGAACAGGTGTAATCTGTGGTAACTTTTTACAAAAGAAAAGATCGGCAAACCACGGTCAAATAAGAAGAAAAATAAGAGTTATGTGATGTTTCATAGTATTAATTTGGGTTGTTCAAAAACCCGCCCAACCCAACTTGCAAATAACCCCATTAAACCCAATCCGTCAAACCGTCAATTAACAAGTGAGATAGAACTATTAAGGGGACGTTTGGTTTGACGGAATGTTTTTGAGTGATTCGGATTTCGTGGAAGAATTTGAAATCGGAAGGATTTGAGGAAGTGAAGAGATTTGGAATCTTTGGAGTGTTTGGGTTGAAGAATTTGAAATGGAATTGAATTTCATTCTTTAATATATACATAAATATAAAAATAATTAAATTTCATTTTATTAATTAATTATTACAAAACAAATGCTTTTAACATGTTTTAAAACATTATTATAAACAAATCCTACAAAATCCCATGAAATACCAACTACCCATAGCAATTGAATGGGATCACTTTTCAAAAAAAATCTGCATGTGTTTGAAATTACAGTGGAAAAGAATATGCTTATGATAGTAATATGGCCTACCTAAAAACGTAAGGTAAAAATAAAATTGCTTAGCTTTCACACTAGCAATGACGGTTAGATGTCATTTAATAATAAAAGAAGTCAAAAAGTCATGGCTAGACCAAAGTTGTTAAAGGCTCAAGGCGCACTTAGGTGCAAAGGGGTCTTGGGGCCTAGGCACAGGCCACATAAATGTGAGGCGCATCTTATCAGTAGATACATACATACATATATAGAGGAAGGATCATGCGAGAAGTTAAACATTTTGCGAGAAGGCGAGAAGTGTTTAATCATATATGATATCACGGCCTGTGGATGTGCTTAATCATGTATGATTAAACGTCTGTATTGCCAATATAACATGTGTTTAATCATATGTGATTAAGCTTGTGTATCATATATGATTAAACACTTCTCGCCTTCTCGCAAAATGTTTAGCTTCTCGTTTGAATTTGCCCCTATATATATATATATACTAGAAGTGTACTCGCGCAATGCAGTTAGATACATCACGATTTTAATGTTTCATTTTATTTTCTGTTTTTTTGTCGATTTACATTACGATTTTGGGTGGTTGTGAGAGAGTGATAATGATTTTTTTATATAAATTTGTTTAATTTAGACTTAATAATATAATGTAATTTATTTTGGTTTAATAATATAATTTTTTTATAAAATATTCTGTCAGATTTTTTAATTATATTTTAGATTTTTTATATTTAAAATTTGATTTTTATACTATATTTAATTATGCTGAGAGTTATTTTAGGGGAGTTAAAATGGTTAGAGATAATGATTGAAAATTAATAAATAGCATTAAATGTAGTACATACAGCTTTAATGGTTGTTTTTTAAGTAATTAGCATTAAATAGTTGTACATTAAGCTTTAAAACTTGTTTTTAAGAGTTTTTATGTCTGCTTTATAATATAGTATAGATATACATTTACACACAACTCAAATATGCAACAAGTTTCACTGCGGCAACCAATAGTACATCAATGAGAAGGGTTTAAAGCATGAGTCAGGAGGGAGAAGTTTTAAGGTCTAGGCATTTATAGAGAAGGAAGCTTGAAGTTCTAATGACCGGGTATTAAATATTATGGTTTGACTTAGGTATCGATTTAATAACTCTTCTATTAAGAAGTTAGGAGATGAGACGATGAGAAAACTTATTTAATATTAAGGTTTGACTAGGTATTTAATAACTCTTTGTCAGGTGCGCCTAGACCCACAAGCGCCTTAGCCAAGGCGCAGGGCCTTAGTGAGCCTCGTGAATACGCTTAGCCTCGACTTCAAAAAATCCCAAAACCTTGAGCCTTATGAGCCTAGGCGCGCCTCAGGCACGTTTTAACAACTATGGGCTAGACCTTTTTTTGGTTAACTATAGCCCGTGGATATCTAGGCCACTGGGCAGCTTGCGCACACCTCGACAAATCCCAGTGGGTTCTCTAGGAAAGTGAATCAGTGACCTTTGAGGAGAATCCCGAAAAACCCAAGCTAACCCCACAAGGTTCATGGGTAGACTTATGGTGAATGATGAACGAGAACTTATCAAGGAGTTGCAACCTATATTTGTTGTCCCTAGTAGATCAACCGTTACTAAGGATATCTATCGACTGGTTTGTGACAAGGGCATTAAATTGAACGAGTTAACTAAGGCTTACAAAGAGTTCAACACTAATTGTTGGACATCTACACAAATGTCTTATATTTGTCTAATTGCACATTATATTGATAGTTAAACATATACTTGAATAACTGTAATATTTTGGTTAGGTAAATTTTTAATAAGATTTCTCTTCTTTTCTTCTCTAAACTCTATGTATAGTATAACCCACCAACCGAACCCACAACCGTTGGGTTGGGTTATACTTTTTAACGGGTTGGGTTGAGATTTTTTCTAGACCTCCCAACCGAACCCATGTGCACCCATAGCTTCAAGATGGGTATTTTCGACATAACTTAACTTGCAACACAATCTTGAAACCAGCAATGGGCATGGCCATCTGCTTGCAAGATTTAGATATGATGACTTTAGAGTGTGACAATCTCATTTCTAAAACAAAACTAGAATAAAAAAAGCACCAAGTTGTAAAGTTTTAAGAATACATAGAACCTAAAGGTTTGAATATAGATTGAAAACATATGATTCAGGCTAATTCTGGATTAGGTTTTGAATATAACATAAGAAAATGGTAATCATAGATTGAAGTGAAGTTTGAGGTCATACCGGAAAACGACCCTATTCTTCCTGCTTGATTTCAAGATCCTTAAGCTTCGATTCCAACTCATCTTCGTTATCACCACCATCTTCTGCATCATCCTCATTGTCGTATTCTTCTCCTTCAGGATCATTCTCGTCCAGAGGACCAAGAACGTTGGAAGAACTCTTGAAAATCTCTTCAACTTCCTCAATCCCTTCATCAGATATAAAGTTACCATTAATGTTTAGCAACTTAAAGCCCGGTTTACCGACAACAGCCTGAGATAAACATCTAGCTCCAACCCTTCTGATTCCGTTGGTGCTCAGATCAACTTCGGTCAACTGTCCAAACTCATATTCAAGTGCCTTGGCGATCACTATGGCACCTTCATCCTTCAGTTCGTTCTCGGAGAGATTTAATTTGGTTAAAGTAAGTTTCTTTGCGGTTATGCAGGCTGCGAAAGCTGGAGCTGCTTCAGATGAAATATCGTTACCAGCCATTTCCAGAACTTCAAGTTTAGAAGCGGAATCTTTTAAAGCGTTGACAAGAGCTAAAGCTCCTTCGTCCTCTAAGTTCAAATAACTGAGATAAACCTCGGTGAGATTGACAAAAACAGGTACAGATTTACTTAAAGCAATACCAGCTTCGACTCCAAACATATTGTCACGCAGATCGAGCTTTTTCAGATGGGTGCAAGTTCCGAGTGCTTCAGAAAGGGCAACTCCACCTTCAGAATCAACCCGTGTGGATGAACACCTGAAATCCTCCAGAATCGGAGAATCTTTCACAAGTCCGGCAATGGCAACCGCGCCTTCATCTCCAGTCATGTTATTATGAAAATGAAGAATCTTTAGTTTCTTTGTGGAAGGGATTAACTCGCAAACTGCTTTTGCGGCTTCTTCAGAGATACCATCGTTCATCAGATATAACTCTTCAAGATTATCTTGTGAACTCAAAAGCTGATTGAATGCCCTAACCCCCTTTTCACCCAATGCGTTGTTTGAAAGGTTCAGATACCTGAGTTCAGAACCCGAAAGGGCTGCTGAAAACATGCTCATAACTTCTAAAGCGTCGGCTTCTGGCCTCCCGGCAATGAAATCCGATAGGTCAACTTCGGTCAATTGTCCCCTTAAAGATGACAAAATAGGTGCAGCCACCTGGGCTGCATCCAACCCAAAACTTCTATTGCTAAAACATATCTTTCTGTATTTGTTTCCAGGGGCACTAAGCGGTTTTAGAAGTTCTTTAGCCTCTTCTGCGTCAATGAAAGCTCGACGCCCTCCAGAAATGTCGAAAAAGACACTTTCATGGTCAGCCGTAACTGGCTCAGATACAGCTTCTTCAATCCCATTTACTCTAGGGCCTCTTTTAACAGCTTCCACCATAAGTTTACTGGATTCCTTAGCATAAAGTTGCACAGCAGATCCTCCATCACCATCTGGTTCCTTTTCAAAGTGCAGACTTGCAGTGGCAAAGGCTGAAGATTCTATTTGTTTAGCCTCTTCTTCTGCTTCCTCCTTGTTTAAAAGACCATACTTCCTAGATAAAATGGATGGAGTGGTGAGATTTTTTACTATACGCTCCATGAGCACGAACCGGGTGCTATGGCTAGGAGGCCACAGCTTAATTGAGCGCAAGCGAGTGGGCGCAGTAGGCTCCATATCGAACTAACCTGTAACCATATGAATTGCAAGTGTATTTAGCTTCAAGTTCTAATAACATTAGCAATGTTTTAAGCAAACACACCAGAAACCGTGAATTGCAAGTATATTTAGCTTCAAGATCTAATTCATTATATCAAAAGCTAATAAAGTTTTAAGAAATCCATTATAAGGACCCTAGCATATATCAATGGGACTAAGCAAGCTAGACTCCTAGAGGCCATATCACTATTTGCATCACATAATGGATTTCCCACTCCTACCAAGCTCATGTGCACATAAAACACTGACTACTCGCCGCTGAGGGTGCATTTGGTACACAAACAGGACTAGAACAGCGAGAGCAAGGTAGGCGGATGAAAGAATTCTGGAAGGTTTTAGGGTTTTAATTTGACATGGGTAGTTTAGTAACAACTAAACTTACCAATATTGTCCCATCTTACTGATTTATGTTCCACCTATTTTGGTGGGACAGAAAAATGTCTTTTCGTCCTACTGTGGTCTTGTCCTGTCCCAGTCTAATGTCACGCCAAACATGAGATCAACAAATTTGTGTACTGTCATATCCCTCGTACCAAACGTACAGAACATCTTCACAGGTACCAACAAGCAACAAAGTGCTAATACATGAATCATTGCACCAATAGAACCCACCCACTACGAATAGTTCATTAAAAAGTATAATAATTATACATTTTTAAAATTGTGTGCCTTTTTCATCGTGGACAACTATTTTTGGCCAGAGGGGGTAGATTATAGGAGCACAGTCTCAGTTTGTAGCAAGGAAGGCAATGCATGGCAAATGAAAAAGAATAAAAACATGCTGATATTCATATAACCATGTCTAGCTAGAAAAGATACCAGCTTGATGAGCACAGTAAATCGCAAGAAATGGAACAACATCAGACCCTGTGCAAATACTAAATGCACAACTATGTACATATCAGATATGAATTCAGCTACTACTCTAATACACTTCCATAAGTGGAGAGGATGCAAAATGAAGGACAATACACAATGAATAGAAAGAAAAGAACAGGCCATTGTGCACATACTATATGCAAAATGGTTTTAAAACATTGAAAAGCAAACATGAGTAGCATTTTTATTATTATTTTCAATTTAATACAATTTACAAAACATACGTAAGAACTCACAAAATAAAACAAAGAACTTACAAAAAAAGGGTTGATAAAAATGCTCTATATGTTGGCTGGGTTCACAAATGTATTTTCAATCAAAATGTATTTCCTAAATTGATGATGAACCGTTTTAGCTAAATACAGATATAATAACCATTTGAAGATTATCCAAGGATTAGGTTCCCCAATGTGATCACAACTCTAATACATCAGGTCACCATTTCATCAGCAAAAACATACAAGTGATTGCAGTTTAGCATACATGAATTAGAGTGTGTGAATCAATTAAGACAAACCAACATTCCCTATTGATAATCATTGAATAAGGTATGTTGCATTTTATATTTCATATCTTGTTGAATTGATTGAGTTTCAGATTATTGCACAATTATGTATGTGTTTTGGATCAAGTGATATTGTAATCAAATGAGAACCCCATATATTGTGATAACCGTAAAAACTTTCAACTTATGATATTGTTTCACATGATCGTTTACCATCTAAGGCTAGCATTTAATGTACTCATAAACATATATTTGTTTCACTATGTGTTTGCTTCATATGTATTTGGTTCACAAACAGACTAAAAAGGTTCACGTTATGAAACAAATATATGTTAATTAATAGTCTTAGATGAAAAAGAATATATGAAATAGCACATGATGCACTAGTTCTCAAAGTTATCACAATTTCAGGGGTCCTCATAATAAGGCCCCCCTAACACTGGTACACCACAATGTCTAAAGTTAAATTAAAATCTCAAACCATATACTAACATTTATTATGCACTTCATTTTCAAGAGAAACCATCAGGTAACAGAAGTACAAAAGGACCATAAAACAAGAATGGCCATGGAGTTCTGCCATGAATACTATGAATAAAGATTGAACTTTGGATTATTAGCAGGATGAATGTCCAAATCTTCATCTCACGGTTCAATTACAAAACTTAAACAAACGTTATACAGAAATCACCCTTCCCTATCACATAAAGCAAAAGAACTAGCAAAGTAGCTTAAAAGATAAGACATTTCTAACAAGTAGCAACACATTAACCTCATAAGTTTACCATCACACTTATTTAATCTAAATTCAACTGACATATCTCTATAAACTAATCCATCCACCCGATGCACAAATTTATCATCGTAATCATTTACAAAACTCCCATAGACTCACTTCATTTCTCATCCACTACACATAGGATTTAGTTATATTTGAACAAACATTATAAAGAAATCACCCTTCCCTATCACATAAAGCAAAAGTACTAGCCAAGTAACTTAAAAGATAAGACATTTCTAACAATTAGCAACACAGTAACCTCATAAGTTTACCATCACACTTATTTAATCCAAATTCAACTGATATATATCTATAAACTAATCCATCCACCCGATGCACAAATTTATCATCGTAATCATTTACAAAACTCCCATAGACTCGCTTCATTTCTCATCCACTACACATCGGATTTAGTTAAATTTTAACAACAAAATAAAGTAAAATCAGGAGAAAAAACACACATCCGATGCAAAGTAACCTAGTTTTTAGCATCAACAGACGTAGATTAGTAGGATCCGGAGTTTAAATTCATCAAACACATAAAGATCTGAAATAAAAACTGTAAAAATTAGTAAATGAAAGATGAAACAAAGTGTACCGGTGGTGGTGTGGTGATGGATGTTAAAGGAAAACGCCGGCTTTGAACTTCACTCAGGTGGAAAAAAAACGCCTTCGAACTCCGCCGGCAAAGACGAAACCCTTTGGAGAGATTTTGAAAACGGTTTTAAAGGCCGACGGAGAGTGAAATTATCTTCCCCCGTGTTTTTTGTACGGAAGAATATATATTTGGGCCCTAATGGGCAGCTTACAAGAAACCCGATTTTTTAATTGGGCTATCATTTAGGCCCAATTTAACTTTTTTTTAATTGGGTCTAAAGAATAAGGGGTTGTTTTGTTTTAAAAAAAACTTCTTAATTGCTCTAAAATCTGAATCGTTCAGAACTTTTTATAAACCACCTCTTATCTATACTATATTATAAATCACGGATAAAAAACTCTCAAATACAAATTATTAGGCACAAAGTACCATCATTTTATGTAAGATTTTAAAAATCTCTTAATTTACAAGTATCAAAGCACAAGATACATATTACTACTGCAGAATTCTAACACCCACCAGTTTGGTATATGCAGAGTCTTCCTTTTATGCAGAATTTATCATGTATCACTATTAATTAATATATTAAAATCGACAAAAAAATAAAATGAAACATTAAAATCGTGATGTATCTCGCTGCATTGCGCGAGTACGTTTCTAGTTAATCATAACTAAAATAAGACTTCAGATCTCTTAAAAAACAAACGGCACCTAAGAATGGTCCAGATTTAGACCAATTGAGACTGGTTGGGAGTTGGGATAGAGATAGTTAAAAATCAGTTTCTTGTCGAGCTGGCTCAAACCCAAATAGGTCTCGATCTGATATTTTTCTTTTGTAGTTGGTCTGGGTCTAAATTGGTGTAGGTCTGAGATTTTCTTTTTGTAGCTGGTTCGGGCCCAAGTTGGTCCCGGTCCAAGATTTTCCTTTTGTAACTGGTCCCGGTCTCAACCAAAAACACTTGGTCCGTTCTCCATGTACAAAGCCATGGTTTCAGGACGGGCCTAGATTTATCCCAATTTTTTTCAATATATTAAAATATTTGTTTGAAGATTTTTTTTTGGGGGGATAATATCTTATTAAAATACACTTTAAAATCTCTTATTTGAAGATTTTTTTTTTGAGGGGATAATATCTTATTGAATACACTTTAAAATCTCTAATTGGGTCATTCAAGTACACTTTAAATATATTTTTTTAATTTTTTACACAAATATTATATATATTTTATTAATTAGGATTTCTGAATTTTAGTATTGAAATACATTAAAAAAAACTTTAAAAATTTTAAAAAGAATTTAAAAAAAAAACTTTTTTAGTAAAAAGAACTTGAAAATCTTATAGAAATAAACGTCATCCCTTGGTTTTCAATTTTTTTTTTCATTTTTTCATTGAATCTAACCCTAAAATAAACCATTATATATATATATATATATATATATATATATATATATATATATTAGGTTCGACCCCGTGTATTACACGGGGTAATTTAAAAAATTAAATCATGCCTGAAAACTTATATTACATATATGAATGATTATCGAAAATACGATGCTACTTTTCCAAGTTTTTTTCCCTTCAGAGTTGTTTTTTTGCAGTTGGTTACAAAACGTCCTTGTTTTAGACAGTTTTCACAAATGATGTTTTGCAAAAATTTAATAAAAAATATGAATAAATATTAAGAATTTATAAAACAAAATTTATAATAGAACGTAAATGTAAAATGTAGATGTGCTAAATAAACTTATAATGTAAAATGTAGATGTGTTAAATGAACTTATAATGTAAAATGTGTCCAGATACATGTTTAGGCGGGAAAATAAAAAAATTGGCTCACAAGAAAATGACACATGTCATTCTAGTTACTTATTTATTATATGTATAGATATTATATATATATACATACTAGTTGTGTACCCGTGCGTTGCAAGGGGATGTATATATTTCGGGGAATTGTTATGGCTTGAAATTGTGAGGAAAAAGGGTAAAAACCAAGTTGTAGATTTTCCATTCCAATGTGACATCCACCGGTCCTAATCGACTTGGTTTATATGTTTAAGAGTATGTGTAAAAAATAGTAGATGACAAAATACTAATATGGTGATGCCGGTAAACTCAAAAACCACAATTGCAGTTTTTTTTTTTTTGTATGCTTTTAGTGATAATAATGATTTTGTAGGTTTTTGTTTGTCAACATCTCTTACCCTGTAAAATCAAATTGAGTAATAGTATTCTCCGTAAAGTGTACAAATCAAATTGGTACAAAGGCCAGCCAATTATCATAGATAACTTTGTATTTCATAAAAAACTCCTAGGCAGAATAAAAGAGCTACAAATCAACACCAATTACTAATTACTTGGCTAGGTCGGCTATCTATAAAAGTTTTTCTAACATATAAATGTTAAGCAAGCAAAAACAATCATAAAACATAAATGGATAAAGCAAATAGAAGAAACATGCTTCTCCAACAGCAACAATCAACTCGATGTATAAGAAGGAATCAAAGGCAGTAAATATCACATGTAAAACTAAAAAAGATTCCAAAAGATGTCTATAAACAAGGCCTAGGACAAATAATATTCACACACTCCAAAATGAAAGGGCAGAAAGTAAGAGAAAAAACATGGAATTTTCATTAGGATAAGCACTTTTTCAAGATGAAAATAAGAGTTATTGATACAGGGAGAATTCGAGAGGTAATAAGGATATTCGAGAATAATCGAAAAAGAAGAAAACGAGCTCGAAAGAGGCTTTGAATTTGGCATCGAAGAAGGAGCAAACAACCCTTACCGTAGTTACATCGAGACCTAAGTCTCGGTATAAGTACCGGTTGTAACACCCTAAAAATAGGGATAACAAAAATCCGAAAAATGGACATGAGGTATACTAAAAATTGCCAAAGCAAGAGCCTCCCTAAAATGGGGAAAATATACAAACATGTTTAAATAAAATCGTAATTAAACGGACAATAATTAACAACCAACTAATCTAATTTCCATAACTAGAAAAGAGATTACAAACGGGGTGTCATTTATAAACCCAAAGATTCTCCTACCAAAAGTAAGTCCAATTGCATTATTCTCATATCTCTCACCCAAGCACTATGCCCGCTTAGAACCGGTGTCGCTAAAACATGAGATACACATCGACACCAAACAAGTGTTAGGCCAAAAAGCCTAGTGAGTTGAACAATAATAAGCATGCATGAACAGTTACAATTCTTATCAGCAGTTAACCAGTTTTCAACATGTATGGAGTCAACGGGGGAGACCCATAGCACCAATCAATTCCACTCCAAAGAGTCAATGCACCTTGATGCCCTTAACAAGGAACACCCCAAAGTCCCGACACACCCGAAGATCAGACCGTGAAGGAAACTTTCCGAGTGGCGGAGATCTACTGGGCACATACCATCACGGTGGCTCCCCGAGACTACATCCTCCTAGTGAATTTGCCTTGGTTCGTCCAACATAATGCATTTAGGAGGTCCTTAGGTATATTTCAACCAAATATAATCCGGTACCAACCGCGGGTACAATAACACCCTCCTAATAGCATGTGTCCAACATAGGACTTAAATATCCACATAAACACGTTGTAGATACAATATCACCTTTTGAGTATTCCAAATGGAAATCCTCAACATATACCAAACATGTATTCATTAAACATGTAAAATACCCATAGTGAGTACACATATTGGAAACCCCAAATAATTCCACAAAATAGGATAAATCATAGGATGATACTTCTATATCATATTTCTCACATAATCTCATGTAAATACCATCAATTACTAAAACCCGTAAAGATGAACAATTTGAGCAGTTATGTGATAATAACAACAATTAAGCAAATATGATGTGTATCAGTTTTGACAAAAGTTTAGTAAACTCACTTTGCTAGATTTAGACTAAATCTAGATTTTACCCACTTAGAGCTTTCCTTGAAGAAACTTGGTTCTTCAAACCAAATCTTCCAAAACCTAGTTCCACAAGGTTCCAACCTTAAATAATCATAATCAACCACAAAATATCATTTCCCAAACCATATACATGAATACCTCAACTAATACCGAAACCCTAACTTCCAATACCGAAGAGAATAGAAGATTACCTTAACCCAAGATTGAATTCACCAACCAAAACACTTCTAGTTCACCAAAATGATTACAAACCTTCAATCTATGAAAGGGAGAACAAAGGGTGGATGAAACCCTAGAAAACTTTGGGGAATAAGATGAATAGGGAGAGATGAGAAGCTTACCACCACCAAATACTCTAGTATACTTCAATAGACTTCCAATCTCTTTACATATCCTTGAAAATCTCTCAAAAAAGAAACCGTAGAAACTTGAATCACCCAAATCGGGGTTGTGATGAAGAAGATATGAATAAATGAAGTTTGGGGTTGAAAATCGCGATTTTAACACCCTGAAACACCCAGGCGATTGTGCCAGGCTATAGTGACAATGTCACAATCGCCGGGCACAATCGTTGAGATTGTACCGAGAGTTTTAGGGCTCTGGCGACCATGACAGGCGATTGTGACACTGTCACAATCGTCAGGCACTATAGCCTAGCACGTACCGAAACTGTTTTGGCCATAACTTATTCTTTATAGCTCCGTTTTCGCTCCGGAAAGAACCGTTGGTCTCGTAATTGAATAATTTATCCATCAAGACTATAAAAGAAAGGATTCAAGCCCAAAATCAAATATCTTATTTTTCCTTAATATGTCGGTTTCTGTATAAACTTGAAAAGATACCTTTCGAAAGTCGGGGTGTTACAATACTCCCAACCTTAAAAGAGATTTCGTCCTCGAAATATAGCACCAACCAATCACCCAATATCGCCCTTGGCGAGGTCAAATGATTCCCTATCCAAAAGGAATACCTTCACTAAACCTTACCTCATATACGAATCCGATTACATCCCCGTTGAGGTTGTCGCCGCGTTCCTTGTAACGAACCATCACCAACGCATCCTCAACTTTCCATATAACTCACCCAAAGCGGGATAAACGTTAAGTTTTGGCTTAATCACATTCTTAACATTAAATCTCAGTTGTCTCCCAACCTTAGATTGCTCGTATCACCTCAAGAGTAACTTACGACCTTATTCAATCATTCCCACCAAG
The DNA here is from genome assembly GCA_954870635.1 of Arctium minus. NCBI lineage: Eukaryota > Viridiplantae > Streptophyta > Magnoliopsida > Asterales > Asteraceae > Arctium > Arctium minus. The sequence goes on along the minus strand of OX941095.1, from coordinate 69,349,086 downwards.
AATACTCCAAAGCAAACATTTCCCTTAATTACTTCTAATTACGACGCATCAAGGTCTCTTCAATAATCGATTTGTACTTAAAGTCTACCTCGACATTCTCACCAAATGTCTCCAATAAACATTACCACGAAACTCTAACCATGCACTCAAGCATCGATTTCCAAATCAGGGAAAGTCCTGTCAATTATCAAAATACCAATGATTGATTTCTTAATTATCAACATCTAATTTCCTTAAGTTTACCACTCGTCCTACAAACACACCAGATCTAACAGAAATACATTGAAGCACACCAACCATCATTGTCCTCAAAATCACGCGCCAACACCTAACCTCGAGATGGCCATTCTGCAACGTGAGTATACTACCAAATATTTCATTCCCGACTAACAATGTCGATTCAAAGTTGACACCTACTCTTGGAAGTAGTCACCCAAATCCAGCATCCTTACCAGTCAACCATTACATCATCATTATCCACGAATAATCAACAATATAGTACACCACCGACACATAGCACACCGTCGTACCAAATTCCCACAATTCCAACACCAACCATACCCAAACAACCGAACACAATATTAATACGTAGGTTTAACGAAGCATAAAGATTGTCACTTAACTAACTGGGAGAAAGCACATGTCTAATACCTCAATACTCCGAGGACTCTTTTATTCCTTAATATCGACTTCTAACACGAGGGAGCTTACACCTATAGCCCAATGAGTTCAAAGTTTTTCACACTACTATGCCAATTTGAAATTTATAAAACTCTCAAATACATAAGTTTTATAACAATTAAACGTGCGGTGAAAATAAACTATCGTGCATTCGATAGGTTTCGAAATTGATCACCAATGCCACACATATAAAATCATTTTCAAACGGACTACCAGGTTCCTAGTATGCATCAATTTATGCTATGCATATGAAAAATAGCTTTCCGTCCTATAACATGTGCAATAAAAATTTGTAAAACCCAAGACAACATGCTCATGGTTTCGAACTCTTAAAGTTTTCTCTCTTTTAGTCACAATGCGGCATGAAATAAGATTTCAATATAAAACGTTCTTTCATAAACTTAGATTTAACCCAAAACTTGTTCAAAATGAGAAAATAGAGAGAACTCCCAATCTTTATAAAACGTGGGTAAAAGGTTATATCTCGAAATACCCAACACGGTGGAACATGATACACAACTCATAAAACATAGATAAAATCTATATAAATAAAAATTTGCCGTGAACACGGACATTCGACTCAAACTCACACGACCGTAAAATGAACGAAATTAAACACCGACACGTGGAAATGACGCATTCTATTCAAACCTTAATATACGTGGGGAAAACCCAATATTAAAGCCATCATTTATCGTCGACCACATAAAACCAAAGTTGGTAAAATACGACATTAACATTTACAATACCACGGGTCTACGACAGATAGATCCATATACAATGATAATAGAGAAACACGCAAGTAGGCCGCCCATACAACTCCCTCACATGTCATCTAAACGTTTCCATCTTGGGTGGCGATAACACGTGAATGGGGCCACCCATGATGTTATTGGATTTTGCCACACATACCGGTCCTAGTTCCCATGCCATACCAGACATCACAATCCTCAGACCTATTATTGCCCCTTGCCATACTCCGTCGAGTTCCACTCCAGGGTATTACGAACATGGGTGCCTATCCAATCTAAATGAGTTTCAACTCAGCGGCTCGAGCCACCTATTGCCTACTCGCTAGCATACCCAAGTGGTCACCACATTAACCAAAAACTTAGGCTTTCCAAAACAGACAGACTTACGTGCCTATGGATCCATTACGACACTGTCTAACTTTACATGACTCCAAATGAATGACCAAAGCACTCAAAGCATGTACTCACCAATGCCACGAATTAAGCGTCATCATACTTAAAACCCACGACGGTTATAAATCCGGACAAATGTCCACACAACTCATTTAGTCAAAACCGAGCCAAAGGCCCAACACTTTACATAAATACCCAAATAGAAACCGATATAAATATTGGAACCCGTTTGACCGTCTAATATGCAAACACGACCAAAAGTATAAATAATTAAAATCTCATCGTTGGTTGAGACAAACCATTTTCCCAAATGAACTCATACTCTTATGTTTTTCAAAATTCCTCATAACACAATAATATGTGTTTTCTGAAAAAAGGTTTATAAGATCAAATACACAAAATGACACTTACGTCAATTGAACTCCAATTATATATGTAAAATCATCAAGTAAACATTTCAATATGATTTATTTACCGAAATACCCAAAGATTCCAAAATAACCAAAACTTCTCATTGGTTGCAACAAAATGTTTTCCAAATGAACTATTTCTCTTCATGTTTCCAAAACGACTCCTAGTTCAACGACATGCATTTCCAACGGTTTATAAAATCATATGCACCAAATGGACAATTAAATATCCAAAATATAGTGGCCAACAACGAGGATACCCCTATCCGTTGAGAGCGGAAGAGCACAAAGTATGCCACTCCTACAACGTTCATCGATTGACACCTAACGACATGAAATCCCAAGTGTCCCTACGAATCCTTGACAAGTTTCACCCAAATAATGAAATGTCTTTACACAACGTTTATGAAGACACATACCTCAAAGACGCGATTAACTCAAAACTCAACATTTATTGGGGCCACAGAGTTTCAAAAGGGTTTATGAATGCAAATACGCCTAAAATACATATAACGTAAAATAGACTTCATTTGTACAAAATCATCAAAGATGCATAAATCATAAAAATAGAGTTTACTTGTACAAAACCACCAAGAACACGTAAATCATATTATTTAGTTGTTGAACTATTCAAAACTCAATATGGGCATTTTAGGAGGTTAAAACAACCCGAGTTTACCCAATATGAAGACTTAACAAAATACTCACACTTTGACAAATAACCAAGTAAAATATATTTTTACTTCAAAATACACCTTTTGGCATGTACATAGTTTTCACAAAGCATCTTGAACTCATGCTCCTCGATTTCTCTAGTTAAACTATCGTCATCCAGATGTTCAATGTCTTAAGGCAAAGACCATGGACTTCATAGGTTCACCTCACAATTTCTCCTTGAATACATCGATTCAAAAGTCTATGGTTATAATCCAACCAATTAATCCGACTCGAAACCGTTCACTTAATGCAATCACCATACTTATCGTTACTCCAAGTAACGAATAATAAAATTGTCAACTTTTTTTCCAATAGTTACCCATTCAGAAACTTCCTTATTACTCCAACGGTCGACATACCAATGCAGTTCATACAAGTACGAGGATGAATAAGGAGGAGATTAACAGAATTGAACATGAAGGAAACGTACTACTACGTCTACCAAATATCATAACATTAGTAAACCAAGCACAAGAGAACGTACTACTACATTACCAATTGTCACAGTAACGGCACTTCAAGCACCATCACGTATAAATATCCTAATAATAACATTAGCTAGGTGAGATTATGAACATGTAATAGATAAAGGTTCTCGTTACCATTGCCACAACGCTTGATAACCATAGTTTTCGTCGACTCTAAGACTAACTCATCTTAGAAATTTTACCCATCTCACAAATCATTGCCTAACGTACTCAGTCTAAGTCTAGACATCTTACATTCATGCCTAGTTCACTTAAACTAGAGTTCTGATACCAACTTGTAACACCCTAAAAATAGGGATAACAAAAATCCGAAAAACGGACATGAGGTATACTAAAAATTGCCAAAGCAAGAGCCTCCCTAAAATGGGGAAAATATACAAACATGTTTAAATACAATCGTAATTAAACGGACAATAATTAACAACCAACTAATCTAATTTCCATAACTAGAAAAAAGATTACAAACGGGGTGTCATTTATAAACCCAAAGATTATCCTACCAAAAGTAAGTCCAATTGCATTATTCTCATATCTCTCACCCAAGCACTATGCCCGCTTAGAACCGGTGCAACTAAAACCTGAGATACACATCGACACCAAACAAGTGTTAGGCCAAAAAGCCTAGTGAGTTGAACAATAATAAGCATGCATGAACAATTACAATTCTTATCAGCAGTTAACCAGTTTTCAACATGTATGGAGTCAACGGGGGAGACCCATAGCACCAATCAATTCCACTCCAAAGAGTCGATGCACCTTGATGCCCTTAACAAGTGTCAGGATTGAATTCTCAACAAGAATAAAGTCTCAGAAACAATATCAAAGAAGTTGCGGAATAACACTTTGATATTCAATGTAACAGTAAACAAACAGTATTTGATTAACAACTTGCAAACTTGTATTAAAATCACAAGATTACACACACAACCTCAATCTTGACGAACAAGCTCTTTCAAGACGAATTCTACTTCTCTAGAATTAGGATCTATGCCTTGAGGTTGATTCTCTCTATTTCAAAAACTTAGAATTAAATCTATATCTAAACTATTCTGTCAAATCTATACATATACTGAACAAAAAGATAATTACAAATAAATAAAATATCTTCAGTATATCTTCCATGAATATCTTCAGAATATCCTTGTTTATCTTTACCCACGATCTCTTCATCATTATCTTCACATTGCCTTATAAGCAGCATTAACTACTAAGCAGCACTAACCACTAGCAGTACTAACTAGCTAAGCAGTACTAACTTTGTTCAAGCAGCACTAACTTTGACTAGCAGTATTAATTCTACTAGCAGTAGTAATACTCAGCAGTATTAACTTTGGAGTCTTCTATCAGTAGTAATTCTGAACTAGCAGCATTAATCACTTGAGTTATTCTTCAGTTCCCAACAATCTCCCCCTAACTTGACTTTTAGGAAGAGAAGTCAAGTTCTTCAGATGCTCCCAAAATATCATTCTTCAGATCCCTGGATCAACATTTATCCCCAAACTTTGATTGATCATTCTCTGAATCAGATATTTGGCCATTTCTGAGTTTTCAACACATCCAAGCTTCTTCTTCAGCATTGCATGAAGCTTAAGTCTGCTGTGATTGTATACTCTATCCACTAGGAAGTAATCTATGTGATTTCTATCCAAAGTCACTGCATATACTCCACTAGTTTCATATAGAGTCCAATTTGTGACTGCTTGAAACACATTTCTTATGACATGCTCCACTTCTTCAGGTTTGAACATCATACACAGATACTCCATCACCAGTTTTGTAATTGAAATCCCTGGAGCTTTTAACTGATCTACATACAACTTCATCCCTATTTCAAACATTTATTCTATATCAGACCTAGAACATGTTCTGACAATCTTGGCCCAAGTGTTGAATACCTCATACTTATCATCCTTCCTCTTGAGTCTGATATACTCCTTTCCATCCACTGTCAGTGTATCCCAGTGAATAACTTCAGGAGGCTTTATACCAACAGGTTCTGCTGAAATTGGTTCAGGAACTTTGTTCATCACTACCATGTACATCTTTAAATCATCAGTACTTGAAGATTCCTTCTTTTCAGATGACTCAGGTGCCCCTTCTTCTTCAGCAACCTTCTCAGCCTCTCCTTCAGCTATTCTAGGCTTCTTGGTTGACTTTCTCCTTGCCATCATCTTGGTTCTCTTTAAAGTCCTTAGACTTTCACCCAGAGTGGCTTCTTTCTTTGGTGGTGTTTCTTGCTCATCTGGAAAAGGTTTTTCTATCATGAAATCATTACTTTCTTTCATTCTCTTCTCCATCTCCACCCTGGCAGTTTCATTCCCTTGAAGCTTGGTCATTTCAGAATTGTACAACTCCTTGATCTGCTCAAATGTCATCTTAGAGAACATCTCCTTTCTGACTCCTATAGCACCCTTGAGAAAAATTATCATTTTGTTTCTCTCTTGAGTACCAAGGAAAGTCTTTGAGGGTTGTCTCTTCTTTGCAGCTGTTTTTATCACCACAGATTTCTTCAAAGATGCTGCTTTCTTTTGTGCAAGTTCAGTTGCCAGGCTTTGTTGATAGGCTTCATTCAGTTCAGCAGCTAGAGCCTTTGCCATCTCCCTGTCCTTTTCAACCTGAACTCTTTCTTCCTTTTCAATATCAGCCTGCATCTTCCTGACCAAGGCTTCGTCTGATTCAACCAACCTTTGCTTTTTGACTGGTTGATCAGATTCCACCATCTTTGCTTTTTCTTTGTCTTTGTTCATTACCTTCTTACTGTTATCTTTCTTGATCACTTCACCTTGTTCTTTGATGACTACTCCTTTGGTCTTTGAAGTGACCTTGGGAGTATCATGTTTGGCTTTAAGTAAGGTTTCTGCAATCTCAAGATCTGTTAAAACTTCTTTCACAGTTTCTGTTGCTTTGCCACTTGTCAGGATCGAATTCTCAACAAGAATAAAGTCTCAGAAACAATATCAAAGAAGTTGCGGAATAACACTTTGATATTCAATGTAACAGTAAACAAACAGTATTTGATTAACAACTTGCAAACTTGTATTAAAATCACAAGATTACACACACAACCTCAATCTTGAAGAACAAGCTCTTTCAAGACGAATTCTACTTCTCTAGAATTAGGATCTATGCCTTGAGGTTGATTCTCTCTATTTCAAAAACTTAGAATTAAATCTATATCTAAACTATTCTGTCAAATCTATACATATACTGAACAAAAAGATAATTACAAATAAATAAAATATCTTCAGTATATCTTCCATGAATATCTTCAGAATATCCTTGTTTATCTTTACCCACGATCTCTTCATCATTATCTTCACATTGCCTTATAAGCAGCATTAACTACTAAGCAGCACTAACCACTAGCAGTACTAACTAGCTAAGCAGTACTAACTTTGTTCAAGCAGCACTAACTTTGACTAGCAGTATTAATTCTACTAGCAGTAGTAATACTCAGCAGTATTAACTTTGGAGTCTTCTAGCAGTAGTAATTCTGAACTAGCAGCATTAATCACTTGAGTTATTCTTCAGTTCCCAACAACAAGGAACACCCCAAAGTCCCGACACACCCGAAGATCAGACCGTGAAGGAAACTTTCCGAGTGGCGGAGATCTACTGGGCACATACCATCACGGTGGCGCCCCGAGACTACATCCTCCTAGTGAATTTGCCTTGGTTCGTCCAACATAATGCATTTAGGAGGTCCTTAGGTATATTTCAACCAAATATAATCCGGTACCAACCGCGGGTACAATAACACCCTCCTAATAGCATGTGTCCAACATAGGACTTAAATATCCACATAAACACGTTGTAGATACAATATAACCTTTTGAGTATTCCAAATGGAAATCCTCAACATATACCAAACATGTATTCATTAAACATGTAAAATACCCATAGTGAGTACACATATTGGAAACCCCAAATAATTCCACAAAATAGGATAAATCATAGGATGATACTTCTATATCATATTTCTCACATAATCTCATGTAAATACCATCAATTACTAAAACCCGTAAAGATGAACAATTTGAGCAGTTATGTGATAATAACAACAATTAAGCAAATATGATGTGTATCAGTTTTGACAAAAGTTTAGTAAACTCACTTTGCTAGATTTAGACTAAATCTAGATTTTACCCACTTAGAGTTTTCCTTGAAGAAACTTGGTTCTTCAAACCAAATCTTCCAAAACCTAGTTCCACAAGGTTCCAACCTTAAATAATCATAATCAACCACAAAATATCATTTCCCAAACCATATACATGAATACCTCAACTAATACCGAAACCCTAACTTCCAATACCGAAGAGAATAGAAGATTACCTTAACCCAAGATTGAATTCACCAACCAAAACACTTATAGTTCACCAAAATGATTACAAACCTTCAATCTATGAAAGGGAGAACAAAGGGTGGATGAAACCCTAGAAAACTTTGGGGAATAAGATGAATAGGGAGAGATGAGAAGCTTACCACCACCAAATACTCTAGTATACTTCAATAGACTTCCAATATCTTTCCATATCCTTGAAAATCTCTCAAAAACGAAACCGTAGAAACTTGAATCACCCAAATCGGGGTTGTGATGAAGAAGATATGAAGAAATGAAGTTTGAGGCTGAAAATCGCGATTTTAACACCCTGAAACACCCAGACGATTGTGCCAGGCTATAGTGACAATGTCACAATCACCCGACACAATCGCTGAGATTTTACCGAGAGTTTTAGGGCTCTGGCGACCATGACAGGCGATTGTGACACTGTCACAATCGCCGGGCACTATAGCCTAGCACGTACCGAAATTGTTTTGGCCATAACTTCTTCGTTATAGCTCTGTTTTCGCTCCGGAAAGAACCGTTGGTCTCGTAATTGAATTCTTTATCCATCAAAACTAGAAAACCAAGGATTCAAGCCCAAAATCAAATATCTTATTTTTCCTTAATATGTCGGTTTCTGTATAAACTTGAAAAGATACATTTCGAAAGTCGGGGTGTTACACCGGTGCCCACCGGATAAGGCAGAAACTACCGAGAGTTTCACCGAGACTTAAGTCTCGGGACAAGTCTCGATGACCACTGGACCAGAAACCACCGAGAGTTTCACCGAGACCTAAGTCTCGAGACAAGTCTCGGTGACCACTATGTAACACCCGAGAATTTATAAGGTAAATATTTGTCCTCTAATACTTTAATTGTGTTTATCTGAAAATGTGAGCTTTTTTATATGTTTATGATCTTGATTATGGGACTAAGATGCTATCTGATTAATATAATAATTGCATGTGTTTAGACCTCGTGCTCATTTTCGAAATTTGCTAAGTTTCGGGCTAGGATGAGTTTGGCGCGATAGTGCCATCGCGATAGTGACATTGTCACTATCGCCGGGCACAATCGCCAGGATTGTACCGAGAGTGGGAGGAGTCTCACGATAGTGCCACCGCGATAGTGACATTGTCACTATCGCCAGGCATACTCGTCGCGCTTGTACCGTAGGGGTGGGGAACTCCGCGATTGTGACAAGCGATAGTGCCCATGGTACTATCACCGGGCATTATCGCCCGCGTGATCTGGTGGTTTTAAAAACTCTTTAGCAGTCTTATTTCTCACATTAACACTTTACAAAAACGGGAGAGCTCTTCTTGGAGGCGATTTTTTGGGTTTCATCACCTACCTCATTCAATTCTAGGGTTTTGGGTTGTTGGGAGCATTAAGTGGTCATCAAGCTTCATCCAAGTGTCCCCTTTGAAGTGTTCTTCAAGATTCTCATTCCTCACCTTCAAGTCTCATCTTCTCCAACTTCTAAGGTTTCCATATTTTCTAGGTTTTTGGATTCAAAACCTAGATTGTGAGTTTACTAACCCTTTGTTAAAACTAGATACACATCATAATCTTCTATTTGTTACTTTATCTCTATGTGTTCAAATGTTTGGGGATTCTTCATGATAACAGTTGGAACATGCATATATATATGGGTGATTTGCTATGATTATTGCTATATGTATCATTATTTGGGATTTGTCCCATAGATACATAATGTGGGTACTTTGATATGTTAAATGCATACATATATGGGCATGACGATGATTCTAGTTGGAACACCGTTTTGGTGATATGTTTATGTGTATGATGAGCATGATTTACATTGGGTCTTTTGTTAGACATCATGAGGATAAGGTGGTAATATTATACCCGTAGTTGGTATTGAATTATGTAGGTTGAAATATACCTAAAGGACCCCTTATAATTGTTATGTGGTCGAACCAAGTCAGTACAATAGGAGGATATAGTATTGGGCGCCACTGTGATGGTATGTGCCTAGACCTCCGCCACTCGGGGAATTTTCTTAGCGATAGTCTTCGGGTGGGCCGGGCCTTTGGGGTGTTCCTTGTTAAGGACATCAAGGTATATCGACTCTTGGTTGGGACTTGATTGGTGCTATGGGTCTCCCCTATTGACTCCACATTTGTTGAACTATGGTTAACTGCTGATAAGAAATATGCCTGTTCATGCATGCTTATTATTGTTCAACTCACTAGGCTTTTTGGCCTAACACTTGTTTGGTGTCGATGTGTATCTCAGGTTCTAGCGGCGGCGGTCTTAAGCAGGTTTAGTTGCATTGGGGTGAGAGCTGGGGGATTTGCACATGGACGCGTTATACTTTTGGATATAGACCGTTTGGGTCTATAGATGACAACCCTTTTTGTAATCTCTTTTATAGATGTAGACATTAGATTAGTTGGTTGTCGTTCATTGTCCGTTAAATTACAACTGTGATTAAACAGGTTATTTAAATATATATATATATATATATATATATATATATATATATATTCCCCATTTTTGGGAGGCTCTTGCTATGGCAATTTTAGTATACCTCATGTCCGTTTTTCGGATTTTTGTTATCCCTATTTTTAGGGTGTTACAAGTTGGTATCAGAGCTTTAGTTTAAGTGAACTAGGTATTGTTTAACATATCTAGACTTAAGCTTTAGACTTTATGACTTCACTGTCCACTTGGGGTAGGAATCCTAGGTGGGGAGAGCGTTAGGATTACGAAATTACTGTAATTGAAAGTTGTGATGATGGTGACCAGAATACTTGTGTATGGTTCGTTCATAATTTCACTTAGCTACTGCTATTATGAATGCATTGTTACGTGAGCATACTTGGTTTACTATTATTATGACAATTGATGAAAGTAGTAGTACGTACAATGAGTTCAACTCGCTTAGTCTTTTCTCAATCTATTTCTCGTACATGCATGACATATTTTAATGGTAAACACTCGAAGTAGATTACCGGACATGCTAGAAGAGCAACCAGAAGTGGAATCTGCAACAGTACGACCCCCGGTGGGGGCAACCTCCGATGACATACCCATACCCAAAATCTTGGCAGGAGGGCCTGAGCACATTCCACGCCGGAACCTCAACACAGGTGACACACCATCATGGAGGAAGTTACCATGGAGACCCGGCTTCGGGATAGCATGATGTTGGCCATGAATGCGGCTTTGGCTCAACAACAGCTGGCCATGACTTCGGCCATGACCCAACAGCATGAGTTTTTCATGAAACTTTTAGAGGATCGAGACGTCAGTAACCGTCAACCCGAGACTATGGCTGAAAACGTTATTATGGGGTCGGGTGGACCGAATGTGGTAACGATTGAAGAACCATCCGCCGAGGGAATCAGATCGAAGACTAAAGGGTGTACCTACAAGACGTTTCTGGGGTGTCACCCTAAGGAGTTTGCGGGTTCAGACAACCCGGTTGCTTGTATGTACTGGCTCAAGGAATTAGAGATGACCTTCGAGTCCAGTGAATGCGATCCTTCTCAATGGGTCAAGTTTGTTTCTCAGCTACTTCGGGGAGAGGCTCTGATTTGGTGGAACCTCATCCGATCCGCCCTCACCCCGGAAGTTCTGGCTAGGCTAACTTGGACGATGTTCAAAGAGAAGATCATGGACAAATACTGCAGCGAGCGGTCGTTGGACAGGTTGGAGCGGGAGTTCCGAGATCTAAAGAAGAGGAATATGTCGATTGTTGGCTAAACTTGGAGAAGCTAAACTTGGTGAGACATCTAGTCCCCGACGAAAAGTCGAAGATGAAAGCATATCAACAGGGTTTACCGGCCGGAATGCGAACGGATGTAAGGAATGCTAAGTGTTCGACTCTACAAGAGGTTATCGAGGAGTCCTTACTCATTGAGGACGACTTCAATTCGGAAAGGGATGAGAAGAGGTACGTTGGTGAGAAACGGAAGTGGGAGGGGCCATCTGGGCCCGTTCGTCAATCTAGACCCTTTGTAAGCGGGAGATCGGGTGATCAACGCCGTGAAGATCGGTGGTGCCACAAGTGCAGGTCAAAACACTCGGGGTCGTGCGCTGTAAGGACTCCCTCCGGTCCAGCTGGGTGTAGCAAGTGTAGTAAGAAAAACCACACGACTTGAGAGTGTTCCCTCCGTGGGGCGGTTTGTTATGAATGCGGAGAGTCGGGGCATATGAAGCGGGAGTGTCCAAGGATGGTTAGAGGAGGTGGTGGAAATTCTGTGGGTTCGACGGCTAGGGTCGAGCAACCATCACGGGCACCGAGTCGAGCTTTCCGGATGACTACCGAGGAGGCAAAGAAGACCGCAGATGTTGTTTCGGGTACGTTTCTAGTAAACTCCATGCCTGCTCGTGTCTTGTTTGATTCGGGTGCTACATGTTCTTTTGTGTCAGATGCATTCTGTAAACGATTCACCACTCCTATTAGTGTTCTTCCCGATGCGTTAGTAGTAGAAATAGCTAAAGGAGATCAAGTGATCATTCGTGACCGTTTTTGTGATTACACTCTAGAGATCGACGGAATTTCGTTCGGAGTAGATTTACTACCTATGGCTATAGGAGGGTTTGATGTAGTCATAGGCATGGATTGGTTAGTGAGGCATAAGGCGGACATCTTTTGCTCCAAAAAGATGATCCAAGTACCATTGCCGGAAAATTGGGTGGTAACCATTTATGGAGAGAAAGGAAAGAGGAATAATCCTATTATCTCAACTCTTAAGGCTCGCAAGTTTTTAGCGAAAGGCTACCCTTCGTACTTGGCCTACGTTGTGGACGCAAAGAAAGAAAAGAAGTCGATGGGAGAAGTGAAGGTAGTACGAGATTATCCGGACGTCTTTCCGGAAGACTTACCCGATTTATCGCCGGAACGGCAAGTGGAGTTTCAGATCGACCTCACACCGAGAGCGGCTCCGATATCTCGTGCTCCATATCGTTTGACACCGACAGAAGTGAAGGAGATGATGACGCAACTTCAAGAGTTGTTGGAGAAGGGCTTCATTCGACCAAGTTCGTCACCTTGGGGAGCACCGGTTTTGTTCGTGAAGAAGAAAGATGGATCCATGCGGATGTGCATAGATTATCGGGAGTTAAACAAAGTCACGGTGAAGAACAAGTACCCTCTACCTCGTATCGACGATCTCTTTGATCAACTCCAAGGGGCGGGATGTTTCTCGAAGATTGATCTTCGGTCCGGTTATCATCAAGTGAGAGTGAAGAACGAAGATATTCCGAAGACGAATTTCCGAACGAGATACGGTCATTATGAGTTCTTGGTGATGCCATTTGGCTTAACCAACGCTCCGGCCGTATTCATGGATTTGATGAACCGTGTGTGTCGCCCATTTTTGGATAAATTCGTGATCGTATTCATCGACGATATTTTAATATATTCAAGGAATGAGTCCGAACATGGAAGACACTTACGGGAAGTGTTAGAAGTTCTAATAAGGGAGAAACTGTTCGCGAAGTTCTCGAAGTGCGAACTTTGGCTTCAAGAAGTGCAATTCTTGGGGCATGTGGTATCAAAGGATGGGGTAAAAGTGGATCCGGCAAAGATCGAAGCAATGATGAGTTGGGAACCCCCAACAAGTCCGACGGAGATTCGAAGCTTCTTGGGTTTAGCGGGTTACTACCGGCGTTTCATTCAGGATTTCTCAAAGACGGCTACACCGCTCACTTCCCTTACAAGAAAGAACGTCAAGTTTATTTGGGCCAATGCACAAGAACAAGCGTTTCAGACGCTCAAGAGGAAGTTGTGCGAAGCCCCGATCTTGTCCTTACCCGAAGGATCGGAAGACTTCGTGGTGTATAGTGACGCTTCCAAGATGGGACTTGGGTGCGTACTAATGCAAAGGGGAAAGGTAATAGCCTACACGTCGCGACAATTAAAGGATCATGAGAAGAACTATCCGAATCATGATTTGGAGTTGGCGGCGGTAGTTTTCGCGTTGAAGTTGTGGCGACACTACTTGTATGGAACAAAGTGTACTCTTTTCACGGATCATAAGAGTCTCAAGTACATCTTCGACCAAAAGGAGCTCAACATGCGACAAAGGAGATGGCTAGAGCTTTTGAAGGATTACGATTGTGACCTACTCTATCATCCCGGTAAGGCTAATGTGGTGGCGGATGCATTGAGCCGAAGGAATCACGGCGAAGGTATCAAAATGTCCCTTACCAGAATCGATGTGGTGTCGAGTTTGTTGGAAAGTATAAGAACGAGCCAAGCGGAAGCACTTAAAGAAGAGAACCTCAAGGCCGAGGTTATGACCAAGCAAAAGGAACTCTTAACAGAAGATAGTCGTGGACTCAAACTCTTCCAAGGGCGAATTTGGGTACCCAAGATTGGAGGAAATCGTGGCTTGCTTCTCGAGGAAGCACATAAGTTGAAATATTCTATACATCCCGGTAGCACCAAGATGTATAGATACTTAAAGTTAAATTATTGGTGGTCGGTGATGAAGTTAGACGTGGCAAGTTATGTGGAGAAGTGTGTCACGTGCCTCCAAGTCAAGGCGGAGCATCAAAGACCGTATGGGAGTTTGCAACCGTTGTCCATTCCCGAGTGGAAATGGGACAACATTACTATGGATTTCGTGACAAAGTTACCGAAGACCTTGCGTGGTCACGACACCATTTGGGTGATCGTGGATCGGTTGACCAAGAGCGCGCACTTTCTTGCGATGCGGGAGACTTTGCCAATAGATAAATTGGCTAAACTGTACATTGACGAGGTGGTGTCAAGGCACGGAGTTCCGAAATCTGTAGTATCGGATCGGGATAGCCGATTCACTTCGAACTTTTGGGCTAGTTTGCAAAAGGAGTTGGGTACTCGACTGAATTTGAGCACGGCGTATCATCCTCAAACAGATGGTCAAAGTGAGAGGACGATCCAAACCTTAGAAGATATGTTGAGGTCGTGTGTAATAGATTTCGAGGGAAGTTGGGATTCACACCTACCTTTGGTAGAGTTCGCATACAACAACAGTTACCATTCTAGTATCGGAATGGCCCCGTTCGAGGCCTTGTATGGGCGGAAGTGTAGAACCCCAGTTTGTTGGCTAGAAGCGGGCGAAAAGCAATTCGTCGGGCCGGAAATAGTTCAAGAGACGGCGGACAAGGTGAAAGAGATCCGGGAAAGGCTAAAGGCGGCACATGACCGACAAAAGAGTTATGCGGACTAGAAGAGAAGGCCGGTTGAGTTTAAAGTGGGTGACCGAGTCATGTTGAAGGTGTCTCTGTGGAAGGGGATCATACGTTTCGGGAAGCGTGGGAAGCTTAGTCCTCGTTTCCTTGGATCATTCGTTATTTTGGAAAAGATTGGGTTGCAAGCCTATCGGTTGGATTTACCACCGGAGATGGATGGGATACATCCTACATTTCACGTATGTTACCTTCGGAAGTGTCTAGCCGAAGAGGAAAGCATGATTCCTTTGTCGGAAATTCGGGTGGACAATGGGAATCGTTGCGTGGAAGAACTGGAATCGATTTTAGAATCGAAAGTAAAGAAGTTGAGGCATAAAGACGTAGTCATGGTTAAAGTCCAATGGAAGCACCATCGGGGTGCTAACATTACTTGGGAGTCCGATGATGCTATGAAGAAGCGTTATCCTCACTTGTTTGCCTAGGGTAAGATTTCGGGGACGAAATCCCATTTAGGTGAGGAGGATTGTAACACCCGGGAATTTATAAGGTAAATATTTGTCCTCTAATACTTTAATTGTGTTTATCTGAAAATGTGAGTTTTTTTATATGTTTATGATCTTGATTATGGGACTAAGATGCTATCTGATTAATATAATAATTGCATGTGTTTAGACCTCGTGCTCATTTTCGAAATTTGCTAAGTTTCGGGCTAGGATGAGTTTGGCGCGATAGTGCCATCGCGATAGTGACATTGTCACTATTGCCGGGCACAATCGCCAGGATTGTACCGAGAGTGGGAGGAGTCTCGCGATAGTGCCACCGCGATAGTGACATTGTCACTATCGCCAGGCATACTCGCCGCGCTTGTACCGTAGGGGTGGGGAACTCCGTGATTGTGACAAGCGATAGTGCCCATGGCACTATCGTCGGGCATTATCGCCCGCGTGATCTGGTGGTTTTAAAAACACTTTGGCAGTCTTATTTCTCACATTAACACTTTACAAAAACGGGAGAGCTCTTCTTGGAGGCGATTTTTAGGGTTTCATCACCTACCTCATTCAATTCTAGGGTTTTGGGTTGTTGAGAGCATTAAGTGGTCATCAAGCTTCATCCAAGTGTCCCCTTTGAAGTGTTCTTCAAGATTCTCATTCCTCACCTTCAAGTCTCATCTTCTCTAACTTCTAGGGGTTCCATATTTTCTAGGTTTTTGGGTTCAAAACCTAGATTGTGAGTTTACTAACCCTTTGTTAAAACTAGATACACATCATAATCTTCTATTTGATACTTTATCTCTATATGTGCAAATGTTTGGGGGTTTCTTCATGAAAATAGTTGGAAGATGTATGTTTATGGGTGATTTGCATTGATTATGGTTATGTGTATTGTTGTTTGGGATTGTCTCATAAATACATAATGTGGGTACCTTGATATGTTAAATATATGCATATATGGATATTATGATGATTCTAGTTGGAACACCATTTTGGTGATATGTTTATATGCATGATGAGCATGATTTACATTGGGTCTTTTGTTAGACATCATGAGGATAAGGTGGTAATATTATACCCGTAGTTGGTATTTAATTATGTGGGTTGAAATATACCTAAAGGATCCCTTATAAATGTTATGTGGACGAACCAAGTCAGTACAATAGGAGGATATAGTATTGGGCGCCACTGTGATGGTATGCGCCTAGACCTCCGCCATTCGGGGAATTTTCTTAGCGATAGTCTTCTGGTGGGCCGGGCCTTTGGGGTGTTCCTTGTTAAGGACATCAAGGTATATCGACTCTTGGGTGGGACTTGATTGGTGCTATGGGTCTCCCCTATTGACTCCACATTTGTTGAACTATGGTTAACTGCTGATAAGAAATATGCCTGTTCATGCATGCTTATTATTGTTCAACTCACTAGGCTTTTTGGCCTAACACTTGTTTGGTGTCGATGTGTATCTCAGGTTCTAGCGGCGGCGGTCTTAAGCAGGTTTAGTTGCATTGGGGTGAGAGCTGGGGGATTTGCACATGGACGCGTTATACTTTTGGATATAGACCGTTTGGGTCTATAGATGACAACCCTTTTTGTAATCTCTTTTATAGATGTAGACATTAGATTAGTTGGTTGTCGTTCATTGTCCGTTAAATTACAACTGTGATTAAACAGGTTATTTAAATATATATATATATATTCCCCATTTTTGGGAGGCTCTTGCTATGGCAATTTTAGTATACCTCATGTCCGTTTTTCGGATTTTTGTTATCCCTATTTTTAGGGTGTTACACACTGGACCAGAAACCATCGAGAGTTTCACCGAGACTTAAGTCTCGGGACAACTCTCGAAAACATATTTCCTTAATTTTAAATATTTAAACTTAGGATAATTATTGTTAACTTTATTTATTATTAGGATTATTATTTAGTTTCCTTTTTATTGCTTATTTAAATAGTTTCCTAGTTGGTTTATAATTAGGATATATTTAATTTTCTTAGTTAAGCTTAGTTATAAATAGGATTGATCCATTTATTGTTTTCATTGATTTATCATGTTTTAATAAAAGTTCTCTTAGAGAGTTTTGAAGTTTTCTCCATATTCTTGAGTCTTATGCTTGTAAACTCATAAGTCTTTTCGGGTTTGACGTTTGTCAATCCTTCCGCGTATTCCTACTGCGTCAGTTATTTATGGTGAAACTGACCACTTTTCTCTTATAAGCAATCAGTTAGAGAAAGAGAATGTATGTGTAGTATGTTAAATATCTCGGCTCCGTTTACCCAAACGCTTACATATAAGAGTCAACACTCTAAATTACTTTAACGGGTAAGGATGTAATCTATCAAAACGAATTGTATGAAACAATTACTTTAACGGGTAAGAGTCATCACCCTCACTTACCTGGTAAAACTCTCCATACTTGCCATTGCTCTTGCTCTTACTAGATAAGATTCTTGGCCCTTGCCATGTTCATCCGGTAAGGTAAATAACCTGGTAAGCGTTAGGAAGAGATCAAAACACCAAAATTCATTCCTTGTGACTCCACATGCTGAAGAGATCCTGTATAATGGAAGTGTTAGGAAGCAACAAGAAAATCAAAACACCAAAATTCATATAAGAGCAAAAGAAGAAGAATATAAAATGTTAAGTAAACAGAATATAATTGAAACAATATCTATATTTGTTGATCTAGCTAAATTCAAGAAACACCCACAAACATCATAAAAAATGAAAATATGAAAAACAAATAAACTAAAAACTTAAGGGTCGTTTACTAAATGTTTATCCGACAAGTGCTTATAGAGCCACTTTAAATTAGAAATAGAATAGTCAGAAGCTGGTTAAAGTAACTAAAAAACAGGCTCGAGATTACACCGAACACATACCTATATAATCTCGAAAGACAGGGAGAGATGCTAAGAACACAAAGAACAAATAACCAAAGACATTAAGATCGCAAAAATTAAATAATTTCAACATACCATAGCGAATCAATATGAAAGAACATAGAAAGGAAGAACATGTGAAATTACCTTGTAGTGAACGACTGAAAATTAATGGAACCCATCGTTAAAAAAAATCTAAAATTGCAACACACAATGAGGTTGACCTTATGTTCGGTTCCAAAACGCGGACTTTGGCAACATAAAATGGAAGAATAACAATCTCACATAAGGTTCCAAAACTCAGACAATTGAGTAAAACATTTGCAAAAAAAGAATCATAGAACATAAGATGAGATTAAACAACAAACATGAATTTAAGTGGACATCTTAACTTCCATCAGGGAGCAGGCAACTACACCATCCTCTTGTTGTACTTTGTTTCCGCTGCTTTCTGTGCTATAGCAAAAGTTCACTTCATGAAACCACAAATCTTTTTAAAGGTATGCCCAATTAAAAATCCAAGTCCTTATGATGCATACCATGATATTAGGAAATACGTTAAACTACAGCCTGATAGGGTAAATTTATTTACCCTATTTTTTATCCTCTGTTTGATAATTTTGAGCTACTTTTCTTTTCCCATTGCGTTCTTTACTTTATTTTCGCAGTTTTTATCGTATAACTTTATTTTTATCGTTTACGGCTAATAATTCCATCTTATAAAGAAAATGCGGCAAAAATCTTATGTATTTATATATATATGCGTATTTTAGGATCAAGATTCGGCCGATTGGAGTCCAACATAACCGACGTGCGGATTTTACGAGCTTACAAACGCAGGCTTCAATATTTTTGATGGGCCGATTTCTTTTTGGAAGACTTGGGCCATATGATGCTAGATTTTTGATAACATTTATGGGCTAATTTTTGTATTAAGTTAAATAATTAGGTAGGCCAAATTTTGATGAGCCCAAGTATCTTTGAAGCCCATGGCCTTTTCCAAGTATCTTAGCCTATAAATAAGAGGTTCTAGTTTAGTATTTTGATTATCCCTCCCTTGCTCTTGCTATGCTCTCATGTGTAGTATGGAGCAATTAGTAGTAGCATAATACAAACACTAGTAATTTGGGTGGTTTGAAGGTTGGTGAGCCAATAGCTTACTAGGTTGTTTAGAAGTTTGGCTCATAATTCAAACTCCTCTTCTTTTGGTCAATATTAATGTTAGTTACTTCTAGTTACAAGTATTGTCATCGCATTAATTTTCCGCAACTTTCATCTTCTTCTTGTGGTTCGATACTTGTGGTTTTTACGTGGTTTCCATTTGCAATTTTAGTTCCATTACAAACCGGAAGTCCGATCAATCATTTTCGGATTCCCAACTTCGTTTGGTTCACGGTTTGTGATTGTATTAAACTCGCTTTGTGTTTCCAAAAATCATAAAAAACCATCCCGCTATTTACGTAACTTGTGATGATAAAATTTTGAGGACTCTCAAAATAATTAAAGGACTAAAGATACATTTGACACAAGACCTTACGTAACTAGTGATAAATTAGTTGGTAAATCATGGTTCTATAATTCCCACTTTATTTTAACGTCGTTGGATTAATTGAATTAATTTCTTATAATTATAGTGTTGGTAGTTTAATCTTAAAGTCATTCTCAAACAAGTTAACTTTTCTAGTTCAAGCAAGGATTTTAGTTACATGCATAGTTGATAAATCACTTATTTTAAAATTAATTAACAAGTAGTTGACGTAATTCCCATTTTCTTTAATTGCTTTTACGATCTTTAAAATTAGGATTTAAAATGATGATGGGCTAACCGTCTCAGTTCGGGGTAAAAAGTAAAGTTGGGACCGAGACCGATAAGAAAATAAAAGGTGAATCGTATCGCATGATTGTCCAAAGTTATTTAAATCAGAGTTATATTTTATGTCGAAATACAACTGATCAACTGACAACTGGTTCGTTGTGTGACGACTTCTTTAAGTTACATAAAATATCGACTCTGAGATAACAAAGGAATGCGATCCCGTCTTTCATTTAATTATTAAATTCGTCCCAACGGATCTTTATACCCTGCACTATTTTTAAATTAATTTCTCAGTAGTTGTTACTCAAAACACCCAATCAAAATATTGTTTTCGAATTCGCCATCTGAGACTCGTTTTTACAGACCCGACTTTCAAGAAGAACTTTTTCACGCTTCCCTGTGGGATCGATATTCGGTACTTTGTATCATTATTACTTGTTAAAAACGGTAGTAGATTGAGATGTATATTTGCGTCAAGATCTACTTATTTGCATTTTAAAAATGTGTGAACACGAAATACCTCGACACAGGCACAAAACATTATAGATCCATATTGCCATCAAATGTCCAATTCCCAATGGTCTATCACACATTTATTCTACAATTGAATATCCTATCAGCCACTTTCTGATAAGAATCGCCAACGTGTAATTAAAAGAGAACTTTGAACTCTATACAGAAAATAAACACACCCGGATGATAAATTCTCGATAGAATGAACTACTTACTGAAAACCCATTCAAAGGAAAAAGAAGGAACCTTCTCTGTAACACCCGGAAAATTTAAAAGGTAAGTTTTCGCTCCCTTAAACCTGTAATTGTATTAATTGAGATTATGAGGACTATTATGCGCACATGCTCACTTTGATAATGCCTTAATAATTTATGAACTGTGTATTCATGATTTCCGTCTGAACCTCGCGCTCGTAATCGAACTTGGTTAGATTTTCGGTCTGGGTTGGGTGTGCCGCGACAATGCCACGTGACTGTGACCAGTGTCATTGTCGCATGGTTGGTACCGTAAGTGTGGTGAAGTCGGCGACAATGCCACCGCGACAATGCCCCTGGGCAAAGTCGCAGGGCATAGTCGCGAGGTGTGTACCGTGACCCTTGGGGAGTCGGAGACTATGACACGCGACAATGCCCAGGGCATTGTCGCCGGGCAATGTCGCCCGCGGTGTCCAGTCTTCTGTTTTTAATCCAAACTTGATATCTCATTTCTCACTTCTTCATTTTCAAAACGGGAGAGCACTCCTTTGGGCGATTTTTGAGCAGCCAAGTTCCCTCCTCTTCAACACTTTAGGGTTTGGTAGTTGAGGTCATTTATGGTGCATTAAACCACCATCCAAGGTCATTCATTGAAGCATTCTACCCAAGATCTTCTCTTCTCAACCAAACTTCACCTATCATCATCTAGGGTTTCCATCTTTTCTAGGTGTTGGTCAAAAACCTAGATAGTGAGTTTACTAAACCTTTGTTAAAACTAGATACACATCATAATCTTTTATTTGATACTTTATCTCTATATGTGCAAATGTTTGGAGGTTTCTTCATGAAAATAGTTGGAAGATGTATGTTTATGGGTGATTTGCATTGATTATGGTTATGTGTATTGTTGTTTGGGATTGTCTCATAAATACATAATGTGGGTACCTTGATATGTTAAATATATGCATATATGGATATTATGATGATTCTAGTTGGAACACCATTTTGGTGATATGTTTATATGCATGATGAGCATGATTTACATTGGGTCTTTTGTTAGACATCATGAGGTTAGACATCATGAGGATAAGGTGGTAATATTATACCCGTAGTTGGTATTGATTTGTGGATTGAAATATATCTAAAGGACCCCTTATAAATGTTATGTGGACGAACCAAGTCAGTACACTAGGAGGATGTAGTCTTGGGCGCCACTGTGATGGTATGTGCCTAGACCTCCGCCACTCGGGGAATTTTCTTAGCGATAGTCTTCGGGTGGGCCGGGCCTTTGGGGTGTTTCTTGTTAAGGGCATCAAGGTATATCGACTCTTGGGTGAGACTTGATTGGTGCTTTGGGTCTCCCCTAATGACTCCACATATGTTGAACACTGGTTAACTGCTGATAAGAATTGTATCTGTTCATGCATGCTTATTATTGTTCAACTCACTAGGCTTTTTGGCCTAACACTTGTTGGTGTCGATGTGTATCTCAGGTTCTAGCGGCGGCGGTCTTAAGCAGGTTTAGTTGCTTGGGGTGAGAGCTTGGGGAATTGCACATGGACGCGTTATACTTTTGGATATAGACCGTTTGGGTCTATAGATGACAACCCTTTTTGTAATCTCTTTTCTGGATGTAGAAATTAGATTAGTTGGTTGTTGTTTACTGTCCGTTAAATTACAATCGTGATTAAACAGGTTATTAATTTTATATTCCCCATTTTTGGGAGGCTCTTGCTATGGCAATTTTAGCATACCTTATGTCTGTTTTCCGGATTTTTGTTATCCCTATTTTTAGGGTGTTACATTCTCACTTCTGAAATCGAGATCCAAAGGCCAAAGTTGTTGCCTGTTGCAGAAAAAAAAACAGGTACAAGACTCCGTGAAACAAAAGAACAAATCGAACATGTTGTTGTTTAGGAAGATGAAATGAACTCAACTCCAAAGCTTTTGTTGGAACAAAGTCAGAAATCGAACTCACTATTCTTACCTTAATTTCTTTGTGCGCCCCAATCTACAATAGAGCAACCTGAAGGTTTTTTGAAATCGATCAACAAAGGGAGAAAGGAGCAGGGAGGGTATAGCAATATGAAAATATCAATAAGTTCATAAATCCATTAAACCCATTTAAACACGCCAAAATAAAAAAATAACGCCAATTCACAAACATAAATGTTCTTAGTTTAAATTTAGGGTTTATCAACGTAAGAAAAGAATAGAAGAAGAAGATACCAGGGCCAAAATCGATATATGGATACTATGAATCCAACATGCGAAATTAGAAACGGAGAGCAGAAACCGAAATGATGAGGTTGGACGCTATCGTTGAGAGAAAGATGAATGAGGAACGAGGATTTCATTCTTTTGCTTTTGAATTTGAATTTGAATATAGATATTTGGGGATGGGTTTCAGACTTTCAGGAGAAGCTCAGAGCGGAACCGAATGAATCTGTGAAAACCTGAAAAGAGTGCATTTGTTACTTGTACATCATGCCTCATTACTTGTAATTAAGAGTTTTTTGAATTTATTGCATAAATTGGTTGTACCATATGCTTAAAGACTTGTCTTTAAGACTTTTATCCTAAATGCTTATATATGTAGTATAGATATATACTAAATATCATAATGTTAAGAAAATAAAATAAAAAATGTTATTTTATAAAACTTCATGATAGAATATATATATATATACTAAATATCATCACGACATATTAATTCGTATATATTTATGATATTTAATTAAATCAAAAAATATTCAATATTAGACTCATTTCGAAGGTAATGACGAAACAATTACAATGGTATAATTTATAAAAAATAAAAATGTTTTTTTCAATGCAATTTAGTTCATATACATTATTTATGTTTATATGATAAGAGTCTAAAATGAAAAATAAAAAAGTAAGGGATTAAAAGAAAACTACATATCTAATTATAAAGGTAGTAAATGTAAGGTATAAATTAAAAAAAATTGAATTAAGGAAAGATTAAATAAGGAATGAATGTGGATTTTTTAAATGAACTTATAGTGTAAAATGCATCCATGTTCATATTTAGGTGGGAAAATGAAAAAAATGGATTCACCAAAAGATGACAGATGTAACTTTCGTTACTTATTTATTATATGTATAGATAGATTAAAAAAGAAAAAGAAAAAAAGAACCCACCGACGGTCCTACACAGCTTCCATGTTCTTCAATCCACCCACCGCCTTTACCTACATACATTATACCTCCATTCAATTCCATTATTGTTGCAACCCACCAAATATCTTTTAATCAATTAAATAAACCCTAATTTTCCATCTGAAATGACCTAAAAGAAGACCATTTTGGAGCATCAAGAGAGAGAGCAAGTGAGCTAAAAAAGGGGTTTATGTTTGCTTGAAGTAAAGGGTACTCATATTCATCAATCATCATTACACATACATACAACATGATGATGTAGATGATGATGATGATGTGAATGGCAGCCATGGATGCTTCAAAAACCTCCACTGTATGTTCTTCAATTTCTCCCTTTTTTTCTGGGTGTTTCTTGTAAGATGTTCTTGAATCTTTGTGCATTTATCTTTTAGATCATCAAGTTGTGTTTTTTACCATCTGGGTTCTGTTAATTTTGTTTCTTTTTTAATGGGATTTTTGTGAAATTGCTTATTTATTGTTTCATGATGTTTTTTCGGAATAACCGTGGGTTTTCGGGCCAGCTCACTGACTAGTTGTGGAACACGAATCGCCTGGTGTCATAGCTGGTGAACCTCCATTGACACAATGGTTTTGGTAGCGACCGGATTCGAACCCTGGAAATATTAGATTTCCGCTACATCCCTTTAATCCTTGGAGCATCTCGAACCTTGGCAACTAAAAAACACCAAATACGGTGGGCTCATTAACACAAAAAATAACCCATTAACTCCAACCACTCTAAAAAACTTAAGGGGACGTTTGATTTGATGGAATGGTTTTGAGGGATTTGGATGTCGTGGAAGGATTTGGAATCTCTAGTGTGTCTGGTTTGTAGGATTTGGGATGAAATTGAATTCCATTATTTATAAAAAAATCATTAAAAAATATAAAAATAATTAAATTACCTTTTATTTAACTGATTTTTAGATAACAAATGTTTTGGGATTTCAAAATCCTGTGTTTGAGGGATTTCATAGAAAATCCTATGATTTCAAATTTGAACAATCCTGCAAACCAAACACGGGATTGGAATAGATTTGAAATTCAAATCCCCCCAAATTCATTCCTAAAAAAATCAAGGGGGATGATTTTGTAGGGAAAATGGTGGGCCCAAGGCTTTTGCCGTTCACACGGCATTATTGCCGTTCAAATTCCACAACCCGCAAATTTTTTGAGGTTTTAGCGGTCGGTGGGAGGCAAATTCAAGGGGAATTTGGTGATTTGCCGGTCCATTGGAGATGCTCTTAATAAGTGTGCAACAACCTAGTTTCTTGATGGTTGATTTGTTGTCATGAGGTTGGATCTTGAATGTGGGGTTTTTAGGTAATTTATATATAGTAATTGATCTAATGACAAGAAAACTTGTTTTTGTTGGTCAGAAATCCAAGCATTTTTGTAAGAATGTTTGCAATTAGCAAGTAGTGGCAAGAAAATCCTCCGAAGGGTCATTGGGCCAGCTATAAATCCTAGCCTTCGTGGAAGTTAAAGGGTTCAAACTGATTGTGCCCAAGTATTTATCATATATAATTATCATATACTTTCAAAAATAATCCTCTGTTAGGGCTCCACATCAGCTAGATTTGGACCATTTATTGTCTATATATGTTGGAACTTGGAACTTACCTTCTCTCCTCAAGGGCTCTTTTGGAGAGTAATCGGAGCATTTGGTCGTAGGACAAAACAAAACAAAAACTTGTTGTTCCACGTTTGGGTTCGTTTGGGTTGACAAGTAGTCTGAGACAGTACTAAGTGGGACCGTTCTTTTATCCGATCAAAATAGGTGGAACAAAAATCAACGAGATGGGACAATATAGGTAAATTACTAAACTACACATATCAAATTAAAACATTAAAACTTTCAACAAGTCTTTCACCCGTCCACCTCACTCTCGCATGTTCTGTCTTGTCCACGTACTAAACGTACCCTCAGTGATTAGACGTAGAAGATAGTAGACATTAATGTGTGCATGTTACATTTTTATAAAAGACTCTACGAATAGTTAGGGATCGAACCCGCCTTCGAAACAACAAGGATCTTGATGGTATGTTTACGACTTACAACGATGGTTTCATATGTTTTAGTCAATGACCAATATTGGAATGTTCATTAGATGTAGGGTTATTCACATGAGTTTTTTATTTATGTATTTTCTATGTGCTTATAGATGCATGGATGTATACGTTATAGTCCACGTCAGCTAGACTTGGATCATTTATTTTCTATATATGTTGGAACCTCCATTCTCTTCTAAAAAGGCTTTTTGAGTGTAATGCGACAGGGTTTCACATATTTTTACATGATATCAGAGTCAAAGTCAACCACCCTGGAAAATTTGTACTCGTCTAGCCCCTCTCGGCACTGTATCCGGCAACCTCTGTTGGAGGGGGCGTGTTAAGAGTCCACAATTGGCTATTTGGATCATTTCTCTTCTATATATGTTGAAAACCTCCCTTCTCAACTAAAAGGGATCTTTTAGAGAGTATTCTAGAGGGGTTCCACGTATTCTCACAGTAGCCGGTAGGAATGCAAGAATGGATGTTTAAAAAAGGTTTATTGGCGGGGGGCCAAGGCCCCGTGGTCCACTTTTGTGGACCCTACAAGCCCTACCTCATAGACTTGCACCGGAAAAGACATCCTGTCTCCCCCCGGATTCGAACCCTGGTAAGGGAACTCCCCCGGATTCGAACCCTGGTAAGGGAACTCCAGGTAGGAGCGTTTACGGAAGGAAGGTGGCCACTAGGCCAAAGACCTAGTGGTTAAAGAATGGATGTTTATGTGTATGCATGTGTGTGTATATGTATATATATATATATAGGGATGGGTTATAGTGCAAACCAAGACATTTGTACAAACCATTATATTAGGAAATAATTGAGATATCTATGGATAATAATCATGATTTATTAAATACGATTGAGATATATATGGAAGAGGATAAGATTCATTTATTATGATCATGACATTGGTTAAGGAAACAAAATAAAATTAGATATTCATTAGACTATATGGACGGCTGGGATTAGTTTGTAAGTTTGTACAAATAGAGGTGGTTTGCATTTGATCTTTCTCCTCTCTCTCTCTCTCTCTATATATATATATATATATGGGCAGGTTCATTTAGGAACCTTAAATGTTTTAGGAATCCAGGAACCACCTATTTTTTGAGCATTCATGATTAATATTATTCGTCATGAATATGTGTCGCGATATTCATTATGAATATTTTTTCACGTTATTCATCATGAATACACACAAAAAGGGTGGTTACCGAGTTCCTAAAATATTTAAAGTTCCTAAATGAAACCCCCCCCCCTCTCTCTCTCTCTATATATATATATATATATATATATATGTATCTTATCTATCTTATTGCGTAAATAGCATAAATTTTTATATTCTATATATCTTCTTCTTTTTTTTTTTGGTAAAAGAGTATCCCAGACCACTTTGGGCCCAAACTAATCTCCTGGAAAACAGGCCTATGGCCCGCGGGCATTCATCCCGTGGTCACAATGCTACGAGTGGGGCTCGAACCCGGGCAACCGCTATGAAGTCCCCAGGCTCTTACCACCACGCCACAACCTTGTGGTTTATATATCTTCTTTTCCTGCAGCCTTGCTTGGATATGGAAGGTTCAACGCTCGAAAACGACATCCTCGGCTCGAAATTGTACCTTAGTCTAGGCCTCAAAGGACGAATTAACCAAAATCCCGGAAACCCGAAAGTTCTAGCCCGTATTTCTTCACTTCTTCAGAAATCTGTCGAAAAGAATGAAACAATGTTGCAAACGACACAAACGAAAGACGATCTTATTACGGTTTTTCATGGCTCGAGAGCGCCTACGCTGACCATTCAACAATACGTTGATCGCATCTTCAAGTACTCGCGTTGCAGCCCTTCCTGCTTCGTTGTTGCATACGTATACATCGATAGATTCATCCGAACGCGAAATATTATTGTGACGTCTCTTAATGTGCATCGCCTTCTAATCACGAGCATAATGTTGGCTGCAAAGTTCATTGATGACGCGTAAGTCTTCTTGCCAAATCTCTCTTTTTAATCCTATACTCCCTCCATCCAAAACAAGTGTCCACAATGAAAAAAGACAGACAGTTTTAGAAAAGTGTAATTATCACGCTTTTATTGAACTAAATTACGGTTGTACCCCTAATAGTAGAGAGAGTAATTAATTTTTCTATCTCATAATTAAGGGTAGAATCGGAAAGTAGACACTTATTTATCAAGAGTGGACACTTATTTTGGAACAAACTAACAAAGAAATGTGGACTTTTATTTTTGGGATATTCATAAAAATAGCAATTTTGGGAGAATGTGCCTCGTAAAATACCAACTTTTTTCCAAATTAGCACAAAATAAACGTTTGGAGGGGTTATTTACAAAAATAGCCATTTTTGTATGGGGTACCTCACAAAATACCTACTGTTTTTCAAATTTAACTCAAAATAGGCACATTTTATCCCCAAAAAAAAACTTTTTACTTGAGAAATGTACTTTTTAGTGTAATTTATTCAATTTTGTGGGTTCATTTCGCAAGAAGACAAGCAAAACCCTCTTTTTTTTAGGATACGGGCCCACAAAATAGAGGGGTTTTGCTCACCTTTTTACGAAGTGGATCCACAAAATTGAATAAAATATACCAAAAAGTACATTTTGCAAAAAACAGGTTTTCGCAAAATATTGGAAAAAGTTGGTCGTTTTTGTGATGGTTCGTCTACAATTATAGCTATTTTTGTAATTATCTGTTCGAGTTCCATATCAGTTAGATTTGGACCATTTTTTTGTATGTGTTGGAATCTCCTTTCTTTTCTAAAGGGCTCTTTTGGAAAGTAATCTGATTGGGTTCCACATATCTAATATTATCCTTTGTTAAAAGACCAAGTTATGAAAAGGGGTCAAAATTTTGGCTTTTCTTAATTGCAGATTCTTCAATAATGCATACTATGCCAAAGTAGGAGGAGTGACAACATCAGCATTGAATAGATTGGAGATGGAATTCCTTTTTGGAATCAATTTTCGACTCTACGTAAGTCTTTCCACATTTGGAAAGTATTGTTCGGAATTGATGAATGAAGCTTCAGAAGAGGCGGCGGCGGTGATTCAGATAGAACGACCGCCGCTACATGCCAACACTATTCATAGTGCTTGTGGAATCAATGAGAATTGGTTGAAGAACGATGACTCGAGTTACCATCCCACGATTGGAATACATATAAAATGAAATGAATCTTTTTTTGTATATTATATAAAACTGAAAGCGTACTCGCGCAATGCAGCGAGATACATCACGATTTTAATGTTCATTTTATTTTTTTGTCGTTTTACAATACGATTTTGGATGGTTTTGAAAAAGTGATAATGTTTTTTTTTTTATAAATTTGTTTAATTTAGGCTTAATAATATAACGTCTTTTATATAAAAAAAATTAAGTATTTTGTTAGAATTTAATGATTATCTTATATATTTTAATGATATCTAGAAAAAATAACAAATTATATATTTAATAATATAATTAAAACAAATTTATATTAATATAATATATTAAGTAATAGTGATAATGAAAAGGTCTGCATAAAAGAAAGGTCCTGCAAATACCAAATTGGTGGGTGTTATAAGCCTGCAGTAGTAATATGTATTTTGTGCTTTGATACTTGTAAATTAAGAAAATTTTAAAATCTTACATAAAATGATGGTACCTTGTGCCTAATAATTTGTATTTAAGAGTTTTTTATCCGTGTTTTATAATATAGTATAGATTATGGTAGAGAAGGGACAACATTCATTATGAATGTGATGAATGATTATGTAGAAAATGATTTGTAGCTCAAGCACTAATGCCATGACTTGTGGTAGAGAAGGGACAACATTCATTATGAATAAAAGCTCCAACTATTTGGGGTTAAGGGTATTTTCGGAATTAGGGTCATGAGTGTGATGAATGACTCTTTAGAAAATGGTTTGTAGCTCAAGCCCTAATGGCCATGTCTTGAATAAAGAAAAGATCCAACGTTCGGAGTTGATGAATGAAGCCTCCAAAGCCATTGACAGTGCTTGTGGAATCAATGAGAAATGATTGAAGAACGATGATTCAAGTTATCATCCCACGATTGGAATATATGTATCTTTTTTTGTATGTTATGTAAAATTAGGGTCATGAGTGTGATGAATGATTCTTGAATTCTTTAGAAAATGGTTTGCAGCTTAAGCACTAATGCCATGTCTTGTGGTAGAAAAGGTGTAACGACCCGAACTTTAATTACATCAAAATGTAACTATCCATACCAAAAACGATGGCCCCAAGCCTACAATTCAAACAAGGTTTGCAAATACAACCTATTACACAACTGAGTCTATAAGGAAACTACTACAAGGAGTCTTCTAGCTCCTGGAAATAGCTCACATCTTCTCCTTACCCTTACCGGTACTTGCTACCTTGCGATAACCTGAAAAAGGGTTATAGTTTTGAAAGAGCGAGGGTTAGACCGATGGTCTAGTGAGTCCCCTCCAAACGCTACTGCAACAGTTCAAATATTATTTAAAACATTTAAACAAAGCCTTACGCCTCACGAGCGTAACTCATTCTACTGACCAAACATTTATCACACTTTACGCCTCGCGAGCGTAACTCACACTACTGACCAACACTGCCGTCAAAGACGGTATGTCTGTCTCGTACTGCCTTATTTTGGGGACACACCCCAATGGCATAAACAGGCCACACTCCCCGGTACGATCAGGCGGACCACACTCCCCGACTTAGGTCAAAACTTCTGAATTAAATGTATGCATACATCTAATCATCAACAATATATAAAACGAGTTTATATAAACATAGCATGAACATGCCAACATAATTAAATCAACCTCTTCAATAAACCTTCACAAACTTTTGATAATAAAGGCGTGCAGTTCAGAAACTCACATTTATCAAATAACTTTCGTAATCGTAAACGGATTTAGTTTGAAAGACTCACCTCAGATCCTTCTTGCTTAAAGTCCGCTCTCTAACGATTCCCTACCTACGACAACATCGATAAATCGGTAAGCCAAAACGCAGATAACACTCTCTCCCTCTCTAAACATTTCAAAAACGATACACTGCCACCCCGATCGAGACCACACCGGTCGACGTTCGACACCGGTCGGCACCACACCGGTCGACACCGATCGGTACACACCGATCGACACCAGCCACCGACCCCCCCCCCCCCGGGCCCGGTCGACATTCAAACAAAGTCGCCCAGGGCGATTCAATACTTCGCACAGAAAATCAGATCCTCAAATCGCCCAAT
The DNA here is from genome assembly GCA_954870635.1 of Arctium minus. Lineage (NCBI taxonomy): Eukaryota > Viridiplantae > Streptophyta > Magnoliopsida > Asterales > Asteraceae > Arctium > Arctium minus. The sequence goes on along the minus strand of OX941095.1, from coordinate 69,317,775 downwards.
GACACGGATAAAAAGCTCAGCAACGAGATCATTTACCGACTATAACACTTAGATGGGAGTATTAAGCTAGAATCATACCTTGATTTGAAGAAAAACGATCGATCCTTCAAGTCCTACCCCTCTTTCTCGCCCTCAACCAAACTTAGGAATGAAAAGTGAGAAATATCTTAGGGTTAAAACATATCTATATATAACCCAAGTTTCATTTAACCCCCTTGAACTTTGGGTCTTGCTTAACTTTTCACCCAACTATCAAAATTATTGAAAATTATGGATCCGGATATTACAAAAGGGACAACATTCATTATGAATAAAGATTCAACAAGTGTTATTCATCTCCAACAGATTTGCTATTTTAGAGATTTTAGAACAACTTATATTATTATAATATTCTATAATTTATCATCCCAATACATTTTTTTAAAAAAAACTTAATATAAAATAATAAAAATTGAATTTCATTAGTGGAATTGAATAAAATAATCATTTATCTCTCCTACCATTAAGTTTTAGAAATTCTCTAAAACTTGAAAAAATTTCAACTTTTTCTATTATAGCAAACAAGATAGCAAAGCTGTTGGAAAGGTTTAGAGAACAAAAACCCATTTTTTTCTATTTTAGCAATACTGTTGGAGATGCTCTAAATTAATCAAGGAAAAAAAGGACCATATAGCTACTTCTAGGGAGTAAAATAGGGCCTATTTATAAAAACAGCCATTTTGGGTAAGAGTACCTTATAAAATGACCATTTTATTGGTCATATTTAAGTTTTATAACCTTAAATGCATTTAGTTAAAATATGACTTCTTCACAAGTGTCCATTGGTTAAAAACATGAAGCAACTTTACACGCCTTTGATCTAAAGTACAGATGCTCGGCAAAAATCCTAAGTCCACTGCCGGTACGATGCACAAGCATCATTAATCTAATTAACAACCGTCACCAAAATGTGAAATTTCCGATCGATTAAGCAGGACGAAAAGGCCAGTGCATACTTTCTGGTTCTAGTTCTGTTCAACATGATTACTAACAATAGGATCCTACCGTTTCTTCAACAATAGAAACTAATCACTTTCTGTACATCTAATCTTCTATGTCAAATCAAAAGAACAAAGCTAAACCATCTATTGTCGTATGTCGGTTTCCATTGGCCTCGTAAGTGTCGTCGTGAAGTAATTCCGCATCTCTGGCAAAATCCGCTGGACCAGACTTACATACCTGGAAGTTTTATTTCAATTTAGCCACATATCAACCAATAGAGATACACAAGGCCCAGATCTTTCAATCCCGTTTTTGGTGAGCGAAAAAAGAGGCCAAACTATTTTAAGCTCAGGTTTGGTCAGGCTTTAGGGTCGTAAAAAAGCCTGAGCAAGCCCAATCAGGCTTTTTTCAACCTAAAACCCAACCCAACTCAGGCCCATTTTTAGTGAGCGAAAAAAGGCCAAACTATTTTAGGCCCAGATGGGGTCGGGTTTGCCTAAGCTTTTTTACGAGCCTGCCCAAAAAAAATCGGCCTGATCGGGCTTTCAGGCTTGGCTTGGACCGGGCTTTTTTCAAGCCGCACCTAAGCCAGGCTTCGAGATTAGGCTTTTTTGTGCATCTCTAATATGGAGTAGAGATGCACAAAAGGTCTTAAGCAAGGCCTAAAAAAACCCAGGTCCAGCAAGCCCAAAAAGCCATGCTTGAAAAGCCTGACCAGGCCCAAAAAAGCGGGCTTTTTATGCATACTGTAAATTGGCTTGGAAGATCCAGTCCTTGTGCATGTCTAAACCCAAAGGACCAAACGAAAAAAAAGGTACTTTTCGACTACATTAAAATGAGATCATACCATGGTTTTGAATCTAATTTGTCAAAGTTCTCCAAAACAAACAGAATGCAGGCATTCTTTAATGAGAAGGCATTGAAGGACTCCGATAAGTCATACATAAGTGCTGCATTGTCGACCCGTATATTCTAATACAAAGAAGGTAGAAAAACCATCGCTTGTTAACTAACATGCATAACAAATATCAGAAAGGGCATAAATGGAATTTTAAAAAAATGCAATTCACCTGTGCAATGGAGTATTCACAAAGACGCTTAAGCCCCTCGAGAAGATACTGATCAGCAGCTCGAAGAAGATCCTGGGCTATTCTTAAATTTACCTCTACTGATCCAGTGTATATATACCTGTAAGCAGAAGATATCAAGAGATGGAGAGGAGACGTTAAACAGTTAAAGCTATGTTTGGCAAACTATCTGATAAGCTAGTTGTTATCAGATAAATTAGTTATGTTTGGTAAAAACTAACTGATAAGTTAAATGACAATATAAAATAACCTAAAATGATCTAATGATAGTAGGGGTATAATTGAAGAAAAAGTAGAAAAAAAGCTCTTTGAAGTAGCATTTCAAAAGGTTAGCTTATAGCTAACCAATTGGGGATTTCGTAATTAGCTAAAGAAATAAGCTAGCTTTTGGTTGCCAAACATGGTCTTAATGTGCCATCAATCACTTGTAAAGCATGCGGTCTATCATCTTCATTCAAAGCATCTCCAAAAGATTCTTTAAAATGAAAAAAATGAAGATTTTGAAGTTTTTAACCTATTTTTTTGCTCCAACAAATCCTCCAAAATTTTCTCAAAAAAAAGGAATATAAAATCTCCAATTTTCAGAATCCCTCAAAAATTAAATGGCTAAGGAGAGAAAAGTTATTCTATTGTTCCAACCAATGATGGTGAATATATTATCATTTCATATAAAACCTATTCAAAAGTTTCTTGGAATATTGAATCTATTGATTATTTTAATATTGTACTTAAATTTGAAATCTATTGGAGTTGAATGTAATTTTTGGAGAGATTTTACAAACATCTCTAAGAGTTGTGTTATAATTTTTCTAAGATAGAGTATCTAAAATCAACATCTCTAAAACAAATTACATCCAACTCCAACTCTATTTTAGTGATTCCAACATTAATTATATTATTAAAATATTCTATAAGCTCATCATCCCAATACACTTTTAAAAAATTTATAAAAAATTATAACACCTTCAACCTCATTGGTGGAAACAATTAAAATAATATATCTCTCCTAAATATTAAGTTTTCGAGATTTCTACCTTCTATTTTTTTTCTCTCTCTATTTTAGCATACACTTTGGCATAGCTATTGGGGCAAAAAAAAACTCCTAAATCTCTACTTTAGCATAGCCATTGAAGATTATAACTTTTATTTCCTCAATTTTGGAGAAATTATATTGAATCTGTTGAAGATGCTCTCAAGAACCAAAAAAGACAACGGAAGAGACACATACCTCATCATTAACTCAAATGTCTCCCATCTTATATTTGGAATTTCAACGTCTTTGGCATCTTTCTCCTAACAATGCATTCATATAGAACATCAAACGAGGAAAAAAACACGAATGAAAGAAAAAAAAGCTGCAATCATGACGAACCAAACACATGACAAGTTGTAGTATGCTACAAGTTCATTGTGACTAACCCTGTAACCACCATCAAACATTGCTCGAAATGCATCAGAAGAAGCAAGCAGACAAATTCTGTGAGCATAGAACCGTTTGCCTGAAACCAAAAATACAGAATGACATTCCAACCTTCGATTAAAAAAAGGGATATTTAGGTATATAACCTCAATAAGATTTTAATCAAAACCATGACCTTATGAGTATAAGAGGGAAGATCATGAGAAGGTGAGAAGTTCCATGATTACATGTGATACGAACACGTAATCATATATGCTTAAACACATCCAAAAGAGAAGCAGGCAATTTGGTGAACGCAACCAAAAGCGCAGGTAAGGTCCATCATTATATGTCGGTCAACGGCTCAACGCAACATGTGTTTAATCATATGTGATTAAGTGTTCGTATGACATGTAATCATATGTAATCTTGGAACTTCTCGCCTTCTCGTTTGACTCTGACCCATGAGTATAAAACCGCTTTTTGTTTTAATAGGTCAGAAGGTCATGGATTTAATTAAAATCTCATTTAAGGTTATACACTTAAATGACCCAATAAGAAGTCGCAAGAAATTGGTTTCTCTTAGGGAAAAAACTTTCTACCTTCAATGAGGAAAGTTACATCAGAAAGTGTAGGGTTGTTCACATATTGCTCACCCAAATAGACCTGTAACAAGAGTTACTTGAAAGGTTTATCTTCTCATATGTAGAGCTGAACTCATCAAAAATTCACATGGATCATCTCTAAATAAGAATATTCAGGCAAATATTATGCAACACTTTCAGAATCTTTTTTTTCGAATTTGAAGCCAAAAAACATTTCTCGGTGGAAAAAGCATGCAACGGCATATAAAATATTGCACCGGAACCTCCGCTTTAATATAAAAAAGATGTCACAGGTTGCCTTAATCAGTGTTGTAAAAGGCGCGTCAAGGTTAACCCCCATGGCACACCATGACCTGATGTACGATTTTTGTAAGGCGTTATTCTTTTTGAATTTTTTTATATTTTAGTCTTTTACCTTTTAGTACATAACATACTTGTATATGGTCTTAGACATAGATATGTAGAAACATTGGTAAAACATTTTTTCTGTTCAATATCATTAATTCATTGAATAATAGCAGAAAACATGACTATATGTATATAATTATATATTAGTCATGCCTCAAAAAACATCATGGTCATGGGCATGGCTCCCAAGGCTAGAGACTGACCTCCCTGCCACGCCTCACCCTATTTATGGGCTTATGAACCAATTATCATATAACTGAGAGAACTTTATTAAATTTACTAAAAGCAGAAGAAGAAGAAGAAGAAGAAGAAGAAGAAGAAGAAGAAGAAGAAGAAGAAGAAGAAGAAGAAGAAGAAGAAGAAGACGAAGAAGAAAACTAACCTGGGATATTGGAGATGAAGGTCCTGCATCCACAGGAGAAAGTGTGCTAGCTTTTTCAGCCAACTTACACAAAGCCACACAGCTAGCTTTTTGATGCTTTGGTTTGGCTGATTGTAAAAGCTCCAAAAGTAAATCAAGTCCTGAAAAGTTTCATCAAATATATCGAAAAATGTTGTAAAAAATCAGGTTGCTATACAAGTAAAATGTGTAATGTGCCAGTCATTTTAACAAAGAACATGTTGTTTGGTTTAATAAGCCTAAACACTTTACCATTGCCATCAACAAATATTGATTTCTGGTCATCAGGGGAAGCGAGATGCGCAAGAGCCAAGGCAACTCGTCTTTGAATAGTTATCTCAGACTTGTGCATTAGGTACAACAAATGGCTCAATACCTGAGAGGAAAAATATCATGTGTATTTATCAAGTGATACTGGAAGCTTAATGATATATAATATATTACAAAATATGAATGCATAGGGTTACTGCCGCCGTTTCATTTCCCGCAGGGGACGCGCGCGCGCACCGGGGGGGGGGGGGGGGGGGGGACGGGTCAAGTAATAGCTTACAAAGTTGCATGATATGAACAAAGTGACCATTTTTTATTTAAGACCACAAACCATTTTTAGCCTAACATGTATTCCGTCTGTCCCAAAATAAATGTCCAAAAAATGAAAAGGCAGAGAATTTTAGAGATGTGTACTTATCAAACTTTTTAATTTACTAAATGACAATTTTACCCTTAATAACAGAGGGAGTAATGGATTTCTCCATCTCATAATTAAGGATGAAATGGGAAAGTAGGCACTTATTTATGGAAGTGGACACTTTTTTTGGGGGGAAATTAAAATAGAAATGTGGACACTTATTTTGCGATTGGGAGTAACAAACTTGGTAGGCAACACCAAATACTTATCTCCGAGATTTCATTTACCTCACCAGTATCCCATACACTTCTTATGTTCATTTGAGAAGAGTTAGGGATCATAAACATAGTCAAACAAGAATACGGAAAAAAACACATATTAAGTGTAACTGTTACATTTCTAGGAACTTTGAGAACAGTCTGTAAAGGCCACCTATATGAAATATATGACAAGGATAATCCATTTTAAGACTAGAGGTAATAATTACGAAATTACCCTTCCATGAATTTTCTCCTCCAATCTTTTCAATGTCTTTGCTACACATTCCCGAGTTGGCTGCACAATTACCATTAGCTCATAAACTCAACCAATCAAGTGTTTTTGTCTCAAAAGCAACAGTGGTTCTTGAATTACAGAATAAGATCATCTAAGCAAGACTAAAAGAAAGGATTGTTTGCAGAAAGGCATCAGTGATAAGAAGCAATTACTTGAACAACGAATTCACCATCCAGCAGCTTTTGAACACCTCCAACCCTAATAAGATCAGCAACATTATCCTATAAAAGATTTCCAGCAAGTTGAAAGATATTGCTTGCAGGTATAATATGAATTCTAATGTTCTTGCAAGTTCAAAGTTACCTCATTATCTGCAAGACCATACAAAGCAAATGCAGCATTGTGTTGCAGAGTGCCATTTCTAGAATCAAGAAGTTTCAATAATGGAACAATGCCGCCACTGTAGGCAATACCGGCTTGGTTGTGAGTGTCCTGGTAGATGAGGAAAAAAAACAAGCCCCAAAACTCAAACATGGGTGCTCAATAATTTACACATACATGTATATATATATATATATAACTAATATGAAACACATTTACACAACCAACCAGTACTATTAGAAGACATGTGGAGAGGGATGTTACATGACAGTGAAACATATAAGCAATCTAGGTGATTTCTAGAAAAGCTCCAGATGCTAAGTCGGTCTTGTGACAAACTGACAATGACGAATCTTAACACTATTCCATTTTTATTTCTAAACTTTGGTATTTTTTTTAGTTCAATACAAGTCATTTATATCCAAAAAAGGTCAGACAAAATCACTCAAAAGTTTATGACCTCTATGACAAAGTGTTAAGAGAAATAAAACCATCGAAAAACCCCAAAAATAAGACTTTGTATATTGTTTGAATCAAGTAAAAGAACAGATCTTGGACCAAAAATGCAATAGCATAAAGACATCATATAAAAGACCAGATCTTGGACCAAACATTATTACCTGTGCTAACCTCCCAAGTGCAAAGGCTGACATTTCCCTTAGTTGAGCATCTGGAGACTGCAACATCTCAATTAGGGGACCAACAGCACCTCTTTGAGCTATGTGCACCTGCAAAAGTATCGTCTTGGTTTTTATGGCTTATGGTAGACTACTGAAGATGGAAAAAGTGATCAATCAATAAAAACAATTTATTTTATTTTTGGCTATAGGATTACAGTGCATGCTAATCGATGGATAAATGAGTAGCAGTTTGAGCAACCTTGCAGTCTGTATCAGCAGCAGCAAATTGTCCAAGAAGTAAGGCAGCTTCTCTTTGGGTCTCCGAACATGTTGAACTGTTGACAAAAGATCAAACTTAGAGAAGACCAAAAGTGAACGAAGGTTTTTTCCAAAAAAAAAAGTGGAGGTTGCACAGGAGCAACTGCAAGTTAGTGCAGCCCAAAACTTTCCCTCATGTATTTGTTCTGCTGAGGGGTAACCTATCTGAATCCTTTTCTTTTGCAATAAAATAATAGTGATCTTAGTTATGAGAATTGATCATAAAACTTATCAGCTAAAAATATATAATACATTGTAAACAATTTAGCTCAATTTACAGAGCACTTTAACTTCAATCAATAAAATTGTGCAAGGCTTTCTACCATGTGAAGACACCTTTGATGTTCATATTAAAGGTACATGGTATACTAGAAATACTTGCACATACACCATAGATATACAAACACACACACATTTATATGATAAAACATTGTAGCCAGATGTCTATTTAAGTAACACAGCCATAGATCAGGACAGTTTTATCGCACTTTTTTAGAAGTAGCAAAAGTTTGCAATCTAACTCAAACCCCTTATAGTTTTAGAGCAAATCATGACATTTTGTATTTCCATAAGCTGCATCTGTTTGCCCTATTTCAACATTCTAAACTGCAAAGCTGGAAAGTATACAGAACCCTGGTCATAACTGGATGACAAGTGACACTTGTTTATGCAAATGAACAGCAAATCCTTCCAAATATAGTTATCAACACCTAGTCATAGACTCATCGTCAGTGGAGGAATATTGTGGTACCTAAGCAATTCAATTACAGGCTGCAATGCTCCAGCAAGAAGAACTTCCTTCTTTATATCTGGGGATGAGTGGACAAGATTGCCAATCACACCAACCTAAAAGACCATTCAAAATCCATTGTAAACTACAAGCAAATATCTAGTTGGAATTAAGAGATGGTATAGTAACTAACTGCTTCATAGTGTATGGCAGCATCTTCTGACCGAAGCATTAGAACAAGCTTGGGCAGAGCATTACAGTCCACTATCTGCAGATATTTTAGAGTATTGTTAAAACATTTTAGGTTTTTGTCCCAAAAACAAGTTCCACTAACCCGCATAAGCATCAACCTGGGTTTTGTTTTCATTGTTTTTGAACGCTAGTGTACGCAAGGCCCCTGCTGCAGCTCTCTGCACTTTCACATCAGTGGAATCTAATAATTCAACAAGAGGAGGAATGCCGCCTTCAACCCTAAACATGAAAAAATGTGGTGAAAGGGAGGTGCTAAAATACCTACATTGCAACTGCAAAACGTGCAAAGAAACTAACCTAACACAGGTCTTGATGTTGCTATTTTCATGAGCAAGGTTGGTGATTGCATCCGCTGCTTTCCTTATGGCACCGTTGACTGTTCGAACATTTTGGCCATCCCTGTGCCTCTTAAGCAGAGCAACCAGATGAGGTAGCGCTCCAGCATCAACTATGACTTGTTGATGCTCAGGCTGTTAAACAATGGAAATCATAAATGCCATTCTTCAGTGAAGTGTATACCAAGTAAAATATATATATAGCAATTTGGATATGAATTTTTCTAAAACAATCGTGGATTTCAGATCTGTTCAGCATCCAAATTACCACATTACAGAAACTTGTAAATAAACAAAAAGTATATAGCCAGCTTCAGGAATCTAGTGTTTCCCTAGTTTTTCCTTGCCAAAACCCACACTATGTGTATCCAACAAAAGCTTTTGACCTGACTTCTGTGACCAAGGGACAGAATCAACTCCTTTGGGGTTTCTTTCAACAATATAGCAGGATTATAATTGAAAAAAGCAAAAAAATGGACAATTTGCAACTAAAACAAAAGAGAATGATTACAACATGCATATAGCTGTGGTTTTATTGTGGCATACAAACCAGTTGTTCATAGAAGCCATGGTAAGCTACAAAGTACTCTATTTATTAGGAAACTTGACTGGGAAAAATACAGCAGAAAATATAACCTAGCCTGCATAATACAAATTAAATAGCAGAAAAGAAAGGGGAAGCTGAAGCATTTCTCTGGCTGCTTGCTATAGGTTGACGATTACAAATGTTAATCCTCTGTAAGTGGCGGTAAAAGCCTTCTATGTATACCTCATTGGTGCAAATGGACCTTACTCTTTTATTTATTAATGGCTACCAAGTTATTCCATCATGACCCACATTTACCCATTCACCACATCCAGTCCAACTAATTAGCATAACCACCAAATCTACATGCTTAACCGCCAGAAGAGTCATGTGACAAACATCTATAAGTAGGATGATTTCACCTTTTCAACCGCCTCTTCTTGATATATCACAAGTATTCTTAAGTGTGTGGAAAAATATATCAACATATCTAGATTTTTTAATGATTACTATCATTGCTACAAAAGATTTTTAATGCTGAGCACTTTGCTTGCATCTTGTTGATTGTGTTTATAATCTTCCTGCATCCAACCAACCTAGCTAGGTGTCTTTGAGAATCATCAACACTCTCACTCGTTGATTTTATATAAATGTTTCTCTTTTAAAACATGTTAATCAGTCAGCTCAGCCAAATACATTGTACAGCATCAATGGGTCTTCGTCTGCCAATCTTAATAAACTGATATTGAATAGGAATGATACCCGCTTGTTGATCTATGGCCTATTCATCCTGAATAATGTCTAAAATTCCAAACTGAGAACATGCATCACCAAATATCAAAGTTAACATCATTGAACATCCACATTAGTAGAAAACAATGAGAAGTGCCATGAAAAGGGTATATATCAAGGCCTGTCAACCAAAGATAAGTGTCCAAAAGATGGTGATATATACCATGCACCAAAGCTTGATGCTTGAGTGTAGCTGGATCATCCACATGTGCATAGTGTGGCACCACGTATGCATCATGAAGAATATGTCAAATGCCTTTCACAGCATAATATATATGCAAATGAACATCTTGAATGCTCAATCAGGTACATAATTTCAAAGGATGCCACAATATTATTCAATTATAGTTGATGGATTAAAAGCTTTAATGATACCTTGTGGCCACCTACTATTTCAATCAAAGATTATTGAGCAAGAGCACATCCACCAAGTCACTAACAGTTAATCTTTCAGGAAAATAATTTAGAAATTCATAGCAAACAATTTATCGCATTAAGAGCAATGATTTTATCAAACAAGTCTTTCAGGTACAGCTTTATTTCAGTTCACAAGTTTATAACTTAAAAAGGGACAATTTGATACTCCAATTGAAACACATCTATGCATGAAAAGACATGTCACAAAGAAGGAAGAGGTCGCATAACTACCTTTATTGCAAGAAGCCCAAGGGTAAAAGCACTTCCTTTCTCCACATCATGCTCATATGGCCTTAGACCAGTAACAGCCTCTTTAGGCAACTGTGGTTCTTGAAGATGTTGCACCAGGAGTGGAACAGCACCAGATTCTACGATCAAGTTGACAATATCCTCTACAAACACATGGTTATCAAGTGAAAATTTTAGCCAGTGATAAACAAAAGCATAACTCACATCACATCAACTAAGAATTATTCAACTTATCCATCCCAGTAACACAGCATCAGCAGCTACTCACCCAAAAGACAAATTAATCCAGAAGCACGAAACTAAAGGTGATGGGCACAGATTAACCTAATTATATATATATATATATATAGAGAGAGAGAGAGAGAGAGATACATCACAGTGATCACACGAAGTAAGAATAAAATCTAAACACAGAATTTAAGAGAACAAACAACAAATATATTAAGATTTTGCCGGCTACTTAGCCGCCGCAAATCTACTCACCGATAAGACGAATTAATAGAAAACCACGAAATTAACAGGTCATAGAAACAGATAAACAAAATTATACATAAAATTATCACGAGGTAAGAATAAAATCTAAAAACAAAATTTAAGAGAACACGAGGTGAGCATATTAAGATTTCGCCGGCACAATAGCATAAACCATAGAGACCTGCATGTTAGGAGTTATCAATCATAAAGTAGAAGTATGTATATATTTATGTAGAAAATCTACAAAAAATGGAAGATTCTTATACAAAACAATGAACATCAAAACAACAAAACAAGAGATAACATCTCAATAATCGTACTTGTAATAACAAACAAAAACAAAAACTTCAACAATAATTATATATATACACACACCGACACACGGTGAGTCGATCAAAAGAGGATATACGCAAACGAAACCAAACCGAATCAGATTTCGTAGCGTATAAATTGAAAATCTAAACACGATAAACGAAATCCATACCGTTCTTAGCGAACTCGGAGAGGATGCTAATAGAGCGTTTAGCTAGGGCACGATCTGCTTCAATCGAAGAATAAGTAATCTCAAGGACTTCAACCTGAGCACGAATTTCAGATATTAGATCCTGTTGAGAAACATCTTCAGAGAAACACATGTGACGATCTTCGATCAATTCGTCCTGCAGCTTCCTCTTCAGGCTTCTTCTGACGGAGTTTGTAGGTTGTTCATGGCGTCTCCGATCCTCCATGAGAGAGTGGATTGAAGGTGAAATTGGGGAAAACAAAAGTTACGAGGAGCGTGTGAAAGTGAAAACGAAGTTGTGAAGAAACAACTTCTTTTTTTGGGGGGGTGTTAAAATAAATGAATTTTTAGAGATTGAATTGAACACCCGCCTTCTAAGTTGAATAAATGTGTTTTTCGCCCCTTTTTTTGAGATTTTTTGTGCTAACATGCGCTCCCGCGTTAAATACTTTAAGCAAATAGATGCTAATCTGCGCACACAACTCTTATATTTATATTTGTTGTTGTGAAATAAAAATAAGAGCAAGACTATAGATTTGGTACCTATGTTCATAAAAACGTTCGAATTTGATCACTTAACTTCATTTATTACAAATTATGACTCGTCGTATGTCGTTTGTAACCAATTGATCCCTCGCTGTAACGGCCACTTCATCTGTTAGAATTAAGGCGAAATGACAAAAATACCTTCACAGTTAATGAATGAGTGGATGGTCATTAGAGAGAGGGACCAATTGGTTACAAAACGACATACGACGAGTCTTAATCTATAATAAATGAAGTTTATGGACCATTTTCGTAAAACCCAACGAACCACAAGGACCAAATCCGTAATTAACTCAAGAGTAGATTACGTTTTTGTTCCTATGGTTTATTAAAAATTGTGAATTTCGTCCCTATGGTTTTAGATTTCGGTTTTTGTCCATATGGTTCGCAATTCATTTATGTATTCGTCCCATAGGCCAAAATGTTACTTTTTAGTATAAAGGACTATAATAGAAATGAACTGTAAACCACATGGATGAAAAAAACAATAAATTTAAATCATAATGACGAAAAAAATAATGAATTATAAACCATATAGATGAAAATCGTAATTTAAAAATCATAATGATAAAAATAGAAATTTTCAACGAACCACAAGGGACCAAAATCATAATTTACTCAATAAAAAACCATAGGGACCAAAATCATAAATTCGATTTTGAATTGGGTAAAGACAAAAAATTCGATAAAATAACGAAAATGTCTCTGGTATAATAAAAAATTTAACGGCTATTAAAGAAAATGACCAAATCCGAACGTTTCCGCAAAAACAAAAAGTGTTACGTAAGAGTGGCGTAAAGTTAGTTATTCATGATAAAGGGGGTGACCCGATATGAGTCTGTTTACAATGTTAAAACCAACCATCAACCCCCGAAACTAGAGATGGTCAGATTGGTTTGACCCGGTATGGGACCGGTCACAAAAGGACAATCTCAGACCGAGATCGATTTAAGCCTGGTTCGGAACTGATTTTTGGCCATTTATACATAAAATACACAAGCAAAATGTCATATGTAATAAGTGGATAAAGTTATTTATCCATGACAAAGGGTGCACTTGATTCGGTTTAAGTACGCACTTAAAAGAATCGAACGAGTGTGCATCGAGGCTTATTGGCATTCGTTCGTTTAACTTAACAAAAAGAACAAACACAAACATATAATTGTTGGCATGGACCGAGCCTTAAAATTTCACATAACTTATAATCGGTTCCGAACGGTCGAGCTATAACCAATCCTTTAGAGATGGCCAAATTGAGCCCGGTCCTGCCCGAGAGCGATTGGGGCCGGTTATGGCCCAAAGTCCGAAACCTGTTACACATTTTATGGGATTTCATATGTATATGCCTATTTTTTTTAAAAAAATTCTTTATAAATTATAACACAAGTTTTTCAAGTTTTTTTTCCCATGATTTTCGAGTTCAAGTTTTTCAAAGATTATCTTGTAACACCCTGAAAACAGGCTAACAAAAATTTCCGGAAAACTGAAAATGTGATATATAAATGTCATAGCATGAGCTATCCAAAAATGGGGAATTAAAATACCTGTTTAATTACATTTTGTAATTATAAGGGAAATAAAACAGCAACCGCCTAATCTAATTCCTCAATGGAAACAAGATTACAAAAAGGGTGTCGTCTATAATCCAATGACATTCTTCCCAAAAAATGATCCTTTGATCCCCAATCTCACACAATCCCAACTAAGCCTTATTGGCAACGGCGACGCTAGAACCTGATATACACATATACAACAAGCAACTGTTAGGCCAAAAAGCCTAGTGAGTAATACGACAGTTAATATATGCATATAAATTGTTTCGACACTTAAATGTCAAAGATGGGTTCCACAACTTGAATCAATGGGGGAGACCCATAACACCAAACAAATCCCACCCAAGAGACGAGATACCCTAGTGTCAAGCTCCAAAAGCAACACCTCAAGGCCCGACACATTCGAGGGTACAACGACGACATTGCCCCAAATGACGGGGGTCTAGGCACATACCCACACGGTGGCGCCCAAGACTATGTCCTCCTAGTGATCATTTGACTTGGTTCATCCATACCTCTCATGTATGTCCAAATAGTATTTTAACTCTTACAATGCATATTCAACACAATGTAAAACATTTCCCAAATCTTTACTTCCAAATAATTATATGCAAGGAACTGTGATTTCATTTCTACCTTGTTCAAGCATATATGGTTAAACATGGGAATAATTACACATAAAGTGAGGAAGATTTCCCAACACATAAAATAACCATACCATAAAATTTCATTAATAAAATACCCTTCTTTACTTGCTCATATTACCAACATCTATACCTTTTTATCATTCAAATTCCCATTCCATATTCCAAGTTTCATAGAGTAAAATAACAAAATATAAAGAAACCCTAGTTTTCATTTAATGGAGATAATGACAAATATGCAAGTAAATACATGTATCTCATTTAAAAAGGGTTTAGAATACTCACAACCTAGGTTTTTAGATAAAAACCCCATAAAATAGATGAGATGGGAAGAAAGCTAAATCTTGAGATTCCAAGCTTGAAAGATGGCCTTTAATGACTCGTATAAGAGGTTTGTTGAAACTTTAATGGTCCTCAACAACCCTTGGTGCATTAATGGAGGGAGAGGTGCAAGTGGGAGTGAAAATCGCCCCAAGATCGCTCCTACCCGAACCCTAGATCTGAATGTGAAGTTATGAAATGAAAAGGGGACGTACCGAAACCCACGGGCACCCCGCGACTTTGACATGTGTCATAGTCGCCGGCAATGTCGCCGAGAGTGTCTGGTCATTCGATTCCTCGTCCGAAAGTCTCGTTTAACAGATTGAAGTGACCTATGGAAATCATTTATATGGTTGAGGATGAAGTTAAACCATATAAGACCAATTGAGCGATAAAAGACTTAAGAAATTCTTACTTAAAATACCGGATGTTACATATCTATACTATATTATAAAGCACTTAAGAAAAACATTTTTTATGCATAAAAGTATTGTTTATTTGTGCATTATAAAACATTTGAGAAAAACACTACAAAACAAATTTTTATGCATAAAGTATTGTTTATTGATGCATTATAAAACACTTGTGAAAACACTTGAAAACAAATTTTTATGCATAAGTATTGTTTATTGATGCAAATTACTTAAAATTCAATATTACAAGTAATGATGCATGTGTATAACTTTTTAAAGTTACACTTTTATTTCATAGCTAACTGATAAACATGATCAAATATAGGATAAACATCTCATTTTAAATATTAAATAATATAAAATATAATTAAGATTTAAGATAATCATTAAATTCTAACAGAATAATTAATTATTATTTTATAAAAAAACATTACATTATTAATCTAAAATAAATTACATCTTTATTAAATATAAGTTGATTAAAAACAAAGATTAAATTAAACATATTTATAAAAAGAAAAAAAACATATATAACGCAGCATTGCGGATGTACGTTTCTAGTCTACTTAAAACATATACAACATTTTTATGAAAAAAAAAATATTCAAAAAAATATTTTTTTCTATAAGTCGAGTCGGCCCGGGACTAATAACCGGACCTAGATTGGTCCTAAGATTTTGGTCGGGACCAGGACTGACCAGCACAATGGACCAATTTAGAACCAACCTGGGACCGATGCTTGACCATCTCTACGGTCCCTTCCGGTCTCGGTCGGTCCTGGGCCAATCCAGTCCCAGGTTGGGTTCCGTTTGTGCACGATTGTTAAGGTTTTGGGCTGCGAAATACGAATTGAGGATGGGCCTAGAGCAGTAAGCCCAATCCCAAAACCATTATAATCTCTTGCAATCACTTTAATTTGTTAAATAATTGATTAATATTTAAAAATGTTCAAGCAACCTATTTAAGTCAACTTTATAATTATTTGACTTATGATTCCTTTACCAAACATTTATCCGATCATTAAAATGAATTGTTGGTAAGTGTCTTTTACCTATTAAGCGTTTATCGGATAAAAGTTTTTTTCCCTCACTTACAGGGTAAGATTTTCGGTTCTTGTTATGTCTCTTACCGGGTAAGATCTCGGTTATTGTCATCCTCACCCGGTAAGGTAAATAACACATAGTAAGGTGTCGTTTGTTTTTTAAGATGTCTAAAGTCTGAAGTTTTATTTTAATTATGATTAATAAGAGATGGTGTGTAAAAAGGTCTGAACGATTCAGACTTAAGAGCCATTAAGAGGGTTTAAAAAAAAAAAAACTAAGGGTGCATTTGGTTTGCGGGAATGATTGGAATGGATTGAATTTCAAGTAAGAATTTGGATTTGAGGAGATTTTAAATCCCATCCCATTACAAATGATTTTTAAATCCGTCAAGTTAAGGATTTTAAGGAGGACAAATGATTTCAAATCCGGTCAACAAATTCCTTTCCTGCAAACCCAACACAGGATTTGAATGGATTTGAAATCCAAATTCCACCAAATCCATTCCAATCCCGCAAACCAAACGGACCCTAAGTGTTTTCGCAACAAGCGTTTAGTAAACATCCACTTAATAAGAATTATGATTGAGCTTATAAGAGCATATTCAATAAATTCTATAACATATTAAAAAAAATGAGGCTTTTGTTCTTTATTTTGCTTCAATGGATTATTTATATCGACTAAAATATAGAAAATCCCAAGTGTTGATTTCTTACTTCTTCCAAAACTAGATGTATTGAAAGAAAAGTTAGGTGCGTTTGGTTCGCATAATGGAATTGGAATTTATCGAAAATTTATGACTTTAAATGAATTGGAATGGAATTTGATTGAATTTGACCACACGTTTGACTCGTAGGAATCAGATGGAATTTTATTCTTTCACTTAAGCTAGGGAATGATGAATTCTTTAATTTGTGGAATTCAAATGATTCCATGATTTTCATTATGTGAACCAAACATAGGATTTTGAATTTGGTCAATAGAATTATCTATTCCAATTAATTTCAATTCCTTCAAAATCCATGATCTAAATGATAGAGATACTCACAATTAATGTCTACATTAATTAAATATTCTCTCATAATGATTTGATTGTAATATCTTGTAAGTTACGATTTACAATTGTAGGTTACGATTCTCTTAAGATGTATATAAATATCCACCTACGAGTAATAATACAAATCAAGTTTTTCCCACTCAGTCATATTCTTACTTCTATATGGTATCAAGAGCTTAAGATCCATATTTTTTTTTCTTACTCCCCACCTCAAATATGTTCCCCGCTTATGCCCCAAACCATCCCCGTTCAACCCTTCAAGGGGTGTTGCCAGTGGTGTCGCATAATTGGACACTATGTCTTGCAATGCCCTATCTTCCGCACTCAAATCCCAAATGCAACTCCACCATCACCCTCCTCTTATCCTCCAATCTCGTTTTTTTCTTTTCCACATGCTTATGCCGCTGCTGCCTCAAAAACTTCATCCAATGGTTGGCTTCTTGACAGTGGTGCAACACACCATGTCACTCATGATCTTGCCAACCTTTCACTTCACTCCCCTTACAATGGTAGGGAGGAACTTATTATTGGCGATGGTTCGGGCCTAGCCATCTCAAACACCGGTTCAACATATCTTTTTACTCCTATTTCTAAACTTCATCTTAATCATATATTACATGTGCCTTCCGTTTATCGTAATATTATCTCAATATCTAAATTTTGCCAAGATAATAATGTTTCAATTACATTCTCACCTACTTCTTATCTTGTGAAGGATCTTCGCACGGGGGCACCCCTTCTCCAAGGCCATACTAAATCCGTAATTTATGAATGACAACCCACTCGTCCCACCATCCACTCTGTCAAAATGGCATCTACTACCGATTGGCATCATCTATTAGGTCATCCATCATATTCTATTTTACGTCATATTAGCAACTCTTTCAATTTAAATATTCCTAAGTTTGTTGCTTTTCATTGCAATTCTTGTGATTGCAATAAAAGTCATAAATTACCATTCTCTCTTAATACCTTACAATCTAAAGGACCTCTTGATATTCTTTATAGTGATGTTTGGAGTTCCCCCACCCTTTCTTATGATGGCTACAAATACTACATAATATTTGTTGATCATTATTGCAAATATGTGTGGTTTTATCCACTTAAAAACAAAAATGATGCCACTAATGTTTTTCATAAATTCAAACTATTGGTTGAAAAATATTTTCAACGCCCCATAATTACCATCTTTGGTGATAATGGTGGCGAATATATTGGTTTACGTCCAATCCTTGAGTCTCATGGCATCACTCATTTAACTTCCCTTCCTCATACGCCCGAACATAACGGTTATTCGGAGCGTCGTCATCGT
The DNA here is from genome assembly GCA_954870635.1 of Arctium minus. Lineage (NCBI taxonomy): Eukaryota > Viridiplantae > Streptophyta > Magnoliopsida > Asterales > Asteraceae > Arctium > Arctium minus. The sequence continues at coordinate 69,299,289 of OX941095.1, read as the reverse complement.
CACATTGTTGAAACCGGCCTTTCCCTCCTTACTCACTCTTTTATGCCACGTAGATATTGGCCCCTTGCTTTTGCTACCGCTTGCTATCTAATCAATCGTATTCCCACTCCGACACTCCAACTACAATCACCATATTATAAACTCCATGACCACACACCTAACTATCATAAACTAAGGAGTTTTGGATGTCTTTGTTATCCATGGTTACGTCCCTATACCACAAATAAACTTGATCCTCGTTCTTCTCCTTATGTTTTTGTTGGTTATTCTGCCACCCAAAGTGCTTATTATTGTCTTGATCCCACCTCTAACAAGATATATGTCTCTCGTCATGTTAAATTCATCGAACATGAGTTCCCCTTCTCCACCTCCTCCTTTGCCGCATCTCCACACACATCTAATGATGCGGAAGAATGGTGTGCTATCCAGCTTCACATCTTACCTACTACATCACCCATGCAACCTCCACAAAATACATCTTCATCTTCTATTCCCCCGTCAAGTGAAACTAATTCTTCATCCACGACACCTTCACTCTCTTCTACTCCCTCATCACCTTATAATCTTCCATCTCCTCCCCGACCACGACCTCCCATCACAATACTTCAAAACAACATTCGTAAGCCCATTGATAAAATGAATCTCCATGTCTCTTTCCAACCCACTTCCATCGAGCCTACCACTATAACACAAGCATTGAAAAATCCAGTATGGCGTGAAGCTATGCAAGATGAGTACAATGTTTTACTAAAAAATCACACATGGGATCTTGTTCCATCTTCTCCATCTCAAAACCTTATTGGATGTAAATGGGTATTTCGTACCAAATATAATCCCGATGGCTCTATCGAGCGTTATAAAGCCCGTCTAGTTGCTAAAGGATTCCACTAAAGACCCGATCTTGACTATACTGAAACCTTTATCCCCGTGGTTAAGCCGGCTACAATCCGAATGATTCTCTCTCTAGCTATCACACATAGTTGGTCTCTTTGTCAAGTTGACATTAACAATGCCTTTCTTCAAGGCTCTCTAATGGAGGATGTATTTATGGTTCAACCACCTGGTTTCGTTAGTCAAACTCATCCTAACCATGTTTGCAAACTCCGTCAAGCTCTCTATGGTCTCAAACAAGCTCCACGAGCTTGGTACAATGAACTTAAATCCTATCTACTCGGTTGTGGTTTCAAAAGTTCCATTTATGACGCCTCACTTTTTACGTTACGCCACAAAAATGATCACATATTTCTTCTTGTTTATGTTGATGATATCATCATCACTGGATCAAATCCCACTCTTTTAAACTCCTTTATTTCTCAACTTTCCAATCGGTTCTCACTTAAGGATCTTGGCACACTTTCTTATTTCCTTGGTGTGGAAGTCTTACCTCACCCTCATGGCATTTTTCTTAGCCAACATAAATACATACAAGACCTCCTCACACGTACTCACATGGCAGCCGCCAAACCTGTTCCTACCTCCATGGTTTCCCATCCAACCCTAACCCTGCATAGTGGACCCCCCTTGGCCAACCCCACTGAATATAGAGCATATTATGGGAAGTCTACAATATTTATCACTCACTAGACTAGATATTTCTTTTGCTGTGAACAAGTTATCTCAATACATGCACAAGCCGACTAACGAACGAACATTGGGCAACTCTCAAACAACTCTTACGCTACCTAGTGGGCACATCTACACAAGGTCTACTATTACGTCGTGATTCGCCCACTACTCTCCATGCCTTCACAGATGCTTCTTGGGTCGGTGGTAAAGATGACTACATTTCAACCACCGGTTACATTGTTTACTTGGGTAGAAATCCAATTTCTTGGAGTTCACGTAAGCAACGCACTCTTGCTCGTTCATCGACAAAATCCGAATATCGAGCTGTTGCTTCAACTACAACAAAGCTATTATGGGTCCAACGCTTACTTTATGAGCTTGGCCATCAACCCATCATAGCACCGGTAAAATATTGTGATAATATGGGAGCTACATATGTTGCCGCCAATACTAAGTTTCACTCAAAAATTAAGCACCTAGCTCTTGACTATCATTTTGTTCGTGAGAATGTTCAAAGTCAAAAGTTGCGTGTCTCCTACATTTCCGGCAATGATCAACTAGTTGATGCTCTTACCAAGCCACTTGCAAGAACACGGTTCAAAGAACTCATGTCCAATATTGGTCTCACTACTCGATCGTCCATCTTGCGGGGGCATGATAGAGATACTCACAATTAATGCCTACATTAATTAAATATTATCTCATAATGACTTGATTGTAATATCTTGTAAGTTACAATTTAGTTTTGTAGGTTACGATTTACAATTGTAGGTTACAATTCTCTTAAGATGTATATAAATATCCACCTACAAGTAATAATACAAATCAAGTTTTTCCACTCAATCATATTCTTACTTCTATACTAAACACCCATTTGGATTTTTTATTCATTTTCACTAATGAGATTGAATTATTATTATTCTATATAAATTATTTTTAAACGGTGTATTGGGATGATAAGTTTATATAATATTTTAATAATATAATGAATGTTGAAATCTACAAGGTAGATAATATGTTGGACTTAAATATAATTTTTTTAGCAAATTTGACTTTTGGTTATCTGATTTAAAAAAATTATAGAGAATATGTTAAAAAAATTATATAAATCCCATACAACATCGATTTGACCTTAATTTTAGATGTTAGACACTTGATCAATTTAGTACTCATCGTAAATTTCAGGAGCTTAATGTGAGCTCGTTGATCAAGTAGATATCAGATAACGATGAAAATATTTAGAAAGACATTGTGAATTGTGCATGTAGGATTACAAGCAAATTCATAAGGTAAGTTTCATATAATTTCAAATTATGGTACAAGTAATAGTATACTGCTCAGTATTTTCAGGCATTTAGCATGGTCATGCTTTTAACTATGTTCAATATTTTTTATATGAACAATATAGTCATGACGATATCAGATATGCTTCTACACGTTCAAAATTGTTCAATAAAATTTATATATAGATTAACATACATCATACTATATGTTTACAATGTAGTGTTCACTTATGAATGTTCATTTGGATACCAATGCGTAGTAAATACCGAGAAGTGTGACGGTAGTATCAGGCAATGCACTACAAAGATGCATGGGTGGACCAATTAGCATTTGGCCTAGCAGTATCCGAACCTTTGGCCTTCATGGAAGGTCATGGATTCAAACTTTATCAAATATAATGAAGGTATGAGTTTGTTTGTTGCATTTGTCGTATATAAATATTGTATACTTAAAGAAATGCATGGTTAGTAGATAACTAGATAGTTCAATTTTCATTTTTCCCCCAAATGTCATAAACCCATGAGGACCAAATTATAACCATTCAATTTTATTTATAATTTATATTGTTTCATATATATATATAGAGAGAGAGAGGGGTGTTCAAATGCAACTCATCTACATGGTATAATCCCTTGCAATTCTTTTATCCACCACACATTTTATGTAATTAAAAAAAAGGAAAAAAGGTAAAAGTAAAATGTGTGGTGGATAAAGGGGTTGTATCATGTAGAATGTTGCATAATAACTCACCCTATATATATACTAGGCATATACCCGCGCGATGCAGCGGAATGTAAGTAAAGAACGAACAATTAATGCTATTTCTTTATATACATTTCATCAATAATCAACCATGACCTAAGAATCACAATTTATGAAACCTAAACCCATAAAAATATTCAATAATTAGTTTATATTACAATTATTGACGAAAAAAACTATAATGATATTATTTATAATAAGAATGAAACGTATTTTACGATTATGTATTTTTAATGTGCTAACGGTGGAAAAAAAATAAAACGTATGGATAGAAAAACAAATTATTTCGTAGATATTCATGATATTTAATAGTACGGTTAAATTAAAAAATATTCAATATTGGGCTCGTTTTGAAGATATTGAGGAGACGCTTATAAATTATAATGATATAATTTGTAGAAAAATAAACGTATTTTTTTAATTGCATTTTTGTTAATATATGATTATTTGTGTTAATATGATAATGGTGTAAAATAAAAAATGAAAAAATAAGGGATATAAAGTAAATTAAATAAGTAATTGTAAGGGTGATAAATGTAACATTGTAAGGGTGGTAAATGTTATTGTACAAAAGTTTGTACAATAACCGTTTTAATTTTTTCATTATATAGTATAGATTATGATATTTAATAGTACGGTTAAATTAAAAAATATTCAATATTGGGCTCGTTTTGAAGGTATTGACGAGACAATTATAATGGTATAATTTGTAAAAAAAGAAACGTATTTTTTCATTGCATTTTTGTTCATATACGATTATTTGAATTAATATGATAACGGTGTAAAATGAAAAATGAAAAAAGTAAGGGATATAAAGTAAATTAAATAAGTAATTGTAAGGGTGGTAAATGTAACATTGTAAGGGTAGTAAATGTTATTGTACAAAAGATTAAGAGTGGTAAATATTATTGTACAAAAGATTGTACAATAACCGTATAACCGTTTTAGAATTTTCATTATATAGCTAGGCATATACCCGCGCAATGCAACGGAATGTAAGTAAAGAACGAACAATTAATGTTACTTTCTTATAGATATGTCATCAACAATCAATCATAACCTAAGAATCACAATTTATAAAATCCTAAACCTATAAAAATATTCAATAATTAGTTTATATTACAATTATTGACGAAAAAAATTATAATGATATAATTTATAATAAGAATGAAACGTATTTTACGATTATGTATTTTAATGTGCTAATGGTGGAAAAATAAATAAAACGTATGAATATAAAACAAATTAATTCGTAGATATTCATGATATTTAATAGTACGGTTAAATTAAAAAATATTCAATATTGGGCTCGTTTTGAAGGTCAGACGAGACGATTATAATGGTATAATTTGTAGAAAAATGAACGTATTTTTCATTGCATTTTTGTTAATATATGATTATTTGTGTTAATATGATAATGGTGTAAAATGAAAAATGAAAAAATAAGGGATATAAAATAAATTAAATGTAACATTGTAAGGGTGGTAAATGTTATTGTACAAAAGATTGTACAATAACCGTTTTAGTAATATAGATAATTCGTATATATTCTGATATTTAATAGTATGGTTAAATTAAAAAATATTCAATATTGGGCTCGTTTTGAAGGTATTGACGAGACGATTATAATGGTATAATTTGTAAAAAAATGAACGTATTTTTTCATTGCATTTTTGTTCATATACAATAACGGTGTAAAATGAAAAATGAAAAAAGTAAGGGATATAAAATAAATTAAATAAGTAATTGTAAGAGTGGTAAATGTAACATTATAAGGGTAGTAAATGTTATTGTACAAAAGATTAAGTATGGTAAATGTTATTGTACAAAAGATTGTACAATAACCGTATAACCATTTTAGAATTTTCATTATATAGTATATATATATATATATTGGTGTGTTATGATTAAAAATAGCGTTATATGTTTACGATGGTGACACGTTGGCATGGGAAAGGTAAAAGAAGATGGATTATGGCAAACGAGGAAACTTGGGGAATGTTAATACGATGAAACCACACAACCATGCAAAATCTCGAAAATCACCTCTTTTGACCAAAATATATTACAAAAAATGTTTTAGAATTATAATACCATAATAATAATAATAATAAGAAGAAGAAGAGTTCCTTGTGATTTGTCAAAAATAATGCTTTTCGTCTTTATAGTTATGAAAATACAAGATGGTCATTGTTGTTTGTAAAAACGTTTGGATTTGGTCGTTAAAAGATTCCATTAAATAAGTGGTATATTAGATATCAATTTTTTTTTTGTCTTTTACCCAATAAAAACCACAATAACCAAAATCATAAAATCCATTTGAACTGGGTAAAAGCTAAAAAGATAGATAAAATGGTGAAAATGCCCCACATTTGATGATTTTTTTTAACGGTGTTAGAGGGAGGGGCCAAATCCGGGTGTTTTTGCAAACCATGACGACCATCTTGTAATTTCGAAGTTGCAGGGATGAATAATGTTATTTTGTTAAACCACATGGACCAGGTTGCAAGGACAAAGCTTGGGGGGGGGGGGGGGGGGGGGGTTAGTCCACAATATGTCAAAGTAAACGAGGTTATCTTGTCGACTGAAGGTATTTAAATGTGATATTGATACGAGATATTCGACCAACGTTGGTTGAAGCCTCATTAAACGTTGAGGGGGGGGGGGGGGGGGTTAAGTTGAGTTGAATGACAATTTTAGAACATGAAATAGCTGATAGGGGGAAAATCATGAATATCGTGTTTTTGTTTGTGATTTGTTTGAAGAAAAAAGCTCGTTGGGTCCGTTTGGTTTGATAAAATGTTTTTTTTTTGGATTTTGGATTTTGTGGAGGAATCTGGAATTGGAAGAATTTGAGATCTTTTGTGTTTTTGGTTTGTAAGATTTAAAATTAAGTTGAATTTCGTTCTTCATAAATAATTTATGTAAAAAAAATATGAAAAATACTTAATTTTTTTTATTAATCGATTATTACAACCCAGTGTTTTTAACTTGTTTTGGAACACTATCAAAAATAAATCTTACGACATCCCAACTACTCCCATGTGATTTCTAAATCCCCTATTTGTATGATTCAAATCAAATCATTCTTTCAAATCAAACATATGATTGAAATTAAATTAAATTCAAGATCCATTCAAATCCATCAAATCCCACATACCTAACGGGACCTTTTGAGTCAAATTTTAGATAATTCTCTAAATTATGTTTTCTTTACAGCTTTCTATATTTCAAAGAATAATATAGAAAATCCGTTGAAGCAAGTTAGGAAACAAATATCTAATTTTCTATACTCTAGAGAATATGTTGGATATGATTTGATTAATTAATTTTTATCAAATACTAGAAATGTACCTCGCAATGCAGCGGGTTTTTGAAATCTAAAACTCGAACCCTCTATCATTATTCATACTTTTTGTTAGTCTTTTTTTATTTTATTTTACGATTTTGAGAAATCTAGATTTGAAACAAAAATATATTTTAGTTTAGTTTAATTATGGTTTTTTATAAAAAATAATAATAAAGTATTTTGTTACGGGTCAAAAAATGTTTAATTTAAATGATAACTATATTTAAGATATTTTATATTTATATTTAAAATTAAAAAGATAACATATTTCAATCAAAAAATAAAAATAAGGTGTTTTATCTCAAATTTTCTTATATTTATCGGTTAGTTATATCAATAGTTAAAAATTTTAGATATTTTATAAAATAAAAATAAGTGTTTATTTGCAGTCAGTTACACGAATTCAAACATTGAACTTTTATAAGTTGTACTTATGTTTAATCAATTTGTACTTTTGGATTTTAAGTAATATGTATTAATAAGTGGTACCTAATGCATAAAAATTAGTTTTTAAGAGTTTAGCTTAAATGTTTTATAATATAGTATAGATATATTAGTTTAAATTCAAAATTACAAGTTAATGAAACATAATTATAACTTATTAAAGTCCCATGTTTTTATTTGTATAACTAACTGCAAATAAACATATTAAATACAAGATAAACACTATGAGATAAACTACATGTTTTATTATACAGGATAAACACTATGAGATAAACTACATATTTTATTATACAGGATAAACACTATGAGATAAACTACTTGTTTTATTTTTTATTAAAATATATTATCAATAATTTTAAATATAATAACATTTATATTTATCGGTTAATTATATCAATAGTTAAAAATTTTAGATATTTTAGAAAATAAAAATAAATGCTTATCTGCAGTTAGTTACACAAATTCAAATATTGAGCTTTTATAAGTTGTACCAAAGCATCATGAAATTGTAAATTAAGTAATTGGTTTTAATTAGTTGTATTTTGTGCTTAAAATGTTGTAATTAAGAGTTTTTTATGTCTCTTTTATATTATAGTATAGATGACTAGTTTGCAACTATCTTACCAAATAACAACAAACTTATTAACCAACATCCAACATTCAGTTTTTTCAACTAACAACTAATTTATCAATTAATTTAAAAAAAACAATCTAAATAAACAAGACATCATTTAATGACAAATAATCCATTTAAAAAAAACATGCATCAATTAAGCAAACTTTTTTTTATTTTACAATGTTGTTTACTTAAATTTCTTTAATGTTAGTGGAATTTATAGTAATAATTAAAATTAATTGGGCATGCCAACCCAAGCCATATCTCTTTCTCTTGAAGGAAACCCTTTTCCTTAGGCTTGAGGGACAATTAACCAACTTTAATTGAAACCATAAACCAACCCACCCTAATATCACAATAATTACATTGCTATTTTTATTACTTTTTTTTTGGCATGTTATACGGGGCGGACCTATGTATTTTCGAGTGGGCTTATGTGTATGTATTGAACTTAGGGGATGTTTGTTTACCTCTTAATGGTTTCATTAAGAGGCAACATCTGAATCGCTAAGAGGTGAATTTTGTTCGACAAAAAAAAAGGTCCATCTCTTAATGGTTCCAAAGTCCTCTGAATGTATTTGTATCATGACCCTCCCTTAACAATTAAGAGCCCCAATTTCATTTTGGACAATTAAAAAACAATCTTACTTCATTTTGCACTATATCATACGAGTCTCCTAATCACTCTAACCACTTAATCATTCAGCATCAAACCATTCAACAACTGTCAAACAACCCCTTATTTTTGTATGTAGGATTTTGTTAGGTATGAAAAATGCACCCGATAAATTTTGAGGGTTGTTTATGGGATATTGGAAAATATAAGGAACGACGATCAAAAAACTAGAAAAACATCTCAAAATCAACCAAAAAACTTAAAACCACCCCCGAAACTGTGGAATTCGGCTAAAAACACATGGGCAACTTTGTAGACCTTGACCCAACTTAAAGCTACATTTGTTTGACAAAAATACTGGGTCCACCACTGATATTAGATATAACATCGATCATAAGTATCTCGATGAAGGTTAATTTAACATACCTTTTGTAAATTTTAGTAAAAAACATAAGCTTACAGAGTTACAATCATGTTTGTTGTGCCAATTCGGCATAACCAGTATTCAAGATGATTTATTAAGCAAGAAGATTCGTTTTAAGAGTCGATTACAAGAGGAAAATTAATATCATAATACGATTGAAATGCTAAGTTATTTTTTAACATAAAGTTTTATAAAACAGTTTAATTGTTGTTGAGACCATGGAGATTTGAGAAATATTGTTTGTTGGAATCTGGCCTAATACGAGATAATTTAAATTGATCCGTTACGTTAGGGTCCATTTGGTTTGTCATAATGTTTAAGAGACTTGAATTTCGTGGAGATCTTTAGAATGGAAATAATTTTGAATTTTTGATGTGTTTGATTTTGTAAGATTTATCATGGAGTTGAATCTCGTTTACTTACAAATATTTGTATAAAAAACGACTAAAAATAATTATAATAATATTTAAATTATTATTTATTAATTAATTATTACAAAAAATAAACGTATTTAACATATCTTAAAAACGTTTTACAAACAGATCATAAAAAAAAATGGCATGAAATTCTAACTGCCCGATTAAATCAATTGTTTGTGTAATTTCATTGAAATCTCAAAATTTCCATCTTTACTTTTAACCTAAATCAAATATTAATTATAATCCAAGCAATCTTTATTATATATATAAAAGAAAAACTTAAGAGTGATGAGGTGGCACCATGAGAGGTCTTTATTTCTATTTATCTAAATTCTCATAATTTTGAATTTTTTTTATTTAAAAAGATTGGTCTTGGTGAAGAGATGAAACATTATGTTGTTAAGGTTGTCCCACATTGGTTGAAAGATATAAAATTGAAAGATGAAGATGTGTATATAAGAGATAGATTAATGTTGAAATAATGTTAAATGGTGTTTAGCTAAATATAGCTAAACCCAAGTTTAATGGTTGAGTTAAGTTCATATTAATCATTTTCATTTATTTTAAAATGATTTTGACAAAGTTTAACGATTTTACATATCAAAAGTTTTGTTAAATGAGTATATATATATTTTAGTAAGGTTACAAATCCTTATATATATAAAAGAAAAAACTAAGAGTGATGAGGTGGCACCATGAAAGATTTTCATTTTCATTTCTATTTATCTAAATCTATATATATCTAAAAAGAAAACCCACAAAATATGAGGTGACATCCTAAGAATTGAGAATTCACCATTTTTTGAATTGTGGTTGATTCTTATGTATCGCACATTGATGGAAAGACAAAAGATTGAAAATGAATTGTGGATATATAAATGGAGGTTGAGATGCCTTTGTGGCAACTCATGAGGTTAACTCATCTTGGTTGATCATTTAAACTCATGTTCTTACCTAATTTTGGTTGACTCTTTAAGCTAATAAGTTGGCTCATTTTGGCCAACCAAAAAGTTTAAAATTTATATCTACGTATATCTAAAAGGAAAAGCGACAATTTTTTTTTGAAATGATGAAGTTTTCCCCATTTCATGAATTGTTTTTGAGTTTTTAGTATCCCACATTGGTGGAGAAACAAAAGATTGACAATGAATTGTGGATATATACATGAAGGTTGAGATGCCTTTGTGGCAACTTAAGCTTACGTTTTTGGCTTATTTTGGCCGACCCTCAAAGCTAATAGGTTGGCTCATTTTGGTCAACCCAAAAGTTTAAAATATATATATCTAAAAGGGTCTTGCTATATAAAATTGAACAACAAAAAATCGATCATAAAAAGTCAATGATTAATTTATATAAAAATCTCTCAATATATATTAAAGGAACAAAAATAAGTGTAGGGTGATATTTTAGAAGAGGATAAAATGGAATGAGGTGGATATAAGAATGAACAATTTTATATTTTTATATGTACATATACAAAAGGAACAACCAAGGGTATTTGAGATGGTATTGTGAGAATTGAGTGTTCTCAAATGATGGATTATGGTTGAGTTTAAGTTGTTCCACATTGATAAAGTTAAAAGATTGAAATAAATAAGGGTGTATAATAAATGAGGATAAAATATATTTGAAAGGAGGTGGATATAGTATAAGAATGAACAAGTATAAAAGTATAGAACATTTTTTTGAAAATTGCATTGCTTAAAATACATGATAAAACAATTCATTATATCAAAATCTCTTAATCTTTATCTTTATACATATAAAAAGAACAACCAATAGTATTTGAGGTGACATTGTGAGAATTGAATATTCCCAAATATTGCATTGTGGTATTGCTTTAGTTATCCCACATTTATTAAGAAATATTATATTTGAGAATTAAGCTGGTTATAAGAAAAGGAGGAGGGATGACTTTGATGATTAAAATGTTACTTGGCTAAAAATATCTTTTAACTAACCCCTCAATAGATTTTTTTTAACAAAACTTTACATAAATCTTTGTTATATCTTTATATTTCTTTTTTATATGTACAAAAGAAATAACCAAGGATATTTGAGTTAGTATTGTAATATTCGTGTATTCCCAAATCTTGCATTTTGATGTTTTAGTCATCCCACATGGATGAGAGAACGTTATAATGGAGATTTTTAGGTGACTATAATAAACGAGGAATGAATGTTTTATATAAATATGAAATTTGGTGAGGTTTGTAATCCTATATAGATAAGAAGATTAATTTTTTTTATGAAATGTGATATTTTATATTGACAAGAGAAGATCATGTCAAATTGTTGCAACTCATATGGTTAGCTAATTTTAGTCGAACATTTCATAACAACAAAATTGATATGGTTGTTTGACATATGGTTTGAGTTCTAAAAAGCATAACATAAAATATTATAACCGATACATCTTAAATTTTTTTATAACAACAAACGATTGTCAATATATTAAAATGTACCACTTATGGAAATACATTCTTTATTTTAATTTGGATCTTATAAATTATTAACCGAAAAATTAATTACATTTTATCTTAACTTGGACAAGTATTTTTTTTTTTAAATATTTTTTCTCTAGGATCTCATTTATCTTTTTTCTCATATTTTTGAATTAATTTTTAATAAAAAATGTTAATAAATGAGCAAACCTTTCATTTTCTCTTTATTTTTTTTTAATATTTTTTAATATTAAATATTAAATAATAATAATCTTATTCATTAGTAAAGTAATTTATTTATGTTTTTTGAATATTTTTAAATATTAAATAATAAAATTCTTATTTATTAATATAGTATTTTATTCATATTAGAAAAAAACAATTTCATATATATATATATATATATATATGTGTGAATTAACTTATGACAATCATATAAAATAGAATTATTATATAACATATAATTTTAATTTCATTTTAATATATATGTGTATATATAAAGATAAAAAAGAATTGAATTTAGAATCTATATCCCTATATGTAAGTTATATTTTCATTAAATGTATTGGGATTTTTGTACTTATACATACATTTTGAAATTTATGTTATTTAACTATTCAATTTCCTTTCTTTAGGTTAGATAAATATTCATTTTTCCTTATTTATGTTAATTAATTATTCATTTCTCTTATTTATTTAACCTTGTGGTCTTCATTTTTTAGTTGTCTACCTATTTACCTAATGGTTTGGTTTTTTGTCAAACAACTTTTCTCTCATTATATTTGATCATCTAAGGTATGAACTTATGTATGTTGTTAAATTATATGGTGTTATATGTATTCTATATGTTTTTTTTGGTAGAAAGTGCACAAACAAAAGACAAAAAAAATGAGATATTGTCTAAATAAGTTGTGAAGATCGTTGAACATATTGAAGAAACATGAAGGATTCATAGACAACATACACATATATTATGAAATGTAAGTCATTCAGTCTACTATTACTACAATATCAATTTAAAATTGATTTTATCTATTTTTGTAATTTCATGATTTATTATTATTATCTAATTCTCATTTCTATTTTTTATTCCAAAAGAGTCACCACAATGCTAATAGATGAGTGCTCTCCTATTCTGACTGCCCTAGAGCCTCCGGTGAACATGTTGATTTTGTTTATTATGATATGACGTTGTTACTAGCAAACTACATTTTTAGTTTCGATTTTTAAGTATGGCGTCAATTCTATGTCATTTCTGTATTAATTTATTTTAATTAAATTTTATGTTATATAATAGATGTTTAAAGTATGGTTGTTATTAATAATTTAATTACACATCTAATATACTTTATAATACTATTAATTAAATAGGCTTATAATCAATCTTTATATGCTAAATTAAGAACAATAATATTCATTAACACTCAATTTCATCATTAAAGATATTGTATAATATTTTGCAACATGATCTAAATTTATAAAAACAATAAATAAAAATAACTTATACATTTCTTCAACATGATTTTGACAATCTCGTATTACTAAAAATAATAACTATTAATATTGTCATTGATCATTATATCTATTTATTTCATACATTACATTTTACGAACCATAATTAGTTAACTACATAATTTCAACAAGTTTTAAATAAAAAAATAAACTTAAATCAGTTTTATCGTTCCAACAAAGCGTCATCTAACCCCTCGTCGTGCCATCGTTGTCTATTCTCCATATAATCCATCGACACAATTGGCTCCTCTCATGATCTCCCTCTTTTTGATATATATATATATATATATATATATATATATATATATATATATATATATATATATATATATATATATAATGAGAGGTTCATTTAAGAAATAGTAAATATATGAGAAATAGAGAAGTAATCTTGGTCATTCATCTGGTCAACATTTGCGACTTTGACCGCGAAGCACCGGATAATTCCTTGTGTGGTCTATAGAAGGTAGAGGGGTAATTTCGTAAAATACACGGGATAAGTTCATATATGAATCACAAAGATTCATATATGAATCTGTTAATTAGTTCAACTGATTCATATATGAATCTTTGTGATTCATACAGATTCATATATGAATCACAAAAGTTCATATATGAATCTGTTAGTTAGTTCAACTGATTCATATATGAATCACAAAGGTTCATATATGAATCAGTTAAAAGAGTTCAATTGTGAATTGCACTGGTTCATATATGAACATATAGTTCATATGTGAATTATACATGTTCATATATGAACACAACCCGTGTGTTTTGTAAAATTTACGAATTTGTTCTTCTATTTTTGGGATAGCCGCAACTTTTGACCAGTCAAAGCCGTAACTTTTGACCGGTCAAAGCCGCAATATTTGACTAGTCAAATCCGATTTTGACCATATGAATGACTAGGATTACTTATCTATTTCTCATATATTTACCATTTCTCAAATGAACCAAACACTATATATATATAGTGGAAAGATATTTTGCAACCCTTAAAAAGGTTGCAACCTTTGCAACCCACATCTTAACCGTTGGATTCATGATCGACGGTTATTTTATTTTTATTTTTATTTTTTTTAATTAAAAATATTGGGCCCCATATCTATTGTAACCGCCGATCATGAATCCGACGGTTAAGATGTGGGTTGCAAGGTTTGCAACCTTTTTAAAAGATTGCAAATTAAACAACCCATATATATATATATAGAGGCTCCTTCAAATAGAAACTTTTTATTAGTGCAAACTATGCAACCCAAAGGTATTTTTGTCCATTTACAAATTTCGTATTTTTAGGAAATAACCAATTTCCTTAATTATCTCTCCCCTTCTCTCTTTCTCTCTCACACACACACGATCCCCTGTCACCATCCACTTCCGGGCTCCGACGACATCCTCCCACTCCGGCGACCTCCACCATTTCCGGCGAGTTTCATATGAGAAAGAACATATGAAACTTCAAAATTTTCACGATTCATACGAGAAAAAACATATGAAACTTTGAAAATATATGATTATTTCGATTTTTTTTGAATATTCATATAGAATAAATATATGAAACTTAAAAATCCGATTATTTATACGAGAGAAAAATATATGAAACCATGTTATGAAAAAATTTGAAATCGTTAATGAAAATATACGAAGTTATATAAAAATATATGATTAGTACGAAAATTTCACGTTTCATATGAGAAAAAAACATATGAACCCATTAATGAAAACGCATAAAACCCACCAGAGTTTAGCAGGATTCGCCGGAGTTTGGTATCCTCTTCAATTTCACTTTATTGTTCATCATGGTGGCCGGAACTTTTGAGAGAGAGAGAGACGTGTTCACTTTCTTGTTCATCAATGTGGCCGGATTCCTATGGTGGCCGGATTTTAGAGAGAGAGAGAAAAAACGGTGGCCGGATTTTTGAAAGAGAAAGAGAGATGGCCGGAATTTTGAGAGGGAGAGAGAAAGAGAGAGAGAGAGAGAGGGGTTAGGTAATTATGGAGATATAATTAAGAATATACTCTAACCATAAATAGATTAATTTAAATTAATTAATAAATTTTAAATAGTTAAAATTATTCCTAAACTACCCTTTTTCTATTTAAAAAAAAAATTAAATACGAAAAATCCTCAACCGTTGATCAAAATTTCCGATGTTGTAGATGAGTTTGTAAGTTTGCATTATTTAAAAGGTTTTCAAATGATTGTCCCCCTCTCTCTCTCTCTCTCTATATATATATGTTTTTTAAATTGTCCTTTGATTTTCTCTCATTCACAACAATTTAATGGAGAATGTATTGACATATAAAAAAGAGAGGGATAATTGAAAGAAAAAAAAAAGATAGAGATCGATGGTAGGGGCCAACAGTGATGTGTGGTGATAGAGAGCGAACGACAAAGATTCGTTGAGAGGTTTGAATGACGTATGATTTGGGAAGGTAAAACTGATTTAGAATTTTTTTACCATAAAACTTTCATAGTCGGTTAGAAGTAGATTTGTTTGGGTTAAAAGAATATACATCACTAATTTGAAAAAGTTTAATGATTTATTTATTAAAAATGTTCAAAAAACTTAATTAATCAAAATAAAAAAAGTTTAATAGTTTATTATTTAAAAAAAATAAAAAATTTATTGAGCTTTTACAAACTTTTTCCTTTAAAATATGACTAAAATAATTAATGAAGAGCATATATTCACACTGCAAGCATCAAGCATAAAAAGTAATATTTAATTACTGCATCCAACATAATTTTATACCACTAACAAGACATTCATCGTTGCAATCCACAAATGTCAAGTTTAATTCATATGACAAAAAAACAGAATAAAACAAGTTTAATTCATATGATGACAAGGTTTAGTTTAAAAAAATATTATATCTTATTCATTTCAACCGAAATTTTTAGATATATTGTTTTTTTTTCCAAAAATTTTTTTAGCCTTCATATGTTTTACAAAATTTACATAAACATGTTTCGTATTTTTCTAGGTTATTTTATATTGTTCATTAGGTTATCAACTATTTTTAATAAACATTACTATTTCATCAGCTAACAATTAATTTATTAGTTAGTTTGTCAAACAACTTTAACTTATGGCCAATACCGAACAAATGAAAACTCATTGTATGCTTAATGAATGTAGGGAAATTGTGTTGGTTTTGGGGAATTCATAAGATTTATGGGAATGTAATTGTCGAATGGTTATAAGCAGTGGCGGATCCAGGATTTTTTCCTGGTGGGGGCACCTTCAAGGTTACTTAAATGTCCGTAAAGTTGTCCGATATATTTTTAGCCTAAATCTAACGTTTCGAGGGTTTTTAAAAGCTTTTTTTGGTTGATTTTAAGAGATTTTTAAGTTTTTTTGTCGATTTCGAAGGGTTTTTTTGGTTTTTTAATCGATTTCGAAAGTTAATTTTGGTTGACTTCGAGACACTTTTTTTGGTTAATGGGGCCCAGACGAAAATTTACTGGGGGCATTAAGATAGAAAGCCAAAAAATACAAAAATTTACCCTAAAAATTTCATCTTTTTTCCTTTGTAATGGGCCCCATCCCCCACTAACATATATATACATCCGCCCCTGGTTATGAGTGTAAATCGGCATTTCTTTTCATAATAAAGGGATCTTTTTTTGTAACCGCATGTATCGATCAATCCCCCCCGACGACCACAAATGGCCTAAAAACATCCCATGTGAACCTTCATGGCCAGAAGGCTTTAACCTTAACCAACTCGCCACAATCCAAGTGTCTATAATAAAGATCTTTGTTGATTTGTATTAATTGGTTGCGATAACTTCCATAATTTAAATATCTTTATAAATAGGTAGGGTGCAATTGAAAGGTTAAAAGTTTTTAAAAAGCATCATTAAATCGTCTAGAAATTAGGGAAGTCATTATTTCATTCATCTCTTTCTCTCTCTCTCTCCTTTTTTGTTTTTATTTTTATTTTTTTATTAATAGGTAACAATATTAACTAGTGCAAATAATTATTATTTTATTTATATTATATATATATATTTTAAATAAATAAACTAAAAAAACAATGTCTTGTTATTTATAAAAAAAATAATATATAATTTATTTGCAGCTTTACAAATTCCATATATTAAATAAAAATTTCAAATTTTTAAATAGTAATAAAAAACTTTCATTTTATCTATATTCTCATATAATATATCATCGATTTTTTTGCAACTTTAGAAATCAATAAAAAAACTCATTATCTTTTTCAACTTCAAAAATTCAAGATTAACTAATCAATTATTATTTTAAGTTTTTGAATATTCAAAAATAATCCATCATTGTTTTATGAACTTTTAAAAAATAAGATAATAATTCATTATTTTTTTAATCAAAATTTCGAATATAAACTAGTTTATGTTGTATCATCTTTTATTTATAAAAAAAATATACTTGTAATAAAAAATATAAAAAAAGGTATTGTTATATAATAATGACAATAATAATATAAAATAATTTACTTTTAGTATTTTTTATATTTGTATTTTTTTTAAAACATACTATTATTTTTTTATCTTAAATATTAATACAAAGAAATAAAACTGAAAAAATAAATAAACAATAAAACTAAATATAAATTAAAAAATATTTAATATAATATTAATTATAGTTTCACAATAATAAAAATAAAAAAGCTTGATTAAATGAAAGATTGGTAATAATAATAAAATATAAAAAATAGTTAAAACATAAATAAATTTAAATATGATGATGCAATCATTGAACTATAATTAATAATAGTTAGAAATGAAAGATTGGTAATAATAATAAAATATAAAAAATAGTTAAAACATAAATAAATTTAAATATGATGATGCAATCATTGAACTATAATTAATAATAGTTAGGAAGGGTGTCTTTAACAAATAGGTAGGGGTGTAAATATCCCCACCATTATAAATATAGATTTAAAGGTTTTTGAGGTAACGAATTTTGAGATAGTTTTTTACACATTATAGCTGAGGGGGAGGCTAATGACACCCTATACTTTGATAATGACATCCTTATAAATGATTTTCTCCTCACAAACATCAACATCAAAACTGTTTTTTAGAGCATCTCCAACAACTTTGCTAAAATAAAAAAAAATGGGTTTTTGTTCTCTAAACTTCTTCAACAACTTTGCTATATTCTTTGCTATAATAAATAAAAGTTGAAATTTTTCCAAGTTTGGAGAATTCTCTAAACCTTGATGGTAGGAGAGAGAAATGATTATTTTATTCAATCCCATCAATGAAATTCAATTTTTATTATTTTATATTAAGATTTTTTTAAAAAGTATATTGGGATGATAAATTATAGAATATTATAATAATATAAGTTGTTTTAAAATCTCTAAAATAGCAAATTTGTTGAAAATGAATGTAATATTTTTTAGAGATTTTTATTTTTGTTTCCCTATTCTAGAGAAATTATAGCAATGCTGTTGAAGATGCTGTTACATTCCCAATGTATGAAATGACCTGATTTTGACATTAATAAGGGTGTCATTAGCATTGCCCTATAGCTGAATGGTATGAGTGGCGGTAGAAGAGTCAACAGTTTACGAGAGACAGAATGTTATGATAGCAGTTTATTTGTAATGTAGTCGAATCAAATTGGCTACGGAGACAACAAACATGAACCAAGAAGGTAGAACAAAACAAATAAAAATGAAGTGTCCACTCAATTGACTACCAAGACAACAAACAATTGGAGTCAGATCTTAACCATGCATGTTCGTTTGTCTCAAGAAATCATAAATAAAAACAGGAGTTCATTACGGATTTGGTCCCTGTAGTTTGGTGTTTTTTACAAAAATGACCCTAAAACTTCATTTAATACAGAAAGTCATTGTATGTTGTTTTGTAACGAATTGTTCCCTCACTCAAACGGTTGTATATTTTATTTCAGTTAGAGCAACCCATGGAAGAAAGGGCTTCGAACGAGAATACTCTCGTGGGTTTGCTCTAAGGGCGTGATTGTTCACATCTTAATAAGCTTATTGAGACTCACAAGTCACAACTTATTCAATTAGTTATATATGACTATTTGGTAATGAGCTAGTGGCTTAATGTTATAGAAAATTGTTTATTCGTAAAGCTAGAGGAGACATTTATGCAGAAAGTCAAGTTTTTTTTTCTAAACATATACCTCTCAATTAAAAAACACGCTTCTTTCATCTATGAAAAAACATTCCCAAACAAAACTCCCAATCCATATATTAATCTACACTGTCAGCTTTATTCATATATAACTTAATGGAAAACCAATCAAATAGCTTCTAACAGAATAAAATAGATGGTTGTTTGAGTGAGGGACCAATTCGTTACAAAACAACATACGACAAGTTCTCTTCTATAACAAATGAAGTTTAGGGACTATTATCGTAAAGCCCACCAAACCACAAGGACCAAATCCGTAATTAACTCCAAAAATAGTTATTAATTGGTAAACAGGGATGAGGAAGATCGCTATTCAAATGATATACATCGAGATCTGATTCTTTATTACAAATCTTGTAAAAGAAGAACATTAAATTTTAAAGAAACATAATTAAGTATAATTAAAAATTGGAATCTTACTTTTACAAGGCATGCTAGGCTTTTAATGCCATTTATTAGCCCAGAAGCTACTTAATTTTTTAATTTTTTTTGAAAAATAATAATAAATTATTGATTAAAGAGGCTACTTAATATTGGTATGGTGAAATATCGTGTAAGCATTTGAGGTTAACGTGAGAAGCGTGAAAAATGAATCTAAATTATTGATATTTTTAATCAAATGCCTTCCAATGAATTGTGACTTAGAAATAAATTGATTTGTTACATCTCAATACATCTCATCTTAATGTGCATCAATTTCTCATTCAACGATTGATAAACAATTCTCTCGTTAACCTCAATTTTTCAACGAAATCTGACCCATATTGATATAGAATAAATAAATATAAAATCTAATACAAAATTAAGATTCAAAAAATTACACATAACGACAGATGAGACTTTATTGAGCACCGTAACTGAGATAGTTAAGATGAAATGAACCTAACAAACGGGATACGTACCGGCTACCGGCCGTGAACGAGTGGAGTAACGGCGGCATCCTTACAAGGACTAGGCGGCAAGCTACTCCTTCGGGAAGCTACAAGTCGTTGTACAAAGCCTTCGATTCTTTGTCCGTTAGTCTCCGTTAGTAACCGTTTAGCACCAAACGGCAATGATTCAACTCCTCTCTCCATCAATACCTCCTCCATTGTCGGTCCCACGCTTCCCTTCGTGTAACAGTTGGCCTGCAATATTCAACGCCGTCAGTTACTCCATCACCAAAAAAATCAAAATCATTCTATCCACAGAAAAAGTTACCTGAATTCTGACGTAATCCGTATGGTTCCAGCAGAATGCGTTACCTAACATTTGGTCAACGGTGTCCGATACACCGTCGAGAACAATGTCTACGACAGATGACGTGAGGCATTGGCCGTGACGATCGAGTTTCCGTTGCGGCGAAGTGCTCAATGGACCGTTACCTATGGAAATAACTACAAGGTCTTCGACGCCGGAAAGTGACGGAAAATCACGCTTGTTGTGCAAGGCATGAGTAACGGCGATGGCGGTAGGATTGTTCATGACTAAACCGCCGTCTACACCTAAACAAGAGGTTTTTCCGTCAACGGAAGTTAGCGGAAACGGCTTGAGCATGGACGGATCAGCGGACGTAGCACGGCAAACTTTCCATAGCTCAAAGTCGTAGCTAGCCGATTGTGATGCGTCGGCTCGAGAGAAAACAAACGGCGCGGAGCTATTGAGATCAAAACAAGGAACAAGAAGAGGCTTACATGTGTCCTTAAGCGTCAACACCTTGCCGTCGTCTCTGGTTAAAACCTCCTTCAAAACCTTATCCATACTCTTACCGGAAAACATCCGTCTCCGGCGAAAAACGCCTACATTCTTCACTTTGTACAGTTCCGTCCGTCTATCGCTCATAAACTTAACCGCGTCCCTGGCCGTAAACAGCGGACGGCCGTTACCGTCGTCAGCGTTCAGCATTACAGCGAGAATTGCTCCAATTCCAGTTCCAGCTATAATGTCGAAGAAATCGACTATTCGAGCGTTAGAATCTCCGGTTTTCGCCTGGATCTGGTCTTCGAGATAGATTAACGAGGCTCCTGAGACGATGCCAGTAGTTCCACCGCCATCAATGCTGAGAACTCGTGTCTTCTTACTGCCTTCACAATGGAACAACCATTGCTTCTCAAGCTTCGAAAATATCTCCAATGTAACCTTACTAATCTCCATCGCCATTTTCACTTGGAAATGAAGATCTTACCGAATTAATCCCCAAAACTCTTGAAAATTCGATTGCAATCGGAGCCAAATCGTAGTCTCGAAATCCGTGGGCAACACAAACTCACAGTTTCTCTCTGATAGACATTAATGGCGTACGATCGATCAAAACAGTGTCACAGTTTGTGTGTGTGTGTGGGGTTGAAGAGAAATGCACTGTGTGCGGTTTGAGAGAAACGAAGATGGTGGGAAATTGTTGTATTTATACAACGGGTGATAATGTTACGGTGTTTGGTGGTGTAGGTGATAATTGTGTACCCTCAGAAGTATTTATTTTGTGTACCTCCTTTTATGCAAGTAGTACATCCTATCACTGTCTCATCTCACGTGAGAGTTGCGTGGAATTTCACATGTAAATAAAATTATTTTTTTAATTTCAAACTTGGAATTATTAAATTCATGATATTTCGATCTTTAACCTGAATAAATTTTCTTGCATTCCATAATTTTTTGGATTCGGTAGTTTTGTTGGAGCGTAAATTGCGTATTCGGTGGCTAATTTTGTTCCGATGTGTCGAAAAGACAATTCTGGTATAATTTAATATTGATATCGACCTTTTATTTCTGTCAGATTCTTAACATCACTGAAAGAGGTAGATAGGATTGGTTTCGTCACGGATCTCTTCAGTCATTCTAATTTGTCAACATTGTTTCATCAATGATGTAGTATTCCGACATCATTTAGCCTCTCGAGACCAGCATTCGAATGCCCTCCATGTGATGTTATGAGTCATAACCACCTATTCATAGCAACCTACACGTATTTTTGCCTTATGTTGATGATCTTTGCATATGAATTCGTCGGTTTGATATAATACTATAATATAAAAGATATATGAAAGCACTGAAAACTCTACACAAAAAAAATAGAGTAAACTACTATTTTCGTTCATGTGGTTTGTTGTTTATAACTATTTTTGTCTCTGGTATTTAAAAATTGTTTTTTTGGTTTTGTGGTTTGCAACTCATTTCACTTTTAGTCCCTGAGAATTAGATCTGGCAAAAACTGACACGACACGAAATAAATGGGTTTGAGTAATACATTTCAACCCATTTAAGTAAACGGGTTGACACGACATGACACGAAAATTAAACGGGTAAGGTCAAGGTCAAAAATTTCAACTCGAAAATGATCCGAATAACCCGTTTATATATATATATATATGTATGTATGTATATATATATGTTTTCCTTTTAATGCATTGGATTTTTAGTGTTTTAGATTTGATTATAATTTTGAACTATAAATTTTGGATTTTCTAATGATTTCATTTGAATTTTGTATTTGTATTTTTTAGTGATTTTTCGAGTTTTTATTTTAATTTTATAAATGTTAAACTGGTTAGGTTGGTCGTGGCGGGTTAGGCGGGTCGGGTTAGGGTTGAGATTTCCTGACCCGTTTATTAAACGGGTCGGGTTAGGGTTAGACACTTTTCTGACCCGTTTATTAAACCCGACACGACACGTTTGTCAGATCTACTGAGAATATTAGTTTTAGGGACGAAAATGGAAATGAATTTTAAAGTCAGTGACGAAAATGGTTATAAACAACAAACCACGAAGACGAAAGTTGTAGTTTACTCAAAAAGTTAATAATAAATCAAACAAGTCACACAAAATCAAATGAACAATGAATGAATTCAAGAAATTTCAAATATCAATTTGAACAATAATTGATAATCGAGTAACAAGGATCAGTATAGCGCATTGGAGTAGTGTATCAGACTCTATTCCAACTTAAAATTAGACGTAAATAAGACATGTTATTGAATTACATGTCAAATAGAATTGAGGGGATCAATCAGGCCTAATAGAGTGTGCAAAAGTAATTTGATCCAATTACAACCTATCGACCAAAATTATAATTATTTTTAATATTTTATTCAAGAACAGGACGACCCGCTAGATCCGTCATGTTCGTCTCACTAGAAAAACAAGGTTGGACTACCATGCTCGAAGAAATGAGCGAGAGTGGACTGATTTGTTAAAGTTAATGAGCAGACATGAATAATGTAACAATAAAAAAAAAGGTAGGCCCACCTGGTGCATTAGTGTTTTTATAATTGATTTAACT
The DNA here is from genome assembly GCA_954870635.1 of Arctium minus. NCBI lineage: Eukaryota > Viridiplantae > Streptophyta > Magnoliopsida > Asterales > Asteraceae > Arctium > Arctium minus. Next base: position 69,275,432 of record OX941095.1, on the reverse strand, counting down.
TTTGTATATAAAATTTACAAATAAAATTGAATTTTTTGTATACCTATCAGTTCTCACCTAATTATAAAAAGTTGTGATAATAACATTATTTGGAAATCTAAAAAATCAAAACATAATTGCATTAATTGGTCAATTTCTTATTATCTTGTTTGGTCATTTCCTTTATCGATGTTCCGTATTTTGTGGAATAATTTCTTTATAAATTATTTATATTGTTATGTATTTACGTCTATTTTTAAGTTGGAAAATTTGCAATGCATTTGTATTTATTTTACATGACTTGTGATTTTATACAAGTATTTTTTTCTTTAAAATGTAAACTATTTTTAGACTTGTTAATCCATGGGCAAGCCCGGCCCGTTTATAGGGTGGGTAAGGGTAAATTTTCAAACCCATAAAAAAGGGTTTGAGCTTGCTATATTAGGCTCGTTTGACAAAAAAAATGGTTTCGGCTCCATCCAAACCTGCAAATGATCAACTCTAATTTAATTATAATTGGATCAAGTAGGATCCAAACTTTCAATATCCAAAGCTGGTCGTTGATTGATGGATAACAGTTCAAATTGTAATATTATCAGCCGAATCCAATCCAATCCATTTACCATCCATCTATCAATAATGAATGATTTATTTTATGTTTTTTTTTGTTAATCATGAGTGCCTGGGGCAATTTACGTGCACCTCGACGAATCCAAATGGGTCATGGAGAACAAGAAGAAAAATTGGTTACTTGTTTTTTATTCTTACGGTGTATGTTTATAAATTATATTGGTTGATCAGTTTATATATATATATATATACTAGGCATATACCCGCGTGATGCAGCGGAATGTAAGTAAATAACGAACAATTAATGTTATTTCCTTATATACATGTCATCAACAATTAACCATGACCTAAGAATCACAACTTATGAAACCTAAACCCATAAAGATATTCAATAATTAGTTTATATTACAATTATTGACGAAAAAAAATTATAATGATATAATTTATAATAAGAATGAAACGTATTTTACGATTATGTATTTTTAATGTGCCAACGGTGGGGAAAAAAAACAAAACGTATGGATATAAAACAATTTATTTCGTAGATATTCATAATATTTAATAGTGTGGTTAAATTAAAAAATATTCAATATTGGGCTCGTTTTGAAGGTATTGACGAGACGATTATAATGGTATAATTTGTAGAAACATTAACGTATTTTTTCATTGTTTTTTTGTTAATATATGATTATTTGTGTTAATATGATAATGGTTTAAAATGAAAAATGAAAAAGTAAGGGATATAAAGTAAATTAAATAAGTAATTGTAAATGTGATAAATGTAACATTGTAAGGTGGTAAATGTAATTGTACAAAAGTTTGTACAATAACGTTTTAGTTTTTTCATTATATAGTATATATATATATATATATATATGGTCATGTTCAGGGGAAAACCTCAAAAAAAGGGAAAACTGATGAACACCTTGGTAGCATTCCATCTGGACGGTATGCACTTGTGCATACAAGTAATTAATGAGTTTTTTGGTTTTTATGCACTTGTGCATGTTATAAATTACTTATATATACAGGTGCATACCGTACAAATGAATGGCTATCAGAGTATTCTTCAGTTTTCCATTTTTTTTAGGTTTTCTCTTGAACCTCTCTCTCTATCTCTCGCTCTCTCTCTCTCTCTCTCTCTCTATATATATATATATATATATATATATATATATATATATATATATAGGGTGCGTTTCTTTTGCAAACCAAACAATTTGTACAAACTATGCAAACCAATCTTAGCCGTTCATCAAGTATAATGAATATATGATTTTATTATGTTTCCTAATTTAAAATCATGATTATAATGAATAAACTTAACATTTCATAATTTAAAATCATGATTATAATGAATAAACTTAACATTTTCCATATATATTACAATCATTATTAATGAATCATAATCATTATCCATAAATATATCTATTGTTTCCTAATATAGTGGTTTGCATAGTTTGTACAAATTGTTTGGTTTGCAAAAGAAACGCACCCTATATATATATATATATATATAGGGTCAGGTTCACGTGAGACCAAGCTGTTTCCGTGAGACCAAGCCTTAAAACATGAAATTTCACACCGAAACACTGTGAAGATAAAAAACATTCGAACCTTCATAATGTAATCAAACTATGAAGGTAAAAAAACCTAAACCAAGTTAAAAAAAATCAAACCTTCACAGCTAAAAGACTGTGAAGGTATATCCGAACCTTCACAGTGAATACGCTGTGAAGGTAAAAAAAAACGAACATTCACAGCGAAAAACACCGTGAAAGTAACATTTACGGTGTTTTCCTTATGAAAAGTTCGATTTTTTTTACATTCACAGTTTTATGGTGTGAAGTTTCATACTTTAAAGCTTGGTCTCACCGGTCTCACGAAAAATGTTTGGTCTCACGCGAACTTAAGTCTCTCTCTTATATATATATATATGAACTTGTAATGTTTTTGAGGTGAAATGTATGTATAACTGGTTGATGGATTTAATTCGCTCCAATAAATAACCAATATTTGTATCAAATAGATATAACTCATTCAATCAAATAAAATCCAATCCAATTCATTGGATTATATTTTGTTCTTTATCAAAAACTAATTGGATTGAATCAGTTGTCGAAATACAACATCACAATGAATGATTGGCTTATATCACTTTTGTCCAAATCCATTTTGTGAACTAATGAACGTCCGTAACACCTATTAATCTGTAATTGGCATTGTAACTTCAAACAATCACACATACATGAAATACTAGATACCGATAAAATTTAATTGTTATTAATTTTTATTATTACAATATCAAAATAATTGCATTTTATCACTAAACATAACCATGAACCACGACTACAAGACCACTGACGACCACACTGATGGTTCTAAGCACCCACATCGGATCATGTGTCGATGTCCCAGAGTTTTCCGATGGGCTTGGTGTCGTTGCCTTCGATTCCAAGGGTGACGAAGCTACTACATCAGAGGGGCTTGGGCCAGGACTCGGGGTTCGGACCGGTGGTTGGGTGGCGTTTTGAGACGATTTGAGAACTCTGACATCGAGCTTCTGGCCGGCCTGGCAGTGACCGGAAAATCCGCTAGTGAAGAAGTAGTGGCCAGGTCCCTTGATGGTGAACGAGTCGTTGCCAGTGTTGAATGTTTTAATTGGAGATGAGATGTTGCATGACCGAAAATCGAAGCGGCTCACTCGTATCACATTGTCGGCAGTGGCATTGTACTCAAACCCTGTTCCATCACATAATAAAAAAATACTCTAAATTACCAAGAATTCTCTCAAAATAACCAAAATATTTCCCATATTGGTTTTATAATTATTATTCATTTAGTGAATCACCAAAAGAAAATCAATTGTTGAAAAAGATTCTTTTTTTTAACTCGACAGTAGATTTAGTTCCTAAATCAATAAATGTAGATTATGCAGCTAAAAAATATTTTGTGTTGGAAGATTGATTTCCAGATAAAACCCGACATATCATGTTAAGCAGCAAAACCAAAGAGTAAAAAAAAAGATTGATAATCAAATAATAGCCGGAAGAATGAAGGTACTTACATAGAATGTCCTCCACACGAAAGTTCTTGGAAGATGCCCAACTCAAGTAACTGGAGTTGGATTTCATAGTCCAACCAGCAGAATCACCAACCTTGTATTGTTTTCCTGTAACCATCATTACCCTTGAACCTAACTCAATCATCATCAGCGTACAGAACAACATTCCTGCTGTCGTTAATTTTTCGGTGAAAATCCCCATTAGCTTTGAGACGCAAAACTTTTGAAGAAAATTGTGAGATTGATTGGGAGCGAGTATGAAGCCTATGATATAAGTGCTTAGATCGTCACATTTTTTGTACATATGTGTATTTGAATCCTAAATTATTCGCTTACTGCCTGTCATATACCTTTTTGAGCTGTCGTTTTATCTAATATTGTATTTTCATGTGATGTTTTCCATCTAAGACTGTAACGGTTTTTTAGCACATCATTCAAGGAGTTTATTTTTAACCTTTTTGATTAAATATTAAATTTATGATAAATAGTATATCATATTTAAATGTATTCATGTGATATTGTAAACAAATTATTACGATTTCAGAAAAGCATAAGAATATTTACTTATTGTTCATATTTAGGTGCTTTACATTTAGGCCATGTTTGTCAATATAAGAGCGTGTCTAACAACTTATCTAAAATGAAAAAAAACGAGGATTTTAAGCTAATATTTTGTTTAAAATGTTTTCCCAAAAATATATTTAAAATGAAAAAAGTATAAGAGATAAGAGCATCTCCAACAACTTTTTTAAAATAGAAAAAAAATTAGTTTTTGTTTTCTAAAATGCTCCATTTTCTATCATATTCTCTAAAATAGAAAAAAAAGGGGAATTTAATTAAAATACTCTTTTTTGAAAAATCAGTACGCAAAGTGCCCCAAATCTTGTAATTTTTGCCAAAATACCCCCTAAGTCCGCGTTTTTTCAAAAAACGCGGACTGGTACTGTTTGGGTCTGCGTGTGGGTCAAAACACGAGTTGGGTCCACGTTTCCACTGTTGAACGCGGGGTTAGTCGTTTTGCTGCAATTCAATTCATTGGCAGCGTTTCGGTTTTATTATATATTTACAGTTTATACCCCTATAATTATTTAGTTAGTTACTTTATACCTTTTACTTTTCTATTAGAGCATCTCTAACAGCATTGCTAAATTTTTTCTAAAATAGAGAATGGAAAGTCAAAATCTCTAAAAACATTTTTTTCAAACTCCAACAGTTTTTCTATTTTAGAGAATCAATCATTATTTATATTATTATAATATTCCATAATTTATCATCTCAATACACTTTTAAAAAAAAAACTTAAAATAAAATGTTAAAAATTGAATTTTATTGATTGGATTGAATAAAATAATATTTTCTCTCTCCAATTTAGAGATTATAGAGAATTCTCTATATTTAGAGATTTTTTGATCTTTCTCTATTTTAGCAAACCATATAGCAAAGTTGTTGGAGAGGAATAGCAAAGAAAAAACCAAAAAATTTCCATTTTAGCAATGTTGTTGGAGATGCTCTTATTCATTTTATACTTTTATCATATTAACACAAATAATCGTATATTAACTAAAATACGTTAAAAAAATACGTTTTAATTTTAACAAGTTATACCATTATAATCGTCTCTTCGATACTTTCGAAATGAGCCCAATATTGAATATTTTTTGATTTAATTATTTTATTATATATCATATATATTAAAATTTTATACACCTATAATTATTTAGTTAGTTTACATACTTTTTACTTTTCTATTTTTTATTTTACACTTTCATCATATTAACACATATAATCGTCTATTAACTAAAATACGTTAAGTAATTTTATGATATATAAAAACGTATTTTTAATATATATGATATAATAAAACATATAACGTATTATATATCATATATACTACATATTTTTGGACAAGTTATTCATAATTTATGTTATTCTTTTTTCTACCATTTTACTAATAACGATATTTTAGTAATAACGTTATCGTAAAAATAATCGTTATTCTACTAAAAATATCGCTATTCTACTATTTTAGTAAAAATAACGATATTATACCATTTTATTAAAAATAACGATATTTTAGTAAAAATAACGATATTCTACCATTTTACTAATAACGATATTTTAGTAAAAATAACGATATTCTACCATTGGACTAAAAATATCGTTATTAGTAAAATGGTAAAAAAAATAATAACATAAATTATGAATAATTTGTCCAAAAATATGTAGTATATATGATATATAATACGTTTTATGTTTTATGGTAAAAAGAAAAATAACATATGCATACGTTTTATGTAGTACATATGATATATAATTAAATAATTAAATCCAAAAATATTCAATATTGGACTCATTTCGAAAGTTTCGAAGAGACGGTTATAATGGTGTAACTTGTTAAAATTAAAACGTATTATTTTAACGTATTTTAATTAATATACGATTTTATGTGTTAATATGATGAAAATGAAAAATGAAAAGTAGAAAAGTAAAAGGTATAAAGTAAACTAACTAAATAATTATAGGGGTATAAAATATAAATATACATTAAATATCACAATTCAATTAAGATATGTCGGCGTTTATCACAATTCAATTAAGATATGTCCGCCTTTAAATCCCCCATGTCCGCCTTTTAGCCCCCAACCCCGCGTTCAACAGTGGAAAAGCGGACCCAAACAGTACCAGTCCGCGTTTTTTGAAAAAACGCGGCCAAAAACGCGGACTTAGGGGGTATTTTGGCAAAAATTACAAGATTTGGGGCACTTTGGGTACTGATTTTTCAAAAAAGAGTATTTTAATTAAATTCCCAAAAAAACTCTAATAAATATAGAGAATTTTCTAAAATCTCTAAATGATGAGAGAGAGAGAGATTATTTTAATATTGTTCTACTAAAATCTCTAAATGATGAGAGAGAGATTTTTTTTTAATATTCATACACTAAATGTATTGAATATTTTAATAATATAAATAATGGTTGATGCTCTAAAATAGAAAAGTTGTTGGAGTTGGAATAAAATGCTTTTTGAAATTTTGATATTTATTTATATATTTTAGAGAAATTATAGAAAAGTTGTTGTAGATGCTCTAGAGTTTTTTTTCTCCAAATATGAAGATCATCCAAAAAATATTACCAGGTGAGAGGACCAATAAAAAACTTTGAAAATAAACATGTCGAAAAATAAATGATATTTTAATAGATGAATGAAATATTTTAATATTATAATAAATGTTGGATTCTTAAAAATTTGGAATTTGTTGAAAATGAATGTTTTTTTTTTAGATTTTGACTTTTGATTCTCCATTTTAGAAAAATTTGTTGGAATGCTCTAAGCTATCTATTTTTTGAGATTATAAAAAAAAAACATTCCGTTCGTCATAGGGTAGCCTTTTGAAACATTATTTAGGCATTGTTTGACAAAAATAAGCTACCTTATTTTCTGGGTACATGTTTGGATGTTTTTTGATAAGCTACTTGGAGTAGCTTATGAGGAGTTTTTTGTGATTATTCCAATTATGTTTCTCATTAATATTCATAATTATATATTAACTTTTAATTATAAATAAATAATTAATGTTCTTTTTGGTAATTTAAATGTTTATAAGCTAATTTTTGTCAAACGTGATTTTTTCATCAGCTAACTTATCAGTCACCAGTTCACTTATCAGCTACCAGCTAGCTTATCAGTTATAAGCTAGCTTATCAGCTAGTTTGCCAAACATAAACATTTCAAAAAACATTCAAGAAATTTTCTCCAATTTTATTTCAATTATGTTTTTAGTTATTATTTATTGTTATTAACTATCATTAATTAATATTAATTATTAGTTTCAAATATTCAGTGATATTAATTATGTTTATATTATTATTATTATTATTATTATTATCATTATCATTCTTATAATAGGCCAAAAAATCAAATATTCAATTAATAGTTTTTTCATTTAAAAAATTAGTTTAAGGACTTAATCATTTAAAATAGAATAGTTTATTCGGTTTTTATGAACTTTTCATATATATATATATATATATATATGTATATATATAGGGACATAATCAAATGAGAACTAGGTAGTTTGTAGTAACTCTGAGATCCAATGTGAACCACACATTTAGACTAATTAATATTAATTTTAAATAAATAGAAAAGGGTGTTTTAGTAAATTTGTTTAATTCCTAAAATTTCTCCTTTTCTCTTATATGTATCCTTTCTTTCTCTCTCTACCATATTACCTATTTCCTAAAGTTTCTCATTTCTTTTTACAAAAGAGTATCACAGTGTGTTATCATGTATTTTTGATGTTTTTTTTCGATGTTTACAAAAGGGTATCATAGTGTACTATCGTGTATTTTCGATATTTACAAAGTGTATCACAATGTGCATAACTTATTTTCGATGTTTTTTCAATCTTTACAAAGTGAATCACGGTGTGCTATCACGTATTTTCGATGTTTACAAAAGGGTATCATAGTGTGCTATCATGTATTTTCGATCTTTACAAAGTGTATCACAGTGTGCATCGCGTATTTTCGAAGTTTTTCGATGTTTATAAAGTGTATCACAGTGTGCATCATGTATTCGCCGGAATAATATTTGTTGGAGAGAGGAGAGAGAATAGAGGAGAGAAGAGAGAGGAGAATTATAAAATACCTAAAATACCCTTTAATTAAAATTACCAAAATTATTGATTTCCTAATGTATCTTCTGATTTGTGGTTAAGATTGGATCTCACGGTTACCACAGATAATCGAGTTCTCCTTGAATGACCCCCTATATATATATATATATATATATATATATATATATATATATATATATATATATATATATATATATATATATATATATAGTTAAATGGGGCCTTATTTTTTAAAACACATAAAAACTAGCATTTTAAATATTGATTAACATATGTTGTTTCATAATGTGATTGGTTTACATGAATTTGTTTCATAATTTAAACATTTTTAATCTGTTTGTGAAACAAAAATTATACGTATAAAAGTTTCAAATTGTGAACCAAATACATATGAAGTAAACACATTGTGAAACAAATATATGTTCATCAATACATTAAATGTCAGTTTTAGATGAGAAAAAATTATGCGAAACTACACCTTGAGATAAAATCTCATGGATCTCAACTGATTAAGTTCCATTGTTAACCATGAGTGTTCAGGCCCGCTTCAGGAAAATACTCAATGCATTTGCAGGACTCGGACTGGTGACCTTCACGTATGGCTCACATCCCTAAAGGCTCAAGTCTTATTGTCGTTTAAACTAACCTCACAAGATTAAATTTATATTTTTGTATGTTTCACATACATTAAGGTTCCGACAATTGATTTTAGTAAAATTTAGACAAATAGTTCATCATTATTATTTTTTTTGCAATGAATTATTAATTATATATTATGTGATACAATTATTCAAATAATATTTTCTAAAATTCATATTTACTTATATTAATTGATAATCTTTTTTAGTTTGTTACATTTTCTAGCATACGCGGGTCGTTTATGATGGATGTGAAATTTTTTAATAAATGGCAAATATGATACGTAAGGAATTATTAATTATTTGAATACATATGAAATATATTAGTTATTTGTTTTAATTATATAACGTAAAATTTTAAAATGCAGTTTTACATTTGTCATATATATATATATATATATTGTAAAGTTAATTTTACCAAATATGATTAATTTATCAGTTAACTTTACAACTGACAGATAATACATATCTTTTTCAGCCAATAACTAGCTTGTTTTCCAAACATATACTACCTTTAATTTCGATTTTCTTGCAAAAATATTTATTTGTTTCTTAATTTTTTTTTTATTTTAGCCGTGAAAAATAAAAAATCACTATGCCAAACACTACAAAACTAATTTTATTTAGAGTAAACTACGATTTTCGTTCCTATGGTTTGTTGTTTATAACGATTTTCGTCCCTAGTCTTTAAAAACTGCTTTTTTCATCCCTGTGGTTTTGAATTTCTTTCCTTTTTCATCCCTGGATTCAATTCTGTTAAAAAAAACCCATTATTTTAGGGGTATTTTAGTCTTTTAATGTATTATTTCTTTTTTCATAAAATTCTATAAAATATACTTAGATATTTGTTATTATTTATTTCTAAAATACCCCCACACCCACCCTTCTTCCCAAACACCCCCCACCGTCCAAAACAGTCCCCCCCAACCCCAACTCCTTTTCCGGTGAACCACGACTATAATGAATCACCATTATAGATGTCTCTCCCCTTTTTCCCTTCTTTGGCATAATCATTCATCAAGAATCTAATCATTATCATCCTTTTAAAAGTAATCAAAAACTTAAATTTAGGCAAAATGTTCACGTAGCAGTTAGAGTTTTAGAGAAGAAAGTCTTCTTTTTGTGTTACACAGGCAGATAACGACCCCCACCTTTGTCTTCCATTACCACCTTAATCAACTTAACTAAATAACAACAAAAAGTAATTAAAAGACTTAATTAATTAACCTAACAACTACAAGTTCTTGATTCTTTCTAGCTAGTTCATGCCAACCAGATTTTACATAAATTAAAGCTTCTGATTCAAGCATGATCACTCCATGCACCAAAGACTGGAAAGTGTCTCTGGGCTTTCTTCTCTGGACCAACTCAAGCTAGTCATCAAAGTAGTGCTAGCAATGATTCTCTCAACATCATATGATTTAAGGTTGTGCATACAGTGAGTAAAACGAATTCAAAGTTTATATACCCGCTTTTGTCACTGTTTTATTTTTCTCATGGAAGAACCGGGGGACTTCTATGCGGCTTTAGCCGCTGAGAAAGTCGCCTATTGATGGTGAGCAGTTTTTAAGCGATTCCTCCATTTTCCAAGTATTGTAAACATCCATCAAGTATCGTAGACTTTTCGGTGGTTTCCTCCTCCTGTGGTTTCTCCCGTTTTGGGTTTTCCATGTAAATCCGGTGTCGTTTTCTCTCTTATTTAATTCCGCCAAGTTTCGATTATTATTTGTGTGGTTGATTATTGTTCCGTTGAGAGTTTGAGTTTATCGTTTCTGCATTACAAACTCGTTTGAGTTTATTTTGGATCTTGGGTTATTTTTTCAATTAAGTTTCTACTCAATTCGATTTCGTTTTGTGGGGTTCATTCGAGTATGGTGTGATCGGAATTTGCAACAATGTTTACAAAATTGCTTTTACATAAGACATTAAACACACGAAATCTAACGAATAGATTTTCGGAGTTTTATCGTTTGTTTTCTGAACGTTAACTTTAATCCCACTTCTGAAATATGTGTTCATAGTTCTTCGAGCATACGATAATGGCGAAGGAGGGACGTTTGCTTTGTATAATTCCCACATTTCTTGAAAAATATCCGTAAATTAACCACAAATCCACTCAATAGTAGCGAGCGTACAACCTTGAAGCTGAAGATTTAAGAGAGAGAGGGAATTAAGCCTTGTATTTCCAACTAGAGAGAGAGAGAGAGGGTGGATGTGTAAGAGAGAGAGAGAGAGAGATCGACAACTAGAGAGAAATTTGAGTTTTGCAGGAAGTTTTGCTAGTTTTGGCTTTACTTGGAACTTGTATAGCCATCGGCAACGGAGTAGAAAGATGAACAGTTAGGTGAGGGAAAAGAAGATGCAAGTGGTAGTGGACTAGTGGGTGCAATATCAGTGATTCATTCTAGTCGTGGTTCACCGGCAAAGGAGTTGGGGGGGGGACTGTTTTGGACGGTGGGGGGTGTTTGGGGAGAAGGGTGGGTGTGGGGGTATTTTAGAAATAGATAATAACAAATATCTAAGTATATTTTATAGAATTTTATGAAAAAATAAATAATACATTAAAAGACTAAAATACCCTTAAAGTAATGTTTTTTTAACAAAACTGATTCAAGGAACGAAAAAGGAAAGAAATTCAAAACCACAAGGATGAAAAAAACAGTTTTTAAAAACCAGGGACGAAAATCATTATAAACAACAAACCATAGGACGAAAATCGTAGTTTACTCTTTTATTTATTTATATGATAATTTACCAGTTTTTCAACATATCCAAGTATACCCTTAAACATAGTAATTAAAGATAAAACCAAACCATACAAACCAGTATACCCAACAACTGGAGTTGAGGTTTAAGAAGGATGAGATGTATGCAGATCTAACTTATCTATACTATATTATAAAGCACGGATAAAAACTCTTAAATACAAATTATTAGGCACAAGGTACCATCATTTTATGCAAGATTTTAAAAATCTCTTAATTTACAAGTATCAAAGCACAAGATACATATTACTACTGCAGGTTTCTAACACCGATCAATTTGGTATGTACATGACATTCCTTTTATGCAGACCTTTCCATGTATCACTATTAATTAATATATTATATTATTATAAATTTGTTTTAATTATATTATTAAATATGTAATTGATTATTTTTTCTAAATGTCATTAAAATATATAAAATAATCATTGAATTTTAACAAAATACTTAATTTTTTTATATAAAAAACATTATATTATTAAGTCTGAATTAAACAAATTTATAAAAAAACAACAAAAAAACAAAAAATGAAATGAAACATTGAAATCATGATGTATTTCGCTGCATTGCGCGAGTACACTTCTAGTATTTAATAATATAATTAAAACAAAATTATAGTAATATAATATATTAATTAATAGTGATACATGGAAAGGTCTATATAAAAGGAAAGCCATAACATACCAAATTGGTGGGTGTTAGAAGTCTGTAGTGGTAATATGTATCTTATGTTTTGATACTTGTAAATTAAGAGATTTTTAAAATATTGCATAAAATGGTAGTACCTTGTGCCTAATAATTTGTATTTAAGAATTTTTTATCCGTGCTTTATAATATAGTATAGATATATGTAACTTATTAACACGTTTAAACTTTATAAAAAAAACTCTAACCAACTGATAAACATTTTTAAATACAAAAAATTGAGCCTTCAATATAACAAAATCTATATCTATTTATACTATATTATAAAGCATGCATAAAAAACTATTAAATACAAATTATTAGGCACAAGGTACTATTATTTTATGCAAGATTTTAAAATTTTATTAATTTACAAGTATCAAAGCATAAGATACACATATTACTACTACATGTTTCTAACACCCACCAATTTGGTATGTGCAGAGTCTTCCTTTTATGCAGACATTTTCATGTATCACTATTAATTAATATATTATATTACTATAATTTTGTTTTAATTATATTATTAAATATGTAATTGGTTATTTTTTCTAGATATCATTAAAATATATAAGATAAGCATTGAATTATAACAAAATATTTATTTTTTATATAAAAACATTATATTATCAAGCCTAAATTAAACAAATTTATATAAAAAAAAACATTACCACTTTCTCAAAACCATCCAAAATGGTACTGTAAATCGACAAAAAAAAAACAAAAAAAAAAATGAAACATTAAAATCGTGATACATCTCGATGCGTTGCGCGAGTACGCTTCTAGTACCTTATAAAATAGAGCCGTTGTTTCCAAGAATAACCCCTGACTAGTGAAAAGCATGACAAAGTAATTAAAAACGATAATAAAAAATAAAAAATGCCTCGAACAGGAAAAAAATTGTTTTTTAATTATACAACCAAGAAAATGTGAGCGGAAGGAGCAAATGAACAAACATGAGTTGTTCATTCGTTGGTCTTTGTACGTTACTTTTAATTGTATCATGCCAATTTTTTAATTCGTGATATGTTATAAGATTCATATAATAGATTAATAGTACTTATTTCAATAATCATTACATATTTCACATTAATTATGTATGATAGATTGTTTCCATCTAACAATCAAACAATTATTATTTCATGATAAAAATAATATTTTAATTGTTTTTTTTTTCCTTGAATTAATTGAAAATGAAATGAAATAAATTTTAAACACATATTAGGCAGAAAATTTTAAAAAAACTTTTGGTATGTTATAATGGAATAAACCATTATGAGATTTCCAAATATAAATTGAATAAAATTATTAAAAAAACTTAATTCCTTGTATTTTGTTGAATTTCCTTCAGTTGGAAAGGACTTAATTTTTCCTTTATCTACAAAAATGAAATGAAAATATACAATATAACTTCTCTTTTATAATTAAAAAAATACAACCCTTTTAAAGTCTGTCATACTGAATATTTATAAAGAGCCAATTACACTTGTGGTTAGTGTGGTTTGCTCAAATTTTAAATCTAGTTTTTAAAACAAACTATCTACATTGGAGATTTATAACTTTTAAATTTCATAACACTTAAGATTGCTGAAGTTAACACCATCAGTTACGATCATTAGAAGAGATAAATCAGTCATTGGACAAACTACAGGGACCAAAAGTGTAATTAAGTCTAAAATTAATTGTGATTCATATTTTCTTAATTTATTTATTAAAAATACTTCCAGCATGGTTAATGTGAGATAATTATATATTTGTTAAAGGGGAAAACAAATTAAACAACAATATGGAGAGAATAACAACAAGACAGAGAGAAGAAGTCTATAATTCTTATTAATCATAATCTCTTTAAATAGTGAGGAGTTACAAGTAGATAGTTAGGAGATATTTCAATTCTAATCTAACTCTGATATACTTATCTCTATCTCTATCTTTATCTTTATCGTCATATCCTTTAGACGATGACACACTTATCCTACAACACTCCCCCTTGTGCCGAGTTAAAGGAGTGACGGTGCATAATTGTTGCCTCGTTAAAACCTTACGCCAAAATAAAAACCCAGTGGGAAAAAATAAAAGTCTGACGAAGGAAATAGTACAACGCATCAACTTCTTTGCAACACATAGACTTTTCCTTCAGTCTAGTTTTCTCTTAGATTCGTACTTTAATCTTGAGAGTTAGGAAAGCATGATGGTATATAAACAGTTGTCTCACTAAAACCTTACACCAAGGAACAAAACCTAATGGGAAAAATAAAACTTTGGTTGAAGGAAAGAGCACAACATACCAATATCAAATATATAGTAGACTCCCCCTTTTGTCTACTACTCCCCCTGATTCGTGCATTAAACAAGGGAGTTTGGAAAATATTTGCATTTAGTTTCCACATGTTTCCCAATATATGGTTTTAGGTAATGACTTGATAAAATATGTCACATTCTTTTGACACCTTACTTGATTCACTTTAATCTAAAGGAGAGTCTTTTATTGTTGATTGTATAAAAACTTAAGCAGAATATGCTTTGTGTTATTACCCTTGATGTATCTTATGTTCATTTCTTTGATACATGATGCATCATTTCCATATATGCAAGTAGGATACTGGTTGAACCCAAAATTACTAGCTCCTCTAATATATGTAATGATAGTCCTTAATCATATACATTTTTTTAATTATCTCATGGAGAGTAACATTATTGGATTAGGTCAAGCAGGTAGTTACAAGGGTTTGCTTAGTTTACTTCCAAGCAATCGACATGTTCCTTGTGGTAATTGTTTATCCAGTTTGGGTACAACCTTTGTATGGGTCAGGCAGATACATAATATCAGCAAAGACATACCAATACATTGTTTGGTGTTTCTATAAGAGCTAGTACTTTTGCTGCTTACATTATAATTAGGTATTGAAGTTCCATTATCAATCCCATTTTTCTTTCTATAGGGAAAGTATAAGTCCATGTCAATGGATCCAAAAGATCAATTTGATATCATTCCAATGACTTTGCGTTGGCGTTGAGCTAAATCTAGCTAACAAGTTCACTGAGTAATATAATATATGGTCAAGTGTATTATGCTAAGTACGATAATGCGCATATTGTACTTAGATAGGGAATTCTAACTCCCAGTATTTTTCGTCATCATCCTTTAGACGAAATGGATATTTCCTTATATCCGACACTTCGACCGATCATGAGAGTGCTAACCGGATGCGCTTTGTCCATAGTAAATTGCCTGATTATTTTCTGGACATATGCGATCGGTGAATTAATATTTCACAAACTCGGTGTCCTAGCTTAAATATCTAGACAAAACCAAGTTTTCCCGAGATCTTTCCTCTCAAAATCAGATTTCAAGTAGCTTGTGGTTCCTCTCATTCCATCAAGAGTGTCTATTATGTTCATAACATTGACATATAGAGTTACTTTGAAAATCTGGAACTTGTTTTCAATAATAAATACGCAAGAGAACAATTCATCCTTCTTATATATCATTTCCCAATCAAGTATTCCATTAGGCGGGTATACCACATCCGCTTAGATTGCTTTAATCTATAAAGTGGGCGTTTCAATTTTATTGCAAACGCATCTCGTGGTTTAAAGTTACTTGATTTTGGTAATGTAATATCATCAAACACTTTTATATATCTCTCTAAATCTAGATCCCCGTATAGATATGTGGTAACCACATTCATGAGCTGTATTTCCAGTCCTTCGGAAACTACTAGGCTAACAAATTATTCGGATGTCATAACATCCATCATGAGAGAGTAAGTCTCCTCGTGGTCAATCCAGGGCGTTGTGAGTAACCTTGCGCTAAAGGAGAGTCTTACATATTAGGATTTCATTATTCTCGTTACGCTTTCTGACAAAGACTCAGTTATGTCCTACGGGCTTTACACTTGGTAGGTTAGCACTACCTGACCAAATACCCGATCCTTTGTCAAATAATATAATTCTTTCTGGATTGTTTCTTTACATTTAGGCTAATATGTTCTTTGTCGATATTATTCAACTGAGCCTGGTTCGATGTCGTCGTGCTCGATCATCTTATGAGCCATCGTATATGCGAATAAATCATCAATGATTATATATGATCTGTCCATCGACTCATATGTACTCTCATAGTTCATTTGAGATTAATATTCATCTCTAGAATCAATATTAACTTCGGAGCGTCCTCCAGTGATGATTCATGGACATAACTATAATTAGAGATAATCTCATTTGAGTTTTATGTATTGATGATAAATGGATGTGCCTAACTATTTCTTCCTTTAGAATAGTATCCATCGAACCAAGTAGCTTCCACCACTTCCATTTGGTAGTTACGACCTCAACCACACCTCCACTATGTGTGATTGCAACGCACTTTCCAACGGCGTTGTGCCCCTGTTGGGGACTTTTTTTTAACCTTGCGAGTATATTTGCAGCTCGTATATGTGATCTTGTCACTTTTGGAATATTAAACGTATCAGGTATCGAGTCTGATTCGTTTGACTTCAACATTACGTTGTGAAGTTTTGGGGATCAAAATGAGACAGAGTGAGAATATTCAATGACACTTCCTGTCGTTCTCATGGAAAATCCTTTTTCCTATCTCCCCCTAACGACGGAAAGACTGTCTCATGAAAGTGACAACCCGCAAATCTAGCGGTAAAGAGATCACTAGTCAAATATTCTAATTAGTGGATAATTGTTGGGGGTTTATATCCAACATTTACCAAATCGTCTTTAAGGACCCATTTCGATGCGTTGTGGGGGCGCAATTGGCACATATAATCAAACATGCGTAAATGTAAAGTATCAGGCTTATATCCAGTTACCAACAGGTACGCATGAGGCTGGTTAGCAAGTAGTGGGTCTAAAAACGACAAAAAAAACTGCATATAATAATTGTATAACCTCAGGTAGATGTGGGTAAATTGATGCGCATTACTAATACCTTAGATGTCATCATATTCTTTTGATAACAACTTCTATGAGACCATTTTATATATACACATGGGGTATAGGAAACTCTACATTGATCCTAATACATATGCAATTAACATCAAATCCTTATGATGTAAATTCTCCAGCATTCCAAGTCATGTAGACTTGATGAAATAATAAGGGTGGTGAGCCCTTAAACATATAACTAGTGCTAGGAGTGCAGTATTTCTTGTGGACAATAATACGACATGCGTTCATCGTGTCGAAGCCAGAACCATAAAGTACTTTAATGGCCCGCATTCTAGATGTTTATGTCCATAAATATCATCTTGTATTCATTGTAACAATGAAATATTTTTGTATAATGTCCTTAGCTTTAGGACGATCTCATTCCTGTATTGGCTAAGGATTAGGGTATGTACAAAAGTTTTATGTATTCTAGAGGGCATATTATGATAGCAATGCTGTTTCTTATGTTGCAGAAGTCAACAGTTGCAATTTGCCTTGTTTTGCCTTTCACTCGAAAGAGAATGTGTTTATGTGTATTTTGCAATACACGGATCACTATGTCATAACCACGGTGTCCCACATGGTCCTGTCGAAACATATATGTGTTATTGCCCCCAAAAGTTCTTTACTGGTGACAAAATATGTTTCGATGACCCAATAATCTATTAGTTTCCATGATATATGTTTCCTTTCATATTAATTGGAATTTATGTATATATGTTCATTTTCATTTCCATTTGATACGAATATCTTTACAAGGTTCCTATTAAACTTGTTCCACGAAGAAAGTGACAGTCCATCGTCTAAGTAATTTGGTTGGATGTATTATAAAACAAGTATTAGTCTATCTTTTTTTTTCGATTGTGTGATAGGTAAAAAAAATCAATTCTCCTCGATACATTCCTAAACAGAATGGAGAATATTGAATTTTTTTTGTATTTGTTTTGATGTATTTCTTTACATATATAATGGTTACATATTCGATTTTACTTTAGCAAATAAATTAATTTTTGTACTTAAAATTAATTTCAAAGAAACATATGCATAATCAATATTAAATATTAAAACAAATATGTTATATTTCATTTTCAACGTGTTCCCTTTTTGATAGAAGCACTTTTTAGTGCATATCTTATTTGATTGTCCATTATTACTTGGGTAGTAGTTGTATCCTACTCCAGGTGTTGAAAAATCCTTCATGACTCTTACCAAGACCCTGACCTTTTCTAGGGTCTCGTCCACATGGTGCAGAAATGTCACATGTGTGAAATTGTTTTTAACTCACAATCCTTTGGAGTTGTTTCCACCTCTAACACTTTCATTATCTGTAACACCCTAAAATAGGGATAACAAAAACTTTCCATAAATGGAGAAGTGGTACACCCCAGAAACGTCTTGTAGGTACCCCAGAAACGTCTTGTAGGTACACCCTTTAATCTTCGTTCTAATTCCCTTAGCGGATGGTTCTTCAACCGTTACCATATTCGGTCCACCCGACCCCACAATAACGTTTTCAGCCATAGTCTCGGGTTGACGGTTACTGACGTCTCGATCCTCTAGAAGTTTCATGAAAAACTCTTGCTGTTGGGTCATGGCCGAAGTCATGGCCAACTGTTGTTGAGCCAAGGCCGCATTCATGGCCAACATCATGCTATCCCGAAGCCGGGTCTCCATGGTAACTTCTTCCATGATGGAGTTACCTGTATTGAGGTTCCGTCGCGGAATATGCTCAGGTCCGCCTCCCAAGATTCTGGGTACAGGAATGTCATCAGTGGTTACACCCACGGGAGGTCGTACAACGGCAGATTCCACCTCTGGTTGACCCTCTGGCATGTCCGGTAACCTACTTCGAGTGTTTACCATTATAATCTGCCATGCACGTACGAGAAATAGATTGAGAAAAGGCTAAGCGAGTTGAACTCATTGTACGTACTACTACCTTCATCAATTGTCATAATAATAGTAAACCAAGCATGCTCACGTAACAATGCATTCATAATAGCAGTAGCTAAGTGAGATTATGAATGAACCATACACAAGAATTCTTGTTACCATCATCACAACTTTTAATTAAAGTAATTCCGTAATCCTAACGCTCTCCCCACCTAGGATTTCTACCCCAAGTGGACAGTGAAGTCATAACATCTAAAGCTTAAGTCTAGATATGCTAAACAATACCTAGTTCACTTAAACTAAAGCTCTGATACCAACTTGTAACACCCTAAAATAGGGATAACAAAAACTTTCCATAAATGGAGAAGTGGTATAAAGTTTGCCATATCAAGAGCCTCCCAAAAAGGGGAAATATACAAATAACCTGTTTAATCACAATCTGTAATTTAACGGATAAATAAACAACAACCAACTAATCTAGTTTCTACATCTAGAAAAGAGATTACAAAAGGGGTGTCATCTATAAACCCAAATCTTCCAAAAATGGTTCAAGTGCCAAAATCCCCAAGCTCTTGCCCAAAGCATCTAAACTTGCCTAGGAGCCGCGCCGCTAACACCTGAGATATACATCGACACCAAACAAGTGTTAGGCCACAAAGCCTAGTGATTTGGACAATAATAAGCATGCATGAACAGTCACAATTTCTTATCAGCGGTTAACCGGTGTTCATATATATATGGAGTCATTAGGGGAGACCCAAAGCACCAATCAATTCCACTCCAAAGAGTCGATACACCTTGATGCCCTTAACAAGGAACACCCCAAAGGCCCGGCACACCCGGAGATCAGACCGTAAAGGAAACTTTCCGAGTGGCGGAGGTGTAGGCACATACCATCCCGGTGGTGCCCCAAGACTACATCCTCCTAGTGAATTTGCCTTGATTCGTCCAACATAATGCATATAGGAGGTCCTTAGGTATATTTCAACCCAACATATTTCCATACCGACTACGGGTACAATGTTACCATCCTATCCTCATGAAGTCCAACAAAAGTCCCAAATGACAATTATATTCATCATACATATAAATATGTCACCAAAATGATATTCCAACTAAAACCATCATAACACACATATATGCATACATTTAACATATCGAGGTACCCATTTTATATATCCATGGGAAAAGCCCCAAATAATGGTACACATAACATAAAACATAGCATATCACCAATATCCATATGTAACACCCTGAATTTTGGGGTTGGGTAGAAAGTTGACCTTTACCCAAAGTTCAAGGGGGTAATTTGTAACTTGGGCTATATAAATAGAAATCAAATCTGAGATATTTTCTAATATCTCATTTTGATTTGAATCGTGTTGAGAATCCAGAGAGAAAGAGAGAAGCAGGTGGAAAAAGAGTTCGATCGATTCGGACAAATCCAGGTACGAATCTAGCTTAATGCTTTGATCCGAATGTTTTTAGCCGTGTAGAATCTCGTTGTGAAGGTTTTTAACCGTTCCATTTCGAGATCTGAGTATTTTCGATTTGGATCTGGGTTCAGCATCTCCAGCATGTTCTTGGTGAACAAGACGACCGGATATGCTAAGGACCGGGAAAATGCATTCGACCGGTTTGTGTTCGACCGGGAAGATGCATTCGACCGGTGTGTGTTCGACCGGTAAGATGTACTCGACCGGTGTGTGTTCGACCGGTAGATGCTTCGACCGGTAGTGCCTTTCGACCGGAAGATGTTTCGACCGGAAGATGCTTCGACCGGTAGAGTGTATTCGACCGGTATGCCTTCGACCGGATTTCGTGTTCGACCGGATTAGGTTCTGTTAGTTGTTAGCTTCTGTTATTTTGAGTTCTAAGTCAGGTAGCGGAAGAGTTATCTGTGTTTTGAATTACCGATTCTTTCGGTGTTGTCATAGGTAGCGCTCGTTAAGAAGAAGGAAACAGAGGTGAGTTCCTACTATCATTTTAAACTTTACACATATCAAAAGTTACCTTTTGGATCTTATCCTGTTAAAGTAAAATGATGTTTTACTTACACGTTATGCGATTATGCGAAAAGAATATTTAAGAGCTCATTTTTAATGATTTTCATTCTTACCATAAGTTGATCTGGAAATAACATTTTGTTTATAAAATGTATTTATACCATATGTTTATTTATGGTTGGTCACATATGTTGTTGTGACGAGTCTGTACCATTACTAGCGGATCCCTAGGTTTTGAGCCGACTGTATTGTTGGGATGTCATATTCCCCAAATTTGTAGCTATGGGTCACATGTTCCTCGGGGGCAACTTGGTACGGTTATGTGAGGCCGGATACTAGCCATGGTTCATAGTGATCCTAGCGAAGGAGTATACATTGGTTTTGCTTGGGGCTTGATCTCACGTTGAAGCACAGACTTCTGTGTTCGTATCCTCGGATTCCAATTGTTTAGCTCGTAACTCGGATTTTGGCCTAACTTTGTGTTACGCCACAATCCTTGGTAAAATGTTTTATTGACGGTCCTTTTATAAATGTTTATAACGGAAAAGCCCGGGTGTGGCAAGGACTTAAATTGTAGATTTAACCTCTTTGGAAATATTATCTTGATACAAAAGTTTTTATCATTTGAGTTTTATAAACTGTATGTTCTCACCAGGCTTTAAGTCTGACACTTTTTCTCAAACGGTATGTGTAACAGGTTTCCATTAGCGGTGGGTTGCCAGGTTTTTGGAGAGACGAGTTTTGAGTCTCGAGGTTTTTTTGGAGATATCTAGTGTTGTATCTGGGCATTTGTTAAGTCCCATTCTTTTGATGAATTGTGGTCTGTCAACTGATGAAATCTCGATATAGGGATCTAGATTAGTTTGTTGATGAACCCTTTATCTGTATTGGTTTTGTAAAGTCTTAAGGACTGATCCCATTTATGGGAAGTTAATTGCAATATTTTCGTCATGTTGCCAGGATTCCAGGTTTTATTTTACTCTGATTTTTGAGGTGTTACACCATATTTCCAGCTTCATCAAGAAATCCTAAATACTTGAACACGTAGAGAATGAAATAACAAATAGAAGATTATGATGTGTATCTAATTTTAACAAAAGTTTAGTAAACTCACAATCTAGGTTTTGTACCAAAACCTAGAAAAGATGAAAGCCCTAGATTTGAGGAGATGAGACTTGAAGTGGAGAAGTTGAGCTTTATGAACCCTATAAATTTGTCCTTGAGAGAAGTTTATTGCAAGTGTGAAGATCCAACCACCAAGGAGAGTTGTATTTATAAGGGTTAGGGTTTTGAGAGGAAAAGTTCAGTTTGGAAGTCTCCAAAATCGCCAAAGAGAAGAGAGGGTTAGAGAGAAATGAGGTTAAAATCTGATAAGGATTCATTTAAAGCACTGCCCCCCGACGGCGATAGTGCCATTGGCACTATCGCGAGCACCCGAAGACCTACGGTACAAACCGCGCGATAGTGCCTTCCGCGATAGTGTCATGGCACAATCGCGTGGCACAATCGCGACCATTCCCGAACTCTCGGTACACACTCGGCGATAGTGCCCTCCGCGATAGTGCCCAGGGCACAATCACGGGGAACAATCGCGTGGCACACGAAAACAGCCCGAAACTCAACCGAAAACGATAACGAGCACAAGAATTGCACGATTAAAGATGGTAAATCAATATATGACATTTTAACATAATTCATGATCATAAGATGCACATAAAGACACATATTCACACATAAACGAAATTAATGCATTAAGGGAGACAAAATACTTACCTTATGAATTTACGGGTGTTACATTATCGATATCGGGAATTTTCTTTATCCCGACATATGTGGTGTTATTCGAAAGAACCTTGTTATGTCTCTCAACCACTTGCATTAGGTTGATGAGTTTGTCTAAAGGTTGCATTCCAACTTATATTTATATTTACTTATATATGAAAGGTGGAAATAATGTTAAAAATCATGTCATCTTTTGTGAGTTCCTTGCCACAAAGATTGAGACGCGTTTTGGATATAACATTTCTTTGTTGACATCAGTTACCTTTTTGTAATCGATTAAGTGGGTTTCATTCCACTATACGATTAGTTCGGGAAGTACATATTCATAAGTACTCCCGATTATCCCTTTCGGGACATCCCACATTTCTTTGGGGGTTTATAGTAAAGGTATTCCTATGAAATTTAGAATTTATATGTCGCCTCAAAACATGAAGGTATTTGCTTGTACCTTTTCAAGAGGTTGGTTTTAAAGTCAATAGAGAGTTGATGGACTTTAGTTATTTTCTTGTACCTTTTCAAAAGGAGGTTTATATACTCACTTACGATACTCAGATTCTTTTGAGTTTACGACGTTGATTTTGGGATGAGTTGTTTCAACCATTTACATATATAAAGGATAATATATGATTTTCTTTTTGATAAGAAAATGGATTATGGTTATGAAATTTCATTATCATAACAATATTGGATTTTGTATGCTTTAATTTTATTGATAATACTTCATCAATATTTCAATTTTTGCGAAAAAGAAATCACTCAATCTATTGGATTTCCAGGTAGTAGGGGAATCACATGAATTTCTTAAATCCCTACAAACCTTAGGGCTATTTACACCCGTTTGACAAAATCCTTTCGATGTATTGCGGTTAATTCATCAATGAAATACATAGATAACATTTGTTATTTGGTAAATTTTGACATGAGGTAAAAAAAATTCATACCATATTGGTGTTTTGGATCTTTTGGTAAGAGGTCAAAGTGACTATGAGTTTGACATATGAAGCAATTTTAATACCTTAATAGCATTTTTTGGAGCTTTTGGTAAAGATCAAAATATACGAGCTTGGAAGTGTAACTTCCAAAAATTAATTATATATTTTAAAATTATGAGTAGGAACCTACAATCAAGATAAATGTTTGATTTAACATTTTCATGCGATTTTTGGAGCTTTTTACAAATAACAAAAGTTATGGAGGTTGAAAGTGTAACTTCCAAAAATTAATTATAAGATTATGAATTATAATGAAGATAAACATTTAAATATTAACATAATCAAATAATAAATAAATAATTAATTAATATTGTAAACTAATTGACGTGAATGATTGAACAAAACGTCAAAACAAGTTAAATAAATTTACTATTCATAATAAATGATTATGATATCACACAACAATATATTAGTAAAACCCAAATAGGAAAATTGTATTAGCATAATTAAATTAACCAATACACATATTAATATTGTAAGTAACTAATGATGCATAAATAGGAAATATTATGTTAAAAATTATAAAAATTATACTAGCACAATTAAAATTAAATTAACTAATAGTCTAAATTTTTTTTTTTTTAACTAAGGGGGTGTTTGGGATTGCTTATTTAAAACAACTTATGCTTATTTGTAAAAATGCTTATTAACTTATGGTTATTTGTAAAGTACTTATTAACTTATAGAAAGAAGAGGCAAATATGTAATTTGGTTAAATAAGTTAATAAGGAGTTTCAAATAAGTCAGTTGAGAATGACTTATCAAAAATTGCTTATTAGCGGAGTGGATAAGTCATAAGCAGTTTCAAATCCAAACACTCAAAACAACTTATTTGCTGTTTGAAAACGCAATAAGTTAATAAGCACCTCAAATAAGCAATCCCAAACACCCCCTAACCTAAAAAGATGGGTTTAATTGATCAATTAAATAAAACTAATACAATAAAATATTCATAAAATAAAAAAACAATAGATAATTAATAGAGAGAACAATTAATATTTATTTAAATAATAAAGAAAACCATAGGTTTAGAAGTGGATTCGGGATAGTTTCTATTCAAATTTTTTTTATTATACGGTTAAAAGAATGTAATTAAAATTGTATATAATTATTTAATTTAGATAACTTCAATAAAATCACAAATGAAATCTCATATAAATTCAAATAATTATTTTTAATGTAATTTTATATTCCTTGTCAACATTAATTTTTATTTCTTTAATTATTTTAATAAAAAAAATTAAATAATGATAAATTCGATTTGGTTAGTAAAAAAGAATTTCAATTCAATTGGTATCATTTATCAACAATAAAAAATATAATGAAAGTATTATATACATCAAATCATAAACTTATATTATTCTAACATGATATCATAATATTCAATTATAAAGAAATTAATAGAAAACTTACTATAATTTTTGACAGACATGGCAACGAGCAAGCAGTAACGGAATAGTGAAGCAATTTTGCGACAAGACATTCAACGGCGGCAGACAACAGACAAAACAACTGTCTAGCGATGTTGGAGATTTTGAGCTTTACGTGCTGATAACGTGTTAAAGGGGAAAACAAATGAAACAACAATATGGAGAGAATAACAATAAGATAGAGAGAATAAGTCTATAATTCTCATTAATCATAAGTCCTTTAAATAGAGAGGAGTTACAAGTAGATAGTTAGAAGACATTTCAGTTCTAATCTAACTCTGATATACTTATCTCTATCTCTATCTTTATCTTTATCTTTATCTTTATCTTTATCGTCATATCCTTTAGACGATGACACACTTATCCTACAACAATATTAAAATTTGTTTGTTGGGATAAATAATTTTTATTAAGAAAAAGATAATCATGTTTTAAAAGTTAAAATATTGTGAAATATTATTAAATTGAATTATCAAATAATTGTGAATAAGCTATAACAATTAATTTGATCTAATAATCAAACTTTTTTGTAAGTGTACTTAAAATACTTTTAATAAATATACTATTTAGAATAAAATATATGAATCACAATTAATTTTAGAACAATACGCTTTTTTGTACATGTAGTCTACCCAAATGATGTTTTATCCATTTTAACCGTTGCTAACTGACGGTGTTAACTCCAAATACCTTGAGGGTTATGAAATGAAAAGCTTGGGACACATCAATGTAGATAGTTAGTTTTAGGGATCAAATACAAAATTTGAGCAAACCACAGGGACCATCAGTGTAATTCACTCATTTATTAGTGATCAAATACGAAGATGGTAATCAAAATTAATTATTGAACCTGAAATTTTTGTACGATTAAATAATTATGATTTTAATTTTTGTCATATATAAGGGTGAAAACAATTAAAATTTGAGAAACATGTTAAAAAAATCATGACATCTTAAAACTTAGACTTGTATAAAGTAAGTCCGAATCAGGGTGAAATGTCGATGCATGAAATATAAGCTTAAGGGGGCGTTTGGTTCGCAGATTCTGATGGAATTGAAATGTTGAATTCCGTTGACCAGATTCCATTACATCGTTTGGTTCATTCTTTTTAAGTAATTGGAATGTTGAATTCCAACGAATTCCACAAATGAAGGAATTCAACATTCCTTGGGGGGAGGTGGTATTTCATTGAAATGAAATGTCATATTTTTTTTGGGACAAAATTGCCCCTCATCCTAATATGCACCACCACCTCCGGCCACCGCCACCAGCCACCATTAACCACCACCTCCGTCCACCATCGACCACCTCCGTCCACCATCGACCATCTCCGACCACCACCACCTCCGACCACCACCGACCACCACCAGCCACCACCACCTCCGGCCACCGCCACCGGCAACCACCACCGCCATCGGCAACCACCACCACCGGCCACCACTACCGTTCAACATTATTAGCAGACACCAACTCTCTCTCTCCCTCCTCTCTCCCTATCTCTCCTCTTTCTCCTCTCTCTCTCCCCCTCCTTTCTCCCTCTCTCTCCTCTCCTCTCTCCTCTCCTCCCTCTCTCCTCCCTCTCAATCTCTCCTCTCCTCTCCTCTCCTCTCTCTCCTCTATCTCTCTCTCATCATCATTCGTGTGCTAAAATAATCAAATCAATTTTAGTTAAAAATTAAACTATTTAATGACTATTTCATTAAAGTAAATTTTGTTGAAAAAAGTAAAATAAACAAAAGGGGTACTTTGGTTCTTTAGCTGTAACACCCGCTATTTTGGGGTTGGGTGAAAAGTTGACTTTTACCCGAAGTTCAAGGGGGTAAAATGTAACTTGGGTTATATAAATATAAACCAAAGTTTTAGATATTTTAAATATCACAAATTTCAGTTTTGAGAATCAGAGAGAGAGAGGAGAGAAGCAGGAAGAAAGTGGTCGTTCGGTTTTTCTCCAAATCAAGGTACGAATCTAGCTTAATGCTTTGATCTGAATACTTTTAGCCCCATAGAATCTCGTTGTAAAGGTTTTAAACCGTTCCATTTCGAGATCGGTGTATTTCTCATTTTGGATCTGGGTCTCTACGTCGATCTGTTCTTGATGAACAAGACGACCGGACGAACAAGACGATGGTCGTTCGATCGGTGTTGTCGTTCGACCGAACCGTCGTTCGACCGGTGTTGTCGTTCGACCGGACCGTCGTTCGACCGGTGTTGCCGTTCGACCGGTACTGTGTTCGACCGGTGTTGGGTTCGACCGGTGTGGGGTTCGACCGGATTTGGTACTCGACCGGATCAGTGTTTTGGCAGTGTGTTGTGTTAGTATTCCTGAGTTGTAAGTCAGCTTGTTGTCTGTATCTTTGGGCTTACAGATTTAACGGTGTTGTCGTAGGTAGTGATCGTAAGAAGCAGTCTTTAAGCAGGAAGACATATGAGGTGAGTCCTTTAAGCTAAATCAGTCTGTATTACAAATGCTATGTGATAAATGTGGAAAACCTTGTTTAAAATGGTTTATTGTTGTTTGAAAATGCTTTCTAAAAACCCCATCATTTCAGGAATCAAGAGTTATGAAACTGAATCATTGTTCATATGAATTGCCTGTATAGCTGATTTAATATGAGAATACTCTGAAATGACATGCTTTGGCTTTGAGTCTTAGTGCAATGGATCCATAGGCACTGTGTTCCTATGTCCCCGGTTTTGGGCATTTGGTTCACGTTTTAGCACGGGATAGGCATCGGGTTGCCATGATAAGTAGGGTGTGGGCCTATACGGTCGGGCAACGTCTCATGGTGCAGTAAGGTGTAATCCCATTAAGTGCTTGGGTTTCCCCTGTTTTGGGAACCCTCAAGAATAGATCCAGAGGGGTTGACTTGGTGATTTGAGCAACAGATCTAGAGGGGTTGAGCTCGTTATATGATTTTATGTTTTGAGCAACAGATCTAGAGGGGTTGAGCTCGTTATGTGATTTGGTGTTACTTATACCATGTTTAATCACTAATGGTTTATTGGATTTCTTGACTTAGCTCGTGGCTATACTCACCGCGTGACACCATTTGGGTTTAGTACTCTCTTTTAAATTTGGCTTGTTCTCACTAGGCTTTAGCCTAACGCTTGCTCTTGGTTGTCATGTTGGCAGGTTATCATAGCAGTGGGGCTCGTCGGGACTGAGGGAGCGACCTTGGGGTCGTGAGAGATTCTTTTGAAGATTTATTTTGGAAGTATAGCGACACCCGTCCTTAATCTAGTTTATATTATAGATTATTAGGTTGTCGTTTTATACTTCGTATATCTACCACATTAATGTCTACAACTATACCCCGTTGGGATGATTTTGTATATTGGAATTGTAGCGCCTTATTCCGCAAGCTTAGTCTATTTGTCGAATTTTTTATTTCTGCAAATTTCCAGGTTGTTACATTAGCAAAATTTCATTCAAATTCTAAAGATACAATATGTGAACCAAACAGAAAAATTCCAATTCATTTAACAGATTCCATTCCAATTCTGTCAACCAAGCACTGACAACATTCCATTCCAATTACTTCAAAGTCAAATTCATTTGACAGATTCCATTCCATCCAAAAACATTCTGCGAACCAAACGCCCCCTAAGTGTCATGATTGTATTTTGAATAAAATTTCATTAAATCACAAAACTCTATCTTGAATTTCGATAGAAACTCAAAATTAGTAGATAATGAAGAGTTTTGAAGGAGAAATCGAAGCAAAATTTCTCATGAAGTTTGAAGAAGTAAATCGATGAAGGTAGAGTAAGTATTCAGAGGTATTTAGCATGTGAATAGAGTTGAAATAAGGCTTATGTTGTTCGTTCGATGAAAAATGACCCATTTTTGTTGTTGTATCGAGTTAATATACGAATTTTTGGTAATTCAATGGTTAAGCATGCTATGAAGTTTATATATGTTCCATACGGGTTTGTATGCACGAAATGATATGTATATTTGTCATGGAATTGGGTTGACGTTGCAAAGTCGTCCTTACGTGTGGAATTTGACAGTATTTTTTTGGACATTAATGATGCGTTCTAGAATTTGGGGAGGAAAGTATAGAAATGGAATAAAAAGAAACGGAAGAAAAAAAAATTAATGTCTTCGATCAAGAGATAAAATAAAGGAAAATGTCATTTTACAGATATACCCTTTAAAATATATTTTAAAAAAATGAAATGTTAGGTAGTTTTATAACTTTGTAAGGAGTTTCAATTTTTTTCCTTTCATTTTCTCATTTCATCCATGTTTTGGGAGGAAACTTGTTGATTTATGTGGATCCGATCTGATCCAAACATCAACTAGATGTTGGATTTTGTCATCCGATCCAATCCGATTAACATTTGACATCCGATCCAATCAAATCCAATGGATGATTGGATGTGCTCGATTCTGTCTATTGGATATTGTTATAGGTTATCCATTGGATCATATTAGTTTCATCTAATATTTCGAGTCAATTCTCAACCAACCAATCTACCATTTCAACCAATTATTCATATTTTTTTAACTTATTAAAAATACACTATATATAACTGTCAACTAAAAGACAACATCGTAAGATGTTAATGATTATACATATTTATTAATTGGATGGTAGTTGAATAACAAATGGATGACCATTGGATTGGATTGATTCGGTTTTATTGTATTATGGATTGACGTCCAAGAACCGACTAATTCAAATTGGATGTTTAAATTTTGGATCCAACCCGACCCAAATACAATTAAACATCCGGTTATGGTTGACCAGTTGTAATTGAATCGGTCGGTTTATATTTGATCGGATGGATTTTTCCACACCCATAAGGAAACTTAACTTTATTCTTCTTACATTTTCTTTCATTTACCTCCTAAAAAAGTTTAAAAATCAAATTTTTTTTTCGTCACCTTCCTCACCTTTCTTTTCTGCATGATAAGGCGTGTTTTATGCGGTTTATTAATTTGTGAAGCATGACTATGTGCATTTTATGTGTTTGAGATACATAATGCATGTTATGTGTTTACATGATTTCAAACCGTCAATCATTCCAAATATATTTTAGTATTTCAGTATGTAATGTATGATAAATATTTTAGTACATGTGTAGTTGTAGGTGTTAGGATGCCGACAATGATTATAACCTATCATCATAATAATGTGTGCTCACAGTGCATGACATGTTCATTTTGACAAGGCGTGTGTATTGTGACAAGTACAATGAGGTTATATGATAAGTTGATATATCATAACAAAAAATGTCGATGATATTATAAAATATTGTGAAGTTCACATACATAACTGTTTTATGGAAAGTGTCTAGCTGTAATGTTTGCATGTTTATATACATGATGTTGAGCTTCAATGTAAGAAATAAATGTTGGTATTACATAAGTCATGATTTTTGTTGATATGTTTCAAATATTTTGCATATGAGGATTAGGAACTCATTAAACTTATCATTTGACTAGTGACACGTATCTTAGAGGAAGACAAAGGTTATCAGCAAAGGCAATGAGAAAATATAGTTGAATTTAAAAGAATTATTCATTAATAAACCGTAACTGATATTTAACAAGTTATTTTTAAAAGTTTGACCTAAATTATAAAGAGGCAATTTGTTCAAATAACCAAATAACTTCCCTCTTCGTACCTTTATCCCACCTTTTCTTTTTCATTTGGACCATAATAAACAAGATCTCAGAAGTATTCATTTCACAACCTGCAAAATTTACATTTATTTTTCATTTCTGAATCAACTATGATTTTGGTGGGGTCGGTTTACGACATTGGCACAATGGCTTACGAAATGATAAAATCAACTTAGAGCATCTCCAATAGCTTCTCCAAAATGGAGAAGTAAAAAGTGAAAATCTCCAACAGATTCTACATTTTGGAGATTACACAATTAATTATAATATTAAAATATTCAATACAACTCATAAAATGTTATTTCTCTCTCCTAAACATTTGTTTTAAACCAATCTCATTGGTAGAATGAATAAAAAATAATTTATCTCTCATGTGTAATCATTTTTGGAGATATCTCCAAATTTGGAGATTTTCATCTTCTCTTTTATGTTTTCTCCATTTTGGAGAAGATTATGGGGAAACTGTTGGAGCAAAAAACCCCCAAAATCTCCATTTTGGAGAAGCTGTTGGAGATGCTCTTAATGGCTTGCGAAACAATCCAAAAATCAGATTTTATTCATACAAAGTACATTTAGAGATTGTTTAACAGCTGCTGAATGGTTTGGTGCATGATGATCAAGTGATCATAATGATTAAGAGCCTCTTATGTTATAGTACAAAATGAAATATGATTGTATGGTAATTGTTTAGAATGAAATTAGGGAGTTGAATGGTTAAGGGATGCCCAAGATACGAAATTATTCAGAAGGTTTTAGAACCATTAAAAACATTTTTTTTGCTAAACAAGATTTACCTATTAATGTTTCAGATGTTACTTCTTAATAGAACTATAACAAACAACCCCTTGATAAGTTGAGAAATAAACTATTTTAATTCAAAAATGAAAAAATAAGCTAAAAAACGAATAAACCAATTCAAAATGGCTAATTTCGTCAATTTCCCATATAAACAATTTCAGTTAAAAATCATTAAATCCTTTTATTTTTAGTTTGTTACTATTAAACTTAAACCTAGATAGTAGATATACCCATTTTGAAAATCAGGCCAAGCTGACCCGACCCGTTTGCAAAGTCCAAGAAAAACAAATATATACGAAGCCCAAAATCCAAATAATCCATGTTCGAAATAGGGGGAAAAACAAGATGAAAATGGAGGAATTGCCACTGTAAATTTTGACTGGTTGTTTCTACTTCGTAGGCCTCTTATCCAAACAACAATCTCCGACCCTTTCCCGTTTTCTAAGTTCCTACTATATAATCCAAAAACCCATCGCCCCTTTCTCTTAATTTGAACATTTTCAAGCTTCAACTTCAGATAAAAATGGCGATGTCGTCGTCGTTGTCACCTGCTACATCATCTGTGCGTTCCATTTGCCAACAACCCAGAATCACCGCCAAGCTGTTAAACCCTCGAAAAACACTCGTATCTCTTCAAGGTATTGTTTGTAGTTTCTAATTTCATTCTGTATTTCTATTCTCTTTGACCCAATTTGAGTTTTTCTTCAATTTGATTGTGAAATTGTCGTAAACGGAGACTTATTGTTCCTTTTGAATTGTAATTTTGGATTCAGGAAATCTGTTGTCGTGGAGCTCTTCTGCGAGTTATGTGAAATTGAGAGCAAAGAGTACGATTGTTGTTAAGGGGTTGACACAAAAGAAGTAAGTTAAATCGGCAATTTGGTATCTATTTTTTTTTCTTCATGTTTTTGTTACTTGTTTTCGTAGTTGAATTAATGAGGTTACTCGTATTTAGTGGCTAAGCCATTGGTAATTGGGAATTTGGTATCTATGTTTCGTGTTTTTATTATTTGCTTTCGTAGTTGAATTCATGAGGTTACTTGTATTTAGTGGCTAAACCACTGATAATTGGCAATTCGGTATCTATTTCTCGTGTTTTTCTTACTTGTTTTTCATGAGGTTACTTGTATTCAGTGGCGAAACTATTGATAATTTGGTTACCAATTACACATTTACCATTGTTTTTAGTTTTATTTAGAGGTTGTTTTTGTTGATTTCGGTTTTGGGAGTTAGAATTGGAATTCTTATGGATATACAGTTGGTTAGACTTGTTAGAGTCCCGAATCAGCTAGACTTTGACCATTTCTCTTCGATATATATGTTGGAACATGCGTTCTCTTTTCATGAGTTTTGTTGGCAAATAATCGACTCGGGTTCCATGTATTCTCACATGGTATTGGTATCAGAGTTAAGATCTACCACTATAGGGACTCAACACCATGAGGCAATCTGTGCCTGTTTATCCTCCTCTCGACGATTTGGGACATTATGTGCCCGTCTAGCCTCCGTTCGAGGGAGGGGGGGGGGGGACCAACTATGATGCATACGGTGGCACGGGTCACCTCTTCGTTCTTCTGTTGTAGTGTAATTTTTTTTAGGGTCGTGAAAGGTGCCAATGTATTATTTTGTTTGGGTGCAACCATATATTACTTGAAACTACAATAATAACACAAAGTTTATCTTGGTAGAGTTGGTTTGCACGGTCTTTTATCTTCTTTCAGTCTCAGGTTCGAATCCCATTTGTAGTACTTTCTTGGTTTTTGGCTTTTATTTTCAGTTTTATTATGTTTATGCATTTTTTTGGGATAAAAGAGTCGAACACAGGACCTCACGTACAAGGAGCAAGGAACTGACCAACAAACCAATGATGATTCTGTAAAAATAAATACCCATAGCTTCGTTTTTTGTAGTCAAATGGTACCACCATTTGAAAATATTTCTAGGTCTCTCGTTGGAGGGGGAGTGTAGAGTCCTACATTGACTACATTTAGACTGTTTCTTCTCATTATATGTTGGAACCTTCTGTTTCGTCCTCAAGAGCTCTTTTGGATAGTAATCTGATGAGGTTTCGGATAGATATTCACACAAGACTCATGGATGATGATGGTTTTGGGATTATGTTTTGTGCTTATTCGTAAATTTAAGTGGGGTAGTTTGTAATGGTGCCTCCCACATTGTATGTGATTGATTATAACTATGAACCCCTCTTAAAATGTTTTATTGATTTGAAGGTTATTTTGTTGCTTTGAGTTTGAGGCGTTAGATTACACAATCATGGTTTGAATCCCACACGTGTTTGTGGATTTAGATACTCCCTCCGTCCTGAAATAAATGTCCACGATGAAAATAGCTAAGTTTCATAAATGTGTAATTATTACACTTTTTAAATAACTAACTGCAATTTTTACCCCTAATAATAGAGAAAGAAACTTTATCCATCTCATAATTAAGGGTAGAATGGGAAAATGAAAACTTATTTTTGAAAGTGGACACTTATTTCGGGACAAACTAACATAGAAATGTGGACACTTAATTTGGGACAGAGGGAGTATAATGAATATGAACGTGTTATGTGTTATTTTTTTGCTTTCAGAAACGCAACCATTAAGTGTGCCACCATGGAAGAAATTGAGGCGGAGAAATTTCTAATCGAAAAGAATGCCGTAAGTTGATTAAACGAAGCTATGCATTCCTTTTAACTTCGTAAATCTTGAAAATGGTGTTGAAATATTCGCCATCATTATCAAATATTGTTTGTTTTTCATTTCCCGATATGTTTTAGAAAGAAAGGATGGAGAAGGCTATCGATAGCGTGCTATCAAATTTCAATTCTATAAGAACGGGACGGTCAAATCCCGCAATGCTTGATAAAGTCGAGGTTTGAGCTCCTCCACTTATGATTCGTCTAATTTGATATTATAGTTGGCATTTGATAGATTAGTTTCTTGACGGAAAAATGTTGGTTTGTTTGGCATTTCGTCATGTAGAAGTGATTTTGTATTTGATGTGGAAATTGTTAGGGGTGCGTTTGGTATGCGGGATAGGACGAGATATGACAGAACACAAACTTGTTGTCCCTGTGCGACATTATATTGGGACAGGATGAGACTGAGTGGGCCAAAAATCAATTTTTTGTCCGACCAATATAGGTGGAACAAAATCAGGGAGATGAGACAAGATTGGTAAATTACTAAACTACCCATGTCAAATTAGAACCCGAAAACCTTTCACCCGCCTACCTCACTCTCATATGTATAGTTCCGTCCTGTCCGGTCCAGTCCTGTCGTACCAAAGCACCTAGAGCATCTCCAACATATTGTCCAAAATTTCTTCAAAATGGAGAATCAAGACTCGAATTCTCCAAAACAAAATTACATTCAACTCCAACAGATTCTCTGTATTGGAGATTACAACATTAGTTATATTATTAAAATATTTTATGCATTTAATAAAATATTATTCCTCTCTCGTAAACATTTAATATCTCATTGGTCGGAATATAATAAAAAAAATATTTCTCTCATGTTAATCATTTTTTGGGAGTTCTTCAAATTTGGAGGATTTAACACCCTCTCTCAAACTTTCTCCATTTTGGAGAATCTGTTGGAGCAAAAATTTGTCCAAAATTTACGATTATAATTATCTATGTATTCCGTTTTATGATTTTAGCGTGTCTCTCTAGGTGGAGTACTACGGTTCACCCGTCAATTTGAAGACCATAGCGCAAATCAGCACTCCCGATTCGAGCTCTCTATTAGTGCAGCCTTATGACAAATCTAGGTACGTTTTCTTTTGTCGGCCAACCTTCAAGCGATACCAAAACTCTTACCGTTTGTTTGTTGCATTTGCGGGTGGTAAAAAAGTTACAAGTTTCTATAAGAAGTAGATTGATTTTCTGCGTTCGGTATGCGGGACAGAACGAGACAGGACATCATGTAACATTAGACTGGGACATGACAAGACCGAGTGGGACAAAAATGCATTTTTTTTTGTCCCACCAAAATAGTTGGAACAAACAAAAATCAGAGAGATGAGACAAGATTGGTAAATTACTAATCTACCCATATCAATTTAAAACCCTAAAACCTTAAGTTTTCACCTGCGTACCTCACTCTCGCCCGTCCAGTCTGTCTGCGTACCAAACGCACGACGTTCTGTTGTTGAAGTTGATCACAATTATTTCAAACTAATAAACATTAACGATGCATAGTTTGATCGGATCCTTTTTTTCAGCTTAAAGGCTATCGAGAAGGCCATAGTCAACTCTGATCTTGGTTTGACTCCGAGTAACGATGGTGAAGTGATACGATTATCCATTCCACAGCTCACATCGGACAGGAGAAAGGTGGTCCCTTTATAATGCCCGTATTTTGTAATTTTTTGAAGCATATAATATATATACTAGAAGTGTACTCGCGCAATGCAGCAGGATACATCTCGATTTTAATGTTCGTTTTATTTTATGTCTTTGTCGATTTTATAATACGGTTTTGTGTGGTTTTAAGAAAACGGTAATGTCTTTTTTATAAATTTGTTTAATTTGATTTTTATTATAATTATAATTTAGGTTTAATAATGTTGTAGTTTATTTTATGTTTAATAATGTGATTTTTTTATAAAATAGTAATTAAGTATTCTGTTAAAATTGAATGATTATCCTAATTATATTTTAAATTATTTATATTTAAAATGAGATGCTCATCTTGTATTTGATTATGTTTATCAGTTGGTTGTAAATTATCCAACTTTAAAAAGTTGTACTCGTGTATCGTTTACTTGTAATCTTGAATTTTAAGTAATAGGCATCAATAAACAGTACGTGATGTATACAAATTTGTTTTTAAGAGTTTTTTTTCAAATGCTTTATAATATAGTATATATAATTATATATATATATATATATATACATACGGCAAAATGTTAGGTTGGGATCTACCAGTAACCAGAATACCGCTGTGTTAGATGACCCATATTCTGCATTTTGATGACGAAATAAACCAATTGTTGTACTTCCAACGACGCATTTCTGAATCTTTGTAGTTTAATCGTGCTTCCGGTTGTAGGAATTGTCAAAAATTGTTTCGAAGCAGGCTGAGGAAGGGAAGGTACATTTTTAGGCCGTTTGCTCGTCTCATTTTTGTTCAAAATTTTTCTTGATCGTATTT
This sequence comes from Arctium minus, assembly GCA_954870635.1. NCBI lineage: Eukaryota > Viridiplantae > Streptophyta > Magnoliopsida > Asterales > Asteraceae > Arctium > Arctium minus. Next base: position 69,238,450 of record OX941095.1, on the reverse strand, counting down.
TCTTCGTTGGTTATGTAGGTAGCAATCAGAAACATAAGAAGAGATGCGATTAAATCGTATGATAAACTTGAAAAGGTTTGCCTTTTAAACTTGTATTTTCTCACTTGTGGCGAAGTTTTCTTCGTTTTTTAACTTTTTAAACCATCGTTGTTTTGCTTGTTGTACAGGAGAAAAAACTCTCGGAAGACAACGTAAAGGATTTATCGGTTGATTTGCAGGTATTATCTTTATTGCAACACATTGCGAACCCCTGAACAAAATTCCGAAATGAACCGTTAAATCGGCTAAAAAATGGTGGGAAGTTAGTTGCAGACCGCCAACTCGCAATTCACGATCACAATTAGCTTTTCGAATCTTTATCATTCCTAACTTTATCTATTTGTCACACTTTTCACGAGAAAACGGTGTTCACGGGAACACTTTTTTTTACTTTTTGGGATAATAGTTAGGTTTACGTACATCTTACCCTCCTCAGACCCGACCTTTAGGCGGGATATACTGGGTTTGTTTGGTTTGGTTGAACCAAGTAGGGACTTAGCTTTCCAGGAAAAAAATTCACGTCATTGTGAGGCATGAACCAAACCAAACGAACCCAGTAAATCCTATGCAAAAATAGGGTCCGGGGAGGGTAAAACGTACACAGTTTTTTCCTCTACCCGAGGGGTAGGCTATAGAGGAACTGTTTCCATTAAGATACGCGGTTTCGGAAAAAAAATGCTTTTTACATTACGAGGCATGACGAAAACCTTAATTCACAATCGAAACCGACATAAAATATGATTTTTTGTGTGTGCAGAAATTGACGGATGAATACATGAAGAAGATCGACACCATCTTCAAACAGAAGGAGAAGGTATTTTACATACACAACCTCTCGTGAACAGTTTTTCGCACACATTTTTCAAGCTGGGGTATTCATGGAAACAACCGCTTTACTCTCTGGAGTAAAGGACAGGTCTGCATACATCCCACCCTCAGAATGGCAGGCAGAACTAGGGGTGTTAACGAGTCGAGTCGAGTTGTAGGTTATTCGAGCTCGGCTTGAAAAATAGTACCGGGCTCGAGCTCGAGCTCGACTTGAGCTCGAATAACATTTTGACAGTAGGGCTCGAGCTTGAGCTCGATACCCCTTTACGGGCTCTAACTCGAGATCAATTAGCTCGCTTATTGGCTCGACCTCAATAATTTTTAAACTTTGAATATATGATTTATGAACATATGAGCATGTTTGACTCGAAAAAGTGAATGCTCGGCTCGACTCTAAAATTTTTAATCGAATTTTTGAACGAGTTTAGTCGAACATTGGTGTTATGGAGCTCGACTCGTAAGGAGTTTTAGTGTGTGTTCGAGATCGACTCGATCGAAATTTATTAAGCTCGAGCTCGAGATAAACGAGCTTGATTGAGTAGCTCGTTAAAAGCTCGACTAGTTAACACCCCTAGGCAGCTGGGCTCGTACGCTTGCCGTGTTTTTTGCTTGCTTAATTGAGCACAAATGGAAGCTTACGTGCAAAAATCTTGATACGTTGCGTTTCATTTTCAGGAAGTGCTTACGGTGTGATGACAATTTGCGTTAGGTTATATATAAGAGCGAGCTACCTCTATCGATCTAAAATGGTAAAGTCTTTTGACCTTTTGAATGAAGTACATCAACATGTAATTTTTGTAATCTTTTTGCACCGATTGTTCGCTACATTTTGGGTAATCGAAGAATTCAAAGAACACACAACGTATTCTCCTTTTTCCGGGGACCTTTTTTGGCTTCGTTGTGGTGGAATGTAATGCTGATAAGGGGTGTTCATTGGTTGAAATCCAATGGATTTAAGTTGGATCTGATTGGATCCAATGATTGGATGTTGGATTTTGTTATCTGATCCAGCCTGATTAACGTTATAAATAAACCGAACCAATCCAATTGACATTAAATCCAATGGAGGATTGGATTGGATCGTTTCTATCTATTGGTTATTACCATTGGTTATCCATTCAAATGGATAGGACCATATCCTTCCGGTGTTTTGATCCACCATTTCAACTAGTTATTCATATATTTTCGTAATATCTTGACAAACACTAATACAAATATCAATTAGAAACAATATCGTAAAAAAATATTAATTGGATGGTCATTAGATTGGATCAATTTGGACTTATTGGATTCTAGGCTGCCATCTAAGAACCGACTGATTCAATTTGAATGTTTAAATTTTGGATCGAATCTGATTCAATTACAATCGGATATCCAATTATAACCGTTTGATTCTAATTGGATACGATGAATTTCTGATTTTCCACACCCCCCTAACTATTGCCAATCGATACTGCAAATGATTATAATCTTATGCAAAATTCTTTTCGTAAATATTTCTTGTTGTTGTTCTTGTTCATATTTAGGCATTGTTTGGCAAACTGGCTTATAAGCTAGCTGATAAGCTAGTTTTTCAAAACGCTACTATGAGTAGCTTTTCAATAAGCTAGCTTACATCCAAACATGTACCAGGAAAAAAAGCTGGCTTATAAGCTAGTTTTTTTTGCCAAACATAGCCTTAGTGTTCATGGAGATTGAACTGGGGATGTTATTGGTTTTCAAAACGCTACTGTGTGTACGTCAAATCACTTAGGGTTGTTTGTTTTAAAAAAAAACATCTTAATGACTCCTAAGTCTGAATCGTTCAGACTTTTTTGCACACCACCTTTTATTAATCATAATTAAAATAAGACTTCAGACTTTAGACCCCTTAAAAAACAAACGACACCTTAGTGTTCTGGATGCTCTTTGATAGAAAACAAAACATATTTTATTCTAAACAAACAACGATAATAAAAACACCAAATCACTTCTTTTTTTTTTTTTTTTTTTTTTTTTTTGTGAATGATAACCATTTTTCTCAAAGATGATATTCAGCAACTATAATCAAATCAAGCCTGTTGAATATCTTTGTTGATCATGGTGTGACCCCAATTTTCAAAAATGGGCCCAAAACTTATTTGCTTAGTTGGGCCCAAGGCCCAAGTCTACGATGCGAGCAATTTTGGGTATTATGAAATTATTAATAAGATATCATATTAACACCTAGGCATCAGAATGAGACCCGTCCCATTGGGAAACCGGTGTTCCGATCGAGGCTGGGGATTGCTTGGAAAACTAGGGATCAGGGATGGGGCCGGGGCCGGGTAATGTGATCCCCACCCGTCCCCGTATATTAAATGTTTATTATTAAATATATTATTTATAAAGAATTAGATTTAATATCTTTTAGATTTGGAAAGAGTATTGTGACCTTATATACAAATTTTCTAACTTGTCTTACTTTCTTTTAGATAAAAGACATGGAAAGTCAAAGGCATTTGATCAACTAGTTACGTATGATGTTGTGTTTTTGTTCATATATGGATATCTGATACTCTATAAAAGCAATTTTTTGGAAATATGTAAGATTTAACTTGGGGTGTTCAAAAAAACCGTTGGACCGTTCAAACCGGTCGAACCAAGTCAAACCGGACCGTTTTGGGCGGTTTGAGCAGTCTGGCGGTCCGGTCTGAAAAATAGCCAAACCGCTCGGTCTGATCTGATCTGTGGTTTGACATTTTTTTGAGCGGTTTGGACCGAACCGACTGCCAAAAATACACATGTTTTAATCATATTTAGTTTCATGTTGTAGGCTCATCTTTTATGGCTCAATTAAAAAAGTTCGTCAAAGAATTTTGTCTTTAGTATTCATTTTCTCAATTGATTGTGTTATCTAAACTGACAAAGTTTTAAGATCCGTTAAAAATTCAAATCTAAATTTAAATCGTCTTTCGACTTTCTCAATATTTGTCCAAAATTTAACCATTGTTGGTTGACTTGTTTAACTTTTTTTTTCAACTTGCTCAATCTTTTTTTTTAATTTAATATATAAACGTTCTTTTATAATTCGATATATTATTTTTTAATAATGTTATATTAGTATAAATTTTATTTTCGATATATATTTTATGTTTTTTAGTTTAAAGCCCATAAGAGGTCCAAACCGCCTAAACCGGTCAGACCAGACCGCCTTTTTATGGTCTGGTTTGAGGTACCAAACCGCTCGGTTTGAAAATTTCCGAAACCGCAATTTGTGGTCTGGTTTATGGTTTGGGAGGTTAAACCCACCAAACCGGACCGCAAACATCCCTAGATTTAACAAAGACGTTATGTTCCCACTTTTTTAATTTGTAAATAATTATATAACTTTGTTTATTCATTATTTACTTATTATATATAAAAATATATTTATGGAAAGTTCAAAATATTAGTTATTATTTTACAATTTTTTTTCATATTAATTTTTTTAATTGATATATTTTAGTAACATATTTAAAAAATAATGAAAACATAAATATAACTTATGTTATGAACTTACGATTAAAAAATGTGCAAGATCATATAGATATTTAACTTAATAAAAAGTAACATGAAATAACAAATAGCAATATAGATCATTTGTAGTCACGATTCAACCAAATATGTTCCACCAAATCTATAGAAAGTTGATGATGAATTTCATTTGAGCGAATTTTAGAATTTCTTTGGAGATACTTTTGAAATTTGTGAGTGGAAACGTGAAATGTTTGTGTTGAGTTATCTACTTCATCATCAACCCAATTGATAAACATGTTATTTTTATCTTCAACAATCATGTTATGCAAAATTATGCATTTATGCAGAAGACGAATGATCGTGTGAGAAGAAGAGATAAGGTGAGAAGATAAAAAGGGATTTGGACCCTTGATTACTTTTAATCTCAAATCCAACCATGAATCGCGATTGATATGGGGGTGCATCTCATCTTAATGTGCATCCAAGGGGTAGATCATTTCCTAACATTTTCACCATAACTTTTATTCTCATCGGAACTCAATCCTTATGTATAATATCCCTTAATTGTCCCTTATACCACTTTCGTGATGGTTCTTTAATTATCGTCTGACCAGACTGAAGCACGTCAAATGTAATATTTGATTCCCTAATGTATTGCATTTTCGGTGCTTTCCAAGTAATGTAATATTTGATAATTCTCTATTGAGATTTGAGATGCAATTTCTATGAGTGTCTAAGTAATCATTAATTTCCATATTTTTTTTACTAAATATATAATTAGATATTGTTTAAAACAATTTCAACAATTTTATATTATTCAAAAAATATATCAATTTATTGAATTATAGATAAAAAAGATATATATATATATATATATGTACGGATAATTATATAAATTTATTTACTTATTTATAAATTAAACTTATTATAACAAATAATATTTGTATACAAAAGCTACCCAGAAAATAACGAATGCTTCAAAATTAATAAACATATTTTAAAATTATTAATTTATAAACTTAATATTAATATTAATTTATATATTTTAAAATTACGTTTTATAGATTTATTAAACAAAAATATAATAGAATGGTTAAATAAACGATGAAATAAGAAACGAGAGAAGAAGTTGTGTTCTTGTACGAGAAGCTGGTTTCTTGTTAAGTATTTGTGACTACACAAGTACATATGAACACACTAGAGGTTCTTGTTAGAACCTCCTATAGAAATGTGTCAAGAACCTCTAATGTGGATACTCTTAAATGTATTATTTAAAATATATATTAATACTAAATTTCAAAAATCATAATTACAAAAATATGTATAACATTTTTTGTATAAAGATTTTTTTTAAAACACGGCCGGACCCGGACCCAAGACCGAATTTGGGACCATTAATGATCCTAGGATTTTTTGTCGGGACAGGCTGACCCAGTATTGAAGGGACCAATTGTTGGGACCAATTGTTTTGCTATCTGTAACCCCTCCTATAAAGAGTATGTGAATGAGGAAGAAAAGAGGTGGTATCATACACCGAAATCGAAATCACATGTTGTGGTATATTATACACCGAAATCGCATCGTTTTGCTTCAATGCATCCAAATCCCCAACATAATTATACCCACTGAGGCCGAGGGATCAACAGCATAATCGTATTTATAAAAAGTATTATACTGGTTATATATATGTATGTATGCAGGAAAATGAAAAATACATATAATTTCTTGAAACCGGGTCAACCAAAAAACCGGTTTTTAAAACATTGGTGGTATATGAGTGAGTAGAAGGTATGAATAACAACCCTATATTCTTACCTCCTACTCATTCACATACCATCTCATTTCTTACCCATTTTTTAATACCCCTATAAATCTAGGGTATAAATAAAATATACCTAAATAATAAATTCTCATAGTATTTATAAATTTACACTTGTTTATAGAAAAAGATCAATACATATTCATTCATCAAAGACAACAATACCTCTTACATTATTCTTGTGTTAAAATTGGTTGAGACAATATTTCCAAAATTAAATAGATAAGGTTTATAGAATATATGAATATACTCCTAGGGTTATAATTAATATAAAAAACATATATTTTAATTATACTGTTTATTTTGGGAGCTTATGCATGGCCGGCATACTAATAATAGAATTAGTCAAAGTTGATTCTTCATAATTAGATTTAATTAAATGTTTGCATCATTAATTATTACAATTTGTACATGATTGGCCGGCATTGACTAATAATATGGTCACACTTGATCCTTCATGGTGTTACTACATGTATGCGTTTTAGGTTAAAATCAGATTAAATCATGCATTAAAAATGTAAAAAAAAAAGGGTTTAATGTTAATGGATATGAGGAGAAAATTAGTATAGTAGGGTGAATTTAACATGTAGGGAGGGGTGCATTTATTGTAACCCTATTTATTGTTAGAGTTAATTGGTGGTTAAATTGTTTGTATCACTATTGTAACTTGTAAGTATCATATATATGAGGTAGCAATAACAATCACATGCAAATGATTGTCCCAAGGAGCAATATAGTTTGGCTTCACGATGGCATACTTGCATAAACTGATGAGTATTTGAGTTTAGCAGTTGTAGTATGGAATATTTTTCTCTGAATTGGGTTCTTTGTAGGCGGTTTGCTCTTAATTAGGCAACTACTTTGTAACACCCCGATTTTCGAAAGCTATCATTCCAAGTTAATACAGAAACCGATATATTAAGGAAAAATAAGATATTTGATTTTGGACTTGAATCATAGATTCTATAGTCTAGATAGATGAAGGATTCAATTACGAGTTCAACGGTTCTTTCCAGAGCGAAAACGGAGCTATAACGAAGAAGTTATGACCAAAACAGGATTTATGGCTCATCCTGGCGGACTGTGTGGGGCGCACGGGTCGTGCGCCCTCCACGCACAAACCGCACACGGGTCGTGGAAGGCCCAGATCAGGTTAAAAACCTGATTCAGCCGCATTTTCTCTCAAATCTTCATTCCTTCATAACTTTTGCTCCACAACTCCAATTTTGATTATTCAAGTTGCTACGGTTTCGTTTTTGAGAGCTCTTCAAGGATTTTGCAATAGATTAGAAGTCTATTGGAGTATACTAGAGTATTTTGTGGTGGTAAACTTCTCATCTCTCACTATTCATCTTCTTCACCAAAGTTTTCTAGGGTTTCATCCACCCTTTGTTCTCCCTTTCATAGATTGGAAGTTTTTAACCATTTTGGTGATCTAGAGGTTTTTTGGTTGGTGGATTCAATCTTGGGTCAAGGTAATCTTCTATTCTCTTCATTTATGGAAGTTAGGGTTTCGGTATCAGTTAAAGTATTCATGTATAAGGTTGGGGATCGATTATTTGTGGTTGATTATGTACATTTATGGTTGGAACCTTGTGGATTTAGGTTTTGGAAGATTTGGTTTGAAGAATCAAGTTCTTCAAGGAAAGCTCTAAGTGGGTAAAATCTAGATTTAGCCTAAATCTAGGAAGGTGAGTTCAAGTTGATTTGTGAAAACGGTGTACATGCCAAAATATTCATTTTAAAGTGTTTATGTGTTTTACATGAAATTATCAAATGTTGGGATGCTTGTCGATCTTTCTGAGCCTGTATCCGAGAGTTAATTTCAGAGCCTGTATTTTATGGGATAGTCACTTCCCATTTGTAGCTAGTTGAGACATTGGATCCTCGGGGGCGTTTGGTACGGTTATGTGGGACCGGTTACTAGCCATGGGTCGTAAATGTAATCCTAGCGAATGAGCATGATTAGGATCCTTGGGGGCCCTCCCTCACATCTTAGTACAAGTCGGCGTGCTCGTGGCCATGGGTCCTAGTATGGTGAACTCAATAACTTGGAATGTGGCATACTTTTGTGTTCCGCCACTAGCCTTGGAATTCGGGATTCCCCTGTCACCGTGAGGTGTTGTTTTGAGGTATTTGATTTTATCCTCGTTTTCAGTGACGTTTGAGATTTGGGTTATTTCCTTATGCTATAATTTTGGAGACTTGAGTTTACTCATATTTTGGTCGTTTGTTTTTATAAAGCTTATTCAAATGTCATTATTTGAGCATTACCATTATTCTTGTTTTAAGTAAGTGTTGGATTGCATTGTTTCATGAAAGAATGTTTGGCGTTGAGGCGTCCATCTATAAAATGCATATTGTTGGTAAATGAGTTGTTCTCTTATTTCAAAGTAAATCATTTAAAGGATCATGATTATAAGTTACAATGTTTCCATTTTACGCTTTCCTCTATAATCATGATATAAAACTCTTGAACTCACTAGGCGTTAACCTAACCTTTTTATTTGTCGGCATGTGCATCAGGTTTCATTTCGGGATTAGTTCTAGCGACACCGTGAAGTGATGAGTGCTAGTAGTGTGCTCGATGAAGTGATTTAGCTTGATGAAGTCTTCCGCATTATTGTTGGAGATAGCGATTTGGTATTGAGTTATAGTAACACTCGACTTTAGTTAGTCTTTATGTAAGACTTTAATTATTTGTTGATGGTTCAACCTAGAAATATATTTCATTTATGGACTGGTAGTAAGAGATTTATTATCATTTAAGGTATTGTTGAAAGTTTTTAATTAGTCGCTCTTTACAAATTTGATGGTGTTACATACTTAACATGTTGTTATATGCATGATTTGTTTCTCATATGATGTTTTTGATGCTGAATGGTGTAAGCTAGCTCAAGGTTGTTAAAAAGAACATTCTTACACAAAGAATGATTCCATGTATTTGTTTTTGAGTGTCTTTTAGGAACTTGTTGTCTTCTTCACCCCCCCTATCCTCTCCCCCCCCCCCTCTCTCTCTCTCTCTATATATATATATATATATATATAAAAGTATGTATGTATATGTGAGAAACCTTATAAATTGCTATCTATAGGTGGCACACTTATTCAAGGCAACAAATTTGGCAAGGAAGAAGAAACCCTTTAATTCGATCACCATGAAAATGATGATCTTCTCTTCGACCACCACCTTCCACCTCCATTCCTCTCCGACCACCCCTTCTCATCTTCCTCCCCTCCATCTTCCTTTCGCAGGTATTTCTCCTCTCTCATTCCTTCTTGTATCTGTCTGCATGTCTATTACGTACACTTAGGGATACATAATTGGATGTTGGAATATGATCTTTATGAATAATGTTTTGGGTTTGAAAGGTGTAGTATTGTGCCATACACAGGGGTGCATTCACTGAGGCTAGAGTGGTGGATCGTGCCACTAGTGAAATTTTCTATTGTAATGATTAATAATGGTGGAGTGTTAAAATCTTAACTGTAAATCGTTGAAATTAGAACTGATTTCTTTATACTGTATTTGGTAACTATAATTATTTCTATTTTATTTTTATATTACGTTAATTATTTTGTACCACAAATCAAAAAATTCTGGACTCCCAAGGGATCACATAGTTGGGAAGACTCGAGTTTTGGAAGGAAAGAAAAGAAAAGAAAAGAAAAGAAAGGGAAGGAAAAAAAAAGAAATATTTGTATTTGTATTCTTGAGATTGAAGGAAAAGAAAGGGAAGAGAATGAAAGAAAATAAATTTTCATGTTCTCGAGTAGGAGAGAAAGGAAAGAAAAGATGTCACTTTTACCAATATACCCTTATTTATTTAACAGTGAAATGTAACTAATGGGTATATATGTAATTTTATAAATATTTTTATTTTTTTTCTAAATTCCTTTCTTTCCTTTACTTTCGTTTCCTCCCACATTTGGGAGGAAAATAAACAATATTTTCCTTCCCTTGCCTTTTCTTTCTCTCCTTAAAAAACTCGAGAACTCAACATTTTTTTCTCTCCTACTTTCCCTTCCTTTCCTTCGTAAAAAAAAACTCGAGAACACAGCGTAAACATTTGCATGACATAGTTTAATACTTTATTTGGTGGGAAAATTAAAATTTTGCAGAGAAACTTTAATCGTCAAAAGTGTCACAAACTTAGAAATAACTGTTTTGTGTTTCAATTTGATCATATACACATTTTTCAGACTCTTAAAAACACAGACAAAAATATGTTCGTGGAGGATTTCTAGTATTTTGCATGAAATTCTAGATACGAGGGTGAATCGTGAAAAGAATTTAGTCCGTAAACCACCGACATTTATGACAAGGACCAACAATTCTTTAAAAATAGTTAACTGTCACGTCCCTTAATTTATTGGTTGTTTAACAAATTTTATATGGGTTGGGTTCACGCGAGATCAATCTATTTTCGTGAGACCCGTGAGACCACAATTTTACACTTGAAACTTCACAGCAAAACACTGTGAAGGTAAAAAAATCTGAACCTTCAGCTGTGAAGGTTTTTACCTTCACATTGTTTTGCTGTGAAGTTTTAAGTGTAAAAACGTGGTCTCACGAAAATAGGCTAGTTTCACGTTCTTATTTAATATTTATAATCTTCTGCCTTCATTGATGAACAAGTTGTAACACTTTGATAATTAATTTTAATATTAGATGTTTCTAATAATGTCTCCTAAAAGCACATAAATAAGAAACCCAAAAAACCCTAATTTTTGAATTTATATAATTGTTCATATATATAATCCTTAATTAATTTTCTATTGATCTACAGGTGGTCTTGTTCTTAAAGTTGTCAATCTCCAATGCAAAGGCATATCAAATTCTCGTACACAAGGTATTTTTAATACTCCTTCCGTCTCAAAATAAGTGTCCATAATTGATTTGATACACAGTTTTAGATATACATATTTATTACATATTTTTGTTACCAAATGACATGTTTACCTTTATTTAATTTTTCTCTCTTTTCACAACTCTTGTATATTTGTGCATTAATTAAGGGTAAATGTGTGAATTTAGTTATCTAATTTTTGAAAGTAGACATTTATTTTGGAATAAATAAAAATAAAAATGAGTATTTATGTATTGTTTGTAGAAAACTATAAAGGGAAATTTCTATGTTTACCGGCCAAAATATGCCATATTATGGCACCCTTTTGAAGTATATGCTTGAGATCTTTTGTATTCCAAGTTTATCCTTTATTTTTATTTTTGAAATATTATGTTTTATTTTTATTTACTTTATGTTTTATCAATCTAACTTTTTTAATTGACTTATTTTTACGATCATTTACAAACTGTATATAGATTTTAGAAAACTATGCTACTTAAAAAAATCTCCTAGATTCGAATTATGAATTAAAAGTTATGGTGTCCAAATAACGAATCTTTTTTTAAAAAATGGTTACCAAAATATTTACAACAAATTATTAACTGGTACGGTTTTATAGATTCCAAAGTTTACCAATTTGTAGATCTTGAAAAAAAAAACCCTGTCTCGTTCCGAATTACAAGTCAATAGTTTTTTATGACCCTCCGAAGTTCACTACGAAATATTTACGGCTTTGTTACAAAGTTTTTTTTTATTACAATCTTGTTACGAAATTTTTACGATCTCGAAAAAATAAGCGAGTTCAACTTTCTTTTATTTCGATATGGGTTACGTGTCAAAAATTAATCTCCCGATGTTCACAACTTTATGAAGATAGAGAGATATCTATACTATATATTAAAATTCTATTGAAAAAGGTAGTTTTTGGAAAAAACGGTTTTTGGAAAAATATTACATTTACCACCCTTATAATTAATTATTTAATTTACTTTATATTCCTTATTTTTTTATTTTTCATTTTACACCCTTATCATATTAACACACATAATTGTATATGAACAAAAATACAATGAAAAAATACGTTTCTTTTTTTACAAATTATACCATTATAATCGTTTCGTCAATACCTTCAAAACGAGCCCAATATTGAATATTTTTTAATTTAACCGTACTATTAAATATCGTGAATATCTACGAATTAAATTGTTTTATATCCATACATTTTATTTTTTTCAGCGTTAGTACATTAAAAATACATAATCGTAAAATATATTAAAAATACGTTTCATTCTTATTATAAATAAATCACTGTAATCTCTACTATATTATAAAAATTCTAATACAGTTTTTTACAAACCTTTGAAAGCCAAAATTTTTTTTCCAATGTTTCACTTCCTAATTCAATTAAATGTTACGTTTATCACCCTTACAATTAGTTATTTAATTTATTTTATATCTCTTGTTTTCTTATTTTCTATTTTACATACCTATCATGTTAACATAAATAATAATATACGAACAAGAATGGAATAAACAATACGTTTCTTCTTTTTATAAAATATATCATTATAATCGTCTCATCAATATCTTTAAAACGAGTACAATATTGAATATTTTTTTAATTTAACCTTACTATTAAATATCATGAATATCTACGAACTAATTTGTTTTCTATCCATACGTTTTACTTTTTTCCACCGTTAGCACATTAAAAATACATAATCGTAAAATACGTTTCATTCTTATTATAAAATATATCATTATAATTTTTTTCGTCAATAATTGTAATATAAATTAATTATTGAATATTTTTATGGGTTTATGATTTCATAAGTTGTGATTCTTAGGTCATGGTTGATTGTTGATGACATGTCTATAAGAAAATAAAATTAATTGTTCGTTCTTTACTTACATTCCGCTACATCGTGCGGGTATGTGACTAGTATAAGTATTAAAAAAACCCATTTTGATCTGAGTTACGAGTCAAAAATTATACGCCATTTGAAATTCACTACGGAAAATGGCTACAAAATATTTACAATTAAACAACACATACACTAATAATTGAATTTTCTATAGGAGTTGGTATAGAATACCTTGACGAACTTCAACCAAATGGTTCGTCATTTATCAATCGAAAGAATGACACCGTGGACGATGACGTGGACATAAATAAGGTGTTACATTTGTACTTTAATTTTATTCGGACCTATAGATATATTTCTTGTATCTAAATATTTTGTACTAACGTCGACAATTTGTTGTGGTTGTCCTTACGATTGATCGGTACCCCGAAGATTTTGTATCCAAGTGACGAGATCAAAGGGTTTGTCGAGAGAATCAAATCGATGTTGCATTCTATGGATGATGGAGAGACAACTATGTCGGCTTACGATACAGCTTGGGTTGCACTCGTGCAAGATGTTAATGGAAGTGGTCGTCCTCAGTTTCCGTCATGTTTGGAGTGGATTGTGAACAATCAACTCCCTGATGGATCCTGGGGTGACGCTTTGATCTTTTTGGCTCATGATCGAATCATTAATACGTTGGCTTGTGTGATCGCGTTAACTTTTTGGAACGTTCATCCCAGTAAATGCCTAAAAGGTAATTTTTTCTTTATTGTAAGGCGAAGGATCGTGTGAGAAGTTGAAGTTAACGTGAGAAACGTGAAAATTGGAACTGAATTGTTAATCACTTTTAATCAAATGCCCTCCCATGAATTGTAGCTTAGAAGAGAATTGATCCAGTGCATCTCAGTGCATCTTATCTCGGTGCATCTCATCCTAATGTGCATTCATTTTTCATCCAACGGTTGATAACCACTTCTCATGATTCTCACGTTAACTTCAACTTCTTACCGGGACCCAACCCAGTTGTAAGGCAAAGGATCGTGTGAGAAGTTGAGGTTAACGTGAGAAGCGTGAGAAATGAATCTGAACTGTTGATCACTTTTAATCAAATGCCCTCACATGAATTGTGGCTTAGAAGGGAATTGATTCGCTGCATCTCGGTGCATCTTATATCGGTGCATCTCATCCTAATGTGCATCTATTTCTCATCCAACGGCTGATAACCACTTCTCACGCTTCTCACGTTAATCCCAACTTCTCAACGGAACCCAACCCTAAGTTGTAATACCTAAAAGTATATGAATTCAAATCATCTAGCATGAATTTTACTATAGAAATTACGGTGAATTTAAAGATAAATTTCAAAAAAAATATTCATTAGCGATAATAAAATCCGTCACTAATGTCGCTTATATAGGAGTGCGATTTCTGAAAGAGAACATAAGCAAACTTGAAGACGAAAACGAAGAACATATGTTGATCGGTTTTGAAGTAGCGTTTCCTTCACTCATCGACATTGCAAGGAGACTCAACATCGAAGTCGGAGAAGATTCTCCGGTCTTGGAAGAAATCTACGCAAGACGGAACCTGAAGCTTACAAAGTTAGTACTTTATAGTTTACACAACGTAATTTTTTTTTCTTAAACTTATAGGGCATTTGATTCATGGAATCTGAAGGAATTTGATTGAATTGGGATGACAAATTTTTTTGACCAAATTTCTTGATGATGTTTCGTTCGTAGATTAAATTGATTAGAATTCCTCCAAATTCCGCGATTGAGGGATTTGATAATTCCTTGACATACGTAAAGGAATTGATATTCATTACTCGGAAAATGTAACAGGTTTTATAATTTGGTTTTAAAAAGAAATAAATAACCTTTGCATCTAATTTAACACCACCCCTACCGCCGACATCGCCGCCACCACGACTACCGTTGCCATCACCATTACCACGACCGCCGATACCACCACCACCACCACCACCACCGCTACCGCTACCGCTACCAATGCCAATTAATATTATCATTCCACCACCCCCACCTATCGTACCTACCTCAAACAACTATCACCAATGCCACCACTGTCATTGTCACAAGTCACAGCCGTCGCCCACTATCCACCCCACCCACCCAACCCACCAACCCACCGACACCTCCACGCCACTACTGTCATAGTTACAACCCCCACCACCACAAACCACCCGCCACCCACCCCACCTTCAACCCCTACCCCCACTCACCCACCAATCGTAAATACCACCACGCTACTACCGTCGCCATCACAGCCGCCACCGCCACCACCAACACAAATTAATATTTTTAGCGTATTGTATTTATATTTCAAGAAAAGAGTATGAAATTTAACAAAAGGGGTATTTTGGTCACTTATTATTATTTTATTCCACTTCTGAAGCTATATTCTGTAAACCAAACGCGTGGCCAAGTTCCATCAAATTCCATTCCAATTCCTTGAAAGTCAAATTTTTTTGATAGATTCAAATTCCACCAAATTCCAATATGCGAATCGAGCGCCCCCTTAAACGATTTGGAACGAAAAACAAATTATGATAGTTACCTTTTCACTAGACAACACCAAAAACGACCGTAACATGTTTCTTTTGTGACGAAAAAGGATACCGAAGAGCATAATGCAGAAAGTGCCCACAACTTTACTTCATAGCTTGGAGGGAATGCCAGATTTGGAGTGGGAAAAACTTGTAAAACTTCAGTGCAAAGATGGGTCATTCCTCTTCTCCCCATCATCCACTGCTTTTGCACTTATGCAAACTAAAGATAAAAAATGTCTTCATTATCTCACAAACATTGTCACCAAATTCAATGGTGGAGGTGTGTTTTAATTCATGGTGGTTTACATATCACTTAATTTTGTTGTTCATTCTACACAAGGAATCATGTTTCTAATAGTTATATATGTAATCTAATCTTATATATCTTTCTTCTGGTTCATGATCTTGATGTAGTGCCAACTGCCTACCCGTTGGATCTTTTCGAACATATTTGGGTCGTTGATCGCCTCCAACGCCTTGGGATTTCTCGTTATTTCAAGTCAGAGATCGACGGTTGCATTAAGTATATCTATAGGTATGCAAAAATGACGAAAGAGAGGCTAGAAATGGTATTGATCATGTTGACAGCAAACAAGTTCATATGTGAACCCGTGTGATTCACATATGAACTATGTTAGTTCATATGTGGACCTGTTGTTGTCTGTTGATTAGCTCTGATTAGCTCACATGTGAACTATTTAACTGATTCACATATGAACCTACGAGTTCATATGAGAATCGGTTAATTAGTTCATATGTAAATCTGTTAATCAGTTAATTAGTTCATATATGAATCACTAAGATTCATATGTGAATCAGTTAAAAAAGAGTTCATATGTGAATTACAAGAGTTTACATATGAACTCGTCCCGCGTATTTGTAAAAGTTACGAAATTATCTTTATATTTTTGGAATAGCTGCAATTTTTGAGCAGTCAAATCCATTCTTAACCGTATGAATGGCTACAATTACTTCTATATTTCTCACACACTTAACATTTCTCATTTGAACCTATAGCTATATATATATATATATATAGACACACACATGGGAACTCTCTCTCTATAAGCGTTCTTTTAGAGAGAATGAAATGGGTTATCCATATCCTAACATGGTATCAGGGCCAAAGTTTATCACATCTAGGAACTCGACAAACTCTTTATGCTTCGTTCTCGTGGGTACATTCTAGCCCCCATTTAGGGGCGTGTTGGAGTCCAACATCGGATAGACACGGACCATTATTAAAGCATTAATTTATATACGTAGGAACCTTCCCTTTCTCTACGAGGACTCATTTAGAGATAATTTAAAAAAAACGAACGAAATTGTAGGTATTGGACGAAGGACGGGATCTGTTGGGCGAGAAACACGAACGTACAAGATATTGACGACACTGCGATGGCATTTAGGCTTTTGCGAGTGCATGGTTACAAAATTTCTCCAGGTTAGTTAATTTTCATGAATGTATGTGCTCGAAAATTCAATATTTTTAGTGTCCGATTCGAGATTTACGAGTGTTTTTGTGGCAGATGTGTTTCGACAATTCGAAAAAGATGGCAAATTTGTGTGTTTTGTCGGGCAATCAACACAAGCCACCACCGGAATGTTCAATTTATTACGTGCATCTCAGGTGCTCTTTCCCGGAGAGAAAATCCTCGACGATGCCAAGAAGTTTTCTTATAACTACTTGAAGGAGAAACAATCGACGAACGAGCTTCTTGATAAATGGATCATCGCCAAGGACTTACCCGGCGAGGTACACGAATATATGTGTGTGTATATATGTATATATACTACACGCATATGTTTATTTTGCGTGAAGAATTAACTCTTTTGCGATATATATTTGTATCACTACTATTAACTACGGAATTTTCCCTTAGAATTCCGTCGCAAAAGGGGTGATCATCACAAAACCGTCACAAAAGTTTGTGGGTAAATTTTTGGTGAGAAATTCAAATCAAGAGATTATCAAGGGATTTTGTGGGTGATCACCACAACCACTGGTGTTTTGTTGGTGATCCGTTGGTAATCACGTATGAAAATTTGAATTTCCCTAAATGATTTTTTATTTTTTTTTAGATAAATTTCATGGGAAATTGACTCAAATAACCATTTTACCCAAACAAATTGGTCTCTTGGTCATTTCTCTCCCATTTTTACCAAAATGTCACTACATCCGCAATATACAAGTCCGTAATCGCGGACCTAGCTCAAAAACACACAAAAAAATACGAACCTGATTGATTTTTAATTTTTTTTGCGGACCTGGGTCCGTAATTGCGGATTTGGGTCGATTTTTTTTTCTTTTAAGGAAAATTGATCAGATTCATAATTTTTTTTTTTGAGCTAGGTCTGCAATTACGGACCTGTATATGCGGAAGTAGTGACATTTATGTAAAACCGAGAGAGAAATGGCTAAGAGAACCCTTTTTTCGTGTGTGTAAAATGGCTATTTGAGTCAATTTCCCAAAGTCATTTGTTTTACAGCGTATAAAACTTATAAAAAAATGTAAAAAAAATCACAAATCAACAGGTGGGATACGCGCTAGACGTGCCATGGTATGTGAGCATGCCTCGACTCGAGACAAGATGTTACTTGGATCAATACGGAGGCGAGGATGACGTTTGGATCGGAAAAACCTTATACAGGTACTACTATACTTCACGATCGCGTAAACGTAAATTTATGGAAACAAAAACTTTTACCATTGTATTTCAATTTGAATGATCATATTTTTACATCCTGCAGGATGGGAAATGTTAGCAATAACACTTATCTTGAAATGGCTAAATTGGATTACAATAACTGTCTAGCAATGCATCAACTAGAATGGAACACTATGCAGCAGTAAGTTTGCTAGTTTTTATTTGAGTAAATTATATTTTTAGTCCCTATAGTTTGTTAAAAATTGCGAATTTCATCTCTATGGTTTTGAAATTTCAGTTTTCGTCCCTATAGTTTGTAATTCATTTTTATTTTCGTTCTTGAGGCCAAAACACTACTTTTAAGTATGAAGGACTAAAATAGAAATGAATTATAAATCATAGGGATGAAAAAAACAATAAAAATTGAACCATAAAGATGAAAAAGGTAATGAATCATAAAGCATAGGGATGAAAATAACAATTTCAAAACCATAAGGACGAAAATAGAAATTTTCAACAAACAACAGGGACTAAAAACGTAATTTACTCTTTTTTTATAAATAATTCCAATGTTTTTATGATTTAAAATTAATGATAAAAACCTAAAACAACAGATGGTATGTGGATTTCAATATCGGACGATTTGGGATGAGCGATATCACGAGTCTTTTGGTCGCATACTACCTGGCTGCAGCCAGCGTATTCGAGCCAGAAAGGTCCAATGAGCGGATAGCGTGGGCTAAAACAACCACATTAGTCGACACCATCTCCTCGTTATTTGATTCACTACAATTCTCGATTGAGCATAGAAGGAATTTTGTCGACGAGTTCAGAAACACACCGTCGTCTCTTCGTCTTGCCAAGTGCGTTTTCTTCTCCATATTTTCGGGTTCAAAAGCATTCGCGACAGATTCACTACTAGAAAAATGAGCAAATCAAACGAAATATTACCGACAGTCGAAAGCCGTCGGTAATTACCGACGGATCCGGATATTACCGATGGATTTCCGTCGGTGATCGGTCGATGATACCAACGCCGATGATGTTTAATCCAACAGAGATTACCGACGGATTTTTCCGTCAGTGAAAGTCATTTGTTTTGTAGTGATTGTTTCATGTCGCAATAGGTTTTCTCGATTGCTAATTTTCTGTTTTGGGTAACGCAGATACGGAAAACCATGGCATGGGTTGATGGTTGCACTAAAGAGAACCCTACACGAGCTTGCGTCGGTCACACTCACGGCTCGTGGTAGAGACATCCATCCACAACTTCACCAGGCCGTAAGCTCGTTGTATCTTTGTCGATTCTTTTGTGACGGTTATAGGTTGTCGCTAATGATCATGTTTTTTTTCCGTTCTTTTGGAATTAGTGGGACATGTGGTTGACGAGGTGGCAAGAGGGAGTAGACGCGACAGAAGGACAAGCGGAATTGATAGTACAAACAATGAGCTTGATCGATGGTCGATGTACATTAAAGGAACTCGTAGCCCATCCTCAATACCAACGGCTTTCAACCGTCACTAATAACCTCTGTCACGAAATATCCTGTTCCCATAAGTCCAAGGTACGCACGACTACACACATTCATTTTGAAGTCAATCAAGATTTTTTCCGTTACAACCACTACTAGAACACCGGGAATCACCGACGGATATTATTGACGACACCGTTAATTTTTTAAGCGACGTTATATCGACGTTAAACGGCCTTATAGCGACAAGGCATTTTCCGACGGTTATGTTGTCGGTGATACCTTTGTTTTTAGTAGTGAACAAAGTCGAGTTTATAGGTTGCCGAAAATGTATAAGTATCTTAATAGAATACTTTATAAACTTAAAGACCAAACCTTTGTGTGTGATATCTAAAAATGTTGTAATAAGTTTATACGACGTTTTTGTGCATCTTAATAAGTTATTTAGAACACTATTGAAACAAAGTGTCCTATTAACCATTTTATATGACACTTTTATAAAAGGTACTACAAGAACATATTTTTATAGGACACTTGTTTTATAAGACACTTTTTCAAATATTGTTCTATAAGAGGTCTAATAGGACAACCACAAGGGTTGTGGCGTACTGGTTAAGACCCTGTGGGATGTGGTGGAATATCCCATCTGTCCATGATTCGAATTCAGGCGTACACAACAATTGTGGCCACTGAGATTTAATCAGGGCTGATGTCTTACAGTATAATTTGTCAAGAAATTAGTCTAAGTATAGCTTATAACACCCTTCCAAAAAAAAGGTCTAATAGGACATTTTGTTTTAAAAGTTTTCTAAAAAGCTTTTTAAAACACTAAAAATGTCGTATAAACTTATTACAACATATTTAGATGGGACACACAAGTATTTATTCCAATAAACTTAAGTCGTATAAAGTATGACACTCGGATATTTTTAATTAGTGTATTGTCAACTCCGATTTTATTGTAATATTCGTTGTTTATTCAATTGACATGAGAAAATCTTTCTATACCGTTAGGAGAACCCTGGCACATGCTTCAACGGTGAAACTATGTACGCAACGATAGAGTGCAGAATGCAAGAATTAGTGCAACTCGTACTCAGCTACTCACCCGATGATGATCTTGATCAGGATTTTAAGCAAACGTTCCTAACCGTTGCGAAAACTTTCTTCTACAAGGCCTACTACGATCCAATGACCATAAATTCCCATATCTCCAAAGTATTGTTCGAAAATGTAATTTAGAAACACTGATTATAAGCTTTATCGTCGAGAGGGAAACAACCCATGGCGTACTCCGGTATTAACCCGTCCCTCAATGTCAATGCCATACATCCCATATTGCCATTCTAATACAGTATTACATCTGATCAATGTTCTAAGAAACTCGCCGCACATCCTTCATGGCGTGCCATGGTACCAAGGCTTGTGTCTCACGCCACGTTAAGCCCGTGGCACGCCCTGGCTTAATGCACAATTTCGTATTTGATTTTTCTTTACGATTTTAATGTCTTATTTGCAAGTTTTTTAATATATATCATAATTTAACTTGCTTATTACTATTGACTCATTGAGTAACACTACAAAACGTATGTTTTTTTTATATATAATGATATATATGAATTAGAAAAATGACGCCATAAGTCACGTCTTGAAAACGCCATGGCTTCGACATGGCTCCTAAGGTTTGAGGCTTGGCCTTGTCGTCACGCTACGCCTCATGCCATTTAGAACCTTGCTTTTGATTATTTGTGTTATCTTGTATGTCTTATTTTTATATATAAATGTATGGTTATTGTTCACGGCATTTCGTGTTCACACCTTTTTAAAATGCAAGAAAATAGATCTCGACGCAAGTATACATCTTAATCTACTGTCGTCTGTTAACAAGTAATAATGGTACAAAGTACCGAATATCGATCCCACAGGGAAGCGTGGAAAAGTTATCCTCGAAAGTTGGGTCTGTAAAAGCGAGTTTCAGATGGCGAATTCGAAAACAATATTTTTGATTGGGGGTTTTGATTAACACTACTGAACAATTAATTAAAAAGAAGCACACAGTACAATGCTTTGTTGGGATAAGATTAATAATTGGATAAAATGATGAGATCGCATTCCGTTGTTATCTTAAAGTCGATATTTTATGTAACTTAAAATAAGCCGGCATACAATAAACCAGTTGTCAATTGATTAATTGCATTTCACCATAAAATATAACTCTAATTCAAATAACGTCGGACAATCATGCGATACGATACACCATTTTAACTTTTGATCAGTCTCGGTCCCAACTTAACTTCATACAGATTGTAAATATACAGAAACGGAAATGTAAATTTTAACTAAGGTTGGAGACGGTTGGTATTTTCAAACACTCAACGATAGAAACCGTAGGAGTATTGTGCCAACAATGTGTCCTTGGACAGAAAGAGTTAACTAAAGGAGACGGTTGGCGTTTTCAAACACTCAACGATGGAAATCGTAGGAATGTTGTGCCAACAGCGTGTCCTTAGACATGATATGTAATTACTTGAAATATAAGACTGAAAATAAATGACGTGAATTAAATTAACAGAAAGTAATAGACTGAAATGAAAGTGCAGAAAATAAAATTGCAGAAACTAAATTGCGAGAATTAAAGTACGTTAAAATAATAACGTCAAGGAAAATGAGAATTATAAAATTAAGACATGATTGAAAATGGTGAAGGAAAATCATGTTTCAAATGTGAAATTCGAACTTGAAGGTTTCGTGATGTTTTAACGACGTAAATGAGACTAACTAACGTGCGATTGATTTTTATAAAGTTGAAAACATAAAACGGATTTAATAAACTACAACAAACCGTGAACCAACAAAAGTTGGGAATCCGAAATTATTTTCCGGACTTCCGGTTTGTAATAGAATTAAAGCCGTAATGAGACCAAAATAAAACCAAACCGTATCGAACGGACGAGATTCTTGGATTGTAACGAGAACACGTGAAACTAACGCAAAATGACCACGAGTTATCGTAACTTGGAAATGAGAATGACTTATATTTATATAATTAGGAACCAAATTGAATCATGAGCCAATGTTTAAACCAAACACTAATGGCTCAAATCTTCAATTCTTAATACAAAAGGTGGTGGAAGGAAGCTATAGAAATGTCTAGGTTCAATGTACCTAGAACATTTCTATCTAAAAGAAGGCATACGTATGGAAGGCTCAAGAGAGGAAGCAAGTATTAGATGATGTTATGTGCTATCCTTACACTAACTAAGCACATACTTATATAGCCATACTAAGCCTTGGGGCCCAAGTTTGCAAATGGGGGCCCAAGGTAGTAGGAAGACATTAGCCCAAAACATTTGATCATTCAACAAAAACAAATTGCATAATTGGCCCAAGGTAGTCATAACAAAAGCCGGGTCCACAATCTTCAATGAAAATCGAGCCCGATCAAAAACCGTAGAGTTGGCCCAAAAAGGAGAAGTCCGTCGTCGTTTGCGCGTCACCTCGTAAAGTTGACTTCTCACGACCTATGCTTTGATCCTAAAAATAAAACGCATAAAAACATGAGATTCATGCAATGCTTATTAAAATTTAACCACTAAAAACGACCAACTACACTAAACATTTATTTTAGACAATAAGCACTAAAAATAAGCAAAATGACTCAATGGGAAAATAAAAATTTGCTCAAGGTTATAAAAACGAGTTAAAAATAGGGTAAATAAAATTACCCTATCAGTTATCGTAAAAATAAACGAATTATTACCCATATTACAATATTGTAACGTCTAATTATGAATCTGAACCACAAAAAGGTTAGAAATGCAAAAATCACTGATTAATTATTGTATTCATATTATGGAACAATACATGTGAATATATAATGTTGTTTTACAATGTTAAATAAAAAAAACTAAAAAATAGATATTTTTGCTCAAAATAGATATAAAAAATAATCACATTGATAGTAAAAACAATCACATAGTGAAACAAAACTATATTTTTACATGCATTGTCTATAAGGTAGCGTTTGGTACGCAGACTGGATGGGACAGGACGGGACGGGACTAACTGTCTGTCCCACGTTTAGTTTAGGTTTAAAATCATATGTTTGAAAGAGGGTAATATTGTAATCTTACATTTAGTCCCATGTTG
The DNA here is from genome assembly GCA_954870635.1 of Arctium minus. Taxonomy (NCBI): domain Eukaryota; kingdom Viridiplantae; phylum Streptophyta; class Magnoliopsida; order Asterales; family Asteraceae; genus Arctium; species Arctium minus. The sequence goes on along the minus strand of OX941095.1, from coordinate 69,214,748 downwards.
TTCCACCTATTTTGGTGGAACTAAAAAACTTAAGTTTTGTTCCATGAAATCTGATTTTTGTCCCATGTTGTCCCATGTGATTTTTGTCCCATGGCATATCAAACATGGGACTATTTTTTTTGTCCCGTCCTGTCCCATCCAGCCTGCGTACTAAACGCACCCTAAGGGTGCATTTGGTTTGCAGACTGGGTGGGACAGGACGAGACAAAAATTCACTATCCCATGTTTGGCGTGACATGGGACAGGACAAAAGTTCACTGTCCCATGTGTGGCGCAACATGGGACAGGGACAAATACTGGACAGGGTAGGACAAGATGGGACAAAAAAAGGGTATTTTCTTGTTCCACCAAAATAGGTGGAACAACATGGGACAGAAATGAGACAGAAACTAAAAATCACTGATTTACCGTAATTTGATATATAATCATAATATGGTATTAGTCTTAAGGGTCACTGTTGGGTCATCTGAAGATTTGAAGATGACCTCCTGATCTTCCATCTTATATCATCATACTTAGAATATGTTTGAGGTTCTTTTAGCAACTTGGTTTCTATACAAATGTTCGGTGAAGTCGAAGATCAACCGAAGAAGACAAAGAAGGAGAACATCTTTCAAAGCGGATTGAAGATAGACTCCTCAGCCTAAAGCCAAGTATGCCCACTTGATCAACACCATTGGCCAGGATGGTGCCGATCTCAGTCTTCAGGAGCTGAAGACCTCTTCGGTTGAAGACCTCTTCGGCCGAAGATGTCTTCGCCGAAGACATCTTCGGAAGCCGAAGATTTCTCAATCTTCAGAAGCCGAAGACCTCTCAGTCTTAAGAGCCGAAGACCTCTCAGTCTTCAGGAGCCCGAAGATGTCTTCGGCAACCAAAGACTTCTTAAGTCTTCAAGGCATGAAGATTTCTTCAAACACATTGTACTTTTCTGACAAAGTATATTGTGATATCTTGCATTGGCATGGACCTCAACTGGAGATCAGATAAAGTAAGTTTTGTCTACTACACCACTTTAAGGAAAGGTCTCTACCATCCTTCTGCAGGTCAACACTTCAAGCCAAAACACCTCAAGACAAAAAGTACATCCTATACCTTGCTGAAGACCTGTGTCCATCCCTTGTTCAACAGGTGTCCCATGCATTTAATGCATGAGGCACTATAAATATGGAGGATGGTTCAACATGCAAGATCACCTAGCTCTACTACCTTCAAGTTCTCTAAGTGCCTGGCAACTTTCTCTCTACGAAGTTCAATTGTTTTCTAAGTGTTTTACAATTGTTCTTTATTCTCTATGTGTAAGATTGTTTGAACATATCTCATATGTTCTCTTCCGTAACAATCAAAGTTTTCTATGTGTAATTCTTGATTTCAAATCAATAAGAATTAAAGTAAGTGAAAAACTGTGTGTATTGTATTCAACCCCCCCTTCTACAATACTTTGCTTATTTATTTACTGCTATTTGGGACCAACAAGTGGTATCAGAGCGGTTTAGTTTAACTCAATAAACTAGATCCGTGATGGCAGCCTCTTCTTCTTCTTTAAAAAATGATTCTTCTCAAAACTTCAATGCTGTTTCATACGACAATGGATCTATAGCCAAACCACCAAGGTTTAACCCCAATAACTTTTTCTTGTGGAAAAGTCGTATGATACTCTTCCTAGAAGGAGTTGACAGCAGATATCCAACTATTTTACATGAAGGTCCTTTTATTCCTAGAGTTTGGGACCGATATAATGCAGACAAGGGAAAAGCTGATGAGGACTCTTCTGAAGAAGAAAGAACTTCAGCTACTGGGAGATACATTCTAAAGGACCCCATTAAATACAATGATGAAGACAGACGTCTTATAGCTCTTGATACTAAAGTCAGAGCCATCATTGCCCTCTCTCTGCCTGATGAGGTCTATCATTCTCTTGTTAACCTTTCTACTGCAAAAGAAATGTGGTCCACTCTGTGTGTTCTTTATGAAGGTACGTCTGAAGTGAAAAAGAGCAAAAAGATTGCTCTTGTAAGAAAGTATGAACTCTTCTCTCATGAGAAGGGTGAGTCTCTCTCAGACTACTACAATCGCTTTAACAGTCTTCTCAATGATCTTAAACTTGTGGGTCGCATATATGACAATGAGGAAGTCTTGTGCAAGTTCATGGACTGTCTTCCTGAGTTTTGGGAAAACATCTGTACTTGTATCAAGTCTACCAAGGATCTTGACTCTATGCCTCTCACTGCCTTGTATGGCACCCTCTTCAACTATGAACAGTCTAAACTGCTTAGGAAGTCATTCACAAAAGACATCAAAAGCTCTTCTCTAGCCCTTGTCGGTGAATCTTCCAAAAGTACTGTGTGTGTCCCTAGGATCACCTATCCTTCTGACTCTGACAACGATAGTCAAGAGGACCCCAATGACCCTTCAGAAGTCTATCTCAGTGAGGCTGATGATGAAGGAGAGGAGACCTCTGTGGCTCAGCTGTCAGATGGTGTTGCCATGCTGGCTGGCTTTTCTAAAGGCAAACCTCACTTCACTTCTAGAAAACCTAGGTTTTCTAGAAAACCCTTTTCTACTCTTTCAAAAAATGCTTCCTCTGACAAATCAAATGAGGAATGTTACAGATGTGGGAGGAAGGGACACTTTGCTTCTGAGTGCAGAAGCAAGTCCTCTGATAAGTCTAGACTGCCTTCCTCCAACCGTACATCCTCTAGGTTTGTCAGAACCAAGTCTGATTCCCTTCAACCCTCTTTTCAAAAATCAAAAACTTCTGCTCCTTCAAACTCTGACCGTGCTGAAAAGTACAAGGCCAAATACAAGAGAGAGAAGGAAAGGAATGCTCTTCTAGCCAACAAAGGAAAAGGTCTTCTCGCCGAATCTCATGATTGGGCAGATGAACCAACTTCCGAAAGTGATAAGGAAATGGCCAATCTCTGCTTTATGGCTAAAATAGATGATGCTGATGATGGTGAAACCCCTTCCACCTCCATGGCTCTTGTGTCTGCTGAGTGCTCCACATCATCTTCTCAGGTACATCCATTTCTCTCTCTCTCTGATGCTGAGAAAATTGAAGCCTTTGACTCTTTGACCATTGACTTCTATGAAGCCAAGGATGCAAAGAAGAAGGCAAATGCTCAGATAAAATCTCTTTCTTCTCAACTGCAAATCTGTCTTTCTCAACTAAAACACTTTGATAAAATCAAGGCTGAGCTTGAGGATTTGAAAACTATAAATTTTACTCTTGCTAAAGAGAAAAATAAACTTCTTAAAAAGTTTAAAAAGGAGCAAGAAACTGTGAAAAAGTGGACAAGCTCGTCCAAAAATTTAGAAAGGATTTTTCAGGATCAAATATCTTGTGATGACAAGTCTAGACTAGGCTTCGGGAAATACGACCTTGAACCTCCTTCTGACACTCATGCTCCTTTCTCTCTTCCCTCATTCTATGAATCCTCTGAAGAGAACTATGACAACTCTGAACCTTTGGACTCTTCTGATCCCTCTAAAGATCTCAAGTTTGGAATGTTCATCAAAGCTAAGAGCATTAATTCACCCAATAAAAGTGAGGAAACCCTAGACTCAAATGACCCTTCTAAACCCATTACTGAGTCTATGTGTTCCTTAAAAATAAATGAGTCTTCCTCTTCTGAACCCAAACCTTCTTCCTCTAAGCCTTCTTCAAACAAAATCTCTTTCTCCAAAAAGGGAAAATCTATTGCCAATCTTCCTCACCAAAAGAAACTTTCCAAGAAAAACTCAAAGAAACCATCTTCTCTTCCAATCCCCAGAGCTGTGATGTTAAATAAGCTAAATTCCAAGACACCCTCTTCTATTCCTTCAACTGAATCTGGCAAAGGTATCTTGGGTCCTAAGCCTCTTGACTTTCCTCTAACCTCCAAGGCCATGAAAGTCAATGTGACCAGTCATCACAAGGAATCTGGTCAAAGCTCCAAAAAGGTTTTTACATATAGAAAATGTTATAACTGTGGTAATACCTCTCACCTTGCTAAGAATTGTCCTCTGGAGAGAATTGATAAAAATGATTCCAAGGATACTTCTTCTCCTTCTAACTCAAAAGGACCCACTTCCAAATGGGTACCAAAGAACTGATTTTCTTGTGATTGCAGGGTCTAGGGCACCAACAAATCTGGTATCTCGACAGCGGGTGCTCAAGACATATGACCGGCAACAAATCTCTCCTTGTTGACTTCGTGCCTACCAAAGGTCCTTCTGTCACCTTTGGTGATAACTCTAAAGGAAGGACTAAAGGTTATGGAACACTCTCAAATGGTTCCATCACCTTTAATAAAGTAGCTTATGTTGAAGGCTTGATGCACAATCTCCTAAGCATAAGCCAACTGTGTGATCTGGGGTACAAGGTGATGTTTGAATTATCTTCATGCATCATTTTCAACGAAAAGATGGAAACTGTACTCTCTGGCTACCGCAAAGAAAATGTCTATGTCATAGACATGGGACATAGCTCATCCTTTGGAACAAACATCTGTTTTGTCTCTGAAAACTCTGCCAAAAGATGTTGGCTTTGGCACAAGCGTCTCTCTCACCTCAACTTCAAGACTTTGAATGTCCTTTCAAACCAGGAGCTTGTTACGGGCATGCCAAAGTTATCCTTTGTGAAAGAAAAGCTGTGTGCTGCATGTGAGAAAGGGAAACTCACAAAATCTTCCTTCAAGTCCAAGCAATGCTTCTCCATCACTCAGCCTCTTCAGATGCTCCACATGGATCTGTGTGGACCAGTCAGTACTCCAAGCCTTGGCGGTAGAAGGTACATTCTGGTTATTATTGATGAATTCACTCGTTACACTTGGGTATTTTTTCTCAGGTATAAAAGTGACACTACTGAAGAAATCATAAAGTTCATCAAAAAGTCTGAAGTGTTGAATGGGCAGCTGGTAAGATCTGTAAGAAGTGACAACGGAACAGAATTCAAGAACAGTATGTTGGATGACTTTTTCAATGAAAAAGGCATCTCTCAGAACTTCTCTGCCGTCAGAACTCCGCAACAGAACGGTGTAGTGGAGAGAAAGAACAGAACGCTATGTGAAGCTGCCCGATCCATGTTGAGTGAATCTCACCTCCCTACCTACTTTTGGGCCGAAGCAATCAACACTGCATGCTTCACCCAAAATAGGTCTATCATTGTAAAAAGACATAATAAGACACCTTATGAAGTCTTTTATGGTAGAAAACCCAACATTGGTTTTCTTCATGTCTTTGGATGTGTCTGCTACATTCTCAATGATAGAGAAAATTTGGGAAAATTTGATCCCAAAGCTGACGAAGGAATCTTCGTGGGATATTCTCTCACTTCCAAAGCTTTCAGAGTCTACAACCTCCGAAGGAAGTGTATTGATGAATCCATCCATGTCAAGTTTGATGACCTCAAGATATCATCACTCTCTTGTGATAATGAAGAATTGAACAGATGGATATCCTCCTGTGTTGATGATAGTCCTCTTCCAACATCATCAGATATTCCCTACACAGTTCCCACTTCTCTCTACCAAAACAATGAACCCTCTACATCTCACAACCCCTCCTCTCATCAAGAAGATGATCCTCAGCCTACCCAACCTCAACATACACTCCAAATCATTCCAGTCTCTCCATCTGACATTCCCTCCTCACCTATACGAGCTGATCTTCCATCCATCTCTCCTCAAAATTTCCCTTCCAACTCTCCTCTACAAATCTCTTACCCTCCTCCTTTACCTCCTGCCCTCAAGTGGACAAAAGATCACCCCATTGATCAAATCATTGGTGATCAACAGGCTGGTGTACAGACTCGAAGAGGTGTTGGTAACATCTGTCTCTATGTTAACTTCCTTTCTCTCCTTGAACCAAAGAAAGTTGACGAAGCTCTAGCTGATCCATGTTGGATCACTGCCATGCAAGAAGAACTTTCTCAGTTCGAAAGGAACAAAGTCTGGAGATTGGTTCCTCGTCCTTCCAGAAAAACCATCATAGGAACCAAGTGGGTCTTTCGGAACAAAATGGATGAAGAAGGCACGGTGATCAGAAACAAGGCCCGACTGGTTGCACAAGGATATAGGCAAGAGGAAGGAATTGACTATGATGAAACATTTGCTCCAGTTGCCAGACTTGAAGCCATCAGAATCTTCCTTGCTCATGCTGCCTACAAGAACTTCAGAGTCTTCCAGATGGACGTCAAGAGTGCCTTTCTGAATGGGGAGCTAGCTGAAGAAGTCTATGTGAAACAGCCCCCTGGCTTTGAAGATCCAATCCATCCTGACTATGTGTACAGATTGGACAAAGCTCTCTATGGTCTAAAGCAAGCTCCTCGTGTCTGGTATGACACTCTTGCTGACTTTCTCCTAAAGAACAAGTATACAAGAGGTAAAATTGACAACACTTTGTTCATCAAGCAAACCTCAGGTAATCTTATTCTTGTTCAAATTTATGTGGATGATATCATTTTTGGTGCCACTGATGAGTCACTGTGTGATGAGTTTGCCTCTCTCATGAAAAGCCAATATGAGATGAGTATGATGGGGGAGCTTACCTTTTTCTTAGGACTTCAAGTTAAACAATCTTCAGAAGGAATCTTTATAAATCAAAGCAAATACATTCGTGATCTTCTGAAGAAGTTCAATTTTGAAAACTCCTCCCCCATGAAAACTCCCATGGCACCACCTTTGAAACTCCATGCTGATCCGGATGGTGTATCTGTGGATATCACCATCTACCGAGGCATGATCGGCTCTCTTCTTTATCTTACGGCGAGTAGACCAGACATTATGTTTGCTACTTGTCTGTGTGCGCGTTACCAAGCCAATCCGAAAGAATCTCACTTGGCTGCGGTTAAACGCATTTTTCGGTATCTAAAAGGTACCATGAATCTGGGTCTTTGGTATCCCAAAGACTCAGGTTTTGATCTAATGGGGTATTCAGATTCTGATTTTGCAGGCTCTAAGATTGACAGAAAGAGCACCACTGGCAGCTGTCAACTCCTTGGTGGCAAGCTTGTTAGTTGGTCTAGCAAGAAGCAGCACTCAGTCTCAACCTCTACCGCTGAGGCTGAGTACGTAGCTGCTGGAAGTTGCTGTGCTCAAATCCTTTGGATGAAGAACCAACTGAGAGACTACAATCAACTGTACTCTCATATCCCGATTCTGTGTGACAACTCAAGTGCGATCGCAATCGCAAACAATCCGGTGCTGCACTCTCGTTCCAAGCACATCGACATCCGGTATCATTTCATCCGGGATCACATCTCTAAGGGTGATATCGAGTTACATTTCATCCCTACCGACCTCCAACTGGCGGATCTCTTCACCAAGCCTCTTGACGAAGCTCGGTTCAAGTTCCTCATCGGAGAACTTGGTATGTTAAATGCCGATATTTAATTTTTTTCTTAAAAAAAAAAAAAAAAAAAAAAAAAATTGTTTTGTGTTTTCGGTAACTCTCTCTCTCTACCCTCTCATTCGGTCTCCCTCTCTCTCTCTAAACCCTCTCTTTCGGCTCTCTCTCTCCTCCCTCCCCTCTCCCACCGAACCTCTCTCTTCCCTCCTCCCTTCGGCTTTCTCTCTTCCCTCCCTCTCTTCCCCCTAGCCGAACTAACCCCCTCCCTCTCCCTCTTCGAACCCCCCCCTTCGGCCTTCCACACCCACCGAACCCCTCCCCCCTTCGGCCTCCCACACCCACCGAAACCCCCTTCTTCGGCCTACCCTAACCACCGAAACCCCTCGCCACGAAGCCACCAAACACCCCCTTATTCCTCCATTTTCCCTCGCCAAGCCACCGAAATCCTCAACCCCCCCCCCCCCACACCCACATTCGGCCGACCCCCACCCCACCCCACCCTCTTTTCCTTTTTTATCTTTTCCTTTTTCTCTTCTTTTCCTTTTTTCCAAGATTTAACCTACCCATCCTATCCCACCCCTCCTTTTTCTTACACCTCCTACTCCCTCTTCATTCCTTCCAAATCCTTCCATAATCTCCTCCCTATCTTCCCTATTTCCCATATTTTCTCCATATATCCCATCAAATCTTCTCTTTTCTTCCTATCCCTATAATATCTTCCTTATTTACCTCTCTCTTTCAAATTCAAAATTACCTCCTTCCTTCTATAAATACTAACCCACTTTCATTTTTTTACCATCCCTCCTACTTCTCTTCTATTTTCTCTTCTTCTCTCATGGCATCTTCCACCTCTCCTTCCTCCAAGGCTCCCAAGAAGAACATGCCCCCTCCTCCTCCCACTTCTCTTTCGGATCTCGTCTTCAATCCATGCAACCATGTTGCACGATTGGAGTGTGATCCCACTCATAAGGAATTTAATCCTATTTCTTCCTTTCTTCAAAAATCACCTCTTCGGTTTGCGTTGACGAAAAACCCGCCAAAAATGAGCAAAATGCTCATTGGGAATTTTTGGCTCACATGTGTTTACGATGCAACAACCAACAAAGTCTCCGCTTCCATTCTTTCGGAACCAACGTCTCCGGACATCACCTTCGGTGTCGAAGACGTTAGGTGGGCCCTTGCTCTTCCATCCTACGATTGTTATGACGCATTTCCTCTTGGCACCGAACATGATGAGGTGGTTGCGGCCTTGAACTATATTCATGGCGAAAATGATCGGGGTCGTGGCACACTTCTCCGCCGGCATATGGGAGGTATCTGGAACTTCTTTTTCTCTCATATTATTTTCTGCCTGAGTAAGAAGACTGGTGGACATGATCAATGTCCATCCTACCTTACGCAACTAGCCCATGCTATCATGTTCCAGCGTAAAATCGATTACGCTCAGTATTTTTTTCACGAGTTGATCTCTGTCATTACACCGCCTAAGCGACCGCATGTTGCTTACCCGCGGTTCATATGGCTTATAATCAACAACTTACTTGCTGATGCAATTGAGGCGGACCATCGGGTCGTTTATGACTATCATTCCCCGCTTGTGACAAGACCCCTTCTCAAACGGGGTCCCTTGGCGACTGACAATCCTCTCCTTCCAGGTATGGTTTCCTTCATCAACTCTCCCGATCTACAGTGGGGAGATGCCAAGGACACTCCGGTGTCCAAAGGTCCCTCCTCTGTAGTGGACCCCTCTTCCCTCTCCCCAGTGACGCCTGCTAGCACTCACTCCTCACAGGCTACAGGCACCGCCGCAATTGCCCAAATGACCATACCACCGAAAGGACCTTCGGTGGTTACCCAGGTCAACCTCCACACCTCAAAGCGGCGGCACTCTACCTCTTCCCCTCCCTCTTCTCCCAAAAGAAAGAGGAAGGTTTCTAGGGCCAACCCACATACTCCACCCACCGATTCTTCAAAATCGGCCGGTGTTGAAATTGTCCCATCCAGGCCCAGGGAATCTGCTACACCTACTGCCACCTCCTCTGTATCCTCTCCACAGGATGCATGTGAGACTTTCGGGGACCCTCACCTTCCCTCTTCCCCCTCCTCCTTCGGGGATGAGGATGACTTGGTCTTCTCCCTGGACCAAGGCTCTGACTTCTCACTGCACGGCCTATCACCCGACCATTTCATGGTCGACACTTTTGCACGACCCGGTGAGACTCTGGTCTTACCCAAGGCCAGTGTTGAGGGTATTTCACGGTATTTAGCTTACTTGCAACAGGGTCAAGACAAGGTGACAACTCACGCCGGCCCTTCTACCTCCGCCTACCGCTCTCCTCCACATTCTCCAGAGAGCTCTTCTTCTCCTATGGCTACTTCCGCTGACGGTAGCTCCTCCGATGACTTATCTTCATCACCACGATCGCCTGCTACCGATGCTCTCCTCCAGAGCAATGCATACCACGAAGAACCATCTCGGATTCTTCCTCTTCCTCATCATCCACCGACGCCTTCACGGTGTCAGGCATCAGCTGCGGCAGCGCGAGACACTCCTCCTGCTCCTGTCCTTCCCCCAGAAATCCTAGCCGATATTCAGGAAGCTAACAAACAACATCGTCTCATTGGTGCTCAGTTTCGCGAACATCAGAACGTTCTGGGCTCCCTCGTGAAGGTTACTTGCGACAAGTTGTTATCTCTTGAGACCTCAGTTGCTGCTCTTCAAGCGGCCTCTGATGCTCGTGATGCGGAGGTCAAGCGTCTTCAGGCAGCCTCACAGGCTCACAGTGCCATTTCCACTCAGGTTCTTCAATCTCTTCTGTCTCTTCATCAGCGGTTGGATTCTTTATTGGTTACTCCCCCGACAGCCGCTGAGGGGGAGAAACAGCTAGTCTCTTCAGACATCGGTCGTCAGGGTCCCACTTCTGTTGTTTCTACTGATGCTCCAATTGAGGGGGAGCTACTTCCAGGACAAGGGATAGACAAAGGAAAGAAAAAGCTATCTGCTGATGAAGAGGCCATGCTTTCCCAACAACAAAAGGCTTCTGCTATAAAAGCCTTTGTTTGTGAAGCTGATCGACTAAAACTTCAACCTCCTTCTAAAGTTGACATCCAGCAAGTAGCTAAGCTTGATTCTGATGACATTCTATGGTACCGAAAATCTTTGATGGAACGAAAATTGAAATCTAACATTGTTGAAGTAAAGTTTGGCACCTCCAAACGATCAGAGATAGATATCAGAATTGTCATCCGCAGAGAAGACGGCTCTCAGCAGGCTACCAGATTTTGCGACTTGGACGACTACGGACTTTCTGAATGGTATGAAATTTCTGAACTTTTATCCAAGTCCCTTAGTCGACACAAGCCTTCGGTCAAAAGGTCTCTGAACACTCTTCTGGAGAGAATGAAGAACATTGGCAAGAAGTACAAGCACTCTCATGATGAAGAAGTTCAAGTTGAGACTCTAAAGCAGATGTGTCTCTCCTCCCCTCCACAAATCTCTCATTCTGACAAACAACACATCTTCAAGGATCTCGCTGCCAAAGGAATGACTCCCAATTCTCAAAATCTGAATCTGAAGATACCAGGTGGTCCGTCCTTGGGTCCAGGCACTGTGACAGGGCGTCCATACAAAGGAGTCTATTTCTTGGATGAGACGGAAACTAAGAGATTCTTCAGACATGAAGAAATATCTATCGCTCACACCGAGTTTCTGGTAGCCATTCTCTCTCTTATCCCCGTTAATTCTCAAGCTGCATTTCTTCGACATGACATTATGGGTGAACTTCATAAAAGACAGAAGAAGGAATGAAGCAATGCTCTATTTTACCTATGTACTTGTAACTTTTGCTTTGTTAAGTCATATTTAATACAAGTGCATTTCTTTTATTTAGTTTGTACATATACACTTCATTCTTTTATTCTTTTGTAAATGTCGGATATACTTATAAATCCTTATACAAAAAAAAAAAAAAAAAAAAAAAAAAAAGGTCTATGTGAAAAGAACCCAAAAAGAGTAAAAATGGGTCAAAATGAATTTATTCAGTATACTCTTTGTTTTATTCTTTAGTATGGATGTCATCCTCAAATAGGGGGAGATTGTTGGGTCATCTGAAGATTTGAAGATGACCTCCTGATCTTCCATCTTATATCATCATACTTAGAATATGTTTGAGGTTCTTTTAGCAACTTGGTTTCTATACAAATGTTCGGTGAAGTCGAAGATCAACCGAAGAAGACAAAGAAGGAGAACATCTTTCAAAGCGGATTGAAGATAGACTCCTCAGCCTAAAGCCAAGTATGCCCACTTGATCAACACCATTGGCCAGGATGGTGCCGATCTCAGTCTTCAGGAGCTGAAGACCTCTTCGGCTGAAGACCTCTTCGGCCGAAGATGTCTTCGCCGAAGACATCTTCGGAAGCCGAAGATTTCTCAATCTTCAGAAGCCGAAGACCTCTCAGTCTTAAGAGCCGAAGACCTCTCAGTCTTCAGGAGCCCGAAGATGTCTTCGGCAACCAAAGACTTCTTAAGTCTTCAAGGCATGAAGATTTCTTCAAACACATTGTACTTTTCTGACAAAGTATATTGTGATATCTTGCATTGGCATGGACCTCATCTGGAGATCAGATAAAGTAAGTTTTGTCTACTACACCACTTTAAGGAAAGGTCTCTACCATCCTTCTGCAGGTCAACACTTCAAGCCAAAACATCTCAAGACAAAAAGTACATCCTGTACCTTGCTGAAGACCTGTGTCCATCCCTTGTTCAACAGGTGTCCCATGCATTTAATGCATGAGGCACTATAAATATGGAGGATGGTTCAACATGCAAGATCACCTAGCTCTACTACCTTCAAGTTCTCTAAGTGCCTGGCAACTTTCTCTCTACGAAGTTCAATTGTTTTCTAAGTGTTTTACAATTGTTCTTTATTCTCTATGTGTAAGATTGTTTGAACATATCTCATATGTTCTCTTCCGCAACAATCAAAGTTTTCAATGTGTAATTCTTGATTTCAAATCAATAAGAATTAAAGTAAGTGAAAAACTGTGTGTATTGTATTCAACCCCCCCTTCTACAATACTTTGCTTATTTATTTACTGCTATTTGGGACCAACAGTCACCACTACCCATCGTTGCTACTACCACCATCGGCGGCCACTAGTAGCCACCGCTAACCACCGTCGGCCACCTCTATCTATTTCTCCACCATAACAACCTCCTCCACCACCTCCACAACCATCGGTCATCGCCACCACCACTACCATCGTCGACCACCTCCACTAACACCGATCACCACCACCTATTGTCGCCACCACCATCGACGACCACCGGTAGCTACCACCAACCATCGTCGACCACTTCCACCTCTTCCTTTACTACTACAACAACTTCCTCCACCACCCCCACAACCACCACCCATCGCCACCTCCACCAATCACCACCACCCATTGCCGCCGCCGTCACCGACGCTCACCGCCAACCACCGTGGCTGGCTGCCACCACTGTCGCTCGCCGTCAACCATCGTTGGTAACCTTCGTCTCTTCCTCCACTACAATAACCTCAATTGCCACTGTGCACCGCCACCACCACTACCTCTATTACTATCTTTCACCTTCTTCACAACTATCGTCTTTCACCGGCCACCCATCGTCTTTTATCTTTACTCGTTGCTGCAACTATGCATCCGTCAATTCATTAAGACCTTCCAAATTGAATCAACTATTATATTTTTTTATATGAATCCTATTTTTTCGAACTACCATCAATTATTTCAGATTCTTCATTAAAATTTCCTACTATTGTTTTTGTATGTATTTATATGTATGAAAATTGTGTAAAATTAATAATGTTTTTTAATTAAATTATTTAAGAATATTCTTTATTTGTGTTATTTATAACTATTATATGACATATAAAATTGAGTGAATTGTGGATTTGGTCCATGTGGTTTTGTGATTTCTTTGACTATGGTCCTCATACTATGTTTATTGTGGATATAGTTCCTGTGGTATGCAATATATTGTGGCTATGGTCCCTAAACACTAACACCATTAACTTTAAGGGTTAAAGGCATCATGTGCCTTGCACACTTTGGGCATAATAGTCAACTTACTTTCAACTTTCAATTTAACCTATACACTTTTAAAACAAAGAATATTAAATTGTGGATTTGGTCTCTATGCATCACTCATCATCTTTAAAATCCATTTATCATCTCTCTTAATTTTTTTTCATCCAATCTTCATTATCAAAGTACAAGAAAAACTAATTTATTAAAATTCAAAACAAATTACTTGCATTTAAAAATAACAATTGTTTAAAACCAACACTACATCCTAAAAAAGACAACATATCAAAATAACAAATGTTTGAAACTAACATTACATCCCAAAAAAGACAACCCACCAAAATGACAATTGTTTTATATGAACATTAAATCCCGAAAAAGTAAACTCATCAAAATAACAATTGTTTAATATCAACATAAAAACTCGAAAAAAACAACCCATCAAAAACAATTGTCGTTTTTGATGGGTTGTCTTTTTGATTGGTTGTCTATTAAACATATTATACAATGGATGAACATAACAAAAACAATTAAAAAGGTAGAAATTAATAAATAAAATAACAAAAAGTGGCATAACGGGTATAATAGAGATAAAAACTCTCATTACATATTCATTATCAACAAAATGCTACACATGTACTAATAAAGATAAAAACTCATTACATGTTAGAATTATCAAAAAGGTTAATCAATCAATAAGAATTCTTTTATGAAATCACATAACTTAAAATTATATTCAATTTAATGCATCTTTAACCAATTCTAAAAAAAATGTGAATTTTATGATATTATAGAAACCTGTTGAAATGCTTAGGGAGAATATAGTATGAAATTATATGTGCTAATGAAGCAAAGTTGAGGAGAGGTGTGTGGAAATATGGGCAAAAAAGTAGTAGTTACCTGCCTGCTGCCTTTGAATGAGAAACTTCTTGCCTAATAATGAAAATTACAATTGTTATATTTTATGGGTTGTCTTTTGTAAGATATTATGTTAATATCAAACAATTGTTATTTTGATAGGTTTACTTTCCGGGATGTAATGTTGATATAAAACTAAGGGTGAACAAAACCCGACCGTACCCGAAAAATCCGAAAAATCGAACCGAAAAAACCATGAACAACCCGATCGTACCCGATACCTGAAGTCCGAAATTTAGGTCGGGTAGGGTCTTAATCTCCGTCACCCAATCTGACCCGAAACCCGAATTTTTATTAACTAAATATAAATACTATTTTTTAATTACTTTTCCTAAAAATACCTAATCATATTTTTTTTCATGTTCAATCCTATTATGTAATCTAATCTGTACTACTCTTATATTTATGTATGCTAAATGTGGAAATCTTGAATTGCAAAAACAATACATGAGAATGAAGATGAGGCGTTGGTGATTTTTTGTGAAATGCTAAAGTAAGGTGCCAAGCCCATTGTATTAACTTTTATTGAGAGTTATTTTTATGGTGGAAAAAGAAAAAAAAATGGATTAATCCAAAATCCGATCCGATCAAACCCGAAACCCGACTAGGTCTGACACCCAAAACCTGATTCACCCGATTACAAAATTCGGGGCTTCCATTTCCTACCCGAAACCCTATCGGGTTTTTCATTTTCCCCTCCGATCCAACCCATGCTCACCCCAATATAAAACAATTGTCATTTTAATGGGTTGTTTTTTTTAGATGTAATGTTGGTTTCAAACAATTTTTATTTTGATAGGTTGTCTTTTTTAGGATGTAGTGTTGGTTTTAAACAATTGTTATTTTTAAATGCAAGTAATTTGTTTTAAACTTTAACAAATTAGTTTTTCTTCTAGTTTGACAATGAAGATTGGATGAAAAATAATTAAGAGAGATGATAAATGGATTTTAAAGATGATGAGTGATGCATAGGGACCAAATCCACAATTTAATATTTTTTGTTTTAAAAGTGTATAGGTTAAATTGAAAGTTGAAAGTAAATTGACTATTATGCCCATAGTGTGCAAGGCACATGATGCCTTTAACCCTTAAAGTTAATGGTGTTAGTGTTTAGGGACCATAGCCACAATATATTGCATACCACAGGGACTATATCCACAATAAACATAGTATAAGGACCATAGTCAAAGAAATCACAAAACCACAGGGACCAAATCCACAATTCACTCTATAAAATTATCAAACAACTTTTAGGGAAACTTGTCCAGTCATGTCCTATCCAGTCCTAGTCGTACCAAACACAAGACATCCATTTGTCTTGTCCAGTCATGTCCTGTCCTAGCCTCTTGTCCTGTCCAGTTCTGTCCTGTCCAGTCTCGTCCAATCAGAGGCGGAACATAGTGGTAACAATTGGGGGCCAAGGCCCCTGCGCTTTTTCTCACATGAAGCAGCGGGTATCAGGTCTCCAAGGGTAATTTTGTTTTTTTTTCTTGAATTGGCCCCCCACTCCAGGCTCCAGCGGTCCAATTGAGTTTGAGTCCGGTCCATCCATGTGTATTGAGTTTCTCTCTCAAACTCAATCCGTCAATTGGCAATCGGTGGCACAGCCACGGGTCACAACGTCAATACATAAGTGTAAGCATCCATCCTCCATTAACAATATCTAGAGAGAGAAACATAAGGTAAACCTAACTATGGAGTTTTGCCGGACGGTGGGTATGGTGGTGATTAAAGAAGGGAATTTAGTGGCTGTTGTGTGGGCCATTTTAGGCTACTTTTTACTTTTTAGATAAAAAAACTTTTTAGATAAAAAGAGAGATAGAATAGAGTTTGTAAAAAATACATGAGATGTTTTAAATATATAAATATATATATATATAAAAGAGACTAAGGGGGTGTTAGAGATTGCTTATTTAAAACAACTTATACTTATTTTAAAAAGTGTTTATCAACTTATGCGGTGTCAAACAGGAGTTTTTAAAAAAGTGTTTGGATTAGTTTATTGTGGTATCAAAATGTAAGAAGTTAATAAGTTGTTATTTAAAGGTGTTTGAGATTGCTTATACATATAAAAAACCAAAAAAGACAGAAACACTTTTCAAATAAGTTGATAAGTTAAAACCAAACGACTTATCTTTTTGAAAATAATAACTCTGAATTTTAATACTGATAATGTTTCTCATGAATTTTAATGTGTGGATAATTTATTAAAATATTCAAATAGAAAAATTGCATCAAAATGAAATCAACTTTTGACCGATTCCTATTTTGGGGAACAAACTTTACAAGCTATCATTTTAAGATCTAAAACAAACTTTACATTCATTTAAGGGTCTCGATTACCTGTTTACTAGGTAACTGGTCACCTGTATTTGATGTCGCATAAAACAAAATAAAGAAACAAATACTTATGTGGATAATAAAACATGTACATCACTTTGTTTTCTTAAGAAAATATTGTAGATTTGGCCCCTCTGCTTTGGAGTTTATGACAAAATTCTGTTATAGATTTCATCTCTAGTCTAGAACTAACTCTCCCTCAAGCCACTTCCTCCGTTAATCTGCAACTTTCTTCAATAAAACCCAACTTTCTTCAATAAAATCCACTTTGTCCATTAACCTGCAACTTTCTTCAATAAATAAAACCCACTTCCTCCATTAACCTCCAACTTCTTTCAATAAAACTCATTTCCTTCATTAACCCCTACCCCCAACACACACACATACCCACAACTCATATACACATGTATACCTCACCTTAACGGATCTATCATTTACGAAGCTATGGTTGGAGAGATAGAGATAGAGAGAGAGAGAGAACGAGAGACGATTTAGGGTTTCAGTTGAATCGGGATAAGACCCGCCTATGTGCAAAAAGATATCAAGAGAGGACGAGAGAAGTGTATGGTGGGTGGAGGTCAATGGTGGATTGTGGGTAAAGGGTTGATGTGGCAATGGAGGTTGAGGAAGAAGGTGGTCGGAGCAGTATTATTTTCAAATAAGTTGATAAGTTAAAACCAAAAATTTAGGTTTGTGAAAAGTGCAATCGTATCGTTTTAGAAGGTGAACCGTATTATTTTAGAAGTGCAACTGTATCTTATGATCAGCCAAAAACAAAAAAACTAATGAATTCAACCAAAAAAACTCTTGAAATCAACCGAAAAAATCTCTTGAAATCGATAAAAAAAAAACTTAAAAATATTTGAATCAAGCAAAAAAACTTCAAAAATCCCTCGAAACTGTCGAGTACTCAAGTTAGGTTAAAAACACATTGGACAATATTAAATGTCGGTAAAAAGTCGAAGACAAGTCAATAAAAAACGTATGAAAATTATGGTGCAACCGTATAAAAAAATTTCTCGATCCGTCCCTAAGTCCGGCCCCTGCTGTTAAAAGCGTTGTGTTCCGCCCCTGCGTCCAATCTTGTCTGCGTACCAAACGCTACCTAAAAGAACTTTATGGTTCTCATTTTAAGTATATTATTTATTTAATTTCTTCTCAAAGAGCTTTATGACCACATGAATCCATTGGCATGCGGCAATTAAGTCAGGCCTGCGGCAATTAAGTCAATGGTTTGAAGTGTAGAAAATTCAAAGTTGTTTACCATACGTTTTTTTTAAGCGGCAGAATTTTATAAAACTAGCAAGAAGCTAGAAAAAAGAAACAATTACATCGAAGTAATGATAAGGGAAGAATTAGTAAGCCAACCTACCTAATTAATAGACAAATTGCTACTTCTATGATTAACCCAAAAGTAAGCACGAGTTATAATGTTCTCAAAAAGCACTGTCTTCCTTGGCTTCGGGTTGTCAAAGAGAATACCATTCCGAAACACCCATATAGACCATAAAGTGGTAAGCGTAACGGTCTCAAAACACAAGAACGCCCCCCTCTTCAACTGAATTGAGTTGATCCAAGATATTCAATCTGAATAAGTATGGAGATTTGGGATATCCATACGCTACCAGCGACCGATAAGAGCACATAAGTCTTTAGCAGGAGGACATGAAAAGAAAAGATGATTGCAGTCCTCCACTCTTATATCACAATTAAGACATAAAAGAGACGAAACATCGATACCTCTTTTATTCAAAATAATACTTTACTAGTCAATGGATTCATGTGGCCATACGTTTATCGGGAAAGTGTCCATGTCTTCCCATCAGTTGTATTATTAGTCAATAGATTCATGTGGCCATAAGCTCATTGGGAAGAAAATAAACAATTTACGTAAATATATGAATTTTCTTTTATTATAACCTTCAAAATATGTTTATACATTTAACCGTTTTCATAATATATATTACAATGTATTTTTGATAACTAATTGTATTTTTTTTTTTTTTATATATGAAAAGAATACTTTATCAACTATTGGATTTAAAAAGTAGTTACATATCTCAAATGAGAACTATAAATATTTTTAAAACTTGGGAACCAACTATTTCATAATATTATTTAGAGTAAAATACACTTTTGGTCCTTGTGGTTGTTACTTACTATCAACTCTAGTCCCTCTTTTATACTAATTACAGTTTTGATCACTGTGATTAATTACAGTTTTGCTTCACTTTTGGTCCTTCAAACTAACTCTTGTTAAAAAGGTCTGTTTACTAAGGGGCTTTTTGGACTTTTTAATAATTTTGTTTTTTATTCATTTTAGAGTAAATTATGGATTTGGCCCCTCAGGTTTGGGCGTTTGTTACGGAATGGGTCCTTCAACTTCAAAAATTACATGATGACCTCACACTATGCATTTTGTTATGGATTTGGTCCCTCGAGCCAACGGCCGTCTATTCCTCCGTTAACCACAAGGGTATTATGATTATTTTTATATTTTTTATTTCTTTTAACATTTTTAAACAAGAAGAACCAATTCCGTAAAATGAAACTCATGTTTTTGCTGAATGTTCATCTTCTACATGATGAACATCATGAACACCAAGAACAAACCCAAATCAAACTCATTGATAAAACCAAAAACCTAAATATTATTATTATTCAAACACCTAAATCAAACCCAAATTTAAAAAACCTAAATAAATCTCAGATTTAAACATAATCAAACCCACTTAAAAGAGGTGAGAGAGAAGAGAGAGAGAGAGAGATATTGAATATTCATCTTCTATATGATGAATACCAAGAACACCAAGTTTAAAAACCCAAATCAAACTCATATTAAAAAACTAAAAACCCAAATCAAACTCATATTAAAAAACCAAAAACATAAATCAAACCCAAATTTAAAAAACCTAAATCAAACCTAGATTTATAAATCAAAAACCTAAATCAAACTCATATCCAATAACCAAAATTAAACCCACTTAAAAGAGAAGAGAGATGAAGAGAGAGAGAGAGAGAAAGAGAGAGCTCCGCAAACCGGGCTTCGTCGGAGAAGACCACCTCGCCGGAGCCTCGGCGGAGAAGACGAAGTCGTCGGAGGGGTTTTCGAAGAGCGATAGAGATAAATCGATCTCTTCTCTCTTTATATATATATCTATCTATCTCAGATATGTCTTTAATTTGGGTTTTGGATTTTGAAATCTAGATTTGATCTAGGTTTTTAGACTTGGTATGATTTGGGTTTTTTTAATTTGGATTTGATTTAGGATTTTGGTCTTTGAATATGGGTTTGACTTAGGATTTTGGTCTTTAAATATGGGTTTGATTTAGGATTTTTGATTGTTGACATGAGTTTGATTTGAGTTTTTTGAATCTTGGTGTTCTTGAGGTAGGGGATGAGTATTCAAGTAAAGTAATAAAAAATGGAAAAATAAATAAAATAAGTAAAATGACCATAATACCCCTCCTGCTTAACCGAGGAAATAGACGGCCGTTGACTCGAGGGACCAAATCCATAACAAAATTATACCCGGAGGGACCCAATCCACAACAAGATGCATAGTGGGAGGGTCATCATGTAATTTTTGAAATTAAAGAGCCCATTCCGTAACAAACGCCAAACCTGAGGAACCAAATCAGTAATTTACTCTTTATTTTATTCATTTTCAATAAGTATTTTTTTTTCTTTTACTTTTTTTGTAAATTGTCCCACCCCACCACATGTGTTTGGGGTTTGGGGCCATGATGTTTGGGGCAAAGTGTTTGCAGGAGATGGAGTTGTTCATCAAGAAACTCGCCGAACTAGAAGGTTGTCGGGGGGAGGTAGGGGCTGAGTTATTTCATATTTGGAGACTATAACAAACAGGGTGAAGGATTAGGTTTTGTCAAAACTGGGTTATATATTTGGAGGTGATAACAAACAGGATTTGGCTGGGGGGAGCAATTCTGACGGATTAACTCCAGGGGAAGAAGAAGAGGGGATTTCGACGGAGAATTGGAAACGGTGGTTGGAGAGGTAGGGAACGATGAGGATATGGGGTCCTTGGGGATGAGATGTGGGGTGGTGGGTCAAGTGGGTGTATATATATAAATATTATTATAAAATAATAATAATAATATATACAATATAATAATAATACATTTATTTAAATTTTTTAAATATAAATCAAAAAATATTAAAAAGACTAAAAAGCCCCTTAGTTAACGGACCTTTTTAACACGAGTTAGTTTGAAGGACCAAAGGTGAAGCAAAAGGGCAATCATAGTGATCAAAACTGCAATTAATGCAAAAGAGGGAGTAGAGTTGATAGTAAGTGACAACCACATGGAGCAAAAGTGTAATATAATCTATTATTTAATTAGAGTAAACTACAATTTTCGTCCCTGTGGTTTACCACTTTCTTTGAAAGTGGTCCTTGTGCTTCAAAAACTGCAATTATCGGCCCATGGTTTGCATTTTGCTTTGAAAGTAGTCCCTCATCGTTAACTCCGTTAAAATTTTCCGTTAAGTCAGGGGCATTTTCGTCCAAACGTGTTTTTTTCCTCTCCTTTTGCAATCTTTCTTTGTTTTTCCTTATTTTTGTTTAAACCATAAAAATATCAGGGACCAAATTGTAATTTATTTAATTTTTTAATGATATTATTATTAAAATATTAATATGAATATATATATATATAGAGTATATATATATATATATATATATTAATATGCACATATATATATATATATATATATATATTCATCTGTATCGTCTCCGATCGTCTTCTCCGGCAGGCCTCCGGCGAGATCGTCTTCTCCGGCGAGCCTCCGGTGAGGTCGTCTTCTCTCTCTTTCTCTGTATCTCTCTCTATCTCTATCTCAGATATATATATATATACATCTATCTCTCTCTATCACTGGTGAGAAGGTGCCGGCGTCGACGAGCGATGGTCCACCGACGAGGACATCGTTGTCTGTCAGAAACCCATCGCCACCAACGAGAGCAACCTGCAACCCCCATCTCCACTGCTGGACCACCACCTGGACGAAAATCGTGAGTTCGTGACCCACTACCTGGACGAAAATCGTTACCCACCGCCGACCGATCACCACTTCTGCCCCAGTTCTGGTTGGGGAGGATGAAGGGAGAGAGAGATCAAGATACACAGAGAGAGATAAGAGAGAAGAGAGAGATCGAGATACAGAGAGAGATCGAGATAAGAGAGATAGATCGAGAGAAAAGAGAGAGAGAGAGAGATAGATCGAGGGTGGCCGGCGATGGGAAGGAGATGGGTTCTCCAGCGGTCGGCTTCGTCCCTGCGATCTGTATATATATATATATATATGTACAGACATTATACATATATATATATATATATATATATATATATATATATATATATATATATATATTAATATTAATATTTTAATACATAATATCATTACAAAAATTAAATAAATTACAATTTGGTCCCTCATGTTTTATGATTTAAACCAAAATAAGAAAAAAACAAAAAAATGCAAAAAGAGAGAAAAAAACATGGTTGGACGAAAATACCCCTGACTCTAACGGACAATTTTAACGGAGTTGACGACGAGGGACTACTTTCAAAGCAAAATGCAAACCATGAGTCGATAATTGCAGTTTTTGAAGCATAGGGACCACTTTCAAAGAAAGTGGTAAACCATAAGGACGAAAATTGTAGTTTACTCATTTAATTATGATAAATGACAATAAAGGTTATTCATCATAAACATCAGGCATTTTCATATATCATAATACCATATATATATATATTGTAATTTCCTAAAATCTGCTAACCCAATAACTTGCAAATCATTTTAAAACTATGACAAAAAATATAGATCATTGGTATAACTTTGAACTTATAAATAATTTACAAATCTATTTCTCTTTTCATGTGAGACGTATTGTTACAGATATCATGTATTTTAATTATAAAAAATTTTCGTTATTCTAGGTTATTTATAATAAATAATACATGAAGTAGTTATTTCCTTTCTAAAAATATTATATATATATATATAATGAACTAGATTTGCCCCCGTGTATTACACGGGGTAATTTAAAAAAATTAAATCATGCCAAAAAACTCATCTTACAGATATGAATGGTCATCGAAAGTACGATGCTATTTTTCCAAACTTTTTTCCATTCAAAGTTGTTTTTTTTTGCAGCTGGTTAAATCATGCAAAAAAAACTTTTTTTTGTATTAATAATTGATTTTGAAAATCAATTATTAAAATTTGTGAGATAAAAGTTGAAATGAATTTTGTAAAAGGATTTGCATATGATAGATAATACTTGATTTTCAATTTGTATTACAAAAATAATAATACGAAATAATATTTAATTTTCAATTTGTATTAGAATAAAATATATTCTATTTTATTTTTAGAAAATATAATATATTTTAATTCAATAAAAGATATTCATATTACAATTTTGATTTCTAAATTGGATTTCCGAACATATGCAATCTCATTTTCAATTTTTATCTCATATAATTTCGACAAATTCCATAGTAATCACGACATATTAATTCGTATATATTTATGATATTTAATTATATAATTAAATCCAAAAATATTCAATGTTAGACTCATTTCGAAGGTATTGACGAAACGATTACAATGATATAATTTGTAAAAAATAAAAATGTTTTTTCAATGCAATTTAGTTCATATACATTATTTATATTTATATGATAAGAGTTTAAAATGAAAAATAAAAAAAGTAAGGGATTAAAAATAAACTACATATCTAATTATAAGGGTAGTAAATATAAGATATAAATTAAAAAAATTGAATTAAGGAAAGATTAAATAAGGAATGAATGTGGATTTGCTAAATGAACTTATAGTGTAAAATGCGTCCAGGTTCATGTTTAGGCGGGAAAATGAAAAAATGGAGTCACCAGAAGATGACACGTGTCACTTTCGTTACTTATTTATTATATGTATAGATTGTTCAAACGAGAACACCTTCATTTTAATGCTAGAACAATTTTTTTACTATAGTTCATCACATATAATACACATGTGATACTAAATCAGATATGTGGATGATGTTTTGCGCGACCTAGATTGCGGGCCAAGTCACCTGTAGGCCACTAGGCCCCCTCACGTGTATTATCACATGTAATAAGGGTGTTCTTGACGCAATGCTATAATCCATCAAACATGATACTAAATCAAGACGCTAACGACCGTTGGGGAGACCTAAGGCGCAGGTAAGTCCTCCACACACTACCAAATCTCCCTTACATGTATTATCACATGTGATAAGGGTGTTCTTGCATTTTTTGTAAAATGGAAGTGTTCTCGTTTGAACCTCCGCGATAGTCGGGTTCAAACGAGAACATCACCTATTTAAAAGAATACGAGAACTAACAAAATCATTAGTGATTTTACATTAACACATGAAAAAAGGACTTTGGCCGCGGCTTCAGGTCTACGTAGCTTTTTTGCGCGTTATGTAAAATCATTAATGATTTTGTTAGTTCTCGTGTTCTTTTAATTAAATAGTTATTGTTCTCGTTTGATCCTCCCCCCTCTCTCTCTCTCTCTATATATATATGTGGGTGTGTAAAAGATTATAAATTGCTACAAGTAGGTGGCATACTTCTTCACGGCAAAAACTAGGATAAACAAGAAGTAGCCCTTCAATATCAATCACCATGAAACCGTTGATCTTCTCTCCGACCACCACCTTCCTCCTCCACTCCTCCCCTCATCTTCCCTCAACAGGTATCTCTTCCCTCTCTCTCATTTCTTCTTAATTATTGGTGTAATTTATTTCGTTCGAATTTTGTTTATTTTTTCTCTTTTTTCGAATAAAAAAATAGGGGGCTAGAGTTTTTTAATTCAAAAAATATTGTTGTAACCGTCCATTTAATCACATCCATCAGATCATCTAATTTAACGGTTGATAAGGTGTTTTTTAGTTTTTCATTTATTTGAGGTTTTCCCTTGAATCTCTGACTATATATATATATATATACTTAGGGTATAGTACATGATTAAATGTTGGAATATGATCTTTATTAATTAACAATGTTAGGGTTTCGAAAGTTACACCACATACAAGGGAGGTCTATGATACCATTTAATTTGTCCGTCATATTATAAAAGGTTTCTACGATTTTTACGGTGCTAACTTTGTGATTTATTTTGTGCTTCCACTGAACATTATATTTGGAAAAGTAAGAGGCAACGGTACACTATATTGAAGCTTGTATATATGAGTTTAGTGTTTAACAATGATGAGACATAATAATCCTAACTGTAAATCGTTGAAAATAGAATCAATTTCTTAATGTTTGACTATATTTGAAAATCATAATTAATTTTTATTTTATATTAGCATAATGGCATTAAAATTTGAAATCTAAAATCAATTAAAATCTTGAGCTAAATAACTTCAAACTCAATAGTGAGTCATTGTTTAATTAAAGTAACGGGGTTAGATTAGGAGTGTAAATAGGTCAGGTTGGGTTGGGTTCGGGTTCAACCCATTTATTAATTGGGTTGAAAATCTCAACCCAACCCAACCTGTTTAATTAAATGAGTTGAGATTTTCAACCTAATCCAACCTATTGGGTTGATGGGTTGGTAGCGGGTTGATCTGTTTATAATTATCTCAACCCAACCTGTTAAATAAATGGGTTGAACCTGGGTTGACCCATTTAATTTTAAAATTGTAAATGAAATAAAAATTCTTAAACTATTCATTTCACGACAAATACACGTAGGGCTGTAAACGAACCGAACGAACACGAACGGAGGCTTGTTCGTGTTCGTTCGTTTAACTTAACCGAACAAACGAACGAACACGAACGGTAAACGAACGAAAACTTTTGTGTTCATGTTCGTTCGTTAAGAAAATATGTTTGTTCGTGTTCGTTTATGTTCGTTCATTAAGAGCTAAACGAACGTAAACGAACGAACATAAATGAACATAAACGAACGTAAACGAACGAACATAAATGAATATATACGAACGTAAACGAACGAACATAAATGAACACAAATGAATAAAAAACAACCACCGTTACTCATAATTTCGTTCGTAAAAAATAACATAACAAAAGTAAAAAAAATGGATATACTTAGGAGATATAAAAAAGGAATTTTGACAAATTAATGTCATAATACATATAAATATATTTATATATATAAACAAATATAAACGAACATAAACGAACGTAAACGAACATAAATGAACGAACATAAACGAACGAACATAAACGAACGTAAACGAACATAAATGAACGAACATTAACGAACATAAATGAACGAACGTTCACGAACGTAAATGAACGAACGAGACCATTGTTCATGTTCGTTCATTTAACTAAACGAACAAAAAAATGTGTTCATGTTCGTTCATTTATTAAATAAACGAAAATAAACGAACTTCCCGCCGAACAGTTCACGAACGGTTCACTGAACGTTCGGTTCGTTTACAGCCCTTTATACACGACAAAGTCAAATAAATTGTTCGAAGTTTAATAATACAAAACCATAAAGTAAAATAAATAGTTCAAAGTTTCCCACAACCACAAAATTAAATAAATAATAGTTCCAAAAAAGTTTCTAAGTAACTCGAAGATTATAAATATATATAAGTAACAATGGAACTGAAGTCGATCAAGTTAAGATTATAAATATATATCAAGTTAATAACTGAAGTCGAACAATGGAACTGAAGTCGATCAAGTTAAGATTACAAGTTTACCGTGAACAATGGAACTGAACTCGTCGTGGAATGCTCGTCGTGAAGCCGTGGAACAGAAGGAGAGGAGTCGTCGTGGAACAAAGGGAGAGGAGAGGAGTCACCGGTGAAGAGGGAGGAAGATCTACGCGCTGACGGCGTATAAGGGAAGAGGGAGGAGAGGAGGCTAGAGGCGTATGGCGTTTCAAATTAGGAATAAGATTTACTGATTTAGTCAATTAGGGTTTTCAACTTTCAACTTTCAAATTTCAATATAGAAATTATTTTTTAAATTTAAGAATTATATTAAAATATTAATTGTATTAAATATTGATTAATAATTAAAAATAAAATATTAGGTAATATTATAAATGGGTTAGAAAGAGGTTGTAAATGAGTTAGAAACATGTTATAAATGGGTCGAAATCAGGTTGTAAATGAGTCGAAATCAGGTTGAAAACAGGTTAAAAATTTCAACCCAACCAAAACCCAATTAATAAATGGGTCCAGGCGGGTTGACCCATTTAACTTAAATGGGTTGAAATTCTCAACTCAACCTGCTAATTTTGGGTTGGGTTCGGGTTGGATTGGCGGGTTGGATCACTTTTTACCACCCCTAGGTTAAATGGTAGATCCCTAGACTAAAAGTTGGAGTGGATCAAATAAAAAAATACATATAAAACGTGGAAACGAAATGAGATCACAAATGGAAATTGAAACTACAATGTCAAGTGATTTTGTTTTGTTTTTAACACTAATCAATCGCATGCTTTTGCTAACCATGCAAAAAAACACATTAATTATAGCCTCCACTATGACAAATGACATCTTAAAAATTTAGATGCATGTTTTACCAGATAATATTGAATAAAATCAAGTTTTACTCGCATGATCACTTTGATTTTTTTTTTTTTTTTTTTTTTTTTTTGTATTTTTCAAATACCAACTAATAAATAAATTCACTTCAATATTGTTAAGTTATTCTACAAAAATTCAAAATTCAAAATTTATAATATTTTCTAAAATGATTATTACAAGGTCCAAATCATCCTATTGAAAATATATATATATATATATATAAACTTTAAATAATAAAGACCTGGAATATATTTTTTTTTGATTAAAACCCCAAAAATATTGATGTCACTAGGGAACCATATATATATTAATCAATTTTACGGTATATAAATCAGTTATCTAAATACTTAAGATGTGACATCTAATCTATTAAAATAAACTTTTTGAAAATACGTTAATTACTTAACATTAAAATGAGACAAATTATGTTATATTTTTGTGACTTATTTTTTTGAATTTATATAATTGTATGTAAGATAAAATCAATTAATATTCAATATATTTTTCTATTTTCAGGCAATGCTATCAATTTCCGATGCAAAACCGTATCGAAGTCTCGTAAACAAGGTATTTTATTCTAATACAAATTATATTTAAAATCCCACAATTAATATGTACATCAATTTTTCAAGAACATCTTAAAAAAAAAAAAAAACTACCTTTTTTGATATACAAAATACAATGCCAATTTTGTTAATTATATTAAGGGTTCGTTAGATATTAATTCATAACAATATCTCAACAAAATTGTTTAATATAACAAATAAATAAAATAAAATAATTTCTTTAGTTATTTATTTTTAACAATTTACTCTAAAATTGTACATTTTTTCTCAGATTGTGTGTATTCACGTTATTGGCGACAAAAAATGAAACATAGGATTTGGAGACAACATATGTTTATTCAGCATAATGACATCATGGAGGATGGCATGGACACAAATAAGGTGTTATAGTGTGTTACTTTTGCACTTCAAATTTATTTAGACCTATAAATAAATCTCATGTATCTAAAGATTTTATACTAACATCGATCATTGTTGTGGTTGATCTTACAATGTACTGATCGGTATTTGAAGATTTTGTATCCGAGAGACGAGATCAAGGGGTTGGTTGAGAAAATCAAAGGCATGTTGGATTCGATGGATGATGGAGAGATAAATGTTTCTGCTTATGACACAGCTTGGGTTGCACTCGTGGAAGATGTTAATGGAAGTGGCCGTCCTCAGTTCCCGTCAAGTTTGGAGTGGATTGTAAACAATCAACTCTCTGATGGATCTTGGGGCGACCGTTTGATTTTTTTAGCTTATGATCGGATCATTAGTACGTTGGCATGTGTGGTCGCATTAACTTTTTGGAACATTCATCCTAATAAATGTCAAAAAGGTAATTATTCTCTATCATTATTAGTAGATCTGATGTAGTGTGCAATAAATGAATGAAAGTTGATCCTGTTAATTCTACGAATACTTGGGAATAATCTATTTCAAATCGAATTAATAGGAACTCAAATTTGAGATGAAAATTGGAAATCTCTGTATTCAAGCTTTAACCATCCATATTACACAATTGGAAATCTCTGTATTCAAGCTCTAACCATCCAGATTACACAAGAAAAAAAGAAGGCTAAAACGAAATTGGCCTCGAAAAGACTATGGGTCGAACATAAAGGCCCAAACGAAAAATATAAAAATTGGCACAAACACAAAAGTGTCCAATAACATGCTTAAACAGCATTTTTAGGCCTAAAAAATTCCATAGGCCTTTCAAGCTTCGAACCGATTGGTCATAGGTCTGAAACAAAATCTCATAGCAAAAAGTTATGTGCATTTAAGTGCAACACTCTTTATTATCCCGGTCATGGGCCTCCAAAAACAACAGGACGTGGTCCTCCATGCCATGTCCCAGATCGAATCAAATATATGGCTTGGTAGCATAAGTTGTAATACATAAATAAGGCTCGTATATAAACATAATACCATCACTTGCCTATGTTGCTAAATTGATATGTGCGGAGTATTTTGTTGGTGATTTTAGTGTCATTAACCATTTTTGTGTAATTGCGATTTGGTTGAGATCGATTAAGGTGATAAGACAAACATGAGTGAGTTAGGAGGTGCAAAGTGCAAACTCATAAATGTTGCCACTATCACCTTAGATCACCATAAGGCAGGGTCAAGGGGCCGCCCCCTTGCAGGGTCTAAGGGTAGCGCGTTCGGTAAAAATTTCATGAAATCTGGATTTCATCAAGAGTCGAACTTAGTAAAAATTTCACTAAGTGTCTGAGGCTGTATATTCAAAGATCTAATCAGAGTTAGGGGCCGTTTAACAAACGCTTACCCTATAAGCTCTTACCAAGTCACTTACCTTACCGGATGAACATTACAATTACAGAGAATCTTACCCGGTAAGAACGATGGTAAGAGCCAAAAGTCTTACCCGGTAAGTGTGGGCGACAAGTCTTACCGGGTAAGCACTTGCAAGGTATATTGTTGCATACGATGTCGTTTAAATGAACTAGAATCTTATGCGAGAAGACAAGTGAAAGTGTTAATTTTTACCGGTAAGCACTTACCGGGTAAGCATTTAAGTAAACGGCCCCTAAGTCTTAAAGTCTAGACCATGTTTTTTTTGAAGCAAAAGCCAACTTTATTGCAGCTAGCAAAAGAGGAACAAAAACGTTACATTTTCTTGATACAATTGATTGGATCGTATAGAAGAATGGATCTGCGGACCTTTTGATTACCCACTAGCCTAACTAATGATTTTTACCTCGCTTAATTTGTTGTATTGTATAGACAAAAGACAACAGACCGATAGCCAATGCCGTTACCTTAAAAAAAAAGATAGATATCTTCATGTTATATGATTTTTAACACTCTCATTACACCTAGCCAATAACCAAATGAACGATTTTTCCACAATCTGATTGAGGAGAGAGAGTCTTTACAGGGAGGGGGATTGTACAAAGTTAATCAGACCTATGTTCAGACTTAAATCCCAACTCTGGACTATAGAGTCAGAGATGTGAAGTATGGAACCAGAGTTATGTGTACTCAGACTTCGGCTTTGTATAGTCAGACTTCATACCTTAGAACTCTGATTCGATTATAACTCTTCTTCAATCTTATTCATTAACAGTTTAACCGTCTGTAACCGTCATTCTCTCATATAAATACATAAAACGTGATCTGATAAGTATATATATATATATATACGAAATCAGTGTCTTATTTCGTGTATGAAATTTCTAGATTATCCCAATACTGATTTCGTATAACTCAAGTCGAAATATAGTATTTGGAAAGTGATTTCCAATTCTTGATTCAGGAATTTATCCAAGTACGTATCACACAACCACAAACATAGATGCCTAACATATTCGTCGTCGTGACTTATACAGGAGTGAAGTTTCTGAAAGAGAACATATGTAGACTTGAAACCGAGAACATAATACATATGTCGAGTGGTTTTGAAGTATTGTTTCCTCCACTTATCGACAATGCAAAGAAGCTCAACATTGAAGTCTCAGAAGATTCTCCGGTCTTGAAAGAAATCCACGCAAGACGGAACCTGAAGCTCGCAAAGTCGGTACTTAATTTATAGTTTACACACCCTTATTTTTTCTGAAACTTAACTAAGTACTAACCCTTAAAAGGATTGTAACGAATGGGTTTTGTGACGAAAAGGATACCGAAGAACATATTGCACAAAGTCCCTACAACTTTACTTTATAGCTTGGAAGGATTGACAGATTTGGAGTGGGAAAAACTTGTAAAACTTCAGTGCAAAGATGGGTCATTCCTCTTATCACCATCATCCACTGCTTTTGCATTCATGCAAACTAATGATGAAAATTGTCTTCAATATCTCACAAATGTTGTGACCAAATTCAATGGTGGAGGTATGTTTTCATGGGGTTTTTTGGATCATTTTTGCGGGGTTGGGTTCACGTGAGATCAACATGTTTTCGTGAAACCCGTGAGACTATATTTTTACACTTGAAACTTCACAGCAAAACGAAGGTAAAGAAAAATCCGAACTTGCAAAAACACTGTGAAGGTTGCCTTCACAGTGTTTTACTGTGAAGTTTCAAGTGTAAAAAGGTGGTCTCACGGGTCTCACGAAAACATGCTGGTGTCACTGTTGGAAATAATCTTGCTATGATGAACAAATCACAGGTAATAGTATGAATATACTTGCTAATTTTATTGATACTTGCAATTTTTGTTCATACACTTTACAATACATTGACCCTATTTATAAACACTGAAAAGGTGTCATCGAACCATCGCAATGGTTCGGTAAAGGTTGTGTTGTTTCATGAAGCATCATACCTCTTCATGAATGGTCACACCCTTTCACTAAACATCATACCTCTTCATGAATTGTCCCACCCTTTCACTAAGCATCATACCTCTTTATGAATGGTCACACCCTTTCACTAAAATAACTACCAATATAAATATATATATATATATATACTGACTTGATTATATTTAACCCACAAGTTTAGGTTAACTATCAACACTCCCCCTTAAACTAAACTTTGGTTTAAGGTAGGTCTTTAACTTGCTTTTATCTTGCTCTTCACAGCAACGTAGGTTCTTCGTCATCCTTAATGAGATAAGACTCTTCTTGCTTGTATTTATTGTGTTTCCACTTCGAACATTCCCTCGCAAAGTGGCCGAAGTCATCACATTCATAACATCTGAAAGTGCTCTTGTCTTTAGTTCCTTGAATCGTACTTCTTCCACGTGTATTTGGACTATTCTTCCATTTCATGCTTTCCTTGGCTTCGTTGTTGAAATTTTTACCTCGCCCTTTACCACGGCTTTGGTTGTTTGAACTTGCCATCAGAAGTTTGTCTTCATCATTTTCCTCTGGCATGTCTTGACTTTTGATTCGTTCTTCAAATGTTGTTAATCTTCCAACGACTTCTTCAAACGACATTTTGTCTAAATCTTGATATTGTTCAATAGTTGCCACGATCGGTAAAAACTTCTTTGGAACCGAATTGAGTAGTTTCCTCACAATTATCTTCCTTTCGAGTGTAATTCCAAGATTTGTAAATATTTCCCTCATGTTGCTCAATTTGCTTGCAAAACTACTTACAGTTTCATTTTCTTTCATCTTTAAAGACTCTAGTTCACTCCTCAAAGTTTGCGAACGTGCCTTTTGAACTAAGTCTACTCCAATGAAACGAACTTTGATTGAGTCCCAAACTTCCTTTGTAGTCGAGCACTGTGCTACCTGCATTAGGACATCTTCGGGCAAAGTTTGAAAGATCATTGCCTTTGATGTATGTGCTTTTTTCTCATCCACCGCATTTTTAACATCAATTGTTTCCCACATACCATGGGCCTTCAATATTGTTTCCATCAACAATGCCCACGTAGTGTAGTTTGTTTCAGTCAATTTTGGACATTGTAGTAAAACGTTTTCTTGCTCTCGAACTGATGTACTGCTTGATGCGTTATCATGTTTATCACCTGCTTTTCCTGTCATGCTTGCTTGCTTTTAACTTGCTTACTTCTTACAAATCAGAACCGAGATGGTTTCTTGTTTTCTTACTCTTGTGTTTGATTGAAAAATAAAAAATCTTACTTGCTACTGGCCAACTTGCTAACCAGGTTTTCTTGCTAAACTTGCTTAATATTGACCAACTTACTAATCAATATTGTATTTCCAGACCCACTTGCTAATCTGGCTCTTACTGCACGTATCTGACCTACTTACTAATCAGTTCGTGTCTCCTGACCCACTTGCTAATCAGGTTCTTACTTGCTTTGATCAAAATAATTGATCCTTTCTTGCTATTTTTCAATTAATTTGGGATTATAACCTTTTAATTTTTCAAAATCCCAGTACTTCTTCTTTCCCTTTAATTTTCCTTCCCCAAAATCGCTCCTTCAATCTGCGATTCTAATCGACCGCCCCTTGCACTTGTTCTTCTCTGTTTCTGTCCGAACCAGAAATCAACACTAGAGTTGTGTTTTTGGTTCTAAATCTACATACAGAAATCGCCCCTAACTTCCTTGATTTTATTCCTGTCCTGGAGTGCCAAAATCGAAGCCATAGCTCTGATACCAATTGTTGAAAATAATCTTGCTATGATGAACAAATCACAGGTAATAGTATGAATACACTTGCTAATTTTATTGATACTTGCAATTTTTGTTCATACACTTTACAATACATTGACCCTATTTATAAACACTGAAAAGGTGCCATCGAACCATCGCAATGGTTCGGTAAAGGTTGTGTTGTTTCATGAAGCATCATACCTCTTCATGAATGGTCACACCCTTTCACTAAGCATCATACCTCTTTATGAATGGTCACGCCCTTTCACTAAAATAACTACCTATATATATATATATACTGACTTGATTATATTTAACCCACAAGTTTAGGTTAACTATCAACAATCACATGAACCCAAGTCTTTTTGTTGTTCTACTATATATATGTTATCTTATCTTCTTCTTGTTCATGATATGATGTAGTCCCGCATGTCTACCCGGTGGATCTTTTTGAACGTATTTGGGTCGTTGATCGCCTCCAACGACTTGGGATTTCTCGTTATTTCAAGTCAGAGATCGAGGGTTTCGTTGAATATATCTACAAGTACGCAAATCTATTAAAAACCGTCCATTTGTCTACAAAATCTATTGTTTTTACGTCTCAAGAAAGGCTAGAAATCGAAATGATCGAACGAAATTTCAGGTATTCGACTAAGGATGGGATCAGTTGGTCGAAAAACTCGAATATACAAGATCTTGATGACACTTCAATGGGATTTAGGATTTTGCGGATGCATGGTTATGATATTTCTGCAGGTTCCTTCAAATGCATGAACTTATATACAGGAGCAGGTTCAAATGAGAAGGTGATCAATTTGCGAGAAGGCGAGAAGTTTCAATTTCATATATGATTACAAGTATTGTACGCACGTTTAATCATATATGATTAAACACATGTTGCATCAACAACACATATACGCTTAATCATATATGCTTAAACTCACCCAAAGAATAATCATATATGATATTGAAAATTCTCGCATTCTCACAAATTGATTAACTTCTCGCACGATCCTTCCCCTCGCTTTAAATATATATGTGCTCCAAAATTCAATAGGTTAATTGATGATGTTTCTAGTGGTACATTCAAGATTAATTAACGAGTTTTTTATTTTATTTTATGCGACAGATGTGTTTGGACAATTCGAAAAAGATGGCAAATTTGTGTGTTTTGTCGGGCAAACAACGCAAGACATCACCGTAATGTTCAATTTATTACGGGCATCGCAGGTGCTCTTTCCCGGAGAGAAAATCCTTGACGACGCCAAAAAGTTTTCTTATAAATATTTGAAGGAGAAACAATCATCGAACGAGTTCCTTGATCAATGGATCATCGCCAAGGACTTGCCGGGTGAGGTATGCGAAAAACATTCTCCATAATTGTTGCAAAAACTATGTTAATTGCGGCATATCACTACAACAAAATTTGATTTATAGGACCCAAAAAAATGAAGTGTGTTAATAGACCTCTTTATACGACTTGATTTATAGGCGTTTATAGGACATTATTTGAAAAGGCT
This sequence comes from Arctium minus, assembly GCA_954870635.1. NCBI lineage: Eukaryota > Viridiplantae > Streptophyta > Magnoliopsida > Asterales > Asteraceae > Arctium > Arctium minus. The sequence continues at coordinate 69,179,915 of OX941095.1, read as the reverse complement.
CCTATAAAAGATGGGTTTATAGGACATTATTTCCGGCGACCTTTTTTTTTTGAAAAATCTATAGAAATTTATCTTTAATGAGATTAATTTTATAAAAATTAGATTTAAACTTTCGACGGATGTTCCGCCGGAAATCCGTTGGAAAATTAATCAGATTCATTCAGTAAGCCTATTTAACTATAAATTTTTATGAGAAATGGGAAAAAAGCGACAGATTTCCGACGGAAAAATCAGTCGGAAATTTTGAATCCGGCGGAAATCAGCCGGAAAATTGAATTTTGCGGCGAGGGTTCTTGCGACAGTCGAATCCGCTCGGATTTTCGGCAGATTTTTCGTCGGAAAATGCTGCTTTGTTTAGTAGTGATCTAATGCGATGTGTTGTATTAAAAATGTCCTAAAAAGGGTCTATAAATTTATTACAACGTCTTTAGATAGAATACTTTTTTTTGAGAGAGATAGGATACTTTTTTTTGTTCCTATAAATGAAGTCTTAATTATAAAACAATCTATTAGGACGCTTAAAAATTGGTAGCGTCATATAAACCCGATTTTGTTTTAGTGTATATTCATTTAAAACTTATGATGACGATCGATATATTAATTTAAACCTAAAATCAACAGGTGGGATACGCGCTAGACGTACCATGGTACGTGAGCTTGCCTCGACTCGAGACAAGATATTACTTGGAGCAATACGGAGGCGAGGACGACGTATGGATCGGAAAAACTTTATACAGGTAATATTACTTATTACATGATCATAACTTATAAAAATTTAGAGAAACAAAAACTTTACCAACACCTTTCGATTTAGTCGATGGATGCCTACCATTACGAAACCAACTTTTACAACGAAATCGATTGAAAAACGAAGCTGGAACTCTAAAATATTCGTCGACGATACAATTACACTAGTCATTCTAAAACATAAAATCAAATAAAAAGAGTAAAAAAATATTAGTTGCTCAAAGTCAAGACCATAATAGATTGTCAATTTGTCATGCCTCTAAGTACACACACACACACACACACACATATATATATATATATATATATATATATATATATATATATAGGGGAGCAATCAAAAGAAAATCAATCTAATTTTGAAAACCGTGAAAACTCTTGATTTTATTGGTTAATTTAATGAAATTATTTCATGAAATTGTTTAATTTGATGAAATTGTTTCATATAATTCTTTTATTGATGAATCGTTGCATATATTTGTGTTTTTTATGTAAAAATAAAAAAAGTTTCACCAGACTGCGAAAATACATGAAACAATTTCATCAGAATGAGAAAAATAGATGATACTACATAAAAACCGCAAATATATGAAACAATTTTATTAACAAAAGAATTATATGAAACAACTTGATCATATTAAACAACTTTATGAACCAATTTCATTTTTTTAATTGATTAAATTGACGGTTTCCAAAGTTTCCAATCTAATATGGTTTCCAATTGAAACCACCTCTCTCTCTATATATATATTTTTAAAACTGTGTGTTATTTTCATGGACGAAAGGAGTAAATGGCAATGATGCTGAAAACTTTGTAAAACTTGATTTAATGAAATCATCTCGAATAATTTTTAATTTTTTTTTAAACAAGGGTATGCTAAACTAATCCCTATATATTGTTAAAAGTGTTGTCATATGGACTCCTATGTAGGTCAAAATCGAGTCAAGTCATACATTAAAAATGTAAAAAATAACTATGAATGTCGATATGTGTGAGAAGAATATTTAGAGCATCTCCAACAGGTTCTCTATAATTTTTCTAGAAAAAAAGTTAAAATCTTTAAATAAAATTACATTTCACTCCAATTGATTCTCTGTTTTGTAGATTCTAATTTTAATTATATTACTAAATTATTATATAAATTTATCATCTCAATAAACTCTTTTAAAAAAATTATATAAAATAATGATAGTTTAATTTTATTGGTGGAAATTAATAAAAAATAATTCCTCTCACCTCTGGCAAGTTTTAAAAAATTATCTAAATTTCGAGTTTTTTAGAGCATCTCCAACCTGTTCTCTGTAATTTTTCTAAAATAGATAACCAAAAGTCAAAATCTCTAAATAAAATTATATTTCACTCCAACATATTCTCTATTTTAGAGACTCTAATACTAATTATATTATTAAAATATTATATAATTTTATCATCCTAATGTACTTTCTAAAAACAATTATATAAAATAATAATAGTTTAATCTTATTGATGGAAATGAATAAAATAATAATTTCTCACGTCTCCAACAAAATATCCTGGAGAATCAAAACTCAAAATCTCCAAAAATAAAAGTTTTCAACATATTTTTCATTTGGATATTACAACATTAATTATATTATTGGAATACTTATATATATATATGTAATAAAATACTAGTGTTGGGCCCGTACATTGCACAGGAGGATAAATTTTTTGTTGGAATATTGAACCGAGTTAAAATGAAACGTAATTTCTCTGTTAACAGTTAATAAAATACAATGTGAAAAATGAATGTATTTTCATAAGTGGTTAACTTGCATATATTCTTAATTGTTTGTTGTTATGAGTTTGTGCAATAATATTGGTAATAGTTTTGTATTATATTATTTAAAACTCAAACGACATGTCTCACAACATATTTATCTGACTGTTGACTTCAAGACCTCATAGTATTAATCGATAAAAATAAATATATGTATATATATCTTATTCCCCTACTTCGAAAAATATGATTGTGGTTTTTGAAAAATATAAACAAATCATCACTAAATAAAATAAAATATAAAAAAGTAGTTTTTCAAAGAAACAAAAATATAGTGGAATACCTTTTAATCAGTTGCAGGTTCGCCATTGACACCCGACCGTTCGTCTTCTTCTTGTACTCGGATGATACATAGAGAAGCTATATATATTTATAGTGAATCTAAAGAATATTTTAAAATCTTTTATTTTCATTTTCGATTTTACATTTAAATGTAAATAAATTAAAAATATGGAAGAATATTTTTATATCTACATCGTTTCTATTTTATTCTTTACACTTGGTTAATTTGGAAAGTATTGCGGAATATTTTTATTTTAAAGAATACGATAATTTATTGGTGTATCTCGTTATTTTTTATTTTTAATTCATATCAACCTTTTTTTTTTCTTCTTTTAATGCTCGTGAAAAAAAAATACGTGTAGATTTTATATTATCAAAAAAAATACGTGTAGATTTTATATTATGCTAATATAAAATACGTGTAGATTTTATAAAATAAAATAGATTTTATATCAGCAAAAAAAAATACGGAAGAAAAAAGAGTTTATATTACATCTCATTATGTAAAAAGATTTTATAAAATAAAATATGGAAAAAGATTTTATAAAATAAAATATGGAAATATCATTATGAGATGTAATATAAAAAAATACGGAAGAAAAAAGATTTTATATTACATCTCATTAATATAGATTTAAATGTAAAATATACATTTAAAATAGATTATGCTAATATAAAGTCTATTTTATAAAACCCTCCACCAAAAAACAAATAGTTATATTAATAAATGAGTATCCATTCCACAAATAGATGATTATGTGAAATACTGTGCTTGGAAAGGTTGTACCAAAGTATTAAGAAATTGTAAATTAAGTAATTGACTTTAATTAGTTGCAACTTGTGCTTAAAATGTTGTAATTAAGAATTTTTTATACCGTTTTTATAATATAGTATATATATATATATATATATATATATATATATATATATAGTGGAAGGATATTTTGCAACCCTGAAAAAGATTGCAACCCACATCTTAACCGTTGGATTCATGATCGACAGTTATTTTATTTTTATTTTTCTATTTTTTTAATTAAAAATATTGGGCCCCATATCTATTGTAACCGTCGATCATGAATCCGACGGTTAAGATGTGGGTTGCAAGGTTTGCAACCTTTTTAAGGGTTGCAAATAAAACAACCCCTATATATATATATATATATATATATATATATATATATATATATAGGGTCAGTTTCAGTAGAAAACCTCAAAAAAACGAAAAACTGAGGAACACCCTGGTAGTCTTTAATCTGGACGGTATGCACTTGTCAGGATCAAAATTCAAACAAGAATTTAATTCAGACACACTCAGAATCAATGCTAAAGAAGTTGCGGAAAAACACTTTAACACTTTAACAATCAATGGAACAGTATATAAAACTCAAATTACCAGTTTATATTGATTCAACTTGATGATTACACACAAAACATCAATCTGTTGAACAGGCTCAACAGACGTTCTATACTTCTCTATAGAAATGATCTAAACTAGTCTTGAGGTTAATTCTCTAAAACAAAAACGTATAACAAACTTCTCTCAGAATGTACTATATAATCTATAACATCTAGACTATATTTACAGAGTAGATTAGAAGATAATTATCAAAATAAACTTAATCTTCAATATCAATCCCATAATTATCTTCAGCCTTATCTCCAGCTTATCTTTATCTCCAAGGCATCTTTATCTTTATAAGCAACACTAATTATCTTCAGAAGTATTAACCATCTTCAGCAACATTAATCTTCAGCAGTACTAACTACTAGCAGTACTAACTTTCCAAGCAGTACTAACTATTCAAGTAGCAGCACTAACTCTTCAAGCAATATTAATTCTACTAGCAGTAGTAATCTTGATAGTCTAGCAGTAGTAATCACTTAGCAACATTAATCAGCAGCATAAACCATACTTAGTATATTCAGACCCAACAATCTCCCCCTAACTTAACTTTTCAAAAGAGAAGTTAAGTTCCTCATGATATGGTCTTCATGATGTTTTCAACACTTCAGCTCAGTTGCCCAAATTTGGATCCAGTCCCAGACTTTGATTGATGATCCTGCTAACCACAATCCTTGCCATTTCTGAGCCTTGAGAACAGATTAGTTTGGCTTTCAGCATCCCATGTAGTTTGGCTAGGCTGTGATCATATATCTTATCCACCAGATAATATTCATGAAAGCTTTTATCTATGGTCAAGATATACACCCCACACCTTTCTATGAGCATCCAGTTGTCCACAGACTTGAATACATCTTTGATGACATGCTTTACACGATCTGGACTAAACATCATGCTTAAATACTCCATTGCTAGTTTCTTGATGTTCATCATTGGAGTCTTCAGCACATCCTCATACAGATTCATTCCCACTTTAAACATTTCTTCCAAGTCTGACCTGGAACAACATCTGACTATCTCCCCCCAAGTAGAGTAAACTTCAAAGTGATCACCCATTCTTTTGATTCTGAAATATTCTTTGCCTTGATCTTCAAGAATATCCCAGTGGATGATTTCAGGGGCTTGGACTGAAATGGGATCTGCCTTCACTGGATCATTATCTGTTACAGTCATGTAAAGTTCAAAATGCACATTAGATTGACTTGGTTGTTGTGCACTTTGACTTGGTTGTTGTGTATGACCTGCAACAGATGGTTCAACCTCTTTTTCTGCTTCTTCAACCCTTGGCTTTTTGGACTGTTTCTTGGAAGCTATAGTTTTCACTCTCTTGGCAGATTTGACTTCCACAGCAACAGGTTCTTCCTTCTTTTCTTTATCCTTTTCCTTTGAAGGAGTGGTTTCCTTACTCTCAGGGAAGGGTTGTTGGATATTGAGATCATGCCTCTCTTTCTTCCTCCTTTCAGCTTCTTCCCTTTGAGTGGAATCCCCTTTCAGATTTGACATCTCCTTTGTATACAGTTCCTCAATCCTACCATAAGGCATATTTGTAAACATTCCTTCAGGAGCTCCAAGAGCTCCTTTCAGGAAGTTTATCATCTTCCTCCTTTCTTGATTGGCCAAATAGGTCTTAGAAGGTTGTCTTTTCTGAGTCTTTGCTGGCAATCTGTGCTTGGATGCTTTCACCGTACTTTTCTTGACCTCAGCTGCAGCTTTCAGGCTCTTTTGATATTCCTCATTCAGCTTAGTGGACAGATCTAGAGCAATCTGCCTATCTTTGGCCTATTGAGTCTCTTCTTCTTCTTCTATCTCAGCCTGCAGCCTCTTTGCCAATTCCTCGTCAATCTCTATCTGTTTTAGCTTCTTGGGAGGTTGTACAGATTCATCCACTTTTGCCTTGCCTTTTCTTTTCATTTCTGCCTCACTGATTTCTTTTCTTTTCTGCTCAAGACCTCCTTCTTTAATTTCCACTCCCTTGGCCTTTTGAGTGGCTTTGGGAGTGTCTGTTTTGGCCTTTAGAAGAGTTTCTGCTATTTCTATCTCTTCAACAGATAGCCCTGTTACTGCTGCTTGTTTAACTGTTTCTGCTGCTTTGGAACTTTCTACTTCTGTATTTTCTTTTTTTGTATTAAGCTCCCCCTCAAACTGAGTTTCCATGCCAATGGGACTGTGTTTCTCCCCTTCATCTTGTTTCTCCCCCTTGTTGAAAGCATCTCCCCTCTTCTTCAAGACATACTGCTTTCTTTTCTTTTTGTGTACCAACTTCATCACCATCTTCTTCAATTTGGTAATCTGCACTTGTTGAGACAGAATTATCAATTTCATCTCCTCTATATCTGAGCCTTGCTTGATGACATCAAGATTAATGTTTCCCATAGTATCCATCAATTCCTGGTAGTTATATCTGTCCTCACCTCTTTTGGGTGTGTTTACCACCCTTGAAGGATCCTTGGATCTTTTAGTAGTAGAGGTCTTCTGCCTAGCAGAAGCACCCTCTACCCCCTTGGTTTCTTGGCACCTGGGACCTTTGGATGATTGCTCACCCAAAGTTTCCATGGAGAAGGTCTTAGATATGTTCACACTGTCCTGCCCTGCACTTTGTGCAAAGTCAGTAGTGTGAGCCTTACAACCCATATGCTCTTCCTTCTCCTTATTGAGCACCTTCTTGGGGTTGGGAGACACCCCTGTAGTTTCCCTTTGGATATTCTCTAATGGAGAATGCTCCATTAGAGGGCTTGAAGGCTTTGTGGGTGAAGGTACAAGAAGGGAAGGAACCTTCTTTACCTTTTTCCTTATATAAGTGTGAGTGATGGGTGATGTTGGCTTTTTAAGAAGGGACCGAGGGATGTTAATAGAAATGAGTGGTGTGGGTAGGTCATCAGTTTGGTTGTCAGATGAGGGCTTTGACACTGATGCCTCACCATGGGAAGGAGACACACCCATCATTGTAGAGAACAATGGTGTGTCAATACTTGAGAAGTCCTTACTAGGCCTCCTCATATTAGAAAACACCTTCCCTTTCGGGACCTTTGGTACATATACCTCATTGAAATGAGGTATACCCGTCAATTCTTTCAGTATAATCTCTTGTACAAACCTGGGATACATATAAAAGCTTTTGGTTTTGGTATCCAGGTTTGACATAAAATCATTTAAAATCATTTGAGCAAAATTGAACTTTCTAGAGGTAGCTAAGCAGACCATAGTATAAGCAATGGTACTGCTGAACTCACTCCAACCAGTTGTTTTCCTTGAAATACAGTGCTGAAGGGTATGAACAAAGAATCTCCACTGTGGTGCAAACCTGTTCTTGAAGAACTTGAATACATCAGTGGGACCTTCATACCCCATTTGACTAAGAGCTTGGAAGAGATCTTCCTTGGGTAAAGAGGTTATACCTGAGGCATCATCTAGTCGTAGATGAATGCGAATAGCTCCTTCTGTGATTGTCAGGGGTTTATCACACACCCTTGTTTTGATGACCTGATTACCATCTTCAGTATGAATAGCAGCATTGGCCCAAAACTGCCTTTGGTGTTCCACATAGATTGTGGGATTGACAGTTAGAGCGTGGGCGATGTGTGAGGATTGTAGAAAATCCACAATCTGATGAAATCCTTCTGCTTGCTTCGGTTTAAGTAGCATTGCCAACTCATTGTGTTCATCAACAAACATCAGTTCTGCCATCTTCTTGAGCGAGTAATTGAAGCTAGGGTTACGCACTGGTAAGAGAGAATTCAAGAGAACAAGAGAGAGATTACACTAGTAGAAAATTCAAAGAGCCGTTTGTAATTTGGCAGTCACACAGGGTATTTATAGGTGGAGGATTTCAGTTAGGAGCAGTACTAAGTACCCTAGCAGTATTAACAAACTCGCAGTATTAACTCATAATAGCAGTGGTAACACATACTGCCAGTACTAACACAGACTAGCAGTATTAACACAGACTAGCAGTATTAACACAGACTAGCAGTATTAACTCAGACCAGCAGTAGTAACCCTGATTAGCAGTATTAAATAGGTCAAGCAGTAGTAACTTTGCACTGGCAGTATAAACCACCTATCAGTAGTAACCATACTTAACCATTTTTGAAAATTTATCATGAGTAATATAGCGAGCAGTATTAACTGATTTAGAAGTACTAAGTATCCAATCAAAACAACCTGAAACACTTAAACACACAGGGGTTAATAGCACCAATTCAATGAAAGTAAATAAGGAGGAATCTATATAGGTACATAAAGAGAATGAGAATATACTTATTCATTGTTAATCATGCCCACACTTGTGACCAAGAATGTGAATCTACCCACATCAAAAGCTTTTGTGAATAGATCAGCAAACTGGTTACTTGTGTGTACTCTCTGAACCTGAATTAGCTTCTTCTCATTACAGTCTCTGATAAAATGGTACCTTATTTCTATATGCTTTGTTTTTGAATGCTTGACAGGATTATTAACAATGCTAATAGCACTGCTGTTGTCTATGAAAATAGAAGTGTGAAGAAATGTCATACCATAGTCCATCATTTGATTTTGAATCCATAACACTTGTGAGCAGCAGCTTGTAGCAGCTATGTATTCTACTTTTGTTGTTGAAGTGGACATTGTGGTTTGCTTCTTACACTGCCATGATACTAGTCTTGCACCCAAAAACTGACATCCTCTAGTTGTAGACTTTCTGTCCAAGTTAGCTCCACCCAAATCACTATCTGAATATGCAAGGAGGTCAAATGGTGAGTCATGAGGATACCAAAGTCCTAATCTGGGTTGACCTTTGAGATATCTGAATATCCTCTTGACTGCTTGAAAATGTGATTGCTTTGGCATAACTTGAAATCTTGCACACACACAAACAGGGAACATGATATCTGGTCTAGAAGCTGTGAGATACATGAGAGAGCCAATCATGGATCTGTAATAATGAACATCCACATCCTCCCCCTCAAGATCTGCAGTAATCTGTTTGTGTGTCTCCATGGGTGTGCTTGCAGGCTTGGAATCTGAGAACCCAAACTTGGTTAAAATGTCTTGCACATACTTGGTTTGGCTTATGAAGATTCCATCTTGTTGCTGCTTAACTTGTAGCCCAAGGAAGAAAGTAAGTTCACCCATAGAACTCATCTTGAATCTCTTATGCATTAATTCTTCAAAATCTCTGCACAATTGATCTTTTGTGGATCCAAAGATGATGTCATCCACATAGATTTGCACTAACAGGATGTCCTTCTTCTTCCTTTGAATGAACAGAGTCTTGTCAATGGTTCCTCTCTCAAAACCATTTTCCAAGAGATAGGTAGACAAGGTGTCATACCAAGCTCTTGGTGCTTAATGTAGTCCATACAGTGCTTTCTTCAATTTGTATACTCTGTCAGGATACTTGGGATTTTCAAACCCTGGAGGCTGACAGACATATACTTCTTCTTCAATTTTGCCATATAGAAAAGCACTTTTCACATCCATTTGGTAGACTTTGAACTTCATGAAAGAAGCATAGGCTAAAAACAGCCTAATTGCCTCAATCCTAGCCACTGGTGCAAAAACCTCTTCATAATCAATTCCTTCTTCTTGAGTGTACCCCTGTGCTACCAATCTAGCCTTGTTCTTGATCACTATTCCTCTCTCATCCTTCTTGTTTCTGAAAATCCATTTTGTCCCTATAGCTCTGTGTCCTCTAGGCAGTTCTACCAAATCCCATACATTTTGCAGTACAAACTGCAGCAGCTCCTCTTGCATTGCTTCTATCCAGCTTGGATCTTTCATTGCATCATGTGCCTTTTTGGGCTCAACCTGAGATAGAAAGCAAGATAGTAAGCCTGATTGTATGTCTTTTAATCCTCCCAACTTACTCTGATTCCTTGTGATGATTGGAGAAATGATGTCACCAATCCCCAACTGAGGAGGATGATCTTTATGCACTTTTGTTTGATGAAAAGCCTCTTCATTAATCTCTGCATCCAGATTAGAGTCATTCTTTTCAGGAGAGCTGCCACCAAACATTGAAGAGTTCTCATCATCAGTATCATCTTCTGCCAATGCAGGCATCTCAGGTTCTAGTTGTTCTGAAGTCAAAAGCTGATCCTCCTTTTCACCTCTCTCCTCTTCATTCTGAGCAGTTTCAGTATCCTTTGAATCTGAAGTATCTTTCTTCTCTTGAACACAGAGTTCAGTAGGATCTGCTATAGGGATTGGGAATAGCACAAACTCTTGTCTTTTGTCTTGTACTGATTATGTCCCTGTTCCTACATTCTTCTCATAACTGAAACCCAAAGAATTAGTTAGTGAATCAATGTCAAAAAGCCAATCAGGGCCTGTACCAAGTTTATTTGGTGTGCTCTCATTGCATTTGACATTATCACTTTCCTCAATTATTCTAGAAGAGGTATTAAATACTCTGTAAGCCTTACTTTGGGATGAGTAACCAACCAGAAATCCATCATCTGCTTTGCTATCAAACTTGCCTAAGTGAGTTTTGGTATTAAGAATTGTGCAAGGACACCCAAAAAGTTTGAAAAATCCAATAAAAGGTTTCTTCTTGTTAAAAAGTTCATATGGTGTCTTGCCTTGAGATTTAACTATTAGAACCCTGTTTTAAACATAACAAGCAGTATTAACTGCTTCTGCCCAAAATGTAACTAGCAGTTTTGAATTTGCCAACAGGGATCTTGCAGCTTCAATCAGTGTCCTATTTCTCCTCTCAGCAACCCCATTCTGTTGAGTCCTAGGAGCACTGTATTGTTTCTCAATTCCTTTTTCCTCACAAAAGCTGTTTAGGTCATTGTTTTTAAATTCAGTTCCATTATCAGACCCAATGACTTTAACTCTTAAATTTGTTTGGTTTTCAACTCTAAGAACAAAGGATTAGATCAGTCCACTTGTCTCATCCTTTGTCCTCAGAAAATAGACCCAAGTGAATCTAGAGAAATCATCAACAATAACCAAGCAGTAGGATTTCTTACCAATACTCATCACATTTGTAGGACCAAACAGATCCATATGCAATAAAGCAAGAGGTGAAGAGATTGTATTTATCTCTTTGGACTTATGAGAAGTTTTGTGTTGTTTACCTTTAAGACATGCAACACAATAATCATCACATGAAAATACCTTTTGTGGTAAACCTCTTACAAGGTTGTTTTTCACAAGATTATTCATTGTTTTAAAGTTCATGTGACACATCCTTCTGTGCCAAAGAGATGATTCATCAACAGAAGCTTTTGAAAATAAACAATTAAATGATGAATCATTAGATACATTCTCTAGATCCAAGCAATAAACATTGTCCTTTCTTGGTGTTCTCAGTAGTATCATACTTTCATCTACTACCTTGAACCCTTTAGCAAGGATAATACATTCAGTATCATTAAACAATATACTATGTTTTTTGTCACAAACCTGTGATACACTTAACAGGTTGTATCTCAATTTCTCAACATAGTAGACATCCTCAAATGTCATCTTACCCTTTGATACATTACCTTTTCCACTAATCTTTCGTCCAGATGGATTATCACCAAATGCAACATGTCCTCCATCAATTCTTTTGAAGTTTTGTAGGCAGGACTTGTTGTCTGTCATGTGCCTAGAGCAACCACTATCAATATGCCAAATGCTCTTCCCTTTTTGCTGTTGGTTGCCCTGCACAAAAAGTAGAACAATTAGTTTTTAGTAGGAACCCAAGCCAAAGTGGTCTTGGGTTTCCCATTCTCATCAACATTTTCACAATCAGTTTTGATGAGCTTTTCAGACTGGGGAATCTTATGGCTTGAATACTTTGTCACAATTATGGGTCTGTTACTGGAAGCAGTACTAACTTGATTGGCAATACTAACTTTGTTAGCAGTACTAACATCATTAGCAGTACTAATTGGGTTAGTATTATTAACTTTGTTAGCAGTACTAACATCATTAGCAGTACTAATTGGGTTAGCAGTACTAATTGGATTAGCAGTACTAACATTGTTAGCAGTAGTATTGCTTGCAGCAGCATTATTTCTGTCAGCAGTACTATTTGAAGTAGCAGTACTAACAACTTTCTTTATTTTTGGAACCCATACCTGGACAAAGTTGTTTGCTTTCTTCTTCATTAAGTTACTCCTTGGCTTATTTGGAGTATTTTTCTTTGATTTTGCAAACTTGTTTTGAGCATGAGCTTTTAAAGGTGCTCTTTTTACATTTTCAGCCATATGATTCCTTCTTTGATTCCTATAACCAACAGGATTTTGTATATGTCTTTGAAAATTTATCCTCTGGTTCATAGGATTGAAATAACAGTATTTGGCAATATGGTTAAGCTTTCCACAAATAAAACAAGGTTTTGGTCTATTGATTTTACTCAGATCAACTCCTTGTTTTTGTGCCCACTGATTATTCCAGTTTCTTTGATTACCCCTTGTTTTATCATGTTTTTGGGGTTGATGTTGTTTACATGTACAGGGATTCACAACTGTGGTCTGCATATAGTGGACTCCCTGTACCTTTCCCTTTTCTCTCTTTGAGCTATCCACCTTTTCACTCTTGATGAATGGTTTACCCCTCCCCCTTCATTGGTAAGGATATGATTTTCTACAGGAATCTCTTCTGCATTCTTATTCTCAGAATTCTCTTCCTCATTATCTTCTTCAACCACCACACTATCTATAGGATCTACTTCTGTTGCTCCTATAGGTAAGTCCTCCTTATTTTTGTTCTCTAAGAGATCTGAAGAGGGAGGGATGTAATTATTGTTATAAGGTGGAAGTGTTGCATTGTATCCTATACCACTCTTGATCTTATCATGAACTTGAGCTTTAAGCAAAGAGTCCATTGCTTTGGAAGCATAAGAAAACTTCTCAATGTCAAGCTTAGCTTTATCATACTCACTCTTTATCTTCTCACACTCCTCTTTAGACTTTTCTATTTGAATCTCTAATTGATTTTTCTCCCACTTCCAGTAATTTGTGTCATACATGTGTTGAAGTTCATTGGCCTTGTAAGCCTTGATTTGATCTTCAAACTTCTCAACAATCACTTTATACTCTCTTATATCTGTCTCTAACCTTTTAAGATCGTCACACATGCTTTGGTTATGATCCCTGTACTTTTGTACAGTCTGAAGACAATCTTTAGTGCACATTTTAGTTTTTACCTCAGTTGGAATATCTGTGCTGGAAGATTCTGAGACTTCTGCCATCAGGGCTTGATTCTAAACAACTTCTTCTGCTTGATCACTCCAATCAAATCTCATTCCTTCTTGAGAAACAAGAGCTTGAGTGGAGTTTCTGTTGTTTTGGAAGCTTGAGGAATGTGCTTGCTGATGGTTGCTGCCATGTTGTTGAGGAATTCCTCCTTTGCATTCTCTTGCAAAGTGTCCCATTTTGTGACACTTGTAGCACTCCACCTTTGACTTGTCAAACCCAGCACCATCTTCTCTCCTCTGAGAAAAGTTGTTCCTGCCAGTCCTCTTTATGAATCTCTTGACCCTCATAGTTAGCATGGCCATCTGCCACTTTATATCCATCTCCTCAAGGTCATCTGCATTAATTTGTTCAAGATCATCATTAATTAAACCAAAATTAGCATGACTAGCAAGAAAAGCTTCTAATACAGAGTCATTAGATACATCCTGCTTAGATACATAAGCAGTACTAACTGATTCTGTATTAGCAGCAGAATCAGTAGAAGAAGAAGATGATAAAAGAGCAGCATTATGAGTGTATCCAAATGGTCTTTTCTTGGCTTCAACTTCAGCCTCAAACACCCTTAAGTCATTATAAAGATCGTCTAGTTCTTTGTCTTCCAGCTTGTCATTCTGTCTGAAGGAGACAATATACATGGTCCATTCATCTCCAAGGGACCTTAAGAACTTTCTGTTTACATCATCTTGATCAATCTGCACTCCAACAGTAGCTAGTTCACCAATCAGCTTGTTAAACCTGTCAAAAGTTTGAGTCATGGACTCATTCTTAGTTAACATGAAGTTTTCATACAGTTGCTTCAATATTGCCTTCTGATTTCTCTTGGTACTTTTGGTACCAGAGAATCTCTTCTTTAGAGCATTCCAAAGCATCTGGGCATCAGTGCAGTTGCAGAATCGGTGTTGATACTCATTAGGAATAGCCAAGAGCAGTGTGCTCAAGGCTTTCATCTCTGTCTGCCTTATCTTCCTCTCTCCATCTGTCTTTGGTGGGATTCTTTTTCCATCTGCTCCAATCTTTCCTTCATTAGATGGGCCATTCTCAATGATGTCCCATATAGAGTAATCTGTGAGAAGGATGTATTGCCTGATCCTAATCTTCCACATGTCAAACTCATTAGATCTGAGCATTGGAACCTTTGAGACCAGAACACTATCACTTGAACCGTCCATGATGATTGTTGTTTTTCCGAGTTTAACAAAGCTCTGATACCACTTGTCAGGATCGAAATTCAAACAAGAATTTAATTCACGCACACTCAGAATCAATGCTAAAGAAGTTGCGGAAAAACACTTTAACACTTTAACAATCAATGGAACAATATATAAAACTCAAATCACAAGTTTATATTGATTCAACTTGATGATTACACACAAAACCTCAATCTGTTGAACAGGCTCAACAGACGTTCTATACTTCTCTATAGAAAGGATCTAAACTAGTCTTGAGGTTAATTCTCTAAAACAAAAACGTATAACAAACTTCTCTCAGAATGTACTATATAATCTATAACATCTAGACTATATTTACAGAGTAGATTAGAAGATAATTATCAAAATAAACTTGATCTTCAATATCAATCCCATAATTATCTTCAGCCTTATCTCCAGCTCATCTTTATCTCCAAGGCATCTTTATCTTTATAAGCAGCACTAATTATCTTCAGAAGTATTAACCATCTTCAGCAGCATTAATCTTCAGCAATACTAACTTTCCAAGCAGTACTAACTATTCAAGTAGCAACACTAGCTCTTCAAGAAGTATTAATTCTACTAGCAGTAGTAATCACTTAGCAACATTAATCAGCAACATAAACCATACTTAGTATATTCAGACCCAACAGCACTTGTGCATACAAGTAATTAATTTGTTTTTTGGTTTTTATGCACAAGTGCATATTATGCACTTGTGCATATGCACGTGTGCATGTTCTAAATTACTTGTATGCACAAGTGTATACCGTTCAGATTAAAGGCTACCAGGGTGTTCCTCAGTTTTCCGTTTTTTTTAGGTTTTCCCTTGAACCTCCCCCTCTCTCTATATATATGATCATATTCAACCTGCTTACAACCTACAGGATGGGGAATATTAGCAATAACACATATCTCGAAATGGCAAAATTGGATTACAACAACTTTCTGGCAATGCATCAGCTTGAATGGAACACTATGCAGCAGTAAGTTTGCAATTTTCTTTAAATAATTCCAACATTTTATAAACGTTTATGTGATTAATTAAAGATGAATATAACCAGATGGTATGTGGATTTCGATATCGGACGGTTTGGGATGAGCAATAACACAAGTCTTTTGGTCGCGTACTACCTGGCTGCAGCCAGCGTATTCGAACCAGAAAGGTCCAAGGAGCGAATTGCGTGGGCTAAAACAACCACATTAGTCGACACCATCTCATCGTTCTTTGATTCACAACGACTCTCGAACGAGCATAGAAGGGATTTCGTCGACGAGTTCAAAAACACACCATCATCACTTCGTCTTGCCAAGTGTGTTTTCTTCTCTATATTTTAGGGTTCAAAAGAATTAGTGACAGACCGTTTTGGGCGTCACGATAGGTTTTCTCGATTGCTAATTTTCTGGTTTAAACGCAGATATGGAAAACCGTGGCATGGGTTGATGGTTGCAGTGCAGGGAACCCTACACGAGCTCGCGTTGGACGCACTCATGGCTCATAGTAGAGACATCCATCCACAACTTTACTATGCCGTAAGATCGATGTATCTCTGTCGACTTTTTTTGTGACACCTTATTACTACTAGAAAACTGGGTATCTTCGGCGGAACGTTTCGACCGAAATTGTCGTCAAAAATTTCCGACGGATTTTAGATATAATATGCAAAAATAAATTTTCTAAAATAATGGATGGAGTTTTGACATATTTTAGACGGAAGATGTTTTGTGGAAGATTTTAGACAGATTTTCGAGAGCCATTGAAAATGATCCATCTAAAACCGCCGAAAGATTTCATCGATAATCCATCGAAAAGTATTCTATAATTAAAAAATATATTTTTTTTCAAATCGGTTGAAAAATATTTAAATAATTAAAAATTAATTTTTTTCCAAAAAATTTTTGTCCAGAAAAGATGTCGAAAATCCACATTTTCGACGGAAACTTCCGTCTAAAATACCCTTTTGTTTTGTAGTGCATAGGGTCTCACTAAAAATCACTAATGATCGTCTTTTTTGGTTTGGAATTAGTGGGAGATGTGGCTGACGTCGTGGCAAGAAGGATCGGATGCGATTGAAGGACAAGTTGAACTGATAGTGCAAACAATGAACTTGATCGCTGGTCGATGGACATCGATGGAACTCTTCGCCCATCCTCAATATCAACGGCTTTCAACCGTCACTAATAACCTTTGTCTCGAAATATCCCATTATAATAACTCCAAGGTACACACGAATTAATTCACACATATTACTCCAATTTTAAATTCAATCAATATTCTTTCATTTATTCAATTGACAAAACAATATTTCTATATTCTTTAGGGGAATTGTACCATATGCTTCAGCGGTGAAACTGCGAACGCAAGAAGCGAGCACATAATGCAAGAACTAGTGCAACTCGTATTCAGCAACTCACCCGATGATCTTGATCGAGATTTGAAGCAGACATTCCTAACCGTGGTGAAAACTTTCTACTACAAGACCTACTTTGATCCAGAGACGATAAATGTTCATATCTCCAAAGTATTGTTCGAAAATGTAATCTAGAAATACTTATAAATCCCATAATTATTAGATAACATATTCAAAAGTAGTATCAATAAAAAGGGTATCTGAATATACGATTGTTAATGCCAAAAATCATCCAAAGGATAATTTAAGGTTGATGTGGAGCTTTATCCAACTAAAGAAAGTAACCAGACAACAATATGCGCAATAATAAGTAAAATAAAAGGACAAGAGAATTGGTGACGCGGAAAAACTTCAACGGGAAAAAAACCGCGGACGACAGAAGGTAGTCGTCGTGCACTATGGTCACCAAACAGAGGTGACATCCTTAGATATTATAATGTTTTACATGATGAATAGTAAGAACAAGTGTACGAACTAAGATCAAATACAGACCGTGTGTAAAAACACTTATGTCGTGTGTATTATACTGCTGACGTGTGTTGCTAGAGCGAGAATGCAATAGTTCTTCGTAGAGCTTTGTATGTTTCGTGATTCAGATATCAGATGTCCCAATGATAGATATATCATCTGTATTTATAGCCTTGATTCTTCATAAATATGTCTTTGTAACGGTTGATCCTTTATAAATGACTTTGATGGCGTTGATCGGTTATGACCGTTGGTACTTATGAGCATTATACCTGCATTAAATGAACAAGAAAGGAACGTTGGGTCGTACGTTAGTATGGTCGAGGGTAAACCCTCGTGTTCGTCGTGCGACGCTCGACCGTCTTTCGAGAAAGTCTCGACGGGTGTTAGGGTTATGCTCGGTTGACATGACCTTATCTTAATATAAGACAAGTCGTGTGAAAAATGCATCTTCGTCGTGGTCGTGTATTTTTGACCCAAACAGTTTGCCGCCAAAATTTGAAATTTAAGCAGGAATTTTAAATTTTAATTTTTAAAATTTGAAAGTTTTGTCACGTGTCACTCCAGGGGAGGCTCTCGTTGCGGTGAAACCGAATCGGTTCGATTCTAATTAGACCTTTGAAGGTCTAACTGACATGCGTGATGTCATGGCGGCGTGGGGAACACGCGTGTCAGGTGTAGGTGACAGGTGTCGAGGATCTGATGGTGCACTCGAAAAAAGGCGATCGACACGTGTCGATCATCGAGCGACTGCTCTCGATATGGATTTCACGTATAAATAGGAGATATCAAGGGATAGTTTCCTTTTACGCCTTCAGAATATTTTTAGAGAGATTTTTTAGCGAATCCCTTCCAAGACTTACCGAATCCTTGTCAAAAATCCTTACGATCCTTGCCAGATTTAGGTTTCGATCGAGCTTTAGGACGGTTATTTAAAGTACGATCTTCCTTCAACTTTTTATATGCGATTCAAAACCCAAGCTAGGAAACGTAGGCGTAACTGGGATATTTTTGGCCTTAATTAAAAATCAATCTTACCGGTTTAGCAATGTCGAGCGAACCACCCAACACAATTCAAAGTCAAGACGACTTGGATGCTTTTAGGCGCTTAGCGCAGATTCCGGCGGATATCGCCATAAACTCATCGAGCCAGGTTCGACCTGACATGTGTCCGGAGGGGTATTTCGTGATATACGAATACTGTAACACCCTAAATTCTGGAAATAGCAACCAATTTAAAAGTTTCTAAATACATCGATAAATGATACATCTCCAATCACAATTTATTATTTAACCTCAATACACACATTTTATTCTATACATACAGTCTGTAATAAGAACGGGTGCTACTAAAACCCAATAATAGTCACTATCTCCAAACTGCGGAAGACTTCACCAACTCCTTACACTTGCACAAAGCCAAGGCTAAACTCTTCATAGCTGCTAGAACCAAACCCCAACTAAACCTGATGCACATGCCGACAAATAAAAAGGTTAGGCTTAACGCCTAGTGGGCTCAAGAGTTTTCAACATGAATAAGATATCTTTGAAAAGAGGTGGTACTGTAACAACCCGGACTTTAATTACATCAAAATGTAATTATCCATACCAAAAACGATGGCCCCAAGCCTACAATTCAAACAAGGTTTGCAAATACAACCTATTACACAACTGAGTCTATAAGGAAACTACTACAAGGAGTCTTCTAGCTCCTGGCAATAGCTCACATCTTCTCCTTACCCTTACCAGTACCTGCTACCTTGCGATAACCTGAAAAAAGGTTATAGTTTTGAAAAAGCGAGGGTTAGACCGATGGTCTAATGAGTCCCCTCCAAGCGCTACTGCAACAATTCAAATATTATTTAAAACATTTAAACAAAGTCTTACGCCTCACGAGAGTAACTCACTCTACTGACCAAACATTTACCACACTTTACGCCTCGCGAGCGTAACTCACACTACTGACCAACACTATCGTCAAAGACGGTATGTCTGTCTCGTACTGCCTTATTTTGGGGACACACTACTGACCAACACTGTCCCAAAGGAAAATTTCACAACTTCAACTTTAAAATCCTATCCAAAAAAAAAAAAAAAAACGCAAACGTCGAAGGATAAAATCCCCAACAAGGCCCATATTCGTCCGTTTATTTTTCCCTAATTTAATAACACTATAGGGATGTAAATAAAATTTTAAATCGAGTTCAAGTGTTAGGCCGCGCAGATAAGACGCACGTGACCAAAGCGATAACTATAAAGACATGTAAATTGATACTCATTTAATGCATTACGAAAAATTTATAATAGTAAAATCAACAACTGAACATGTATGGATTAAAAGTTTAATACGAGACAACATAAATCCTTCACATACTTACTCATGCGAGGGTAAAATCAAATTCAACCCAGAAAATGTACACACATACTTGTGTAAAACTCACGATGCAATCATGCGACAATAAGACTTTCAAAACGCCTCTGACGATTGCAAAAATACCGGTGCAGACTCGTATGAGACAGTATTACACAAACTCATAAGTTGATGTACACATTAATGCAAGTCTACACATTCCCAAAATTTCTTTTTATTACGCGACTCAAACTGTCATAAAATAAGACACCTTAAAACCAACTGAATTTTCACAAAATTCATTAACGCTAAAACAGGCTGTGTCAAAATTTTCATTTCCCAACATAAAAGTATAAGACGATAATAAGTCTAAAATGTCAAAATTCTAAAACCACAACGTAAGGTAAGGTGACCATTTTCAACAAAACTTTGATGAGACACGACGCCCAATAAACGCGTAAATTTACACGCAATGAAATTAAAACCCACGCATCTCAAAGTACACTCACGTACTCCAACACGCCGCAAAACTATACTCATAAAATTAAACACGACTCACACAAACCAAATCCTCCAGAAAATTCCGACTCAAGAACACGGGGACAACTCTTCCTTTAAAACCTTAACATACGTGGAGGAGATCCAATGTCACGGTTAAAAATTCTACAGTTACTTGTCCAATACCCAAAATGACATTAAAATACGGATCTTATAATATCTAAAAATAGAGTTAGACACAAAACGAGTATGAAGAGATTTCCAATAAATAAAATATTTGCAACCACGAACAACGAAACAATTTCGTGCATGTTTAAACTCACGATTTAAGATTTGATGAATGCCAAATACTTTACCAAAATTTCGTAATATAGCTCACTTTATGCTTTGAAAACATGAGAAACAAATAATTCAAACTCATTTTAGAAATAAATGTCGTGCATGGATTTGCCCGGCACTCGATACCCCGAAATCACGTTCCTCAATTTTCCGTCCTACCAAAATCATCCGGATGCTCAAACATCTTAAGGCGATCATCGACGATTTCGTTGGTTCTCCTTACAATTTCTTCTCGAAACAGAGCCAATTAACACGCCTATGGTTCTACTCCGACCAATAGCTCCGACTCAAAGTGGTCAACTTAGTGCATTCAACGCGCTAAACTCTCACTCCAAGGTGACATTGCTATAAACATCAATCATTCCTTAAATTACTCGCTTAGAAACTTTCTTACTACCCCAACGGTCATCATACCAAGGTAGTTCAAGTATACACATGTAGCATGTAGGTTCACCATAACACTGGTCAGGTGTCATTGTGAACGTACCGTACATGATCATCCTTGCGACCCTCGACAAGTTTCCCGTTTCTAGCGACTCGATCAACCCCAAAATATCGTCTCTTAAGATACCTAATGTGCAAATCCACTTACACATTCTTATAAGAACGCTAGTTTGAGTCTAGACATCCAAAATCAATATCTAATTCTCTCAAACTTAAGCTCTGAAACCAACTTGTAACACCCTCGAAAATGAACAGAGCAACTAATTTAAAACTTCCAAAATTATACAATAAAAAGAATATAATCTATTTTACAATCATCACTTGAGACACCTCAAAAGAATATTGGATTTAACTTTAACAACTAAAGGGTCAAGTCACGCATAAAGACTAATCAAAGTCGGGGACAAGATTCCAACATATAACGTTCTTTCGTAAATTAAATTAAACCTAAAACTTACTCTAAATGAGAATAGAAATCAAACTCCCAACTGGAGAAAAGCGGATAAAACTTTATATCCCAAAACACGGGTGGGGAGTAATATTCAACCCATAAATCATGGATACAAATCCATTTATACAAAACGTCACCGAAAACTAGGATAATAAAACTCAATACCCAAAGTAACACTTTTCAGTGACGGGGGAGACCCGATTCCATAAAATGTGACGGTACACAAAGTACGCCCATTTTATGTTGTTAAGACTAGTCATATAAACAGAAGTACACGCAAGGGATGTCAGGCTCAGTGGCTTTAAACGTACACCCACGAGATATCAACTTCAACCGCGAAAGGTCCTTACGTTGAGTCCCTCATCCAATGTCGTAATACTTAGCACGTAGGACTTATATCTCAATCTGATGCCTAAACATGCCTCAATGTGGAAAACTAACGTTCCATCATTGGACGTAATGATTCCAAGCGCAAGGGATGTCAGGCTCGGTGGCTTTAAACTTACACCCATGGGATATCAACTTCAACCGCGAAAGGTCCTTACGTTGAGTCCCTCATCCAATATCGCAACCAAAGCTCGAAGTCGAGTTACCAAAACTGGACAATTGTCCTAAAACCCAATCATAATAAAATACCAAGCCACAGGCTCAAAAATTTTCTGGAAATAACAACCGATTTAAAATTTTCTAAATACATCGATAAATGATACATCTTCAATCACAATTTGTTATTTAACCTCAATACATACATTTTTTTCTATACATACAGCCTGTAATAAGAACGGGTGCTACTAAAACCCAATAATAGTCACTATCTCCAAACTGCGGAAGACTTCACCAACTACTTACAATTGCACAAAGCTAAGGCTCAACTCTTCATAGCTGCTAGAACCAAACCCCAACTGGAACCTGATGCACATGCCGACAAATAAAAAGGTTAGTCTTAACGCCTAGTGAGCTCAAGAGTTTTCAACATGAATAAGATATCTTTGAAAAGAGGTTGTGCAGTTTAAATCATAAGCTTTCAAGATGATATGTTTGAACATGAAAACAACTCCTTTTCCAATAATATGCATTTTGGGCAAGGAAACACCAATATAAACGTTTTCAAATCCAAACTACTTCGGGGACAAGATTCCAACATATAACGTTCTTTCGTAAATTAAATTAAACCTAAAACTTACTCTAAATGAGAATAGAAATCAAACTCCCAACTGGAGAAAAGCGGATAAAACTTTATATCCCAAAACACGGGTGGGGAGTAATATTCAACCCATAAATCATGGATATAAATCCATTTATACAAAACGTCACCGAAAACTAGGATAATAAAACTCAATACCCAAAGTAACACTTTTCAGTGACGGGGGAGACCCGATTCCATAAAATGTGACGATACACAAAGTAAGACCATTTTATGTTGTTAAGACTAGTCATATAAACAGAAGTACACGCAAGGGATGTCAGGCTCAGTGGCTTTAAACGTACACCCACGGGATATCAACTTCAACCGCGAAAGGTCCTTACGTTGAGTCCCTCATCCAATATCGTAATACTTAGCACGTAGGACTTATAGCCCAATCTGATGCCTAAACGTGCCTCAATGTGGAAAACTAACGTTCCATCATTGGACGTAATGATTCCAAGCGCAAGGGATGTCAGGCTCAGTGGCTTTAAACTTACACCCACAGGATATCAACTTCAACCGCGAAAGGTCCTTACGTTGAGTCCCTCATCCAATATCGCAACCAAAGCTCGAAGTCGAGTTACCAAAACTGGACAATTGTCCTAAAACCCAATCATAATAAAATACCGAGCCACAGGATCAAACAACCAAATGACTCATTGCCAAAAGCAGTACAATGCGATAAAACGCACACGACCAAACTCCAACACTACTTAAGTTGAAACAAATCATTTTCCCAAAAACAAGTTTATACCATTAACCCCTTTTAAAACGTCTCATAACACAAGGTTAAACATTTCTCCCAAAACACACTAAAAGAGCATTTACACCAAATGACTTATACCCGTAAAATAACTCATTAAAATTGTCAGTGCTTAAGATTTGCCCATCAAAATCCTTGGAATGCGTCTTTTCCCCAAAACCAAAAGAAGTACAACGTCCGAAATATTTACGAGGTTGGGAATGACCAAAACCCAATAACTCACGCGTTGATACTTTCAAAACATCTCATGACACGAACTATGCATATTTCCAACAACACCAAAGTGCATTTCTACCAAATAATTTCCATTTACGCAATGCATTATTAAAACATTTTCCTTAATGGCTTATTTATCAAAATGCCTCAAAAGTCCCAAAATGGGTGTTTCACCATGTTTATAAAACTAAACATTTCAAAATAACCAAAACTTATCAGGTGATCAGTAGTTAACAAATTCACGTAGAACACAAAACACCTTAAAATGAACATTTTGGCATGTACACCGTTTTCACAAATCAACTTGAACTCACCTTGCTAGATTTAGGCTAAATCTAGATTTTACTCCACTTTGAGCTTCCTTGACGAAACTTGAATCCTCCAAGCCAAAACCTAGATCCAAGCATTTTCAACCGTAAATAACCATATTCAACCATATAGAAACATTCCCCAAACATTTTATATCAAAACCTCAACTTATACCCAAAACCCTAATTTTGACCTAACTCCCCCAAAATCTTCCAAATGAAAAATGGAGAAACATAATACTTAGGAAATCATAAATGTTGCATTTATAACTTATTTTAAGGTTTAGAAATGAAAGGGATGCACTTACCACCTAGGTTTGACGAAAACCTAGAAAACCCAACAATGAGTTTGAGGTTGAAGAAGAAGATGGAGATGATGAATCCTTGACCAAAGCTTTCCATTATACCACTTGATGGAGTTTCATCTTCATAAAATACAAGGTTGAGTCAAACATGGGTTAGGGTTTGAAGGGGAAAGAAGGAAAACGATTTTGGAAGAGAATAGAAGAAGTTTGGATGAAAATGAATGAGAAAAGGCTGAATTTCGCGACTTAACAGCAACCTAGGCCCTTTGTGTGACAATGACCAGGGCAATGTCGCCTGGCAATGTCTCTAGGTGCCCCCAGGCTTCTGTTCCTTCTCTGCGACTGTGACAGTGCGACTATGACAGTCGCGGGACCTTTTCTGAGCCTCAAAACTCGATTTTTTCACTACCAAAACTCTCGATACTCCGAGGGACTTTAAACAATACATTTTCCAACAAAACCCCACTGTTTACAAGTCACAGAAATGTATGGGTGACATTTACTTACCAAAAATTTACGGGTGTTACAAATACCTTTTCAAGATAGCGTTCAAATGGCCCTATTCTGCGTTGTTGAGGTTGTTCATGCTGACGTTCAACCTCGCACTGGGGCAACTTATGCCTCAGTTTTGGAGGGTCGTCTCAGTCATTAAGCGACTGACGAGTGAGTGGGGGTCACCGTTCGATGTGAACGACCTCCTTACTGCTTACACCGTGAAGTTTGACGATTTCCACCGTTACAACCTTCACTCTAGGTATCGGCGCGACCGTACCTTGGTCCTTAACACCGAGGTTGTTAGGTGTCAACTAGGGGTGTACAGAAAACCGTCAACCCGTAAAACCCGCCCAACCTAACCCACTAACAATCTAACTAAATCCAACCCGCCAAACAGTTAACCCGCCAATTAAGAGGGTTGAAATTGGGTTAGGCCTAGCTGAACCTGCCCAAACCGCCGCTAATATATATTTTTTATTAAATTATATATATGTATATATATATATATAGAGAGAGAGAGAGTTAGGTTCAAACGAGAACAATATATGTTTACAAGAATACGATAACCAACAAAATCACATATGATTTTACATTAACGCGGGAAAAAAGCCACATGGGCGACTTTGGCCGCGTCTTCAAGTCCGCGTGGCATTTTCACCCGTTAATGTAAAATCATATATGATTTTGTTGGTTCTCGTGTTTTTTTAAATATGTAATGTTCTCGTTTGATCCCCTCTCTCTCTCTCTCCCTCTCTCTCTCTCTCTATATATATATATAAGAATAAAAAAATCTAGTCTGTTTTTAGAAAAATTCCGTCGATTTATTATAGTTTACATTGTTGATTTGTTGAAATATCATATGTATTCTTCCGGTCTGTTATAATTTCTTGTATATAGTTGTATATGTATTCTACACATTTGTTATAGTTTCTCCTATGTCTCCAAAAATCGAAGACAATGGTGAACCAAACATGTATAAAAGTCTATTATGCATGTTAATATGTAATCATTTGTTGAGTTTATGCTTGTCTTTCTTTTTTTTGGCTATATGTATAGGTTACCAACATAGATTCACCACTAAAGAATGATTATAAAGAATCTCGTAGGAGAAAATTTTCGGAATCATTTTTGCAACAAAAACAAATTGATGTGTCGAAGAATATAAATGATGTTGATACATGTTTGGTTGATGAATCTATCAATCCAAAGACTCCCTCATTTCATGTAGTACTTTGGTGGAAAGATAATGCTAATAGGTATAACATTTTTTTTTGAAAAGCATCTTATACCAAACCAAATACCATACAGTGTTTAGCCAAATAAGGCCAGTTTGCCAGCAACAAACAAGGAAAACAAACAGAAAACAAAAACAACAGCTATAGCGCTATTTACACACAACATCAAACGGAGGGAAGCTGCACCGCCCAACCGAAACAACCTAACCTACAACTCCACTGCTACTAACTGAGGTGCGACCCACCACTGTTCACGAGATGCATCCTCCGGTGGTTTGCAGCAACGAACGAGGTTCACGTACATCCAGCTGGTTCGAGTAGCCACTTGACCCAATCGACTCTTGCGCCACTTTTCCGCTTATCGATCCATTCATAACACGAGCGCTGCAGCTCCATGAATCTGTCTTCCATATTTCTTTTGTCATTTTGAAACACTATTTGATTTCGGTGTGTCCAAATCATATATGCCACGCTCCATACCGTTTCTGTCCAAAGTTTAAAACGCGTTCCATTACCTGTCAAATTTTCAGCCATCTTCACGATATCTTGTATAACATTTTGTTTATGATAGCTAAAGATGTTCTTGTTATACTTATATGTACCGTAGCATCCGAATCCGATGTTAGTACTAGCGGGCCATATTTTGGACTCATTTAGAAGCTCTCTGATTGATGCTTTGGACGGTTTTGGATTTCTATTATTCAAACTTTTGAAGTAATTGATTGATGATTTGAAATACTTGATTCTAATACTTAAGAATTTAATTATATATTTGGATGATTGTAATAATTAATAACTTCGTTTTTTATATTTTTAAGTAGTATTTATCGTATCTCATTTTTCAATTTTATGTATACTACCAAACCACTTAATTCGCCCCAACCTGCAAGGGTTGGGTTATACTTTTGAATGAGTTAGGTTGGATTGAGATTTTTCCAAACCATTATAATTAGGTTGGGATGTAAAAATGTCCCAAATCACCTAACTCAACCCGTGTACACCCCTAGTGTTAGGCCATCTAGCATCTACGTTTTGTTGGATGGTGTGTGAAGCGTGGAGTTGGATGGACAGGGGCCAAAATATAATCTATATCTAAGTAGAACCCAAAGGTGCTGACGTGGCTTCCTCTAAAAGCTTCAAACCCATTTTTCTTTTTTCTCAATCATCCACTGCTTACACCTCTTTTCCCTATTTCCCCACTTATTTTTCATCAATTCTTCATTTCTGTTTTCCGTTTAAAAGACCGTTCCCCTCCTCTTCATCTCCCAATCGCTTCATCTAGGGTTTCTGTTTGCTTTTTCCTGACCATCTCCCATATCCCGTGAGTCACAGGTTCACCATGATGGCTCCAGTGGATTAGATACTCAAAATCGCCTGAGCTCTGGCTCTCTCCATCTACCAAAATCGATTTTTCAAGTAATTGTGGAATTAAGTTTTGTTGTCTCTCCTAATCACGGTATTGTTTGTTTGATTTCATGTTCTTTGTTTATATAATCACTTTTATATCAGAGCCCCAATTTGATTTCTCTTCTTTTTGTATGGTCAAACTGATGAATTCAAGTTTGATAGTTTATTGGTTGATCCCCTATGTTCACGGTATTGTTTGTTTGATTTCCTGTTGTTTGTTTATATAATCACTTTTATATCAGAGCCCCAATTTGATTTCTCTTCTTTTTTTATGGTCAAACTGATGAATTCAAGTTTGATAGTTTATTGGTTGATCCCTATGTTCACAAATAAAGAATCAGACTGTTCACCCAAATCCGGTCCATCATATATGTATTTGAATATGTTTCTCTCTATTTTTGGTTTAGTCTCCTTTGCTGGAGTGCTCAATACATTTGGTTGATGTATTTTACAATATACAAACATTGAAAATCTAGGTTAGTGATTTCTTATTCTCTTTGATATTAGGATTTTGTACATTTCATTTTGAATGCTCCATTTGACTATTCATCTGTTAAGTTTTTGTTCATGCTACCGGTTGTTATGTTGCTATTGTGTTCGCCTCTTTCTCAGCATCTATCAGTAGTGTACTTCCTTCTTTTTACTTAAGATGGGATTCTATCGAGGTTTCCTAGATTAATGTTTTTTTTTTACTTCTTTCTTCTTTGTTTCTTAAGGGTTATGATTCATGGAGACTAATCTTGGTGTTTTGGTATCAGGTCAAGAGACAAAAAATACAAACTTGAAGCAGACATGACACTCTTAAACAGCTCCTGGTGACAATCAACTGCAACATAAACCATTTTTTTTTTAGAATCATGGGCCAACATAAGATTTCGACAAAAAGCAATAAGAGGAAGCATGTTAAATTAGATGCTACAAGATGTGAAGGATTAGAAGAGAAAGATGATAAGATTGATAATAATCACGAATTATATATAAGGAGGTGTTTGGTTCCCAACTTCCTCCCTTCTTCTCCATCTCTTCTCACTTTTTTCATATATATTAAATCAATGGGCATCGAGTGTTTTTTGTTTGTGCCAAACCCAAGAGAACCCTGTAAGTATCTTTATCCTTAAAAAATCCAATTTTTTACAATATTTTGATAGGTTTACATGTATTTTCTTATGTTATGATGTTAAACCATGATATTCTATGATATCTAAGCTTTTCCAAAGTTTTGGCTTGGGTTGAGTTTTTTACGGGTGAAGGATGGTAATTTCAATTTGTTTATATTTTGTGTTTTCAGTTGGATTTCAGATCAATGATGAGTATGATGTTTTTTGTTTGTGCCAGACTCATGCGGTTCCCATGTTGAATAATCAAAATCTCATATGACCCGTGTAAGTATCTCCATTCCCATGATATCCAAGTTTTTACAATGTTTTGATTGTTTTATTTTATATATGAACTATATTACATATGTTTAGCTTTAAGAAGAGAAGAAACCAAATTATGTTCAGGTAAGGAAGTGACTATTATATTATTGTAATTTGCATTGCAAGTTTGAGGTTCCAAAGAAAGGCCTTCAACAATATGTGTACAGCTTCAACAACATCCTTTAAGAGCAAAGGTACTATCAAATATTAATTTTTCATATTCTTTTGGATTTCATGAATTATATTTTGTTTGTTTGATGAAGTGCAAGCTAGAGTCTTTTGTTATGAATCATGATCTAGATGTGTTCTATTTGATGATCTTTTCCTATTGATTTTGTGTTATGTTTATCCAAATTCTCTTCAATGTACTTATTTAACTTAAATTCGTCAAATTACTGGTGAATTTTTTAGGAAGAAGAGGAGTTGAAATTTTGTAAATGAGACTTTTTCCTTTTAGTTTTATCGTACATTAGACTTCAACATACTATTTTTTATTAATGCCTCGCACATGAATGACCTAGAAGGATAAAAGCAACCAAATTTACGCCACATCGCTTTTAATTTCTAGGTTTCCTAACATTTGAGCATATTGCTTTAACGAATTTTGGACTCAAGAAAATCAATCCATGTTTTTTGTTTTTGAATTCTTTGAGAGCTTGAACTTCAATTCATTCCCATGAAGACTCTGTAAGATAGATAAAACCAACTTCTCACATTGTTAAATAAATTGATGGTTAGGTTTTCAAAGACTTCCAGAAAATAATTATGTTGTGTGAACCGGCCTTAAGCTGATTGGAACTACCTTGAACAAAATCCAACAAGTTCTGAACATCACTGTCAGTGTTGGTCAAAATGGGAACCAACGTATTTGTTAGCATGGATTGACGGGATACAGATGGACGCTTTCAATATGTATAGAAGGATGAAAACTGCATATAAGGAACTTCTAGATGAGGTTCATAACACCGGTACCAGGGTGGAGGCATGGGGTGGGCCCTAATCAGATGGGAATGAGAGGTAAACAAACCGGATAATATCCCTTTTATTGTGTATGCAAGGCTGCATTTGGGTAAGCAGTGGGCTACTCCATGGCTGTGTAGGAGTTTTTGTCTTTCAAATTCTTTTGTATGCTTAATCATTGCATTAGTCTTGCTTTTGTCTAGGGAGTTATGCCACTGTAACTAAGATGCCAAGGATGATATACACACGTTAAGATATGATACGATCTTCAAGCTAAAATGTTATTTTTTGCTCTGTCCAAATTACTACATTCAGTATTTTAAATCTTGATTGTTCATAGATATTTCTCAAATAAACAATTTTTGTTTGAAGATACAATATAAATATTGTGAATTCTATTTTTAGAGTGTTGAGAGATGAGTAAAAATTACCCTAAAGTGTCGAAATGGTTCACATAATGTGGGACTTCAACAGATGATAACATTTTATCCTCACTCGGAGTATGAATTGGAGTGAATTTAAAATCTTGAATATTGAAATATTACACCTTATATTCCAAGAACAAGAACAGTAGGTACAGTTGGCTTTTTGAAGTCAAACATATTACTTTTCATATGCAAAATTCATTTGCATTTCATTAAAATTATAAAACACCAAATTCTGTCTTGCAGGTGGTATTTTCTAAGAATATAATGCAGTTATCAATCTTTTGAAACTTCAAAGATTTCATATCAAATTTGATTCAAAAGTTAGTTTGTTTTAACTCAAATGCCAAAACTGTGCCTCCGGTTTTGAAACGACGACATTGAAATTTTCGTTGTCTTTTTTTAACAGAGAAGTCGCAAAACACCCCTGAAAAAAGTAGTTGTTCGTGCACAATCGAGTTTATAACATTCGTAGATGTCTATTTATGCAGATTTCACAAGCTCTTGTGTCAAGCTAAAAGAGGAAATAAATTTGATTGTATGTTAATAATATATATATAGACCAATTAGAAAATTATCAAAAGAAATCATTTTCGATTCGAATTATTCTAACCATTTGATAATTGTTTTATGTGTGTGTGGCGGGGGAAGTTAATTGAATACGCATACACTACATATGCTATTTTTCGATTTTCGAGAGACAAAGGAACCTCTGAAACACCACTCTATTAGGAATGTTCAGAAGAATCCAAGATTGCAGAGAGAATTAAGTGATTTTCTATAGTGCTATTAGCCCATCATTGTTTATGTATACAAAATCTGGTGGTTACTTAAATACATTCAATGTATTATTTACTTCATTTTCATTCTTTCACTTTCGTTTTCTTATTTTTCCTTCCATAAAAAAAGTTGAGACATTCGACAATATCATTCTATCTTGATAGAGAACGACTGAGTTTCCAAACCAAGTTTGAATTCACCTACAAATGATACACAATGTGAATTTGTTGAAGAAACAGTCGGAATCGAGTGGAATGTGGAATATGGCGGCTAGAATGTGAATTTGTAATTTGATTCTTATGTTGCTACAGTTTTAGTTGACAATTACAACAATCAATGGTTAAACCCTAAGGAATGTTGGATGGGATTTCAGAATAGGTGCGTCTGTATTGGGATTGTTAGAAGTGTTGCATTCTTTCTAATTAAACAACCCAAAAGAGAAGTGGAGAGCCTATGGTTTCACCTCATATAATTCGTCAAAAACTTCGACTTTGAGTTTTTTCATTACATTAGTTGTCAATTAATAATTACATTTCATTTAACGTTACTTACGTATTTTCTAACAAAAAGAAGTTCGTCACCGTGCAATGTGCGGTGCCACCTAACTCCATTTGACACGCGTAGGTATCTTTATGTGCTCCTTTATTTTTTTGCAGAAATTGAAGGCTTAAGAAGGAAATTGTCAAACCAACTTGCTCTGGTTATTAACCTAATATGCAACTAAATGATACATGTTCATTTGCTTCCTATTACTTTGAATTGTTTATTTATTTTCTTAGATATTAGTATTCACTTTAAAAAAAGAGAACATGGTTATCTTTGTAGAAATATCGTTTACTATCAAGTTTTTTAGCAATAATTTTACCACCCACATTTGACTCAATGTAACATTTCTTAATATTTTGTGGTTTATACTTATAAAAAAATTTTGGCTGGTTATTTTACACTATCATTTACGAGGCATGCAAATCATACTACCTCTCTTAATATAACTCATGTCGTTGCTTATATACATTACATCATACAAATACTTTTATTTATTACATATTGTTTATTTATAGTACGAATTTAAGTGAAATACATTTTTATTGAGACTACACATATCATCACTAGGATGGCTATATGGGCCATAATTTCTAAACAAAATTGGTTTATAGCATATCACTTTTTCATTCCTCTCCATTCATTTCTTTATAATTGCATTTCATTAGTTTTCAATCAATAAATTACGTTTATTTAACAAAAGGTTTCACCACCGCGCAACGTGCGGACCACACACTAGTTTTAATTAAAATGTGACAATCCTATTAATCCAACTATTAGTTCATGGCCTTTATAGGCGCCATAAGTGATCGCCCCTCTTTTCTCCCAAAGGAGGTTATTATTATAGCCGCATGAATCCATTGACTAAATACAAGTGAA
This sequence comes from Arctium minus, assembly GCA_954870635.1. Taxonomy (NCBI): domain Eukaryota; kingdom Viridiplantae; phylum Streptophyta; class Magnoliopsida; order Asterales; family Asteraceae; genus Arctium; species Arctium minus. The sequence goes on along the minus strand of OX941095.1, from coordinate 69,147,441 downwards.
TGGGAGAATGGCCCGCGGCAATTAAGTCGATGTTGTAAGATTTAAAAGTGATAAAGATATTTTTTAAGAATTCATTTAAGATACAATTATTATTCTTTGCTTCAAAGTTAAACATGTGATGAAAAAAATATTAAAAATAATATATATATATATATATATATATATATATATATAGAAACATGTGATATATTGAGAGAGAGATGAGTTTATACAACAACAATATCTATTTAAGAAGATACGAGAACAACAAATCACATACAAAATTATATATATGATTCATGTACAAAATTATGCTATTAAATCGTATTAATATAGTTAATCTTTTAAGAAAGTTAAATAATCAAAGCATACCATAATATTCTATTTTATTTATTTTAATATCGTTATATGTGTGTGTATAAAAGTATTGTTTTTTTTCTTATCGTAAAAGAACAAAAAAATGGCAAATGGCAAAAATGGTTTTTGATTTAACGAAGTTAACGGAGATGTTAGTCAGAAGGACCATGGTCAAGACAAATTGAATACCACAAGGACCAAATCCACAATAAACATAGAATGAGACCAAATCCACAATTCACTCCTAATCTTATTATGTTTTAACAATTGATTAGTTTTGTAAGTTTTAATCATTGGTCAAGATTGGTCCTCATGTGATCAATGAAAAATTAGTTTTTATTTGAACTCGTCCCATATTATATATATATATATAGAGAGAGAGAGAGAGAGAGAGGCTCATTCAAATAGAAACTTTTTATTAGTACAAACTATGCAACCCAATGGTATTTTTATCTATTTACAAATTTCGTATTTTTAGGAAATAACCAACTTCCTTAATTATCTCTCCCCCTCTCTCTCTCTCTCTCTCTCTCTCTCTCACACACACACACACACACGCTCCCTTATCACCATCCACTTCCAGGCTCCGGCGACATCCTGCCACTGACGGCGACCTCCTCCCACTCCGGCGACCTCCACCATTTTCGGCAAGTTTCATATGAGAAAGAATATAAGAAACTTCAAAATTTTCACGATTCATACAAGAAAAAACATATGAAATTCGAAAATATATGATTATTTCGAAAAAAAAAATCAGAATATTCATATAGGAGAAATATATGAAACTTAAAAATCCGATTATTTATACGAGAGAAGAATATATGAAACCATTTTATGAAAAAAAAATTGAAATCGTTAATGAAAATATATGAAGTTATATAAAAATATATGATTATTATGAAATTTTCACGTTTCATATGAGAAAAACATATGAATCTATTAATGAAAATGCAAAAATCCACCGGAGTTTAGAAGGATTCGTCGGAGTTTGGTATCCATTTCGATTTCACTTTCTTGTTCATCATGGTGGCCGAAACTTTTGAGAGAGAGAGAGAGACATGTTCACTTTCTTGTTCATCATTGTGGTCGGATTCTTGTTCAGCATGGCGGCCGGATTTTTGAGAGAGAGAGAAAGACGACGACCGGAATTTTGAGAGAGAAAGAAGGAGATGGCGACTGAATTTTTTAGAGGAGAGAGAGAGATTAGGTAAAAATGAGAAAATTAAGGAGATAATAACTATAATTAGATTAATTTAAATTTTAAAAATTGTTAAAATTATTCCAAAAATGCTCTTTCCCTATTTTTTTAATAAATCTAAATCCTAAAAATTCTCAACCGTTGATTAAAAATTCGGATGGTCTGGATGGGTTTGTAAGTTTGCATTGTTTAAAAAGTTTGCAAATGATTGTCCCCCCCCTCTCTCTCTCTCTCTCTCTCTCTATATATATATATATATATATAGACAGAGGTTCAAGATATATACCCTGATAGTCATTCATCTTGACGGTATACACTTGTGCATACAAGTAATTTGTAACATGCATATGCACAAGTGCATAAAACCAAAAAACACCTTAATTTACTTGTATGTACAAGTGTATACCGTCCAGATGAATGGCTACCAGGGTGTTCCTCAGTTTTCCATTTTTTTTTGTTTTCCCTTGAACCTCCCTCTTTATATATATATATATATATATATATATATCAAATGATAACTAGTTAATCTGTGGTAACCGTGAGATCCAATATGAGTCACTCATTCCATATAATTAATGTTATTCTTAAAATAAAGTAAAAGGATAATTTTGTAATTTAACAATTTTTTATTATAAATAAAATCATTAATTACTCAATCCATAATTACCAAATTGATTACAATTTACCATACTTATCATTTTGAAACGGATGATAAGGCATGCCTCTCCATAATGGTATCACAATGTATCACAGAGGGTATCATATGTGGTATCATAGTGGGTATCACAGTGCATCTTGTATGTATTTTGAGTATCATGCTCATGATCGTTTGAATGTGTATATTTTTTTTAACATTATCGATGTTTTTAGGTATCACATTGTGTATTATAGTTGCATCACAGTGGTATTATAATTGTATCACAGTGCGTCTTATATTTAATTTGGGTATCACATTGATGAATGTTTGGGTATCACACTAATGAATGTTTGTATGTGGGTCTTGAATGCCAGATTTTAGAGAGAGAGAGAGAGAATCATAATACCTAAAATGCCCTTTAGTTTAAAATTAAAGTCAAATTACCAAATATATTAATTTCCTAATTTATTCTTTGATGTGTGGATGAGATTGGATCTCACAGTTATCACAAAATATACAGTTCTCCCTTGAATGACCCCTTATATATATATATATAGTGTTTGGTTCATTTGAGAAATGGTAAATATATGATAAATAGAGAAGTAATCCTAGCTATTCATATGATCAAGATCGGATTTGACTAGTCAAATATTGCGGCTTTGACCGGTCAAAAGTTGCGGCTTTGACTGGTCAAAAGTTGTGGCTATACTAAAAATAGAAGGACAATTTCGTAAATTTTACAAAACACACGGGTTGTGTTCATATATGAACATGTATAATTCACATATGAACTATATGTTCATATATGAACCAGTGCAATTCACAACTAAACTCTTTTAACTGATTCATATATGAACCTTTGTGATTCATATATGAATCAGTTGAACTAACTAACAGATTTATATATGAACCTTTGTGATTCATACAGATTCATATATGAATTCATCCCGTGTATTTTACGAAATTACCCCTCTATCTTCTATAGACCACCCAAGGAATTATTCGGTGCTTCGCGGTCAAAGCCGCAAATGTTGACCAGATGAATGGCTAAGATTATTTTTCTATTTCTCATATATTTACCATTTCTCAAATGAACCTCTCCCTCTCTCTCTCTCTCTCTCTCTCTCTCTATATATATATATATATATATATATATATATATGTGTGTGTGTGTGTGTAAAAGCTTATAAATTGCTACAAGTAGGTGGCACACTTTTTCAAAGCAAAAACTTGGATAAAAAACAAGAGGCCCTTCAATCCAATCACCATGAAACCGTTGATCTTCTCTCCAACCACCACCTTCCACCTCCACTCCTCTCCGGCTACTCCTTCTCATCTTCCTCCCTTTAGTCTTCCCTCAACCGGTATCTCTCTCTCTCTCTCTCTCATTTCTTCTTATATATGTCTATTAATCTATTATATATACTTAGGGTACATGATTAAATGTTGCAATATGATCTTTTATACAAATTCTAAAAGGTTTTTTCTATTTTTATGGTGCTAACTTTGTAATTTATTTTGTGCTACCATCCACCATTTAACTTGAATGCACCATAAAATTCTAAATTTAACCTGAGGGTCAATCGTATAAAAGAATTCGGTGCATGGGCTAATAATTCGTAAAGGATGGTGAAACATCACGTTATCAAATTGGTTGTAAAGATTGTACTTTTCCCTTTTTTTTGCCTACGTTGATGAGCAAGCTTTAGTTGTTATAGGCCTCCGCCACTGGTGTCTGAGAAGTGAAATCTCGAAAATTTAGATGCATGTTTTAGCCGATGGATTGATAATATTGAATAAAATCAAGTGTTACAGACATGATGACATCGATTATTGTGGTATTTTTCAAATACCAACTAATAAATAAAAATTCACTTCAATGTTCTTCTTTAAAAAAAATCAAATTTTGTAATATTTTCTAGATGATTATGACAAGATCCAAATCCATCCTATTGAAAATAAAAATTATAAACTTCTGGAATATATATTTTTATTCAAAAAACCATATGTATTCAGCAATTAATTTAAGGTATATGAATCAAAAATCTAAATATTTAAGATGTCACATCTAATCTATTAAAATAAACTTTCTGGAAATACATTGCTTTACATTAAAATGAGACAAATTATGTTATATTTTTGTGTCTTCTATGTTTTTATTTATATAATTGTATCTAAGATAAAAATTAATTAATATTCAATATATATGTCTAATTTCAGGCAGTGTTATTAATTTCCGATGCAATGCCCTATCGAAGTCTCATAAACAAGGTATTTAATTTTAATACAAATTATATTTCAAATCCCACAATTAATATGTACATCAATTTTTTCAATAACATCCTGCTAAAACTATCCATTTTCATATACAAAATACAATGTCAATTTTGTTAGTTATATTACGGGTTCGTTTGGCATATACTAAGGGGCTGTTTGTTTACCTCTTAATGGTTCCATTAAGAGGCAACCTCTGAATCGTTAAGAGGTAAATCTTGTTTGGCAAAAAAAGGGTTGCCTCTTAATGGTTCCAAAATCCTCTTAATGATTTAGTATCCTGACCCTCCCTTAACCATTAAGAGCCTTGATTTCATTATGAACAATTAGCAAACAACCATATTTCATTTTACACAATATCACAAAAACCTCTTAATCATTCAGACCACTTAATCATTCTGCACTAAACCATTCAACAACTGCCAAACAACCCCTAATTCATAAAATTATCTCAACAAAATTGTTAATTATAACAAAGAAATAAAATAAAATAATTTATTTAGTTGTTTATTTTTGACAATTTACTCCAAAATTGTATATCTTCTCTTAGATGGTGTGTATTCACGTTATTGGCAACCAAAAATGAAACATAGAATTTGGAGACAATATATGTGTATTCGGGAGGACATCATGGAGGATGATGTGGATGCAAATAAGGTGTTACAGTGTTACTTTTGCACTTCATATTTATTTAGACCTATAGATATATCTCTTGTATCTAATGATTTTGTACTAACATCGATCATTGTTGTGGTTGATGTTATATATGATGTATTGATTGTTTGTGAAGATTTTGTATACGAGAGACGAGATCAAGGGGTTAGTAGAGAAAATCAAAGCCATGTTGGTTTCGATGGATGATGGAGGGATAAATGTTTCTGCTTACGACACAGCTTGGGTTGCACTCGTGGAAGATGTTAATGGAAGTGGTCGTCCCCAGTTCCCGTCAAGTTTGGAGTGGATTGTAAATAATCAACTCCCTGACGGATCCTGGGGCGACCGTTTGATTTTTTTGGCTTATGATCGGCTCATTAGTACGTTGGCATGTGTGGTCGCATTGACATTTTGGAACATTCATCTCGATAAACGCCAAAAAGGTAATTATTTTATGTTGTTACTGGTAGATCTCATGCAGCGTGCAATATATGAATGAAAATTGATCCCGTTGATTCTAGGAATACCTAAGAACTTCCAAATCGAATTAATAGGAACTAAAATTTGGGATGAAAATTGTAAATCTCTGTATTCAAGCTCTGACCATCCAGATTACACAAGAAACACATAAATAAGAAGGCGAAAACGAAATGGGCTTGGAAAAGACTATGGGATGAACATAAAATCCCCAACGAAAAATGTAAAAATTGGCAAAAACACAAAAGTGTCCAAAAACATGCTTAAACAACGTTTTTAGTAGGGGTGTTCATCTAAACTGTCAAACCGCACAAACCATCCACACCGCACGTACCGCAAAGCGCGGTTTAGAATTTCAACTGTGTGGTTTGTGGTTTGGACTTTTTAACAAACCACACTATGCTATGCGGTTTTGAGTTATCAAATTGTGGTTCAAACCGCACCACACAACATATTATATATATATATATATGTATATATGTATATATTTTATATATTACACACATATATGTATATATAGACAAATTGCAATATTTATGTAATATGTATTTTTAAAGACGTGTTGAATATTTTTATTTTTTGGATATATGTCACGTTATCGTTGATTTTAAAATGAGGTTTTAATCTTATAATTATTGGATTGTAGGTGTAAAATGTGTTAGATACAAACCGCATCGGTTTGCGGTTTGGAAAAAATGCTCAAACAGTATATGTGGTGCGGTTTGCAATTTTGCCCTAAACCACACCAACCCGCACCGCGAATACCCCTCCTAGTTTTTAGGCGTCAAAAATTCTATAGGCCCTTCAAGCTTCGAATTGACTGATCATAGTATGAGAGAAGAAAGACTTGATGAATTTTTATTAACATCTATGAAGGCTATTTATACATACATTTGCACCTCGTTGAGAGGGAAACAAATCAACCTATTTAAGACTATTAAATAAAAAATATTGAGAAAAATAATTTTAAACAAAAAGGATGTTACAATAATAATGAAAATGATCAAAATCAAGGATTGGAATCTTTGATTGAATCATGAGATTCGGTGGAGATATTGTCTTTATCACGCCCCCTCAAGATGGACGTCCTTTGGCAAAGTCCAATCTTGGCAAATAATGTATAGAAGCGAGATTTAGGTAATGGTTTGGTGAGGGCATCTGCTAACTGATCATCACCGGGAATATGTTGAACTCGAATTGTGTTGAGTTGTACTTGTTCACGAACAGAGTGAAAGGCCAATACGAGATGTTTCATGCGAGAAACAGGATTGGCGGAGTAGTGTGTGGCACCAAGATTATCACAATAGATAGAAGGTTGATGTGTTGGGGTAATCCCAAGCTCGATAGGCAAGGAACGTAGCCAAAGTACTTCAGCTGTTGTATCAGCAATTCCCTGAAATTCTGCTTCAGTGGAAGAACGAACTAAGAGTGGAAGAACGAGCTAAGTGTAACACCCTAAAATTTAGAGTAATTTAAAATTTGAAAATAATATGACGTCTATAAATGGAGTAAACCACCCAATTGGGTAAATGTAATTTAGCGTTTACAAAACCTGTAGAAAAATACAAAAATCGACAACAAACTAATATAAATAAGTTACATCTAGATTATATTGGTTGTCAACCCAAATTCCTAAAATGTTAAAAATCGTTTGCACGCCAAGACTCCAAATATATCTATCATCCTAAAAATGCCTCAAACACCCACACTCATCTCTCAAACCTTGGGAGACCCACCGCTAAGGGAGCCTATTTACATGTCATTTGAGAAAAAGTGTTAGGCTTAACGCCTAGTGAGAACATACAGTTTATATCAATGCTTTAGAAATAATTTAAATGAAACAATAAGAAATCTTTCATATAGTTGGGTTATAAAAGGGTAACAACCACATAACGACCTTTCGGTCCAAAACACATCTTGTGATAACGGGGGAGACCAGGTTTCCAAGGATCGTTGCGGAACACAAAAGTAAGCCACTTTTCGAGTTATTGAGCTCACCATACTAGGATCAAGACCACGATCGTCGACCCGTACTCAGATGTGGGGGAGGGCACCCAATGATCCTAATCATGCTCATTCACTAGGATTTATATTTATGACCCACGACTAGTATCCGGTCCCACATAACCATACCAAGTTGTCTTCCTAGGGTCCAATGTCTCTACTAGTTACAAACGGGAATTATCCCAACAATTAAGCCGAATCTATACCTATAGATCCACTAGTAATAGTCTAAAGCTTGTCACCATTTCATTTGTGACTGAAACCATAATCACACATATGGTTTACATCAATATTCCTATAAAATTATTTGCCCGTCTTCTCAAAATAGACCTACCATTTATTAAAGACTTGTCAATAGACACCATTTAATGCCAATAGCCAATCATACTTCCCATTTTCCAAAATATTTTTATTAAGCAAACTCCAACATACAATAAAACCATAAACATGGTTAAAATGCATTTATTCCCACATTCCACCACAAGTGTGTAAGACCAAACATATTCATAGTTCCAAAACACATAATACTCCATCATATCTCAAAATAGTATGAAACCCTAAAAATCTCCAAAATATCAAGTTAGGTCAAATCATTTTTAGCAACAAAAACATAAAAAGGAGATGATTAGAAGTCTAAAAGTTATTTTGACATGTATAAGGTTTTAAAAAGGTAAGGATGAACTTACAATGTAGAGTTTTATAAAAACTACCAAACCGTAGAAGTAAGAGGTTCCTTTTTCGACTCCGAAAGCTACTGACACCCGCACCATCTAATCCACAATAGGTGATCTCGATCTTATCGAGACCCCAAGAGCCCCAAGGCCCAAGGCCCTATCTTTGAGATTTAATATGTATATTTCATGTCAAAGAGAGTCAACTAAGAACACCACACTCCAAGGCCCAAGCAATTAAATGATTCATTTAATGCTCATTGATTGGAGTTTATTAAATGTTCTAATTTTTATTTTGGCTCCTGTATGGGACAAGGTTTCTCCTCTAATTTTTTTACCACTTAGGGGTCACAACCACACAGATACATACAGAAATCATAAGTGTGTTATTCTTACCCAAAATTTGGGCGTTACACTAAGGCGCGTTGCTTCTTGGAGCTCCATGAAATTGGATTGCGACCAAGATAGACTAAGTAACCAGTGGTAGAAATGTAGTTATCTCTGTCTGGAGCCCAATTTGCATCTGTAAAGGCGTGTAGTCATAATGGAGAATTACGGTAGAGTTGAAGACCATAATGAGAAGTACCATTTAAGTAGCATAGTAATCGCTTAAGAGCAAGTCAATGATCATTAGAGGGACAATGCATATATTGTGGGAGTTTGTTGACAGCATAGGCAACATCGGGACGGGTGAGAGAGGTATTGTAAGCTGCCAAGGATGGCTCGATAATTTGTATGGTTGGGAATTGGTGGGTTCATGGCATAAGTGATGGGAGGACTTAGAGCGAGGGGAGTGGATACTGGTTTTGAGTCATGCATGTTATATTTCACTAGCACGTCATAAATGTATTTGGTTTGGTTAAGAAAAAGTCATTGGTTATTAGGGACGACTTCAACACCTAGAAAATAAGAGATGGGATAAAGGTCTTTGAGGGAGAAGCGATGAGCGAGAGTATAAATGAAATTAGTTAAGTATGAGGGAGAAGGCCAGTGACAATAATATCATCGACGTAGACTAAAAGATAGATTGTGGCATTACCATGTTGGTATAAAAATAGTGATGGATTGGAGATGGAGTTTTGAAAACCAGAAGATAGAAGGAAGGTTTTAAGTTCTGTGTACCAAGCTCTTGGTGCTTGTTTAAGGCTGTAAATAGCTTTGTTAAGTTTACAAACACGGGTAGGATATTCTTTGTCGATAAATCCTGTGGGTTGAGACATGTAAACACTCTCGATAAGAGTAACTTGAAGGAACACGTTGTTAATGTCGAGTTGACGGAGAGACCAACCACGACAAACAGCTAGGGATAGAATGAGGCGAACAGTAGTAGGTTTTACGACCGAGCTAAAGGTTTCGGAGTAGTCAATGTCGGGACGTTGGTGAAAGCCCTTTGCAACAAGTCAGACTTTGCACCGTTCAATGGAACCACCTGAATTATATTTGATGTGAAATACCCATTTACAACCAACGACATTTTAAGAATCATGAGGAGGAATGAGGTGCCAAGTGTTGTTACGGGTAAGGGAATCAAATTCAAGTTGCATGGCTTGACTCCATGTTGGGTCTTTGAGAGCTTTAGTGGCATTTGTAGGTGCGTGAGGAGGAGGGAGAGAAACATGGTTAATATATTTAGGAATGGGTTTGATGATGTTATTGGTGAGACGAGTAATGATGGTACGGGTTGGTATAGGTGAGGATGCAATGGAGGAATATGGTGTACTTTGATGGGATGGAGTGGGTTACACAGTAAAAGGAGGAGAAACGAAATTATGTGAGGGTGAAGGAGGACTATCATCTAAAGTGGGTGAGTGAGTGATGGAAGATGGTGTTGGTGGTTGGTTGGGGTGACATTAGTGTTGCAAAGAAGAGGTAAAGAAATGGTGCACCGTTCATGAGTATTTATATTGGGGGAGGTGGATGGTGCGGAGCATAGAGTAGAACAAGGAAATTGTGACTCAATAAATTTGACATGGTGAGAAGTGTAAACTTTGTTGGTTCTTGGATCGAGACAATAATATACAAGGGGTGGATTTAGGTTGCATTTTGTGGGTGTTGTGCGACTTTAACCATGGATAACAAAGACAACCAAAGCTTCGAAGTTTGGTGTAATTAGGTTTGGTATTGAAGAGTTTGAGGTAGGGAGAGGAATGGTGGAGAGTAGGAGTAGGGAGACGATTGATTAAATATGTAGCCGTTGTAAAAGCATGGGGCCAAAAATTAATAGGGAGGTTGGCATTTGATAAAAGTGTGAGACCCGTTTCAACAATGTGACGGTGTCGTCGTTCGGCGTACCCATTATGTTCGGGTGTATGGGGTGGAGATTTGAGATGAGAAATGCCATTAGTTAAGAGATTAGGAGTAAGTTTAAGATATTCTCCGCCATTGTCAGAGAATAATTGAATAATAGGACGATTAAAGAAATTTTCAACTAGAGCAAAGTGGAAGCGGTGTCCGATTTTTGTTTGAGGGGGTATAACCAAATATATTTTGTAAACTGATCAATGAAAATGACATAGTATTTAAAATTATCATATGAAAGGACAGGAATCGTCCAAACGTCCGTAAACATTAGTTCTAACGAAGCGGTAGAAGTAAGAGTAGATTGGGAGAAGGGTAGTTTATGACTTTTATTAATGTTGCAAGAATTACAACAAGACTGAAGTGAGGGAAAATTTAATGGCACTTGACTCCGTAGGGTTTTAATACTATCAATAGAGGGGTGACCTAAACGGTGATGCCAAGTGGTGGAAGGAATGACCATGCTTGAGTGAACGAGAGGAGGTGACATGCTCCATTCATAGATACCCCCGTTAGTTGTCCGTTGGAGGATAGTGAGGCCCGTCGAACGATCCTTAATATAGAAAGAAGTAGGTAATAATTCAACAAGAGCATTATTTTCCATGCATAATTGAGAAACGGGGAGAATGTTTCGGGATATAGATGATACAAATAAAACATTAGTAAATTCAAATAATTTATGAGAGGTAGAGAGACAGAGAGAAAAAACCAATATGAGAAATGTCAAAGAGGAGCCATCACCAATGGTGGCAGTGGTGTTGCCATCGCTTACCATGATGAGAAATTGGTTGAGAATAAAATTGATCGGTGCTCTGATACCATATGAGAGAAGAAAGACTTGGTGAATTTTTACTAACAACTATGAAGGCTATTTATACATATATTTGCACCTTATTGAGAGTGAAACAAATCAACCTATTTAAACCTATTAAATAAAAAATATGGAGAAGAATAATTTTAAACAAAAAAGATATTACAATAATAATGTAGATGATCAAAATCAATGATTGGTATCATTAATTGAATCATGAGATTGGTGGAGATATTGTCCTTATCACATAAGTCTGAAACAAAGTCTCGTAACAAAAGTTATGCATCACCTTTTGTTATCCCGATCATGGGCGTCCAAGAACAATAGGACATGTTCCTCCACGCCATGTCCCGCATCAAGATCGAACCAAGTATATGGATTGGTGGCGTAAGTTGTAATACATAAATAAGACCTGTAAACATAATACCATCACTTGCGTATGTTGCTAAAGTGATATGTGATGAAAATTCGTGACTAATGTCGTCGTGTTTTATACAGGAGTGAAATTTCTGAAAGAGAACATAAGCAAAGTTGAAACTGAGAACGAAGAACATATGTTGCACGGTTTTGAAGTAGTGTTTCCTTCAATTGTCGACATTGCAAAGAAGCTCAACATCGAAGTCTCAGAAGATTCTCCGGTCTTGAAAGAAATCTACGCAAGACGGAACTTGAAGCTCGCAAAGTCGGTACTAATTATTTATAGTTTACACACCCTTATTTTTTTTCTGAAACTAACACTGTAAACAACCATAATGGATGTTTTTGTGACGAAAAGGATACCGAAGAACATAATGCACAAAGTCCCGACAACTTTACTTTATAGCTTGGAAGGAATGCCAGATTTGGAGTGGGAAAAACTTGTAAAACTTCAGTGCAAAGATGGGTCATTCCTGTTATCACCATCATCCACTGCTTTTGCGTTCATGCAAACTAATGATGAAAATTGTCTTCAATATCTCACAAATGTTGTGACAAAATTCAATGGTGGAGGTGTGTTTTCATGGGGGGTTTTGGATCATTTTTGTTGTTCTACTATATATGTTATCTTATCTTCTTCTTGTTCATGATCATGATGTAGTCCCGAATGTGTACCCGGTGGATATTTTTGAACGTATGTGGGTCGTTGATCGCCTCCAACGCCTTGGGATTTCTCGTTATTTCAAGTCAGAGATCGAGGGTTGTCTTGAATATATCTACAAGTATGCAAATCTATTAAAAAACCGTCCATTTAATTTGTCTACAAAATTTATGGTTTTTACATCTCTAAGAAAGGCTAGAAATTGAAATGATCGAACGAAATTCAGATACTCGACTAAGGATGGGATCAGTTGGTCGAAAAACGGGAATATGCAAGATCTTGATGACACTTCGATGGGATTTAGGATTTTGCGAATGCATGGTTATGATATTTCTGCAGGTTACTTCAAATGCATGAACTTATATAACAGGTTCAAACGAGAAGTTGATCAATTTGCGAGAAGGCAAGAAGTTTCAATATCATATATAGACGTTTAATCGTACATGCTTAAACACACCCAAAGAATAATCATATATATGATATTGAAAATTCTCGTCTTCTCGCAAATTGATTAACTTATATGCTCCAAAATTCAATACGTTAATTGATGATGCTTCTAGTGATGCATTTAAAATTAATTAACGAGTTTTTTTTTTTTTTTTTTGCGACAGATGTGTTTGGACAATTCGAAAAAGATGGCAAATTTGTGTGTTTTGTCGGGCAAACAACGCAAGACATCACCGTAATGTTCAATTTATTACGGGCATCGCAGGTGCTCTTTCCCGGAGAGAAAATCCTTGACGACGCCAAAAAGTTTTCTTATAAATATTTGAAGGAGAAACAATCATCGAACGAGTTCCTTGATCAATGGATAATCGCCAAGGACTTGCCGGGTGAGGTATGCAAAAATTAAAACATTCCCCGTAATTGTTGGAAAACCTATATTAATTGTGACATACATATATCACTACAACCAAATTGGGTTTATAAGACCCCATAAAAATTTAAGTGTCTTAATAGGCCGCTTTATACGACATAAATTATGAGACAAAAAAAAATAAAACGTCCTATCTAAAGCGTTGTAATAAGCTTATACGACATTTTTGGCATTTTAAAAAGATTTTTACGACTTTTTATAATAAAAAAAACAACCTTAATTAATTGAAAAAGTGTTTTATAAAGATGGATTTATAGAAAGTGTCATATAAAAAAGTTAATGCGTCGTTTTGTACTAAAATGTCCTAAAAAACTTGTTAAGACGCCCAAAATCGTCCTATAAATTTATTACAACGTCTTTAGATAAGACACTTTGTTTTTGGTCATATAAATGAAGTCTTAATTATAAAACAGTCTATTAAACGCTTAGAAATTTGTAGCGTCCTATAAACCCAATTTTGTTGTAGTGTATATTCATTTAAAACTTATGATGACGATCGATATATTAATTTAAACCTAAAATCAACAGGTGGGATACGCGCTAGACGTACCATGGTACGTGAGCTTGCCTCGACTCGAGACAAGATATTACTTGGAGCAATACGGAGGCGAGGACGACGTATGGATCGGAAAAACTTTATACAGGTAATATTACTTATTACATGATCATAACTTATAAAAATTTAGAGAAACAAAAACTTTACCAACACCTTTCGATTTAGTCGATGGATGCCTACCATTACGAAACCAACTTTTACAATGAAATCGATTGAAAAACGAAGTTGGAACTCTAAAATATTCGTCGACGATACAATTACACTAGTCATTCTAAAACATAAAATCAAATAAAAATAGTAAAAAAAGGGCAATACTAATGGCACCCTTATTAATGTCAAAATCTGGTCAATTCATGCATTGGTAATGTAAAAAGCAGGTTTTGATGTTGATGTGTACGAAAAGAAAATCATTTATAAGGGTGTCATTAGCAAAATATAGGGTGTCATTAGTCTCCCCTAAAAAAATATTAGTTGCTCAAAGTCAAGACCATAATAGATCGTCAATTTATCATGCCTCTAAGTACACACACACCTATATATATATATATATATATATATATATATATATATATATATCACTGTTCTAAAAAAACTCGCCGCCATGGCGCCATGACACCAAGGCTTGTGTCTCATGCCACGTTAAGCTCGTGGCACGCTATGGCCTAATGCGCAGTTTTTGTAATGCAATATTTGGTATTTTTTATGTTTTTAATGTCTTATTTGCGGATTTTTAATATATATAACCTAATTTAACTTGTTTATTACTATTGACTCATTGAATAACACGCCAAAACATATGTTTTTATATATAATATTATATATAAATTAGAAATTTGACGCCATAAGTCACGCCTTGAAAACGCCAAGGCTTCGCCATGGCTCCTAAGGCTTGAGGCTTGGCCTCGCCGCCATGCCACACCTCACGCCATTTAGAACCTTGATATATATATATATATACATATATGATCATATTCAACCTGTTTACAACATACAGGATGAGGAATATTAGCAATAACACATATCTCGAAATGGCAAAATTGGATTACAACAACTGTCTGGCAATGCATCAGCTTGAATGGAACACTATGCAGCAGTAAGTTTGCAATTTTCTTTAAATAATTCCAACATTTTATAAACGTTTATGTGATTAATTAAAGATGAATATAACCAGATGGTATGTGGATTTCGATATCGGACGGTTTGGGATGAGCAATAACACAAGTCTTTTGGTCGCGTACTACCTGGCTGCAGCCAGCGTATTCGAACCAGAAAGGTCCAAGGAGCGAATTGCGTGGGCTAAAACAACCACATTAGTCGACACCATCTCATCGTTCTTTGATTCACAACGACTCTCGAACGAGCATAGAAGGGATTTCGTCAACGAGTTCAAAAACACACCATCATCACTTCGTCTTGCCAAGTGTGTTTTCTTCTCTATATTTTAGGGTTCAAAAGAATTAGTGACAGACCATTTTTGGCGTCGCAATTAATAGGTTTTCCCGATGGCTTATTTTCTATCTTGAACACAGAAACGCATGGCATGGGTTATTGGTGGAACTCCAGGGAACATTGCACGAGTTCGCGTTGGACGCGCTCGTGGCTCATAGTAGAGACATCCATCCACAACTTTACCATGCTGTAAGATCGATGTATCTTTGTTGAATTCTTTTGTGACGCCTTATTACTACTAGAAAATTGGGTATCTTCGAAACACATTTTAGATATAATATGCAAAAATAAGTTTTCTAAAATTATGGATGGATTTTTGATAGATTTAGAACGGAAAATGTTCTGTCGAAGGTTTTAGACAGATTTTCAACAGGGTTCCATCGAAAATGATCCGTCTAAAACCGTCGAAAAATTTCATCGATAATCCGTCGAAAAGTATTCCATTAATTAAAAATTATTTTTTTTTCAAATCAGTTGAAAAGTATTTAAATAATTAAAAATTAATTTTACTCCAAAAAAATTTCATCGAGAAAAGATGTCGATAATCCACATTTCCTACGGAAACTTCCGTCTAAAATACCCCTTTGTTTTGTAGTGCATAGGATGTCGCTAAAAATCACTAATGATCGTCTTTTTCGCTTGGAATTAGTGGGAGATGTGGCTGACGAGGTGGCAAGAAGGAGCGGATGCGATAGAAGGACAAGCGGAATTGATGGTGCAAACAATGAACTTGATCGATGGTCGATGGATATCGTTGGAACTCTTCGCCCATCCTCAATATCGACAGCTTTCAACCGTCACTAATAACCTTTGTCTCGAAATATCCCGATATAATAACTCGAAGGTATACGGACGAATTAACTCACACATATTTATTCAATTGACATAACGAATATTTCTATATTTTGTAGGGGAATTGTACCATATGCTTCAACGGTGAAACTGTGAACGCAAGAAGCGAGCACATAATGCAAGAACTAGTGCAACTCGTATTCAGCAACTCACCCGATGATCTTGATCGAGATTTGAAGCAGACGTTCCTAACCGTGGCGAAAACTTTCTACTACAAGACCTACTTTGATCCAGAGACAATAAATGTTCATATCTCCAAAGTATTGTTCGAGAATGTAATATAGAAATCCTATAATAAATTCCATAATTATTAAATAACATATTCAAAAGTAATCTATATCTATATCTATACTATATTAAAAAACAGAGATAAAAAACTCTTAAATACAACTTATTATGCATAAGGTACCATCATTTTATGCAAGATTTTGAAAATCTCTTAATTTACAAGTATCAAAGCGCAAGATACGTATTACTACTGAGGCTTCTAACACCCACCAATTTGGTATGTGCAGTGTCTTCCTTTTATGCAGACATTTCCATGTATCACTATTAATTAATATATTATATTACTATAAATTTGTTTTAATTATATTATTAAATATGTAATTGGTTATTTTTTCTAGATGTCATTAAAATATATAAGATAATCATTGAATTATAACAAAATACTTAATTTTTTTATATAAAAAACATTATATTATTAAGCCTAAATTAACAAATTTATAAAAAAAAACATTATCACTTTCTCAAAACCATCCAAAATTGTACTGTAAATCGACAAAAAAAAACAAAAAATAAAATAAAACATTAAAATCATGATGTATCTTCACTACATTGCGCGAGTATGCTTCTAATATCATAAAAAGGGTATCCGAATATATAATCTTCAAGATATCATTACATGAGAACAAAGTAAAATAAGTCCAAACGAGGTCTCTCTTGACAAAATTGGTTAGCGTCCATATAATTTGTTTAGTGAACATTTGAATACCTATTGAACAATTTATATATTTTTTTGACCGATTTTTTTTTTTTTGGAAACGGCAATGCATTAAAAAGTCAGCTAGACAGGAACTAGCGGAAGAAATTACAAAGACCCAAAGAGGAGAGGTTCTCCAGATAAAATACGTCTTTCAAACTCGCCTTTTGGCTAATGTTTTAGTTTTATCTATTTAGCCAATAGAACAATACAACAATATTGGTTTTATATTACGCCTAAATTGTCTGTGTCCTAAAAAAATACTTTATAGAACTTAAATTTATAGAACTAAACCGAAAATGTCTTATATAAAAGTGTTACAATAGGTTTATAGGACGCTTTTAGGCGTTTCAACAAGTTTTTCTGACGCTTTTAAAATAAAGTGTCATATTAGCTATTTTTTACGACACTATTTGAAAAGGTGTCATATAAACACAAGGTCCTATAAAAAGATTGGTTTATAAAACACTTCTCAAAAGCGTCATATAAAATAGCTAAAACGATAATTTATTTTGAAATCGTCCTAAAAAACTTGTTAAAACGATCAAAAACGTCCTATAAATTAAGCACCACAAAACAAAGGGGTATCCCCGTCGAAAAAGTGGGTTTTCGACGGATTTTCAACAAAGTTTCCCGACGATAAAAGTTTGGTCAAAAAACAAACTTTTCAAAGGATTTTCGACGGAAATTTCGACGAATAGTTTTCATCGAAAAATCCATGAAGATTGCGAAGGAATTTAGACTGGGATTTTCGACAGGCCTTCGAGGGATTTCTTCATGGGATTTCCAACGGAATAGATTTTCGACTGAATTGATTTTTGAGGCACCTTCGACTGAGTAGATCTTCAAAGCATCTTCGACGAAGGAATTTTCAAAGAATTTTCGACTGAACTCGATTGGTCGTAGTTGACAATCTTCGACGGATTTTCATGGGATTTTAGATGGATTTCCATCGAAAATTGTAAGATTTTTTTCGAAGGAAAATTTAAATATGTATTGTGTATTTATAGTACCTATATATACTACACAGCTTCACATATAGATAAATCACAAACTAAACATGCATATCAAAAAAACAATACCATTTCAGGCCATTCTACACAAGCACAAACCAATGGGTGATATATAATATATGTATGACATAAATAACTTATTTATGTCTACATATATATCACACTCAATTAACTTATTTAAAATAAGCATATTAACCAAGCTAGAAATTAAAGGGTGAATTCAAGACATTAGCTTAGGGGCTGTTTGTTTACCTCTTAATAGTTTCATTAAGAGACAATCTCTGAATCGCTAAGAGGTAAATCCTGTTTGGTAAAAAAAAGGGTTGTCTCTTAATAGTTTCAAAATCCTCTTAATGATTTTGTATCCTGACCCTCCTTTAACCATTAAGAGCCCTGATTTCATTATGAACAATTAGCAAACAACCATATTTCATTTTACACTATATTATAAAAACATCTTAATCATTCAGACCACTTAATCATTTTGCACTAAACCATTCAGCAACCGCCAAAGAGCCCCTTACACGATTAAACTCAGGGCCGTATCTGGGGGAGGGCGGGCCGGGCGTACGCCCAGAGCCCACAAAAATTAGGGGCCCAAAAATTTTAAGTATATAGTAGTAGTTTAATAAAATTAGTAATAAAAGAGACACAAATTGTTTTTAGTATATAAATGGGTCTAAAAAGGAATTTAATATTATATTAACCATTAAAGGCCCAAATATTTATTAGATAATTACATTGGAGAAGAAAATATGTAAAAATTAAAATTTTCGTTTCTTTTATAATATTGTCTATTGTTTCTCAAAGTTTTTTATATAGTGGGAAAGTCTAAAACAACTTCTTTTGAATCTTGATTATTCCATCACATAATTCTATTTTTGTTTTAGTATACAGTAAATTTCTTGTTAGTAACTAAGAAACCCCTTTCTTTAAAAAAATTATCAATCATATGAGACGACCCAACTTAGATATATTTTAGGATTTTATAACTACCTTGTTTTCATACATTATTGACTATTTATTACCTAATATTGAGTGTATTAATCTTAAGTCATGATCTCCTATATAAATTAAGAATCAACGCTTTTGATTATGAGAATGATGATTTGGAAAAGTTTGTTTTAACCCCAACGTTGTGTTCTTGAGTCTTTTTTTACGAAGTAAAGGAAGGAAAAGTAGGGAAAAAGGAAAATCTTGTGTTCTCGAGTTAATTGAGAGAAAGGAAAAATCTTGTGTTCTCAAGTTTTTTAAGGAGGAAAAAAATGAATGTTGATTTTCCTCCCAAATGTGAGAGGAAAGAAAAATAAAGAATTTAGAACAATTAAATATATTTAAAAAATCACACATATACCCATCAATTATAATCCACTATGAAATAAATAAGAGTATATTTGTAAAAATAACATATTTTTTTCTTTTTCCCTACTCAAGAACATTAAAAAAATTCTTCCTTCCCAAATTCGAAAAAATATCGTAACAGTTTAAAATAGTGATGAAAACCATTAATATGAGGTGACATGTAAAATAAACTGATTTATATTGATTTACAAAATGTTACTCCGAATAGTCAATATTGTGACCCCAAATGATGTCAATCTATATACTAAAGATATATCATAGAATGATTTTAACCCTACAACAGATTGACGATGCTATGTAAAATGTGATGGTAGATAATATTAATTTAGAAATCATTATTGATTGATTTTGCGTCTAGAAATACTACGAAAAACGGTTATATATAAAGTATTAGTATTTCTTCAATTCAATGTTATCTTTGATGATAAAAAAAAATACATTAATATTTTTTCTAACTTATCGAGGGGCCCCTTTTTTAATCTCGTCCTGGACCTATAAAATGTCAGGAACGACCCTGATTAAACTAACACACAATATAATCTTTTAGACCATACAATTAATATGCAAGTGATCGAGCAATTAAGGGAATATCCGTCTAAACTCCACCTCCCCATATCTGTGATGCCAAGTCTGTACCACAAGAACAATAAAATATCAATCTATGATGAGATGGTTGATTTCCTACTTAAAACAAAGCTTACTTACTTCGAAAATCAATGACGGATTTCTGACATAACGTATTAAAAAATATTTTTTTAATTAATCTTAGAAATGTGTCAGAAATCCATGGAAATGTGCGTTTGGTTTGCGGGAATGGATTGGATTTCAAGTAAGGATTTGGATTTGGATTTGGAATGATTTGGATTTGGGGGGATTTGGATTTGGATTTGGGAGAATTTGAAATCCCTTCATGTGTTTGGATAAGAATTTGAAATCCATCAGGCTTTAGAATCCATCAGATTTGGATTTCAAATCCAGGCTCATTGCAACGGATTTTGAAATCCATCATGTAAGAGATTTTTAAATGGTCAACGGATTTCAAATCCGGTCAACGAAATTCATTCCTGCAAACCAAACGCAGGATTGGAATGGATTTGAAATCCAAATCCATTCCAATCCCACAAACCAAACGGGACCTAAGGGTGCGTTTGGTTTGCGGGAATGGAATGGAATGGATTGGATTTTGTAACACCCTTAAATCTGGAAATAGCAACTTATTAAAAATTTACTAAATACATCAATAAATAAGTCATCTTCAACCACAAATTATGACTTAACCTCAATACAACCATTCATTCTATACAAAAGTCTATGATAAGGACGAGTGCTACTAAAATCCCATAATAGTTACTATCTTCAACGTTGCGGAAGACTTCACCAACTACTTACATTTGCACAAAGCTAAGGCTCAACTCTTCATAGGATTGCTAGGACCAACTCTCAACCTTGAAACCTGATGCACATGCCGACAAATAAAAAGGTTAGGTTTAACGCCTAGTGAGCTCAAGAGTTTTTCAACATATATAAAATAATCGTTTAAAAGAGAAAGAATGCGGTTAAAGTTATAGCCCTTCAATATGATACGTCTTATAAGAGAAAACGACTCATTTTCCAATAATATGCAATTTAGACAAAGAACACCAATTTAGACATTTTCCAAAACCAACTACTTTGAAGATAATGACACCAATGTAAGCCGCCCATTCATAAATTAGCCTTAATCCAAAACTCACGCAAAACGTAAATATAAATTGAACTCTCCATTTAAGAAGATACGGTTAAACCTTATATCTCAAAACACCCAAAACACGGGTGGGGCATAATACGCAACCCATAAATCAAGGGTAAAACTCAAATATACAAAACGTCACCGAAAACTTGGATAATAAAATTCAATACCCAAAAACAACACCTTTAGGTGACGGGGGATTCCCGATTCCATAAAATGTGACGGTCCACAAAGTAAGCCCATTTTATGTTGTTATGACTAGTCATATAAACAAAAGTACACGCAAGAGATGTCAGACTCGGTAGCTTTAAACGTACACCCACAGAAACTCGAGTTCAACCCCGTCGGGTTCCTATGTCGAGCCCCTCATCTAATATCGTAATACTTGAGCACGAAAGACTTATACCCACATCCGGTGCCTAACGTGCCTCGTCGTGGAAAACTAATCGTCCCACGCCGGACAATAATTCCAAGCGCAAGGGATGTCAGGCTCAGTGGCTTTAAACGTACACCCACGGGATTTCGAGTTCAACTGCGAACGATCCTTATGTCGAGTCCCTCATCCAATATCGCAACCAAGGCTCTAAGTCGAGCTACCAAAACTGGACAATTGTCCAAAGACTCCAAATCAAATAAAAATACCAAGCCGCAGGCTTAGCAACCCATTGACTCATTGGTGAATGAAATAAAAATACAATAAAACGCACTCGACCAACGGATATGCAAACACCACGACTAAAAGTGTAAGTAATTCAAAACTCCACATTAGTTGAGGCAATCAATTTTCCATATGACTTATACCCTTATATTTCCAAAATGCCTCATAACCCAAATGACATGTATTTTTCTCAAATTTAACTGCTGATAAGAATAAAAATCATAAAATGAGACTATAAACATTCTTTCAAGTACCTCACATAAAAGTGCGGGTAATACTTTATAAAGCATTCCATTTCATGAATGATGCATAAGACCCGACAAACATTTAAAAGTGTATTTCTTTGACCAAAGATCTATTTATGCAACAAGACCTCAAAACTCATTCATTGGTGACACATTTATCAAAATGCCCAAAAATCCCAAATGTAGGTATTATACAAAGTTTGTAAAGTTATATACTTCAAATAATCAAAGTTTAGCAAATAACCCAACATTTGATAATTTCATGTAGAGGTAGAACACATAAACACTTTAAAATAGACATTTTGGCATGTACAACGTTTTCACAAATCAACTTGAACTCACCTTGCTAGATTTAGGCTAAATCTAGATCTTTCCCCCCAACTAGAGCTCCTTTGAAGAACACTTGGATTCTCAAGACAAAACTTCCAAAACCTAAATCCATACATATTCAACCATACATAAACATAATCAACCACAAAGAATCGTTTCCCAAACCATGTGCATGAATACCTCAACTAAAACCGAAACACTAACTCCCATAACTTAAGAGAATAGAAGATTACCTTAACCCAAGCTTGAATCCACCAACCAAAACACTTCTAGTTCACCAAAATGGCCACAAATCTCCAATCTATGAAAGAAAGCACAAAGGGTGGGTGAAACCCTAGAAAACTTGGTGAAGAAGATGAAATGGGATAGATGAGGAGCTTACCACCACAAAATACTCTTTTATAATCCAATAGACCTCCAATCTCTTGCTAGATCCTTGAAGAGCTCTCGAAAACGAAACTGTGGCATTTTGAATCACCCAAATCGGAGCTAGGATGAGAAAGATATGAAGAAATGAAGTTTGGGGCTGAAAATCGCGATTTAAGCTGGAACAGTGGATTTCGCGACTTGTCTCGCGACTTAGGTCGCGGCATAAGTCGCCCGCTTCCGCTGATTTTCTTCTCGATACTGTTTTGGCCGTAACTTCTTCGTTATAGCTCCGTTTTTGCTCCGGAAAGAACCGTTGGACTCGTAATTGAATCGTTTATCCATCTAGACTATAAAATCTAGGATTCAAGTCCAAAATAAAATATCTTATTTTTCCTTTATATATCGGTTTCTGTATTAACTTGAATTGATACCTCTCAAAACTCGGGGTGTTACAGATTTCAAGTAAGGATTTGGATTTGGGGGGATTTTAAATCCCTTCATGTGTTTGGATAAGAATTTGAAATCCATCAGGCTTTAGAATCCATCAAGATTTGGATTTCAAATCCAGGCTCATTGCAAAGGATTTTGAAATCCATCAGGTAAGGGATTTTTAAATGGTCAACGGATTTCAAATCCGGTCAACGAAATCCAATCCTGCAAACCAAACGCAGGATTGGAATAGATTTGAAATCCAAATCCCTCCAAATCCATTCCAATCCCGCAAACCAAACACGACCTAAGAGTTTCCGACGGGATGCATTATTTTTTTAATTAATCTTAGAAATCCGTCGAAAATGTTGTCACAAGTATTTTGAATCCCGCAAAAAAAAAAAAAAAAGTCGTCGCCATAACCATAGAAATGGCTTTTTCAGACGGATTTCCAATGAAAATGACCTTCAATGAAAATCCCTTTTTTAGTAGTGTTTCTTTGCTTGAGGATATTGTCAAAATTGGAGCAAGAACCCATTGAAATAACCCTTTACCAAAGTGGTTGTATATGCATGGGGAGGCACAAATTAGGGGTGTTCGAAAATAAATTTCGAACTGTAAAAACGATACTAAATCAGATTGTTTTTTGCGATTTAAATGGTTTGATGGTTCAGTTTCAATTAAAATACAATAACTCATATGAAAATATATAATTTAAGGGTTGTTTAATTTAACAGAGGAATGAAAATAAAAAAGTAAATGACATGGAATGAAAAGGAGAATGAATTTTGACTTGCTCAGTTTAAATTGGGATGAAAATTTGGGCTTCTAAAATAAAGGGTCATTAATTATATAACACTAAACAATTTCCATTATTTCTAATCTCATTAATTACTGTTTAGTAACTCTAATCAATTTTGAATATTTCATAACTATAATCAAATCAAAAACTTCATCTATTATTGTTGTGGATCATGATGTTAGACCGTATAAGTCATTAAGTAATGTCTTAAATAAAAAAATTCCAAAAATGAATAAATAAGGCATAAAAGTCATTTATTTAAATGCGAGTTATTTAAGGCATTTTATTCAATTAAGATTTTTCCTTTTACCATTTTTGTAATTTAAATGTGATTTAATTTTCTTAATTAAAAATTTTATTTGTTATTTAAGGTATTTAAAATAAGCGTAATTTACTTTTTTCATTTAAAAAAATTACAATTTTCATCAAGATCACATTTGATTCACAATTAGTTGGGGTTTTTTTCAAAGTTTATTTCTAATCACATGTGATTAAAAGTGTGAAACACAATGATTCAAATTAAACATTGAAAAAAATAATGTAGACAAAATCCCTTGTGATTCAAAATGTAATTCATAATTTACAAATATCACATGTGATATTGTTGATAACTTACATTTCTTTTCCACTTAAATTACTATGATCAATATTTTGATGAAAATTAACTACTTTTTTGGGAAAAAAATGTGATTAATTGTGGATATCACATATGCTTTTTGACAAAAACTGAAAAAAAGTCTTAAATAAATTACTTCAATAAAAAATAAATATTTTCAATTAAAAGCTAATTCACGCTTATTTTAAATGTCATTAAAAATGAAAAATTTTAATAAAAAATTAATCATGCTTAAAGCACGAAATTAATAAAAAAAATCTTAAATAATACCTCAATTAAATGCATTAAATAACACATATAAAAATCGATGAATTTCCATATATAATTTGTATACAACAAATAACACAAATGCTCTTTTAGACGATTTTTAAGAAAGTTTTATTTAAAGCATGATTTTAAAAAATGATTGGTTGATATCTATACGGACTATAGCGGTCCCAAACGATCCCAAACCGGGCTAAACCCAATTTGGCCATCTCGGG
This sequence comes from Arctium minus, assembly GCA_954870635.1. Taxonomy (NCBI): domain Eukaryota; kingdom Viridiplantae; phylum Streptophyta; class Magnoliopsida; order Asterales; family Asteraceae; genus Arctium; species Arctium minus. Next base: position 69,122,252 of record OX941095.1, on the reverse strand, counting down.
CCAAACATTGAGCTTTAGTTCTTTGGGCCCCAAGTAATACTTGATGTTGGGCTATATAAAATACTTATCCAATATTTTGTAGTCGATTCTAATTGAATCCAATGACCTTCTGTAATCTGAACAAATCTCTATCCTCTCACTTTGGTTGATGTAATATTGCACAATTGTGTCGTAACCAAATAACCAACATCCCCTTGTGTCTATAGGCAATAGTAATCACTAGGACTTCGTCGACCATCTTCGTCATACGCCTCTCGTGGGTATTAAAAGGCCTAATGTCGGTCCTAGCATCACTATAAAGTCAATCTTTACAAGACTCAGTCTCTAATGTGAAATCTGGAGTTGATTTGGATAAAATTATATTTCTTTTATTGTTTCAGTAATTATTACTAAATTTTATATTAGAAATGTATTTTATATTAAAACAAAAAATTTAAAATATATAAAAAAATGACTTGTAACAATCTATAATAACACTAAATGTTTTCAAAAATACTAAATAAGAACTTTTTTTTGGCATCCACTAGTCATCGGAATGACAGTTGGTACCAATTTAATAGGAACAAAAATGTATTCCATTAAAAGCTAAGAACAAGAATCGTAATAGAAAATCAGTTTGCTTTTAGAAATAATCGTCTCTCATTAAAAAGACTTTTAAAACCAAGAATGGAATATAGATTATTAACTACAAAAATAATAAAATTTCTAAATTGACTAACTTTTAATAACACGATATTAACAACTCTTTAACATAAAATACATGATAGAGATAGTCTTTTAATTTATAAGTTTAGGTTTTTTTTCACAAATCAGACAAAATGATTCGGTTAGACCTTTTCAAGAAGTGACACATTGTTTCGTATTTTAATAACTACATTTTTTTTTGTCAAATGAATCTTCTCTAGAATTCCGGTCTGTCGGATACCCAAAAACCAAAAGCGCCCTTAGTGTTTTGCAATTTGTGAGAAGATATTCGATTAGACCTATTCTAAAAGTCACATATTTTTTTTTTGTATTTTAATAACTACATTTGCTCTTTTTAACGGACCATTTGTCACAGGTGGTACCGCATGCCTTCTCTTTTCGGACCATTTCTTTGGACCCCAAATATATAAACAACATTGATCGCATATTCATTTCTTGTTCTTTAGCAACCAAAGAACGTCTTATTCTGAATAAAAAGCATCTTATTTAGACTCGATTTGAATTCAAGGTTGATGCAAAGTGTGGTACAAACCCCATCCATGGGCTAGCTAACCGACATGTCTATATTTTAATAGAACTTGTTAAACATCTATATATATATATATATATATATATATATATATATATATATAGATATATATATAGAGAGAGAGAGAGAGAGCAAAGATCATTTGTTAACAATTTATTTCTTGTTAACTATGTGAACCTTGCTCAACCAATAGAATTGCAAGGTTAATTGATGTTTAATTGATTTATTTATTTAATACAAAAGGGTATTAACGTCATTTCATAAGTAATCTTTTGTCATTAATTTTATGGGAGTTACAAAACTGAAGATTCCAAAATTACTTTGTAGGTTACGATTTTAGAATTTTATCCTTTTTCATAATATTTTTGAATCATTTCAATATTATTATAGTAGTTTGATTCATGATTGGATAAAATCGTAAGTCGTTCTTTTCGAGAAATTTGTCCGATATTAATATTAATTCATACAACGCATGAACATACCCTAGTTAAAATCAATGAAACAGATAGTCAAATACACTACTATTTTAAGGGGGTATAGTCAAATACACTACTATTTTAAGGGGGTAGCATCAGATCATACATACGATCATGAGTTTTTCATCCAACCTGTTCATGTTTGTTAATTACTTCACCATTGGGCATATAAACAAAAACTTGTTAACGAGTCACATGAACAGTAAGGTGGTGGTTCATTCATGTTCATATTCTTCATATGAATATGATATTTAAAAGTAATATTGTTCATATTTCTTCATATGAACATGCATGAACCAGGGGTTACGATTCTTTTGAAAGAATAATGTTCAAATACATGCAGATTCATGAACACTAATGATTCAGGGTTATAATTCTTTTGAAAGGAACATTAATTAAGAGAGAATAAAGACATAATGTTTCATTTATTTTTTTCCCAAAATACCCTTATCACTATAATTCACTCTTAATATTTAATTAATTGTGTATTTATTAAGGCTTTTAAAAGATATTCAATCTCAACCATTGGTTTTCATGATCAAGGGCTTATAATGGTTCATAGAGTTAACACAAAAAATGTGGTTAACAAATGAACCTGACCCTATATATATATATATAGGGAGAGGTTCATTTGAGAAATGGTAAATATATGAGAAATAAAGAAGTAATCTTAGCCATTATCTCGTCAACATTTGCGGCTTTGACCGCGAAGCACCGGATAATTCCCTGTGTGGTCTATAAAAGGTAGAGGGGTAATTTCGTAAAATACACGGGATGAGTTCATATATGAATTTGTTAATTAGTTCAACTGATTCATATATGAATATTTGTGATTCACAAAGGCTCATATATGAATCTTTGTGATTCATACAGATTCATATATGAATCTGTTAGTTAGTTCAACTGATTCATATATGAATCACAAAGGTTCATATATGAATCAGTTAAAAGAGTTCAGTTGTGAATTGCACTGGTTCATATATGAACATATAGTTCATATGTGAATTATACATGTTCATATATGAACACAGCCCGTGTGTTTTGTAAAATTTACGAAATTGTTCTTCTATTTTTGGGATAGCCGCAACTTTTGACCAGTCAAAGCCGCAACTTTTGACCAGTCAAAGCCGCAACTTTTGACCAGTCAAAGCCGCAATATTTGACTAGTCAAATCCGATCTTGACCATATGAATGGCTAGGATTACTTCTTTATTTCTCATATATTTACCATTTCTCAAATGAACCAAACACTATATATATATATATATATATATATATATATATATATAATTAAGTTCGCGTAAGACCAAACAGTTTCCGTGAGACCGGTGAGACCAAACTTTAAAGTATGAAACTTCACACCAAAAAACTGTGAAGGTAAAAAAAAAATCGAACTTTTCATAGGGAACACACCGTAAATGTTACGTTCACGGTGTTTTTCGCTGTGAATGTTCGTTTTTTTTACCTTCACAGTGTCTTCACTGTGAAGGTTCGGATATACCTTCACAGTCTTTTATCTGTGAAGGTTTGATTTTTTTTAACTTGGTTTAAGTTTTTTTACCTTCATAGTGTGATTACATTATGAAGGTTCAAATGTTTTTTACCTTCACAGTGTTTCGGTGTGAAGTTTCATGTTTTAAGGTTTGGTCTCACGCGGTCTCACGGAAACATCTTGGTCTCACGTGAACCTGACCCTATATAGACTTAAGTTCACTTAAGACCAAACAGTTTCCGTATATATATATATATATATATGTTTGTATGGGATCATGTGAGAAGTGTCATTTTTTGTGAGAAGTGTGAGAAGTGATTTTAAGTCGTTGATCACTTATAATCAAATACTCTCTCATTAATTGTGGCTTTAAAGGGAATTGATCCGGTGCACCTAGGTGCATCTTATCTTGGTGTATCTCGTCTTGATGTTCATCCATTTCTCATCCAACGATTGATAACTACTTCTCACGATTCTTACCAAATTTGGCACTTCTCACCGGAACCCAACCCTTTATATTTTGAACACCCCTCTCTCTCTCTATATATATATATATATATATTGAAAAGTTCAAACGAGAACACTAACTATTTAAGAAAATAAGAAAACAACAAATCATGTACAAAATCATATGTGATTTTACATTAATTGGCAAAAACTGGACGCGGACGACTTTGGCCGCGACTTAAGTCGCGAGGCAAAGTCGCGTGAATCATATATGATTTTGTATGTACTTGAATGTTCTCGTGTTTTCTTAAATAGATATTGTTCTCGTATGAACTCACCTCTCTCTATATGTGTGTATATATATATATATAGGATCAAGTTCAGGAGAAAACTGCATAAAAATGAAAAAAGATAATGAACACTCTAGTAACCGCTCATCTGGACAGTATACACATTGCATACAATTTTAGTGGGGCAAAACTCATCGGGCATGATGAGTCCTCGAGGAGGGTGTTTGTAATATATTAGGTGAATCCTATGTTACTGATTACAAGGAGGAAGATTATAACCATGCTTGACGATGACATCATGAGTTTTAGTGGGAAGGGGGGGTTTGTAATAATCTCACATGGATAGAAAAGTATATTTGCGAGCTCCTTATAAGCTCAAAGTTGTAGACAACCAATAACTTTCACCATTGTTTTATATCCATATAGGACGGGGTGTGACACCTAATTTGTTCAAAAGAAAACTTAATATCTCAACTTGCATCAACTGAAATATATTTTAATTTGATTCATATTTTGGGAATTTAATATCAGAAACTTTATTTTGAAGGAATATTTATACATTTGGTACAACTAAGAAACATGATATGTCTTTTATGCGATTAAGGAAATATATTATAACTTTATGAACTAAAACGTATGTTACAACTTTATAACTTAAAAATATAACGTATTATAACTTTGTCAACAAAAAAACTCTTATAATTAGATTAAAAAATTAAAAAAATTAAAAAAAATTCTTATTTGTAATGTTTTTTTACAAACACCAAAATAAGGTTTTAAAGGTAAGTTTTCTAAAATAGAAACCAACTTAAAGTAATTTGCCGTATATAAAATTTGATATATTTTGTATAAAAACAACAAAGTTGTCAAATGTTGCTCTATAAAAGCTTTATGAATGTTGTATTTTGATTTTTTTTTTCTTCATAAAAGTCTATACTGTTATGTAACAATCAATCGTAACTTTATATTGATTGTCTTATTTTGTGTAGTATGTCTCATCCAATGATCCCATACTTTTGGACCAATTATGCAATTAATACGACAAGTTAAAACAAGTCAGAAAATAAGAACTATTTAAATTTAAATGATTATTTTGTTAGACTAACATAAAAATCTATATTTATACCAAATGTCATCCATGCTATAAATTGATACAAATTATAAAAATACATGACATATTATATTCCATATAGATTCCATGTCCATCAAAGACAACAAGTATCTTCCCACATCAGAATTATATATAAATACGATGTCAAATGAAAAAAAAAACTTTAATAATGAGGAAAGTTCAAATGAAAACTCATTTTTCATAGTGCACGTGAGGACAAATCTCAGTCACTAGATCTATTTTGATCCAACAACTCATATTAAAAAGAGTTTTTAATTTTAAAATGCTTAGGGGTAAAAATGGAAGAAAATTTAAAGTCACGTCTACCATATTTGACTTTTTAGTTTCTTTTTTAATTAAATTTTTTTTACCCAATTAAAGTTTAAAATAAATTATCTTCAAAAGTACTAATATTTTAATCAAACAAATTACATCAAAAAACAAGAATTTCGTGCTCTTCGATATGACATCCATCTTGATATAGTTTTTTTGTCGTTTTAACCGTTTTTTTATGTGAAATGTTATATATATGTGGTATATTCATTATGAATATTTATGTACGTTCAAGTTTGTACAACACCTCGACACTGTAAGTATGTAACTCGACATCACCTTCTTCAACACTTTCTTCAACGTCGTAAGGCATCACGTTTCTTCAGCACCATAACCCAACACCCATCAAGATGAATCGGGAACCTATCGAGTAATTATGTTGTGAATCGGGGAACAAAAGAAAGTGCGTCACGTCTCCACATCTCCACAGGTCATTCATGTGTTATTCATCATGAATAATGTACCATTCAGGATGAATAATACAACATTCAGGGTGAATAATTCACGATTCATGAATTCGTGTATTATTCATCATGAATGTTGTGTAATTCATCTTGAATAATATATTATTCATCATAAATAATGAATGAACGTTCACATTTGTTATTCATACCGAATGTGGGACATCTGGGGATGCGCATACATATTCATAATGAATTAAACCAAATTTCGGTTGTGAATTGAGAAACAAAGAGTGCGCCATGTGTCTACACCTTCACGGGTCATTCATATATTATTCATCATGAATAATGTATCATTCAAGATGAATAATACAACATTCAGGTTGAATAATACACGATTCATGATAAATAATACATAACTCATAGATTCGTGTATTTTTCATCCTGAATACTGTATTATTCATCATTAATAGTGAATGAACGTTCACCTTTGTTATTCATACTGAATGTGGACACCCGAGGACGTGCATGCATATTCATAATGAATATAACATATATATAGAATTTCACGTAAAAAACGGTTAAAACGAAAAAATCCTGCATACTGAATTATTCATCATGAATAGTGAATGAACGTTATACTTTGTTATTCATACTGAATGTGGACACCCGAAGACGTACATGCATATTCACAATGAATATAACACGTATATAGAATTTCACGTAAAAAACGGTTAAAACTAAAAAAAAAAAACTATATCAAGATGGATGTCATATCGAAGAGCACGAAATTCTCGTTTTTTTGATGTAATTTGTTTGATTAAAATATTAGTAATTTTTAAGATAAATTATTTTAAAGTTTAAGGGGGTAATTTTTTTAATTAAAAATAAAAATAAAAAGTCAAAGAAGGTATGCGTTGATTCAAAATTACAATTTTGTCCTTAATCACTTCTCAATTAACCTTATTATGTATTAACCATTGATTAGTTTTCTAAGTTTTGATCAATGGTTAAGATTTATCCTCATGTGCACAATGAAATATGAGTTTTCATTTGAACCCACCCCTATATATATATATAGGATTAGGTTCATTTGATAATTCCTTGTGTGGTATGTAGAAGATAGAGGGGTAGTTTCGTAAAATATGCGGAAGAGTTCGTATATGAACCTGTATGATTCACATATGAATTATATGTTCATATGTGAACGAGTGTAATTCACATATGAACTCTTTTAACTGATTCATATATGAACATTTATGATTCATATATGAACTATACGTTCACATATGAATCTGTTAATTAGTTTAACTGATTCACATATGAACCTACAGTTAATTAGTTCATATGTGAATCAGTTAAAAGAGTTCATATGTGAATTATACTCGTTCACATATGAACATATAGTTCATATGTGAATCATACAATTTCATATATGAACTCGTCCCATGTATTTGTAAAAATTACGAAACTATTCTTCTATTTTTGGAATAGCCGCAACTTTTGACCAATCAAATCCGTAATTTTGACCAGTTAAAGACGCAATATTTGACCGGTCAAGGTCGATCTTGACCGAATGAAAGACTAGGATTACTTCTCGATTTCTTATATATTTAACATTTCTCAAATGAACATCTCAATATATAGGGAGAGGTTCATTTGAGAAATGTTAAATATATGAGAAATAGAAAAGTAATCCTAGCCTTTCATTCTGTTAAGATAGGCTTTGACTGGTCAACAATTACAACTTTAGCCAGTCAAAAGTTACGGCTATTCTAAAAATAGGACAGTTTTGTAATTTGTACAAATACACAGGACGACTTCATATATGAACCAGTTAATTCACATATGAACTATTTAACTGATTCATATATGAACATTTGTGATTCATATATGAACCAATTAACTAATTCACATATGACTAACTAACTGTAGGTTCATATGTGAATTAATTAACAGATTCATATATGAATCTTTGTGGTTCACATATGAACTAATTAACTGATTCATATATGAACGTATAGTTCATATATGAACGTATAGTTCATATATGAATCACAAAGGTTCATATATATCAGTTAAAAGAGTTCATATATGAACATATAATTCATATGTGAATCATACATGTTCACATATGAACTCGTCCTGCGTATTTTACGAAACCACCTCTCTATTTTCTACAGACCATACAAAGAATTATCCGGTACTTCACGGTCAAAGCCGCAAATGTTGACCAAATAAAGGGCTATGATCATTTCTTTATTTCACATATATTTACCATTTCTCAAATGAACCTAATACTATATATATATATAATTAAATATATTAATAAAAAATATATAAAATTAAATATTAATATTTCCATTTATAATGTTATAATACATGTTGTATGTGTAATTTATTTTTCTTTTTATATTTACCGAATAAACAAGTTCATTATAGTTAAATGAGAAATAAGACGATCACTTGAAATAGGTTAATAAGATCACTTGTAAATCACGTGTCAAAAAGGGTATATTGGTCTTTTTACAATATGTGCAACAATAACCAAAGCAAAAACAGAATCTCCTCATCTCCTCTGATTAATATTGACAATGATTAAGCAATGCGGATGAAGTAGTGAACGAGGATGGTGATTGGAATTTTTGTTTGGGTCTTCTTTCTTTGCTTTTTCATAAACGCAAGTATGCAACGATCATGGTGGATGACGACAAATTGAGTTTTATTTTGTTAGTTAATTAACTAAAACTGTAAATCAAGAAGAAAAAAAATTCATAAAACGGTTTTTGTATTTTATTTCAAAATTTCAATATCAACAAAATCAAACATGAAAGATTTTTGTATTTTATTTCAAAATTTGAATATCAACAAAATCAAACATAAAACGATTTTTGTAGTTTATTTCAAAATTTGAATATCAACAAAATCAAACTCTTATAACGACTTGGGTTTTGTCATTTGCTTATTAAAGCATTTTTAGCAATACAAGTAATAAATACCGAAAGAATTGCCCATAGTATGTCATGTCTTGTTGGTAATTTTGAATTAAAAAATTAAATAAAAAGCATTATGGTTATTTGTAAATCCCCTCTTTCCTCTCTCCCTCTCTCATCTCTATCTCTCCAACTAAAATAACCAGTCAATGGTTCACAAAGGTTTCAGATAAACTTGTGTTCGTAATAGTTCATAAAAGGACATTGTGAAAAATACCATTAAGATGAACAAAAGTTTTGAGCATTATATGAACCCCTTGTGAACACTTTATGAACAACTTCCAAACACTGGCATGTGAACACACTATGAATCTACCAAGTAAACCCGACAACATTAAAGCTAAATCTACCACTAGTAAGCGTCTTGTGAATCTCGCTGAACACATTGTGAACACCCAATAACATTCATAACAATTGAAACCAGACATTGTTCACATCTAACGAGTGCAATCAAGTAAAGACAACAAATTGTGAACACCAACCAATAGCCATTGTTCTTTAAAAAATCAAACATTGTTCACATTTCACGAGCACAATCAAATTGTTCACCTTGTGAACGCCTATTAAATTTAGAAGAAAGAAAACATAAACAATGCAATCATTGTTGATCTTCTTGATTCTCATTATGCATATAGAAATCTTGATTCTTATTGTTGATCCTGTGTAGATCTTGATACTTCAATTAGGAGATAGTTTTGATTTCAAATTAATAAATAATTATAGAATGTTTGTTAAATTATTGTAACAAGTAAGAGAGATAATATTTAAAAAGTTAAAGAGTAAATTACGTTCTTAGTCTTTGTGGTTTGTTAAAAATTATGAATTTTGTCCCAATGGTTTTAAAATTTTGGTTTTGGTCCCTATGGTTTGTAATTCATTTCTATTTTCGTTCTTGACGCCAAAACACTATTTTTAAAGATGAAGAATTAAAATAGAAATGAATTGTAAATCATAGGGATGAAAAAAGCAATAAAATTTAAATCATAAAGACGAAAAAGATAATGACTTACAAGCCATAAGGATGAAAATCGTAATTTCAAAACCACAAAGACAAAAACAGAAATTTTCAACAAACCATAGGGACTAAAAACGTAATTTACTCAAAATTAAATGATGAATTGTCATCCAATTATAAAATTACCATATCAACCTTTTATCTTAATTAAATCATAAAGCACTTTAACTAAAATAGGTGAGTTATGATGGATCTCATATATTATGGAGTTTTCAGATGATTAAACCCTTATATATAAATCAGGTTAAATCGTACATTAAAAATGTAAAAATCAATTCTTGATGTTGATATATATAAGGAGAAAATTAGTAGGTAGGTATGTGTTTAACAATAAATAGGTGTGTATTTAATCTATCCTTAAAAAAAAATTAACACAAAATGATATGGTGTTAGAATAAAATATTGAGTTTTCATTTCTTACAAGATTTCATGACCTCGACATATTGCAACAATGTTAAATACACGAAATTGTATTTATTTGTTAATGAAATAGTTATTGGAATAAACTATTTCAGGGTATCATACGAAAAGTTGATCAATTTGGGAGAATGTGAGAAATTCAAAAATCACACATGATACACAGTGGCGGATTCAGAAAAAATTATTGTAGGGGGCACGATATAAAATAAAATAATAATTAACTAAAAGATACGATTTCTTTAAAAATGATAAAAAGCTACCTCTTGCAATTGTGCCCTACGGCTCTTCATCTTTTGGAATCGGCAAATTACATCATCATTTGTAACATTGAGAAGTGTTTCTTTTTCTATGGTACATATCAATGCAACATTCAAAAATTCATCACCGATTTTGTTGCGCAAATATATCAGACTTCACAATCTTCATGGCAGAAAAACATCTTTCGACTGTTGCGGTAGCAACGGGCAAAACCAAAGCTAGCTTCAATAACCGATATACTAAAGGAAAAGTTGTATGTTTTTTTTGTTTCCACCATCAATCTAGCAAGCTCGGCAATACCACTCAAATCGGCGAATCTTTCATTTTGACGCACAATCACATAGTACATGTTAAGTTGTTTCTCAGGAGCGATCCTTTCCATACGACTAAAATCATTAGGATACAACTCACTCAACTTCAATAAATCTGATACATTGAACTGCGAAAATGAATCACATGGACTCAAAGCTGCTATATTTTTAAGCAATTCAGTGCTTACCTCACTAAATCGATCCCCAACCAATCAGCGTATTGATCAAACCAAGACGGACAAAAACGCCTCCCCTTACCCACGATAATTTTTCTTGGAAAGTTATGGCCTCGTGGTTGACAAGGTCATCTAATCAAATATTGTCTCCTTATTTCATCTTTTTGATTAGGATGATACTCTGAATTTTTTTTTCCTATCGGCTGGACCCCAAGGAAGATCATTCAAATCAATTTCGCTAGGTATCGAAGGAGCAGAGCTAGATTCGGGTGTTGATGCTTTTCTTTTAAAGATTTTTTCCATTTTTTCTAGCAATAACAATAGCAAAATAAAATTCAATATTCCAAATTTTCAATAACATATCAATGATAACTATTAACTAAATAACTAATACATCAGATTCATCCAAAAATAAGCAAACAAAATCACATTCACTTATAAATCAGAAATTAAAATTTAAAATCAAAAGTTAGGGTTTTACCTAAAGCAATCCCAGATGGAGAAGAAGGAGACTAGGAAAGCCAAACAACCCAAGTCCCAAAAAGAAATCAAAATCGATTTTTAGGAGAGAACTCAGATGCCTCGAAGTGGACAGCAGATTCAACATGTGAGAGAGACAGTAGCTTGACTTTGTTTGGCGTTCGCATATTTCATCGTTTGGAGACTAATGGAAATATGGAATGGATTTTGCTAAATGGATCAATTAATTGAAATCAGATATGTAGGAGAGCGATCAAATGGAAACCACTCTAATTTTGAAAACCGTGGAAACCCTCGATTTCATTGGTTAAGTTAATGAAATTGTTTCATTAAATTGTTTAACTTGATGAAATTGTTTCATATAATTCTTTTATTGATGAAATCGTCGCATATATTTGTGTTTTTTATGTAAAAATGAAAAAGTTTCATCAGACTGCGAAAATACATGAAACAATTTCATCAGAATGAGAAAAATAGATGAAACTACATAAAAAAACACAAATATATGAAACAATTTCATTAACAAAAGAATTACATGAAACAACTTGATCATATTAAACAACTTTATGAACCAATTTCATTAATTTAACCAATGAAATTGACGGTTTCCAAAGTTTCCAATCTAATATGGTTTCCAATTGAAACCACCTCCAGATATGTATTTGCTATTTTGCTAGTTGGGAGACTAATGTGCCGTTTGTTTTTTAAGAGGTCTAAAGTTTGAAGTCTTGTTTTAGTTATGATTAATAAGAGGTGGTGTGTAAAAAGGTCTGAACGATTCAGGCTTAAGAGCCATTAAGAGGTTTTAAAAAAAACAAACAACCTCTAAGTGGATCAATTAATTAGTTTTTTATTGGACCAATGATCTAAATTAATTTTAGTGGACCAAATTTAATATGAAATCAGATTCTATTTGTTAGTTGGGGTCCTTAGCTTTCCCAAGTTGGGGGCCCAATAGGAAGACTTCTTTATTTAAAAAAAATAGTTTTCATGAGGGAGATTAGTTGGGTCCTTTGACCCCTACTACCTTCACTTTCGTCCGCCCCTGATGATACATGTGATACGAACACGTAATCATATATGATACAACACGTCCAAAAGGAACGCAAACGACTAGGTGAACAGGACATAGCCAAAGGTCATAGAAAGGTTGCTCTCTATATGACGGTCAGTGCAACATGTGTTATATCATATATGATTACGTATCGCATATAATCATGTGTGATATTGAAACTTCTCGCATTTTTGTAAATTACTCGTCTTCTCGTTCAAACCCGATCTTATATTTTTAATATAAATTTTAGTATAAAATTATATTTTTAATCCAATTAAGCCTTTTCTTTTGCAAAATATATAACTCAATAGTCAAATGAAGGTTCACGTTTTATTTAAATTTGACACAAATATCAAACATCTAATTGATATAATAATTATGTTATTGTCATATGCCTATTACATATGTATTGTACTATTAGGGTTGTTTGTTTTTTTAAAAAAATCTCTTAATCTCTCTTAAGTCTAAATCATTCAAACATTTTTACACACCACCTCTTATTAATCATAACTAAATTAAGAATTCAGACTTTAGACCTCTTAAAAAACAAACGGCACCTTAATGATTCGAATTTCGAAACCATGTGAACATGATCTTGAAACTTCGGTTTATTTTATTTTTAATGAATCTTTATCATGTGATATAAATCACGAGTAATATCAAAGTTTTATTTATATAAATATAAATGTATTAAGCAATATTAGATAATATAAATGATGATATAATCTAGTTAGAGGCCAATCGAAGTTTGAAAGATGTTTTAAAATTATGTAATTTACATTAAATCTAATCAAAATAACATAAACTTATAGAAATTCCCTCCATTAATTATTTTGTTGTCAAATATCATATTGGTAAATCTAAATGTTACATCAAACTCCATTTTTTATACCAAATTGTTCAAATATAATGGACTCTCCATTTCTCAATTCCATTTTTTGGGCATGATTAGTAAAACATTGTTAATTATCAATATTTGTGTCAGTTTGTGCACAATGCGACTAACCTCATAAGACCCTGAAGATTACAACCACGAAAATTTTAAGTAGCCTTGAGGAGACACGAACTAGCGACTTCTTTAGGACAAAACCTAACCTTTTATTTGCCAATTTGACAGTTGGGTCTCAATCTTTTAAAAACCAATTACTTTTTAAATAAACTAAAACACAATATTTATCAACCTAACAAATTGTATAAATTTACAAACCAGTTTTTATGTGTGTTTCACATATGAAACAATGTATAACCACTAAAATGTAGTTGTTATACATTGTTTCATATGTGAAACGTCCAGACTTGTTTTGTTTGTGGAAAAAAACAGTCTTGAACATTTCACATATGAAACAACATTGTATAAATAATGTATTTTCACAAGTCTCTTTTAATATGTATATATAGAGAGGGGGGGGGGGGGAAGGAGGATCAAACGAGAATAGTATTTGTATAAAAAAATAAAGGGACAATTCAAGCCAATCAAAATAATGAAATAAATATTAAATTTGTTTATTCAAAAAGTATGATTAAAAGAGTATTTAGGTCATATTTCTAGTCTGATTATTTCAGGATAGATTTTACTTCCTAAAAATACGGGATCACAGAATTTCACGCCTGAGAACAAAAGCCAGAGAAAAGGGCTTATAGAGGATTTCCAATAAGAAAAAGGGGAAGAAGACCCCCAACCATCATCATCGAAATGGACTCTGAAGTTGGGATGAAGCTCATTCAACATAAATTTGTAAATCGGTGGTTCTCGTTTGGAAAAGAATCAACAAAATAGCTAATAGCATAAAAACAAATTCAAGTAAAGTATAAAGGAAAAGCTGATATGCTTCCCTTCAAATCGAAGCTTCGGAGAGCCTTCTCCCATGCGATGAGATAAATTATGTCTTTCCCTCCAACACCAGACCGTGGACATCTCGTCCGAATTCCTTCAATCCTACAAGCAATTCCTTTCGGGAACCTGGACATCGTTCAAATCCAAAATTGATATCCTTTGTCTCCAATCTTCCAACCAATTACCGTTATTGTTGAGATGTTGTGTCATAGTATTTGATATTGGTTGAAATATCATATTTATTCTTCAAGCAAAAGGTTAGAGATTCAGATTCTGGTTGTTTTTGCATGGATACTACAAATGAAGCGATTGTAAGCCAGGTAAGCATTGAAGCAAGGTCTGTGTTGGAGTTCGTCTGGTCAAATGATGTAAATATCGACGAGTTTCAAGATAACACATAAGACATAAATGTCGACTCCATTGTTCATAATGTAATAGATGGTATCCCCAACAATCAAATCTTCAACAACAAATCTTCCACATGCACACCCCCTCGATTTGCCCGACACCATCTTCTTGAGTATCATCATGATCTTTTCCTGTCACAAATAAGTCTTCTGTTTTTTTTTCTCCATTCATCAATTGCTTCAACTCTCGGAAACTTGCATGAAACTTTTTCTAAAGTTCTAGTGATAGCAGTCTTCAATGATACCATTTTGTTGTATTTGTCGTCAAATACATTCAAATAGCCTTGCTCATGTAAACAAATTCCCAATATCATTCAACACAGTTTATGTTAATATCTTAATTCATATAAGGTTTCGAATATAACCCTCTATATTACTTATGAGAACACATAAAGATTCAAACTGTGGTAACACTACACCACAAGTATCTATCATATATGATTTTAAACAGGTATCAATAATATACTGTAAACAAATATTAATCTTAGGGGTCGTTTACCAAACGTTTATCCGAGTAAGCGCTTACCAAGTCATATTACCTTATGGATGAAGATGACAATGACCAAGAATTTTAACGGTAAGAGCTAAGACAAGGACCAAGAGTCTTACCCTCGTAAGTGATGGCAAAGACTCTTACCACAGTTAACGCTTACCGGGAAAATTGTTGCATACGATACCGTTTTGGTGGACTAAAATCTTATCCGACAAGTAAATGATAGTGTTAAATTTTACCGGTAAACGCTTATCGGGAAAATTGTTGCATACGATACCGTTTTGATGATAGTGTTAAATTTTATTGGTAAACGCTTACCCGTTAAGTAAATGATAGTGTTAAATTTTATTGGTAAGCGCTTATTCGGGTAAACGTTTGGTAAACGGTCCCTTAGTATTTTGTAAATAGATATAAATCACATATTATTATACTGTTAACATTCGTACTACGGTAACATTAGTAATTATTGTTTTATAAATTTCACCCATTTTTTCCTTGAATATATTATATTTATTGTAATAATCATGTAATTGTTGTTTTTTTGGACAAAAGGTGTCCTAGGTTCTTAACTCAATTTTAAATTGCTCTATCAAAGATGTCCATGGCAAAATATTTGCTCATCGATAATTAAATCTATCAATTTCATATTTTAAAATTATAAGATAAAATAGACCAACTAATAAAAAACAATGCTTTTGACTTTCACAAAGGAACCAATTTGACTATCATAACATTTTTTTATTATTTATGCTAATAAAATCACTTATAACTTATAGTTTTAATTTACAATCATATATATATATATATATATATATGTAAAATACTATGAAGGTAAACCTTTTAGAGTGTTTTTATGTAAATGTTAAATATTTTTCGTACGTTTATAATGTTTTATTGTCAAATTTTGTTGTTATTTTATTGTCTCATTGGTCTCATGTACAAAAACAGGCTGGTCTCCCGTACGTAAACCCAACCCCATATATATAAGGTTAGGTTTCAGTGAGAATTCAAATTTTTGTGACAAACATAGAAACCAATTTGTTAGCGAAAGTTCACATAAGTTAACGTGTTAATGTTTGTTAACACACGTTAACATTTCATGTTCATTTACACAACATCTCTATTTTTCTCTCAGTTTTTATTTTATGAATTTGTTTGGTTTGAAAGAACGAGAGAGTCTTTTGTTGATTACCAATTTTGTAAAATATTTTGTCTATTAGCGTGGTTTGTCGCTATTAGTATGGTTCATCGTTTATCTTATATATGACATGTTTGTCAGTTAATTATGATTTAGTTTATAAAGTTCGGATTAAATGTTTTAATTACAATTACAATTATATTTATTATTTAAAATTAACTTCAACATATTCTTTAAAGTTAATGGAGAAAAAGAACAATGTAGAGATTTTGAGCTATTTTTTTATCCAAAAGATTTTCCGAAGAAAGTAAGAGATTCTTAAAAATGAATAAAATTGAGATTTTGAAGATCTTAACCCTGTTTTTTACTCAAATATATTCTTTAATGCTTTATCTAAAAATAGAGAAAGTAGGCAAGAAAAGTTTGAGCATCCATGATATAACACATATTTTTAGGAGGTCTTTTCCAAAAATTTCTATTCTAGCCACGCGTTATTCACTACTACAAAAATGACTTTTATATGCGTCTAATTATACACGGTTTTTGTTGTTGTTACAAAAACCGTGTATAAAGGACGAATCTGGAACCTTTTTACACGGTTCAATTTGAACCGTTGCTAAAAATATGGTTTTATACACGGTTCTAGATTAAAAACCGTATAAAAAGGGTACTCGACAATTACAAACGGTTGCATCGATAAAACCGCGTATAAAGGTTTCTTTTTATACGCGGTTATTTATTAAAAACCGCGTACAAAAGGGTCACTTTTGTACGCGGTTATTGCTAACAAAACCGTGCGTAAAAGCTACATTTACACGCGGTTTTTAGCAATAAACCGCGTATAAAAGTAACACTTTTGTACGCGGTTTTTAATAAATAACCGCGTATAAAATGTAACCTTTATACGTGGTTTTTAATACACAACCGCGTATAAAAGTACAAATAACCGCGTCTAAAAGTACAGACAACCGCGTCAAAATGTAAACCTTTTATACGCGGTTGTTTATTAAAAACCGCGTATAAAAGTACAAACAATCGCGTAGAAATGTCATACCCTTTTATACGCGGTTGTTTATTTAAAACCGCGTATAAAACTACAAACAACCGCGTATAAAAGTAACCCTTTTATACGCGGTTGTTTATTTAAAACCGCGTATAAAAGGTCTTATTAGGGTTTACCTATAAATAACATAAAGGAGGCGCCGTTTTTACCCATTATTGCTCATTCTCGAAAAAAAACAATTTTTTGACGATTTTTGGGCGTTTTTTTGATGGTTTTTGGCATTATTCTTCACAAAAACTAAGGTATGATGATAATCTTAACCATATAGTTCATTAATTACTACTTTTATATGCATTAACATCATGTTTTTAAGTAATCTTAATTATATATATGTGATCTTAGCAGCTTTGCTTTTTGTATAGGCGCGCGTACCGATTAGACTGGACTGATCAATTACCGACAACACTGATAAGGTATTATACTGTACTACACATTAATTATATAAATTTTGCACATGATTCTTGCATGCATTTATTATACAAGTTCATGCATTTGATGCCTTTAGGTCGCCCGTCCGAATTTTGATCTAATATAGATTAATTTCGGATAGTCCCCTGTTTGGGACTGCTTTTTGAATATTTGTCTCATTTAGGATGTGAATGCATATAACGGATTGTTTATTTAAGAAAAATTCGGTAGACGTTTCCCATTACTTCTACGAATATGTGTTTTTATTATACACATATTTGGGGAGTTGTGGGGAAATGCTGCCGGATTTTTCTTAAGTAATCAATATGTTATAAGCACTCACATATGAGACCAAATATTCAAAAAGTGGGTTAGGATGGCCACCTATAGCCTTTTGAGATCATGTCATACATGCATTTACAATTAATACTTTATTTCAATATTGCAGATGGATCGTTATGATTGGATGTACCAAATACCACAAGCTACAAAGGAATACTTGTCTCGTCTTGATCAGTTTATAGAGGTTGCTGAGAATAATCGGGTGAACACTGGAGAAAGTGAAATTTGGTGTCCTTGTCGGGATTGTAGAAATTTTTGTAAATATAGTGATCATAGTTTAATTAAAGAACATCTTATTGTACGTGGGTTTATGGAACGATATACATGTTGGATTCGACATGGCGAGGATTTTGGTAATTGTAGTTACACGGTCGATCGAGATTGTAATGACACCGATGATAACTATGAATCAGATAATGATAACCGTGATAACTTAGATGAGATGTTACATGACGTGGAGGATAATATTGTCGATAAGGATTATGACAAATTTGAACAATTTTTTATCGACTCTGAAAAACCGTTGTATGTTGGTTGTTCAAAGTTTACTAAACTTTCAGCTGTGTTGAAACTGTTTAATTTAAAAGCAAGCAACGGTTGGAGTGACAAAAGTTTTACTAGTTTGCTAGAGATTTTGCATGAAATGCTTCCCGATGATAATGAATTACCTGTTTCAATATACAAAGCGAAAAAACTGATGTGTCCGATGGGATTGGAAATAGAGAGAATACATGCATGTCCGAATGATTGCATGTTGTATAGGAATGCAGATGTTGATCTAAACGAGTGTCGCATATGTGGTACATCGAGGTATAAGCGAAAGAACCGAACGAAAAACAATAGTGATGTGAAACAAAAGGATGGTCCTCCCGCTAAAATGTTGTGGTTGTTAGGTCTGATTTTATAGTAATCATTGTATTTATAGGACTTGGTCAATACTGTGTTTAGAGGCTTATATGTCTTGTATCTGACCAAGGGTATTTAAGTCCCTTTGGTCTTGTAGGTTGTAAGAATCACACACACATTCAATACAATTCTTACTTTGCGCTCCAAAGTTCTCTCTCTCTACTTTCTCTCTCTAAAGATTTAGAGATCTTGGTTCATCAATTGGTATCAGAGCTTGCTAGATCTTGAGAGAATTGAGAGATTGCATTCTTCGAATCTGAATTAGTGATCGAAATCGAAAATTTGATCGATTTTCTTGAATTTTTCAAGAAAATCTCGTTTTCTTGATTTCTCACAAAATTTGGATCTGTTTGTGCTTGATTTTGTGCGAATTTGATCCTCTTATATTCGTTTTCATTAATTGATCATATTTGCTTCTGTGTGTTTCTTATAAAATTCTTGTTTGGATCATCAATTTTGTAAAATTGTGATTTTCTGGAAAAACGGGTTTCGTTACTGTTCTATTCAAGAATTTGAGTATTAGTGTGTTTTAATCGAAATTGTTTGTTAAAAGTTGTTTTAAAGATGTTTTCGAAACTCAGAGTGTGATTTTATTGGTTAAATTTCTTGGTTTGATCTGATTTTGCGAAAATTTTCGAGTTTTTGAACTTTGCGTTTCATTCATATAGTTTGCGGGTCATTCATATTGCTTTGCGTCTCATTCATCATCTTGTTTTTCAGGTTTTCGCTTGAAGCCTCAAACGCAAAGTCTCAGTTTGCGTTTCCCACTACTCCCGCAAACCCCATTGTGCGTTTCCCATTGCAAACGCAAACCTCTGTTTGCGTTTCTGTCTTCACCCGCAAAGCTCAACTTTGCGTTTCCTTTCTCACCCGCAAACCTCTGTTTGCGTTTCCCACTACACCCGCAAATCTAAGTTTGCGTTTCTGTCTTCACCCGCAAAGCTCCACTTTGCGGGTCTCCCTGTCTTAGTCTAAAAAAAAAAAAAAAATCTGGAAATTTTTTTTAGTGTGTCTTCTAAATTTTTTTTTTCCTTTTTAATCTTTGTGTCATATCAAGTGTTTTTCAAATTGTCAATTTTTAATATTTTTTTTTCGAAAATTTTCATTTCAATCTGATTTTTGATTTTCTGATATATAGTTTGGGACGGTCATTCACTTCAAGTTGATCATTTTCTCAAGATGTTTTTGCAAGCACAGATCTACAAGAATGACCTCGTGATGTCCTTGGGGTCTGATACTCGTCCACCAGTACTAATCAATGAGAACGAATTCGAACAGTGGCAAGATCGGTTTATCAACTTTATTGAAAGGCAACCTAATGGGGATAACATGATGAAATCTCTGTATGAGGGTCCTATGGTAAGGAAAATGAAAGTGATCCCAGCTACTGCTACTACTCCAGCTACAGCAGTTGAAACACCTTTAAGTGAATATGACGAAAAAGAGCTATCAAGATATAAAGCAGACAGTCAGGCTAAATCTAATCTAATCCTTGCTCTTCCCAACTCCATCTATAACAGAATCGATTGCTTCAAATATAACCCAATGCTGATGTGGACTCAACTTGAGAAGATCATGCTTGGTTCTGCAATGTCTACTCAGTTACGACAGACCAGATACATGAACAACTTTGAAAAGTTCCAGGCAAAGGATGGGGAAAGTTTGAAGAGTGTGTTTGATCGATTTTGGGCTGTTATCAATGATCTCTACAAGATTAAAGTTACCAAGACTGAGTTGGAGGCTAACTTGAAGTTTCTGAATGCTTTACAACCTGAGTGGAACAAGTCATGCCACAGAATGAGAAACGATGTCAGAATCTCAACCATGCCAATTCAGGAGTTATATGAAATCTTGATGACAGATGAATCTTTGGTATTGGAGAAGAAGGCAAAAATGGATAAGAAGAACAAGCCTCTGTTAGTAGATCCCATTGCTCTTATAGCTAGCCAACTGGCTGAAAAAGCATTGACCGAATCAGCTTATGATGGGTCTACAAATGATGATGGGGAAGCTCTCGAAAAAGCCATGCTTCTTTTGACTCAGCTTTACCAAAAACGGTTCAAGCACAGATCTGGGTCAACTAACCTGCCGTTTACTTCTGGTTCTAAGAAGATAGAACATGGTGCTTCTTCAAAGATATACATTCCAAAGTATGAAGAACAGGCTAAGGTTGTTGATCAAAAGAAAGATGACAAAAAGGTGATGAACTGTTTTAACTGTGGGAAGCCTGGACATATGGTGAAAGATTGCAGAGTCAAAGTGGTAAAGAATGCTGATTTTTACAGAAAGAAGTTAGCTCTAGCAGAAAAGAAGGAAAGTGGAACTGTCTTGTTAGCGGAAGAAGAGTACTGGTTGGACCATTCGGATAATGAGGCTGATAATGAGGAGGTTGCAGCCATGTGCTTCATAGGTGATGACAATTCTGATAATGAGGAAGAGGATACATCATCTGATGGCTCTGAGGTAATTTCTGAGTTTAACTATAATTTCTTCTTATCTCAAATGAATGTTTTTAACACTGCTTTGCATGATTTGCGCTCAAAGTTCATTTATGAAAAAGTTAAAAATCAAGAAAAGTCTGATTTAATTGATAAACTGCAAATTTCTTTAAAAGATGAAAAATCAATTTTAATCGATACAAAAGAGAAATTTCAAAAGCAGTTAATTGATCTTGAAAATTCAAATCAGACTTATCATGATTCATTGACTGAACTGACTTCTTCAAATAAAATCCTTTCTGAAAAGATAATTGTTTTAGAAAAGAAATTGTATAAAAGAGAACAGTCTGAGCAAACAATTTTCATGAATAAACCAAGGAGTGAAGAAGCTATAAAAGAAAAGTGGGGACTTGGTTTCGAAAATCCGCATTTTTTAAATAATGCTAAAATTGAAGTTCCTACTTTATACGAATATGATTATTTCACTCTTGCAAGATATGCTCCTCAGTTTAAATTCTTTTGGACAACTGAGAAACAAATTTTGGAAGAAGAAAATGTGAAAAGGATGAAAAATAAGAGGATGGAAATGCCATTTGTTTACACATCTGAAAATGCAAAATATTTTCCTGATCAATCTAAGAAATCCAGAAAATTTCAAAATCTTTTAAATGACAAATCTTCCAATAAATCTTCATTATCAACAGATTTCGTTGATATTTTTACTAACACTGCAAAGGAAAATGTATCTTCGGTATCTTATGATACTAAGAAATATATTCCTCCGCTAGTGTTAGAAGGTAAAATTGTTGATCTAGAAGATAGATTGGAAGAACAAAATCTTCAAACTTGTTTAGAAAATGATTTACTTCTTTTTATAATAAAAACAAGTTTTGAAGATAAAATTTCTTCTGGATTGTCAAAGGATTTTAAGGAAAATTCTAAAGTTTTGAAAAACAATGGTTATTTGCGTTCCACATTGGAAACACAAACTGAGAGTTTGCGCATGCAGTGGGAAGCACAAAGCTCAGTTTGTGCCTCCAATGAGAAACGCAAACCTCATCCTGACTTGCAAAATGTTGAAAATTTTCACTCCGAGGTTAGTTATTCAATAACAAATGATAAGACTGATTTCTTTGATAAAGTTTCTTCTTCTGATTCAATTATTGATAATTCTTTACTTCTAAATGATCAATTTTATAAAAAGAAGCGTAAAAGAAGAAGATCAAAGAAGTCAAAGAAACATGACACTGTTTTAACTGAAAATTATAATGTTTCTGATTCTTATTCTTCAGATCGGACTGTGAGGGAGTCACCAAGGCTTATCTGGAGAAAGAAGCGATTATCTGAAGAATCTATTGTTGATGGGGATAAATATGTAGACAAACTTTATTACAGTGATTCATTTGTTTCATGTAATAAAATTTCAAAATATTCTAGAAAGCAAATGTTTCGAATTTCAAAATATGTCTCATGTTCTTCCTCATATTCGAATTCTGATGATTATGCTTTCTCTTCTGATAAGTGTGATTATTTTTCTGATCATATTCCTCGTGCTTTATCTGTTAAATCTGCTTCTTATTTCCCCATAAGAACTGCAACTAACAAACATGGGCCCAAATTCAAGTGGGTACCCAAATCTTTATCTGATTCAAAGTTGCAGGCATCACATGTTAAGGGGGAGTAAGAGAATGTTGGCTTCTGAGTAATTCAGCTCAGGACCCGTACTTCATAGACTCGACTTCTAAACACAACAGTTTAGAACTCGTTCTTCATAGTTAAGCTTCTGACTAATGAGATACTGTGAGTACATCAATTTTATTTCCGCTGCATATATCTCTGATTATGGTGTGTTCCAGTTTTTTCTCAATGTTTCAAGAATCTGAGTTTGTTTATCTATCTTATGAATTTGTATTACCCAAAATTTTCTTTTTATATGAGACACAAATTTATTTTCTTTAATGTAAAAGATGAAATAGTTGAATTTTATTTTGTTCCAACTAAATATTAATTAAAAGTTTAAATCTTTACAAATTTTATTCTATAAAGTAAAGTTTTACATTTTTTTCTTTCCTTTGAATAAAATATGTGTCTAGGATAAATTTTCAAGTTCTTTTGTTTATATTAAAGTTTTTATATGGTCAAATTTCAAGTCTTACAAAAGTCGAAAAGTCAGCAACATGTTTGAAACTTTTATTTCTGCTTTAAAGATATGTGAGTCGGAATTTTTATAGTTTACTTTGCTTAGACTACCTAAACGATCAAAATTTTAGATTGGAATGAAAATATGGGCTAAGCATTTAGACGTTGATCTGAGTGATTGAGATGAATATTAAATTCTTAAAATACAGAAATCTCTAAGTTTAAAAGTTTGTACCTGTGACCTTTCTGGTTTGGGAAAGTACGTTCCGTGGGATGCTTGTCATCTGGTCCCCTAAGGTCATTTGGTCTGGGAGTGATCGAACAGAAATCCTGCAATAGAACCAGATCGAAAGTCATGTTCTACTGGTATGAATGGGTTTAGGATATGTCGATGTAGCCTTTCTGATCTGGGAGAGTAAGTTTCAAGGGGTGCTTGACACCTAGTCCCCTAAGGCCAACTGGTCTGGGAGCGGCTGACCCAAATCCTGCAGTAGGGTCAGATAGAAAGTTACGTTTACGGCATGTTCTTTAGTTAATAAATTTTTTGATCAAAAGATGCCAAAGTGCACGAGCTTAAAAGATGCCAAAGAGCACACTCATGTTAAGATGCCAATGAGCACACTGCTAAAAGATGCCAATGAGCACACATCTCATGATACTTGGTGATATGTTTGAGTTGCGATAAATCTGTAAATTTATGAATATCTTAATTCTTGATGGCTTAGTGTGAGTACATGCAAAGTTCTCTATAATATTTTTAGAATTGCATTTTCTTGAAGCTAATCGAAGATTCGCATGTGAGCACACTGAATAGATTGCTGGAAGTTTTGAAACTGAACATGTTTTAACTTGATATGCAATTAAACTCGTTCTTTTATCTTACAACATATGTTTGATTTCAAATGATTGATAAAATTGTAATATTTTACTCTGTAGAATTTAATTTGTTTAGTATTTAAAATTTTATATGTTTAGTCGTTTCAAAATTTACATTCAGTAAATTTTTCTTTCTACATTAATATTTGATCATTGTGTTCTCATAAATATATTTTAATGGGTTTATGCATTATTCAAGGGGGGGTGAACAAAGAGAATGTATTTCAAAGATTAAATCTGTTTTTGAGGGGGAGTGTCTGATTTTCTTTACATGAATGCTAACTCGAATTGTCACATCTAGTGCATTTGTGTAGGGGGAGTCAAAGAGGTTAAAAAGGTAAAATATTTTCTAAGTAAGCTTTGCGCTTCCAGTTAGACCCGCAAACCCTGTTTTGCGTTTCCTTCATGACCCGCAAACCTTGTTTTGCGTTCCCTTCATGAAACGCAAACCTTGGTTTGCGCCTCCAACATGAAGCGCAAACCTCCTCTGTTTTCTCTGTTTCTTTGATTTTGCAGATCTTTCGCTGTCTCGTCTCCAACATTTGCATGACCAAGTTGATCAAGATCATCAAGGTCATGAGGGGGAGAAGTCAAGGAGAAGTTTAAGAGACAAAGAGCTCAAATGTTTATCTGTTGATCAAGATTCGCTCAAAGATTCTATTCTCTCAGCTACAACAAATTCTTTTGTTGTTTCTGCTCCGAACACCACAGTTCATTCAAGATCATTCAAAAGAGGTGTATTGTCTTGAGCTTAAGCAGCAAAGAAAATTTTCAATCTGCAAGATGCTGAGAAGAATTTTTTTTTTCTTCTTAAAAGTCAGAAAGCTTCTGAAAGTCGCTTTGTTGGTCCGTGCTGTTATAGAAGATGATTTTTGAAGACCAAAGCGCCAATGATTACTAAGGGGGAGATTGTTAGGTCTGATTTTATAGTAATCATTGTATTTATAGGACTTGGTCAATACTGTGTTTAGAGGCTTATATGTCTTGTATCTGACCAAGGGTATTTAAGTTCCTTTGGTCTTGTAGGTTGTAAGAATCACAACACATTCAATACAATTCTTACTTTGCGCTCCAAAGTTCTCTCTCTCTACTTTCTCTCTCTAAGGATTTAGAGATCTTGGTTCATCAGTGGTATTTGCCAATCATACCAAGATTGAAACGATTATTTGCAAACGCCAAAGATGCAAAGTTGTTGCGTTGGCATGCTGAAGATCGTAAAAAAGATGGGAAGATTAGACATGTAGCGGATTCTCCTTAATGGAGGAATATCGACAACATCTTTGAAGATTTTGGTGATGAAATTAGGAATTTTTGGTTTGGTCTTAGCTCTGACGAAATAAATCCATTCGGAAGCATGAACAGTCGTCACATGAGTACTTGGTCGGTGCTTCTATGCATTTACGATCTTCCACCATGATTATGCATGAAACGTAAATACATCATGATGTCGTTGCTAATTCAGGGTCCCAAACAACCTGGGAATGACATTGACGTATATTTGGCTCCGTTAATTGAAGACTTGAATGAATTATGGAGTCCAGGCATTGAAGTGTATGATGCGTACGGGAAGGAACATTTTCAGCTACGAGCCATGGTTTTTTGCACCATAAACGATTTTTCAGATTACGGGAATTTGTCAGGTTACAGTACAAAGGGAGAAAAGGCATGTCCTATATGTGAGTTTTTTTTTGGTGTTGATGGGCTCACCAAATTTGGTGTTTTTGGTGTTTTATTTGGTGTCAATGTTGGAGTTGCTCTTAATGGATCTATTGGACTTTAAAGGGTTTCATTGGGCCTTAAAGGATCTATCAGACTTTAAAGGGACCTATTGGGCTTTAAAGGGTATATTGGGCTTTAAAAGGCTTCATTGAACCTTAATGGATCAATCAGGCTTTATAGGGTACCATTGGGCCTTAATGGATCTATTGGGATTTAAAGGGTTAGTTCGGATTGAATGGATCTATCGGTCTTTAAATGGGTCAATTAGGCTTTAAAGGGTTTCATTGGGCATTAATGGATCTATCGCGCTTTAAATGGTTCTATTGAGCTTTAAAGGGTTTCGTTAGGCCTTAATTGATTTATCAGGCTTTCAACGGTTTCATTGGGCCTTAATGAATCTACCAGGCTTTAAAGGGTTAGTTCGAATTGCATGAATCTATCGGGCTTTAAATGGGTTCATTAGGCTTTAAAGGGTTTCATTGGGCCTTAATGGATCTATTGGGCTTTAAATGGTTCTATTGGGTATTAAAGGGTTTCATTGGGCCTTAAAGTGTTTCATTGGGCCTTAATGGATATATCGGGCTTTAAGGCCTTAATGGATCTATCGGGATTTAAATGGGTTCATTAGGTTTTAAAGGGTTTTATTGGGCCTTAATGGATATATCAGGCTTTAAAGGGTCCTATTGGGCTTTAAAGGGCTTCATTGGGCATTAAAGGGTTTCATTTGACCTTAATGGATCTATCGAGATTTATAGGGTACCATTGGGCCTTAATGGATCTATCGGGCTTTAAAGGGTTAGTTCGGATCGAACGGATCTATCGGGCTTTAAAGGGTTAGTTCGGATCGAACGGATCTATCGGGCTTTAAATGGGTCAATTAGGCTTTAAAGGGTTTCATTGGGCATTAATGGATCTATCGAGCTTTAAATGGTTCTATTGAGCTTTAAAGGGTTTCGTTGGGCCTTAATTGATTTATTAGGCTTTCAACGGTTCCATTGGGCCTTAATGAATCTACCAGGCTTTAAAGGGTTAGTTCGAATTGCATGGATCTATCGGGCTTTAAATGGGTTCATTAGGCTTTAAAGGGTTTCATTTGATCTTAATGGATCTATCGGGCTTTAAATGGTTCTATTGGGTATTAAAGGGTTTCATTGGGCATTAAAGTGTTTCATTGGGTCTTAATGGATCTATCGAGCTTTAAGTGGTTCTTTTGGGCTTTAAAGGGTCCTATTGGGCTTCATTGGACATTAAAGGGTTTCATTTGACCTTAATGGATCTATCGGGTTATGAAGGGTTCTATTAGGCTTTAAATGGTTTTATTGAGACTTATGGATCTATCGGGGCTTTAAAGGGTTTCATTGGGTCTTAATAGATCTATCGGGCTTTAAAAGGTTAGTACTTACCGGATAAATTAAATTGTTGCATATATGATGTCTTTTTAATAGACAAAACTTTTACCTGATAAATAAAACAAAAGTGGTAAGAACTTATCAGATGATACTATCCTAAGTCTAAAAAGATTATTATTTAAAACTTATCTAAAAATTGAGTTCCTCCTATTTTTCTTTCCCCCACTAAAATTTTACTATATCTTATTTCCCCCAAAATTTCCCCCCAATTATTTCACGGTTCCCTCCCCCACCTTTTAACCCTAAATTCAAACTCCCCTTTTGTCCCTAAATTATGTTCTCTCTTCATTGTTCCTCCACCGTCTGGAGTCTGGACTCGATAATCGACACATCTTGTGGACTTCGACGATCGTGATTTTCATCGGTGCAGACCTTCATGTATATACTTATCATTCTCTATCTCTTCCTAATCATCTTCACAATTTCCTTATTTTATTCGTATCTGGTTTTTCATCAGTGCATACCTTCATGTATATACTTATCATTCTGATCTATTTTATTCGACACATCTTATGGACTTCGACGGTCGTGACTTACGAGGTGTTATCGGTTGTCGCTAAGAGCATCTATCGGAAGTTTCTAAGTCGGATTGTGTTGGGTAACAATATGACTTATGAGGTATGAAATTATTCTCAGTAGAAGCCTTGGAATTCAAGTATATCTCTGAACCATTTTGTTTTATGATAGAACACCAAGTACAAGCATCCTAAAAACCCATGAACTTGTAGACAAAGAAGCAAACTATGAAGATGATGCTCTGTAACTAGAACTTTTGTCACCCTTTGATGAAATCATTATTTATCTCCCACCCCCACCCACATGTGGAATAAAATCCTAATTTTATTGGATTTCCTCTCTGATTTATTTCCCACGACAGTATCTTCAATATCTAAGGTCCAAATTTGTTTGGCTTAAACATGAAAATCTCACATGAATTTGGGGTTCTGTTACTTTGATTCTTTGAATATTAAATTTATGTTGTGATGTATGATGTATTTTTAGGTTACTTGAATTTTTTTTTGTAGATTTAAATTTACTTGTGCTTTCATTTGTCAAATATACTATGTTTTTGGAGGTTTTAATCAATGGATTATGCATAACTCGTGTAAGACTTTGTTTTGTTTTCCAGTTTTACGAACCGATGCCGTTAATATATACATAGTTTGGTAATACCAAGGTCATGATGTCTAGGTAAGATTACCTCTTCTAAATTTATGCTACATCCCACTTGAGGAATTAGATATTCTAATCATCTTTGAAGTCAGTACTCATTTATTAAATGAACATGTGGCTTTGTACAACTTAGTTCGGAACCGAGACCACCATATTTTGGGTTAGAAATCATGGGTTTTTGCAGGGGTTTTTGCTACAGCTGTCGATGACTCTTCGAGACCAATTAAGACATGTTTTTAGATGGTTGTAGGACCGAGAAGTAGGCTGGAAGTTGCCCAGCCATGAAACTAGTTCCAACAGTAGCAACATTAAGCTGTTGTCGAGCCATTTAGGGGTTGTTTTAGAGATTGTTTAGGACTGTTTTGGGAAGCCAATGTTGCTGTTTGGATAGCCATCTACACCTGTTTTTGGGATGGGATTGAAGTCTAAACATGATAGCAATGTGTATCAATTATGTGATGCTTATACGTCATTGCTGATAATTATCCAGGTTTCCGACCCGTCACATTCTCATGAGTTTTAATAATTTAATCTTGATAGAGTCATGTTCTGGAATTACTTTACATAATTGAAACTAGTAAGTTGTTCTTGAGGATGTGCTTAGACACTAACCAGAAATGAACTTGTCAAATGTGTCTTGCTTTTAATTTTGTCTTTTGGTTTGTGGCATGTGGTTGCTACTTTGAGTAATTTATAATTCGTGACATCTATTGTATCTAATGTATTTTTCAGTAGTAACACAATTTTTACTGGACTAACACAATTTTCTTATATGGATTATGCTGTAAGATTTGGGCAAATATTTTAGTTACAATTAGTGAGTTTTCTTGTAAAACTTCTATTGAATCTCAATTTCTCACGAGACCGGACGAATTATATATATGATACATTAAACTAGAGCTTATTCAATCATCCTTCATGATTTGTTGCTGTGTAGGTATTTGGAGAATAACCAGATCTATTGATGTGCTTGCCAAGATGCCCCTGTTTTGTAGTGTTTCCATGTGATGAAGATGTTACAAATTTTAGTAATATTTATATGTATCAACTTAGGACAATATTTCTTTTACAAATTGTATTTTTGGTTCCATGTCATTGTAAATTGTACATTATTAGATGTATTCCTGTTAATTATTAATCGAAGGAAAGTTTTACATCCTGCCGTATTGCGATGAATGTAATATGCGTTATATCTAGCAAATGGATATTTTTTTAATTTAATTTTAATTATTTTTTAATTTAATTTTTTTAAATTACTAAAAACCGTGTAAGATAAAGACTTTTATAAACGGTTAGTAGGACTTTTTAAAACGGTTTCATCTAAAAACTGTGTAAGATAGATACTTTTATAAACGGTTGACAAGGCTTTTATAAACGGTTTCATCTAAAAACCGTGTAAGATAGATAATTTTATAAACGGTTATCAGGGCTTCTTTAAACGGTTTAATCTAAAAACCGTGTAAGATTGTGACTTATATACGCGGTTAATATTACTTTTCTAAACGGTTTTAAAACCGTGTATAAAAGTTGAGTTTTATACGCGGTTTTGGAACCGTATATAAAAGCCCGATACTTTTACAAACACCCGCGATATACGCGGTTCCAAAACCGCGTATAAAGCCCAAAACAACCGTTTATAAAAGTCATAATTGTAGTAGTGATTAGAGCATCTTCAACAGTTTCTCCAAAATTTCTCTAAAATGGTAAATCAAAAGTCAAAATCTCAAAAAAAAAAATGCACCCATCTCCAACAGCTTATCCGTTTTGGAGATAAATCATTGATTATAATATTAAAATATTCTATATATTTAATACAATATTATTTATCTCACCTAAACATTTAATTTCAAAGTTTCTTATTGGTGGGATATAATAAAAAATAGTTTCTCTACATTGGTAATCATTTTTTGGGTTATCTCCATATTTGGAGAAAAACTCCTTCTCCTTCCTACTTTTTCCATTTTTGGGATAGTTTTTGAGAAGCTGTTGGAGCAAAATTATAGTTCAAAATCCCCATATTCTTCATTTTCTCCATTTTGGAGAAGTTGTTGGAGATGCTCTAAAACTCCTTGACAAAAACCCAAGCTCTTGTCTCGTTTTTTGTTCTATTATTGTTTTTTAATTTTTTGTAATATTATGTTTAATATATCTGTAAAAAATAATTATAAAATATAAAATTTAATATTAATATTAATGTTTTTGTAACTTAATAATTTTAAAATATGTTTATTAAATTTTGAAGATTAATTGTTAATTTTTTTTCTAATTTTGTTTTAATAAGATTAATTTATAAATAAATAAATTTACCTCATTTTATCTATATCTAATAACAGTGTAATTAAAAAAAACTATTAGAGTAATAAAACTAACATAAAAATATTGAAATTATTGCAAATATATCTAATAATATATTTCGTAAAAATCAATGTTCTAAAAAACTCGCCGCATAGCCGCCATGGCGCGCCATGGCACCAAGGCTTCTGTGTCACACCACGTTAAGCCCATGGCACGCCATGGTCTAATGCGTAATTATCGTAATGAGATATTATATTTTTCTTTATACTTTTAATGTCTTATTTGCAAATTTTTAATATATAATTTAATTTAACTTGCTTATTACTATTGACTCAGTGAGTAACACCACAAAACATATGTTTTTAAATATAATATTATATATGAATTAGAAATTTGACGTCATAAGTCACGCCTTGAAAACGTTATGGCTTCGCCGTGGCTCCTAAGGCTTGAGGCTTGGCTTCACCGCCACGCCACGCCTTACGCCATTTAGAACCTTGGTAAAAATATGTTACTTTTATAAAGTTAAATATTTATGTAATATTGCACTTTTTTTAATTGGAGCATAAATTTTTGTTTATGATTTAATTATTTCTTAAACATGTTATTGAAATATATCAATTAAAAAGGGTAAATTAATAATTATATTTTGAATAGGCTATTATAGTTTTAGTTTGTGTATTTAATAACTAATAAATAATAAAGTTATATAATAATTTATTAATAAAAAAAGTTGGAAGATGAGGTTCTTGTCAATAGCATCTCAATAGATTCTCTAAAATGGGAGATTTTGAAAGAAAAAAAATCATTTTGGAAATTTTTGTACCAATAGATTATCCAAAACATTATCCAAAATAACAAAAATCTCCACAATAGAGAAAGTATAGTAGGAAAGAGATGATAAATTTTTTCAATTTGGAGAACTCTCCAAAGATGATACTTAAGAAAGAGAAATGATTTTTTAGTTTCACACCAATGTGAATCCTTTAAATTAAATGTTTAGTAGATAGCAATAATATTTTTATAAATGTATTGAATATTTTAATAATATAAATATCATTCTAATTTACAAAATGGAGAATCTGTTGGAGATGAACCTAATTTTTTTTTGAGATTTTGAATTTTGATTATTCATTTTGAAAAATTTGTTGAAGATGCTCTAAAAACCTCTACTGTAATGTTTTATTGAGATTTTTATTTTGTTATGATGACCCTGATGGGAAATGAAAAAGAAGAGTAACAAGGTTTTTACAAGAACTTTTATTGTAGATGTTATTAAAACCTTTGAATTTGAATAATTCTTTAAAAATAATTCGTAAGTGATAGAAATTAGTTTTTTATTATTTCCAATAATAACTAGAATTTTGGAGAAATCTTTTGGCATTACTCTAAATTTTTTCCATATTTGTACAATTCTCTAAAAATGATTATTTAATATCTCTATCAATAAAAATCCTTAAAATTAAATATTTAGAAAATAAAATTAATATTTATTTGAAATGTTAATTGATTTATATAGAATTATATTAAAATATTGGATATGAAATATATATATATATATGAAATATATATATATATGTGTAAATATTATAAAGGTTACTTTATTTGTGAAATTATGGAAATAAAAAAAATAGAAAGAGACCTTATTTTAATAACATATATATATGACATTGTAATCTCTAGAATGGAGAGTTGTTGAAAATGAACTTAAATTTTTTCTTATAGATTGACTTTTGATTCTACATTTTCAAGAATCTGTTAGAAATACCTCTACCATGGTGTTTTATTGAGAATTTTATTTTGTTGTGATGATGCTGATGTGAAAGAAAAAGTGGAATAACGATGTTTTTACAAGAACTTTATTGTGGACGTTATTAAAAACTTCGAATTTGAAGAATTTTCTAAAAATAATTAGTAAGTGAGAGAAATTAGTTTTTTTTAATTATTTCTAACAATAACTTTAATTTTAGAGAATCTATTGAAAATACTCTAAAATTTGCCATATTTGTAGAATTCTCTATAAAGAATTGTATTGGAGAAAAAAAAATATTTAATAACTCTATCAATAAAAACCTTGAAATTAAATGTTTAGAAACATAAATTAATATTTTATTTAAAATTATTGAAAATGTTAAATGATCTATTTAAAATTATATGAAAACATTGGATATGAAATAGATAAATATATTTATGTAAATATATTAATTAGAAAGGTTATCTTATTTGTGAAATTATGGAAATACAAAAAATAAATAAATAGAAAGATGCTCTATTTTAATAATATAAATAACATTGTAATTTTCAAAATGGAAAATTTGTTGAAGATGAACCTAAATTTTCTTGCATATTTTTTCTTTTGATTCTCTATTTTGAATTTTTTTTTTGGAGATGCTCTAAAAACCTCTCCTGTGAATATGACGGGAAAAAATAGAATAAGAGGTTTTTACAAGAAGTTTTAATATGGATGCTACTAAAAACTCTAAATTTTAAGAATTTTCCAAAAATAAATAGTAAGTGAAAGAAATTAGTTTCTATTATTTTCAACAATAACTTAAATTTTGAAGAATCTATTGGAAATATTCTAAAAGATTTCATATTTGTAGAATTCTCTATAAAAAATTGTAGAGGCGAAAAAAATGATTATTTAATATCTTACCAATAAGAATCCTATATATTAATTTTTTAGAAAAGAAAATTAATATTTTATTTAAAAATTATTGAAAATGTTAAATGATTTATTTAATATCTTATTTCTACTATGGTATTTTATTCATATTTTTATTTTGTTGTGATGATGTTAATTTGACAGGAAAAATAGAATAAGAGGTTTTTATACAACCTTTTAATGTGGATGTTATTAAAAACTTTGAATTTGAAGAATTATCCAAAAATAATTATTAAGTGAGATAAATTAGGGGGCGTTTGTTTTGCATAATGAAATTTAATGGAATTGGAATCAATCGAAGGAATTTAACTTTGAAGTAATTGAAATGAAATTTGATGAAATTTGATCACGCATTTGGTTGTTAGGAATTCAATTTCTTCACTTGAGCCAAGAAATGATTAATTTCTTAAATTGTGGAATTCAATGGAGTTAGAATGATTCCATCACTTTCATTTCGTGAACTAAACATGAGTTGGTCAATAAATTAGTCATTCCAATTCCTTCAAATTCCATGAAGCAAACCGCCCTTAATTTTTTATTGTTTCCAACAATAATTTCAATTTTGGAGAATTGTTGGAGATACTCTAAAATTTTCCTGTAAAATTCTCTAAAAATAGTTGTTTAGGAAAAAAAAATGATTGACATTAAATATTTAGAAAAATAAATAAATTACATTTTATTTAAATTATATTGAATATGCTAAATAATTTAAATAAAACTATATAAAAATATTGGATATAAAATTGATAAATACCTTTTTTGTAAATATATTAATTAGAAAAGTTATCCTATTTGTGAAATTATGGAAATAAAAAAAATATATATAGAAAGACATGCATAACAAAACAAAACAAAAGCTTGTTGGCATCATGATTATTACTTATAAGTATCATATGTATGAGGCATCATCAACACAATGATCCCATGCATCATTTCTGAGTATCTCTCGGGAAAACCTTTCTGTCTTCTTCCCTCCACCCCTCAAAGTGATTTATATAGTATATATAATATATATATGCTATATATATATGTGTGTGCTTAAGAGGGTGAACTCCATCTCCAGACTCCAGCAATACATTATATAATATATATATATATACATATATATATATATATATATATTCTGAAACCTTATAAATTGCTCCCTCTAGGTGGCACACTTTTTCAGGGTAAAAAACACAAAAAAACCCTTTAATCCAAAATCACCATGAAAACGATGATCTTCTCTCCGACCACCACCACCACCACCTTCCACCACCGCTCCTCTCCGGCCACCCCTTCTCATCTTCCTCCCCACCTTCTTCCCTCCACCGGTATCTTTCTCTCTCTAGATCTCTCTCTCTCTCTCATCCTTCTTGTATATATATATATCTGTATATATGTCTACATACATACATACATACATACACAGACATATATATAAAATACATATACATATATATAAATGCCGATAAAAGCCGTTTACTGTTGTTGTATTTTTTGACTTATTCTGGTTTTCTTTATCGTATTCCTATAATGACTATATACATACATACATATATATATATATATATACATTAAAGAGATTGTTGGATTGGAGTACAAGATCTTTACTTACGATATCGAAGATACAAAGCCCAGATGAAAAAGAAATTGTGTTCAAAGATTGAAATTTTTATCTGATCTGTGCAAATATCTTTGGAATCTGTCTGTGCGCATGTGTTGGATTCCACTGTTTTTGTGAGTCAAATTGAAGCAGTAAAAATGATGATCATCATTTTATAACTTTATTCCTTTTCTGCTTTGATCTTAAGCATTTTATTTAATGTCATATATATATATATATATTTATAAGAGCATCTCCAACAGCATTGCTAAATTTTTTCTAAAATAGAGAATAGAAAGTCAAAATCTCTAAAAACATTTTCTTCTAACTCCAACAGTTTTTCTATTTTAGAGAATCAATCATTATTTATATTATTATAATATTCCATAATTTATCATCCCAATACATTTTTAAAAAAAAACTTAAAATAAAATGTTAAAAATTGAATCTTATTGGTTAGATTGATTAAAATAATAGTTTCTCTCTCTACTATAGGGATTATAGAGAATTCTCTATATTTAGATATTTTTTGCCCTTTCTCTATTTTAGCAAACCTTTTAGCAAAGTTGTTGGAGAGAAATAACAAAGAAAAAATCATTTTTTTCTATTATAGCAATGCTGTTGGAGATGCTCTGATAATACCTTGATTTAAATATATTCTTCCTTTTTTTTTTTAAATTTCCATATATAATATTTACTTGATTTATCTTTGGTTTATTTATTTTCTATTGGTCTACAGGCAGTGTTGTTCTTAAAGGTCCCAATTTCCAATGCAAAGCCGTATCAAAGTCTCGTACACAAGGTATTTTAATATTAATTTTTTTAGAGTAATATTAATTTATTATTTCATATATAATTAATTTGTCAATTATGTCAAGAACATCCCATATATAAACTTACCTTTTTTGATATTCAATATCAATTTTGTTAATTATTTTATGGGTTTGTTAGAAATTAGAATAAACAAAATAATGTATGTCTTTTAAAGTTAATTTATTTTAAACAAAAAAATTATTTTTAATAAATATTATTGTGTATTCTGTGTGGGTAATTGGTGCAGAATACCTAGATGTACTCCAACAAAATGATTTGCCATTTATCAACTGGCAAAATGACATCGTGGATGATGACGTGGATACCGATAAGGTATTACTTTTGTACTATACAAATCTATAGATACATTTCCTTAACTATAAATATTTTGTACTAACATTCGATCATTGTCGTGTACGATTCATCGATCGATCGATATCCGAAGATTTCGTATTCTAGCGACGAGATCAAGGGATTTGTCGAGAAAATCAAAGGGATGTTGGATTCGATGGATGATGGAGAGATAACAGTATCGGCTTACGATACTGCTTGGGTTGCACTCGTGCAAGATGTTAACGGAAGTGGCCGCCCTCAGTTTCCGTCAAGTTTGGAGTGGATTGTAAACAATCAACTCCCTGACGGATCCTGGGGCGACCATTTGATCTTTTTGGCTCATGATCGGATCATTAATACGTTGGCGTGTGTAATCGCTTTAACTTTTTGGAACGTTCATCCCACTATATGCCAAAAAGGTAACGGTTCTTTATCTTTATCGTATATACGATTAAAGGAAAAAAATGTAAATGAATACGATTTTTTTCGACTAATAGAAATTATAGCGAACGAATTAAATTTGCGACAAAAAAAAATCCGTCACTAATGCCGTTGGATTCATACAGGAGTGGATTTTTTGAAAGCTAACATAAGCAAACTCGAGGACGAGAACGAAGAACATATGCCGATCGGTTTCGAAGTAGCGTTTCCGTCACTTATCGACATTGCAAGGAAGCTCAACATCGAAGTCGGAGAAGATTCTCCGGTCTTGGAAGAAATCTACGCAAGACGGAACTTGAAGCTCACAAAGTCGGTACTTTCTCGTTTAAACACCGTTCTTTTTTCTTTAAAAAAACGATAAACAATTTTCCGAAAACGATCCTAATTAATGGTTTTTTTTTTGCGACGAAAAGGATACCTAAAGACATAATGCAGAAAGTGCCCACAACTTTACTTCATAGTTTGGAAGGAATGCAAGATTTGGATTGGGAAAAACTTGTAAAACTTCAGTGCAAAGATGGGTCATTTCTCTTCTCACCATCATCAACTGCTTTTGCACTTGTGCAAACTAAAGATGAAAAGTGTCTTCAATATCTCACAAATGCTGTGACCAAATTCAATGGTGGAGGTGTGTTTTCATGGTGGTTTTTGGATTACTTGTTTTTTTTACAAAAAAAAAATGTTTCTAATTATAGAAATTTTATCATGTTGTTGTTTATGATCATGATGTAGTCCCGAATGTGTACCCGGTGGATCTTTTCGAACATATTTGGGTCGTTGATCGTCTTCAACGCCTTGGGATTTCTCGTTATTTCAAGTCCGAGATCAAGGATTGTGTCGAATATATCCACAGGTATGCGAATCTGATAAATAAATAAAAATGTTCGTTTGTACTCCGTCCGTCGTCACAAATTAAGTGTCCACATTTCTATTATTAAGAGTAAAAGTGTAATTTAGTTACTTAGATCATCTCCTGTAATTTAGTTACTTAGATCATCTCCAACAGCTATGTTAGATTTTTCCTGAAATAGTGTAAAAAAAATTCAAAATTTCTAAAAAAAAATTTGCATCCAACTCCAACAGCTATTCTATTTTAGCAACTCTAGTATTAATTATCTTATTAAAATATTCAATTTATTTAATTATATTATTAAAATATTCAATATATGGAAAGTTTAGAGAGGAAAATTTTGTTTTTTGGTGATAATAATTAGTTTTGGGAGGAAACTATCTATTTAAAAATTTCTTTAAATTTAGAGATTTTTACAATCTCTATCCTCTTTTTCTCTATTTTAGTATAGAGGATAACATATTTGTTGGAACAACAAAAATGCTAAAATCTCAACTTTTTCTATTTTAGCATAGAGGATATCATAGCTGTTGGAACATGCTAATTTTTTTTTTTTCATTTTAGCATAGTTGTTGGAGATGCTATTAGAGCAAGAGCACCTCCAACAGGTTCTCTAAAATGGAGAAATAAAAAGTGAAAATCTTTAAAAAAATCATCTTCGTCTCCAACAGATCCTGTATTTTGGAGATTACACAATTAATTATATTATTAAAATATTCTATACAACTCATAAAATATTATTTTTTTCTCTCCTACACATTTAATTTAAATCAATATCATTGATAGAATGAATAAAAAATCATTTCTCTCTAATATGTAATCTTTTTTGGAGATATCTCCAAATTTGAAGATTTTCATCTCTCTCATACTTTCTCCATTTTTGAGAAGATTTTAAGGAATCTGTTGGAGCAAAAAATCCCCAAAATCTCCATTTTAGTGAAGATGTTGGAGATGCTCTTAAAAAGTGTAATAATTAATACTCTTAAAATTGTGTGTCATTTTCATTGTGGACATTTATTTTGGGACGGAGGAGTACTACTACCAAATCACTAGAAATGCTAACAATCGATCGAAATTTCAGGTATTGGACTAAGGACGGGATCTGTTGGGCGAAAAACTCGAATGTACAAGATATTGATGACACTGCGATGGGATTTAGGCTTTTGCGAATGCATGGTTACGAAATTTCTCCAGGTTAGTTTTCATGAACGTATGCTCGAAAAATTCGATATGTTGATGATGTTTTAGTGACGAATTCAAAATTAACGAGCGCTTTTGTTACAGATGTGTTTCGACAGTTCGAAAAAGATGGCAAATTTGTGTGTTTTGCCGGGCAATCAACACAAGCCGTCACCGGAATGTTCAATTTATTTCGGGCATCGCAGATGCTCTTTCCCAGAGAGAAAATCCTCGAGGATGCCAAGAAGTTTTCGTATAACTATTTGAAGGAGAAACAATCGACAAACGAACTTCTTGATAAATGGATCATTGCCAAAGATTTGCCTGGCGAGGTACGCAAATATCGCTACCAGAATAAGAGCATGTTTGTTAGCAGCTTAATGAGTTTAATGAGACTCAAAACTTATTCGGTCAGCTATACAAACCGTTTGGTAGTGACTTAATTAATGATATAAAATATGGCTTATTTAGTAAGCTTCTAGGAATATGGATCTTTATGCAGAAAGCCAGGTTTTTCTTAAACCTGTCTCTCACAATAAAAAAAACACGCTCCTTCCATCTATGGAAAAAAAACTCGTACAAACAAAAGCCTTCCAAAATCTATACAGACAGATTAATCCACACAGGATTTTAATGGCAAATCAACCAAACAACCCCTTTGTTCATTTTGCGTGAAAAACTTGATCATTTGCGACACACATATTCAAATAAAACTTATGATGGCATTATTTTTGTTCACCTCGATCAGCTAGACTTGGATCATTTATATTCGGTATATGTTGGAGCCTCCCTTTTTTTCTCAAAGGCTATTTTATAGACTAATCTAATGGGGTTTCACATATTTCTAACAACTTTGAATCACGAATCATCAACAGGTGGGATTTGCACTAGACGTGCCATGGTACGCGAGCTTGCCTCGACTCGAAACAAGATGGTACTTGGAACAATACGGGGGCGAGGATGACGTTTGGATCGGAAAGACGTTATACAGGTACTACTACTATACATTATCGCATAATCGTATATAAAAATATAGAAAATTAAAACAACTTTTACCAACAACTTTTGATTTTGATTCTACTATGAAATCACTAGTATATTCAACAATGAATATACAGTAAAAATTTAGTTATTTGGTTCTCACAATATTTACGGTTCTCTTTTAAACCCGCCTTTATCTATATAAACTAAATAAACAGAAACTATATATATATATAGAGAGAGAGAGAGAGAGACGGAGGTTCAAGGGAAAACCTCAAATAAATGAAAAACTAAAAAACACCTTATCAACCGTTAGATTAGATGATCTAATGGATATGATTAAATAGGCGGTTACAACAATATTTTTTAAATTAAAAAAACCTCCACCCCCTATTTTTTATTCGAAAAAATACGAAAAATGAACAAAATTCGAGTGAAATAAATTACACCAAATAAACGATCATATTTTTCTCGTTAATTTGACATCCATATTCATATACTTTTTCATTCGTTTTTTCGTGGTTTTTCGATTTTCCATTTATTTAGATTTTTCTCCTGAACCTGACTCTCTCTCTCTATATATATATATATAGGGGAAGGATATTTTGCAACCTTTAAAAAGGTTGCAACCCTTGCAACCCACATCTTAACCGTTGGATTCATGATCATATATATATATATATATATATAGATATAGATATACATAGTAACATGGAATACTTCGAATTTTCCTTAAACTTTTGCGTAGTTTTGGCATCTAATGCAAGCCTGCAACACATGCGTTT
This sequence comes from Arctium minus, assembly GCA_954870635.1. Lineage (NCBI taxonomy): Eukaryota > Viridiplantae > Streptophyta > Magnoliopsida > Asterales > Asteraceae > Arctium > Arctium minus. The sequence continues at coordinate 69,081,489 of OX941095.1, read as the reverse complement.
CTGTTTGTCACTTAACAAGCAATCAAAACATAGGGACTTGTATATCTTCTATGTTCTGAATTGGTATGAACATCCAACAAAAATTGTGTATTATTCTGAATTCAGCGATATATTATAATATACATGTACATAGTCGGATCCATATGAGAACATTAAGGGGTTTGTTTTTTTTTAAAAAACCTCTTTAGACGTTCAGACTTTTTTACACACCACCTCTTATTAATCATAATTAAAATAAGAATTCAGACTTTAGACCTCTTAAAAAACAAACGACACCTAAGTAAATGAGTGAATAATAAAATAGTTGGATCACATGTAATTTTATATACTGAAATCACGTGTAAAATCACATGTGATTCATGCAACTTTGGTGGCGACTGGAGGTCGTGAGGTCGCATGCCAAGTCGCCTACACACCCTTGCTTTGACCGTTAGTGTAAAATCACATGCGATTTTGCACGTGACTTAGCCGTTTTCATATTCTCACTGTTCTCGATTGAACCTCCCTGTATCCACATATTCACACACACACACATATATATATATATATATATAGAGAGAGAGAGAGAGAGAGTCAGGATCATACAAGAACGGTACAAAATAAGAAAATAAGAAAACAGTCACTAAAATCACATGTGATTCACACGACTTTGGCCGCGACGTGAGGTTGCGGGCCACACGTCACCCGCACACCCTTGTGTTGACCGTTAGTGAAAAATCACATGTGATTTGATTGTTTTCTTATTTTCTTATTTCGCTATTGTTCTCGTTTGCACCTCCCCTCTCTCGCTCGCTATATACATACATATATAATCGTACGCTTGTTCATTGCCCATCTAAATGTATAAAATATCGAACCCCGAAATAATCCCAATGTAGATAATATACATCCGTATGCATATACGTGTGTATATATATGGGCAAGTTCAAACGAGAAGTTAAACATTTTGCGAGAATGCGAGAAGTGTGATATCATATATGATACACAAGCTTAATCATATATGATTAAACACATGTCACATTGGCAATACATAAACGTTTAGACATATATGATTAAACACACCCACGGACCATGTAATCATATATGATATCTCACTTCTCGCATGATCCTTCCCCTCTCTCTATATATATATATTATATTTTTCATATAGATGGTGATATTCAACTTGTGGAAAACCCTACAGGATGGGAAATGTCAGCAACAACACCTATCTTGAAATGGCTAAAATCGATTACAACAATTGTCTCACTATGCATCAGCGCGAATGGAACACTACGCAGCAGTAAGTTTGCTACTTTTTTATTTTTATAAATAATTCCAATCATTTATAACTATCTTTTTATAAATAATTTAAATGAATATAATTAAACCTGATAACAAACAGATGGTATGTGGACTTCAATATCGGACGGTTTGGGATGACCAATATCACAAGTCTTTTGGTCTCATACTACCTGGCTGCAGCCAGCGTTTTCGAGCCCGAAAGGTCCAAGGAGCGAATCGCGTGGGCTAAAACGACCACATTAGTCGACACCATCTCATCGTTCTTCGATTCACAACAACTCTCGAACGAGCATAGAAGAGATTTCGTCGACGAGTTCAGAAACACGCTGTCGTCTCTCCATCCTGCCAAGTGTGTTTATTTCTCCATTTTTTGGGGAGCGAAAACATTAGTGACGGACCCCTTTTGGGCGTCACGATAGGTTTTCTCGATTGCTAAAGTTTATGTTTCGAATGCAGATATGGAAAACCGTGGCATGGATTGATGGTTGCGCTGCAGGGAACCCTACACGAGCTCGCGTTGGATGCACTCATGGTTCATAGTCGAGACATCCATCCACAACTTTACCATGCCGTAAGCTCGATATATCTTTGTTGATTTTATTTTTTGTGACGCTCGCTACGACAAAATTGTCTTTATAAGACGCCTAAAATGTACAAACGTCCCAATAAATTAAATACTTTGTAGGACTTAAGTTTATAGGATCAAACCAAAAAGTGTCTTATATCTAAAAGTGTTACAATTGGTTTAGGACATTTTTAGACATTTTAACAAGTTTTTTAAGATGTTTTTATTATAAATTGCCGTATTAACTTTTTTATATGACACTATTTGAAAAGTGTACTATAAACACAAGTGTTCTATAAAAATAAGGGTTTATAGGAAATTTATCAAAAGTGTCCTATAAAATAGATAACACGACAGTTAATTTTAAAAATGTTCTAAAAAACTTGTTAAAACGTCCAAAAACGTCCTATAAATCTATTTTAACACTTTTAGATAGATACGCTCTATAGTTTGATTCTATAAATTTAAGTTCTATAAAGTATTCTATTAGGACGCTTAGACATTCTAGGCGTCCTATAAAGCATATTTTATTGTAATGGCTTCGAAGGGTGTCGCTAAAGATTTCACTAATGATCGTGTTGTTTAATTTCGTCGTTTGGAATTAGTGGGAGATCTGGCTGACAAGGTGGCAAGAAGGAGCGGACGCGGTAGAAGGACAAGCAGAATTGATAGTACAAACGATGAACATGATCGCTGGCCGATGGACATCGAAGGAACTCTTCGCCATTCCTCAATACCGACAGCTTTCAACCATCACCGATAACCTTTGTGTCGAAACATCCCGTTCTGGTAACTCCAAGGTACACACGAATTAATTCGCACATATATTAACCCCGTTTTAAATCCAATCAAGATTCTTTCGTCATTTATTCCACTGACGTAACAAATCTTTCTATATATCATTAGGAGAATTGTGGCACATACTTCAACAGTGAAACCGCGAACGCAAAAAGAGAATCCAGAATGCAAGAGCTAGTGCAACTTGTACTCAACAACTCACCCGATGACGACGACGATCTTGATCAGGATCTGAAGCAGACGTTCCTAAGTGTTGCAAAAACGTTTTACTACAAGACCTACTTCGACCCTGAGACAATTAATGTCCATATCTCCAAAGTATTGTTCGAAAATGTAATCTAGATATACCGAAAAATCCCATAAAAAATATTATTAATTAGATATAGCATATTCAAAAGTAATATATATATATATATATATAATATCAATGAAAAGGGTATTTAAATTTATGATCTTTTAAGATATAGTTACGTGACAAACAAAGTAAAATAAGACCAAACAAAGTCTCTATAGTCAAAATTGGAGCAAGAGGTTATATTTGGAAGTAACCCTTTATTATATTGGAATGTTTTGTAGTCAAATATAGAAGTAACTTTTGGTTAGAAAAAAGGAAAAGAAATGGATGCATATGAGTTGATGAAGACATGTACTTAACATCTATCTATCAAAGTTAGTGGATGTATGCATGGGAGAGGCACAAATGCTATGATTTGGTGGCATTATTATGATGGATGGGGGGCATGTGTCTTTTAGGAACACATGCATCAAAAGCTTCTTTTACTCAAAGTGGTAGATGTTGAGATCAAATCAAATCCAACCCAACCATACATTGTGATAGAAGTTGCATGTGTCCCCATGTCATACATGATCACATCATATATATATATATATATATATATATATATATATATATATGTGGGCAGGTTCAAACGAGCTAAACATTTTGCGAGAAGGCGATAAGTGTTTAATCATATATGATACACAAGCTTAATCATATATGATTAAACACATGTTATATTGGCAATATATAGACGTTTAATCATACATGATTAAACACTTACAAGCTGTATAATCATATATGATTAAACACTTCTCGCATTCTCGCAAAATGTTTAACTTCCCGCATGATCCTCCTTCTTATTATGGATACTTCCATAAATTTCTCCAAAATCACTCAATCATCTCCATAGAAATATTTACCATACTTAGTCAAGGTGTAATGAATTGCTTAATTTACTCATGTATATCCTCCCTGTAAAGGCTATATATTGGCCTCATATTCTTCTTGTAATTCACTTAAAAATCATTGCATTTATATGGTATCAGAGCGATTTCTCTCCTCCGAGAAACCTTGATCCCCATTGCCTTCCATCATCCCAAACCTGCAGATCACAGCCACCACAATCATGTCAGAAAAATCAACTACTTTTACCACCATCATTCATCTCACCGCCACTACCCACTTCCCTATCAAACTCACCGCTTCTAATTTTCCCGTCTGGAGAAAACAAGTCCTCTCCACCTTAATCGGCCTAGATCTTCACCACTTCATCGAAGGCTTTCCAACACCCCCACGAAAACCCAGTGCTGAGTACTCTCATTGGTATAGACAAGATCAAATCTTGCTCAGTGCCTTACTCAGAAGTTGTACCGATGCTATACAACCATTGTTGTATTCCGCTGAAACATCTCATGAAGCCTGGTCCCGTCTTACCACAAGTTATGCCAACGCTTCCCGCTCCAGAATTATCTCACTCAAATCCAAATTCACAACCAACCCCAAAGGATCACGCACTGTTGCTGAATTTCTTCGTGACATGCGATCCATTGCTGATGAGCTTGCCTTAGCCCAAAGCCCGATTACTGATGAAGATTTGATGGTTCATATCATCAACCAACTAGGAGATGACTTCAAAACCATTGTAGCCACCATCAAAGTCCGTGAAAACCCAATTACCTACTCTGAACTTTATGACAAATTGGTAGACTTTGAAAGGCTCTTGAAAGAAACCGAAATACCTCCTACTGATGTTCTCACAGCAAACTATACCCATACTTCACGAAATGGGTCTACTCCATCCAACAGGTCCATGAATTCCTTTGTCTCCAATCCACGGTCGAATCATGGATCTTGCCCGGGGTCACGCAACTCCCGCCCATAATGGTCAAAACCGCAAAACTACTACACCGGTAATCGCAACAATCGCTCCAACTCTCACTGCCAATTCTGTTCCATAGATGGCCATGATACGAAGGAGTGTCGCAAGCTCTCACGGTTTCTACGTGAGAATAACATTGATATCAACACAGGGCCCCAGGTCAATACCACAACAACCATAACAAATCCGGTTCAACCCACTTGGCTCTTTGATAGCGGAGCATCACATCACATTACATCTGGTCGCTCCAACTTGCAAACTCCAATGAACTATGACGGGCCTGATGAAATTATCCTTGGCAATGGTACGGGTCTCAAAATCACTCACACCGGTGACAGTAGTCTTTCTACCTCGTCCCGCTCTCTCTCCCTTCCACATGTTTTATGTGCTCCTAATTTACGTCGTAATCTAATTTCGGTTGCCAAACTATGCAAAATTAACAAAGTTTATGTCGAATTTTTTCCCTCATGTTTTGTTGTGAAGGATCTAATCACGGGGGAGCCTCTACTTCGGGGAGTGAACGACCATGACGTGTACTATGCACCGACTTCACTTCTTCCCCAAGCAAACACGGTCACGACATCCACCGTTCATGATTGGCATCATTGTCTTGGTCACCCATCTATCAAGATCTTTAAATCTATTGCAAAGTTTATCGATTTTCATTCCAATAAAATGTTGAATCCTAAGTTTCACTGTGAGTCATGTTCTATCAATAAAAGTCATAAACTTCCATTCAATGACACCTTATTTGTGACTACAAAACCTTTGCAACTTATATATACGGATGTTTGGGGACCAACACAAAAGTCTATTGATGGTTACCAATACTATGTAATCTTTGTTGACTTCCACACTAAATATGTATGTCTCTATCCCATGTCTCATAAATCGAATGTCTCTACTCTATTTCCTCGCTTCAAAAAGTTGGTTGAGCACTATTTTCAAACACCTATCATATCCATTTTCTCCGATAACGGGGGGGGGGGGGGGGGGGGGGAGGGGAATACCAAGCCCTTATTCCTCTTTTCCAATCTCTTTGTATCTCGCACTTCACCACACCACCTCACACACCCGAACAAAATGGCACCGCTAAAAGACGTCACCGATATGTAGCGAAAACCGGCCTAGCTCTCCTACACTATGTCGGTCTACCTTTACGTTTTTGGTCACATGCGTTTCAAACGGCGGCTTACTTAATCAATCGATTACCCACACCCATCCTTAACTACAAAACTCCTTATGAACAATTGTATCAACCACCACCAAACTACACCAAACTTAGACCGTTCGGTTGCCTTTGTTATCCATGGCTCAAACCCTATTCCCCATCTAAACTTCATCCAAAATCTTCCCGGTGTATCTTTCTTGGCTACTCCACCTCTAAGTCCACCTACAAATGTCTTGACATTGTTACCAAATTTATCATTCCCGACATGTTCATGTGACTCACGTCTTCCCGTCACGTGACCCACATACCACCACCAACATACCCATTAAAATTGATGATTCTTCTTACACCACAATACATCATTCACCCACTGTTGTCCCCACTTCTTATGCAACCCCTACTACAATTCCCATCCATAACCCTACTGTCCCTACACCATCTATTACCCAACCTACTATCAACCCATCTCCCACTTTACCCACCCCCTCCTCTCCACACACATATAACGCACCAACTCCCACCGCCTCCCCACCGCCTACAATCCCACACAATAATTCTGATCACCCTACATCCCTTCCCACACCTCTTACCTCTCCTAGCATCACGCCATCACCACCCAACCTGACCCCACCTCTCCCTCCACGAACCCGAAAACCCAACTCCAAATACTATAGTGACAACTATGTCAACCACACCACAGTTCATCCCCTTCCTTCCACCATCGAACCAACCTGTGTCTCTCAAGCCATCACATACCCTTTATGGAGGAAAGCCATGGACGATGAGTACAACGCTCTAGTTCACAACCATACGTGGGAACTTGTTCCACCATCCTCACACACACCTATTGGTTGCAAATGGGTATTTCGTGTAAAACGGAAACCCGACGGCTCTATTGACAAGTACAAAGCTCGTCTAGTGGCAAAAGGTTTTCATCAACAACCGGGCAAAGACTACTTTGAAACCTTTAGCCCGGTCACCAAACCGGTCACCATTCGAGTCGTTCTCTCACTTGCCCTTGCCAAAAATTGGAACCTTCGTCAACTCGATTTCAACAATGCCTTTTTACAAGGCACACTACATGAGGATGTTTACATGATTCAACCTCCGGGGTATAAAAACAAACAACTGCCAAATCATATTTGCAAACTTCGGAAGTCCCTTTACGGTCTTAAACAAGCACCACGAGTGTGGTACATGGAACTTACAACCTTCCTCCTAAGTTTCGGTTTCAAGAAGTCCCAATCGGATGCCTCACTTTTCATCTATAGTCACAAAGGGATAATCATGTATTTTTTAGTGTATGTGGATGACATTGTTTTGACAGGAAATTGCACCAGCTTCATAAACAACTTTGTGGATATCTTGTCCAAAAGATTTTCCATCAAAGATCTTGGTCATCTTCATCACTTTTTGGGAATAGAAGTTATCTCCACTCCTCAAGGCATGTTTTTATGTAACACCCCGATTTCGAAAAGGTATTGTTTCGAGTTATTACAGAAACCGATATATCAAGGAAAAATAAGATATTTGATTTTTGGACTTGAATCCTATATTTTATAGTCTTAATGGGTGAAGGATTTAATTACGAGTCCGATGGTTCTTTCCGGAGCGAAATCGGAGCTATAACGAAGAAGTTACGACCAAAGCAGTTAATAAGAAGAAAACCAGACAAACAGTGCATTACGCGAGTTGTGTCGCGACTTAGGACCAACCTCGCGACTTGAGAGGGCACGGGCGACTTATACCGCGACTTAAGGTCGCGGCATAACCCGCGAAACCCACTGTCAGGTCAAAACACGATTTTCAGCCCTCAAGCCTCATTTCTCTCAACCAAACCCTAACTCTCTCCCCCTTTTATCTCCCAAACCGAACCCCAAACCCCAAAGTCGAACCTTAACCAATATTGAGGGTTTTTCCTCCTTAAACCACATGAATCTCCATCATCTATCTAGTTGAGATCATAAACCACCTTCATCTTCATCTTCTTCTCCAAGTTCTTGGGGGTTTCGTATAAACCTTTCACCATTTGAAGATTGGAAGCTTATAGTTCGTTTTGGAGGTCTGCAAGTGTTTTGGTTGGTGATTCAAGCTATTGGTTGAGGTAATCTTCTCCTTCTTCAAGTATGGGAAATTAGGGTTTTTGGTATAAGATGAAAAGTTCATGTAAATGTTTGGGGAACATTTCTAAAAGGGTTGAATATGATTATTTATGGTTGGAAATGTATGGATCTAGGTTTTGGAAGAATCGTGCTTGTGGATTCAAGTTTCTTCAAGGAAAGCTCTAAGTGGGGTAAAATCTAAATTTAGCCTAAATCTAGCAAGGTGAGTTCAAGTTGATTTGTGAAAACGTTGTACATGCCAAAATGTTTATTTTAAAGCATTTATGTGTTTTACATGAAATTATCAACTGTTAGGTTACTTGGTAACTTTCGTTTATTTGAAACGTTTAGCTTATTAAACCTTGTAAAATACCACATTTGGGATATTTTGATAAATGTGTCACAAAGGAACATGTTTTGGTGATTTATTGCATAAATAGATGTTGGGTCAAAAATGCACTTTTAAGTGTTTGCCGGGTTTTATGCATCATTCATGAAATGAGATATTTTGAAAAGCACGAAGGTGTGAGTCCTTTGGTTTTGGGTCATTTTCCAACTTTGGAGAACATTTTAGAAAATGATAATCCTATTTGGGTTTTGGGCCGAAGGCCAATGGTGATTTGAGAAATAAAGATTTTGGAGAAAGATATAAGTTGGTTTATATAACCATATTGGCTCTCGTGGTTTAGCCAATCGTCTGTTAAGCCGTTTGGGGCTTGATTTGTACTCTATTGAGTCTTTGGGACATTTGTTCCGTTTTGGTAACTCGTTAAGGAGCCTTGGACGTATGGTGTACTTAGTTGCATCTTATTTGAGAGTTACATGTTTTGAATGCGTTAGTCCATTCTTTTGAGTCATGTAACGTTTTAGACTGTAATGCATTTGATCCATAGGCATATGAGTCAGTTGGTTAGTGGGGACCTTATCCCCGTGTTGGGACTGGATATTGTTTATGGCTAGCGGGAGCTCGAGGTACAGATCGTGGGTGGTTGAACTCGATAACCGCGTAACCTTTATTGAAGGGCTCGAGGTATATATCGTGGGTGGTTGAACTCGGTGCCCGGTTGTAATCCAGTCTGGTTACTCATCGTGGAATTTAGTGTCCGCGTTTGAAGTCTAGTGAGTGGTCCCCAAGTCATGTTTTTTTATGTAAGCTTGCGGTGGTGCTCGGCAGAGCCGTATACGGAGCTAAGTCTTGCGGTGGTGCCCACGGTGAGCCGGATACGGGGACTTGTGGCTTTAGTTGTGACACTTATTAGAGGTCGAGTAGACACTAGGATCAGTTGTGTCTTGCGATGGTAGCTTAGAGGAGCCGGATACGGGGAACCATGGTCTTATGTGAAGCTCGAGAACATTGATACGTGGCTTAACTTTGTGTGTCCGCCACATTCAATGGAATTCGGGTATTCCCCGTCACCGAAAGGTGTTGTTTTGGGTATTGAGTTTTATTATCCAAGTTTTTCGGTGACGTTTTATATAAGTGGATTTTATCCATGATTTATGGGTTGAATATTATGTCCCACCCGTGTTTTGGGTGTTTTGGGATACAAAGTTTTAACCGTATTTTCATAAATGGAGAGTTTGATTTCTATTTACGTTTTGAGTAAGTGTTGGATTGCATTACTTCATGAAATAACGTTTGGCGTTGAGGCGTCCATTTATAAATTGCATAATATTGGAAATGGGTCGTCCTCACATTTAAAGCAAGTCATTTTAAAGGATCATGATTTAAGTAGCATTATTTCCGTTTAATGGTTTTTATAATCATGATGAAAACTCTTGAACTCACTAGGCGTAAGCCTAACCTTTTTATTTGCCGGCATGTGCAACAGGTTCCGGTTAGGAATAGCTCTAGTGACACTGTGTATAGAGGAGTGCTAGTCGTGTGCTCAAGAGGTGGATATCTTAGTGAAGTATACCGCACTTGTTTCGGGAAGAGCAACTCATAGTGGGGATTAAGTAACACCGACTTTGGTTTAGTCCTTGTATAAGACTGGAGTTTATTTCTGTTGAAGCTAATTAGAAAGTTTTATTTTGAAGATTTATCTCTTAGTTGATGTAATATCAAAATTTTAAATTAGTTGCTCTTACTAAATTTGAGGGTGTTATAAGTTGGTATCAGAGCTTAAGTTTGAGAGAATTAGGTGTTGATTTTTGGATGCCTAGACTCAAACTAGCGTAATTTTAAGTGATTGAATGTGAGACTGCACAATTAGGCACTTTAAGATCGGATGATTCGAGGTGGTTGGAGTCACTAGGAACGGTAGTCACGCCGAAAAGGGCAAGGATGATCATGTACAGTACGTTCATAATAACACATGGCCAGTGTTATGGTGAACCTACGAGTTATGTGTATATGCTTGAACTGTCTTGGTATGATAACCGTTGGGGTAGTGAAGTAATTTCTATATGGATAGCCATTAGAAGGAGCTGATGATTTTAGTATTCGTCACTTGGAGTAACGGTAAGCAGGGTGATTGCATTAAGTGGACAGTTCCGAGTCGGATTGATTGGTTGGATTAGAACCATAGACTTTTGGAACTAATGATATTTCGAATCATCAAATCTTAAAGTGCCTAATTGTGCAATCTCACCTACAATCACTTAAAATTACGCTAGTTTGAGTCTAGGCATTCAAAATTGTTGGGAACTGAATAATTGCACAAGTACAACACAAGTAAAGTTAATGCTGCTAGAAGAAAATAGTTACTACTTCTAGTTAGTACTTTTGTGATTAATGCTGCTAGTTGCAGATTAATGTTGCTCAACAAGTTTAGTACTGCTAGTTCAAAGTTAGTACTGCTTGAAGAGATTAATACTGCTGAGCATGGTTAGTACTGCTGGAGTTAATACTGCTCAGAGTATTAATGCTGCTTATGTGATAAAGAATTCGCATGGAAGGATGACAGCTGGATGGACTGAAGATATTCATGGAAGTTGGAGATAAAGATGGAAGTTTATATTGAAGATCTTTTTATGTTTAGTAATTATCTTTTATTCTGCAATATATATATATATAGATTTGTTTAGAATAGCTAAGCAACTTATATAGAGAATTAATTCTGAGTTTTTGTTCTAGAGAGAATCAACCTCAAGGCATAGTTCCTAATTCTAGAGAAGTAGAATTCGTCTTGAAAGAGCTTGTTCTTCAAGATTGAGGTTGTGAATGAAAAGCTTGTAACTTGAATCATTAAATAAAGTTTACAAGTTGATTGTGATTCACTGTTTCATTGTTTTTCTGCTTATTGAATATTAAAGTGCTATTCCGCAGCTTCTTTAATATTGTTTCTGAGTATTCATAATTCTTGTTGAGAATTCGATCCTGACAAGTGGTATCAGAGCAAGTATTCTCAGAAACCTACATTCAAAATCACATCATCATGGCTAAAGGTTCAGAGTCTTCAAGCTCAGAAATTCCTACAGAGGTAACATCTAATCTTTGTTCTAAATCTTGTATTGAAACTGTTAAAAGGTACAGGGATCACAACCAGACAATGAGTGATGACCTTAAAAGATTAGAGAGAGATATAAAAGACTATGCAAAAATTGTTGAGAGTTTTGAGGAACAGATTAAGAGTTTCCAAGCCAATGAACTCCAACACTCATATGACACCAACTACTGGAAGTGGGAGAAAGATCAGTATGAGTTGAAGCTGAAACAGAAAGAAGAGGAGAATGAGAAAATAAAGAGTGAGTTTGAGAAAGCCAAGCTGGATATTGAGAAATTTTCCAATGCTTCAAAAGCAATGGACTCTTTGCTCCAAACTCAAATCCATGACAAACTTAGAAGAGGAATAGGCTATAATACCACACCACCACCATACAACAACAATTACATCCCTCCTATATCAGACTTGCTAGAGACCAAGAATAGGAAGGAATTGTCTGATGAAGCCACTAAGGTAGATCCATTAGACAAAGTGGTGGTTGAAACAGATTCTGAAGAAGAAAACTCTAATGATAAGAGTAAGGAGAACACTGTGAGTGGTGAGATTCCCCTAGAAAATCACATTATCACCAATGAGGGATGTGGAAAAACTTGGGTCAAATCTAAGGACATAGAGAAGACAGAGGGAAAGTCTGGTAAGGTACATTACAAACAGACCACAGTTGTGAATCCTGTCCCTTGCAAGCAGTGTACATGCAATAAATCTGAGCCCCAAAAACATGATAAACCAAGGGGAAATCAGAGAAACTGGAATAATCAGTGGGCACAAAAACAAGGGATTGATCTGTGTAAAATCAACAGGCCAAAACCTTGTTTTATCTGTGGCAAATTGAATCATCTTGCCAAATATTGTTATTTCAATCCTATTAACCAAAGAGTTACTTTTCAAAGACAACCACAAAACTCTTCTGGTTATAGGAATCAAAGAAGGAATCAAATGGCTGAGAAAAGAGCACCTAAAAAGTTTCATGCTCAGAACAAGTTTGCTAATATAAAGAAAAATACTCCAAATAAGCCAAGAAGTAATTTAAAGACAAAGAAAGCAAACAACTTTGTTCAGGTTTGGGTTCCAATTGTAAAGAAACCTGTTAGTACTGCTATCCCAGATAGTACTGCTAACAGAAATAGTGTTGCTAACTCAGTTAGTACTGCTAACAAGGCTAGTGCTGCTTCTAGTAGTAATGCTGCCAAGCCTATAATCTTGACAAAGTATTCCAGCCATGAGATTCCTAAACAACTCATCCAGACTAAACTTACAGATTATATTGATGAGAAAGGACAACCCAAGACCACTTTGGCTTGGGTTCCCTCAAAGACTAACTGATTTATCAAGTGTGCAGGGCAACCAAAAGCTCAAGAGGAAGAGCATTTGGAATGCAGATAGTGGTTGCTCTTGGCACACAACAGGTAACATGGACTGCCTTCAAATTCTTCAAAAGATTTGATGGAGGACATGTTGCATTTGATTCAGAGGGAAGTAATAATAAATGCTCAGGGCATGAGTTAAAAGATAAGTTGCCTTTAGAAGATTTCATTGAGCATGATACTACTAACCTGTGTGTTTAAGTGTTTCAGGTTGAAGTTAGTAATACTCCAGAGGGAGTAATGATCATGAAGGATCAAGATGAAAAGGATCAGGGGATGAACAAAGTAGTAAAAAGTATGAGTAAAAGGATGGTGTCAAAAAGTGTAAGTGTAGTAAATGTTGCCAGTGCAGTTTTAATACTGCCAGTGCATTGTTAATACTGCTAGTGGTTAATACTGCTCTCAGTTAATACTGCTAGTTAGTTAATACTGCTAGTGGTTAATACTGCTCTCAGTTAATACTGCTAGTTAGTTAATACTGCTAGTGGTTAATACTGATCTCAGTTAATACTGCTAGTTAGTTAATACTGCTAGTGGTTAATACTGCTCTCAGTTAATACTGCTAGTTAGTTAATACTGCTAGTGGTTAATACTGCTCTCAGTTAATACTGCTCACTGTTAATACTGCTTTCACTATCTTTTTAAGGTTAATACTGCTTATAATCCACAAGCTATAAATACCCTTTCCCCGCCTAAAAGATCATAACGACTCTTTGTCTACTGTTCATCTTCTCTCTCACTCTTTTCTCTCAAGTATCCAGTGCTCGCTAGTCAAGAATCCTTGCGTACAGATGGCTTCAATGGTGTTTATTGACGAGCACAACGAGATTGCAATGCTAAAGAAGCCGAAACAAGCTGATGGATTCCACCAAATTGTGGACTTTCTCAGGTCAAGCCACATTGCCCATGCTCTCACTGTATCACCAACTATCTACATAGAGCATCAAAGGCAATTTTGGGCTAATGCCACCATTGTTACTGAAGATGGTGTCCAAATGATCAAGACAAGGGTATGTGAAAAACCCCTAATAGTTACTGAAGAGGTGATACGCATCTGTCTACGTCTAGACGATGCTGCGGTATAACCTCTATTCCTAATGAGGAATTATTCTCAACTCTTACTAGAATGGGGTATGGAGGCCCATTGGGTGTGTTCAAGTTCTCAAAAGCTAAATTTTCACCCCAATGGCGTTTCTTTGTCCATACCCTTATGCATTGTATCTCTAAAAAGACTACTGGATGGAGTGAGTTCAGTAGCACCATTGCTTATGCTTTGGTGTGCTTGGCCACTGCCAGAAAGTACAATTTTTCTCAAATGTTTTTTAATGATCTTGTCTCAAACCTGGGAAGTAAAAAGAGTTTTTATATGTACCCCGGGTTTGTACAAGAAGTAATAACCCATGAATTGATGGATATACCTCATTTTGATGGGGTATATGTACCAAAAATTCCCAAAGGTAAGGTCTTTTCAAACATGAAAAGATCCCTTCTGGACACGGAAGGAGTTGACACCCCATTGTTCTCGACAATGATGGTGGTGTCCCACACTAAAGAAGGTATGGCAGCAGGGTCAAGGACCACATTAGACCATCCCACTGCTAGCCAATCCCAACCTTCCCACTCTATATCTATCCCACAGTCCCTACTTCATAAGCCCACTTCTCCAATTACCCAAACTTATACAAGGAAACAGGTAAAGAAGGCTCCTTCCTTTCTTGTACCATCACCCACTAAGCCTTCTAGCCCTCTAAGGGAGAATTCTCCCTTAGAGAATATCAATAGGGAAACCAAAGGGGTGTCTCCCAACCCCAAGGAGGTGCTCACTGAGGTAGAGGTTGAGCATATGGGTGCTAAGGCTGCCACTACTCCTGCTAGCACAGAGGAGGTCAGTGGTAACATACATAAGACCTTCCCCATGGCAACTTTGGGTGAGCAATCATCCAAAGGTCCCAGGTGCCAAGAAACCAAGGGGGTGGATAGTGCTTCTGCTAGGCAGAAGACTTCCACTACAAAAAGATCCAATGATCCATCAAAAGAGGGTAACACTTCTGGAGAAGGTGAGGACAGATATAACTATTATGAATTGATGGAAACCATGGGAAACATCAACATGGATGTACTCAATCAGGGCAAAGATATAGAAGAACTTAAACTTATAGTTCTGTCCCAACAAGTCCAGATTGCCAAGCTAAAGAAAATGGTGACAAGGTTATTGCAAAAGAAGAGGAGAAAGCAGTTTGTTCTAAAGAAGAGGAACAATGCTCAAGATGCTTCCAACAAGGGGGAGAAGCAAGAAAGGGAAACAGAAAAAGAAAGTTCAGCTGAAAAGAGAGTTGAAGTTGAGGGGGAGACAGAGGATGCAATAGAAGCAGAAACAGAAGTTGCTCAAGCAGCAGAAACTGTTAATGCTGTTGAAACAGCAGAAATAGTTAATGCTGCTGAAACAAAAGAAGCAGCAGAAACAGAAGAAGCAGTAACAGGGCTCTCTGTAGAGGAACTGGAGATTGCAGAGACATTGGTTAAAGCCAAGAATGACACTCCTAAGGCTAGTCAAAAGGCCAAGGGAGTGATCATTAATGAAGGAGGAGGCTCAAAGAAAAGAAAAGAATCAAGTAAAAAAACTTTGAAAGATACAAAGGGAAAGGGAAAGGAAAAGCTTATTGAAACTGAACTGCCTTCAAAGAAGAGGAGTCAGATTGAAATGGATGAGGAGATGGCAAAGCAGCTTCAAGAGCAAATGGAAAATGAGGAACAGATTCAAACAGAAACAGATAGAGAGCTTGCAAAGATAATGGCCAGAAAACTAAATGCTGAGTATCAAGAAAGTTTAAAAGCAGAAACTGAAGCCAAGAAAAGCTCTGTGAAAGTGTCTAAGCAGAGAATGCCAGTAATGAAGCAGAAAAGACAACCTTCTAAGACCTTTTTAGCCAATCAGGAAAGAAGAAGAATGATTAACTTCCTGAGAGGTGCAATTGGTGTCAAAGGGGAAATGTTTACCAACATGGCATACAGCAAGGTTGAGGAGTTGTACAAGAAAGAAATGGTCAAGCTTCAAGGGGACTCATCTCAAAGGGAAAAGGCTGTAAGTGGTATCATAAGTCTGGGCCTAGATCCAAATTTGGGCAACTGAATGTGAGGTGTTGAAAGCATCTTGAAGATCAGATCTGAAGAACTTGACTTCTCTTCCTAAAAGTCAAGTTAGGGGGAGATTGTTGGGAACTGAAGAATTGCACAAGTACAGCACAAGTAAAGTTAATGCTGCTAGAAGAAAATAGTTACTACTTCTAGTTAGTACTTTTGTGATTAATGCTGCTAGTTGCAGATTAATGCTGCTCAACAAGTTTAGTACTGCTAGTTCAAAGTTAGTACTGCTTGAAGAAATTAATACTGCTGAGCATGGTTAGTACTGCTGGAGTTAATACTGCTCAGAGTATTAATGCTGCTTATGTGATAAAGAATTCGCATGGAAGGATGACAGCTGGATGGACTGAAGATATTCATGGAAGTTGGAGATAAAGATGGAAGTTTATATTGAAGATCTTTTTATGTTTAGTAATTATCTTTTATTCTGCAATATATATATAGATTTGTTTAGAATAGCTAAGCAACTTATATAGAGAATTAATTCTGAGTTTTTGTTCTAGAGAGAATCAACCTCAAGGCATAGTTCCTAATTCTAGAGAAGTAGAATTCGTCTTGAAAGAGTTTGTTCTTCAAGATTGAGGTTGTGAATGAAAAGCTTGTAACTTGAATCATTAAATAAAGTTTACAAGTTGATTGTGATTCACTGTTTCATTGTTTTTCTGCTTATTGAATATTAAAGTGCTATTCCGCAGCTTCTTTAATATTGTTTCTGAGTATTCATAATTCTTGTTGAGAATTCGATCCTGACAAAAATCAACACCTAAACCTCTCAAACTTACGCTCTGATACCAACTTGTAACACCCTCAAAATTTGGTAAGAGCAACTAATTAAAAATTTCGATAATACATCAAGTAAAAGGTAAATCTCCAAAATAAAACTTTGTATTTAATCTCAAACAAATTCAAACTCCAATAATACACAAAGACTAAACCAAGTCGGGTGCTACTTAATCCTCAAACACAAGTTGCTCTTCCCGAAACAAGTGCGGAAGACTTCACTAAGATAACCACTTCTCGAGCATAGCACTAGCGCTCCTCTCAACACTGTGTCACTAGAGCTATTCCCAACCGAGAACCTGTTGCACATGCCGGCAAATAAAAAGGTTAGGTTAACGCCTAGTGAGTTCAAGAGTTTTCAACATGAACAAAGGTATTGTTGAAAAGGAGTAATGCAATTTAAATCATAATCTTTCAAAATGATATCTCAAATATGAAAACGACTCATTTTCCAATAATATGCATTTTAGGCAAAGAAACACCGATGTAAACGTTTTCCAATCCAAATTACCCCAAGGACAAGATCCCAAAATAAAACGTTCTTTCGCAAATTAATCTCAACCCGAAACTCACTCAAAACGTGAATAGAAAATCGAACTCAACATTAGTGAAGATACAGTTAAAACTTCATATCCCGAAACACCCAAAAACACGGGTGGGGTATAATACTCAACCCATAAATCATGGATAAGATCCATATATACAAATCGCCACCGAAAACTTGGATAATAAAACTCAATACCCAAAACAACACCTTTCGGTGACGGGGGATACCCGAATTCCATCGGAAGTGGCGGGCACACAAAGTTAAGCCACTTATCAATGTTCTCGAGCTTCACATAATACCATGGTTCCCCGTATCCGGCTCCTCTGAGCTACCACCGCAAGACACCACTGATCCTAGTGTCTACTTGACCTCTAATGAGTGTCACAACCAAAGCCACAAGTCCCCGTATCCGACTCACCATGGGCACCACCGCAAGACTTAGCTCCGTATACGGCTCTGCAGAGCACCACCGCAAGCTTACATAAAAAAACATGACTTGGGGACCACTCACTAGACTTCAAACGCGGACACTAAATTCCACGATGAGTAACCAGACTGGATTACAAACGGGCACCGAGTTCAACCACCCACGATATATACCTCGAGCCCTTCAATAAAGGTTATGCGGTTATCGAGTTCAACCACCCACGATCTGTACCTCGAACTCCCGCTAGCCATAAACAATATTCAGTCCCAACACGGGGATAAGGTCCCCACTAACCAACTTATTCATATGCCTATGGATCCAATGCATTACAGTCTAAAACGTTACATGACTCAAAAGAATGAACTAACGAAGTCAAGACATGTAACTCTCAATTAAGATGCAACTAAGTACACCATACGTCCAAGGCTCCTTAACGAGCTAACAAAACGGAACAAATATCCCAAAGACTCAATAGAGTACAAATCAAGCCCCAAACGGCTTAACAGACGATTGGCTAAACCACGAGAGCCAATATGGTTATATAAACCAAATTATATCTTTCCCCAAAAATCTTTGTTTCTCAAATCATCAATGGCTTTCGGCCCAAAACCCAAAAAGGTTATTATTTCCAAAATGTTCCCAAGGTCGGGAATAACTCACCCAAGGATTCACGTACTCTTATTTTCAAATTGCCCATTTGTATGAATGATGCATAAAACTCAACAAGCACTAAAATGCATTTATGACCAAAAATCCATTTACACAATAAATCATTAAAACACTATCGTTTATGACTTATTTATCAAAATGTCCAAAAATCCCAAATGTGGTATTTTACAAGGTTTAATAAGCCAAATACTTCAAATAACCAAAAGTTACCAAATAACTCAACAGTTGATAATTTCATGTAAAGCACATAAATGCTTTAAAATAAACATTTTGGCATGTACAACGTTTTCACAAAGCAACTTGAACTCGCCTTTCTAGATTTAGGTTAAATCTAGATTTTACCCCACTTAGAGCTTTCCTTGAAGAAACTTGAATCCACAAGCACGATTCTTCCAAAACCTAGATCCACACATTTCCAACCATAAATAATCATATTTAACCCTTTTTAGAAATGTTCCCCACACATTTACATGAACTTTTCATCTTATACCATAAACCCTAATTTCCCATACTAGAAGAAGGAGAAGATTACCTCAACCAATAGCTTGAATCACCAACCAAAACACCTCTAGTTCACCAAAATGGTTACAAACCTCCAATCTACTAAAGAAACACAAAGGGTGGATGAAACCCTAGAAAACTTTGGTGAAGAAGATGAAGAGGGAGAGATGAGGAGCTTACCACCACAAAATACTCTTGTATACTCCAATAGACTTCCAATATCTTGCTAGATCCTTGAATATCTCTCAAAAACGAAACTGTGGCAACTTGAATCACCCAAATCGGAGTTGTGGATCAAAAGATATGAAGAAATGAAGTTTGGTGGTTGAAAATCGGGTTTTATGCCCGACCAGTGGATTTCGCGTCGCGGCATAAGTCGCCCGTTTATACCTAAGTCGCGGTGTAAGTCGCGAGATGCACTGTTCGCCCGGTTTTCTTCTCGTTCACTGTTTTGGCCATAACTTCTTCGTTATAGCTCCGTTTTCGCTCCGGAAATGACCGTTGGACTCGTAATTGAATCCCTCATCCATCAAGACTATAAAATCTAAGATTCAAGCCCAAACTATTATATCTTATTTTTCTCTTAAGATTACCGATTTCTGAATTAACTTGAAATGATACATTTCGAAATCGGGGTGTTACACTCTCTCTCTCTCTCTCTCTCTCTCTCTCTCTATATATATATATATATATATATATAGGGGCAGGTTCAAACGAGAAGTTAAACATTTTGCGAGAAGACGAGAAGTGTGATATCAATATATGATTAAACATATGTTACATTGGCAATACATAGACGTTTAATCATATATGATTAAACACACCCACATGTTGTGTAATCATATATGATATTATACTTCCCGTCTTCTCGCAAAATGTTTAACTTCTCGCATGATCCTTCCTCTATATATATAACCTTTATGTTGCATAACTTTGCTTAAGATTGTAAGCTTAAATCTTTAGTTTTAATGGGTTGGTTTTATTTTATACTTTTAGCAGTGTTTGGTTAGAAGTATTAACTAGTAATTAGTGGGAATGATAATAAAAGAAATTGTTTTGTTTATATAATATAAATGGTTCATTTCCCCATAAGCCTAAATTTTCATTTCAAGTTAAACTGGGAGGAGGGACCGAAAGTTCATTCTCATTTTCATTCTCTATCATTTTCATTTTCATTTCCATTCTTTGGTCTGAACCAAACACCTCCTTAATATTTTTTTATGGATGATAATTAACAATACCGGTATTTCAACTTTCAAGAATCGTGTGGATTCTTATATATGTGAAATGACTAAAAGTTATGCATTAATTTGTTTAAGATTGCAAGTTTAAATCTTTACTTTTCATAGGATGGTTTTAACTTATATGTTTAATGTGTTTGGTGGATGATGACAATACTGATATTTCAAGAATTGTGTTGGTTCTCAAACAAACGAAACGATTAATGTTGTTAAATATTAAACTATTCAGTTATTATTGTTAATCATATGGGAAATAAAGTTTTTATAAATTTCTTGATAATGACTTGTATAAAAGTTTTCTTTGATATGTTCTTTTTTGAATCTTCTAAATATAGTTTTATCTTATCAGATTAATTTATAAATAATATATTCAATTAAAAATGTATGTGTCCTTCATGTTGTAGCCCAGTGGTAAGGTAACATCCTGGGGGGTCAGTGGATGGTATCCCTGACTACCCAGGTTCGAACCCCGTGGTGAGCATCCTGTGACATCCATGATCATGGGTCTGCCACATAGTGGTACCCTTAATTGGGTTGGATCGTGATCGACGGGGATTAGTCGGGTGGCACCCTTAAGTGGGATCCCGGATACCCCGGAAACGTGTGCGTGTGTTAACTTGTCGTTCAAAAAAAAATTTAAAAATGTATGTACCAACTAACGATGTTTAATTAATAAATCAAATGTTTTTCAGGTAAACATCTTTGAGATCTTTCAACTTTGTAGATAGCAACTTCAATCATTTTCAAGATGGAAGCTTTTTACTTTTGTGTTGATTGAAAAGGTCTTCCTTTATCCTTTAAAAATGGAGAGTCTTGTGTCCAACTATTTGCCACGACATCCGTACATTGTGATGTGAATAAGTTGAATGGTTTGATCAATATGTGTTTAAAGTCATTCCATTGATGTTATAAATTCTAAATTCCTGTATCTCAAAGGGGAGTTTAATTACACTTCAATATATTGCTACACTACTATAGAAATGACTTTTTTAAACGCACATTTTTAAACGGTTTTTTAAAAAATTCGAAAAAACCGTTTAAAAAGGTGGCCGCGTTTTTTTAGAACTTTTTTTAAACGGTTCTGCGGTTGTGGTACCGTTTAAAAAGGGATGCGTATTTCACACGGATAATTGAACAAAGCCGTTTAAAAAGCCGCCTAACTTTTTTACACGGTTTTTTCATACAACCGTTTAAAATACATACATCTTTTTAAACGGTTCTCTAGAAACAATCGTTTAAAAAGGCCAAATACTTTTTCAAACGTTTTCATTATCACAAAACCATTCAAAAAGGCCTTTAAAAATTTAGGGTTTTTTTAATATATTCATGGCCGCCGTTTTTTGCCTAAAAGGTCTCCCCATCTTCTTTATTCATTCTCTACACACAAATTGAGGAGCCAATATCGATCAATTGAAATATATTAAATATTGCAAGGTATGTATTAACTGAATATCATTATGATCGGTCGTTAAATTCCACTTTATTTTCTTGTCAATCATCTTTTTTTAATGCATCATAATGGTAAAACCGAACTACATTAATGTGTTTTTATATTTTGATAGGTTCGGAACAATTTGGAGCGAAAAAGAACAAAACGATAATTTTTGACAGATTTGCGCAACTGTGGCGTTTTGATCATATCTCACTCGTCCGATCTTCGATTTGAGTGATTCAAGATGATCTGGAAACCCAACACACAGATCTACAATGTTCGTGTTTTGAGTTTTTGGTAATTTGGAGTAAATCTGGGCCGAATCTGAAGTTGAAGTTGGGAATACAAAGTTGGACATAAAATGAATAAAATAATTAAAGGTGCTTCTAGAAACACAAAAGAAGATGTGGCGGAATGGTAAGTGTCGTGGGTTTGTGTAACTGTTAGTGCACAGATCTATTGGATTCAAGATCATCCAATCTGAAGTTTGCAATCTGAAGCTAACGCTGAAAAGTTGTTCTCTATATAAGTTTAATGTCGTTTGTAATAAAAGTCAAAGTATTGTTTTTAGTATTTTATTATTAGATTAAATATCTAGATATTATTTAGATATTAGATTTAGGATATTTAGTTTAAGTTTTAGATATTATGTTTGAGATATATAAGGTTATGAGATATTTATTATCTCACAACTTCTAATATCTCAAATCATCAGACATCGACCTATCAAGAACATCCAGAGAGAAAAACAAACAGAGAGCTTAAAGAATCAACCTTGTAATCATCATTTGTTATTGAATCAGGTTGGTTTATCATCTATATATTTGTTGTTTGATTATCTGGTAACGATCACGGACTCACAATTGGTATCAGAGTTGAATCCAGATCAAAATCAAACTTTTAAACTCTCTGTGTTCTTCATCTTCAAGAACACTGTGCTATCAATCAAAATCTTAAAACAGTGGTTGTTTTCGAAATCAAAAGGTTGTGTGTTGCTCTAGTTTGCAAGTCGATCAAAGTGTCAAAATTTGGTGTTGTAATACGAATCCTAGATAGGTGTATTTGGGATTTACAAGGCCAATTTAACGAAGAAGAAACACACCCCGGTCGAAATCCATCGAATTATATCGGTCGAAATCTACCGGTTACATACACTATCGGTCGCAAGTCTCAACACCGGTCGAAGTCCAGTCGATATCTCTTTTCCCCGGTCCCGGTCGTGCAAGTGAAAGTGCAAAGGTCCGGTCGAAAAACTCAACACCGGTCACATCTATACAATATCGGTCGAGGTAAGACTTGGACGCATAATACCGGTCAACACTTATCCGGTCGATACTGTTCAATACCGGTCGAGCAACCCGGTCCAAATCAACACCCCGGTCGTACATCACCGGTCACCTCACTGTTCACTCCGGTCGACCGATATCAACAAAGGTCCGATCGAGACTCACAATTCATACCGGTCTCAATACCGGTCCAGGCATCACCTTTCATACTGGTCTCAATACCGGTCCACTATTGTCACCGATAGACCTCATTACCGGTCCTTACAAGGAACCGGTCATACTGTTCATCTGTTCATCACCTTACCGGTCACACTCACACTTATTACACCACACTGGTCGAAGGAATTTTCAACAACTCTTTATTCGTTTTCTAGTTGGGTGTATTTGAGAGTTACATGGTCGATCTATCGAAGAATAAACGGTATCGGTCGTAGGAGATTACCGGTCGAAGAAATTCTTTCTTTGTATCGGTCACCAATTCAATACTGGTCAAGAGTACAAAGGTCCGGTCGACAAGAGTGCATAATACCGGTCGACCACCTTTACACCGGTCGCAAGAAAAACTGTTCATCCAGGTCGAAAAATCTCACTGTTCATCTCTATATCGGTCGAAAAAATCTTACTATTCATCTCTATACCGGTCGCAAGGCATCTCTTTACAGGTCGAAGGTATCGGTCGATGGTTTCATATTGGTCGAAAATTAAATATCGGTCGACACTATTAAACATCGGTCAATAAGGTTTCATATCGGTCGAAATAACCACCTCAATACCGGTCAAACAAGCTTGTACCGGTCGAAAAGTGTTATCCCGGTCCCGGTCCACATCTCTATCCGTTCGTATACAACAATCCGGTCGATAACATTTATCTCGGTCCCGGTCTCATCTACCATATTACCGGTCGAGCATCTAAATTACAATACCGGTCGATATCTCTCACATCCGGTCAAGCTTAACACCGGTCGAAGGAAATTTCAACAACTCAATACCGGTCCATTGTCTCAACTCGACACCGGTCGAAGCAAGAGTCCGGTCGAACATCTCTCCGGTCGCAACATCTTACCGGTCGACTCACTTTGCGCCATACACGTCTCAAGCAAACTTCAGTTTGCGTGACCCTCTACTAGCGCAAATCCCTGTTTTGCGCCAACCACATCTAGCGCAAACTCTATTTCACGCCAAACTTCACTCGCGCAAACCTCCGTTTCGCGCCACTCAAGTCTAGCGCAAACCTCCAGTTCGCGCGACCTGCCTCTCGCGCAAAGTCCAATTTTGCGCCAGTACCTGACTTGGTCATTTCTGAATTGTTTTAATCTGTATTCATTTTATCTGAACTAACAATTCGAATCAGAATGACTTCCAGAGAAGCCCTCGCTATCGGAACCGACTCAAAACCACCAGTACTCTTCAGGGGAGAGTATGAACAGTGGAAGGATCGGTTCATGGACTTTATTGAAAGACATGAGTTGGGTGAATTCATCAGGAAATCGATAGAAGAAGGGGTTATGACACCAGTTCGTGAGACTCGTACGGAGGGAACTGTGGAAACAGAGTTTGAACTTAAGTATCATGAACTAGAAGGTGATAACCTAAAAAGAGCGAAAGACGATAGATTAGCAAAGTCTTATATTCTTCAAGGCATTCCAAATGAAATTTATGTGAAGATAGACAGCTATAAAGCCTCTGGCAAACAGATGTGGGATCAGCTAGAGAAAATGATGCTAGGTTCAAAAGTTGGGAACCAGCTGAAGATATCAAATTGCCTAAATAATTATGAAGAATTCAAAAGCAAAGTTGGAGAGTCACTAGCAGAAACATATGACAGGTTCGTGACCTTGCTGAACGAACTAAGCAAGAACAAGGTCACCAAATCGCAAATAGAGTTGAATGTCAAATTCTTAAGCATTCTCCAGCCTGAATGGAAGAGGTTTGCCAGCCAGATGAAACAGATCAAAGATTTAAACGAGATTCCACTTCATGAGGTGTATGAAACCCTCAAACAAAATGAAGAAGAGGTGGATGAAATCCTGGATGAAAAGAAGCAGGCTGAGAAGACAAGTGCTGACTCAATTGCTCTTGTTGTGAAGCAGAAGAAGAAGAAGAAGAAGAAGAAGAAGAAGAAGAAGAAGAAGAAGAAGAAGAACTAAAGCAGGCTATGCTTATGTTGACAAAGGCTTTTCATAAGAAGTTCTACACAAAGCCGAGCTCAAACAGTCAGAGATATACATTTGGTCCGAGCAATTATATTCACAAGGACAGGGTTGAAGGAAATAGATTTGAAGGGAAGAGAATAGAGGAGAGGAAACCAGAAGAGAGAAGGTATAAGGTAGAAGAGATCAAGCATCCAGAACCTCCAACGTGCTACAACTGTGGTAGACCTGGACATTTTGCAAAAGACTGCCGAAGACCGAAAGTCAGGAACTAAGACTACTACAAAAACAAAATGCTTCTAGCCAAGCAACAAGAGGCTGGAAAGGCATTAATGGTTGAAGATGAGTACTGGCTTGATCACTCTGATGAAGAAGAGGAGGATGAAGATAAGGATGCTGAAGCACATCTATGCTTCATGGGCAAGATGGAAATAGATGCTGAAGCTGATTCAGATGATGATGCGGAAAAAGAGGTATGTGATGTAACTCATTCAGATTTCTTAAGTCAAATGCATGCCATATTGACTAAACTCGAAGAGTTAGAGTCAAATCTTAAGCGAGAAAAGGGTGTCATTATTGAACAAAACCAATCAATACAGAAACTTAGCAATGTTGTTGCTGAGAAGAAAGTATTGGTTGAGACCTTACACAAAAACATTGACACAAGCGCCAAAGAACAGACTATAATTCTTCAAGAAGTTACTGAAACAAAAACCAATTTGATAAAAAGTGAGTTTGATTTCAGAGAGCTTACGAAATTGCATTCTTCAACTTCTAAAGAAAATGTTTCTTTACTTGCTAAATTAAAATGTTTGGAAGAGAAGTTATACAAATTGGGTCAAACTGAACAAACCATACATCTGAACAAACCCAAAGAGGAAATAGAGAAATGGGGACTCGGGTATGAGAATCCTCACTAACTCAACAAGGGTAAATCTGAAGTGCCTGTACTTTATGATCTTACTTTTTTAAAACTAGCTCGAAGAATCCCTGAGCTTCAAGTTTTCTGGACTGGATTGTCAAAAGAGGATGAAGCTAAGGAAACGGAAAAACAAAAGAACACAACTAAAGTTCAACTTCCATTTCGTTATGCGAAGTTGAATAATAGTTATAATGATAATCCAATATATCAAAAGAAAACTCTTTCAAATGACTTCTTTCAGAGTTATTCTGTCAAAGAAATGGAGGCGAAGCCTATTCAAGGTAAACTATATGTCCCTCCTCTCGTTTTGGAAAGTAAAATATCTGAACTTGAGAATTCTTTAACAGATGAAAGACTTTTGATTAATATTGAACAAAAAGTTTTTTCAACTGTGTTTAAAAATGTTGTTCTTTCTAAGGCTTCAAAATCTAGAGATAGTTTTGGTCTAGCTGATGGAGGGTTTGATTTTCTAAACTCTGGCGGTGGTTTGGATGGTTGTTTTGATCAATTTGATTTTAATGCGAAACTTCCTAACCATTCATCTTTTGTTGTAAAATCCATGGGAAAAACCAGTATGTCTGAGAAAGGCAAATCATCAACAAATGTTGATAAAACAGTTTCTGTGAAATCTAAGAATGCTAAAGGTAGGAATAAATCTCAGCATTCACAGAAACCAAACACTACTGGTAACCCGAAGAAGATGCATTCAATTGTTGCTCAAAGATCTAACTCACAAGTTTCAACTGTTTCATATCTGAGCAAGAAAAGGCCAGAAGTTAAATCTCAATGGAAACCAAAACAGGAGACTGACAAGGCTGTTAAATCCTTTTGTACTGTTGATTGTAATAAGACTACGCCTAGTAAAGATGTTTTAATTGCTGATATTGCTATTTGGAAACCAAAACTAGTTGTTTCTCGCAAACAATATTCTATGAAGCAATTATTTCAGTTATTTTTATCTGCTAGAAAGTCTTCTTTTTATGATAAACATGTTTTTACTTCTTGTCAAGATTCTGATGTTTGGTATGGCACTTATAATGTTCATTCTTATATTTCATATTCCTCATTTGTTTCAGAAAAACAAAGAGGACCCAAATTTAAATGGGTACCAAAATCTTGTGCTAACACGGTTGGACCCAATTTCAAGTGGGTACCAAAAGCTAAATCTGTGTTGCAGGCACCAAACGTTTAAGGGGGAGCTTAAGAAATGATTTCTAGACAAAACAGTCTAGGACTCGTACCTCAAAGAACAATGGCTCTTGAATTCAATAGTTCAAGACCCGCGCTTCAATGTTCAAAAGTGTTTATTACAATTTTTGTTTTATGGGTATCTAAATCTTGTGTTTCGTAATTTCTCTTATGCAGAAACGTCATATGTGATACTTGGATAGCGGGTGTTCCAAGCATATGACAGGGAAGAAAGAGATGTTGTCCAATTATACAGATAAATATTGCGGGACAGTTAGATTTGGGAACGACCAGTTTTCATCAATTCTGGGATTTGGTGATATGGTGCATAACAAAGTCACGATCAAGAAGGTGAGCTATGTTGAAGGCTTAAGACACAACCTGTTCAGTATAGGCCAGTTCTGTGACAAAGGCTTAGAGGTCAATTTCAAAGCCAAGAGTTGTTCTGTTCACACTGAAGAAGGCGAGGAACTCTTGGTCGGCACGAGAAAGTCCGACCTCTACACAATCAATTTGTCAAACGTCCAGACTGACAAGCAGGTTTGTCTACTCTCTAAAGCCTCGATGCAGCAAAGCTGGTTATGGCATGGACGGCTATCTCACCTCAACTTTCGATACATTAACAAGCTGGTCAGTGGAAAGCTAGTTAAAGGACTTCTAGAGCTGAAGTATGAAAAAGAACTCCTTTGTGCAGCGTGTGAAAAGGGAAAGATGAAGAGAGCTCCACATAAACCAAAGTCTGAACCGAGTACTAACGCTCCGTTGGAGTTGTTGCATATGGATCTCTGTGGTCCGATGCGAACGCAAAGTCTAGGCGGAAAGAAGTACATACTAGTTATCGTGGACGATTACTCGCGATACACTTGGGTCAAGTTTCTACGTTCAAAAGATGAGACACCAAATGTTCTCATCACATTCCTGAAGATGACCCAGGTGAATCTGCAGAAACCAGTCAAGCTTCTACGAACTGACAACGGCATAGAGTTCAAGAACAAAAAGGTTGAAGAATATCTCGAATCTGTCGAGATATCACATCAATACTCTGTTGCTCGTACGCCTCAACAGAATGGAGTGGTTGAAAGAAGAAATCGTACGCTAGTCGAGGCTGCTCGTACTATGCTAAGTCAATCTGACTTACCTCTATTTTTGTGGGCTGAAGCTATATCGACTGCGTGCTACACTCAAAATCGCTCCATGATACACCGCAGATTCAAGAAGACTCCTTATGCGTTAATCAATAACCGAACACCAACAATCAAATATTTCCATATATTTGGGTGTAAGTGTTTTGTTCTATACGATAGAGAGAGTCTGAACAAGTTCACTGCCAAGGTGGACGAAGGCATCTTCATTGGTTATTCCTCTACATCTACTGCATTCCGTGTATATCTGAAGAAGTCAAAGACAGTAGTAGAGAGCGTCAACGTCACATTTGATGAAGAGATGGCTTCTGAGCACGTTCGTTCAGAACCTGTGATAATCGGAGTACTAGCTTCTGAGCAACACAGTTCAGAACCTGCGTCTCAAAAGAATAAATCAGATGAAGCATCAACATAATCTAACCATTTATCTGATTTAGATTTATTATTTGAACTGTTTTATGGTGAATTTCTTGGATCTAATGTGAAGAAATCTGTTGTGGTTGACAGGATGGAAGACTTAACGACTACTCGTCCAACCAGTTCAGATATCCCTATTGAATCTATCTCTCAGATTCAACAAGAAATTCCAGTTCAAATACCAACTCCGACAGTTGAAGCTGTGATCAATAACGAATCTACAGAAGTCGCTGAATCAGTAGATTGTTCTATACGGACTGATCTACAGCCTATCCAAATTGTACCTACTGAGCCTTCTGTACCATCTACTTCAACTGAACCCCCCATTCCTTTTTATATTGATCTATCTACATATAATCCACTCCCTCATGAACACAAATGGACCAAAGAGCACCCGATAAGCCAAGTCATTGGCGATCCAACAAAACCGGTGCAAATTAGGTCAGCTTCAATGAATATGTGTATGCATGAATCCTTTCTGAGTAAGATCGAGCCAACTCGCGTATCAGAGGCACTTGCTGATTCAGATTGGGTGACTGCAATGCAAGAAGAGCTGAATCAGTTCGAAACACTTAAAGTATGGAGACTCGTACCCAAACCTCAAGGTAAAACCATTATAGGTACAAAATGGGTTTTCAAAGTCAAGAAAGACGAAGATGGTACTGTTATCAGAAATAAAGCACGACTTGTTGCCAAAGGATATAGGCAAGAGGAAGGAATAGTCTACGGCGAGACTTATGCTCTTGTGGCGCGTTTAGAGGCAATTCGAATGTTTCTAGCCTACACTGCCCACAAGAACTTCACGGTCTTTCAAATGGACGTGAAGACAACATTTCTGTATGGAGTTCTCAAAGAAGAAGTCTACGTATCGCAGCCAGAAGGTTTTGTCAACCAAGAGAAACCAAATCATGTGTACGTTCTCGACAAAGCTCTTTATGGACTGAAACAAGCTCCTCGAGCCTGGTATGAGGTATTATCTAAATTTTTGGTCAAGTCAGGTTTTACAAAAGGTACAGTCGATACCACTTTATTCCTGAAAAAGGAGAAAGTCGATATCATTCTAATTCAAATATATGTAGATGATATTATTTTTGGCTCTACTAATCCAAAATACTGTAAGAATTTTTCAAACCTTATGGTGTCACGTTTTCAGATGAATATGATGGGAGAGATGAATTTCTTTCTCGGATTACAAGTCAAACAGTTTTCAACGAGGATTTTTATCAATCAATCAAAATACATTATGGATATTCTTCGGAAGTTCAAAATGGAAAATTCAAAACCGATTGGTACCCCAATGGCACCAGGTACTAAAATTGGCACCGATCCTTCGGGAAAGGCTGTTGATGCTATGACTTACAGAGGGATGATAGGTTCTTTAATGTATCTCACTTCCAGTAGGCCAGATATAATGTTTTCAACATGTCTATGTGCAAGATATCAGGCTAATCCTAAAGAATCCCATGTGTCTGCCGTTAAGCGCATTTTTAGGTATCTGAAGGGGACTGCAGATCTTGGTCTGTGGTATCCTAAAGATACTAGTTTTGAACTAACAGCATATACAGACGCAGATCATGCTGGTTGCATGTTAGACAGGAAGAGCACGTCTGGTCATGTACAGTTCATCGGTGATAAACTCGTCAGTTGGGCATCGAAGAAGCAATTATGTGTCTCAACTTCAACGACCGAAGCAGAATATGTAGTTGTTGCTAGATGTTGTTCTCAGATCTTGTGGATGAGAACTCAACTGCGAGACTATGGTTTTCACTTCAACCATATCCCGATATACTGTGACTCAAAGAGCGCCATCGCGATAACTGCTAATCCTGTTCAGCATACAAAGACCAAACACATCGATGTGAGGTATCATTTTATGAAAGATCATGTCGAAAAAGGAACAATTGAACTTTACTTTGTAAAAACTGATTATCAGCTTGCAGATTTGTTTACAAAACCCTTAGACGAAAAGAGATTCAATTTTCTTGTCTCTAAGCTTGGTATGCTAAATCTTAAGACATAATCGTTGGTTACCTATTAAAGTTTCTTATTGTAAATTTTTCATCATTTTCTTCATTTTCCGCACGATATCTGCACATTAACAATCTGTTCATGATCCAAGGGGGAGTATGAGAAGAAATTGACAGATGGTCAATATCAATTTGAGGAAGATACTCACTAATTTATGCATTTACCTTTTATGTCAAAATTTTTGTAATGCATGATTTTAGGGGGAGCTCGTCAAATCAAAGAAGTATGGATATGACTTCTGATTATTTCTGATCAGAACTCGTACTTTCATAGTTTTACTGCTTTTTGTCTTTTCAATATAAGTGAATAAATTTTGCTTTGACATAGACATAAGACTTTTGCAGATTTTTTTGAGATACGCTTACATGTTCATATCTTTATGACTTTAAGCTTAGCTTCATGAGATGTAAAATCGCACGTAAAGGTATAATCCTTTATCTTAATCTCATATATGGATGAAAGAAGGATAACTTTCATTCATTGAAAACATTGTTTTTAAATGTTCAAACCACTTCCCGATTCTCAAACTGATTTCATGAATTGGAAGTGTGATTTTAAATGTTTTCAAGAACTACTTTGTGCTTTAACTGAAATAGTTAAACCAATTTGAGCATCATATGCATCATAAGAAAACAAGGATTTCATTGTGCTAGGAATTAACACAACTTCTATGCAATCACGTTAACCAGTGATTTCTACCCACGAAGTTAATCCATAGTAATTGAGTGTGAGAAGTCGAAAAGATTGAGTGATGAGTTATACATGAAAAAGAGTGTTTGGTTAGAGTAATCTAAATGTTTAAAAGAAAGAGGGTGTGAGAACAGAGTTAAAAGAATATCAGAACTCTGCACCAACTTTTTCTGAGTCGGGCAGCCACAATTCTAATGTTTCACAACTCTTTGGTGATCATTATTGAAACAGGCAACTAGCCCATGTCAACTCTTGATCAAACCTCACCAACTACTCATTTTCTACTCAAATAGAAAGTGTTTCACGTTTTCAAAGGGAAAGCAGCACATTTGCTATCTGATTTTCATTTGGAAAATCTGGATATTGAAAAGAAGGAAGTCTGCCCCACCCAGGTCCGTTCCTGACATTTTATAGGCCCTGGGCGAGATGTAGAAAAAGGGCCCTCGATAATTATGAAAAAGAAAATCGTAGATATATTGTTTTTATCGTAAAAAATAAAATTCAATTCAAGAAATATTAATAATTCATATAAAATCATTTTTTCGAGTATGCTTAGGCGCAAAATCAATCAATAATCACTTCTGAATTAATATTTTCTGTCATATCAATTTTACATAGCATCGTTAATTTGTTTCACCGTCAAAAACATCCTTATCATGTACATTTAATATATAAAATGACATAATTTTGGGTCAAAATCGTTACTATTCAGAGTAATAATTTATGTAAATCAATATCAATCAGTTGGGTTTCCATCTCATCTTAGGTTATATGTTGTTCATCACTGTTTTATAGTTAAAAACGTCCAACTTTGTTCCTTCCAATGGTTTTGTTCTAGATCTAAATCGGGGCAGGTTTTAAGCTGTGATTCTTGGTATAGTAATCCGAGAGATGTGTGGGTAGGTATCTTGTAATTTTTGTTTCTCCTGGTGTCCTAGTCCCTCGCTAGGCCCATTCTTTGTTTAATAATGTGATCCTTTTCTCGTTGTTAAAAAAAATTAAGTTAAAACCGTCTCATATCTCATATGGTTGGTAATTTATTTCAAAAGGTAGGGTCGTGCTATCTTAGTTAATAACAAAAATCTGTTATATTCTAATACAAATATAAAATTCATGCGGATGAGATACTTAAAAGAGTCAGTAGGAGATGAATGATGGTCGATGGATAACATATCAAAATATTTTCTAGGTAAGTAGTTTTAGACTTTGATACTAGATAAAAAAAAACTTAGAGAAACAATAGGCAATATTATAAAATGAACAACCAATTAACTTTTTACATATTTTTGTTTTCAATGTAATTAATTAATATATGTTTGGGCCCTTAATATAATACAAATTCTTTGGATTTCATTAGACTTTGGATTTCTAATACAACAAGTGGGAGATGAATGTCCTTCATGTTGTATCCCAGTGGTAAGGTAACATCCCGGGGGGGTCACTGGATGGTATCCCTAACTACCCAGGTTCGAACCCCGTGGTGAGCATCCTGTGACATCCATGATCATGGGTCTGCCACTCAGTGGTACCCTTAATTGGGCTGGGTCGTGATCGACGGGGATTAGTCGGGTGGCACCCTTAAGTGGGAGCCCGGATACCCCGAGAACGTGTGCGTGTGTTAACTTGTCGTTCAAAAAAAAAAGTGGGAGATGAATGATGGAGAATATATTAAATATTTTAGGCAAATATTATTAGACGGTGGTATCAAATAAAAGACTTAAATAAATAATAAACAATACTATAAATTGTGCAACCAATTCACTTTTAAATATTTTCTTTTCCAATGTAATTAATTAATATATGTTTGGGCCCTAATATAATAAGAAATTCTTTAGGTCCTATTAGATGTTAAAAGAACTTGTCTCTTTTATTTACTATTTTTTACTACTATTATATAATATAGTGTTGGGCCCGTGCATTGCACGGGAGGATAAATTTTTTGTTGGAATATTGAACTGAGTTAAAATGAAACGTAATTTCTCTGTTAACAGTTATGAAATACAATGTGAAAAACAAATGTATTTTCATAAGTGGTTAACTTGCATATATTCTTAATCGTTTGTTGTTATGACTTTGGGTAATAATATTGGTAATAGTTTTGTATTATATTATTTAAAACTCAAACGACATGTCTCACAACATATTTATCTAATTATTGACTTCAAGACCTCATAGTATTAGTCGATAAAAATAAAGATATGTATGTATATATATATATATCTTATTCCCCTACTTCGAAAAATATGATTGTGGATTTTGAAAAATATAAACAAATCCTCAGTAAATAAAATAAAATATAAAAAAGTAGTTTTTCAAAGAAACAAAAATATAGTGGAATACCTTTTGTTCAGTTGCAGGTTCCGCCATTGACACCCGACCGTTCGTTTTTTTCTTGTACTCGGATGATACATAGAGAAGAATATATTAAAAATATGGAAGAATATTTTTATATCTACATCGTTTCTATTTTATTTTCTTTACACTTGGTTAATTTGGAAAGTATTGCGGAATATTTTTATTTTAAAGAATACGATAATTTATTAGTGTATCTCGTTATTTTTTATTTTTAACTCATATCAACCTTCTTTCTTCTTCTTTTAATGCTCGTGAAAAAAAAATACGTGTAGATTTTATATTATCAAAAAAATACGTGTAGATTTTATATTATGCTAATATAAAATAAGTGTAGATTTTATAAAATAAAATAGATTTTATATTAGCAAAAAAAATACGGAAGAAAAAAGAGTTTATATTACATCTCATTATGTAAAAAGAGTTTATATTACATCTCATTATGTAAAAAGATTTTATAAAATAAAATATGGAAAAAGATTTTATAAAATAAAATATGGAAAAATCATTATGAGATGTAATATAAAAAAATACGGAAGAAAAAAGATTTTATATTACATCTCATTAATATAGATTTAAATGTAAAATCTACATTTAAAATAGATTATGCTAATATAAAATATATTTTATAAAATCCTCCACAAAAAAAACAAATAGTTATATTAATAAATGAGTATCCATTCCACAAATAGATGATTATGTGAGATACTGTGCTTGAAAAGGTTGTACCAAAGCATTAAGAAATTGTAAATTAAGTAATTGGCTTTAATTAGTTGTAACTTGTGCTTAAAATGTTGTAATTAAGAGTTTTTTATATCGTTTTTATAATATAGTATAGATATACTAAAAAATTGGGCCCCTATTTCTCATGGGCCCTGGGCGTACGTCCGGTCCGCCCTCCCCCAGGCACGGCCCTGGCCCCACCTACGCACTTCACTCATGCACATTGAGTCTGTGTTTAACTTACTGTTGTCTCAGTGGTTTACACAATATTGAGCCTTAAAAGCAATCATCAAAGTGTTTAATTCTTTCTATCACATGCGCAAACACACAAGGAATTTGTTTCTTTGTCATAACGTTTATAGAAATTACCTTTGTGGTGTTTCGATGATTGAATGGAAGACCTGGAGGAGTGAACATCACAAAGCTCCTTTACGATGTGTATTCGTTACACACAGTGACTTAGTGTTACTGACAGGCATTTTAACCGATTCAGGTGTTGATTCAGGTGTTACACGACTATTTTGTCTAGATTTGCAAAGATCTGGATAAATATCTTTTGAATTGACGGATCAGAGGCTCTGTAAGAAAGACATTTCTTACTCAAAGTTTTGATGAAATCGTTTCTCTATTCATCAAAAAGGGGGAGAACCTAAAGCTTGAAGAAATGTACTTTACAAGATTGGAAAAGAAAAGAGATATCCAAGAAATGCAAGATTAAAGCAAGTATTCTGAAGACATGCTGATTTTAGATAAATTTTCTTTGAAGATACTTTGCTAAAGCATTCTGAGCTAAACCTGGAGATTATTACATTTGAAGACAAAGAAGGAGATTGAATCTTCTGAGCTGAAAAAGAAGACTGAATTGCTATAAATCTTTTTAGTAATGATCTTGATCCAAAGGGGGAGATTGTTAGCGCACAGATCTATTGGATTCAAGATCATCCAATCTGAAGTTTGCAATCTGAAGCTAACGCTGAAAAGTTGCTCTCGATATAAGTCTAATGTCGTTTGTAATAAAAGTCAAAGTATTGTTTTTAGTATTTTATTATTAGATTAAATATCTAGATATTATTTAGATATTAGATTTAGGATATTTAGTTTAAGTTTTAGATATTATGTTTGAGATATATAAGGTTATGAGATATTTATTATCTCACAACTTCTAATATCTCAAATCATCAGACATCGACCTATCAAGAACATCCAGAGAGAAAAACAAACAGAGAGCTTAAAGAATCAACCTTGTAATCATCATTTGTTATTGAATCAGGTTGGTTTATCATCTATATGTTTGTTGTTTGATTATCTGGTAACGATCACGGACTCACAGTAACACCCTAAAATCTGAAAATAGCAACTTATTTAAAATTTTCTAAATACATCAATAATTGCTTCAACTACAATCATAATTTAAGATTTAACCTCAATACACACAATCTATAATAAGGACGGGTGCTACTAAAACCCAATAACCATCACTATCTCCAACCTGCAGAAAACTTCATCAACCACTTACTCTTGTAAAAAGCTAAGGCTCAACTCTTCGTGAGGCTACTAGAGTCCGAACCCCCAACTGGAACCTGATGCACATGCCGACAAATAAAAAGGTTAGGCTTAACGCTAGTGAGCTCAAGAGTTTTAACATGAATAAATATATCTTAAAAATAAAGGAATTCAGTTCAAAACAATATCCTTAGAAATGGTTTACCTAAAAATGGAAACGACACATTTTCCCCATAATATGCACTTTTAAAGACAATGCTCCCAAACACACATTTCTTATAAAACGATGCAACCCGGAACTTGCCCAAACGACGTCATAGTTCGATACTCAAATTTGTGAAAATGTAAATAATACTTCATATCCCAAATCACCCAGAACACTGGTGGGACATAATACTCGACCCTTAAATAACGGAAAACAATCCATATAAATATGATACGCCATTAAAACATGGAACTGAAACTTAATACTCACGTGACCATAAAATGGAAAGAAATCCAAATATTACAGCATGGACAATTAAATATCCAAAGTACAGCGGGCCGACAACGGGGGATACCCGTATCCGTGGAGAGCGGAGGAACACAAAAGTATGCCACTCAACCAACGTTGATCGCATGACACTTCACGACACGAAAGCCCAAGTGCCCCTACGACCTCTTGACAAGTTCACCAAAAGAGACAGTTGACCTTGGTGGCCATTCCGAAGAACTCCACCAAAAAGGGTCGGCACACCGGGGACTACAACTAAGAAAATTCCCCAAATGGACCGACACCCCGGGGACTACAACTAAGGAAATTCCCCAAAGGCCCGGCATACTGGGGACTACAACTAAGGAAATTCCCCAACTGGCGGGGTCACAGTACTCACCTCCCAGGCAGCACTATCCAGACTCAACCCTCCTAGTGCCTCCTTGTCAAGTTTCGGTCATAAAACATGAGTCCCGAAGTCCAACCCCGTACCACCTAATTGACCATCAAATAAGACTGACTCATGTGTCTATGGATCCAATGCAACACAGTATAAGATTACACGACTACTCATGAATGACTAAAGCACTCAAGCCTGTAATTATCAATAATATGCAATAAAATGCATTAAGATGTAAATCGAAGTTTGGACTCTAAATCGAGCCATTTAAACCGGACAAATGTCTTCAATACTCTTTAAGTCGGCACCGAGAGCTGAAATGCTCAAAATCCATTTGACCGACGATTAACGTTCCCCAAATAATGAAATGTCTTTAAACAATGTTTATGAAGACACATACCACAAAGACGTGATTAACTCAAAACTCAACATGTATTGGGACCAAAGAGTTTCCAAAAGATTCATGAATGCAAATACACCCCAAAACGCATATAACGTGAAATATACTTCATTTGCACGAAAATCACCAAAGATGCATAAATCATAAAATGGACTTTATTCGTACAAAATCACCAAAAATGAATAAATCATGCTAATACCTCTCAAGATATCCAAATCCCAAATATGGGCATTTTATGAGATTGAAACAACTCAAGTTTATCAAATATGAAAACTTATCAAATTCCCAACACATTGACAAATATTAAGTAAAGCATATTTTTTTACTTTAAAATACTCATTTTGGCATGTACATAGTTTTCACAAAGCAACTTGAACTCACCTTGCTAGATTTAGGCTAAATCTAGGTTTCACCCAACGAGCTCTTTTGAAGGCCACTTGAATCCTCAAGACGAGGACTTCCAAAACCTAGATCCATACATACCAAACCATTTAGAAACATTCCCCAAACATTATTTACTAACATCCCCAACGAGATCAAAACCCTAGTTTCCCCAAAACCATCAAATCCGAGATTTGAGAAATCAAACACTAAGAAACCATCAATGGAGCATTTATAACTTATTTCAAGAAAGCTTACCATTGTAGGTGATGAGACTTTCCGAGGACACCCATTCCAACTCTTCAATCCGAGCTCCCAATCGTTGGACTTGATGAGGAAGATAAAGATGGAGGTTTTGTGGTTCAAGATCCTGCTAGCTAGATGATGAAGAATCATGTGGTTCAAGGGGGAAAACTCTAAAAATGGGTTAGGGTTCGACTTTGAGGTTTGGGAGAGAAAAGGGAAGGGATTAGAAAATGAAAATGAGGGAATTGGGTGGAAATTCGGACATTTAAGAGACCAGACGTCGCGCGCGACCTTGCCACGCGATAGTGACATTGTCACTATCGCGAGGGCACTATCGCGGAGAATGTAACGCGGGTGGTACACCCTCGGCGATTGTGTCATGCGATAGTGACACATGTCACTATCGCGAGTCACAATCGCGCCACTCGTATCGAGGCTAGAAAGAGTCAAAACTCGAGATTCTCGCATGGATCGACTCAAGGTTCGAAAGCACATTATTTTCCACCCAAAAAGGTAGGCGGAAAGCGGAGAGATTACCAACGGAGGACGGAAACTTGCTTACAAAAAAACCGGGTGTTACAGTTTTCATGGTTGTGGTTCCGAGATCGAGTCCTATGTGCAGCAGATCATGTAAAACAATACACATTTTACACGTTTTTTTAAACCATTTAAAAAGGTATACAATTTTAAATGGTTTTTTTGGCTATTTTAAACGGTTTAAAAACCGTTTAAAATGTGACTTTTTTAAACGGTTCAAAAACCGTTTAAAAAAACCATGACTTTTCAAACGGTGCACTTTCAAACGGTTGTAAAACCGTTTAAAAATGTCCAAAACAACCGTTTAAAATACCTATTTCTATAGTTGTGCTAATTGCATCCTTATTTAGTAATTTCTTTCTCACATACATCAACATCAACATCAAAATCTAATTTTTATATTTTTAATACGTGATTTGACTTGATTCTGACATTAAATGGGGTGCAAAATAGCATTGCCCATCTCAAATTATGTATATCTCTTTAAGTGATGTTATGATTGAGTTATCGGGGTTTAGTAGAGATAAACTTCGGTGTTTGAGCAAAAGAGGTTGATTACCTACAATATCACACGAAGCATGCTCCTAGGAATCACATGTAAAGAGACATTTCAGAGATGATTCAACAGTGGAGACTGGCGGAGGGGTTCAAGCTCGTTTCCCACAAGATTCGAACTAGAAACTGTTGTGTATCTTTGCAAAGTCGCATACAGACCCCTTTATCAACTGCGCTACACGTACAAGGCAGAGATAACTTCAGTATTATTGCTAAGAAAATTTATAGTTGTCTTGATTTAGATTTGTATGGCTAGCTAGTGTGGCGGAGGGGTTCAAGCTCGTTTCCCATAAGATTCGAACTAGAAAGTGTTGTGTATTTGAGTAAAGTCGCACCGCCCCTTTATCAATTGAGCTACACACCCAAGGGCAGTGATAACTTCGGTATTACTGCTAAGAAAACTTATAGTTGTCTTGATTTAGATTCGCATGGCTAGTGGTCTTGAACAAAAATTGAGAGTGTGATTTGAAACAGTGGGTGGACCGGGAATTTTTTTTCAAAAGGTGACACTGTTTGACCATAAAAAGATATAACAACATCATGATGGCTAACCACTTGGGTTGTGGCGCACTGGTAAAGCCTTTGGGGGATGTAGTGGAAGATCTCATCTACCCAGGGTTCAAATCCAGGCGCTGTCAAAGCCCTTGTGGCCATGGAGGTTCACCTGCGATGACTCCAGGCCATTCGTGATCGCCCGGGGATTAGTCGGTGCACGTAAGCTGGCCTGGAAACCCACGGTTACAAAAAAAAACATCATGATGGCTCAATTGGTTTGTTGCTTGTATTTCCAAGGAAAAGGCACATATCCGAGTTTTGTATATTTGCTTTCGTCATAATGTGCACTAGACAAAGTTAAAAGTTGCAGGTTGAATCAGTATGCAAGCAAACGGTTAAATTTTTTAGAAAAAATGTCTTTATAGACGTTTGCAATGAACCTCGTGTGAATGTCCACGATCATCGGGACAAGCTTTTACGTTTGGGTATAGATCGTTTTACAAAACTATTTTGAGGCTGAGTGCATCTCTTTCTCTTAAGCATATTTACGAGAAATATTTTGAAAAACACTGCTACAAAATATTGCACTACTAGAGACTGAATTTTCACCTACGAAATTTTTTGTCAAAAATCAGTTACAGATTTTCGACGAAATGCATTATTAGATTTTAAAAGAAATAGATTTTTAATTAATTTAAAAGATCCATCGGAAATAGTTTGTGGTTTAGTGAGGTTTTCCTAAAGAAAAATGCCATCGAAAATAATTTGAATTTCTACGAAATACGGTAGTCGGAAATAATTCCAACTAGGGAGACAAACATCTTCCGTTGGAAATGACAGTTTCCAACAAAAAGTTTCGTCTGTGAGAGTCATGTTTTTAGTAATTTTGATACGAAATATTAACTCAAGTGATATGTGATGGAGTTCCCTTCATTGTATATGGATTTACATCATTAAACGTCGAAATTATTCTAGTGTATCGCCTCTTGAGATGAGTCTCGCGGAAAGTGAACCAGAAAGAGGGTCCAAACCACTCTAACTTTTTTGCATCATTTCTCAAACCTTTTATTTGTGTTTAAAATGATTTATTTTTCGTTAGTTGTATTTTGTTTAATATTTAAAAAACGTAAACACAATGAAAGACTGTAAAAAAGTGAAAACAACCTATTCACTTGCCTCTAGGTCATCTAACATATTGGCTCAAAAATAACCCATTACACCCAAAAGGTGAACATTGAAGAATATGTCGATTCTCATAATGACAACACGATGAGCATCTAAAAAGATTGGAGAATGAGATTCGAACTAATAATGTTTTATCATAAGAAAGTTTCGACCTTTTTATTACTAAACTTGTGCTTCACGTTGAAATTTTTGTCTTTTATAATTGAAATTTTGGATAATCATTTCAGTGCATGTCTGTGGCAATTAATTTGATAAATTCTAAACATTTGACGATTTCATTAGTTTTGATAATTGATAAACATCCAAATAATTTCATATATATTCATGATTTACTTGGTACGTTAGAAATTATTTTATGTGATGAACGCCTTAGACGTGATCAAATTTAAAATTGTGATCAATTATAACACTACTAGAAAAAAAGTATCGATAACATATTTTTATTAACAGAGTTGTTATTTATTTAGTGACGGCTTCATAAAATGCAGACCATGGATTATCGAAACTACTGTTGGGTTGGCGGCGGATTATCGACATGTAAATGTTTCAACAAATTATTAAGAATAAATCGTTGCAATGGAGGTAAAAATAAGATATTGGACCACAATTTATCAATCGATGGATTCCAAACAGAAGGCTATTGATGGATATTATCCATCGGGTATCTTTTGAAGTCTATCGGTAAACTTTTAGTTAGATGTTTGTTGGGAAAACTGCTTTTTCGATATATAATTTTTGTGCATTACATGTAATATAGAAATAAATCAATTAAATTCAAATTAATTAATAAATGTTGATAAAACCAAATAGTTGTTCAGAATCAACAAATACATATTTAAATCACCAAATACTAATTATGAGAGGGAGAGTCAAGAGGAGGAGGAGGAAAAATAGAAAGCATCATGGCTACGAAAGCTTTCATCATCGGGTCCATATTTGCGTTTAGCTCTGCTTTCGTAACTTGCTCCCTCGTTGACATCTCTACTTGCATAGCTTGCTCCCTCGACGCAAACCGTGATCAAATTTATAAATCATGATCAACTACGAAAAATGGTGGTATACAAAATACAATGATCGAATTTATCATGAAATACACCCAAGTGCACCAAAGTTGAAGAAATCACACATTGACTCTAAATAAAAGCACGTGGCATCAAGATTTTCCTAGAAAAACATTTATTTGGATGCATGCCACCAGTCCCGTTTAGGGGTGTAAATGAGACGAGACAGCTCGCGAGCTAC
Organism: Arctium minus; assembly: GCA_954870635.1. Lineage (NCBI taxonomy): Eukaryota > Viridiplantae > Streptophyta > Magnoliopsida > Asterales > Asteraceae > Arctium > Arctium minus. The sequence continues at coordinate 69,039,545 of OX941095.1, read as the reverse complement.
TTGAGATCGACTCGGTCAAAGCTCGGTCAACACTCGACTCGAATAAGCTCGACTCGAACTCGAACTCGACTCGACATACTAACGAGTCGAGTCGAGCTACCCGATACTCGACTCGATAAGCTCGTGAGATACTCGAAATATTATATATATAATTAATTTAATATTATAATTTATAAGATATAATGTAAAAAATTAATAATAACTATTTTAGTATAATAAATTAGTAATAAAATATAAAAAAATTGAAATTAAAAAAAAAAAACAGAGAACAAGCAAGGCGCCGGCGGTAAATGAAAGTAAATGAAAATTCTAAACCCAAAAGTAATTTTTTTATTTTTTTTTTATGAAATTGACAAATAATAATCAACAAATACTTTTAGAATAAGAGATATGAAAACCCAAAAGTTCAAAACCCTACTCTTTTTGCTTCAGCCGCCATCCACTCCATTCCACCATTTCCACGGTTCCACTTTCACACTTCCACTTCTACGGTCCACTTCGCCGACGAGTTTTTCCGGTTCTACGATTCCACACTTCTACAGTTCCACAGTCCATCGCCGACGAGTTTTTCCGCCATCAACTCGTTTCTGCCGCCGACGAGATCTGTCGGCGTCCACCTGTTTGTACTTCCGACTTGCTTTCTCTATCTTTGTATGTTCCTCCCTTCGTCTATTTCATTTATGTATATGTTACTGATTTGCTGTAAATTTCACTTTATTTAAGTTGGAATCTGAATATTTACATTGCGGGTATGTTTCATTCTGGAATCTGTAAATGGATATTTAAGTTGTCTTTTATTTATGTATATGCATTCTTGAATATGGATTATTTGCAGCTTATATATCATCATTGATCTTTCTAGTAATTTTAGTTTTTTAGACTTATTTTAGTTTCTTTACTTATATATCCTGATTGTGAAATTTGTGATTAATTGTAGCTGAAATTTTGTATTACGTGATTAACTATTTTTTAGATTGATTTTAGTTCTTTAGTTTCTATTTTTTACTTTCTGTTTAGTTTATGTGCTTTTATTATGATTCATTTCACTACATTATTAACTTGTTTTAGCTAAATTGGTAAGGAAATCTTTTTTGTTGGAATCATTTTACTTGCTTGTTTGCTCAGTTATTCACTCATTTTACTGGCTAAAGTCCCAACATGAATGTTGTTAATTTGTTTATATTTGGAGTTTAAATTTAATAAAATATGCATTTAAAATTTTAGAGATGTCTAGTGGACCACAACTATCTTCCACGCCAGTTGGTGTTTCAAATGAAGATTTGCACATTAATGTTGATGAAGGATCAAATGAGGATGTCTCCGTGGAGGTTAATGAAGAGCCTTGTGATCCCCCCCTTAACACCACAAATAAAGAAGTCGAACCTGAAAACCCTTTTCATAACTCTAAAAGACCAAGAAGATCAAAAGTGTGGGACGAATTTCTTGAACCTGAAATGATAAAAAATGTATGGAAAGTGAAGTGCAAATATTGTAAAACTGCCCTTTCTCTTTTGAAGTCTAAGAGCACTACCCACATGCACCGACACTTAGAATCTTGTACAATGAAAGCGAAACACACGAGACAACAAAAATTGATTAATTTTTTACCATCTGATTCAAGCACCGCTACAAATCAATCTGGATTTGTTAGTGCTTTACATAATGGCAAACTTGACATGTTAAAGATGCGAGAGGGGATAGCTCATTGGATTACTATGCATGAACATCCTTTCAGTCTTGTTGAGGAGGAAGGCTTCAACTTGATGATGAAAAGGGGAATACCTGAATGGAACCGTGTATCTAGAGTTACTATTAGGGCAGACACTTTCAAAGTCTATGAGTTTGAGAAGAAAAAACTAAAAGATTTGTTTAAGAAGGTGGAAAGAGTAAGTTTGACTACAGATTTGTGGAAGTCAAAACCATAAAAAATTGAATACATGGTGATTACTGCCCATTTTGTGGATCTTGAGTGGAAGCTTCAAAAGAGGGTGATTAACTTTGTTCATTTGCCTCCTCCACGAAAAGGCGCAAATATAGCTGATTGCATCTTAACATGTCTAAGGGAGTGGGAAATTGAGGACAAAGTAAGTTTTGATTTGCTTAATATAGTCTATATATGTGTTTTATTTTATTTATAATTTGTGCATTAATAAAGCTAAAATTTGTGTATTTGTGTTAGGTTTTCACAATTTCTGTGGACAATGCATCTGCAAATGATTCTTGCATTGCCATTTTGAAGGACAAATTTGAATCAAATGGAAGGCTTATTTGTGGTGGAATATTGTTTCATGTCCGATGTTGCGCCCACATTCTCAACATTATGGTTCAACATGGTCTTCAACAAGTGAAGGACATTATCGAGAAAGTTCATGATACTGTTGATTACTTGAACTCAAGTGATGCACGTCTCAAGCGTTTTGGTGAACTTGTAAGCCAGTACAACATGAAGCATCGAAAGTTAGTTCTTGAATGCAAGACACGTTGGAACTCAACATACGACATGCTAGATTGTGCCATCAAGTTTAGACAGGTATTTCCTCGATATGCTTTGCATGACCGTAATTATACTTCTTGTCCTGATGAAGAGGAGTGGGGTAAAATTGGAAAATTGCTTGATATATTGAAAGTGTTTAAAGATGCCACTAACTCTATATCCGGTTCTGAATATCCAACATTCAACTTGTTTCTTGCTGAAGTACAAAGGATTAAAGTTATGTTGGATAAACAATCTGAGTCGAGTGATGATTTTGTTAAAACTATGGTAACATTCATGAAAGCGAGATTTGATAAATATTGGGGGGGAATGTAACATGTTGATGTCAATAGGGACCGTGTTAGACCCTAGACTGAAAATGAGGGCTATAGAGATTGCATGGCCGAAAATGTTTTCTCCAAGTGTAGCGCGGGAAAATATTAATAAGGTGAAAGAGGTTATGTATGAGCTTTTTGATGAATATGTGAGAATGTATTCTACTTCTATTGGGGATGAAAGTGGATAGTGTGAATTTAGTTCAAATAATCGTGATGGAAATGATGGATCTAGTGGTTTATCTGAACTTTTGTTAGATGTGTTTAGTGGGGAGACATCAGTAAATCGTGTGAAATCTAAGCTTGATATGTATCTAGAAGAGGGATGTTTCTTTAGTCAAGACTACAAGTTTGATGTCTTAGCTTGGTGGAAGGAACAATCAAACAAGTTTCGAATTTTGTCTAGAATGGCTGTAAATATCTTGGCGGTTCCTATCACTACCGTGGCCTCAGAGGCAACCTTTAGTGCTGGTGGGCGTGTAATAGATCCTTATAGAGCTTCTCTTGCTCCGGAAACGGTGCAAATGTTGATGTGCACGGGTGATTGGTGTAGATCCCTCCATGGAGTGAAAAGGAAGAACAAGGTAAATGTATAAATATGTTTAGTTAATTATCTTCACTTTTAATAAGTATACTAATTTGTTTTATTTATTTATTGTAGGAGAGCGAAGAACAACCAAAAGAAATTTTCATTCAAGTACCGTTGAAGGAACCCGACAATTGAACGCGTTTAATTTATAATGTACTTGGTTTTAGTATTGTAATTTTTCGACTTCGCTTTGATTTTGATTGTAAGTTACAATTAGTTTCCGCTTGATTTTGTATTTGGTTGTAAACTTTTAATTTTCTGGATTTACTTTGATGATAATTTAGATTTATTTCGAAGTTTTAATATTGTTATGCGTTAAAGAAATTCGAGCTTGAAACGAGCTCGATTCGAGCTTGGAACGAGCTCGATTCGAGCTTGAAACGAGTTCGAGTTCGAGTTCGAGTTTGATTCGAGCTCGAGTCGAGCTCGAGTTCGAGTTCGAGCTCAGGAATTGCCTTTCGAGTCGAGTTCGAGTTTGGAATTTTGCTACTCGCGAGTTTCGAGTCGAGTTCGAGCTCAAGAATTTGCTTTCGAGTTCGAGTCGAGTATAATGATACTCGAGCTCGACTCGCATCATTTACACCCCTAGTCCCGTTCCTGACATTTTATAGGTCCTGGACGAAATGTAGAAAAATGGCCCTCGATAATTATGAAAAAAAATCGTAGATATATTGTTTTTATCGTAAGAAATAAAATTCAATTCAAGAAATATTAATAATTCATATAAAATCATTTTTTCGAGTATGCTTAGGCGCAAAATCAATCAATAATTACTTCTGAATTAATATTTTCTGTCATATCAATTTTACATAGCATCGTTAATTTGTTTTACCGTCAAAAACATCTTTATGATTTACATTTAATATATAAAATGACATAATTTTGGGTCAAAATCGTTACTATTCAGAGTAATAATTTATGTAAATCAATATCAATCAGTTGGGTTTCCATCTCATCTTAGGTTATATGTTGTTCATCACTGTTTTATAGTTAAAAACGTCTAACTTTGTTCCTTCCAATGGTTTTGTTCTAGATCTAAATCGGGGGAGGTTTTAAGCTGTGATTCTTGGTATAGTAATCCGAGAGATGTGTGAGTGGGTATCTTGTAATTTTTGTTTCTCCTGGTGTCCTAGTCCCTCGCTAGGCCCATTCTTTGTTTAATAATGTGATCCTTTTCTCGTTGTTAAAAAAAATTAAGTTAAAACCGTCTCATATCTCATATGGTTGGTAATTTATTTCAAAAGGTAGGGTCGTGCTATCTTAGTTAATAACAAAAATCTGTTATATTCTAATACAAATATAAAATTCATGCGGATGAGATACTTAAAAGAGTCAGTAGGAGATGAATGATGGTCGATGGATAACATATCAAAATATTTTCTAGGTAAGTAGTTTTAGACTCTGATACTAGATAAAAAAAAAACTTAGAGAAACAATAGGCAATATTATAAAATGAACAACCAATTAACTTTTTACATATTTTTGTTTTCAATGTAATTAATTAATATATGTTTGGGCCCTTAATATAATACAAATTCTTTGGATTTTATTAGACTTTGGATTTCTAATACAACAAGTGGGAGATGAATGTCCTTCATGTTGTAGCCCAGTGGTAAGGTAACATCCTGGGGGGTCAGTGGATGGTATCCCTGACTACCCAGGTTCGAACCCCGTGGTGAGCATCCTGTGACATTCATGATCATGGGTCTGCCACTTAGTAGTACCCTTAATTGGGCTGGGTTGTGATCGGCGGGGATTAGTTGGGTGGCACCCTTAAGTGGGAGCCCGGATACCCCGAGAATGTGTGCGTGTGTTAACTTGTCGTTCAAAAAAAAAAGTGGGAGATGAATGATGGAGAATATATTAAATATTTTAGGCAGATATTATTAGACGGTGGTATCAAATAAAAGACTTAAATAAATAATAAACAATACTATAAATTGTGTAACCAATTCACTTTTAAAATATTTTCTTTTTCAATGTAATTAATTAATATATGTTTGGGCCCTAATATAATAAGAAATTTTTTGGGTCCTATTAGATGTTAAAAGAACTTGTCTCTTTTATTTACTATTTTTTACTACTATTATATAATATAGTGTTGGACCCGTGCATTGCACGGGAGGATAAATTTTTTGTTGGAATATTGAACTGAGTTAAAATGAAACGTAATTTCTCTGTTAACATTTAATGAAATACAATGTGAAAAACGAATGTATTTTCATAAGTGGTTAACTTTCATATATTCTTAATCGTTTGTTGTTATGACTTTGTGCAATAATATTGGTAATAGTTTTGTATTATATTGGTTAACTTGCATATGTGTGTATGTGTGTGTATGTATGTATGTATGTATAATGAAGAAATTGAATAAATATATTTTTATTATTTATTTTGGACCAAAAATGGAAGAAAGAATCAAAACAAGTGTCAAAAATGTGAATTTGGCTTAAACCCATATGCTAGAGGGCCGAATGTAGATTAATAATAGTTGAAGGGTTGTGTCAGGTTAGAACAGGTCCAAACCAGAAGGACCTGTTCTGTAAATTGTCAAGTCTGACCAAGAAAACGACATTTCAATGTCGCGACTTTGAAGCTTCCTATTGGCTCTCTCGGTCAACTAATAGGACAAATGAATTTAGCTTCATATAGCCCTTGCATCGTACTACACCTTTCGTTCATCTAGTTTTCTAAATCTCGGAGAAACGAAGGAGAAAACCGGAGCTCAAAGTCACTACTCGGGATTGTGGTTTTTCGACGATTTAAGGTAGCATACTCAACCAATCTATGAGTTTCTTATATGCTTAGCTTAGTTTTTCAATTGTCTATCGAACCCCAGTAGCCTTATGCCTCATATCTTAGCTTAAGATGCTCGATTTTGGAGTTGTTACGTTTTTTTCGGTAACTCGTGAACTAAGAACTTTAAGTGTGAAATTGGGACTCAATAGTTGATGGTCTTCTTTGATTTTTGTCCCTATGGTTGAGAAAAACTAATTTTTAGAGTTTTAGTAAAAAGAAATCATCAAAAACACCGAAAAATCGAGGCCAAACGACCGTTTTCCGGCCGCCGGCGCTGGTGATTTTGGCCGGAAAAACGTGAGGTGAAGTGGTCTGTAGTAATGAAAAGGTGTATTATATATTGGGCCAATAATACCCATTTACTCCAATAACAGTATTTGGGCTTTAAAAAAAAAGGGGGGGGGGGGCGGGGGGAGGCTATCATATAGTGGGTCCAAGTAATAATGAAAATATATTCTATATATTGGGCTTTAACATTTAAAGTTACTGATTTAAAGATAAATGTTTTTTTTTTAGTTAATATATTAAATCATTGTTTATTTAATATATTAGTTATTTTAAAAAATTCATTTTTATTTGTTAATCCGTATATTGGAAAATAATCAGACGTGTTTGATTTTTTTTTTTAGTCATGTTAATGTAAATTATCATTTAATTTATGTATTGAGTTATTTTAAAGAGATATATAATCAGAGTATTATTTTATTAATGGTTATTAAATTATTTAATCATAATTAACTTAATGATCAGTTAATTCGTCATTGGGGTTAGAAATCTAATTGGACGTTTTAACATCAAGCGAGGTAGTTATTAAGTTAGGATTTATGCGATAGATGATTTAATAATCATGTTTAAGTATCGTTTTAAAGTTTATAAATAGACGAGACACTTTAAGTTGGAACGGACGATTCCTATAATTATAAACCAACGTAAGTATATATATATATATATAGCATAGTTGACCAAAATTGACTGTAGTTGACTAAAGTTGACCGTAACTTGACTTTTGGATCGACTTTTGAGAGATTAGTCATTGATGGGCTATGCGACTTTATAAATTGTAGGTTATCAATCAGTGGCTAACACTAAGCAACCTACACGGTCAGGTGAGTTTTCATAAGACTTACAATGGGATGCATACTTACGTACAAATGTATTTTAGCATGATATAAATTGTTTGAAATGTGATTGTATGCATGATATTCCAGCTACGTACATGTTGCGATTTATTTTACATGTATGCCATTTATGACAAGTTGCATGCTATATGTTTATTTGTTTTAAATAACTACGCATGCTATTTCATGCTACAATCTTACGAGTATTTTTTTAAGGGCAGACATTTGACCAGTAAGTCACGACCAGTATAAGGCACGACCCAGATAAGTGGGTGATCAGTTAAGACAGACACATTAACCCAGAACATGTCTGTGACTAAATGACCCATTCCCGACCGTGCATTATATGAGATCTCTTTCCTTTAAATGTTACAGGTTTTTTTTGAAAGTCCTAACTTCTATTTTAAAAATACATGTGTTTGATGTGTACGTCAAGATATGATTTTACTCACGCAAACCATTAACTCACTGAGCTTTATAAACTGACTATAGTATGCATCTCAGGGTCAAGTAGTTTAAGGTTGGATAAAGGCAAGGGACATGCTTAGAGACTTATCTACTTATGTTTTTAAATTCAGTCTTTTGTTTTAGACTTTTATGTATGGAACAGTTGTAACTTAACCTGGTATGGGACGGGTTAGCTCTTAAGTTACATGTTTATGTATTTTGAAGACTTCCGCTACGAATGGTTTTAAAGTTTTAGTTTAGCCGTTATTTTGGAGTATTTTTAGAGAATTCATTTTAGATTACGTAACATTTATCATGGTAAAAAAAAAATGAGGGTGTTACAAATATGATTGTGGATTTTGAAAAATATAAACAAATCCTCAGTAAATAAAATAAAATATAAAAAAGTAGTTTTTCAAATAAACAAAAATATAGTGGAATACCTTTTGTTCAGTTGCAGGTTCCGCCATTGACACCCGATCGTTCGTTTTCTTCTTGTACTCGGATGATACATAGAGAAGAAGATATTAAAAATATGGAAGAATATTTTTATATCTACATCGTTTCTATTTTATTTTCTTTACACTTGGTTAATTTGAAAAGTGTTGCGGAATATTTTTATTTTAAAGAATACGATAATTTATTAGTGTATCTCGTTAGTTTTTTATTTTTAACTCATATCAACCTTCTTTCTTCTTTTTTTAATGCTCGTGAAAAAAAAATACGTGTAGATTTTATATTATGCTAATATAAAATACGTGTAGATTTTATAACATAAAATAGATTTTATATTAGCAAAAAAAATAAGGAATAAAAAAGAGTTTATATTACATCTCATTATGTAAAAATATTTTATAAAATAAAATATGGAAAAAGATTTTATAAAATAAAATATGGAAAAATCATTATGAGATGTAATATAAAAAAATACGGAAGAAAAAAAATTTTATATTACATCTCATTAATATAGATTTAAATGTAAAATTTACATTTAAAATAGATTATGCTAATATAAAATCTATTTTATAAAATTCTCCACAAAAAAAACAAATAGTTATATTAATAAATGAGTATTCATTCCACAAATAGATGATTATGTGAGATATTGTGCTTGAAAAGGTTGTACCAAAGCATTAAGAAATTGTAAATTAAGTAATTGGCTCTAATTAGTTGTAACTTGTGCTTAAAATGTTGTAATTAAGAGTTTTTTATGTCGTTTTTATAATATAGTATAGATATACTAAAAAATTGGGCCCTTATTTCTCATGGGCCCTGGGCGTACGTCCGGCCCGCCCTCCCCCAGGTACGGCCCTGCATGCCACGAAGAAAGAATTACAAAGAATTATTTCGAGTCAAGAAAATTACGAGCATCAAATTCGAAATATCAGAAGTGAATATAAGTAATTAAAATTCTATATTTATGAGATATTTTACCAAAAAAAAAAGTCTTGCCATTTTTTATAAAGTTAAAGTTTTATAAAATGCAAATATTCTTATAAAAAGTTGAATAATGGAGTCGAGAATATTTTTAGAATTGTTATATTTTGTTTTGTTTCCATTTTTTTTTTTTTTTTTGTGTTAGAGTTTGACAAATGGAAGGAAACAAAAATTATTGAAAGTATGGCATTATTTTAGAGGAAAAGTTTTAAAGGATATTTGACCTTGAGTGTTTAGAGGATTGATTCCGGACGTTCACGATTTGACAAATCTATTTTTTTTATATTGTATCCCTATACATTGTTAAATGCACAGCTATCTAGTATTTATTCATCATATATCAACATAAAATCTTGTTTTTTAACATTCTCAATGCATGGGTTGACTTGATTCTGACATTAAAACGGGTGCAAATAGCATTTCCCAAATTGTTGGATTTTTAGAAAATAACAAAATCTGACGTCCAGAAGATCTATATATTTTTAAACGAATTAGTATAAATAGGTGTTTTTATCCATCTTTTAGATAACTCTTTTTCAATTAAAAAAATCCAATTATACATGCTCCAAAAAGTTTATACATTTTGTGAAATTTTCAAATATTCATTTGTATTTAAATAAAAATCACGTGTTATTTGTTGATATTGATTATTATTCTAAGGGGTTTGCTTTAACTGTGAGTATAGATCATTCAAGCTTTTGCAAAAGGAATAGTGTGCACTTGAACGTGCATTGTGCAAATTGGTTCGCATTCTACTATTAAATAGCATCATATGCGGATGAGTGTGTCTCGAGAACAGTAAAGAGTAAAGTTGGTGATCTACTTTATCGACGTGTTTGTTTCTCACTTTTACATTTCCACACGAATGTTTGTGTATGAAAGCAATGTACAATTCTATTTTTGTGCCAAATAGGAAATTAATGTTTTGCGTTTGTTTGTGTATAACGTATGTTTTATTCTGTTTTTAGTCTATAGTATCGCACTTTTCTTTCTCTTTGTAGTCCACTATTTTCATGCAAAGCTTCCCTTTATAACGCAAAATCTCCCTCTTTTTGACCCATGAGCATAGCCAATTCATAAGATTGCCTAATGTATGGACCGAAGCTGAACCTATTGGCCCACAGATAATATGTTAGAACCTGATCGATTTGCCTTTAAGAACATGTTAATTTATTATCTTGAACCCCACCCCTTCTCTCTCTCTCCCTCTCCCTCTCTCTCTCACTCTCCCTCTCTCTCACTCACATACACTCACACAGATAAACAAATACATATATATATATATTATTGATTAAAATGATTATAATCGGTAATAGTCATATTATTCGTTGTGTTCGAATGTCTCCCCTCTTTATGTTCGTGACTATTATGCTTTCGTCAATATGCAATTATATGTCCCCTTCGCAACTTGCAACTCACTTTTTCGCTTTATTCCTTTTTGAAAATGATACAACTGTTCGAATTTATGTGTGCAATCAATTATTACATTTATTTTAGAAATTATATTATATGATATATTTAACGTAAAATTGGATAAATGACTATAAGTCCATAAATTTTTGGAAAAAAAAAACGTTAAGGGTCAGATTATGCCTACCTAACCATATGAAAGATGCTTATGTCCCCTTGTATGTATGTATGTATGTATGTATGTATGTATGTATGTATGTATGTGTGTGTGTTTGTATATATGTGTGTACGTACAATTGTTAATAATACAGTTAAAACATTTTATATTTATTCATAAAATGAATTATATTTCAAATAGAAATTGATAAACTAAAAGATTTTGAGAATGTTGTTCTTTTATATTGCGGTAATCTAATTTTTTAAAAAGACAATAAAACAAATTAAAATAGAAGAATTTGAATGATCGTCCTAAGTGTGGACAATTTCAACATAGTTGTATGAAAATTATTCAATTTTGATTACGTCTTATTACTAATGGGCCAAATTAATGGTTTAAGTAAAAAAGATTAGCTTCAGAGATAACGTTCCAAACATTTTGAACAATTTAGAAGTTGTTGAAAGTATATTCGAATTCTTGACTGTATTAATCGTTCCTTAAATAAACCATAGCATTATTTAAGTAACTTGTGTTTCAGCGCCTCCGCTGAGGTTTGTGGTTGTCACTGTGGTTCGTAGTCTTCCTGTCGGGTCTTTTCAGTCCCTTGTGTTTGGTTGTTTCGCTGTCTGTTTTGGGGTCGTTTGGGTTCTGTTTTTGTCGGTTTCGTTGTTTGTGTTGGGTTCTGTTGTGTTTGGTTTGGTTGTCTTGGTTTGTCGCTTGCAAACTTGGGTCTTTGTTTTGTGGGGTCGTTTCCTTCTGTTGGGTCTTTGGTTTGTATTTGGTTATAATATTTGCTTTTCAAAAAAATTATTTAAGTAACAATTACTGTAATTATATTAGATATAACTTGTTTGTATAAAAGTAAAACAATTTAACAGGTCGTTCATCTGTCTGATATATTTAACTGTTTATAGGGTCATATATGATCTGACATCGTAAAATTATGTACTCATACCAAAATATAAGCTTTATTCTCCAATTTATTATGATGATTTGTCACTTTTTGTTGTCTTTTTATTCTTTTGTGCATCGTTATCTTACAATTGCATATCTTTATATATTTAATAATTTATAAGTTTTATTCTCGAACCAGTTGGAGATAGGGATATAAACGGGGCGGATATTGGACGGGTAATGCATCCTCGTCCTGACCCTGACTCCCGTTTAAGCTCCCTGTCACCGACCCCGTCCCGACTAATCCCCGGCGGGTTTTGGGAACCAGTTTAGTAAAAACAATGTATTTTAAAACTAAAATTATAATGAATCCTTGATATATTAATTACAAATACTGAAATATGAAATATATTTGTTATTTAATTATAAATCTATACATATATCCATATATTTATTTATACACACTATATATACATATATTAAATAAAATAAAAATTAATCGGGATCAGATTAGGGTCGGGTAATGTCATCCCCGACCTTTTCCCAACCTCGCTTTGGATATGAACATAAATCCCCGTCCCCGCCCTGTTATCCATCAACCCAGAGAATCCCCGGCTCGTTAGGGTCGTGTACCCGCAGGTACCTGCCCCCAACGGGTAAATTTCCCATCTCTTGGAGATGCTCTTATATGTTAATGGATTTCATTTACATTAAGGATTGTTTATTTAAAATAACTTATGCTTTTATATAAAAATGTTTATTAACTTATGTGGTGTCAAACCGGAGTTTTATAAAAAATGTTTGGTTAGCTTATGGTGGTACCAAAACGTAATAAGTTGTTATTTAGGGTGTTCGAGATTGCTTATACATGTAAAATAACCAAAAACCTCAAAAGTTGTTTCAAATAAGTTAATAAGTTAGAATTAAATAATTTATTAAAAACTTCTTAGAGCATCTCCAACAGCTATGCTAAAATAGAAAAATTGGAATTTTAGCATTTTTGTTGCTCCAACAGCTATGCTATTCTCTATGCTAAAATAGAGAAAAGATGAGAGAAGGTATAAAAATCCATAATTTAGAGAAGCCTCTAAATATATAGTTTTCTCTCAAAACTAATCATTACCTCTAAAAATTAAACTTTTACTCTCCCAACTTTTTATATATTGAATATTTTAATAATATAATTAAATAAATTAAATATTTTAATAAGATAATTAATACTAGAGTTGCTAAAATGGAATAGTTGTTGGAGTTGGATGCAATTTTTTTAGAGATTTTGATTTCTTTTACTCTATTTTAGAAAAACTTTAACATAGCTGTTGAGATGCTCTTATTCATCAATGACAAAACAATATAAACAATTTTTTATTCTTTTGTCCAAACACTGAAAACTACTTATCAACCGTTAGGAATCACAATAAGTAAAAAAAAAACCTTTAAATAGAAACAATCCCAAACACCCCAAAATTATAGTCTATGGTGAAAAAAACAGGGGTTTTGTTAACTCCCTCTTCTTCACCACTCGTAATGGATACACTTCCCCTTCGTGACGACCTTTCCATGGCAAAACGTCCTTGCTGTACTGAACCTTCCACCGCCATAACTCCACCGACGATGTCATCGGAGCCTGACGACGATCGCTTTCACAACGACACGGTGTTGGAATCCTTCTTAGGTGTCTTCGATTTCAACTCAATCAACACCTCGTTCGACAGTTTAATCGAATCTAGGTCATCTGATTCCGATCAACACGACTTGATCCAACACGCTCTTCACCTCGATTATGTTCTCCTCGAAGCCGGAAAACGATCCGATCGCAAACGATCCTCCTTTCACAACGCAGAACACGGTGGAACAGGACAGAACAGAACAGACTTGTCCCATGTTTGGCATGACCATATGTGGGACACGCTAGAACCAAGTGGAACAAGCATGGGTCACACTTGTCCTACTCCAACCCCCTAGAACTAAGTAGAACAACAATATTTTAACTAATATACCATTTGTTAAAAACCAAAACCTTAAACCCGAATAGTCCAAAATCCAAATCCAAACCGAAAATAAGGTGTTTTTGCAAAACCCGAATACCCCGAAATCCGATAATCCAAAACCCGACATTTGGGAGGATATCTAGGCTCGGATTGGGTTTGATCGTTGGCCACCCGACCCATCCGAAAACCCGAAATAACATACATCTATATTTTAAATATTATATATATATATATATATATCTAATTATCTTTTGAAAATCGTAAATTATAGTCTGTTGAAATATTTTCTAAATTTTAAACTTGTTATCGATTTCATCAATCTATCAATCGATTGTAATCATCCTAAAAAATGATTGAATTCATATCTAACTTTTGCATTATATAATACCCGAACCCGACCGACATCAATCCAAAACCCGAAACAACCTAAAATCCGAAACTTAAAATTTGGATTTTGATTTCCATATCCAAAATTCAATCATGATAAATTAGTTGTATGTTTTTGATAATCCATTGCACTATGTATTAGTAATGTAAATTAGTTTTATGTGATGTAATCTATGATTTTTCATCGGGGGTAAATTCGCCATTTAATCAGTATAGTCATGTTCTGTCCTGTTCTGTCATGTCTTGTCAAACGCTGGACAGTTGTTCTGTTCTGTTCTGTCCCGTCCTGTTCCATCTTGTCTTGTCATGTCCTGTCTGTGTACCAAACGCACCCTAAATATATAGTTTTCTCTCAAAACTAATCATTACCTCTAAAAATTAAACTTTTACTCTCCCAACTTTTTATATATTGAATATTTTAATAATATAATTAAATAAATTAAATATTTTAATAAGATAATTAATACTAGAGTTGCTAAAATTGAATAGCTGTAGGAGTTGGATGCAATTTTTTTTAGAGATTTTGATTTCTTTTACTCTATTTTAGAAAAACTTTAACATAGCTGTTGAGATGCTCTTATTCATCAATGACAAAACAATATAAGCAATTTTTTATTCTCTTGTCTAAACACTGAAAACTACTTATCAACCGTTACGCTGTGTTCTCTAATCTGGAGAGAAAAGAAAAGAAATGGATGAAAAAGAAAGGGAGAGAAGAGAAAGGAAAGGAAAATAATTTTTTCATTTGTGTTCTCGAAATGGAAGGAAAAGGAAGGAAATGAAACAAATTTTCATGTTCTTGAACAGGAGAGAAAGGAAAGGAAAGATGTCAATTTTACAAATATACCCTTGTAAAAATATATATTCTTATAATGAAAGATTGGGTAGTTTTGTAATTTTAATAATTTCAGTAATTTTTTTAAATAGTTTTAATTTGTTTTCCTTTCCTTTCCTTCCATTTCCTCCCACATTTGGGAGGAAAGTTATCAATTCTTTCCTTCCATTTCCTTTCCCTTCTCTCCTAAAAAGGTTTTGAAAACACGAGTTTTTTTCACTTTCTCTCCTTTTCTTTTCCCTTTCCTTTCCTTCGTTAAATGAGTTTCGAGAACACTGCTTTAGGAATCACAATAAGTTAAAAAACCTTTAAATAGAAACAATCCCAAAACCCCCAAAATTACAGTCTATGGTGAAAAAAACAGGGGTTTTGTTAACTCCCTCTTCTTCACCACTCGTAATGGATACACTTCCCCTTCGTGACGGCCTTTCCATGGCGAAACGTCCTTGCTGTTCTGAACCTTCCACCGCCATAACTCCACCGACGATGTCATCGGAGCCTGACGACGATCGCTTTCACAACGACACGGTGTTGGAATCCTTCTTAGGTGTCTCCGATTTCAACTCAATCAACACCTCGTTCGACAGTTTAATCGAATCTAGGTCATCTGATTCCGATCAACACGACTTGATCCAACGCGCTCTTCACCTCGGTTCTGTTCTCCTCGAAGCCGGAAAACGATCCGATCGCAAACGATCCTCCTTTCACAACGCAATCGTATGGCCTCTCCCTCCTGATCTCACGATCAAGGTAATTTTCGGATTCTGTAACGAGTTGTGATCTGTTTGTTTCTTTTGATTTCGATTTTAGTCGGATTCGATCGGGATTGATGGAGTATTGATGATGATTTGTAGGTTTTTGCTATGCTTGATACGCAGAGCGTATGTTATGCTGCTGCTACGTGTTCGTTTTTTCAAAAGTGTGCTGCGGATCCTTTGTGTTTTGCTAATATTGATTTGATTACGTCAGTTCCGAAGGTTAACAATGCTGTAGTGACTTCGATGATCCGGCGAGCTGGAAATGCACTTCAGTAAGCTCGTCTTTCTGTGTATCTGTTGGTGTATGTAATGTTTTATATCGTCAATTTTTGCTTGTTGTTCTGTGAGAAGCCATACATGATTGTGATTACTTAGTATCATTCTAATTTAACATGGATCAAATGGATTGAGATGCTCTAGGACATTCAGGCAGCTTTTTGTGACCTGTAAAATGTTAATATCTGGTCCTAGACAAATAGTTGCAATTTTTGAGCGGAAATCCCTAGAACAAAGTTGTTATAATTATGATTTGAGAAAATATAAAACTAAAAAGTTGCACTAGATACACATATGATAATGAATACCCTAACTCGTTAAAATATTGAGAGATTTTGAGTGTGATGCATTATGTGTTTATGCGTTCATACATTAGTTGCAAATTTTCATTGATATTTTCATAACTGTATACTGCAATATGCATAAACTTACAACTATCTATTTGTTCTGTTACTTGAAGGTCTATCAAGCTTGGTGTCCTCCCACCCTGTACATCTCCTCTTTTCTGTTCATCTGAGCCATTAGTTTATAGTATTAGGAACTCTACCGATGCATCAGGAGTTTCATGGAATGATAAGCGGTCCAGACAAGGAAAAGAGTCCTCTATTTTAACAAGGTCCTGCTTGAATTCTTTGAGTGGGAATGGTGGTGCACCGGGGTATGTTGTGATTATATTTTAATGAATTGATCAATCCTCTTCATATGGTTTTTATGTTTTGACGCTCTTTTGTTTCTCTTCAATTATAATTGGTAGGGCTCGTTTGAGAAGATTGCACCTTTTCAATATTGAAAGGATGGATAATACAGCACTCCTGGCATCATTATCAGCTTGCCCTTCTCTGCTTGATCTAGAAATTGTGGGCCTGTAAGTCACTTTTCTTTGATTTTTGCATATCGAGTATGCTAGTCAGCGAGAGTCGGTCAGTGTGGATGCTACAGATTTATTATCTACGGTGTGCTGGCGCATCTAAATACATGTCTTTCTATGTTTTATTATGCATTGTAGTTCCACTAATTTGTGAATTGGATGTGATGTAGAGATGGAAGTAAAGACAGACTCTTACTTTAAGTCCGTATTTGACTGTATTACATAATAAATGGCAAAACCGTAGAGTATGTTGGAATATTGCAATGTAGTTCCACTAATTTGTGACCTTGTATGTGAAGTGTGTAACTCCACTTTATCTCAAAGCCATCTTGAATATCAAGACCTTAAAACCATTTTTATAAATGTATAGAACTTGAAGAAAATTGAAATTTCTTACCATTTTTGTTGAGAATTTGGTTTCTCGTGGTTACAGTCACTTGTATAGTTCTTGGATCGTGTATATATTGCACTTTTCAAATACTATATTTCGACCTTATAATGCCTTACGTTTCGCAAAATCAGTATTGAGGTAGTCCAAGAATTTACGACGGTTAGCAGAAAACTCGAGTATATATACACTAGATTAACTGTCTTATATATTTATAAGAGGAATCGACGGTTACGGGATAGTTAGGCAGTGAATTGATAATGCTTGCGGACAAGGTTGAAACAGATCAGAGGCTGGCTCAGAAGCTCCGAGTCAGAACCCTTCTCAATCAGAAGCTTCCGATGCAAACACAGAGGCTTCTGAATCCATCAGTAGTCTCCAAAACACAAAGTTTCTAACTCTGAATTTATTCGGAATGTCCAGAAACTTAGAATTCCTAAGTAATCCCCTTCATAATGCTCGATGACACTAAAATCACCAACAATTTTGAAGTAACCATATGCTTGATGACACTAAAATCACCAACAATTTTGAAGTAATTTGTTACAAACTGACGATAAAAATTGCGCTGCTATGATTCCTTATCCATATTTATACGAAATGTTTACACTACGAATAAAATTGCTTTTCCTTCTTCTATATTGTAGCTCAGCAAACAAGTCCCACATCTCCAACAGTACATTTATTCCTTCTATATCCTGTAATACATGCTGCTATTTCCAATGGGCTAAGAAAAGAAAATATTTGTTACTAGGCATGTTGAGTTGAGGCATACATTGGAATCAGTAGGCAAGCATTGTCCCTTGATAGAGCGTTTGGTCTTTGAATCTTCAAAAACAGGTATCATTATGTTTCATGTTTGTCGTAAGTTTCATTTTTGGCACTGCGAGAGATCGTAGGATAACTTTGATTACCATACACAGGTAGAGATGATGGTTTAAAATACCCAACCTGCAATGAATTTGTGCGTAATTGTCCTAATATAATTACCCTGGCACTAAAAGGATTCAAGTTGCAAGACTACAAGGCTCGTATGCTGGTGAAGGTATGTTTTCTGGAACTATTTATGATGCAGTGTCCTGTTAATAAATTATTTTGTATTTGCTATAATGGGTTCTATTCTAATGTGTTTACCTATATTTCAGGGGCTTCGCAAATTGAAGTATGTGGACTTTTCTACGTCTTACTCATTCACTGGTACCTTTTTGAGGTCAGTGCCCCGGTCACATAATCATAAAACTTGTATTTCAACCAGGGTTTTGAAAAGGAGTTCCATGGCGTAAGACGCGTCTCGCTGTTACGATAAGGCCTATAACGTTGCGCTCAGCCGCATGCGTTTTTTACAAGGCGTGACTTTTTCAATTTAATTTTTTCTTTTTCTAAAAAATATAATTTTTTTTATTTAAAAGAAAATGATTTTTTTTTTAGCTTTTTTAGCTTTTATGGTTTTTATACTTTTAATTTTATATTTACACTTTTACATATTTATATAATCACATCACTCGTTGTTTCATGGATTCACACACATCACGGACTCGCGGTTAAAACGAAGTTGTAATACCCTTCCAAATTCTAATTTGAATATTTGATCACAGACTATTTATATACTAATATCTATAATTTTTCTTCTTAAACTATGAATGCAAGTTTTTAATATCATTATTTCATTGAATAATAAATAGAAAACATATATGTATATATATCGCCTTATATCACGCCTTGAAAAACGTCACGTCCTTGCCGTGGCGTGTGAGGCTTGAGGCTTGACCTCGTCGCCACACCATGTCTCACGCCATATAGAACCTTGATTTCAACTAGTAAATGATACTCCCTCCGTCCCGAAATTAATGTCCAAAATGAAAATGACACACAATTTTAGAAATATGTAATTATACACTTTTTAATGAACTTAATGACAATTTACGCTTATTAATAGAGAGAGTACAAAATTTCTCCATTTCATAATTAACGTAAAATTGGAAAGTACTTTTCAAAGTGTCATCACACTTATTCCGCGACAAACTAAAATGGAAATGTGGGCAATTATTTTAAGACTGGGGATTATCTATGATTTAGTTTTGCTGTTTTTTGGTTGTGATCCTAATTAGAAGTTTGGATTGCAGGAACCTTGGTTCCAATGGTGGTGGAAAGCATTTGGAGGTCATGATTTTGAGAGACTGTATGCATCTCAAAGATGTATGAACTACATTGCTTTAGTCTCACCCTCTTTCCCTTCCCTTTTTCACATACTTAAATCTAAAGCATGTCCTTGGCAGATTGAAGTTGAGCGCTTTATGGGAGCTGTTCTTGCAGGAGAATTCAAGCTCTTTCGGCATCTTGTACGTAAAAAAAACATGTCCTCTCTATAGATTTACTACATTCTCTATAACTGCTGCCTAAATTTGTGATGTTTAAGGTTTTTACAGATTACAGCTCCAGACCCCTTTTACAATAGTTAGTTGAGAGTGGACCAACCACAAGATGCCCACCTTTTCGGAATTAGCACAAATTAACCACCTATTTCATAAAATATTTTCGCAAAAAACTTGCGAAAAAACAATTTTTTTTGCCGAAAAACCGTGATTGGGGAGGAGGGGGGGTGCGGAACTCTTTTGGAAAGATACGCAAAATTCCTATTTTTTGCAATTTCTTTTGAAGAACACTTGCATTGGGCCTACAACACATAAAACACTTGGATTGAAACCCACAACAAAATGAAAAACACTTGTATTGTGACCCACAACAAAATAATAGACACTTACATTGGGACAACAAATATTCGCAAAAAAATCCTTAAAATCACGGATTTTTCAGACAACTGCATTTCGCAAAAAAACTTGGATTTTGCGAAATGCGCGGTTGTTTTATGCAGGTTTTGAAAACATGGGTCATTTCATGGTAGGAAACTCCCGGGACTCCTATTTTTTTTATCAAGCATATTTAGTTTAAGTCACTACTTGGAATCCTGACGATTTCCATAAACAGGACATATCCAACCGTGAAGGTCTAGCATCTGATGGTGACTGGTTTCATAGATGCTATAGTGCAAGGTATGGTTGTTTAATGGGGTAATTCCTAAAATGCCCAAGTTTTTTCATAGTTGTACAAAATGACCACATAAGTTGCCAAAGGAATTCGTCATTGGTGGAATGACATGTGTCACTCTGTCATTGGTCGGCTATCTCAGAAAATCGCCAAGAACCTCGCAATTTGGCAATTTGCATCGATTTTACGTTTTTTTTTAAGAAAGTGGGTCCTGCTTTAAAATCGCCAATGGTGAATTCCTTTGGCTTTTTTACGGTCATTTTGTGCAAATATGAAAAATCTTGGTAATTTTTTCACTTTCTTTACATATTATGATCATTTTAGGGAATACCCCTTGTTTAAATTTTAATGTTTATCATATCCTACCACTAGTGAAACGTTGTATATAAATTACACTAATAAATTTTTCGATATTTCACAGTTTCGTTCCCATAAAGCAATTATTGGAAGAAAGGCCTAATTTCCGCCTGGTGGCCGAGTTTCCGAAAGGAAGGTAGGCATGTCACTTGGTTAACCACTATATTGGCTCTTTCGGCTTAAAATTATGCTTTAAACTTCATAGCACTCGTATCTAAAAAGCTGCAGCTACGTTGACGTTGAACAACCGATGACGAGTGATTTGAACAGTGACGTCAGCTTACCTTACCAGTTGAGCAGCCATGCATCTGATGGATCATTCCTCATGAGCACATCAGATAACAGTTCTGATAGTGATCAGGGTAGTGATAATGAGGATGGTCCAGAAAGCAGTTTTGTAACTTATGAAGAAAGTTCAGATGAGGTTGAGTTTCTCTCTGGCTGAATTAATGAGGAATATCAATAATGAGGTACCTCCCTGTTTAATATTCTCTCCTTAGGGGCCGTTTAACAAACGTTTACCCGGTAAGCGCTTACCAAGCTTACCAAGTTATATTACATTAACCGATGAGTATGAAAATGACCAATAATCTTACCCAGTAAGAGCGTACGCAATGGTCGAGGGTCTTACCCGGTAAGTGAGGGGGACGGCGTCTTACCCGGTAAGTGAGGGGGACGGCGTCTTACCCGGTAAGTGAGGGGGACGGCTCTTACCCGGTTAGCGCTTACTGGGTAATTTTTTGCCTACGATGCCGTTTTAATGGACTAAAATCTTACCCAATAAGGTAAGTGATAGCATCGAATTTAACCGGTAAATGCTTACCAGGTAAATGTTTGGGTAAACGGCCCCTTAGTGTGCGTTTGGTACACGGACAGGACAGAACAAAAATTTGTTGTCCCAGTGTGTGTGTGTGTATATACACGCATATAGGTGGAGATTTAAACGAGTACACCTTTATTTTACGAAGATGTGAAAACACCCTTATCACATGTGATAATACACGTAAGGGCGACTTGGTGTGCGACCTAGGTCGCGCCCAAGATCGCCCATGTCTCTGAATTAGCATCACATGTGATTGACTATAGTAAAAAAGGTACTCGCACGTTTTCGTAAAATGAAGGTATTCTTGTTTGAACCTTTCCATATATATATATATATATATACAAGGAGTTTCAAATACAACCCCTATAATTAGTTCAAACCAATCTCAACCGTCCATCTAGTCTTATGAATATCTAGTTTCATAAATATCTCGATTGTTTTCTGACGTAAAGCGTTAATAAAAATGAGTGAACTCTGATCATCTTTTTATAAATATCTAGATCATGATAAATAAACTCTTAACATTTTCATAAATATCTAATTTGATTCGTTTGTATGGTTTGTACTAATTAGAGAATAGAGAGTCTGTATTTGAAACTCCCTAGAGAGAGAGAGTGGTTTGGTGCGAGTGGGACAAAAATGGATTTTTTTAATTATCTTTTAAAATAATTGGAACAAAAATAAGAAAGATGGAACAAGATTGATAAAGTACTACCTATCCATGTCAAATTAAAAACCTGAAACTTTGCATAATTCTTTCACCTGCCTACCTCACTCTCGTCTGTCCAGTCCCGTCTGCATATCAAACACTCCCTCGTACAGAACAAAATTTTGTTGTCCCACGTTTGACGCGACAATTAGACGGGAACAAGACAAGACTCACTGAGCGGGACAAAAAAACATCAAAATAAGTGTTACAAAAATACTCATGTCAAATTAAACTTTGAAACATTCCACAAATTCTTCCCTTTGTCTACCTCACTCTTGTCAATCCCGTCCTCCTGTTATGCCCGTGTACCAAACGCGCCTTTAACCACGAACAATCTTATGCCATAGCAAGGCTTCTCAGTGGCCTTCACGAAAACCTTTGTTCAAATCGCAAGGCCATGTCTTTTGATTTTTAGAGTAAACTACGATTTTCGTCCTTGTGGTTTGTTGTTTATAACCATTTTCGTCCCTGACTTTAAAAGTTGTTTTTTTGGTCATTGTGGTTTGCAATTCCTTTCCATTTTCGTCCCTAAAACTAATATTCTCAGGGACTAAAAGCGAAAGGAGTTGCAAACCACAAGGACCAAAAAAGCAATTTTTAAAGATCGGGGACAAAAATAGTTATAAACAATAAACCACCGGGACGAAAATAGTAGTTTACTCTTAATTTTATTACTGTCTATGGTTAATAGTGTTGTTCATTAGCAGTCATTTTGCCAATTCAGGGTGATCAAGCTGGTAAAGATGGGTAATGGTGAATTGAGGAAATTCTTTTGCAAGGAGAGATAATTTCCTGTGAAACACCACATTCTTTGCTGCATGTGTAATGTTTAAATTGCATCTGCTTTATCATCCGGAACTTTTGTACAACCCTCTCCCGGCCATAGGCATGATCACTTTGCCCCCGGCTAAAAATATATTTGAAGTATATAATTATTTATATACTGCAAAACTCACACCCAATCAGCCACTTGTCACCCTTAGGTGAGACTTGAACCCTTGACCTTCAAGGAGGTTGGATTTTATTTTACCAGTAACCCCGATGGCCGATACCACTAGCCATTGAATCCTTTTCCCTTTCTCGTTTCTCTATGCACTTTGTTGTTGGGGCTTGGCACTGGTTTTGGCCTGTTGGTAAGTCTGGTTTCTTCTTGTTTTGCCTGGTTATTATCTGTTAATCAAAGAAGCAACCGACGCTTGAAATGTGGTGTTGCAAAGCCAATGAACGTTGGCAGATAAACACGGGTTAGGTTCATGGAGGTGGCAACTTGAGCTATGTGAAAGTTCAAGTGTTCAGAGAACCCGTACCAGGTTTTGTGGAAAAAGGGTTTGCGCCATCCGCTAGAGAACCAGGTTGGGCCTCTTGGGTAACGTGGTAAATCATATTTGACCAACTGGCTCTTTGTTTTTTTTATGCCATGGTATCGATACCTTGAATCTTTCTAATCCGTGAGATTCATGTAAAACATTTATCGTTCACAAACTTCCGCCCTTCCGGGAGATGGGTGTATCCCAAACTTGTGGGAGTATCCTTTCCCTGGGTCAACCTAGGTCTTCCCGCCTCGTTCAATGTTCATCAAACACTAGATGATATGCACGTTGCATCTCTAAGAGGCATATGAAGTCGCGGTATGGCTGGAAGCTGGTTCTTCTTTGCAGCCAATATCACGCATGATTAAATAGAAATGCACAAAAAAACGGCCAGAAAAAGCCCGTGCCTAGCAAGCTTGGCTTTAAAACCCGTTTAGACCTAATTTTTTAAAAATCCCGGCTTGAAAAGGCTCGATCGAAGGCCTATTTTTACATCCAAAGCCCCGGTCTAAAAAACCCTGGTCTTTTACTTGCTAAAAAAAGGGGTTGGAAGGTAGGCCCTGACCCAAGGTCCGAGAAGTATGGGTCTTGTGCATCTCTAGGACCGAGCTTATTGTGTGTGTTAATTTATTTTAATGGTAAAAGGAATGAACGACTTGTTCAATAGTAATGGGTGTTTGTTTTAGCTTCTATGTAGCTCGACTAATCTAATAACACCCTGTAGTTAACAGTCGGGAAGTGATTCGAAGTCGAGCTACCCCAAACGCAAAGGGTTGAATGGCCCCGTTAAACAAGTTTGTTGCCATAAAGTTAATCCAAGGGAATGAAACAGTTGATTATTTTTTTTTTCCAAAAAAATAAAAGGATAAGAGGGCGGGGCGGCGGGGTGTAAGCTATAAGTCGATCTCTAATAATTTTTTTAAACAGCGAAAATAAAGATTTTAGGGTTTTTGAGTTAATTTTTTTGCTTTTTTTAAAGTGGAAGAGTTTAAAAAAAGAGTGAATTGTGGATTTGGTCCATGTGGTTTAGTGATTTCTTTGACCATGGTCCTCATTCTATGTTTATTGTGAATTTGGTGCTTGTGGTATTCAATTTATTTTGGTCATGGTCCTTCTGACTAACACTTTCATTAACTTTGTTAAATCAAGGACCATTTTAGCCATTTTGTCTATTTTTTGTCCTTTTTTGATAAGAAAAATATAAACAATATTTTTATACACACATGTATATAAATATATATATATATATAACGATATTAAAATAAATAAAATAAGACATTATTGTATGATTTAATTGTTTAATTTTTTTAAAATTAATTATATTAAATAAGATTTAATTTTATTATTTTATTGTAATTGTAAAAAAATATATATAGTTTTATTGTTTTAATGTAATTAAAATTTCAATTTAAACAAATCAGATCATAAAACTATATCTTATTTTATTTAGAGCAAATAAAATAAAATATGGTTTTATGATTTGATTTATTGAATTAAAATTTTAATTAAGTTAAAGACGATTTAATTATATTGTTCTTTTATTATCATTGCAACAAACAAGCTTATTGTTGATATTTTAACACAAAAAAATCATTAAAACCCGTTGAGAAATGAACTTTAATTTTATCATACTAAAAACAATATGAAAATTGATTTTGAGTTTTTGACTGAAAAACAATATGAAAATTGGAGCTTCTAATTTTAAGATGATAAAATTATAGTTCATTTTTCAACGGTTTTCAATAATTTTTAGTGTTAAAATATCAAGAATAAGCTTGTTTGTTGCAATGATAGTAAAAGAACAATATAATTAAATCGTCTCTAACTTAATTAAAATTTTAATTCAATAAATCAAATCATAAAACCATATTTTATTTTATTCGATCTAAATAAATATAATATAGTTTTATGATCTGATTTGTTTAAATTGAAATTTTAATTACAATAAAACTATATCTTTTTTCACAATTACAATAAAATAATAAAATTAAATCGTATTTAATATAATTAGTTTTAAAAAAATTAAACAATTAAATCATACAATAATGTTTTATTTTATTTATTTTAATATCGTTATATATATATATAAGCAAAATGACTAAAATGGTCCTTGATTTAACAAAGTTAATGGAAGTGTTAGTCAGAAGGACCATGACCAAAATAAATTGAATACCACAAGGACTAAATCCACAATAAACATAGAATGAGGACCATTGTCAAAGAAATCATTAAACCACAGGGACCAAATCCACAATTCACTCTTAAAAAAAAAGGTGTTAAATTTGAAGAATTTCTTAAATATGATTATTTAGGAGAAAGAAATGATTTTTATTGTTTCTAAAAACTTTGAAATTGAATCTTCTAGTGAATTAATATTTTATTAATTGTTTTAATACATAATTAATGTCGTTTGTTTCAGAGAGGATTAATATTGTAATTTTTAAAATGAATTAGTTGTTGGAGTTGAATAAATTCTTTTTTTTTTAAAGATTTTAATTTTCTATTTTGAAATTTTTTTTGTTAAAGATGTTCTAAAGCCTTAAGTCATGGATCGATTGAACCTATTTATCATCATCCAAGGTTTGTTTTTGTAAAGATCGTTATCCAAGGTTAAGAGATCATATAATTGTTTAAATAGTACACTAGAAATGTACCCTTGCAATGCAGCGGGTTTCTAAAATCAAGAACTCGAACCCTCAATTATTATTCATACTTTTTGTTAGTCTTTTTTTTATTTTATTTTACGATTTTGGGAAACCTAGATTTAAAACAAAAATATATTTTAGTTTAGTTTAATTATGGTTTTTTATAAAAAATAATAATAATAAATTTTGTTACGGGTCAAAAAATGTTTAATTTAAATGATAACTATATTTAAGACATTTAAAATTAAAAAGATAACATACTTCAATAAAAAAATAAGGTGTTTTATCTCGAATTTTTTTATATTTATCGGTTAGTTATATCAATAGGTACAAGGTACCAATGGAAGTTACTAATTGCCAATTTACAAGTAATAATTATCAAAAAAAACATAGCATGTTTAAAATCTTAGTGAGAAATAAGAAGGTAAAATCGTCTATTTGAATTTTAAACATTCTTAAAGCAAATAATGTTGTATTCTTTTAGATTTTAGAATAGAAAATTTAGTATTTAGTTAACAAATATTATACATTCAATAACTTAAAAAGGCTATAATAATTTGATTTGATGCATAGAACATAAAAAATTTCCTTTAACTTAATAACGTTTTCCATGAATAATCAAATTAACTAAAATCTCTCTTTAAAAGAAAAAAAAAATTATATTATAAAGCACGTATAAAAAACTCTTAAATACAAATTATTAGGTACAAGGTACTATCATTTTATGCAAGATTTTAAAAATCTCTTAATTTACAAGTTTCAAAGCACAAGATACATATTACTATTGTAGGCTTCTAACATCCACCAATTTGGTATATATGCAAAACCTTTTTTTTATGTAGACATTTCCATATATCACTATTAGTTAATATATTATATTACTATAAATTTGTTTTAATTATATTATTAAATATGTAATTGGTTATTTTTTCTAGATATCATTAAAATATATAAGATAATCATTGAATTCTAACAAAATACTTAATTTTTTATATATAAAACATTATATTATTAAGCCTAAATTAAACAAATTTATAAAAAAAAAACATTATCACTTTCTCAAAACCATCCAAAATCGCACTGTAAATCAACAAAAAAACAAAAAATAAAATGAAACATTAAAATCATGATGTATCACACCGTATTGCACGAGTACGTTTCTAGTCGTATACAACATTCAATCAATTCTTGTCAAAATCTTATACTAATCGCTAAAATAAAAAATATTTGAATAATAATCTTTTAAGAAAATATTAAATCTTAGACGACCTTAAATAAAAAATGCAACCAGAAAATTATCTTTAAAGTCTTGCCAAAAACAAAAAATGTAATAACATCTTCAATAGATTTCCTATATTGGTTTTAATTATTGTAGGAAATAAAATATAAAAAAATCTCACACCAACATATTACTTACATTGTTTTTCATTATCTCACTCCCTATACAACGAGCTCCTTACAAATAATCTATATATATAGTCATCATAATTCATGTCATGTGTTTAATTTCTTTTATTCAAAAACTAAATAAATATATTACTCCTACAACTCAAAATAAATATCCATAATGAAAAAGAAACACATTTTTAAAATGTATAAATTATTACATTTTTAATTAACCAAATTACAATCTTACCCTTAATTATAAAGAGATAAATTTTCTTCATCACATAATTAAGTAGAGATTTACTTTTGAAAGTCGACACTTATTTTGAAAAAAACAAAAATAGTAATTTAGACATTATTTTAGGATGGCGGGAGTATTATTAAAGAATGTATATCTATAAATGTATGAAATATGATTATGTTAACAATCCTCCGTCCAAAACAAACGTCCAAAATGAAAAATACACACAGTTTTAGAATTGTGTAATTATTACAATTTTTAAATAACTAAACCACAATTTCACCCTTATAGAGAGAATTTTTCTCAGTTACATAATTAAGAGTATAATAGGAAAGTAAATAACTACTTTTGAAAATGGATACTTATTTTAAAACAAACTAAAATAATAATGTAACAACTTATTTTGAAATACTAGAAGCGTACTCGCACAATGCAGCGAGATACATCACGATTTTAATGTTTCATTTTATTTTTTTGTCAATTTACAGTATGATTTTGGATAGTTTTGAGAAAGTGATAATGTTTTTTTTATAAATTTGTTTAATTTAAACTTAATAATATAATGTTTTTTGTATAAAAAAATAAGTATTTTGTTAGAATTCAATGATTATCTTATGGCCTTGTTTGTTTTTTACAAAAAAGTACTTAATTACCCCTTATCACTTATTCGGTCAGAGGTAGGCCAAATAAGTGTGTTTGTTTTTTCAAAAAAATCAGTTCCACTTATCACTTAATTCCCTCTTACCGAAAAAGTGATAAACCTATCACTTTTTTTCACTTAACACTTTACGCTTCCTCCATCATCAGATTTGTTTGTTTTTTACCATCGCGCAAGATCAGCCACGATTCCTTCCAAAAATCGATCTCCAGAGCCAAATCGATTTCCAAATCGATTTCCAAATCGATCTAAAAAGTGCGGGGACTTCAGATTATCGAAACCGGCCTCTTTCTTCTCCTCTCCAGATCTAGATCTTCAAATCTGCCTCACTCTTCTCCTCTCCAAATCGACGCCTTCGACTCCAAATCGGGACTTGCAGGTTCAATTTTATGCTTCTGGTCGATTATATGCTTCATTTTATGGTCGATTATATGCTTATGAAACTGTCATTGATGAATGTGTTATTGGCTGTTTGGGACATGATTCTGATAATATTAGAACTGCTTTGGATTCGTGTTTTGGGATGTCAAATCCGATTCCCTCTTCACTAAAAAATCTGACTAAATAAATAAAAATAATAAATTATCAAGAACGAGTGAAGGAAGAAAGTTGCAGTGGTGTTTATGATGAAAGAAGAGAAAGAATCAGATGAGTGATGTGTGTGTATATATAATTATATATATAGAGAGAGAGTGAGAATGGAGAGTTTATATATATAAGGAGAAAGCTGAAACCTGCTAGTAATTAGTATGGATAGAGTGGGAGGAGAAGGGGTATGTGGGTCATATTTTCACAAAGGGAAAGGGGAGGACAAATGGGAAGGTCAACTCTTGGGCAATCATCTTCACCTTCAAAAAGCAAATGCTTATTTCACAGCCAATTAATGTTGCCTATTATCAAAGTTTTTGTTTAAATGAAAACATTATTTTTATTGTTATCTTTAATTCAAATTAAATACAATACTTATGATCAAATTTGGAAATTGGTGTTCTTATAGTTATGAGAAGGTTCATTTCTGGAATTTTAAAGCCTGTTTAGATCAGTTCTCCTGTTCAAATTTTTATATTTTCACTAAACCCTTTATGGTTTTCCATGGTCAATCGCTACATGAATCTGCCTATCTCTCTTGATCATTGAATTTGTTTTTGTTGTGGTACGTATTGATTGATATTGTGGTCTTGTTAGTTTGGTATTTGATAGGTTAAATTGTTTTTTTTTCTTGTCATTATATATTGTTCAAGATCACAAAGATTTGATTGTTTGGTATTTGTGATTGTTTGGTATTTGATAGTTTAAATTGTTTTTTTTCTTGTTATTGCATGTTTTGCGGTTCACAACTTTATACCAAGGGGACGATGGCGGTGATGAGGCTGAAGAGGTTCAAGTGCATGGGAGTACCGCTGACCAAACATATATGGCTAGTTTAAGAGAAGAAATTGCGACACAATTGATGCAAAACAGAGATTGATGTTAGTTGTTATAAGACTTTGTTCATGTTTTCTATTGTATCTGAACCAATTAATGTATTTCAGTTGATTTTAGTTGTTATGAAGACTGATTTTAGTTGTATAATTTAATTAAATTCGATAGTATCACATTTTCAGGGATAAAATAGACAATAGTATATATTCAGACGTTTTCAGCTTACAAAAACAAACAGTCTTTTTTATTCAGATTTCAGACTTCAGCACCAAAAAAACAAACAGTCTTTTTTATTCAGACTTCAGCACCACCACTTAAAAATCAGAAGTGAAATCAGACTTCAGACTTCAGCACCATTTAAAAAACAAACGCCACCTATATATTTTAATGAAATCTAGAAAAAAATAACCAATTACATATTTAATAATATAATTAAAACAAATTTATAGTAATATAATATATTAATTAATAGTGATACATGAAAAAGTTTGCATAAAAGGAAGGTCTTGCGCATACCAAATTGGTGGGTGTTAAACGTCAGTAGTAATATGTATCTTGTGCTTTGATACTTGTAAATTAAGAGATTTTTAAAATCTTGCATAAAATGATACTTGTAAATTAAGAGATTTTTAAAATCTTGCATAAAATGATGGTACCTTGTGCCTAATAATTTGTATTTAAGAGTTTAATATAGTATAGATATAGATATAGATATAGATAGGGAGTATTATTTTGCTTTATTAAATTAATTTCCATGCAACTTATTTGCTTAAATGTAGGGAGAAGATCAAATTTTATTTTGTGAAATAAACCCACACCCACCACCTATAAATACGATCCACATTTGTTTCACTAACCTCGTTTGCTGGCTTCAAAATATGGGTAGCAACAACACCAACACCAACACCGTCCAACCACCACCGCAATACGCCCCTTACCGCCTCGTGAAAACCTTAACCGGCCACCAATCCGCCGTCTCCTGCGTCAAATTCTGCAACAGCGGCAAAGTCCTCGCCTCCGCCTCCCTAGACAAAACCCTAATCCTCTGGAACGCCGAAAAACTAACCCTAATCTCCCGCCTCATCGGCCACACCGACGGCGTCTCCGACCTCGCCTGGTCCTCCGACTCCCACTACATCTGCTCCGCCTCCGACGACAAAACCATCCGCATCTGGGACGCACGCGCCGCCGAGTGCGTCAAGACCCTCCGTGGCCACACCGACTTCGTCTTCTGCGTCAATTTCAGCACCCAGTCGAACCAGATCGTGTCGGGATCGTTCGACGAGACCATCAGGGTTTGGGACGTGAAGACCGGGAAGACTAACCACGTCATCAGAGCTCACTCGTTACCGGTGACCTCTGTCCATTTTAACCGTGATGGATCGCTGATTGTTTCCGGTAGCCATGATGGTAGCTGTAAGATTTGGGATGCGGCCACCGGGACTTGTTTGAAGACGCTGATTGACGATAAGGTTCCGGCGGTTTCGTTTACTAAATTCTCGCCTAATGGGAAGTTTATACTTGTGGCTACTCTCGATGATACTTTGGTTAGTGAATTTGTTTATGAAATTGGGATACATTTTGTGCAATTGATTTAAATTTTGGTAATTTGGGTTTATGCAATTGGGTTATAGCAGATGACTTAGATTTTGTTATCATTTGGGATTCTGAGATGTTCATGTTCATGGGGATATGAAGTGGAAATAGAAGCTGATTTGATTGAACAGAGGATGATAAGAACTGGAAAAAACTAAGGCATTGTTTGGCAAAAAAAAAAAAAAAACTAGCTTATAAGCTAGCTTTTTTTCTGGTACATGTTTGGATGACCATAAACTAGCTTATTGAAAAGTTACTCATAGTAGCATTTTGAAATTGCCAAACATAGCCTAAAGAAGTATAGCTGAAATTCCAAATTCAAGTTGAAACCTGCCAACCTCTAGAATCGAACTTTGGATTTGCTTATTTTTGTTGGATAATTCTAAATGTTATCTTACAACTCCTTACCTGAGTAGCTGTTTCTTTGAGGTTATGTTAGGCAAACTAGTAGTTGGCCAAAAAGCTAGCTAATAGCATTTTCAATAGCAATGCTATTGTAGAAAATTTGGAGATCTAGGAAAAATTTGATCTAATAGTTATGCTAAACTCTCCTCTAAACTAGTGGGAAAAAAAAGGAGAGAGAACTAAGAAATCTCCAAATTTGGAAGAAGAGAGAAAATATAGGATATCTGTTGGGAATGCTAATGAATTAGTAGCTGATTTTGGTAGATGATAACGTAAAATAAACTAAAAGTAGGTGTTGAGAAATTGATTGAAAAAACTATAACTATTGAAACAGTATAAGTAGTTTTTTAGAATCCATTGTTAGATTCGCTTATTTTTGTTGGATAATTTTGTATTATCTTACAACTCCTTACCTGAGCACCTGTTTCTTATGTTAGGGGATTAGGCAAGCTAGCTCTTGGCTAAAAAATAGCTGATAAACTAGTCATGTTCGGTAAAAACTAGTTGATAATAAGACATATGACAATGTAAAAATGAACTAAGGATATGTTGAAAAACTAATTGGAAAACTATACAGGGCATAAGCAGGGAAAAAAGTCCCTGCCTAAAGTAGCTTTTAAGAAAACCAACACATGGCTAACCAACCGGGCTTTTACTACCATGCGTTGTCTTACAGAATATCATGTTACATGTTTTCCGTTTTCTTGATAGGAATGGTGCAAGTGTGGGGGTATTATCAAACCTAACTAAATTATAAAGATTCTGATAGCAGAAATCAGAGGACTCTATGAACTTGAATGAGTGGGATGTGTATCTAACATTTACTTTTCTGTTATTGTGAATATAGAAGCTTTGGAACTACTCAACTGGGAAATTCTTGAAGATGTATACAGGTCATGTAAACAAGAAGTATTGCATAACGCCCACGTTCTCCGTCACAAATGGGAAATACATTGTTAGTGGTTCAGAGGATCACTGTGTCTACATTTGGGATTTACAGGGGAAGAACTTGCTCCAGAAACTAGAAGGGCATACCGATACTGTTGTTTCTGTAAGTTGCCACCCATCCGAGAACATGATTGCTTCTGCGGGGCTTATTGGTGACGGAACAATTAGAATATGGGTTCAACCAAATTAGCGAATGGTATTGAATAAGATATATACTTTGATCCAAGATTTCTTACGGCAAATATGATTGCATCCAAGAGGAGGGTTCGTCTCTTTATGATCGTTCCATAGTCTATTACAAGTGAAATTAGATTTGTATAATCATCTTTGCATAATTAAATGGGTTATACCCCTGAATGTAAAGAGGTTTGAAGCAGTTATTGCATGGAGCTTCTATGGCAAATATTATGTATTGTGTTGCTATAAATCTAAGAAGCTAATTTTTGTACAGACCAACTTCTTTAGACCTGAAGCTGGCAGATAAGCAACCCAAGGGTGCTTCCCGTATGGGATTGGCCAAGACCGGACATGTGAGAGTTAGATAGGCGGGTAAAAGATTTGTGGAAAGTTTTAAAGTTTTAATTTGACATAAGTAATTTAGTAATTTACTAATCTTGTCTATCTCTCTAATCCTTGTTCACCGATTTTTGTGGGACAAAATGTGCTTTGTCCCACTCAGGTTCGGTCCGTCTCAATCTAATGTCGTGACAGATGTGGGACAAGTAAACAAGTTTTTTACCGTCATTTGTACCAAACGCACCCAAAGGGCCATGCCTAGCCCATCAGGAGCTACTGTTAAATTTTCCTGGTTAACTTGATGATATGTGAATGTTGGTTCATGTTTTGTGGCTCATGTGCTTTCTTGGATGGTTTTAATGTGTATTTTGGCCTTCTTTTTTAGGCTACTGGTTCGGAAAAAGGCATTCAGTCTTGTTTATTTCGCAGGCTAAACTGCTATAGTTATGCTTGTTTGCTGCAGAGTTGGTTCATTAGTAGTGCATATGACTAGAGGTAATTTATACTGCAACGGCATTGTCGATAACTTAAAAAGTAGTTTGCAATTTACATACCAAAATCAACTCTTTCCTGCTTGTCGTGCGATGCTGGTTTCCAGCAAAAGATTAAGGGGTGTTTCTTAAGCCGAATGTGTCTTCAACACCACTAGTAACTTTCTTCCTTCGTTCGGCGATCATGTCTGTATATGCCTGAACACAAAGAAAGAAAGCAATGCGCTTAGAATCTCGACACCAATTTCTTGCTTCGCGTAATTGAGTTAATTCTCACACCAGGATTGGGAGTGATGAGTTTTTCTAAGTTGTCTGCTTGTACCTTTGGGTAAGAATAGAGAAAGATGTACCACCAGGTGCCGATTAAAGTAGCAGCCACCGAAGTAGCCAAGACGTTGTGCAAAATTAGCCAGCTGCCAGCAATGACTGAAGCTCCGGTCAGGGTTATTGTCCATGGTTGACACCTAACAAACAAATTAAACCAAACAAATATGGGTTTCAAAAATTTCACATGAAAAAAGTATCATGTTTGTCATGTCTAGACTTCCCCAATGATGATGGGAAATGATGCAGTAGGAAAACATGGATAGATCAACAAGCGTCTAAGTCCACAAGGGGGATAACGAGTTTACAAACGTAGAAATCAGAAAATAAGGGAAAACTCTTGCAAGTAGAAATAAAACTCTAAAATGCTTATTTCATAATTAATAATCTACTGAAATATAGAACAATAATAATTAAAAGAAAACTAAGAATAATCCTAAATTAAGTAGGAAATCTTTAAAACATATAAATACTAAAATGAAGGAAAGGATTGTAAACAATAAAGGAAGTGATTAAGGAATCTTGTATACTGCACAGGTGACTGGCTGTGCGACCTAAGTCGCGTGAACCATTGTTTCTTGCTTTTGCTGTAGAATTATGAGGACAAACTAGGCTTCTTTCGAAACCGTTTATGTTTCTCCCATTGATCCGTGACAAAGTCCATCAACTCTCGGATCCGTGCTACATCAGGAAATTGGGAATGCAATCCTTGAATGGGATGGGAAAGAACTATGGGTTGTTTATAGACATCCTTTACAAGCCATACACACATTTTGTAATATTCACACATTCAATAAATCCCTCCAATTCACGAAGGAGGACCGAAGAAATCATACTTTCATACAATGTTTTAGTTGGGTCACATGTATTGATCAATGAACCCAGTTGAAATGCAGATATACAAATAGCATGAACCTATAATGTCATATAAAGGAGAAAGATTTTTTATAGATAGTTGGGTTTTGATATCAAAATAGGGTCAAGATTAACAATATGTCTACGAAATGACCGTAGCAAATGCATTGGGTGTTAGATCTGGACCTAATTTGAGCAAAAGGTTTATTACCCACAACCCCTACCTGCCCCCTAGGAATTAGGAAACTACATGTGAGGAGACATTTGAGAGCTGACTCAGGCACTCAGCAGCTGAGGCTAGCAGAGGGGTTCAAGCCCGTCTCCTGTAGGATTCGAACTTAAACGCATTGTGCATTTGAGCAAATACGCTCCACCACTTTACCAACCGAGCTACACGTCCGAGGGCAGATATGGACCTAATTTGATCTAAAACGATCCATAACATCAAGACAGTTGAGAACAGTAGTCCCTTGATCTAATCCTTTTGCTAACTGGTAATTTCAGGACATGTTTCTTCATGTACTTGTACTAACAGTAACAGGAAATTCCAAATCATCTAATAAAATTGTAGCAACGTCTCTATATATAGACTAATAGTTATACCATAGTGTTTGATTTTATTTTTCCTATTGTGCACCACAAATAACCACAAAATCACAACATAAAATTCTAGCAACTTCTCCAAATACGAGTAAATCGTTTAAACTGTTGAATCTTTGTTTCCTATTGTGATTGTATGGGGATGACAGTGGAAAATTTGACACATTTCCCCTTACACTCGTAAGGTTCCTCACGCAATTGTAGATGTCGAATGCTAAGAACTTCTCAATTGTCATTTATACAAACAGCTAAAGCTCAACTTCAAAGACAATTGCATTGCCGAATAACAGAGATGCAGATCAAAGGCTCAAAGCATTGATTTATCGTTCTCTTAATCGAGTTTTGAGATCAACTTCTCGATGCAACAATAATTTGAATGCATCTAGCTCAACAACGACAACAAATAAAGGAATTAAGATAAAAATTAACAAATAAGTGCATCAAAAATTTACCAGGAAGGTTTGGTGTCCAAAAGGCAATTTAGATGTCGAATGCTAACAACTTCTCAAGTTTCCTTTTATACAAACAGCTAAATCTCTACTCAAAAGACAAAAAGCATTGCCGAATAACAGAGATACAGATCAAATCATTGATTTATCATTTTTGTAATCCAGTTTTGAAAATCAACTTCTCAATGCAACAATAATTTGAATGAATCTAGCTCAGCAACAACAACAAATAAAGGAATTAAGAAGAAAGTTAACAAAAGAATGCATCAACATTTACCAGAAAGGTTTGGTGTCCAAAACGCAATTCTAGTCTTCTAGATGTCGAATGCTAACAACTTCTCAAGTGTCATCTTATACAAACAGCTAAATCTCAACTCAAGAGACAAAAGCATTGCCGAATAGCAGAGATACAGATCAATCCATTGATTTATCATTTTCGTAATCCAGTTTTGAAAATCAACTTCTCTATGAATCAACAATTTGAATGAATCTAGCTCAGCAACAACAACAAAAA
Source organism: Arctium minus (assembly GCA_954870635.1). Lineage (NCBI taxonomy): Eukaryota > Viridiplantae > Streptophyta > Magnoliopsida > Asterales > Asteraceae > Arctium > Arctium minus. The sequence goes on along the minus strand of OX941095.1, from coordinate 69,003,089 downwards.
AAGGAATTAAGATAAAAATTAACAAAAAAAGTGCATCAACATTTACCAGGAAGGTTTGGTGTCCAAAACGCAATTTTAGATGTCGAATGCTAACAACTTCTCTTGTTTCCTTTTATACAAACAGCTAAATCTCTACTCAAAAGACAAAAGCATTGCCGAATAACAGAGATACAGATCAATCCATTGATTTATCATTCTCGTAATCCAGTTTTGAAATCAACTTCTCTATGCAACAATAATTTGAATGAATCTAGCTCAACAACGACAACAAATAAAGGAATTAAAAAGAAAATTAACAAAAAAGTGCATGAACATTTACCAGGAAGGTTTGGTCTCCAAAACGCAATGCTAACAACTTCTCAAGTGTCCCTAAGTCCTTTTATACAAACAGCTAAATCTCAACTCAGAGCATTGCCGAATAACAGAGATACAGATCAATCCATTGATTTATCATTCTCGTAATCCAGTTTTGAAATCAACTTCTCTATGCAACAATAATCTGAATGAATCTAGCTCAACAACGACGAGAAATAAAGGAATTAAGAAGAAAACAGGAAGGTTTGATCTCCAAAACGCAATTTTAGATGTCGAATGCTAACAACTTCTCAAGTCTCCTTTTATACAAACAGCTAAATCTCTACTCAAAAGACAAAAGCATTGCCGAATAGCAGAGATACAGATCAAACCATAGATTTATCATTTTCGTAATCCAATTCTGAAATCAACTTCTCTATGAAACAACAATTTGAATGAATCTAGCTCAGGAACGACAACAAATAAAGGAATTAAGGACAAAGGAAATCAAAAAGTGGATTAACATTTACCAGGAAGGTTTAGTGTCCCAAACGGAATCGTACTCCAGAGACAGATAGTTGAGATATCCATCCATGTCTTCCACCACACCATCCTCATCAAGGAACCTGCTCCTGTTCGAGCTCGAGCTCGACTTAGACTCGTCCTTTGGTTGTCCGTTAGACGAATTGCTACTGTGAAGGCGTAGGGTTTTATTGCGAAAAGTAGATGTTCGAAGACTGAGACAGAGTTCCGACCGGAAAACACCACCGGAACGATTGGATTCCGGCGAAACAATTACCGGCGGACGAGCAGAGCAATGAGACGAGAGAGAGAGAGTTATCATTATCGCCATTTTCGTTTGAATGTGCTTCTGTTCTGCACTGTAAATTATAAGCCTCCCAAAAATGGTGAGAACTTGCAAAATTAGAAGAAGAAAAACGTCGTCGTATTAAATGTAACAAGAAGTAACATATCAACCCCTCAGGTTATGTCATTACCCAAAACAAGCACTCGGATTTTAAATAACGTCAATATTAGCCCTACAAGTTTATATAGGGTAGTATGTTGTAAATATGATAACCATATTTGAATTTAATCACCAAAGTTTTAAAAGTTATCAACAAAAGACTTGATTTAAGATATAGAAATCAAGTTGGTTGTCAATTTTTTGCCTTTAATTATTACTAAGAAATGATAATCAACTTTGTTCATATTATTTTATTAAAGAAGCACAATGTCGGGTCTTTTTTGGGCTTGATTCTAGATTTCTAGACCTTTCAAACCTGTTTTCAGTGAGAAGAAAAAAGACCCGAGCTGGATGTTGCGGTTGAAAGGGGGCCGATCTGGCCTTATCAAACCAAGGTTCGAATCCAGGCGTACACAATAATTGTGGTCACTGAGGTTTAATTAAGGCTGATGTCTTACGGTTATAATTTGTCAAGGGATTAATCTAGGTATAGCCTAGGACATCCTTCTCAAAAAAAAAATTAACTTCCGCATCCAAGTAAAAAATTAGGCAATAATTGATTAGAATCCCTTAGTTTTAACACTTTCTAAAATTGGTACTCATAACGAATGATTTGTAATCCATTTCAGGGGTGTTTGTATATGTATTTTGAAAGTAATTGTTTGATTGATGTGATTTATTATCTAATCATTGTGTAGTATATGGATTTTCTATTTCTACTTAAAATTAAGGTGGTTGTTTATTGATTAGATAATAACTTTGCATAACCAGTGGGGATGGACCTACATAGTCTCGTAAAGTGGCACAAGCCACCACTTCATGGTTCTGCTGTAACGAGGAAAAAAAATACGTTTATGAAAGGTGTCATCGTATTATTTTTTTGGATGCTACCATAGTTTTTGAAACTGAAGCATTGACATGAATCTCTAATGGCAGAGTCGGTAAATATTGTTCACTTTGTATGAAAACCCTTGGTCTAAGGGGCCGTTTACCAACTCTTTCCGGGTAAGAGTGTTGTCCCGAGTAAGTACTGTCCAGGTAAGTGTGTTTACCAAATGTTTTGTGGTAAGCGCTTACCGACAACAAAATGACCATTTTAACCCTTTTTATAGGTATATGGTAAATAAAATGTAATTTACATAAGCCAAATTTGTTATATTCCGAGACTCATTAGCAACACTGAAAGTGAAAATAGGATCTCAAGCATTGGAGTCTTCATCCACCTTTAAACAATCAGCCAACAAATAAACAATATATATATATATATAGTTCCATCATAAAAATTCATAAATCACCGATTGACAGAGGGTTATCAAATCCATTATGATCCTACCGTAATTATGTAGGAAACACAAAACATTTCAATCATCAATAGCATACCTGAAGAATGGATTGTATTTGAATGGTACACTCATCAATCACGTTTTATTAGAGAAATTTCAAGAATAAAAGATACATAGACATACAGAAATCGATACACAGTTCTGGGGTGTAACACCCCGATTTTCGAAAGGTATCATTTCGAGTTAATACCGAAACCGTTATATTAGGGAAAAATAAGATAAAATATTTTGGACTTGAATCCTGGATTTTATAGTCTAGATGGATGAAGGATTCAATTACGAGTCCAACGGTTCTTTCCGGAGCAAAATCGGAGCTATAATGAAAAAGTTATAGCCAAAACAGTGAACGAGAAGAAAACCAGGGGAAGCGGGCGACTTATGCCGCGACTTAAGGTCGCGGCACAAGTCGCGAAACCCCCTGGACGAGCTTAAAACCGATTTTCAGCCACCAAACTTCATTCCTTCATATCTCTTTCATCCCAACTCCGATTTGGGTGATTCAAATTGCTACGGTTTCGTTTTTGAGAGCTCCTCAAGGATCTAGCAAGAGATTGGAAGTTTATTGGAGTATACAAGAGTATTTTGTGGTGGTAATCTCCTCATCCCTCCCTCTTCATCTTCTTCACCAAAGTTTTCTATGGTTTCATCCACCCTTTGTGCTTCCTTTCATAGATTGGAGGTTTGTAACCATTTTGGTGAACTAGAAGTGTTTTGGTTGGTGGATTCAAGCTTGGGTTAAGGTAATCTTCTATTCTCTTCAGTTATGGAAGTTAGGGTTTCGGTATTAGTTGAGGTATTCATGTATATGGTTTGGGAAACGATTCTTTGTGGTTGATTATGTTTATTTATGGTTGAATATGTATGGATTTAGGTTTTTGGAAGTTTTGTCTTGAGAATCCAAGTGTTCTTCAAAGGAGCTCTAGTTGGGGGGAAAATCTAGATTTAGCCTAAATCTAACAAGGTGAGTTCAAGTTGATTTGTGAAAACGGTGTACATGCCAAAATGTTTATTTTAAAGTGTTTGTGTTTACATTAAATTGGTAACTGCTGATAAGTTGGTTATTTGGATATATTTAACCTTATAAACCTATAAAGCACACATTTTGGGATTTATGGACATTTGGATAAATGTGTCACAAAGGAAGGTGTTTTGATGATTTATTGCATAAATGAGTACTTGGTCAAAAATATACTTTTAAGTGTTTGTCGGGTTTTTATGCATCATTCATGAAATGAAATATTTGGAAAAGTACGAATGTGGGAGTTCTTTGGTTTTGGGTCATTTTTGACGTTGGAGAACATTTTAGAAATGGAAAACCTTTTGGGTTTGGGTCGAAGGCCAACGGTAATTTGAGAATCAAAGATTTTGGGAAAATGTGTATTTTGGTTTGTGTAACCATTTTGGCTTTCGTGTTGAGCCAAACGTCTATTAAGCCTCTTGGGGCTTGATTTGTACTCGGTGGAGTCTTTGGAACATTTGTTCAGTTTTGGTTGCTCGTTAAGGAGCCTTGGACGTATGATGTACTTAGTTGCATCTTATTTGGGAGTTACATGTTTTGAATGCGTTAGTTCATTCTTTTGAGTCATGTAACGTTTTAGACTGTAATGCATTGGATCCATAGGCATATGAGTCAGTTGGTTAGTGGGGACTTTATCCCCGTTTTGGGACTGGACATTATTTATGGCTAGCGGGAGCTCGAGGTACAGATCGTGGGTGGTTGAACTCGATAACCGCGTAACCTTTATTGAAGGGCTCGAGGTAGAGATCGTGGGTGGTTGAACTCGATGCCCGATTGTCGTCCAGTCTGGTTACTCATCGTGGAATTTAGTGTCCGCGTTTGAATTCTAGTGAGTGGTCCCCAAGTCATGTGGTTGATTATGTAAGCTTGCGGTGGTGCTCTGCAGAGTCGTATACGGAGCTAAGTCTTGCAGTGGTAGCTCAGATGAGCCGGATACGGGGACTTGTGGCTTTGGTTGTGACACTCATTAGAGGTCGAGTAGACACTAGGATCAGTGGTGTCTTGCGGTGGTAGCTCAGAGGAGCCGTATACGGGAAACCATGGTCTTATGTGAAACTCGAGAACATTGATAAGTGGTTTAACTTTGTGTGCCCGTCACTTTCGATGGAATTCGGGTATCCCCCATCACTGAAAGGTGTTGTTTTTGGGTATTGAGTTTTATTGTCCCAAGTTTTCGGTGGCGTTGTGTATATTTGGATTTTATCTGTAACAACCTTAACTTTTATATATACAACAAAATAACATTTCTGTCTAAATACTGCCCCAGGCTTACATTTCAGAGTACAAGGTTTATCACTATCTCTTATTACACAACTGAGTTCAAAAAGTAAACTATTGCAGGAAGTCTTATATCTCCTGGAAATAGCTCACATCTTCTCCTTACCCTTATCTATACCTGCTATCTTGCGATAACCTGAAAGAGGATTATAATTTTGAAAGAGCGAGGGTTAGACCAATGGTCTAGTGAGTCCCCTCCAATTACTACTGCAACAATTCAAATATTAATTAAAACATTTAAACAAAGCTTTATATCTCAAAAACATAACATGCTCTTTTAATCAAACTTTAAAACACTTTATGCTTCGCAGGCATGACTCAATCTACTGGTCATCACTGACCACTTTTTACGCTTCGCAAGCGTACCTTAAGCTACTGACCAACATTTCCGTCAAGAGGGCACTATCGCCGAAGAGGTACCGTAGGCTGGGGGATGCCAGCGATTGTGCCACGCGATAGTGCCTTGGCACTATCGCCGAAGGCACTATCGCCAAAGTTGTACCGAGAGCGGGGAAAGCCTCGCGATTGTGACTCACGATAGTGCCCTTGGCACTATCGCCGAGCACTATCGCCCGCGAGGTCCAGTCTGCTATTTTTATGAGAGTTAATACCTCATTTCTCACTTTCATTTTACAAAAAACGGGAGAACTTTCTTGGAGGCGATTTTTAGGGTTTCATCACCTACCTCATTTACTTCCTAGGGTTTGGGTTGTTAGGATCATTTATTGATCATTAAGCTTCATCCAAGCTTATCTAGTGAAGATTCTCAAGCTACTTCTCCTCACTTCAAGTCTCACCTTCTTCAAAAGCTAGAGTTTCATCTTTTCTAGGTTTTGGTCAAAAACCTAGATTGTGAGTTTGCTAACCTTTTGTTAAAACTAGATACACATCATTATATTCTACTTGTTGATGTCAATGCATCTCTCAAATGTTCATATTTAATGTTTCAAGTATTTGGGGGTTTTTACTCATGGATTTGGGTATATGAAAGTTACCATGTTATATATGTGTATATCTTGGTATGTTGATGATTCCTTCTTGGAATGCCTTTTTGGCGACCTTATATTCTCACGAAGTATTTGGATGGATATTATGTTATATGTTGGATTTACATGAGTAGGATGGTAATAGTGTGTTCCTAGTGGATATCCGAAATGTTACGGATGGAATTACATCTTGAGACCTCCTAAATGCATTATGTAGACGAACCAAGTCTGTGATTCACTATAGGAATGTAGGTGGGTGACATTTGGAGAATTTCCTAAGGCGGTAGTCTCCTATGTACCTAGACCTCCGCCGTCGGGGAATTTCCAAAGGCGGTAGTCCCCGGTGCGTGTCGGACCTTTGGGTTGCCAGAGAAAGTGGCTTCAAGATGCATTTCCTCTTTGGGTGAACCGGATTGGAGATATGGGTCGCTCCCGTTGACTCCACATCTACGTGATTATTTGTTAACTGCTGATAAGAACTGTAACTGTTTCTGGCATGATTTTACTTGTTCAACTCACTAGGCTTTTTGGCCTAACACTTGTTTGGTGTCGATGTGTATCTCAGGTGTTATCAGCGTGACTCCTAGGCAGGTATAGATGTTTTGGGCGAGAGCTTGGGGATACGACACTTGGACTATTTTGAGAAGCCTTGGGTTTATAGATGACACCCCTTTTTGTAATCTCTCTTCTAGATGTAGAAATTAGATTAGTTGGTTGTTGTTTATTTATCCGTTAAATTACAATTGTGATTAAACAGGTTTATTTGTATTATTCCCCTTTTTGGGAGGCTCTTGCTATGGCAATTTTAGTATACCTCATGTCTGTTTTCGGATTTTTGTTATCCCTATTTTTAGGGTGTTACACATAAACGAGTCACACTCCCCGGTACGAGCAGGCGGGTCACACTTCCCGACTTAGGTCAGACTTCTGACTCAAATGTATGCATACACCTAGTCCTGACTGTATATAAAACAAGTTTATATAAACTGAGCATAAACATGCCAAACTGATTAATTCAATCTTTTGCAATAATTCTGCATAACTTTCAATACTATAAATGTGCAGTTTATAAAACCCACATTTATCAAATAACTGCTAAAATCATAAAAGATTTAGTTTGAAAGACTCACCTCTGATTCTTCTTGATTAACTCTGACTTCTACTGATTAACACCACCTATGATGGTATTAAAAACAAAGGTAAGCTAACTTGCAACTAACACTCTTTCTTTCTAAAGACTTATCAAATACAATCTACTGTTATTAACCCGGTCAAAACCACTCTGATTAAAACCTCTTAGGACCGATTAACAAAATACCGGTCGAACCACTATACCGGTCCACAACAACATACCGGTCCACAATAACATACCGGTCCAACAACTCTACCAGTCGACCGATACATTCCGGTCAAACAACCTATCGGTCGAAGAGTCATACCGATCAAATACCCTTACCGGGCCTTACAACTTACCGGTCGACTACACTTACCGGTCTTTACATCATCTTCCCGGTCAAGTTCATACAGAGTCGGCAACTCCACAGTTCGAACCCATAAAACTTTTGATTATTGAATCGATCAAATACACGGTTAAAAGCTTGAATAACAAGACTATTTACCGACTATAACATGCAGATAGAAGTATTAAGCTAAAATCATACCTCTATTTGACCAAAAACGATCGATCCTTCAAGATCTCTTTCTCTTTCTCTCTGTTTCTTGCTCTGAGTTCTCTCTTTCTCTCTATGTCGGCTTACACAAAATATCAGACTGAATGAAATCAAATATCTTATATTTAGGTTATATAAAACCAAAGTTTCAAATAACCCCCTTGTACTTTGGGTCTCGCTTCACTTTTCACCCAACTTCCAAAATTAATAAAAATTTCGGATCCGGATATTACATTATCCTTGATTTATGGGTTGAGTATTATGCCCCACCCGTGTTTTGGGTGTTTCGAGATATAAAGTTTTAACCGTATTGTCATAAATGAAGAGTTCAACCTCTATTCACGTTTCGAGTGAGTTTTGTGTTAAACCTGATTTATAAATGGGCGGTTTATGTTGGTTTCTTCATCCTTGAAGTAGTTGATTTGGAAAACGTAAATTGGTGTTCTTTGTCTAAAATGCATATCATGGGAAAATGAGTCGTTTTCATATGTAAGACATAACAAATTGAAAGATTATGATTTTAACCGCATTCTTTCTCTTTAAACGATTAATTTATATATGTCGAAAACTCTTGAGCTCACTAGGCGTTAAGCCTAACCTTTTTATTTGTCGGCATGTGCATCAGGTTCCAGGTGGGGGTTGGTTCTAGCAATTCTATGAAGAGATGTGTTTAGTCTTTCGTGAGTGTAAGTATTTGGTGAAGTCTTCCGCAGTTTGGAGATAGTGACTTCTATTGGGTTTTAGACTTTTAGTAGCACCCGTCCGTATCATAGACTTTATGTATAGAATGATTGTGTGTATTGAGGTTAAATCTTAGATTGTGATTGCAGACGAATCAATTATTGATGTATTTAGAAAATTTTAAATTAGTTGCTATTTCCAGTTTTGAGGGTGTTACATGGGTAAAAAAAGATACAGGAAAGACATACAGAAATCGATCAACCAGATAACGATTTCTTCCAAAAAAATCGATGGATGAATCATACATGCAGAGGATGGTGCAGCGTCGTGAAGAGGGTCGAGAGTGACGAGGGAGAAGGGTGGAGGAGTGGCGAGGGAGAAGGGCGGAGATGCGGCGAAGGAGAAGGGCGGAGGAGTGATGAAACCCTAATCGCACATGAGGAGCGGCGAGGGAGAAGGTTTGTCAGAGGGATAATCGCTGGAAACTTGAAAACTGACCCGGGTAAGCATAATTTTCGATCTGGCTCGGTAAGAGCTCAGTCAGATTCGAGATTTGGTAAACGCACTGACTGCTGACCGAGTCAAATGTGCTGACCGAGTCAGCCTGGTCAGTAGTTAGTAAACAACCTCTATAAGTCCCACTACTATCAATTTTTTAGTTTTGAGCTTAAATTTTGGTATTTTTTCAATCAATCTGTAATAATTTTGTGAAATATTTCAACAAGTTTGTTTTTAAAGCCAAATTGTTTCTATCACCCAGAAAAATTTATTCTCAACAAAATTGATTAAATGGTAAAATAAAATTATCTATATATCTTTATTTTATAGTAACTAAATGTTTGTTTGGTTCAGACCGAGAAATGAAAATGAATTTTCATTTCCCTCGGTTCAACCTGGAATTAAAATTTGTGCTTATGAGGGAATGTGTTCATTATATTATATAAAACTGAACAGCTTTATTTTCATTCTCGTTGATTACTACTTAATACATCTAACTAAACAACCCCTGAATTTTTCAAGCATTCAACACCACAAAATCGACTATTACAACTTCAAGTAGAGATGCAGAAGGCTCGGACTTTTTCGAGTTTGAACCCAAACCCGAACCCGCCAAACCTCTTTTCAGAAAGAAAAAAAAAGTATCAGAATATGAAAATAGTTATCAAACAACTTTCATCGCGATTAATCTTGACGACGTAAAACTAAGGGGGCGTTTGGTTCGCAGATTCTGATGGAATCTAATGGAATTGGAATGTTGAATTCCAATGAATTCCACAAATGAAGGAATTCAACATTCCTTGGGGAGGAGGTGGTATTTCATTGGAATGAAATGTCATATTTTTTTTGGACAAAATTGCCCCTCATCCTAATATGCACCACCACCTCCGACCACCGCCACCGGCCACCATTGACCACCACCAGCTACCACCACCTCCGACTACCAACACCGGTCACCACCTCCGGCCACCATCGACCACCTCTGGCTACCACCACCACCACAACCTCCGGCAACCGCCACCGGCCACCACCACCTCCATCCACCACCGCCACCGACAACCACCACCACCGGCCACCACTACCGTTCAACATTATCAGCAGACACCAACTCTCTCTCTCCTCTCTCTCTCCCTCTCTCTCTACTCTCTCTCAATCTATCTTCTATCCTCTCTCTCCTCTCTCTCCCTCTCCCTCTCTCCCTCTCCCTCTCCCTCTCTCCCCTCTCTCTCTGTCCTCTCTCACTTCTCTCTCCTTTCTCTCTCCTCTCTATCTCTCCCTCTCTCCTTCTCTCTCTCATCATCATTCGTGTGCTAAAATAATCAAACCAATTTTAGTTAAAAATTAAACTATTTAATGACTATTTCATTAAAGTATTTTTTGTTGAAAAAATTAAAATAAACAAAAAGGGTATTTTGGTCATTTACCAAAATTTCATTCCAATTCTAAAGCTACAATCTGTGAATCAAACAGAAAAATTCCAATTCATTTAACAAATTCCATTCCTATTCTGTCAACCAAACAGGTGGTCAAACCTGACAACATTCCATTCCAATTCCTTCAAAGTCAAATTTCTTTGACAGATTCCATTCTATCTAAAAACATTCTGCGAACCAAACGCCCCCTAAGTGTCGCATTTTCTTCACCAATATCGAAATATTTCAGTATGTTCAATCTGTTCATATGCCATTCCTTATTAGAAAGATAATTTGTGCATCAGTGTTAGGGTTAGGTTCCGATATAAATAGGTGTGCATATAGCAACATTCGTATACAGTATTGTTGAATTTCAAAAAGTCAAAACTTATGTTTGTTTTCTTTTGGAACAGGTGGTCAAAGACAAAGAACACTGTTTTGATGTGTTTCTTTTCACAATAAACTTGCAACCTCTGTTGTCCATCGTCCCTAGTCCTGACCTCCACCAGCTCCGCCGTTGACCACCATCAACGCCGCCAACGACCATCTCTACAACCCAATATGGTGCTCAAATTCAAAAATACGACTCATTTAAAGAATCACAAGATGAAATTTATAACATTTCGGATTATTTAAAACAGTGTATAAAATCATTTAAAAGAAGTTATACAATAGAACCTCTCTAAAATGGAGAATCAAATCTAATATTTTCATTGCTATGAATAATAATAAAATATTTCTCTTTCCTAAGTAATTAATTTTTTTTAGAGTTTCTCTTAAGCAATGCTATTTGCACCCCCTTTAACATTATAATTATGTCAAATCACGCATTAAAAATGTAAAAAGTAAGTCTTGATAAGGGTGCACTTAGCCTTCCCCTCTCCAAACTTAGAGATTTTCATAATCTCTCCTACTTTCTCTATTTTGGAAAATCTGTTGGAGCAAAAATCTTCAAAATCTCCATTTCAAAGAATCTGTTGAAAATGCTCCGAGAACATCTTCAACAACCACTCTAAAAATCTATAAATATTGAACCAAAAGTTAAAATCTTCACAAAAAAAAATTGCACTCAACTCCAAGGAATACTCTATTTTAGAGATTTCAACATTAATTATATCATTAAAATGTTTTATATATTTATTATTCCAATGCATTTTAAAGAAAATGATAATACATTCAACCTTATCGATGAAACAATTGAAATAATGTTTTTAGAGGATAGTTTAGGGTAGCTATTAAAGTAAAATAATCTCCAAAATCTTTGTTTTAGAGTAGTTGTTGGAGATGCTCGGGAAAGTGTTATGTGGCTGTCCAAAGGCCTTTATGTATATGTTTGAAGGTTTATTGATTTTGCAATAAACGAAACTTATTTAGGGTCCATTAGATACGTAGCATATGACGCAACATAACAGTACAAAAAACTTGTTGTTCCACGTGATCGACACCAAAGGAGACAAGACATGACCTGAATGAGACGAAACCATCAATATAGTAGAAACAACTATCAGGAAAATTAGATAATATTGGTAAATTACTAAACTACTCGTGTCAAATTAAACCCCTAAAACCTTCCACAGTTTTTTCACCCTCTTAGTCGCCTACCTCAGTCTCGCCTATCCCATCCACTCTTATATCCATACCAAACTCACTCGTCGAGAATCATAAGAGCATCTCCAACAGCTTTGTTATTTTAGAAGTTTTGAAGATTTGGGAAAAGTTTGTTTTAACAGTTACGCTAAACTCTCCTTTGAAATACAAGGGGGAAAAAGAAGAAAAGGAATAAAAAAGTCTCCAAATTTAAAAGAGAGAAAAATTATAGCATATATGTTCGAGAAGTTGTTATGCTACTTAACAAGCAATAATATACTGAAAGGTTTAACCTAACTTAGAATGCAAATCCTATAGCATACTTCAAGTCAAACCAGCTCAACCAAACCCTCACCTAGCCAGTCAAAGGTGGTTCAACCCCTATAGTTAACTCATGAAATCTTTCATAACCCAAAAAAACCCTATAAATTTCCCCGAAAACCCGGTTCGTTTTTTCATCGATCATGGAACGTTTTACGGGTTTTTTGGCCACAATTCTATCGATTTCGGTTGTTATTACAGTTAACGGGCAAATCACCAGTCCATGCTCGGTGTCGATGATTGCTAGCTTCGCCCCGTGTATGAATTTCATCACCGGAAGTAGCTCGAACGGCCGATCACCGACCGCAAGCTGCTGTGGTGCGGTGGAATCGCTCATGACCACGAGCATGGAGTGCACGTGTCTTATAGTTACGGGAAATGTGGCTTTTTCGCTACCGAATCCTATCAATCAGGCCTTGGCCATTACGCTCCCTAAAGCGTGTAAATCAAAAAGTGTGCCGCTGCAATGCAAATGTAACGGTTTTGAGAATTTTACGTTTCATTTTAGTAACGGATTCTTGTTCCTTCTGTACGGTTCTCAGTTTCTTTTCTTTTTGTCGGTTTTGCAGCCACTGGCGTTCCTCTACCTCCCGCGGGTATTCTTCGACTACAATAACAGTATATTACTCCCTCCGTCACAAAATAAATGTCCACAACAGAAAAAGACACACGGTTTTAGAAATATGTAATTCTAACCCTTTTTAATTAACAAAAATGACAATTTTACCCTTAATAATAGAGGGAGTAACGAGTTTCTCCATCTTATAATTAAGGTTAGAATCGGAAAGTACACACTCTTGCGAGTAGGGCTGTAAACGAACCGAACGTTCAGTGAACCGTTCGTGAACTGTTCGGTGGGAAGTTCGTTTATGTTCGTTTATTTAATAAATGAACGAACATGAACAAATTTTTTTGTTCGTTTAGTTAAATGAACGAACATGAACAATGGTCTCGTTTGTTCATTTACGTTCATGAATGTTTGTTCATTTATGTTCGTTAGTTTATGTTCGTTTATATTTGTTTATATATATAAATATATTTATATGTATTATGACATTAATTTGTCAAAGCATTAATTAAATTAATTTTTTAAAATTCCTTTTTTATACCTCCCAAGTATATCCATTTTTTTTATTTTGTTATGTTATTTTTTACGAACGAAATTATGAGTAACGGTGGTTGTTTTTTATTCATGTGTGTTCTGTTCATTTATGTCCGTTCGTTTACGTTCGTATATGTTCATTTATGTTCGTTCGTTTATGTTCGTTTATACGTTCGTTTACGTTCGTTTAGCTCTTAATGAACGAACATAAACGAACACGAACAAACATATTTTCTTAACGAACGAACATGAACACAAAAATTTTCGTTCGTTTACCGTTCGTGTTCGTTCGTTTGATTAAGTTAAACGAACGAACACGAACAAAGGCTTGTTCGTGTTCGTTTACAGCCCTACTTGCGAGTCAACACTTATTTTGAGACAAATTTGAACAGAAATGTGGACACTTATTTTGGGACCGAAGAATTACACCAGGATCCCGATATTTGGTAATAATTGATGAGTAAAAACGTACGTATTGCAGGCCCTGCGATATTTGTTCCTCCTCCGCCCAAAATTCCACCACCTCGAGCTCTTCCGCCACCTGCTGATTCTCCGGAATTGCCACCGAGTCCTAGTGGTTAGAAGCATAAACTTATATCACAACAACAAATTCGGCTTTATAAACGCAAAATACGTCTAAATGTCCTAATAGACTGTTTACAGGACTTAAGTTTACCAAACAATTATGTGTCCTATATAAAGGTGTTACAATAAGTTGATAGGACGCTTTTTAGAACATTTTTTAAATAAAGTGTATTATTAGTCTTTTTATATGACACTATTTGAAAAAATGTCCTGTAAAAAGCTAATAAGACACTTTACTTCAAAATTGTCTTAAAAAACTTGTTAGGGTGCTCAAACACATCCTAACATCCTATTGTAACACCTTTATATAGGACGCACAATTGTTTGATTTTATAAACTATAAAGCAATCTATTTGGACATTTAGTCATATTTGGCGTCCTATAAAGCTGATTTTTTTGTGTAGAACCAGATCAATTCAAAAAGACGCGGAAAACCCGAAAAGATCGGTGTTTGTGTACTGATACCTTTCTTTCATCACTTGTTTATCAGGTTCCAAGAGAGCAACGTTGGCACCAACGCCGTCCGAAACGGCTCCAGCCGTCTTGCAGGATCCAGAGACCGATCGGGAACCCAAAGCACCTGATGCATCAGCACCAGTTCGGCAAGCTCCAACCGTTGGTTCAGGCATCAGACCGGTGCTAAACCCAGTATCGGCTTCGAATCCGTTATCGATCCCACAACCTCTTCTCTTGCTAATGCTAGTAGCGACCACCGTCACTAATTTCCGTCACGTCTTTATTTTCCGATCCGTCCTCTAATTCCCGAACTATGTGTCGCTTTCCCTTTGGTCAGAAAAAGAAACGGGTTTGTGGATTTGGTTAAAATCCGATGCATAATCAAACATATTTACTACGGTTGATGTTTCTTGAACGGTTTTTCATATTGATTTCTGGTAACATGAAAGAAAGGCAAATGCTTATTTATAGTTGATCAAAATCACATTTTTCGCGATAAAGATGGTACAAAGTATCACAAGCATGGTGAAACGGATTCACCGAGTCGAAAATTTCATCTAATCCCGTTCACTGTCTTCCATTCACTATAACAGAATCGGTTTTATAGGACGTCATATTGTCTAATTGTCCTAATAGGCTGCTTAATAGGACTTAAGTTTATAGGACCAAACAATTGTGTCTCCTACGTAAATGTGTTAAATGTGTTGCAATAAGTTGATAGGACGTTTTTGGGCGTTTGAACAAGCTTTGTAGAACAATTTTTGAATAAAATATCATATTAGTCTTTTTATATAACATTATTTGAAATCATGTCTTATAAAAAAAAATATCCTATAAAAAAAAGTATTAGTAGAACATATATCAAAAGTATCTTATAAAAAAATAACTAATAGGACACTTTGTTTCAACTAAAAAACTTGTTAGAAGAAGCACAATTGTTTGGTCTTATAAACTTAAGTCCTATAAAGCAGTCTATCAAGATATTCATATAATGCAGTCTACTAAGGCATTCATATAAAACAGTCTACTAAGGCATTCAGACATGTTTGGCATCCTATAAAGCCAATTTCGTTGTGCTGATTATACAAATAACCATAGATATATTACCAGCGTATAACGCATAGTACAAGTTTATGTAAATATAGAATTTTCTTGTAAACGACCAAAAATTCCCGCAAAACTAGACATACATATAGAGAGAGACGGGTTCATATGAGTACAGTACCTAAATTTAAAAAAAAAATAAGAAAACAGTCGAATCACAAGTGATTTTACACTAAAATCACGTATAAAATCAAATGTGATTCACACGACTTTGGCCGCGACATGAGGTCACAGGCCAAGTCCCCCACAGAGCCCTTTGTTGACTGTTAGTGCAAAATCACATGTGAACCTACTTCTATATATATATATACAACACACTAAACCATGAAAATGGTAGGAAACTTACTTGATCATCTTGCAAACAATGTCTCTATCGAGTCTTAAATCCGCATCACTCAAACCGTACAAGATTTGATCAGCTACCGCTAGTTTTTCAGCCAACAGCTAGCTTATCAACCATAACCAAAGTTGAAATTTGGCTCATCACGAGTAAATTCATCTTTGCAACGCGTACGAAAGAACAATCTACCTTACTTATCAAGCACACACATACACCAATTTCATCAAAATTGAAGTTAAAACCATTCAAAAGAACCAAATAGATAATGCATCAATCATAGTTAACAATATGTATTCCAATAACATCTTGCATATAAACCATCATAAGAATAAAAAGCATACGATCTATTCGTTTTTCCAAGCACACAACACTAACGAAAAACCAAGACCTTGCGAATGCGGATCCCTACGAAACGAATTCGACCAACTCAAAGGATCGGAGATCGATTGATCACCCCACAATTTCTCCGCCGAGAAACACGTTTGAAACAAGAAAATAGCTTCGCCCGTTAACTTCCCGTAAAGCCAATTATGCACGTCCCAATACACTTCAACCGGCAAACCATCGACCAAAATCGTACAATTCCCCCTAAATTTCCACCTCAAATGCTTCACTTGCATCATTGTTTTACCATCTACATTGATCAAAAGAAATGGATCATTTGTACCCATCAAATCACACTCAATCAAGATATCATGAACCCGCCCTTTCCCACAAAACCGCGATCTCGTCGAGTAAACTTTCTTCCCGCAAATGTGTTCTCGTTTCGCAACGAGAACGACATTCGGGGTAAAGCTCGACGACGAATCCACCTTCTTACGAACCTCATTCTCCATATCCCCTAAAACCAAGATCAAATCCCGGTTCACAACAATCGCGAAATAGAACCCCTCGATCGGTTCCGGGGACGAACAGCCGAATTTCGCACCCGATAAATCCCAATAAACATCGATCGATCTCGAACCCGCTACGAGGTTCTTAAACCCTCGTCGTTTCGAGAACAACCAGGGTTTAATCTCGAGCTTACACAGACATAGGTTCGTGGAATCATCGATCTGAACACAAAGGTTCTGACCCATTAAGTTTTTGGTCCAAGTGAAAGTGATGATGAAGCAAGAGAAATTGCGCAATCTGCATTGATAAACACAAGAAACAAGGCTTTGACTGATTTTAGCAGTTGAAGACATCGCAGCCATTGAAGCACTTGATGAAGAAGATGAAGCATCTGCAACTTGAACACCATTTTCACCAAAACAAGAAGGGAAATCCCTCATTTGAAAAATTGGTGAATTTTGGGTGTTTTTTGTGAATTGGGTGTGAAGATAAGAAGTTAAGAACCCTAGATTTAAGATATGATAAAAACCCTAAATGAAAATTTTGTGGGTGATGTTTGAAATTGGTGAAAAATTGTGGAGATCTGTTCAAATGAAAAGGGGGATTAGGGGTATGAAGGTTGGATTGAAAGTGGGCAAGATTTTTTGAGGTGTTTTAGGGCAAAAATGGAGTGAAAATGTGAAGATTTGTGGGGAAATATTTGTAAACCGAATAAAATGGCATCTGGGTTTTTCTTTGTATATCACTCAAACGATAATGGATACAAGGCTTGAAAGTTGTAATCTTGTTATTGCTTATTATAGCTCACTTTGTCTATAATGGTTATTTTTAGTGAAATTGGTTCAAATAATAATTTTATATTTTTAAGTTAGTTTTTTAGCTATTTTTTTTCATATTTTTATCCAAATATCACTAGATCCGTAAACCGTAATTTTTAGGCCCAACTTTTCATGCACAGGTCCACCAAAAAAAATAGAAAATTGATTAGGTTGATTTTTTAATGTTTTTTTTAGCTAGGTCCGTAATTACAGAACTAATTTTGCGGATGTAATGACATTTTAGTAAAAATAGAAGAGAAATTGCTAAAATATCAATTTTTTTGTGTAAAATAGCTATTTGGGTAAATGACTCATATTTTTAACCTTTAAATTTAGTTTATATGTATTTTTTATAAAGCTAACTGAAATATATCATTTTAACAACTTACGAAATTTACTTTTTATGAATATAATATTTATAAAGTAGTAATTTCACACGTTAGTAAAATGTTGACGTGGAAGTGTCCTATACGAAACTTGTTAAATTGTTAAAGTTGCTAAAATGCTAATTAGGACTTGTTTGTTAGCACTTAGTAGCTTAATAAGCTTAATGGTTCTTGCAATTTATTTAGTCAGTTATACATTATTGTTTGGTGGTGACTTAATGATATAGTAAGTGACTTATCCGGTAAGCTTTTAGAGGAAGCTCTATACATAAAGCCAAGTTTTTTCCAAACTTTCCCTCCCACTTGAAAAACATGTTTTGTTTCATATGTCAAAAAATCTTCTCAAACAAAAAATCCCCAATCTATTCAATGAAAATAAATTCATATAAAATAAAGAATAAATTTCGCAATTTATTAAAATGTTACATGAATTTTTTTATTATTTTTATCAATTAAGTAAAAAAACGGCTATAAAATAAATTGATGGTTTTTGGATAATTTTTAATAGTGGGTTTAGCATTGGTCGTATACTTGAAGGTGTGCATCTCGATACCTAATAAATGCGCAGCGGTTTAGTGAGTAAATGCAGGAGAGGTGAAGTGGAGTTGTAGTGTACGGTTCACACCTTTGTTTTTTGTTTCTTTATTTGTTTTTTTTAGTTAATTACATTTTTAGTCCCTATGGTTTGTTGAAAATTTTGGTTTTTGTTTCTTGATTTCGATTATTACAAAACTATCATTATTGTTTGTATTTTGTTTCGGTTTTAGTCACTCTCTCTTTGACAGATGTTAAGGCATTGTTTGGCAAAAAAATGCTAGCTTATAAGCTATAAACTAGTTTTTTATTTTGGTACACGCTTTGATGACCATAAACTAACTTATAAGTTAATTTATTGAAAAGTTACTCATAGTAGCGTTTTGAAAAACTAGCTTAACAGCTAGTTTGCCAAACATAGCCTAAATGTCTCACTTTAAGTGCCCACATGTGTTGTTTATGTAAGGGTATTTTGGTCATTTTTCATTTTCTTTAGTGAAGTAAATTTTATTGTATCGATTTTTGTAAAACATGTGTACAAGCAATTTAAGGTATGAGATGTGGCATTCTAGTAGGAAAAAAAACCCTGAAAGGGCTAAAATCAAAACCACAATTGCAGCTCACTTTGAATTTCCCCATGTTTCTCGCCCTTAGGGTCGTTTCAGTCTTCTTAGAGTCCTTGTTATACCTATAACAAAATCGTTAATTGACTAGACAAGTAATAAATAAAACAAAATATAAAAGTTCATATCATATATTGTATTAGAAACATTGCAAATTAAAACAACAATTTTCTTAAAATGACAAAGTAACATATGACATTCATATAAATACAATCATCATGATTGATCAAATCAGCTAAAAGAGTATAAAGATCTAAAATATTATAATTAGACCAAAGCAAGCATAATTTAACTAATGGTTGAAACACGTATAATTGGGTAAATGCTAAAACATGTATAGTTGGACCGCAAAAAATTTGGATACCATGTTTTATGTCTCATATTGGAATACCTCGTATACGAGCATGCTCTTCCTCATATACTACTCATTTAACACTATTGTCACCGTCTACATCTCCAACACCGCCACTGCCACCTACACCTCCATTGCTACTTCTGCTTTTGTCAGTGTCACTTATGCTTCTGTTCTTGATGTTTCTGCGACTGTTATCTACCACTGTAGCTGCTTCTGCTTTAGTCATCGTCCTTTTCCTTACTCTGAAATATAATTGGCAAGCCAAAGTTATCATGAATGTTCATAGTTTTTTTATTCGATACATGTTTATTTCTTTATTTCCTTGAACGTGCATGCAAATAGTAAGAATATATTAACAACACGCATAACTATCGTCAAAGGGAATGATGAAAACAAAAACAAAATGCAAATAAATAAGAATATATTAATAATAAACCAAAGTTAAGGGACTAAATTTGAAGCTTTCATAAACTATATGGACAAGACGTGCAATTAACTCTTTCATTTATTACTATTACACTTTTTTGTCCCAAACAAAGGTACCAATGTCTTGTAGATTGTTAACTAATAATGGCACTTTTTCCTAAATATACCAGTTTATTTTTCTTAAAAAAAACAAAATAAAAACGGAAAATAAATTTACTTTTTGGTTTATTGTTTAAAATTAGTAATTTTAATTTTTATCTAGACATTTCCTTTACTTTGCTATTATTAAAAAAATATTTAATACCTTTTAATAATTAAATATTTTTATTATATAAATCAAATGATGTATATATAAGTATTTTTTGGGTAAAATTTAATTCCAGATTTATGTTTTTGTCTCTCGCTAATCAATAATTAACAATGAGTGTCTAGACTACGTCTGGCAAAAACCGACACGATACTTTAATCCGACACGAACTTGACACGAAATAAATGGGTTTGAGTAATACATTTTAACCCGTTTAAGTAAATAGATTGATATGACACGACACGAAAATTAAACATGTAAGGTCAAAGTCAAATATTTCAACTCGAAAATGACCCGAATAACTCGTTTATATATATATATATAATATTATAAGTTTTATTTTTAATGTTTTGTATTTTTAATG
This sequence comes from Arctium minus, assembly GCA_954870635.1. Classification (NCBI taxonomy): domain Eukaryota; kingdom Viridiplantae; phylum Streptophyta; class Magnoliopsida; order Asterales; family Asteraceae; genus Arctium; species Arctium minus. The sequence continues at coordinate 68,982,800 of OX941095.1, read as the reverse complement.
TTTTAGATTTGGTTAGAACTTAGTTTGAACTATAAAATTTGGATTTCTAATCTTTTCATTTGAATTTTGAATTTGTATTTTTTTGTGAATTTTTTATTTTTAGTTTTATAAATGTTAAACGGGTTGAGTTAGGGTTGAGATTTTCTGACTCGTTTATTAAACGGACCGGGTTAGGGTTAGACACTCTAAACCCGTTTAACTTTGAACCCGACACGACACCTCACGTTTGTCAGGTCTAGTCTAGACTGCAAAACTGTATGGATTGCTCTTATTACATGGTGTTGATCTTTTACAATGTGGTTTACGGTTTACATTTTTATTAAAACATATGTTTATGGTTTTGAATAATGAAAAATGCAGTTCATAACGCACCATATGATTTTTTAATATATACAAATTTTTATTCCTAAATTGGCAAAAAAAAATTAATTATGGATTTTAATTTTCACTACCACGGAAATGACTTTTTTAAACGCACTTTTTTAAACGGGTTTTAAAAAAATTCGAAAAAACCGTTTAAAAAGGTGGCCACGTTTTTTAAGACTTTTTTTAAACGGTTCTGCGGTTATGGTACCGTTTAAAAAAGTCATATGACATTTTTAAACGGTTGTTATAAAAAACCGTTTAAAAAGGGATACGTATTTCACACGGATAATTGAACAAAACCGTTTAAAAAGCCGCCTAACTTTTTTACACGGTTTTTTCATACAACCGTTTAAAATACATACATCTTTTTAAACGGTTATCTAGAAACAACCGTTTAAAAAGGCCAAACACTTTTTCAAACGCTTTCACTATCACAAAACCGTTTAAAAATGCCTTTAAAAATTTAGGGTAAAACCGAACTACATTAATGCATTTTTATATTTTGATAGGTTCGGAACAATTTGGAGCGAAAAAGAACAAAACGATAATTTTTGACAGATTTGTGCAACTGTGGCGTTTTGATCATATCTCACTCGTCCGATCTCCGATTTGAGTGATTCAAGATGATCTGGAAACCAACACACGGATCTACAATGTTCGTGTTTTGAGTTTTTGGTAATTTGGAGTAAATCTGGGTTGAATCTGAAGTTGAAGTTGGGAGTACAAAACTGGACAGAAAATGAATAAAATAATTAAAGGTGCTTCTATAAACATAGAAGAAGATGTGGCGGAATGGTAAGTGTCGTGGGTTTGCATGGTTGTGGTTCCGAGATCAAGTCTTATCTCCTATGTGCAACAGATAGCATTCTTTTATTTTTTTAAACGGTTTAAAAACCGTTTAAAATGTGACTTTTTTAAACGGTTCAAAAACCATTTAAAAAAGCTTCTGACTTTTTCAAACGGTGCCTTTCAAACGGTTGTAAAACCGTTTAAAAATGTCAAAAACAACCGTTTAAAATACCTATTTTTGTAGTAGTGTTTCTTTCCATTTGGTTTTTGTGTCCAGTGAACTAAATCCTTCTCTTTCTCGATCTGTTCTTACTTACCAATTTTCATCATACTCTTAGAGGCATGTTCAACAGATATTCTATAATATTTATAAAATAAAGTGTTAAGAGGTCAAAATCTTTGAAAAAATTATAGCCAACTCTAACATCTATTATATTTTAGAGATCCGACAACAATTATATAATAAAATTATCCAATACATTTAGTAAAAAATATCTCTTATAAACAATTGATTTCAATGTTTTCCTATTGTAAGAAAAAACTAAATACTATTTTTCTCTGTTACATATGGAGTTCTAAAGATTTCTTCAAATTTGAAGATTTTCACCCTTTAGTTCTCTTCTTTTTTATATTTTAAAGCATCTTCAACAGCTATGGTATAATTTTTTTTAAAATAGAGTATAAAAATTTAAAATCTATAAAAAATTACATTTAGCTCCAACAGCTATTGTATTTCAGCAATTTTACCATTAAGTTTAACTATATTATTAAAATATTTAATACATTTAATAAAATATTATTTATATATCTTTACACACAACTTCAATGTCTCGTATTGATGATAAGAAATTAAATATTATTTATCTCTCTTAAGTATGATGTTTTAGATATTTCTTCAAATTTGGAGATTTTTACTATCTTTTTTTTTTCTCTCTCTCTCTCTAATTTAGTATATGTTGCAACATATCTATTGGAACAAAAAAGTTGTTGAAGTTTCATTTTTCTTTTTTTAGCATTGTCGTTAGAGATGCTCTTAGGGGGCGTTTGGTTCACATAATGGAATTTGATGTAATTGGAATTCATCAAATAAATTTGACTTTGAAGGAATTGAAATGAAATTTGATCACGCGTTTGGTTGGTAGAAATTGAATGAAATTCAATTATTTCATTTTAGGCAAGGAATGATGAATTCATTGATTTTGTCATTCAATGGAATTCAAAGAATTTCATCATGATGAATATGTGAACCAAACAAATGAATTGGAACTTGGTCAGAAAAATTATCCATTCCAATTTCTTCAAAATCTATGAACCAAACAACTCCTTAAATCTCCAAAATCCATTTTAGCATAACTGTTGAAGATGCTCGTGGTTTTTTACTTCATGGTTCACATGTCGCACTAAATCATATACTATGGAACTCTTTAAGTTTGTTTTTGGCTATTTTTAATTATGTATTTTAGACGTATTTGGAACTTTGTGGTATGAAATTTAATTATTAAATTAAAGTATTTTATATACAAACTGCTGAAACCGCACTACACCGCAAATTTATGGTGCAGTGTTTTATGATTTGAGACATATACAGTGCGGTTTGAAAAAAATAGTCAAACCACATATACGGTGTAGTTTGCGATTTGGTCCCAAACCGCACTACACTCACACTTATCAACAACTTTGAATTTGGTCCAGAAGTTCTATTTACTTTGTCTTGTGTATGAATCTTTCTATGACAGTATCTACAAAATTAACAGATATATGATTTAGACGGGAATATATATATATATATATACATATATATTATACTATCTTATTCAAAAAGTTATCATTATTTATGGTTTAAAAAATAAATTGGACTTGGTGGAATAACAACAAAAATCTTCTTATGCAATTTGATCATTCGGGTCCGGTATAAGAACTTGAACCTCAAAATTTTGCTACAAATGTCATGATCATTAATAGCCCTAAGTTAATGCATGAGTAGAAAAAGCGTTATTTTGCTTCTAAAGAAGTACTCTATATTAAACTTATTGGTGTTGTTTTATGGAAATAACATGTAGATTCGTTTTTTTGTTGGATCTTTGTCCTTTGAGTCGATGATTTGAAATTATGAATCCGAGGTTCAAAATAATCGAAAGTAATACCCTTCTTATATAGCAAAATGACTAGTTTGCCCATTCAACTTAAAAGATTATTCATGGATCACACTTCACATCATACCAAACTCGCGCCTTCTTTTAATGTGACAAATGCTCGTTTTATTTATCATTACATGTTGGTGTCCTTTCAAAAGCAACTATTTTTCATGAGTTTTCAAAAGCGTCCCTACATTCGTACATTTAAGAGGTTGGGTTCTTAGACGGTTTATTGAATTGACAAGACATGTGCACGGCGTAATTTAATTAGGTTTTAGTCATTTAAAAGTTGTAACATCGTCTCATAATCAAATAACATGTAAATAGAAGTATTGGTGGTAACATTACCGTTATTTGATGTAAAATTTAATAAATTATTGAACATGGGATAACAATGTCCCACTTTTAGTTGAAATAGTTATAACATCCACAGTTGAGGTTTTTCTTCGTGTTCTTGTTGGAGCTTTTATAAGAATCTCCGTTGTGGGATTGAAATTATTGTCCGGTCAAAAGTTCTAAATAAGAACCCATATGTTTAAACAAGAACCTAAGTTATTGGCTAAATTATTGTTTTTTAACATTTTGTTTTGTATTAATATACACATTAATAAAATATATATGTTATAATTGATAAAATAAATTAACATATATATATATATATATATATATCATTTTTTGGTTTACTGTAACTTTTTATACAAGTTTTTGTATCTTGTTTTAATAATTTTTATTTTAAACAAGCTAATATATTTATTCAATTATCCTTATCATGTCCATATTATTTTTCAAATTCTTTCAAATGTATAAAGTAAAACTAATTTATAAATTATAAATTAATAATTATAAAGTATCTTATCTACTATTTTTAAAAACGTGACAAATATATATAAGGATTTTCTTTTAAAAACTTCTTAATTCGTGAAAAATATGTGTATCTGACATTTACTCCAAATAGTAAAGCGTTTTTTTGTACGAAAGACCCATATATATATATATATATATTTTGAAAGAAAAAGGCCCATATTTTTGAAAACGGGTTTAAGTGAATAAGTAATAACCGATTCCTTCAAAAAAGATTGTCAAAACAATCAACTAGTTGAATAACTTGTCGCTCCCTTTTTTAAAAAAATTAACAAAAAAAAAGCAATTTTACTCTTAACTTTAGATAGATGAATTTTATTCATTTGCTAACCAAGAGTATCTCTAATAACTATGCTAAAGTTTTTCTAAAATAAAGTAAAAAAATCAAATTTTCTAAAAAAATTTACATCAAACTCCAACAGTTATTCTATTTTAGCAACACTAATATTAATTATCTTATTAAAATATTCATTTTATTTAATTATATTATTAAAATATTCAATAAATGAAAAGTTGGGAGAGAAAAATTTAATTTTTTGAGGGTAATGATTAGTTTTTGGAAAAAACTATCTATTTAGAGATTTATCTAAATTTATAGATTTTTACAATCTCTCTCATATTTTCTATATTTTAGCATAGATGATAGCATAGCTGTTGGAGCAACAAAAATGCTAAAATTCTAATTTTTTTTTCTATTTTAGCATAGCTGTTGGAGATGTTCTAAGGATGCAATAGAAAAGTAGAGATTTTACGTTTGGGATTGAACACTTATTTTAAAACAAACTAAATAATAATATAGATATTTATTTTGAGACGAAAAGAGTAATTAATATCGTCCTAATATTAATTTTAAAATAACATAGATAACGAAAGTGCTCAATGTTTTGTCTATTTAAGGTTTAATTCCAATGTTTGTGGCATGTGGGCCTATGGAAGAACACACTAAACCAATATGCCATGTGACCATTTATTTCTTGAAAGATACTTGTCATCATTTCTTAATCACACAATTAATTATGTTATGATATTTTTCATATTGTTTTGATTAGTATCAAAATTTTGTATTATTGATTTCATTCATATTTATATTTTGAAACAATGTTCACTGTATAGAGTTCGGGATTGTTTGTTTTTTTTAAAAACCTCTTAATAACTCTTAAGTCTGAATTGTTCAGACATTTTTACATACCACTTTTTATTAATCATAACTAAAATAAGACTTCAGACCTCTTAAAAAAACGACACCTTCGTGTTGCATGTATTTTGATGTCACGGGTCGACCTATGTATCTTTGAGTCTTCTATGACCCCGTTCAACTTATTTTCGTAAATATAATTTTTCAGGTATGAAACGTGCAACCGATAAATTTTAATTAAAAGTGTTTAGGGATATTAGAAAATATAAGAAACATTAATCAAAGACAAAAAAAAAGTACCTTGAAATTAACCAATAAACTAAAAATACATCTCGAAATGGTGAAATTCGACTAAAACACATCAAACAGACTCTGGGAGGAAAGTTTCATTATTTCCTCCCCTTTTTCTTTATGTTCGCTCCAATTTTTTTTTCAAGAACACGTTTTTTTAATTTGTTTTACTTTCCTCCCTTTTCCCTCCATTTTCTTTCATTTCATTCGTAAAATGAATTTCGAGAACACAACGTTAACGTTGTGTTCTCGAATTTTGGAGGGAAATAAAAGAAAATAAAGTGAAGGAAACAAAAAAGAAAAGAATAGGAAGGAAAAGACAAAAATATTTTTACTTGTGTTATTGAGATTGAAAATAAAGAAAGGAACCGAAGGAAAGAAAAATAAATTGAGAAAGGAAAAGAAAGATGTTATCTTTACAAATTTACCCTTATTTATTTTATATTGGAATGTAATTGATGGGTATATGTGCAATTTTATAAACATTTTATTTTTATTTTTTAAATTATTTTCTTTCATATAATTATTTCCTCCCACATTTGGGAGGAAAGTTATGGAAAAAAGACAACATTATTTTCCTTCCCTTTCCCTTAAAAAAAAAATCAAGAACACAACATATTTTTTTCCCTCCTACTTTCCTTCCCTTTCATTCGTAAAAAAAAACTCGTGAACACAACGTAAAACTTATTGAATAAGCCACTTTCATTCACTATCAAATAGTCATATATAACTAATGAATCAACTATAAATCCCATTAAACTGCTAATAATCAGTCTTTAGACATAGGTGGCGTTTGTTTTTTACGAGATTTGAAGTCTGAAGTCTAAATCAATAAGAGGTGGTGTTAAAGTCTGAAATCTAAATCAATAAGACTATTTGTTTTTGTAACGTTTGAAGTCTGAAATATTAATCTGAATCAATCTTATTGATTTGCTTGTGATAACAATTAATCAGAAAAATGTCACCGCTTCTAATTTCAGATGTATTTAAGAGTTCAGAGGGTATGAAATCTGAAAAAAAACTGTCTAAATATAAAATGTCTAACCGATTCAGATTTAAGAGGTATTAAGAGGTTTTAAACAAATAACCCCAAAATATGATATTCTGGGCTAAATTTTGATATGGGCCCAGCCCAAAATAAAAGTTTAAACTCAGCCCACTAAAAGCTAACAAAGCCACTTCCCCTTCCCCTTTCTACATTACCCATTTATACATCGCGATTAGGGTTTTTGCACTTTGTTCCAATTCGATCACCAGTAGACGAACGAAGCAGAGGCAGAGCCGCCGTCCATCGGAGTAGCCATTAGCAGGTTCGTCTATTCCGGTAACAATTGTTGATTTTTATCAATTCTTATTGCTTTGTTTCTATGAAATGGATCACTTGTTTTTACCTTACTTTGTGAATAACACGGTCTAATCACGGCGATTTAGGAGGGAGCTTTTTTAGCAGTGACAACGCACTTGTTTTTTTTTCTTCGAATTTTGTTGTGTCAATGGTGTGATAATCTGTGAAAACGCTGGCTTTGACGCCATTGTTGACGTCACAGTTTGTATGGCTTCGACATTTATGTTGTACGGGTTTTTAGAAGTAAAATTAGAGAATGAGATCGGATGGATGGGATTTTGCAGTCGGTAGGATAATTGATTTTATCACTGTAATCTGTTGATTTTGTACTGAACATATGAATTTTTGAATTATCTGAGTTTCAAGGCTTTGTCCTGTGGAGGATGGTTTGCCGCATGTAACTCTACAAGCACCAGTTTTGCATACAGCTGAGAACTGTATGCTTGCTTATTAAAGCTTTTAATTCAGTATTGTGGTTGGTGGTTTTATGGTTTGTTCACGTTAAAACCTTTATGAATTTAGAAGCTTGTGAGGGTATATATGTTATGTATATATATATAAAGACAGAGGGCTTCAAACTAGAATGCTAACTATTTTAGAAAATAAGAAAAAAGCAAATCATGTGCAAAATCACATGTGATTTTACAATTACGTCAAAAAACGGGTGGGGCAACTTTGGCTGCAACTCAAGTCGTGAGGCAAAGTCGCCTGAATCATATATGATTTTGTACGTGACTTCAGTGTAAAATCATGTGTGATTCGGCTGTTTTCGTGTTTTCTTAAGTAGTTAGATTTCTCGTATGAACCCACCTCTCTCTCTCTCTATATATATATACTCTACTAGCACCAGTTTTTGCATACAGCTGAAAACTGTTTACCTGCTTATTAAAGTTTTCAATCTAGTATTATGGTTGGTGGTTTTATGGTAGTTTACATTAAAACCTTTCTGAGTTTAGAAGCTTGTTAGAGTGTGTGTGTGTATATATATATGTGTGTGTGCTTGAATCTTAAATATTTTAGGAACCCAGGAACCACCATCTTTATGAGTATTTTAATGAATACATGATAAAATATTCATGATGAATGTCGTGACGAAATGATACTAAAAAATATGCGGTTTCTTGGTTTCTAAAATATTTAAGGTTCCTAAATGAACTTGCCCCATAAGTTGTCAGCTATTTTTCTCTTAAAATTGCTTAACCCTGTACTACCATCAGAACTTATTGTTGTTAATGATGAAACCCACCACCCTGTTCTGAGTTTCTGCTGTTTTTTTTGGGATTTAATAGTGAAAATGGCGGACACTAAGGCAGTCACAATCCGTACAAGGAAGTTCATGACAAACAGGCTTCTTTCCAGGAAGCAATTCGTGAGTTCATGTTTAACTGCTGCTGTTTTTATCTGTAACAACATAGTTATCAAATTGGTTTAAAGTATTATTTTATGATGAATATATATGTTTTTGTTAATGTAGGTGATTGATGTGCTACATCCGGGAAGACCCAATGTATCCAAGGTTTGACCCTTCTCTACTCATTAAGTTGTAACAATATTGTCTGTATGTGTGTCTCTTTTTTTTGAATAAAAGAATTATGTTGAGCATTCAACATCTGTTTAAGACTGCATAAAAACATACAAGAAGAACATAGATCTTTCAACTGATCAAATGTACACAATTGATTTTAGAAGAGACAACCTTGCTCCATATATGCATAACCCAAAAAGGGATAGAGTCATGAATTTTATTTGATCCATCTCCGTTGCCTGAGCTACCTTGTAGACACAAAATAGGGTTTTAAAAAATGCTCGGGTCTAGTTTAGCTTTAAAGAAAATACTGAAGTGTAAACAACATTTCATCTTCAACGGTGTTAGTCCCACGGTCCCACCATTAGATCTGACAGTTCTATTGAGATGTATATTATTCACTTTCCAGTAATTTGTTGAGATTTTTTTTTGGAGTAGAGGTCAGGTTTGTGTACATCTTACCCTTCTCAGACCCCACCTCCGAGTGGGATGTACTTGGTTCGTTTAGTTAGTTATTTGTTGAGATAGCATGGGAAGTTGATGACGTGTTACAGCAGTGAGCACTTTTATAAGCCTGTGTTCTGTTTCTTTTTAACAAAAAGTAACCTTTCTTTTTTGTTTTTTACTTTCTATTGAAGGCTGAACTGAAGGAGAAGTTGGCAAGGATGTATGAGGTTAAAGATCCAAATTCCATCTTTGTATTCAAGTTCAGGACACACTTTGGTGGGGGTAAATCAACTGGTTTTGGATTGATCTATGATTCTGTTGAGAATGCAAAGAAGTATGAGCCAAAATACAGGCTTGTCAGGGTAACTCTCTAATTCATGTTTGTTAATGATATTATCATTTATCGATGCATGTTTCTTATGTTAATTTTCTTTGCATGTGTGTACGGTCAGGCTGCAATTTCATTGCTGTTTTATTTATTCATCTGTGGGTTCTTTCTTATATCTGTCATTAGCGTTTTAGTATTCTTTATGCTGATTTTCTATTGTTGTTTTAAAAGATAAGTCTTTAGGTGTAGAGGCCATTTTTGCTCGCACTTTTGTACAAACCGGGGTTCTTCACGGCCTGCTCTATCTTTTTGGGGTAGAGGGCAAGTCTCTATACGTCATACCTCCAGCCAGCCTGCTCACGAGCGGGATATGTTGGGATCTTTTGGTTTGGTTTCGTCATACTAATGTTTCAGGATCAAGCTTTCTATTGAGTTAAACCTTTTAATGTCATGGTTATTTTATGCTTTTAAGTTGGTTTTTGTGTTTTTTATACAGTTTTTTTTTTTTTCGTTTTCTGATTTCTCATATATTTTTCGGTTTGGTGTAGAATGGCTTGGACACCAAGGTGGAGAAGTCAAGGAAACAGATGAAGGAAAGAAAGAACAGGTCCAAGAAGATCAGAGGTGTAAAGAAGGTAAGTAGTTAATTTATGTTCCAATTTGATAAATGCTTTTCCGGGATGATCTTTTATTCGAACAGTGTTACTGTTTTTTTGTCTCAAAAAAGGTCCATGTTGACGGTTTTCTTGTCAAATGAGTCTAAACATATTTTTTTCGTTCTATAAGAAGTCGTAACAACACAGGCAAAATGCAATAATGTTTGTTTTAGGGGCTGTTTGGTAGGAGCTTAATGGGCTGTATAATAGATATAACTTATTCGCACAGCCATATCTAGCTGTTCGGTATCGGCTTATTCGCTCAGCCCATGGCTGAATCGCTCAACTAAAAAACATATGTCATTTGTATTCAGCCATTAAAATCCTTAAAATTTCCCCAACTACCCTCCCCTATTTTGTTTACATCAGTGCTCCTAACTCAAACAAAAAATATGGATAAAACTTCTCCATTGATTCACGTTTGCTCTCCATCATCCAGGTATGTTGATTTTGATTTCTCCATCGATTTATCATCTTCTTTTCACGGTCCTTGTTTGTTGCTTCATTCCTCCTACTCTCTTCTGAAAAATTGAAAAACAAATGAAATCTAAGCTTCTTGAGCCCAAATCAATACACAAATGGAAGAACTTACAGGGATGGTAGAGAAATAAGAGATTTTTTGCTAAGGGGAGGTGGAACAGTGATGTTCTTGAGCCATTTATATTTCCATTTGCAGTGGGACGGTGGAAATTTTCTATTGTGTTTTCTTTTTAGGATTCTTAAACCCTAGATTTCCAATTGAAGTGAGACGGTGGAGGCAGTTGGGTTTTTTTTTTTTTTTTTTTCTTTTCAAAATTCCATTAACGTGAGGCCTGTCCTGTAAAAGAAGTTCATCAAGTTTTTTTTTTTTTTGGCATGTGTTTGGCAGTGAGGGTTTCACGGAGTTGGTCAGTTGGGGGTTCATGGAAATTGGAATTGGGGTTTTTTTGCATTTGGGTTCTTGCAGGGAAGTGGTTTGATTCCCATAAAAATGAGGAAAAGAATAAAAGATGATTTTTTATGATTAAAAGTTATTTATTTAACATTTTTATCAAGGATTGTTTTATTCAGACAAAAACTAAAAATCAGGGTAAAATAGTCATTTTTGACATTCAGACTGTTTATTCAGCATAAGAACCGAACAACAATTTATCTGTGAACATACAGACAACTTTATCAATACAAATACAGACAACTTTATCCATACAAGTCTTAACAAAAAATGAACCGAACAGCGCCATAGTTTCTATTTAGTGCAACAAACAATTTTTTTCCTCAATCGATGCAACTAGGGGTGTAAACGACCCGAGCCCAGTCGAGTAGTAGGTTATTCGAGCTTGGCTAGAAGAAATCGTATCTGGCTTGAGCTCGAGCTCGAATAACTTTTTCAAAGTAGGGCTCGAGCTCAATGCTCGTTTATGGAGTCGCGAAGTTCACAGGTTAATAGATGATTGACTTCATGTGCTATAAGATATATCTTATAAAATCGTGTTTGTTTTTTGTTGATTTTGCAGACCAAGGCCGGAGATGCTGCCAAGAAGAAGAAGTAAACCTCGAGAGATTACGCTGCAATTTTCAAAATTGTCTTCACATCCCATCTCTTTGGATATCTTGGTATTCGACTTTTTGTCACCTCTTTAAACTTTGATCAAATTGGATATTACGATGCTGAGATGACCTGAGTTTCTTAGATCTTATATAGCAAGAACATTATATGTGATCTTTTTTCGATTTTTTGTCTAATTTTGATGGTTATTTGTTCTGCAAAATCATGCCACAGACTGTTTTCGGTGTTGTTAGAAGTAATTTATCACTTTTGAGTGTTTACTTGCACCATGGTCAAGAAATAAGCATAATTCAGCTCAACAGTATTTGTTGATTTCATTGGTCGTTTACGGGTGTTTTTCAACCCGTACGGTTTGATGTCTTTGAAAGCACAAACGCAACCATGGTTTTTGCGGAAACGGTTGTTCTAGTTTTTGGGGTAGAGAACTAGAGATGGGGTTTGCGTATGTCCCGTCTCTAGACTCCATCTAGGGGTGTTATCGAGTTGAGTGGATTGTAGTTGCAGGTTATGCGAGCTTGTCTCGAAAAATATTACCAGGTTCGAGTTTGAATAACTTTTCAAGTAGGGCTTGAGCTTGAGATTTACATAACGTTTGAGCTCAAGTTTGATACTCATTTATGGGGTTGAACTCGAGGTTAGTTAGCTCGCTTATTGGCTTGGCCTAAAAAAGTTATTCTTTTGATTATATGATTTACGAATATATGAATATGTTTGGCTTCAAAAAGTGATTTCTCATATTGTTTGACTTGACTCTTTGAGTTAAATGATTTTTAGGTGCCGTTTGTTTTTTAAGAGGTCTAAAGTCTTATTTTAGTTATGATTAATAAGAGGTTGTGTAAAAAAGTCTGAACGATTCGGACTTAAGAGCCATTAAGAGTTTTTTTTAAAAAAACAAACAACCCCTTAGTGTGATAGAGGTGCACAAACACCGGGCCTAAAAAGACTGGGACGGGCCTTAGCGTGTTCTTAGGACCAAATTTAGGCCGGCAGTCACAAACGGTCCTTTTGTTTTTTTTTTTAAATAATTTTTTTAATGAACGAGTACATATATAAATGAGGGGAAGGGTTTAGAAAAACCCAACGAATTATCATATTTTGAATAAACAAGTCTCTGAACTATTTTTTAAAATGAAAATTGTTAAACTTTCTCAGTTCAACTGACAAATAAATGTTTAGACCTTAGGACTTCTTTTTATAAAAACGTCAGTTTGAGTCTCTTTTAGAAATGAGTGATCCAATACTAATCTCTTGGTACGACATAATTGTAGGCTTTTCACCCACAATCCTAAGGGAAATCTCCTAATGGCTAGAGCCGCATATGTATATGGCAGAATTCGAACCCGAGTTGATTTTGTCATCCATTTGTCTTTATCCACCATGTTACCACTCTTGTTATAGGTCGTTAATTCAAGTTTTCTTGGAAGTACTAAATTTTTTGGTCGTTATCTTAACAACGTAATGAAATTAGTCGATATACGTGTAAGCTGACCTCGATGTTTAGCTTTTCTAAAAAAAGGGGGTAGTCAATTGTTGTGTATTTGGGTGTTTGTATAGGAATTAATAAGACTTGAATAATTGTTAGGCCCCTAGTTAATTATGCAAGTAGGCTGGCCATGAGCTTGTAGAAAAAGTAGTCTAACTATATTTATTGGGTTTTTAATATTTATTGTACTTGTGGTTGAAAAACTAGCCCTTGTATGTAAATTTTTGCAATTTTTTTTTAAAATTAGAAATCTTGGATGGAAACGGGCGGGTGGACAGATCTAATGTGTGGAATACGGTGGCACGTGTCACCGTATATTTTTCGACGAAGGGTAAAAAAAATTTAGGTTTGTGAAAGGTGCAACCGTATCGTTTTGGAATGTGCTACCGTATTATTTTGGAAACTTCAAGAAGATGCAACCGTACCTCATAATCAACCAAAAAACAAAAATAAACTATCGAAATCAACAAAAAAAACGAAAAAAACTTTTGAAATCGATAAAAAAAAACTTAAAAATCCCTTGAAATCAATCAAACAACTTTAAAATCCCTCGAAATTGTGGAATTAGGCTAAAAACACATCGGGTAATATTGAACGTCGGTGAAAAAATGAAAACACGTCGATAAAAACCGTGTTTTTTGTAATTAATTTTTGTCTATATTATATGGTGTCACCGTATAAAAAAATTTCTGGATCCGTACCTGGGGTATCCATCCTCGCCTTCGACCCTCGCCCCGGCTAATCCTTGACAGGTTTGGGTGGAAGGAATCTCCGACGAGTTTTAGGAACCTGTTGGGTACCCGTTTAGTAAAAAACATTGTATTTTAAAATTAAAATTATAATAAATCGTCGCTACATTAATTACAAGGGGTTAATATTCATGCCCCCTTCTACGACACATACCATGCTATTTCATTACCCCATGTCTCATTCATATACTCCTATAGGAGCAGATATGAATATAATTCATCTAATTATTAATATTGTAAATTAAATATGTTTATTATTTAATAATAAATGTGTACATATATACACACAATATATATATATATATATATATATTTAGAGCATCCACGGTGTACGACATTTTCATCAAGGTTTTTCATAATTTTTTTCTTACACATTATTGTCACCTCAACAACTTAAAAATCTCTATATACCTCTACTATGTGAAAAACCTCACCCAAGTTTTTTCATTACTTTTTTTAAACTATTCAGGGTCCCACAATTTTAACTTTATATCATTTTTATTCTTATTTATAAAATAAATATATTAAAATTCATACAAATACATAAAAGTATGTACAATAAAATTAATAAAAATTAGGTTATTAAGAAATATATAAAAGTTGTATAAAAAGTATGTAAAATAAAAATTAAATGTTAAACTTAAAAGTATATATAACCGAAAATAAAAATTGGGTCATTAAGAAATTTGTTAGAATTGTATAAATATGTCAAATTTGAGATATTATTTTAAATATATAAAAATATAAGTACTATTTATTTATATTATTTATTTAATAATTATATTTAAATAAGATTACTTTAAATATATTAATAAATAAATTGATTATTAAATAAAACCGATTAAATACAAAACTTTTATAAAATTTTATAAAGTTAAAACTGATTAAATACGAAAAAGCTACGAAAAAGCAGGTTGTGCAGTTACGACTTATGACGAAAAAACCTCACGAAAAAACTTAATTGAAAAACCTCTCAACTATGTGAAAAACCTCAAAATGAGGTTTTTGCTTTTTGAAAAACCTCCCAAAAACCTCCCAACGAGCACACTGTGGATGCTCTTAGTTAAACAAAAAAATTAATTGAGGTCGGATTAGAGGTGGATAATGACATCCCTGATCCCGCTTTAGATATGAAAATAAACCCTCGTCATGTCTCATTACCCGCTAAAACAAGGAATTTCTTTTTATAAAATAGAAATTCGTTAAAACAGAACAATTTATATTAAAAACTTGTCAAAAAATAAGTTATTTTTTCCTTTATAATAATCCATAAAAAGACATGCTATATATTTTTTATACGAATCATTTAAAAAACAAAAAGAAATACATTATTTGGGCAAACAATTGATGATTGGCAATCCTAACCGCTCTCATATGGAACCCACATTCAAAGACATCAATTTAAGGGGGCATTGTTTTGATTCATTGAGAGGCTGAGGGCCTGAGGCTAGCCCGGGGGAGGGATCGAACCCGAGGCATGTCTTGTATTTGGACAAAGTCGTCCCTCCCCTTTGTCAACCGAACTACATTATAATTGAAATATAGCGCGAGTTGAAGTTGAATTCATACGTTCAAATTGATAATACAAACACATGCATATACATCGTATCACAAATATGTTTGAGCATATTGTCACGCCTTTTATAGCATCACATGGGTTATTCGAGCACCTCCCCCTGGGAGGCATCGCCTTGTGCAGTTCACAAGCATCAGGTATATTGTTGAGATTTCTGATCAATAATACCAATTTATCTATATCTCTTTTTGCTTCGAAAATTATACGAAACTGGTATGAGTATGGTCCCGTGCCCTTATGCCTACATGGGTCGTGTACCCTTACAGTGGTCCAAACGCATCTATATGTTGATGCAATTCTGAAACTGTTAAATACAAGCACAATGATCAAAATGGTACCTGCTTTAGGACAAAAACAAACTACATACAATATAGCATACAAAGAAAAATCACATGTTATGAATGAAAAGTAATATAATCTTAAACATTATTTGAAGAGTATGTTGAATCCTTTGCAAAGGGTGTGCCATTTTCAACATATTTGTAAAAATATTTAAATTAACAGGTTGTTACAAAGTTTCCATGATTTAATTTTGAAATAAGAATACAAAAAATTCATAAATTGTCGAAAACTTGATATCGAAGCCCTAACGACTTAGGTGAAACCTTTTTGTTGATTGATTGTAGATTTTCGTATTTTTCCTCTGAAATATATGAATCGTCTAACTATTCAATTACTTCTATATCAATATCTCAAATCGAGTTATTTCAACCATTACACACACGTTCTACAAAGGATCACTCAAAGTATGTATGAACTGCTTTTTTTGAAGTATATATGTATATACAATAAATATTCATGCAAACTCGTCACATTTTATGTGACTTAAACTCTTAACCTTCAAGTAGACTACCTCTCATAGCGCTCAACCCAGGTTTGATTCCCTGCATTTGCAACTTTGTGGCCACTGGGTATAACCTCAGGGTTGCATGGTTTAGCAGTCGGTTTCATTGTCAAGGGATTAGTCTGGGCCAAAGGCCGATGACACCCTTTCCCCAAAAAAGTAAACTACCTCTACTGATAACCCATATATTTGAGCAAACGTTGATTGCCGACAACCCTACAGAGAACCCGTCCCTTACAAACCACATGTGAAGAGACATTTCAGAGCTAACTCAACACCTAAGACTAGTCGAGGGGTTCAAGTTTGTTTTCCGCATGATTCAACCTTAAACCAGTTGTATATTTGACCAAAGTCGCTCCATCTTATTTTACCAACTGAACTACATACCCGAAAACACTGATAACCCAGATACCAGATACCACTATAACAACAAAACAATTACTTAAATTTATAGATTATGTTGATATACAACATTCATGATTTCAGATAAATCAAAACTAGTAACAGATAATCGCATTATGCAGACCAGAAGTCGAGTCAATCTTTATCCATAATGAGAGTGATTAAAAGCCACTTAAAGATCCAAAACGTAACCCTAAAAAGATCAAATTTATTTTCAGAGAATGAAGATCACAATTCACAAATACCCAAATGAATAGAAATCCTCGAAAATCACAAAATCCCACCTACATTTCTTCCAGATGTTGCTGACTACAAAAAAACCCCAAAAATTATACTCGTATCAGAAGCTAAATATAACCCAAAAAAACCAATAGTAAAGCACCCCCATCTTTCTCTCACTAAAACCCTCGTATCTTTCTCTCTCTCCTTCTCTCTCTCTCTCTCTCTAAATTCATCACCCACCAAATCAGTTTCGGAATCCTGTGTTTCGATTATGTTTCGGTGGTGAAAAACGAATTTTCTCCGAGCTCGAATCGGTGTTGTTGATCCGGTTATCAGGTAAGGATTTGATTTTGTTGAAATTGTTGGTTCTAGATTGTTTTTGGTAATTTATTAAATTAGGGTTATTGAGTCTTAAACTCTTAATTCGTTTGGTATAGTTTGAATTCCTACATTTTTTGTTTCGAATGTGTTTAATTTTGATTGAATGATCTCGAATTTGGTTTCAATTTTGTTCGAGTTTGAAAGTGCATTGGTGGTACTCGATGATCAAGTAAACCCTAGGGCTTCGATTACTGTTTTTGTGTTTAGATGATCATGAATTTTTTACAATTTTTTAACAAATGAGATCTGTTTTCGAGTTAGAAAAATGGGGGATTGATGTTAATTGATGGTGTTTAGGGTTTTTCAGATGGAATTGAGATCAAGTAGGGTTTTGAAGAGGGATAAACCAGATATTATCAATTCAAGTATCCAGAATCATGATTCTGGTGATAAAAAGAGGTTATCATTCAGCTCTGATAAATCAACTTCTGGTAAAAAGGGAGCAAATGAGGTTGAAATTGGGGTTTGTGTCGATAATGCCAACAATAATGTTGAAAAGGGTTCGAGTAACGGTGCTAAGATTGTAAATTTTGAGGGTACGAAAAATGCTGGAAATACGGATGATAAAGGTTTGTTTTTGGGATCTGAGGTGTTGGATCCGATCAAAGATTTGGTTGTTTCTTGCCCGGAAGGAGAAATCGAGGAGGAAAGTGTCGAGCGTGTTCGAGTTGAAAGTTCCGGTGGCGGTGGTGAAGAAGGAAACAAACCGATTTTGATAAATTCGAGTGAGATAGACGGTGATTTTAAGGACGAAATAGCACCGGGACGTATATCATCAACGGACTGTGAAACTCGGACTGAAAATGTTGAATCTGGGAAGTTTGTCGACGAGGTAACAGTTGCCGTCGATGGTGACGACGATGAGGAAGTTACAACTGCGGTCTTGGATGACTCGAATTTGTTGAATGATTCCGAGAACGCCGATGGTGGTATGGATAGAAGTGGGAAAAAGAAGGGGAAAGGTAAGCGTGGGAGGAAAAAGAGAAATGCGGGTAACTTAAAGAAGAACGAAAGTAACCGAGGCTCTGATACAAGAAGGAAAGAAGTCGAAGTCGAGAAGGCTGATGTTGGTTCCGGTGAAAAAGGTGACGGTGGTGTGAAACGTAAACGGGGGAGGAAAAGGAAAAACGTGGAGGGTTCTGAACGCAATGGAGTTGCTAAAAAGGAGAAAGTTGAGAAGGGTGGAGTTCAGGTCAGCGGGAGGGTGTTGCGATCACGGGATATGGTCATTGGTGGCGGTGTTGAGGCGGTTGATGGCGGTGTTGAGGTGGTTAATGGCAGAGTTGAGGTGGTTATTGGTTTAAAACGAATGAACAAAGAAGATGAAATCACCGAACTGGCTGCCAGACCACAGAAGAAGCTAAAGAGGCGTGGAAGGCCTCGGAAGGTGCAGCCGAGTGAAAATCCGTCTTCAAATGCGTTCAAAACAGAAGACGAAAACCGATCACCGAGCTCGAGACCGAAAAAGAAGCTAAAACGGCGTGGAAGACCTCCCAAGGTTCAGGGTGAAACTACGTTAAAAAAAGATGGAATCTTGACGGAGATACCGAAAAAGAAACTAAAACGCCGTGGAAGACCTCGAAAGGTTCCTTACGAAACTATGCTTTCCGACGAGATTCCTCCGGCACTGAAAAGACCACGGGGAAGACCACGGAAAGAAACGGTTTTACCACAAGGAGTTCAGAAGAACCGACACAAAGATATGATTTTCAAGAAACTCAAACGTCGTGGAAGACCCCCGAAAATGGATTCAAGGGCGTTGGCAAACGTGATCAAAATGAGAACGGTGAAGCTTATAAAAGTTAAGAAAAACGGGAACCGGTTGAAGGCTAACGATGTCAAAAGGGTACCCAAAATTCAAAAGATACGAAAAGAAGACGGTGTATTGGAGGTCAGCGGTGAGAACCCACAAAACGTTCAAAAGTTTGAAGAAAATAGCGAACAGACGATGGCTGAAGGAAAAAGGATTATTGGTAAACCAATGAAAAGGCTCGAATGCAAGCAGTTAGTGAGAGATAAAATAGTCGATATACTTTTGAACGCCGGCTGGATAATCGATCGTAGACCGAGGCAAGAAAGAGCGTATAAAGATGCAGTTTATATCGAACCAAGTGGGAGATCACATTGGTCAATCACCCGAGCTTATCTTATGCTTAAAAAGAAAATCGAAGACGGTGATGCCGATAGTAACGAAGTCTCGGCATACATTCCGATATCCGAGGAAGAAATAAGTATGCTATTCAGGTTTGTTGATAAGGTACACGGCTATAAGAAGAAGAAAAACAGAAAACCGAACGATGTAAATAAGTCCGGAATGGTCACGAAACGAAAGAAGAAAGATGGTACGAATACAAAAGACGGCTCGAAAAGGAAAAGGATTCGGAATTCCGCTGCAAGATCGGCTAATAAATCGTTAAAGAATCCAAACCGCAAAAAGGGTATCGTCACTGAGAGCAGAAAGCCACGCCTTTTAGCTCGTAGTTCAGAAAAGGTGTCGAAACAAGATGACGATGGTTGTTTGGTGTACAGTGGGAAGCGGAATCTTCTTTCTTGGATGGTTGATCTTGGGGTTATTTTGGCGGGTTCGAAGGTGCAATATGGGAAAACCCGAAGGCAGAAAAGGTCGTCCGAAGGGATAATTACTAGTGACGGGATTCGTTGCAGTTGCTGTAACGAGATTATGGGTATTTCAAGATTTGTAACCCATGCTGGAGGGAAACTGAATCAGCCGTTCGATAACGTGTATTTGGAATCCGGAACGTCTCTTCTGAAGTGCATGATGGATTCATGGAGGAAAGAAGAGGAGTCGAATACCATCGGATTTAATCGTGTTGATATTAAAGGAGACGATCCCAATGATGATACGTGCAACATTTGTGGAGATGGTGGAAACTTGATTTGTTGTGATGGCTGCCCTTCGACATTTCATCAGAACTGCCTCGATATCCAAGTAATGACGGTCCCTTCTTTGATCTTTTGAACTTTCGTACTATTCTTACTGTACGATGTAGTTTTTTCTTGGTATATATTGCTTATGATCTTATCGACTTGTCACGAGTATATGCATGAATAGTATAGATTTAATTAATGCCATTCTTTGTTTAATGTACGAAAGGAAGCCCTTTTTGCATTTTTTTTACCCCGCTCTAGAGGGTTAGAATTTATAGATTTTTGTTTCTTGGGTATTCTTTTGGAACATAAATTTGAAAACCACATGAAGGTATCACTTGTCCGGTTTTAGGGTTGATATGTTTTGTGTGGGGTAGTAAAGAAACACAAATGAATAAATTGGAAGTTGCAGAGATGAGTACGTTGATATGGACGTATGGCTGAACCATGCCATATAGGATTTTCAAACGAAGTTTTCTGTTCAGAACTAGGGGTTGCACCTATCAAAGATGAATTGAGAGAGAGGGTAGATTGAGGTGGTTTGGGCAGGTTCTTAGGTGACGGTTTTACAACACTAATAAGGATAGCGGAGAGTGTGACAGTTGGAGAGGCGAGGAGGGGTAGGCCTAGAAGAATGTGGGATGACCAACTGAGGATGGAAACGGCAACTTTAGGCATTTCCAAGGACATGATCTTGGATAGGGATTCTTGGAGGCATAGGACTAGAGTCAGGGTCGTCTATTAGCATGTTAAATCTTGATTTTTTGAACAGGCCCCGACATTTTGGGGCCCGAATTTACATAGCGCGACATGTGAACCCAACTCAATAAAGACCTATCTAATTTCTTTCAAAATCAAAAGCTGCTATTTAATTTTAGAATTTGCCGATCAAAAACAAAAACGACTCTTTGATATTCTTCTCACTTTGTCATTTTAAACATTTTTGTTGCTTTTTTGTAAGATTTTTAATATGATATGAAATTTTTTATTTTATTTTATTTATTACTCATTTCATACGATCTATAGTTTTAGTACGCATGTAACAGGGCCTCCAAAAAGATTACGACGTCCCTGACTAGAGTGACCGACTTTTAGTGGGGTCTGGTAGACGATGGCGACAAGGCATCAAGAGGAGGGTAAAAAGTAGGCAAATAAGGACTTCTTGTGTGGGATAACCAGGACTGATACTTTTTGCTTGACTTTCTTACCGGTCTTTGGGGTTGTTTGGTTGGTTTTTCATTAAGTCTTGCTGTCTTTATAGATTGGGAATGTTTTTGTTTGGGAGGGTTTTTTTCATAGATGGAAGTAGCGTGTTTTTTAATTGGGAGGGTCAAGTTTGGAAAAAACTTGGCTTTCTGCATAAAGTTTCCCCTTAGAAGCTTATTGAATAAGTCACTTTCTATATCATTAAGCCACTACCAAACAGTCATATATAGCTGATGCCCATTAAGTTCATTAAGCTGCTAACATAGGCCCTTACATGTTTAAGCTGCTATATACATTAGTTTATACTTGTATTACGTGTTTTACCTGATTACATTGTCTCCTTGCACCCCATTGGATCGTTCTACTCGTTATATTTCCCAGCTACGTGTTATATTACCTATCTTATTGCCTGCGGAAACAACCTCCCGATCCTAGTGGTGGAGGTAAGTTATGCCTACATCCTACCCTCCTAGACCCTACTTTCGAGTGCAATATACCGAGTTCGTTTGGTTTGGTTTACATAAGAGCTTCTTGAGCTGTTAGTTGATAATTTATTTTTCTTTAATGTTGTAATTTGTTATTCCATCTGGCTGAATTACTTACGCGGTTCATGTTTATTGTAGAATTTTCCTTTCGGGGATTGGAACTGCATCTACTGTTCTTGCAAATTCTGTGGAGTGGTTTCCGTTAGTGCCCCTCAATTGGATGACTCTTCTGATGAACTTATTTCTGAAATGCTCTCGTGCGGTTTGTGTGAGGATAAATGTGCGTCATCCCTATATAATCATTAGCTACTAAAAAACACGTCTGTTTGTCTTGTTTCTTTCTTGACTTTCTTTGTAATTCGGTGGATCTTGCTAACAAGTTTTTGCATGCAACAGTCCATCAATCGTGCTTACAAGAAGCGGAAGCGGTAAATGTAGAGTCCAGCGGACTATCTTTCTGCGGAAGGAAATGCCAGGAGGTAACAATTATTGTTGAATGAAAAACAGCGGTATTTTGTTTGAAAATTCCAAAAGGAGGAACACACCGCCTAACTCAAATTTTCTTTTAGGATATATATATATATATATATATATATATGCATGTGTATACATAAAGATATAGGGGCAGGTTCAAATGAGAACCGTAAATATTTTGAGAACCTGGGAACCAACTATTCATGCTTTATTCATTATGAATGTCATGATAGATTAGGGGTGTGTAGTTTCTACACCTTGGTTATGTTCTCTTGTATTGTCGTCTATTTATATTGCTCTTTACTTGTACCTCTTTTCTCAAAATTTAGCATATTTGTCTTTCTCTATTTCTTTTCCTATTTGTATTGCTATTCTTATTCGTATCTAACTTTTTCAATGTTTAGTGTATATGTTTTTTCTACCTTCCTCACATTTTGCACTAGCTGTGGGTCTTCATTGAAAGAATCGCTCTACTCTTCAGGGTAGAGGTCAACCGCTCTACTCTTCAGGGTAGAGGTCAGGTCTGTGTACATCTTACCCTGCCCAGATCCCACCTCCGGATGGGATTTACTGGTCTCGTTTGGTTTTTTTTGATGAATATCGTGATAGATATTCATGATGAATATCCATTATTTTCCCGACTGTTGAGGGTTATTCATCATGAATAATATATGAAATAGTTGGTTCCCAGGTTTTCAAAATATTTATGGTTCTCATTTGAGCTTTCCTCCAAAGATATGTATAGAGTTGGTTTCTAGTAAGAATAGTAGTTATCGTGAGAAGGGTAAGAAGGGATCTCCACCCTTGGATCAATCCTAATTGAAGACCAATTGAAAATGTTCTTCTAACCTAATTCATGGGTTATTTTGGGACTTAATTTGAACCATTAAATCAACATTAATTAAAAGTGATCAAGGGTCCAAATCCCTAACTCATCTTCTCACACGATCCTTCGTGTGTATATATGTATATATATATATATATATACACACGAAGGATCGTGTGAGAAGATGAGTTAAGGTAAGAAGGGAATTGGACTCTTGATAACTTTTAATCTCAAACCCACCCATGAATCGTGCTTGATACGGGGATTGATCTGGTGCATCTCGGTGCACCCCATCCAAATGTGCATCCAAGGGTGGAGATCCCTTCTTACCTATCTCACCATAACTTTCATTCTTACCTGGAACCCAACCCTATATATATATATGTATATATATGCACATATCATTATGTTAGCCTTTATTATTCTATAATCCCACTTGTGATTCTGATTTTTTCTTTTTTTAATAGATCTTTGAGCGACTGCAGACGTATCTTGGGGTGAAGGTTGAACTCGAAGACGGATTTTCATGGACTCTACTCCAGCGTTCTGATGTCGGCCAAGATTTCAGCGTTCACGACACCCAATTGAAGGTTGAATGCAATTCCAAATTGGCTGTTGCATTCTCTGTTATGGATGAATGTTTTGTGCCAATTGTTGACGAAAGAAGTGGAACCAGTATAATCCGTAATGTTGTATACAACTGTGGGTAAGCTTCTAACCATTACATTTTGCTTCAATGTTCGTTCGGCAGCTGACCATTTAAGTCATCGTTATCATCCCAAAAATTCCTCAACTTATAAACCTTTTTAGTTTCTTGTGCGATAAACACAACCTTTTTCTTTAGACAAAAATAACTAATTCAAAGGCCCGCAAAGTCGTCTGATATGTTTTTAGCCGAATTCCACCGTTTCAAGGGATTTTTTTTAAGTATTTTTGTTGATTTTGAGGGACTTTTTCGGTTTCTGGTTGATTTCCCCAAAGTTTAGTGTGTGCATCTTTCATACCCCAAAAATATTTCTAATTGTGAAAATTGGTTGAGCGGGTGCACGGGACCCGTTGGGGCGTTCATAGGTCCGCCCCTGCATACAACTAGTCCATTTCAGTCTAGTTCTGTCCCGCCAACCGTACCAATTGCACCCTACTGGAACTTTATATATATATAGGGGAGGGATCAAATGCAAACCAAGTCATTTGTACAAACCGTAGAAACTTTCAATTTCATTGTTTAATTTAATGAAATTCTTTCATGATGAAATTTTTCATAATTCTTTTCTTGATGGAATTGTTTCATATATTTTTGTTTCTATGCAAAAATGAAATTATTTCATGTATTTCTAATTTTGATGAAATTTGTTTTCTAAAATTAATATAATGAAGATGATAATGTCCATAATCAACTCCCTCCACAATAAAAATGACTAATCAACCCACATAATTAAGAGAAGGTGGGGGAAAAAAAGAAAAATTAAGATTGGTTGAATGAGGTTTGTGCAAATGGTTTTGTTTGCAAAGTAAATCGCCAAAGGTCGTTGACTCTGGTTACAAAATTTTCTACCTTTGATATTGTTACCGAAAGGTAATAAGGACAAATTCTCCCTGCTTCCGTATCCAATTGAAATGTCACATTGATACTAGTGGTAGCCGTTTGCTTGCTTTCCGATCTTGTCACTATAAGAAAGATATACGCACTATCTTTTTACGATATCTTGTTGGAAACTTGTTGTCAGCTCAAACTTCAGGCGTCTGGATTATGCGGGCTTCTTAACGGCTATTTTGGAGAAGGACGATGAATTGATCACAGCAGCATCCATACGGTCACTTTCTCTAACTTTTTCTTTTTGAAGTATATAATATTTATATGCGATAATACACACACACACTCTTCACCTTTGTTGAGGTTCGAGCCCTTGACCTCCTGGAAAGCTGCGCTCTACCGGTAACCTGGGTACCACTGGGCCAATGACTCTTTGGTTTCTTTAACTTCCTTCATGTTAAAATGTTGGACGGAGGAGTCTTTTGAAGCAACCTCACAATTTTTTGTATTATGCATGACAGGATACATGGGTATCGGTTAGCGGAAATGCCTTTCATTGGAACCCGTCACATGTATCGGCGTCAAGGGATGTGTCGTCGCCTTCTCGATGCAATTGAATCCGTATGTTCGATACCTTCTATTTGTAAACTTAATTGCTCTTTGTTCCGTCTGAGTTGGAGCAAATTTGGTTCTTTAAGGATGTGTTTGGTACGGTACATGATAGGAACACAAAATTGTTGTCTCACGTTTGGCGTGACATTAGACTGGGACACGGTAGGACTGAGTGGAACAAAAATGTATTCTTTTTCTAGTCCCACCAAGGTAGGTGGAACAAAAACAAGGGAGACGGACAAGATTGGCTAATTACTAAACTACCCTTGTCAAATTAAGACCCTAAAACCTTGCACAATTCTTTCGCTCGCCTCCTACACGATAGGACTGAGTTGAACAAAAATTTACTTTTTTCTAGTCCCACCAAGGTAGATGGAACAAAAATTAGGGAGACAGACAAGATTGGTTAATTACTAAACTACCCATGTCAAAGTAAAACCCTGAAACCTTGCACAATTCTTTCACCCGCTTACATAACCCTCGCCCGTGCATTTTTGTATGCTTACCGAACACACTCTAATGCGTTTGGTATGCAGGACAAGACAGAACAAAAACTAGTTTTTGTCCCATGTTGCGACATTAGTCCATGGCAGGATAGGGCTAAGTGGGACAAAAATGCGTTTTTTTTGTCCCACCAAAATAGGTGGAAATGTGACAAGATTGATAAATTACTAAACTGCCCTGCATTTTTGTCCGAGCAGAATAGGTGGAACAAAAATCAGGGAGATGTGACAAGATTGATAAATTACTAAACTACCCATGTCAAATTAAAACCCTAAAACTTTCGACAATTCTTTCACCCGCCTGCCTCACTCTCGTCCGTCCTATACTGTCTGCGTACTAAACACACCCTAACGATTATTAAGTAGTAGTTTGTATTAAAGTGTTAAATGATGACGATATTTTCAGACTCTTTCTTCTATTGGCGTGGAAGAGTTGATCATTCCCGCCATCCCTGAACTGCTGCAAACATGGACCAAGGTGTTCGGTTTCATGCCCCTTGAAGAATCAAAGCGGCAAGCAATGAAGTCCATGAACATGCTCGTGTTTCCCGGTGTAAATATGCTTCAAAAACCTCTTCTTCAGAATCCGTTGGCCGATAGGAGTCCTACCCCATCTGCAGGTACTCATGAACACTCGTCTTTTGTTTGCTTATCCTTTATATTTGCATCGTTTTGTTACTGTGACTTTGGGTCCTAAACCCTAAATCCTGAACCCTAAGGGCCCGTGGTATTCATAAATTGTTTCGAATAAAAAACAATATGGATATGGTGCTAAGCACATGAATCGCTACAATAAAATTGGCTTTATAGGACGTCAAATATGTCTATTGTTCTTATGTTCTAATAGACGGTTTATAGGATTCAAGTTTATAGGACCAAACAATTGCATGTCCTATGTAAAGTGTTACAATAAATTGATAAAGACACTTTTGGGCGTTTTAACATGTTATGTTGGACACTATCTATTAAGTGTCCTATTAGCGTTTTTATAGGAGGACAACCGTTTTTTGAGAAGTGTTTTAAGAAGACTATCTTTTTGTAGGATACATGTTTTTATAAGAAACTTTTCAAATAATGTCATATAGGACATTTTATTTCAAGAGTGTAGTAAAAAACTTGTTAGGATGCCCAAAAACGTTCTATCAACTAACTGCAACACCTTTACATGGGGGCACAGTTGTTTGGTCTTATAAGCTTAAGTCCTGTAAAGCAGTCTGTTAGGACATTCCTGTTTGTTAGCAACTTAATGAGCTTAATGGGACTCACTACTTATTCGATCTGCTATACATGACTATTTGGTAGTGGCATAATGATATATAAAGTGGCTTATTCAGTAAGCTTCTAGGAGGGAGTTTTATGCAGAAAGCGAAGTTAAAAGTTAAAAAACACGCTCCTTCCATCTATGAAAAGACCTCCCTACCAAAACCTTCCCGATCTATACATACAGATTAATCTATAGAGACAACTTTATTAATTAATGAAAAACCAACCAATCAGCTTTATCATATTTGGGTGTCTTATAAAACCGATTTTGTTGTAGTGAATACAACAAACTTTTGATTATGTAATCTGGTTCCAACTCTGTAGCGTCTGATGACAAAGATGCGGAATGTACCTCCAAACCGACCGACAACCACTCAGATGCATCCGAGGTTGTGAAAGATGAAACCGGAGAAGCTACCGTCTTAATGGACGTTTGTAGCTGTCCAGACCCGAATAATAAGACCCTCTCTCAATTCGAACCCGCAATGTCAAATGCAATCAATTGTAATCAAAGGCCTGCTGATGCAGCCGAAGTTGGGAAAGATGATATCAATAATGAACGAACCGAAGAACCGACGGTATTAACGGATGGTTGCGGCCGTCACAAGGAGGCTGCAGCCGGGATCCCGAAAGATGCCTTGGATCATGAAACACTAGAAGAAACTACGGGCTTATCGGGTGGTTGCAGCTGTCCGAAAGAGGATGTTTCACACCTCGAGAACGACAATGGCCTGTGTGACTTGAATCTTCCGGTAAAGAACGATAGATGTCGGGTTCCAGAGACTACGGGCCCGATATCATCTGAAGCAAAGTCTACGGATGTTCGAGCTTCTGGTGATTCTGCGGCTGATGTGACTCATGGGCTGTACAGATCACCAAAACCAGAGTCAGATGTCGAGAATGAAGGTATTTCCGGGGCCGAAGCATCTCCCACGACTTCTAAATTGGCTCCGAAGAATGCGTTTGACTTGAATCTTCACCCGGCTGCAGTTGACACCGATACACATATTGTTGGTGACGATTCTCTCGCGAACGAGCCCTGCAGAACGTCGTTTGAGCTATCGGAAACGAGGTCTCGGGTCGAGCACGGTGATTCCAAACCGTGTGATACGCAACCTCTCATCATGCTTTGACTCGGTTTCGCGAACCAAAGGTGAGATAATATTTGTAGGTGGGGAAGTCCAAATGAGAATCATAGACATTTTGAGAACCATAGAACCAACTGTTTTGTATATTTTTCATAGTGAATAATACTAAATATTCATGAATATTATTCATTTTTAGTATCATGCAATTTTTATTATTCATAATGAATATACATTATATTCATTAGGAAGAATACATGATATTCATGAATATTTAAGGCTATTCATTATGAATAATACATGAATAATTGGTTCTCAGGGTTCTCAAAATATTTATTGTTTCTCATTTGAGCCTTGCCCCAATTGATGTGTTATTCCATCCGTTAACTTGCGATCACGCTTCTCTGATTGCAGGTTGGTTTATGGCCGTTGGATTGGAGTCGGGTACGGGATGAAATGATGATGATGATGATGATGATGATGCATTTGGTTGCATGTTAATAAGAATCAGCCACTGCCTTTGAGATGATTCAGACAGGCTTTTTGTAGATTTTAGGTTTTGTAAATTAATCTTTTATTTAAAGGGTTTGTAGGTGAAATCTTTAGATTAGTTGCTTCTAAGAACATCATAAAAAGCTTGTAGAAGTTGTTGCCTTTTTCAATTTGCCTGCCTGAAAACAATATGATATGATATATAGTCCTTAGATTTTTCTATGTTTTTATTAAGTATTTATATACGGCAAATACCTATGCAACTGTTTACTGTTTGGGACTCGCAACTTATTCGGTCAGTTATACATGACTCTTTGGATGTGACTTGATATAGGGTGGTAAACGAGTCAACTTGCGTAACAAGTTCTTCGAGCTTGTTGTTTTATCAGGTTCAAAGTCGAATAAAGCATAGCGCAAAGTTGAATAATTTTTCAATGTTCGACTCAAACTCGATGCTCATTTAGCAAATTTGAGTTGCAAATTATACCTAAAATTCCAGATTTATAAGTTTCTTTGTGGGCTCAAACTGGAGATCAATTAACTCGTTTATAGGCTGACGTTCGACAATTTGTAGATTTTGATTATATGAATTATGAGCATATGAATGTGTTTGACACAAAAAAGATGTATGCTCAAATGACTCGGCTTGGCTCGATTTAACTCGAAAAATTTAATCAAGCCTTTGAATGAACCAAGTCGAACAGTGGTGTTACTCTTAACTTAAATGAGCTTTATTTTGTGTTCGAGATCGACCAGGGGCTCGAGTAGATCATCAAAAGCTCGAAATCATTTTTATGAATGAGCCATGCCTGTCTTAATATTTCGTTTTTATTTTGTCAATCTAAAATAAACGTTTTACATGAATCATAATAAATAGTTCAGTTGGCAAAAGGGCATAACGACTTTACTTAAATACACAAATGGTTCGCATTCAGATTCTGTGAGAGACAGCCTTGAACCCCTTCTGTTAGCCGCAATCACTACGTCAACTCTGAAATGCTTCCTTACATATGATTTCTAAGGGATAGGTTCCATGTGGGTAGGGGCAGATGGGCCCCCATTATATTTTTTTTACCTAGGTTAAAAACAATTTTTTGTAAACTTTCTATCATAGTTTCCCCAGAAATTTTCCGCCAATGTCCCCAACAACCGAAAAAACGAAAGAAAGTATGTTGAAATCAACCAAAAACCTTTCAAACCCCTTGAAACCAGGGACAGACTTGTGGTGTTGAATACGGTGAAATGTGCCACCGTATTATTTCTCCGACGAAGGGTAAAAAATTTTAAGTTCATGAAAGGTGCAATCGTATCGTTTTGGAAGATGCTACCGTATTATTTTGGAAACTTCAAGAAGGTGCAACCATGCCTCACAATCAACCAAAAAAACGAAAAAAAACTATCGAAATCGTTCGAAAAAATCTATCGAAATCGATAAAAAAAACTTAAAAATCCCACAAAATCAAACTAGCAACTTTAAAAATCCCTCGAAATTGTGGATTTAGGCTAAAAACACATCAGACAATATTGAATGTTGGTAAAAAAATGAAAACACGTAGATAAAAACCGTGCTTTTTGTAATTATTTTTTGTCTGTATTATATGGTGCCACCGTATTAAATTTTTTTTGGGTCCGTCCCTGCTCGAAACCATGGAATTCATGTAAAAACACATCGGACGACTTTGCAAACCTTTAATCTACCTTAAACGTACACTCACTAGGCAAAATTTCTGAATCCTCCACTGCATGTGGGACGAGACGAGATTACTGATAATCAACCTTTTGCTCAAATAATACATCAAAGAGACTATTTTCGTGTCTGTGGTTTATAACTATTTTCGTCTCTGATCTTTAAAAATTGTTTTTTTGGTCTTTGTGGTTTGCAACTCCTTTCGCTTTTAGTCCCTGAGAATATTAGTTTTAAGAACGAAAATGGAAAGAAATTGCAAACCACAATGACCAAAAACACAACTTTAAAAGTCTAGGACGAAAATGGTTATAAACAACAAATCACAAGAACGAAAATCGTAGTTTACTCTAAATAAAATTAACAAAAAACATTGATACCAAGCAGCCCAAATTGAGCCCAACCCAAATTGGGCCACATACCGGACCAACTTTTAAACCGGCCCAATAATTAATCAAAAAGCCCAGCCGGTCCACTTGATTCATATGTATATAAAGGCCTTTGCATTCTTCAACTGGGACTAGGGTTTACATTTTCTCGCCGATTACAGGTTTCCGGAGCACCAGCCGCCAAGACCTGCAACTCTAACTGCAATCATGGTGAGCTCTAAATCCTTCTCAATCTCTCAAATCTCTCAATCTCTACATATCTATCGCTATATGATTGTATCTATTGTTGATTGTGTTTTTCGTTTTGTGGTGTTGTGATGTGAAAAATTATGCAGTCGCTGGTAGCAAATGAAGATTTTCAGCATATTCTTCGTGTACAGAACACGAATGTTGATGGAAAGCAGAAAATTATGTTTGCTATGACCTCTATTAAGGGTATTGGTCGTCGTTTTGCCAACATCGTCTGCAAAAAGGCTGATGTCGACATGAACAAGAGGTAATTTATCGTTTTGTAGCTTATGTTTTGTTGAGATCTGGTTGTGTAGTTTTTTTTTATCATTTGTATGTTTGATCTAGTGTTTTGAAAACTTCGAAGAAGTGTTCCTTGAAATCTTAATCCTGTTGCGATTAGGTTATATGTTTGTGGTTTTGTGTCGTATTTTAGCTCTTATTTGCAAGTGTTGGCACTTGACACTGATATTAAGGCTAATTCAATTACCTGAGAAAGATATGAAAGTTTCTGATCTCAGTTGTGAAAATATCTGACCCTATTAGTTTTTCTACAATAGATTGATTTCTGTATGTATATATATAAATATGTATGTGTATACATATGTACTTGTGTGTGGGTGTTTTGAACATTACTGTGGAATTTTTTTTAATTCATGTAAATTTATAAAACTAAAAAGGAAAGAAAAACCATTTTTATCAACTATATTGAGCTTATAAGAAAATCATATCAAGAGTGAAAGCCTGGGATTAAATCTCTTGAGTCTCTACTCCTACTTTCTTCAATCTTCAAAGAATTTATGGTCGAACCTGTGTACGAGAACTAGAGTGAGGATTTACCAATTTAGTGTTATAGTTTTTAAGTTTTCTTGTAATGTTTATATAAGTCTTCAAGTGTCATAAATTATTATTTATCATCCCAATTTATGTGTTTAAAAGGTTACAAAATTGTCTTACAAACCATGTGATAACGCTCCATAATGTGCCATAACGAAGCCACAGTGAGTTATTTAGAACCATGATATTCTGTTATCTCCGGATTCTGCAGTCTTATTTTTGGATTCATTCTTGAATTACTTTTAATACATCTGTAGCTCTTCAACCTTGATTGCTTCCCCTGAATGAATGTATCAATGTTTTCAATATAACTATAGTACTTGATGTATACTTTTAGACGATTGCTGAGATTTTGAAATTGACATATTCATGTGGTATTAATATATTATATTTCCATACTATTATTTTACTATTGATCTTTTAGCAGCTTTAATTTGTGGTTATCATAGTGGTTCTATATGTTTTGATGTTTATAAGATCATCGATTGAATTTTGTTTTAAAGCTTGTGGATTTTGTTCAATTGATGTGGTTGATAACCGTGTTCTTTGAAATTTAACATGTAACTTTTCTACAACGAGCGATCTTCAGTTTATTTGAATTGTGGCATAATCTTTTTGCAATTCATATATGCAGGGCTGGAGAACTTTCCAATGCCGAGATTGACAATCTGATGACAATTGTGGCAAACCCACGCCAGTTCAAGATCCCAGACTGGTTTTTGAACAGGAAGAAAGATTACAAGGATGGCAAGTACTCCCAGGTCACATCAAATGCCCTCGACATGAAGTTGAGAGATGACCTTGAGCGTTTGAAGAAAATCAGGTTGGTCTTGTTTCCGTTAATTGGCAGAAAGCTTCTTTTTTTCAACTGTTTATAGTTTTATGGATGCAATTGGTATACGGGTTAGGACGAGATATGTTAGAAGAAAAGCTTGTTGATGGGATGAGACCTAGTGGAACAAAAATAGTTCAAGATTAGTAAATTACTAAACTACCCCTCTTCACCTTATTGGAATAGGACATTTGGCTATGTCAAAAATGTATTTTTCTGTCTTACCTTGACGTGGAACCAAAATTAGGGAGATAGACAAGGTTAGTAAAATTACTAAACTACCCGTGTCAAAATAAAACGCAAGTGCTTTTCACATTCTTTCACCATCCTGCTTTTAGGAGCTGTAAGTCCTGTATGGTAAAGATGTGTGTGGATTAATCTATCTTGATAGATTTGGAAAGTTTTTGTTTGGAAGGGTTTTTTCATATAGATGAGGGGCATGTTTTTTAATTAGGAGGGGCATGTTTGGAAAAAAAACATGGTTTTATGCATAAAGCTCCCTCTTAGAATAGAAGGCTTAATAGGCTTACTGAATAAGCCACTTTCTATATCATTAAACCACTACCAAAAAGTCATGCATAGCTAACCGAATAAGCAGTGAGTTCCATTAAGCTCATTAAGTTGCTGAACACTCCCTAACGGTAAAGATTACCATGTAAGTTAAACAACGGCTGCCAAGCCCATCTTCTCTTCCATGATTTCAAAGAGTTTTTATTGTGATATGTGTCTTACCGTAAGCATGGCTTTTTTGACAGGAACCATCGTGGTCTTCGTCATTACTGGGGTCTGCGTGTGCGTGGGCAGCACACCAAAACCACTGGGCGCAGAGGTAAGACCGTTGGTGTGTCCAAGAAGAGATAGATTCCGAAACGAAAATTACATTCTGGTTTTAGACATTTATCTAAAAGATCTCTTATCAATTTTGAATGTTTTGGTTTATGCTGTGTTATGTCATGGTAATAGTTGTACTTTCTTATGGTTGATCTTTGCAAGTATGTGTTTTTTGGGATCTTTTATGAGGAATTGACTTTCACTTTAGATGTTTCGTGAATTTTGCATTGTGCTTTTCTTTTCCCGTTGTTTGTTTGCTTGTTTTTAACGTTTAATTTGTAACGAGGGGTTCAAATAGCGTTTGGAGGGGTTCATGTCGATGACACCATTCTATGTCCCGTACTTACCCCAACCTTCCTTAACAACTTAAGGGATTGTTTGTTTACCTTATAATGGTTTCATTAAGAGGCAACATCTAAATCACTAAGAGGTGAATCTTGTTTGGCAAAAAAATGTACATCTCTTAATGGTTCTAAAACAACGATTTTGTATCTTGTCTCTTCCTTAATCATTTAGCGCCTTAATTTCATTCTGAACAATTACTAAACACTTAATCATTTAGCGCCTTAATTTCATTCTGAACAATTACTAAACAGTCATATTTCATCTTGCACTATATCGTAATCGTCTTTTATTTATTTTCATCACTTAACTATTATGCATCAAATCATTTAGCAATTGTTAAATAGCCCTCAAGTGTTTTTGGATGATTTTGATGTTTAAGATTGATGGCTTTTTGGAATATAGTTAATTTTGTTGGATTATGCATTCATTGTTACCGGTCATGATGTCTTCAAATCATTCAGCAACTATCAAATAGCGTTCACGTGATTTTGGATGATTTCGATGTTTAAGATTGATGGCTTTTTGTAATATAGTTAATTTTGTTAGATTATGCATTCATTGTTGCCGGTCATGATATCATATATATGATTACATGGCCAGTAGGTGTGTTTAATCATATATGATTAAACGTCTATGTATTGTCAATATAACATGTGTTTAATCATATATGATTAAACACTTCTCGCATTCTTGCAAAATGTTTAGCTTTTCGTTTGAACCTGTCCCTAATGACAAACTTATATAATTCTATACCATATGAATATTTTCCAACATTTTATGTGCAAATCCAGGGTTCAGTATTTAAATATACACACTTCTAATTAAAAAAATTTGCAACTTTTATAGGCATAGCCCTAAAATCATCAATGTGTCCTTCCAGGGCTTTCCGGTGTCGATATTTTATCCGGCACCGAATTTAGATTCCGGCGAGTTTCTGGTGAGACTTGCCTTTTTATTCAGAAAACCATCAACATATTATACATTAATCCTACTTATGCTTCTTTTCTTTATCTACACGATTTCGATTTCTATCGATTCACTTCTGTTGGTTTATCTTCGCCGCCACATCTATCGCCGAAGCTACGCCACCAGGGGTTGTCGTTTGGTTCGGTTTGTTACGTATCTCGGCCTCTATCACCCCTTCTGCATCCACCCTCGTCACCGGCTTGTCTTCCGGCAGCAATTTTGTCGCATCCTGCATGCATCGATCGTCAAAGATCAGACCAAAATGCTCGAAAGCTGAAACCAACATCGAATTATAAATTCATAACTACGTGAATTTTGTTTAAAATGCACAACAACAGGATTTATAAAACGCCCCAAATCTCTAAGTGTCATAATACACGGCTTTATAGAACCAAACATATATGTTTCATATGTAACAACGTTGCAACGGATTTTTAGGACGCTTTTAATAGGTTTTGTAACACTTTTAAAAGAAAGTGTCATATTAGGTTTTTATAGGACGCTTTTGAGAAGCGTTATATAAACACATTGTTTTATGGAACGTTTGTGTTTATACAATATTTTTCCAAATAATGTTTTTCCTAAAAAAAAACGTGTTATAAACCTATTGCAACAACTCTTACATATGCTTATGTTTGATTCTATAAATATAAGTCCTATAAAGGATCGTTTAAAGATTTGTGGCGTCCTATAAACCTGATTTTTTTTTAATCAAAGAACACTTGCCGCCAAGACATCTCCGAGCTTAGTTTTGTTCTCCAGCGGTGGGGTTCGAGCATTTTGGGCTGCAGCGGACTGAGCCCTTGCAGCTACACCTCCGGGAACAGCCTCCATGCGGCCGGTTGCTCGGACTTCAGCCGCCTGTATTGCCGCCGCATCACTCTGGTCTACCAATTTGTCACCTGCGGACACGACAGTGGCCTCCAATGCTTCTCCTACTGTAACGGCGTCGCCGCCCAATTTCGCCGGAGCCGGAGAAGAAGCCAAGTTGCTTCGCACATACTGTCCCACCACCTGTTAGATTTTGCAATTCCTTTAAGCAAAACACACACACACATATGTGTATATATTTATATAGATATATATATATATATATAGAAAGAGAGTGTGTGTCAGATTCATACGAGAACGGCAACCAAATAAAAGAACATGAAAATCGTCGAATCACACATGATTTTACATTAGAATCACATGTGATTTTACACTAAAACGACGTGTAAAAATCACATCTTATTCACGCGACTTTGGCTGCGAACTGAGGTCGACTAGGTCACCCATTCATCCTTGCGTTTATCGTGTTCCGTAATAGCATGTAAAATAACATGTGATTTGACCGTTTTCTTATTCTTTTATTTTGACTTTGTTTTCGTTTGATTCTCCTCTAAACAAATATATACATACATATATATATACATAAGACTGTAATCAAATAAGAACCAATTTTTTTTTACAAATTCGTAAGTACGAATATAAAAATAATTTTTTACATGATTCTTAATTTGTTCTATTAATTAAAAGCTATGATTAATTTAAGGTATTGTTTCATATATGTTTGTGTTTACATTATGAAAAAAAAATGTGTGAAATTTTCTTTTCATGAATACATTGAAATAAAAATACATGTTAAAAGATTTTACATTATAAAACAAATATATGTAAAACTATCACATTATGAAAACAAATAAGTATGAAACAATGCCTTGAATACTAATATTTAATGAAAAAATCAAGACTTTAGATTGATTTTCACGAGTTTATTATACCTTTTTATGGTTCTCATTCGATTTGCCTCCCCCACCACACACAGGAAGGTTAAAAGTGGTCAAGAGTCCATATGGCTTCTTACCTTCTTACTTTTAACTTAATTTTTTTCTTACACGATAATTTGTCTATATATATATTTGTGTGTATATATATGTGTGTAGGGTTGGGGTCCGGTGAGAAGTGAGTTAACGTGAGAAACGTAAGAAGTAGTTATCAACCGTTGGATGCACATTAAGATGAGATGCACCGAAACACTTCCCATATCAAGCACGATTCCTGGGTGGGTTTGAGATTAAAAACGATCAAGGGTTCAAATCCACTTTTCATGCTTCTCACGTTAACTCAACTTCCTTCATCTATATATATGTGTGTGTATATATATATATATATATATATATATATATATATATATATATAGGGGTTGTTTCATTTGAAACCCTTAAAAAGGTTGCAACCCTTGCAACCCACATCTTAACCGTCGGATTCATATCTTAACCGTCGGTTACAATAGATATGGGGCCCAATATTTTTAATTAAAAAAAACAGAAAAATAAAAATAAAATAACCGTCGATCATGAATCCAACGGTTAAGATGTGGGTTGCAAGGGTTGCAACCTTTTTCATGGTTACAAAATATCCTTCCACTATATATATATATATATATATATATATATATATATAGAGGGTTGGGTTCCGGTAAGAATGAAAGTTATGGTGAAAAAAGTAAGAAAAGATCTCCACTCTTGGATCCATATAGTGATTAGATGCATGCATTGAGATATAAGAACGCACTGAGATGCATTAGATCAATCCCCATATCAAGCATGATTCATGGGGTGAGGTGAGATTAAAAGTGATAAAGAGGGTTCAAAAGGGATATATAGACGAAAGATCGTAAGTTCTGAACCCTTGACCATATTTAATATCAAACCCACCTGCTTGAAACGGGTATCAATCCGGTTCATCTCATCTCAGTGTATCTCATTCTTACATCCAAGAATGAAAATCCTTTCTTACCCTTCTCACCATAACTATTATTCTCATCGAAACCCAACCTCACATGATCATTCAATCTATATATATACCTATATATAATATAGGTGAGAAGTTGATGTTAACGTGAGAAACGTGAGAAGTTGATCTGAATCGTTGATCACTTTTAATCTCATACCCTCCAATGAATTGCGTCTTAGAAGGGAATTGACCTGGTATATCTCGATGCATCTCACGTTCATTTCTCATCCAACGGTTATCAACCACTTCTCACGTTAACCTCAACTTCTCACCGAAACCCAATCCCATATATATATGATCATAACTGAAATAGATGAACGTTACCTCTCCACCAACCGACTCGGTGACGATGCGGTGGCCGGCGTATTCGGTGTCGGAGACGGCGATGCCCTGGTTATCATAGTCGCCGACAACGCCACGGTTCTTGTTGACGTCGGCGGTGGACTGCATGACGGCGGCAGGGCCGCCTTTCTGAGTCTTTCCAAGAACCTTGGTCTCAGCCGCCTGCATGTCGGCGGCATCTTGTGGGGTGATCGGTTTGTTGGCCAACTCGCCGGAGACGTCGAAAACGTCGCCGTATTTGATGGGTTCTTCTTCTGATCGTCGTGGTTGTTCCTGACTCATTGTCGCCGGAAAAATGGAGATCGTACGGTGGTTGACCAGGTGGCACACCGGAGCTAGGGTTCTTGTATATATATATATATATATATATGTATATGTGGCAAAAACAATTAGCATGCAAATGACACGTGGAAGAGAAAGAATGTGCCACATCATCTTTGACGTACGAGGTTTAATTACCACGTGTCGTCAACCAACAACCATCGTGGCTTTTCTTTTTCCCTTTTTATTTTATCTTAATTATATAAGATACATCCACTTATTTTAATAAATCAAGATTATCTATCATGGGTTAGGTTTAGAGGAAAATCATAAAAAAATGAAAAATTGAGAAATATTATAGTAATTGTTCATCTGGACGGTATATACATATACATATAAAGTGCATGTTACAAATTACTTATGTGCATATGTGAATACCGTCCAGATGACCGGTTATTATGTTGTTCTTCAGTTTTTCATTTTTTTTTGCACATTGGAGGGGCCTTGATGTGTGATGGGGAGTGGTTATATACCGATAGCGATGGCATCTTGGTGTCGAAAACAAAGTTATCTATGTAATACGATTACTCATTTTAAGGTAGAAACCGAATTTTTTTTGGCTTCAACTCATTAATTTGTTGATCCATTTTGATTAATAATTATGTTTTTCAGTTCTTGATCAAGTTGGATCACGAGATTTGGATTTTTGGTAGAGTTGTTTATAAGTTTTTGTTAAACCGAGATGCTTCATCTTTTATTTGTCTCAACTCTTAGTTTATGTTTGACAAACTAACTGATAAACTACCTTTTTAAAACGCTACTACAAGTAGCTTTTCAATAAGCTAGTTTATGGTTATCAAAAAATGTATCAAAAAAAAGCTAGCTTATAACTTATAAGCTAACTTTTTTTTGCCAAACAAAAGACGAATCATCTGGGTTCAAGCACATGATGCTTTGTTTGAAAAATTAACGTAGATAGAAGTGAAAGAGAAAAAAGTCAAAATCCGATAATTAAAAGATAAATAAAAATCACATATTTGAAAATTAATATAATAAAGTCGAATGGTTTTGATAGGTGATGAAAAAAGATTTCTAATTCATCATTGTTCTTTTTTTTTTTCTTCAAAAAAAGCCAACCGTTGGATCGAATCATCAATCTTGTTTTCCTGTTGTACCATATTATAATTCGTAACATGATACTTATACTGCCAAACGAGCTAATTATATCCCACTCAAAGGTGGGATCTGCAGGTAATATGTAGATAGATCTGACCTCTACCCAAAAATGAGTACTAAAGTTTGTTTCTATAACGACCCCTGGCTAATGAACAGGATGTAAAATAGAGAAAAACATATATGCTAAAAAAATTGCTCGATGGATACAAAGATGAAGTAAATCAGACTTGTGTCGATAATATCATATCATATCCGAACGATAAGAAAGTGGAGCACTAACCTACCCTTTCGATCGTAATTGCCTATCAAGTCACGTCACATCACACGATATATCGATAGAATTATAACGATCGGTGTATTCATAGAGGGTCCCACACGAAGATGAAGAATAAACAAACAAAAAACCATAAGAAACACCATTTAATCATCATAATCCTCCAAAAGAGACATACACAACTCAATAGAAGATGACAATAAACATCAAACAACACAATCCATGAGTAACCATTTGTTTATCGCAGAAAAATTCAAAATAAGAACCATAAATATTTCAAAAAAACCGAACCATCCCAATGAATATATTCGAATAATCACGAATATCATGCATCATACGAGTATTATACACAATCCTGAGTATTATTCATAATGAATATGATACATCATAGGAGTATTCTTCATAATGAATATCATGCATATTCATCACGAATACCTTGTACTTTCATTACGAGTAATTTTCAATTTTTCATCGTCAATAAAGAAAGAATAGTTGGTTCTCAAGATATTTACGGTTCTCATTTGAATATGCTACTTTCGGTGCAATACAACAAAGGGGTCGACCCACGGCCAAACCGTCCACTTCGTTAGCAATTTCGGTTAAGATTTCAAATGGTGGAAGAAAACAATTGAGTACAATCAAGAATCTTTCCTTTGTAGATCCAAAAAAAGGAAAAGTAATGAAACTTCTGCCAATGTAACATAAGAATACCAACATAAAAACCAAAAGTAACCAAAACCCCATGTGCAGCAGGCTTGCCAAGAACTCAAAAGTTAGGCAGGTTGTGGGAATCTAACAAAGTTGCCCTACATCTAATCATCACAAAAGGTTGAACAGGATAAGGAAGTCATTTTAAATCTCAAATGGTCACCTCATCAAAAAAAAAAACATTTATTTTATAGCTACCTTACAATTTTTCCTCTCAAAATAGTTGATAAATCGCAAGTTTAAATCACAAGTTAACGTTGCAAGGCACTTGTCCTTGTGGGAAGAAGTGGGCCCACAGCAAAAACCATTAATAAACCACAAAGTTGTGG
Source organism: Arctium minus (assembly GCA_954870635.1). NCBI lineage: Eukaryota > Viridiplantae > Streptophyta > Magnoliopsida > Asterales > Asteraceae > Arctium > Arctium minus. The sequence goes on along the minus strand of OX941095.1, from coordinate 68,942,370 downwards.
TATCGTATTCCCTTTCGTTTACGCACAAAAAACAAGCCAAAGTTGCAGGCAGCAAAACCGCAAGGAAGAGTGCCTTGCGGTTTTTTTAGCTACTTTGTGAGGAAAATTGTGAGGTGGCTAGAAAAGTAAGGGGGCGTTTGGTTCGCAGAATGGAATTTGATGGAATTGGAATCCATTGAAGGAATTTGACTGTTAAGAAATTGGAATGAAATTTGATGGAATTTGACCACGCGTTTGGTTGGTAAGAATTGGATGGAATTCAATTTTTTCACTTTAGGCAAGGAATGATGAATTCCTTGATTTGTGGAATTCAATGGAATTGGAAGGATTCCATCGCTTTCGTTCCGTGAACCAAACATAGGCATGAAATTTGGTCAATGGAATTGGCCATTCCAATTCCTTCCAATTCCGTGAACCAAACAACCCCTAAGGGAGCGTTTGGTTCGCATAATGTTTTTGGATGAAATTGAATTTGTCAAAGGAATTTGACTTTGAACCAATTATGTCAACCTGTTTGGTTGACATAATTGGAATGAAATCTGTTAAATGAATTGAAATTTTTCTGTTTGGTTCAAAAATTGTAGCTTTAGAATTGGAATGGAATTTTGATAAATGACCAAAATACCCTTTTTGATTATTTTAATTTTTTTCAATAAAAAATATTTTAATGAAATAGTTATTAAATAATTTAATTATTAACTAAAATTGCTTTGATTATTTTAGCACACGAATGATGACGAGAGAGAGAGGGAGAGAGAGAGAGGAGAGGAGAGAGGGAGGAGAGAGAGAGAGAGAAAGAGAGGAGAGACAGAGATAGGAGAGAGAGAGGAGAGAGAGAGAGGGAGGAGAGAGAGAGAAAGAGAAGAGAGAGAGAGAGAGAGAGGAGAGAGAGAGTTGGTGTCTGCTGATAATCAATATCATTAGGGTTTAGTTTGGGGTAAGGGGTAATTTTGGAATTATGAAAATAACAAATTCCATTCCATTGAAATACTTGGGTTTGATGATGGAATGTTAAAATCCTTTATGTATGGAATTTAATGGAATTGGAAGATTCTATTCAATTGAAAACTTTGAACCAAACAAGGGAATGAAAACTGATCAAAGGAATTCAACATTCCAATTCCACCAGATTCTGCGTACCAAACGCCCCCTAAGTGTTTTTCTAGATGTAGTTAGTTTTGATGATAAACCGTCCTATAACACTTGCTATTGAAAATATAAAAAAGTAAGTTTTGATATTAATGTGTGTAAGGAGGAAATTAGTAAATGTCCATTTAGCAATGGGGTAGGCTAAGAGTAATGCTATATACACCCCCTTTATGTAGGGGTGCATTTAGCAATATATAAGGGGGCGTTTGGTTCATTTTAAGAAATAGGAATGAAAATGAAAATGGGAATGAAGTAGAATGGGAATAGAAATGAGCATTGCATTGATGCTATTTGGTTAAACCAATATAATCAATAAAAAATTATTTTATATAATATTTTTTAATACAAATATGTGTCGTCCAACACGAAAATAAAAAATACGTTTCATTAAACATCGAGAGATGAAGGGCGTATGAGAAAAGATGACTGAGCGGGAATAAGATTTTCATTCCCCCCAATTTGGTCAGGAATGAAAATTAATGGGTTTGGGGTAATGGACTCATTATATTATGTCAAACCAAATAACATTTTTCATTCCCCTTCCCATTCCAAACCCCTCAATACCTTCAACCAAACAGCCCCTAAGAGTGCATTTGGCTAAATGCACCCCTACTTGTTAATTTCCTCCTCCGATATATCAACATGAAGAAATACCTTTTTAAATTTCCAATGTATGATTTGATTCGATTTTGATTTATACAGGGATGCACTAGCGATATATAAGAATGCATTTAGCCTACCCTGCTTGAAATCAGAGTAACATAAGTTTTTATACAGTACTTTTATTCCTCTAAATTTCTGACAGATAACCAATTTACCATTCAAGAAACACAAAAACAAGAGCCAGTTACAGATCTAAAATGCATATGATGATCAATTGAACACACAAACCACTAGATAAATGGAATCAAAAAATGGGTAAGTTTATTTGGAAAGAGCATAATGAACACTTGACAGACTCTGTAAGCATAAATGCAGCAAATACCCTCATCAGAAGTAGACAGATATGCAATCAAGATCCACATTTTGTCAAATGCATACAAATCTTGTATCATTAGTTTCTATGGTGCATAATCAAACCAGAACCTCGTAAAAGGTTGAGAACAGTGAAAACTAGTGAATCATGTGTTGTTTCATATTTTAAAACAATAATACACATAAAAAAGTTCCAAATTATGAAACAAATACATTATGAAACAAATATATGTGAAAGAATGTCTTAAATCCTAGTCTTAGATGAAAAAATATCACGTGAACAATACATTGAGATTGGGGTCCTAACATCATTCGCCCCTTAGTTTCTGTAGCATTGACTGCATATCAGCGAAGAAGTAGTAGAGCATGCGATAAAGATCAAGATTGTGTCGAATGCTTGCAGGACTCGATATATATATATATAGGGGTAGGATATTTTGCAACCCTTGAAAAGGTTGCAACCCTTGCAACCCACATCTTAACCGTCGGATTCATGATCGACGGTTACAACAGATATGGGGCCCAATATTTTTAATTAAAAAAAATAAAAATAAAAATAAAATAACCGTCGATCATGAATCCGACGGTTAAGATGTGGGTTGCAACCTTTTCAAGAGTTGCAAAATATCCTACCCCTATATATATATATATATATATAGTGGAAGGATATTTTGCAACTCTTGAAAAGGTTGCAACCCTTGCAACCCACATCTTAACCGTCGGATTCATGATCGACGGTTATTTTATTTTTATTTTTCTTTTTTTTTAATTAAAAATATTGGGCCCCATATCTGTTGTAACCGTCGATCATGAATCCGAAGGTTAAGATGTGGGTTGCAAGGGTTGCAACCTTTTCAAGGGTTGCAAAATATCCTACCCCTATATATATGTTCAATTATATCGAATGCATAGCAGCCAAGAGGAAGTAAAGCATCAAATACCGTATTATAGACCCATAAAATAACCGAAAAAACCCACAATTTGTTTAGTGAGGAAAAGGGATTTTGTGGTTAACCAATAATCAACAAGAAACTATGGGTATTCATCAAAATTTACCACAACCCATTTCAATAGGATTGTAATGTGTGTTCATATGATCAATCATCCAACCTCTATATGATTAGAAGTGGGGATACATCAATATGACTAGATTGGGATTTTCCCCTTTATGATGATTGATAATGAGCCATGATTCAATCAATGATGATAAGTTTTCCATTAGGCTGATAAACCGTTAATTACCACCTAATAAACATACAAGAATATGTGGAAACCCCATATTTACTCTCCGAGGGTAGTATTTTGTATGCATACTGGACCGGACAAGACAAGAGGGTTTTAGGGTCTGTTTTTTAACAGCTTAATGGGACTCACAGTAATTCAGCCAGCTATACATGACTGTTTGGTAGTGGCTTAATGATATAAAAAGTGGCTTATTTGGTAAGTTTCTAGGGGGAGTTTTATGTAGAAAGCTATGTTTTTTTTTCCAAACTTGTCCCTCCCAATTAGAAAACAAACTCCTTCCAGCTATGAAAAAAATCGATCAGCTATACATGACTGTTTAGTATTGGCTTAATGATATAGAAAGTGGCTTATTCGGTAAGCTTTATGCAAGAATCCAAGTTTTTCCCTAGCTTGCCCCTCCTAATTAGAAAACAAACTCATTCCATATATGAAAAAATACTTCCAAACAACCCCCCCCCCCCCCCCAATCCATACTAACACATCATTCCACTAAGTCGGCTTTATCCATTCAGATTCAATTGAAAACCAACCAAACAGCCACTTACTCTCTAGAAGCAGGGTAGCATTTGGTATGCATACTAATTGGACATGACAAGAGGGAAGTTGTCAAGTTGTTTATCTAGTGTTTGGTACGACTATTACCAGATACGGCAATACTAAACAAATTGCCTCTAAAAGTTGTTTGACGATTTTATATATCATGGAGGCCTCTTTCGCCATTCTAAATGGTAAACAATTATTAGTTTAGTTCGGTAGAACAACGATGAAACTTTCATCACAGAAGCAAATGATTGCCCCCTCCAACATAGGCCAGACGGGCAGACTGCCGAATCATAAAGCGTTAGACCTTTGCTCTAATACCGTGTAAGAATACGTAAAACCATAATAAAACCCAAAATTAATATGAAAACACTTGAAAACACCAATGGAGAGAATGAAGATTTTCAATCATAAGTAACAGAAGTTTTTTCAGAACATATATATTGACGATTAGAAGAAACATAACAAAAGAAACTAACATATAATTTAATTACTGTACAAGAACAAATTGCCCTGTTTCGTTACCTTCACCCCAAAGCTCTCCCTGATTTCCGTCCAAGTTAACCTCCTTCGGCACAACAACCACAAGCTCTCCGTCACTAAACGACGCCGTCGCAAGCTCCGGCTGCGTCGACGCCGGAAGCCGGAACCGCCACACGTCTAGCTCCAGTTCATTAACCAGATTATTACTATTATCAGCACAATTATTCACAACTCGCGTTCCGCCTAAAACGATTTTCGTAACACCTGGATAGATCTCGATTGTGTGAGCAGCGATATCGGTCCCGATGTCGTCGTCGTCAGTATCGACGACGAATTTGAGTGAATCGGAAGTTTCATGGACGGAAACGTCGGCATCGGAGTAAAACGGCAGTTCAAGGACTTTTGCGAAGATGTGTGGGAGTCGCCGGAGCTTCTTTTGCCGGCAACTAACCGCGGCGGCGTTGGATTGAGAACCGAAATCGTATCGGACGGTGATGTTTCGCCGATTGGGCACCGGATGAACCTTCATGGTTCGTTTTGAATCGAAGAAAAAAATTTAGAAATCGAAACCCTAGAACTTGAAAATTGGGGGAATTCGTTGTTGATATTGAGGAGATGCAAATTGGCGATATGGATTGTAGAAAAAATTGGGGGAATTTGATCGATGATTTGGTAACTGATGGTGGGTGTTCGTGGGATATACGTACAGAAGTGGTGTATGTATAGGTGGGTGGGTGTTTGATTCTCTACGGATTTTGAGATTTGTGTGAAATTGAGAGAAGGATATGAGGTGAGAATTGAGAAAGTGTCCTAAAATACAAAAGGTGGATAAATGTATTTTTCAAATTTACCAAATTTATAAAAAGGAAAAAGATTTTTTTTTTAAATAAAGGTTATATTAAAAGAGAGTAATAAAAATTAGAGAAATTAATTAAAATAGTCATTTTTTACTAATGATTTAACTTTTTAGGTTATGTTTAGTAAATTAGTTGATAAACTAACTTATGACTGATAAGCTAGCTGATAGCTGATAAATTAGTTGATGACTGATAAGCTAGCTGATGAAAAAATTACGTTTGACAAAAACTAGCTTATGAGCATGTAAAATTACCAAAAAAGACATTTATAAAAAAATAATGAATTGAAATATTTAAGAGTATAATTAAAACAAATTTATAGTAATATAATATATTAATTAATACGGTAGTAAATAATATAATATGTTAATTAAAAGAATTTTAAATTTATTATTATATATATAATAAATTTTGAATTTTAAACCAAATTTTAAAAACAAAATCTATATTAACTTATGATTTTAAATAACCGTTACATATAGGGGTGTACATAAAACCGTCAACCTGCGAAACCCGACCAACCCAACCCGCTCCCAACCCGTGAAACCGCAAAACCGCTAATTAGAAGGGTTGAAATTGGGTTAGGAAAACTAAACCCAACCCAAACCGCCAACCCGCCGCTATTTTTTTTATAAAATTATATATATATATATATATATATATATAATATGCATTTTATTCACAACCCAAATTAACTTTACGACTTATGGATTTTAATTTATAAATTGGATGATTGTAATTAGAGTTGTAAACGAACCGAACGTTCAGTGAACCGTTTGGCGGGAAGTTCATTTATGTTCGTTCATTTAATGAACGAACATGAACACATTTTTTTGTTCGTTTAGTTAAATAAACAAACATGAACAATGGTCTCGTTCGTTCATTTATGTTCGTGAACGTTCGTTCATTTATGTTCGTTAATGTTCGTTCATTTGCATTCGTTTATGTTTGTTTATGTTCGTTTACGTTTGTTTATTATATAAATATATTTATATATTGTGACATTAATATGTAAAATCATTAAGTAAATTGAATTTTTAGAATTCTTTTTTTATCGCTCATAAGTTTACACAGTTTTTCATTTTGTTATGTTAGTTTTTAGGAACGGAATGATGAGTATTGGTGGTTGTTTTTTGTTCATTTATGTTCGTTCGTTTATGTTCATTTAAATTTATTTATGTTCGTTCGTTTATGTTTGTTTAAGTATATTTGTGTTCGTTTGTTTATGTCTGTTTAAGTCCATTTATGTTCGTTCGTTTATGTTCGTTTAGCATCTTAACGAACTAACATAAACGAACACGAACAAACACATTTTCTTAATGAATGAACATGAACACAAAAAAATTCATTTTTTTAAGTATATAATATTTATATACGGCAAATGCAACAAATAAACTCACACACCCTCCTCACCTTTGGTGAGGTTCGAACCCCTGACCTCCTAGGAAGTCAAAGACTCTTTATACCGTTCGTGTTCGTTCGTTTGTTCGGTTAAGTTAAACGAACGAACACGAACAAGCTCTAATTGTAATAACTAATAACTTTGTTGAGAATAATTTTAGTATTATTTATTGTATTTCAATCAGCAAATTTATGTATATTACTAACCCGCCAACCCAACCCAACCCGCCATAACCCGCAAGGGTTGGGTTGGGTTGAGATTTTCCAAACCGCCATAATTGGGTTGGGTTGTAAAAACGTCCAAACCCGCCCAACCCAACCCGCGTACACCCCTAGTTACATATAATATGAAAAAAAAAATCAAATAATACCTACAAAAAAAAATAATTGATAACTAAAATATATTGATCAATATTAATTTTTTTTTGAAATAATTATCAATAATTCTAAATAATTAAAAATTAATATCAATGTATAATTAAAATTTATGTTATAATTTTCGGATAATATTTATTAATTAATAATAATAAATTTTAATAATTAATATTTATTTTTAATTAATAGTTAATATATAATAATGAATATTAATGAGAGCATAATTAGAATAATCACAAAAAACTCCCATAAGCTCCTCCAAATAGCTTATCAAAAAATTAGCTTATGTCCATCCAAACATATATCCAAAAAATAAGCTAGCTTATAAGTTATTTTATTTTTGCCAAACAATGTCTAGTTATTTCTCTTCATGTTTTACCAAAAGAGTTATAGATTCGCAAAAACTTAGGTCCGTAATTGCGGAGGTAGCTTTTTACGGGTATAAATTGTAAATTTTGAAAGTCTAGGGGTCAGGTTTCGTAATTGCGGAGTAGCTTTTTGCCAGAAAGAGGTAGAAGAAAATGTTTATTTTTTTTTGTCATTTAGTTAGGTTGTTGTGGACCTATGGACATTTTGGTAAAACCGGGAGAGAAATAACTAAGAGGTAAAACCATAGGTGAAAATTAACTATTTTAATTAATTTCCCTAAAAATTATATAGTTGGGAGGTTGATGTAGAGAGATGCAGTAATCAAAAGCAGACCCAACTTGCAGCCGAAAGAAACGAAAATATGAGAAAAAGTACTAGGAAAAGTAGACTCCAACAACTGAACAAAAGGCTTAACTAGGATTTTGGAGTGAGTGTCGTACACCAACTGTACCTAGGGATAAAATCCTTACAAGAAGCATCTTAAGATCTAATCATATACATGAACTTGGATATCGGAGAACAAAACCTTTGTAAAAAACTCAACTTGTTTCGGAAAACCAAGTTGTTATGGTGACCCCATATCAAGTATGATGTTGGTGTAATATCTGAGACCAACTATATAAAATATTGTTCGTTTTGTCCACAACTGGGCTTACGGTTTTAAAACGCGTCTAATGGAGGAGGTATCTAGTCCCTTATATGGCAACCTTTGTTCTCCATCTCAACTGATGTGAGATCATCCAATCCACTCTCCTTTGGGAACCTAACATCTTTGTTGGCACACCAATCTGGTTCATGACTCTGATACCATTTGTAACATCTTATGCCAACTATACCAGATATTATTCGCTTTATCCATACATGGACTCGCGGTTTTAAAGCGCGTTTGATAAATGAGGTATCCCGTCTCTTATAAGACAACTTTTGTTCCCCTCCCCAACTGATGTGCAATCTTATAATTGCCCAAATTGTTGCTTACCAAAACCTTAAGATTATTAACTATAAATTAATGACCATCTGACATATTTAAAAGAAAAATGATCTTTATACTCATCATAAGGCCACCGATTTAATTAAAATCTGGTTTAAAATTATATACATAAATGCCTTTAAAAAAAATTTATATACATAAATATATCACATTATATTTTTTTATTCTTACCACTATTATTAAGGGTATAATCGTCATTTAGTTAACTAATAATTATAATAATTTTAAAATTGTGTCTTTTGTGAACATTTATTTTGGAACGTATGAAGTATTGTTCTGATGGAAACGTAAGTTTACAGGGGTTGTCGAGTCCAAATGCGAGTTAAACGATATCGACTTTTAACATATAATAATTTGGTGTAAACACATGATGGCAAAAGTCTACAATGACTTTGCAAGATTACGTTTTGTGACACAAAATACTTCACATGTGAAATTGACAAATTTAGTAGTTAGTTATGTTAAAACAGTCTAAACTCCCACTAAAAACATGCGTCTGTAACGAATTATTTTTAATTAACCTTAATTTAAAATTCTCAAAATTTTGAGTTTTTTATTTTATTTTATCTGTTTTGGAGAACAATATTATGAAATAGTTGGAGCAAAACAAAAAACATAAACTCTATTTTCTTTATTTTAGTAAATTTGTTGGAAATGATCTAACTTTATCATTAAAAAAAAGAGTGAATTGTGGATTTGGTCCATGTAGTTTTGTGTTTTCTTTGACCATGATTCTTATTCTATGTTTATTGTGGATATAGTCTTTGTGGTATGCAATATTAGGGGTGCTCAAAAACCCGATCAACCCGACCAACCCAACCCAACGCGAAATAACTCAAACCGAAGCAACCCGATGTCTAATCGAGTTGTAAAATCTTTAAACCGTAGGTATTGGGTTGATATCGGGTTACTTTTATTTGAACCAAACCCAACCCGATGAACCCAATCATTTTATTTTATGGATCTAATAATGATTATTAAGTCTCTATTAATATGTAAATTAGACAATTACACTATTGCGTACCCTCTTCATTTACATATATTTTCAATCTATTATTCATCTCTATATAACTCCTTTGTATATATGTTTAATAAATGTAAATACACACACACACACACATATAGGGGAGGGATCAATTGGAAACCAGTTTTACATTGGAAACTTTGGAAACCGAAATCAACCAATCAGTGATTTTTTTTTTATATTTTTATTTTTAATTGATAAGGTTATTTTAGTCTTTTACATAATTTCATAATATATATGGTAATTGTTATTATTATTATATTAATTATTATTTAATTATAATTTATTTTATATATGGTAATATGGATGATTTATTAAATTAAAAATGAGATATCTAATTTAGGTAAACAAAATTTAAATCATACGAAGACACCATTTTTTGATTCATGTATTTGAATTGACATTCTTAGGAAAATTTGTATTTGAGCCACAAAATATTAATATAAAATTAAAATATTCAATTTTTCAAGTATTAATATGAAATTAAATATTCATATGGAATTAAAAGATTGGAAACTTTGATACTATGTATTGTTTTGATTCTTATGAATCAGTAATTGATTCATCCAATGAATGAAAGTTTATATTCATATGAAATCTTCAATATTACCTCCAAACACAAAATATTAATATAGTGAAACATAATGGATTTGATATAGTGAAACAAAATATTAATATAGTAAAACCTGATGAAACATAAAATGTTAATATAGTGAAACATGATAAAACATATTTGATATGGTGAAACATAATGGAAAGGTAATGAAAAAAAATATTAATATAGTAAAACCTGATATAGTGAAACAAAATATTAATATAGTGAAATCTGATGAAACAAATTTGATATAGCGAAACATAATGGAAAGGTAATGAAATAATAATGGTAATGAAACTTAATTGGGTTTTTACATACTGCATATTGATGAACAGATAATAAAAAGGTAGTCTTGATATATTGTTATTATCTTTTATTAATAAATTAATTAATTTATTACCATATATAATTATTATATTTTATTAATAAATTAATTAATTTATTACCATATTTCATCTTTGTTGCCAAATTTGAAACACAAAAGAAAAAAACACATTTACCCTTTTGACATATTATTATTTTATTTTATTAATAAATTAATTAATTTATTACGATATATAATTCAAATGAATCTTGACCATTGATTAAAAAGATCAATGGTTGAAATTTGGTTTCCAAAGTTTTCAATGAAATTAGGTTTCCAATTGAAACCATCCCTATATATATGTGCAAACTAAAAAAATAACTAAATGTGATATATTTAAGATTTAAGAAGTATGGATAAGTTGTACTAAATAGTTGATGATGACACGACCAACCTCAAGGCCAAGAAAGCGAAAGCATCGGGGTTGGAAACGTCTAAAACGATTGTTGTTGATTGACATATTATCATTTGGTTTAGACATTTTTATATGTAATATCATAATATTTTTGATGAACTTACATACTCTCATGAATTATCGGCCATTCGGTTGTATTTCAAAGAAATATTTCCTTTATGTTTATATTTCTAAAATTGATTTATCTTGTTTAAACATAACCCGACCAACCCGATCAACCCGAATGGTTTGAGTTGGGTTGGGTTGGGTTGTACTTTTGATTGGGTTGAGTTGGGTTGTAAAATTTTCAAACCGCCTATATTGGGTTGAGTTGTTAAAAAGCCTTCAACCCGATCAACCCAACCCGTGAGCACCTCTATGCAATATATTGTGGCTACGGTCCCTGAACACTAACACCATTAACTTTGAAAGATTAAAGACATCATATGCCTTGCACACTATGTATATAATTGTCAATTTACTTTTCCCTTGCAATTTAATCTATACACCTTTAAAACAAATAATACTAAATTGTAGATTTGGTCCCTATGCATCACTCATCATCTTTAAAGCACCTCTATCATCTCTCTTAATTTTTTTCATCCATTCTTCATTGTGAAAGTACAAAAAAAACTAATTTGTTAAAGTGCAAAAAAAGTTGTTTGCATTTAAAAATAACAATTGTTTGAAACCAACACTACATCCAAAAAAGATAACCCATCAAAATAACAATTGTTTGAAACCAACATTACATCCCAAAAATAATTGATTGCATTTAAAAAATAACAATGGTTTGCTAATTTTATTGTCTACATTTTAGATTTAGTATTGGGCCTATTGGCTACTGGTGTTTTGGTTTGGAGGATCACATGCATCATGTGTTATTTTACTTTTCGTTTTTATATGATGACAAACTTTGATTAATGGGTAGATGACTAGCATTTCTTTCAACATCTTAGGGTCATCACAAGTCGTTGGTTTTCACCTTCTACTTCTGTAAATTTCAGACTTATTTCTAAATATCTTTCTTGCATCTCCACCAGTTCTACTTCCATCGATGTGTTTAACCTCTTTAATGATGCTATTTTATCACCTCTACATGTCTGTAATATAATTATATATACATTAATTTAATATGATCCAACATTTAGTGTTAATTAATTAATGAGAAATTTTTTATACAATTGTTAACTAATTAATGAGAGTTTTTATGCATCACGTGTTAATAGCAAACCATTGTTATTTTAAATACAAGCAACTATCTTTGGGATGTAATGTTGGTTTCAAACAAGGGTTGAGTTCCGATGAGAAGTTGAGTTAATGGTGAGAAGCGTGAGAATTGCTTATCGACCGTTGGATGAGAAATGAACGCAAATTAGGATGGGATGCTCGAGATAAGATTACCGAGATGCACCAGATCAATTCTCTTCTAAGCGGCAATTCATGGAGAGCTTGAGATTAAAAGAGATTAACGGTTCATATCCACTTCTCACGTTTTTCACCATTAACTCAACTTCTCACACGATCCTTCGCCTTCAAACAATTGTTATCTTGATGGGTTGTCTTTTTTGGGATGTCGTGTTGATTTCAAACAATTGTTATTTTTAAATGCAAGATTTTTTTTTTGCACTTGAACAAATTAGTTTTTCTTGTACTTTGACAATGAAAAATGGATGGAAAAATTAAGAGAGATGATATATGGGTTTTAAAGATGATCAGTGATGCATGGGGACCAAATCCACAATTTAGTATTCTTTGTTTTAATTGTGTATAGATTAAGTTGAAAGAGAAAAGTAAATTGACAATTATACCCATAGTGTGCAAGACACATGATGCCTTTAACCTTTCAAAGTTAAAGGTGTTAGTGTTCATAGACCGTAGCCACAATATATTGCATACCACAGAAACTATATCCACAATAAACATATAATAAGAACCATGGTCAAAGAAAACACAAAACCACATTGATCAAATCCACAATTCACTCAAATGAATGGTTTTTCGAAGGCATCGTAAATGGGGATAGATGTTTTATTTTAGAGAAATTGACCAAAATTGTCGATCTTTACATTTTTACTTCAATTTATATCCGTTTTTTAAAATCAATTCTCATATTAGCCGAATTTTATGTAAATGCGTAAACCACTTTTTCAAATTTAAAAAGAAAAAGAGAAAATAAAAACATTTTACTTTTTATTCTTATAATTAATTAGTTAATTTACTTTATATCATTTACTTTTTTATTTTTTAATTTTCACCTTATTATGCTAACAACTATAATCATATATCGTCCGGTTTTTCAAATGGTTTATCTGCCTTTTTTAGACATTGGACTTGCCATGCCACCTTTGAGGTGAGTGTTTCTATAATACGAATAAATATTAAATGTCCTCAATTTCTATGTCTTTTTCTAATCCACCAATCACTTAAAAGACATATAATTTAAAAGAGAGAATAAAAACATAAGTAAAATGAATTTATGTTAAATAAAATAATTATATATATATCTTTATATGATCTGTGACTAGTGAGACAGAGAAGTGAAATAAGATTTGGTTCAGAAGATTGTAATTCTTCAAGGAAATTATCTAAAATAGTCAATCAGGTCTTCCTTCACTTTATAGCCGTTTTTTCAAGAAATTGACTGAAATACGTGAATATTACACAATAGCATTTATCCAACTTGTGTAAACACCTTTTCCTAATTTTTTTTATGTTGATTGTTTTAATCAAAAATTTATAAAAAGATTAATAGCTTATATTGGCTAGTCACCTCGGTCATGTAAACTACAACATATCCCTATGCATAATTTTTTTTTTCATGACAACATAATTTTCACTTATTTTAGCCTTTGTTTTGATTTGCTGTTGACCGAGTCAACCACCAGTATGTCTTTTACCGTTTTGAGTTAGACAATGCTTACCCAAATTGTTTTCATATGTAAGTACTATGACACCCTTAAATTTGGAAAGAACGACTAGTTAAAAACTTTCAAAAATACTTTAAAGGGTAATAAAATCTCTTACTAATAGTCCATAATTGAAATACATTTCTAGGTTGAACCATCAACAAATAATTAAAGTCCTACATAAAGACTAACTAAAGTCGAGTGTTACTATAATCCAATAACAATCACTATCTCCAAATATAAATGCGGAAGACTTCATCAAGCTAAACATTTCTCGAGCACACCACTAGCACTCTTCGCTTCACAGTGTCACTAGGACTATTCCCAACCGGAACCTGTTGCACATGCCGACAAATAAAAGGTTAGGCTAATGCCTAGTGAGTTCAAAAGTTTTCATCATGATTATAAAAATCATTAAACGGAAAATAATGCAACTTAAATCATGATCCTTTAAAATGAATTACTTTAAATATGAGAACGACCCGTTTTCCAATAATATGCAAATTTATAAATGGACGCCTCAACGCCAAACATCGTTTCATGAAGTAATGCAATCCAACACTTACTCAAAACGTGAATAGTTGTAAATGCTCCAATAATGAAATTTGAATACAAATTTATAAACCCACGACAAAAATATGAATAAACTCAAGTCTCCAAAATTGTAGCAAAAGGGAGATAACCCAAAACTCAAAGCGTCACCGAAAACAAAGATAAAACTAAATACCCCAAAACAACACCTCTCGGTGACGGGGGAATCCCGAATTCCAAGGCTAGTGGCGGAACACAAAAGTAGGTCACATTCCAAGTTACTGAGCTCACCATACTAGGAACCAATGGCCACGAGCTCGCCGACTCGTACTAAGATGTGGGGGTGGGCCCTCGAGGATTCCCAATCATGCTCATTCGATAGGATTATATTTACGGTCCATGGCTAGTAACCGGTCCCACATAACCGTACCAAGTTGCCCCCGAGGACCCAATATCTCAACTAGCTACAAATGGGAAGTGACTATCCCATAAAAATAGGCTCAGAAATTAACTCGCGGATGCAGGTCCGGTTATTGGACTCCAAGAGCCCTCACCGACAAGTCCTCGAAATCCCAAGACTAATTCTGGCACCAACATATAAATAATAGTCCATTTTCTTTTTAAATAACAAAGACCGACTCTTATGCCTATGAATCCACTGCATTATATTCTAAAACATTACATGACTCCAACTGAATGACCAACGCACTCAAAAATGTAATTCTCGAATGATGCGCATTAACCGCCATCATACTCAAAACTTCACGACGAGCTATTAAACCGGACAAATGTCCTCAAGACTCATTTATTTTCAAATATGCATTTCCAAGTTTAACTGCTGATAAGAATGAAAATCATAAAATGAGACTATATACATTCTTTCAAGTACCTCATATAAATGTGCAAGTAGAACTTTAATAAACATCCCATTTCATGAATGATGCATAAAACACGACATACATTTAAAAGTGTATTTCTTTGACCAAAGATCTATTTATGCAATAAATATCATCAAAACACATTCATTTGTGACACCTTTATCAAAATGCCCAAAAATACCAAATGTGGGTGTTTTACAAAGTTTATAAAGTTGAATACTTCAAATAATCAAAGATTACCAACTAACCCAACATTTGATAATTTCATGTAAAACACATAAACACTTTAAAATAGGCATTTTGGCATGTACAACGTTTTCACAAATCAACTTGAACTCACCTTTCTAGATTTAGGCTAAATCTAGATTTTACCCCAAAAACTTGAATGTCCAAAGATGAAGGCTTGAATCTCCAAGAAACTTCTCTAGATCTTATATCCGACACATCTACAAGGTTTCCTTCAACATACAAGTCACCAAAATCACACCCAAGTTGAAGGATGAAAGGAAAAAAGGTGAAACCATCAAACCCTAACTTAACATTGAGAGAGATGAGGAACTTACCACCACAAAAAACACTTGGATCTTCCAATAGACTTCCAATCTCTTGCTATATCCTTGAAGAAATCTCAAAAACGAAACCATGACAACTTGAATCATCAAAAACGCAGTTGGGATGCAAAAGTTATAAAGAAATGAAGTTTGGTGGCTGAAAATCGGGTTTTAAGCTCGAACAGGGCCCTGCGCGGGTTACTGGGCGGCCTAAGTCGCCCCACAACTCGCCCGTATGGGTTTTATGCTCGAACAGGGCTCCGGGTGGGTTACCGGGCGGCCTAAGTCGCCCCATAAGTTGCCCCGTGCACTGTTCGTTCGGTTTCTTCATTTTTCATGCTCGATCACTGTTTTGGCCATAACTTCTTCGTTATAGCTCCGATTTCGCTCCGAAAACGGATCCCCGTAGCAAAAGTTATGGAAGTTTAAGCGCGACACCCATTTTTGGCCGATTAGGCAAAGGGGGTACCCTTTGTATTTTCTCGTCCGGACCGACCTCGTCGGATTTCCACGAATCTTTACATTGTTCATATATAATGTAAATGATAAGGTTTCAAGGGAAATAACTTGCAAAAAACCCACTCTCGTGCAGGATATTGCCGAAGCCACTCATTGGTCAAACCGAAAGAATGTACATCATGTAGTTTATCGATACCCACTCAAATCATGGTGTATTGGCAGAAAGCAACCAAGCCATGGCGTGCTTCTCGTTTTAAGGTTCGTTTTGACGGGTCATGGGCTTAAAACGGATCCCCGTAGCAAAGTTTATGGATGTTTAAGTGCGACACCTAGGGGTGTTAACGAGCCGAGTCGAACTGAGTAGCAGGTCGCTCGTGCTCGACTCGAGCTCGATTTTTTTTTCAAAATTATGTTCGAACTCGAGCTCGACTATTTTTATAATGTTCGAACTCGAGCTCGATACTCGTTTAAGCTCGTTTAACAACTCGAGTTCATTAACTTGTTTTTTCCTCAAACTCGACCGACTCGTTTAACAGCTCGAACTCGAGCTTAATAAGCTCGTTTAACAGCTCGAGCTCAGTCGGAATCAAGCTAAAAATTAGTTTTTTATATTATAAATTTGGTTTTTAGCAACTTTAATCATATCTAATTTACCTAAATAACATGCAAATACAATCATCATTTCACCATCCAATAATGAACAGTACACCATAAATAAAACCATTTCCAAGTTCAAAATAGAGAAGTAGAAATTAAAATAAAATCTCTGGAAATAAAATACAATCTCTTGCAACATCAAGTGAAGTTCACCTTCTACATATCATCAAAAAATATTAGCATCAACCTAAAAGTAAAGCACAAAAATACAGTAGATTAGCAACTGCTGAACATTAACCAATATAAACAATTAAAGCTTCCAACACATTAAAAACAATTTGCAATAAAAAGAGATAAAAATGATATACTAACCAAGTGAGAACTTTATTCAAGAACGTCAACAAGACATATCACCTGCATTTGGTTTTCCTTCTGCAATATAGATAAATATATTAATTCCGTTACAAATTAATGAACGATATATGATAAACATATTTAAATTGTTACCTTGTTTTTCTTTTTAACACCATGAAGCTTGCGAACCCAATCTCCTCCACAAATCAAAGCTTGTACGGTTTCTGGATTCAATGAGGCACGATACGTATCAATTACTTGACCTCCGGCGCTAAAAGTAGCTTCTGATGCCACTGTTATGATAGGAATAGCTAAAATCTCGGCTGCCATCTTTGATAAAATTCGAAATTTTGTCTCACGAAATTTCCACCAATCAAGGACATTAAAAGCTATAGCTGAATCATCATCACAAAGGTAGCATCCCTCATCTAAATATGCATCTAAATCCGATTTTCCCGAATCATAACTTTCAACTTGCTTCATACGAGAATAAAATGCTGAGAATCCTCGTTTTTCAGTAGTACACTCATTGGTACCTTCTTGACTTGAAAGGATTGAAGAATCTATCGATGAGGTTTCATGCCTCACACGCAACAAAGAATCATACTCATAATATATTTGCATACAACAATTTTTTCACTTTCAACATATTCTCCTCCATTTTCTCCTCATTATATATCATTGGAAATGAATATTTCAGCATTTCTAACTTGCATCGAGGATCCAAAACATTGGCAATACACATAAGCATGTTACAGTCACCCCAATATTTATCAAACTTCAGTTTCATACTCCCAAACATTCTTCTAACAAAATCACGAGTATCACTAGACCGCTTATCCAATAAATGCTTAATATAATAAACCTACCCAAAAAATAAATTTGAAGTTGGATAGTCACTTCCTGAAATAATATTAGTGCAAGAATCAAAAGCTTCTAAAATCTCACATATGCATCCAACTTTTTCCCAATCATCATTAGAAGGACAAGACTGATATGATGAATCTCTTACTTCATACATAAAAAATGCATCTTTGAATATGATTGCAGTAGATAACATTTTAAATGTAGAATTCCATCTAGTCTTACAATCTAAAACAAGCTTTCTATCGGGCAAGTGAAGTTGTTTTGCAACTTGAGAAAATGTTTTCAACCTCAAATCGCTAGCTTTTATATAATTCACACTAGCACGAATTTTATCCACTATTGCTTTGATTTCTGACAACCCATCTTGCACCATAAGATTCAAAATATGTGCACAACACCTTACATGAAAGAAGTTACCTCCACAAGATAAACTCCCAAGTCTAGAAAAATGTTCTTTTAAAAGTTTTATGGCCGAATCATTTGCCGAAGCATTATCCACCGAGATAGTCATAACTTTGCCCTCTATATCCCATTCCCTTAGACATTTCAATAATGAATCCGCAATTTCAATACCCCGCCTAGGTGGAGGAATATGCCCAAAACTCAAAACTCTTTTCTGCAACTTCCAATCAGAGTCAACAAAATGTCTTGTAATAACCATATACTCGGTGTCTTGGTTCTTAGACTTCCATAAATCCGTGGTCAAACTAACTTTGTTAACCCCTTCTAAAAGACTCTTTAACCTTTTCTTCTCAATCTCATAAACAGTCATGCAATCATTTTTCAAAGTATGTCTACTTATTTTTTCGACATTAGGCACCATACTTTTAAAAACTAAGTTCAAACCTTCTTCTTCAACAATAGTAAATGGATGCTCATGCATAAGAACCCAATGAGCAATCAATTCTCTAGTAATCGTTGGATCATATTTACCATTACTAAGAATTGGGAGAAAAGTTTCTTGAACCTCACCTGTATCGGAGACCGGTTGAAAATTAAGCATCCATTGTCTCTTCATCACAACTTTTTTTGCTTTGCAAGCTTGTAGGTATCTCTTTAGTGATGTGGTACTCGACGAAGAACTAATAGCAAAATGTTCCTTACAATGTATGCACTGTATTTTTCTTCCTTTATCCGTTGTCACCTCAACCATGTCTTTCCAGACTTCCGACTTTTTGATTCTTTTCCTTTTGGAAAATTGTTGTTCCTCCTCCATATTTTGGTTTGAAGTTGAATCAACTTCAACTTGAATATTGGAATCAATTTCAACCTGTTGTTCCTCCTGATTCTGAGATGAAGCCATCTATTAACATATAATATGGTTAGAAATGCAAATGCAATTAAATCATTGAGGTTTATAAACTAAAACACCACCTGCTGTCTCTTAGATATTTCAAGAGAATGCTTAAGCAGTTACCTAATTAGTCCAACTTTAGTATATGTATTATGTGTTTATCAGTGTATACTTGTTTGCAGTGAGCTTTCAGTTATTGTTTGTGCAGTAAATTAGTAAACTTTTCTTATAGTTAAATGTTGAAAAAACATTATCAATTTAAAATACGCAGTAACAGTGCATGTAAAATATGCAAGTAAATGGTAGTGAATCATGGTAAGTGCAAGTAAAATATGCAAGTAAATGACCCACTCTCCATTTCTGCGATGGTTTTAATTTTAACTAATGGTTATTTCCTTTATAACCCATTTTCTGGAAAACACTAAATTGTACTTTTATAACCCATTTTCTGGAAAACAAACATCACCTTGTTGGAAAAAAATTGAGTCTTTTATGTAAAAAAAAATTAGTTTGTTTGTAACAAACAGGTTCTATTTTGGGAGTTCTGTAACAAAAACAATAGTGGAAAAAAATTGTAAAGCCCTTACCTATCTTAGCTGGGAGTTGGAGAAGAAGAACCTTTACGTTAACTTGAGTTCGTCAGAAATATTGATGTTAGTCACAGATGGAAGAACAGATGATGGAAGTATGGAGCATCGTCTTGTGAATTTAGAGAGGTGTGGAATGGTTGAACTTGAATGGGATAGATTAGGAGTCTTTTCAATTTTATCATTTGTAATTCGAAGTTTGAACTTTGAACAACCCAACATTGAGAAAATAAGCAGCCACCAGATTTTTAATGATGATAATTAATAGCTTTAAATAGCTTCCTTTCCTTGTTAATTGTGTTTGCCGAATTGTTATTTTTTATGTCAAAAAACATGAACAATCACTTGGCTCGAACATGTTGCTCGGCTCTACTCGACTCGACACGAAAATTTATTCGAGTTTTCGGGCGAGTTGAGTCGAACATCGGCTTCATGGAGCTCGACTCGTTAAGTTAGACGAGTTGGATTTTACGTTCGAGATCGACTCGAGCTCGTTAATAAAGAAGCTCGAGATCGATATAAACGAACTCGAGCTCGAGTAGCTCGACAAATACTCGACTCGTTAACACCCCTAACGACACCCATTTTTGGTCGATTCAGCGAAGGGGGCACCCTTTGTGTTTTCTAGTCTGGACTGACCTCATCAGATTTCCACGAATATTTACATTAACCATCTACAATATAACTGATAAGGTTTTCAAGGAAAACAATTTGCAAAAAACCCACTCTCGTGCAGGATATTGCCGAAACCAGGCAATGGCCAAACCGAAAGTACGTACATCATGTAGTTTATCGATACCCACTCAAATCATGGTGTATTTCTAGAAAGAGACCAAGCCATGACGTGCTTCTCATTCTAAGTATCGTTTTGACGAGTCATGGGCTTAAAACGAATCCACGTAACAAAAGTTATGGACGTTTAAGCGCGACACCCATTTTTGGCCGATTCGGCAAAGGGGGTACCGTTTGTGTTTTCTCATCCGGACCGATCTCGTCGGATTTCCACGAATCTTTACATTGTTCATCAACAATGTAAATGATAAGGTTTTCAAGGGAAATAATTTCCAAAAAACCCACTCTCGTGCAGGATAATGCCGAAGCCACGCAATGGCCAAACCGAAAGAACGTACATCATGCAGTTTATCAATACCCACTCCAATAATGGGGTATTGACAGAAAACGACCATGCCATGACGTGCTTCCCATTCTAAGGTTCGTTTTGACGGGTCATAGGCTTAAAACGGACCCCCATAGCAAAACTTATTGACGTTTAAGCGCGACACCCAATTTTGGCCGATTCAACAAAAGGGGTACTCTTTGTGTTTTCTCGTGCGGGCCGACCATGTTGGATTTCCACGAATCTTCACATTGTCCATCTAAAATATAAATGATAAGGTTTTCAAGGGAAATAACTTGCAAAAAACTCACTCTCGTGCAGGATATTGCCGAAACCACGCAATGGCCAAACCGAAAGTACGTACATCATGCAGTTTATCGATACCCACTCAAATCATGGTGTATTGTGTCAGGATCTGATTCTTAACAAGAATAATAAAACTCAGAAACAATATTAAAGAAGTTGCGGAATAACACTTTAATATTCAAAATATCAATGTAACAGTAAAGAATGAATCACAACTTGTAAACTTTATTGAATGATTAAAGTTACAAGCTTTTAAACAAAACCTCAATCTTGATGAACAGGCTCACCAAGACGAATTCTACTTCTCTAGAATTAGGATTGTAAACCTTGAGGTTAATTCTCTCTCTAAAACAAAAACTTAGAAAATCTCATATGTATAAACTATTCTGACTACATCTATACATATACTGAAAATAAAAGATAATTACAAAACTTAAAAGATCTTCAGTATATTCTTCCATAGTTATCTTCAACCTTCCATGATTATCTTCAAGCCTTGATCTGGGCATATCTTGATTATCACATAAGCAGTATTAAGTTGTAGCAGTATTAATCACTCTGAGCAGTACTAATCTTCACCAGCAGCAATAACTCTGCTCAGCAGTAGTAACTTCTTCAAGCAGTATTAATCTGGCTCAGCAGTAGTAATCATGAAAGCCTGGCAGTATTAAACACTTAAACACATCTTCAGTTCCCAACAATCTCCCCCTAACTTGACTTTTAGAGAAGAGAAGTCAAGTTCTTCAGATGCTCCCAAAACTCCATTTTCATACACCTATATCAGGATTTAGCCCCAAACTTTGATTGATAACTCTCTGTATCAAGTACCTTGCCATTTCAGAATTTGGTGCACAACCAAGCTTCTTCTTTAACATAGCATGCAGATTTAATCTGCTATGGTTGTAAACTCTATCCACCAAGAAGTATTCAAAATGACTTGTATCCACAGCCAGTGCATATACTCCACTTCTTTCATACAGAGTCCAGTTGTTGATGGTTTTGAACACATTTCTGATGACATGCTGAACTTCCTCTGGCTTGAATAACATACACAGATATTCCATCACAAGTTTTGTAACTGGTATCCCTGGAGCTTTCAGCTTGTCAGCATATAGTTTCATCCCCACTTCAAACATTTCCTCTAAGTCAGATCTGGAGCATACTCTTACTATCTTAGCCCAAGTAGGATACACTTCAAACTTTTCATCCTTCCTTTTCAGCCTGATATATTCCTTACCATCTACTTCCATGGTATCCCAGTGAATAATCTCAGGAGGCTTGACACCAACTGGTTCAGCAGTTATAGGCCCAGGCACTTTCTCCATCACCACCATGTACATATTTACATCATAAGTACTTGATGGTTCTTCCTGAGATTGAGCTTTCTTTTCTTCAGACTTAGGTGCCCCTTCTTCTTCAGCTACCTTTTGTTCAGCTACATCTTCAACCACTCTAGGTTTCTTAACAAGTTTTCTTCTTGCCATCATTTTAGTTCTTTTTAGAGTCTTCAAACTTTAACCTAGAGTAGCTTCTTTCTTTGGAGTTTCTTGATCATCAGGAAAAGGTTTTTCTATTAGAAAGTCATTACTCTCTTTCATCCTCTTTTCCATTTCAACTCTGGCTTTGTCATTCCCTTGAAGCTTTGTCATCTCTGCATCATACAATCCTTTGATCTGTTCAAATGACATCTTTGATAACATCTCCTTTTTGACTCCCACAGCACCTTTGAGGAAAGTGATCATCTTCTTTCTCTCTTGAGTGCCAAGGTAGGTCTTTGAAGGTTGCCTCTTCTTAGCAGCCATTTTGATCATCACAGGCTTCTTTAGAGTTGCAACTTTCTTCTGTGCTATCTCTGTTGCCAAGCTCTGTTGATATACTTCATTAAGCTCTGCAGCTAGAGCTCTTGCCATCTCTCTATCTTTCTCCACTTGAACTGATTCTGCTTGCTCAAGTTCTGCTTGAATCTTCTTAGCCAAAACTTCATCTGACTCAATCAACTTTTGCTCTTTAAGTGGTTGGTCAGATTCCACTATCTTGGCTTTGCCTTTATCCTTGCTTACTGCCTTCTCATTTGCCTTCATTTGATTCAACAACATTAACTGTTTCTGCTGCTTTGCTTGCTTGCTCTGTTACTGCTGCTTCTACAAACACAAACCCTGTTTCTGTTTGTACACTAAACTCCCCCTCAAATCCATGTATTTCCTTCTCCAAGTTGATCTCAGCTTCTGACTCCCCCTTTTTGGGAGCATCAGTCACTGGATTCCTTCTTCTGATCACAAACCTTTGTTTCTTCTTCTTTTGGACCACCTTCTGAACCAACTTCTTTAAGCTGCCGATCTCTGCTTGTTGGTTGATGATGACTTTCTTGAGCTCATTTACAACCTGCTTCTGAGAATCCAGTTCAGTTGCCATTTTGGACATGGCAGAAATCAATTCATGATAGTCATATCTATCCTCACCTTCTTCAGGAGTGTTAACCCCTTTTGATGGATCATTGGAACATTTAGTAGTGGAGGTCTGCTGCCTAGCAGAAGCACCATCCACCCCCTTGGTTTCTTGGCACCTGGGACCTTTGGATGATTGCTCACCCAAAGTTGCCATGGGGAAGGTCTTAGTGATGTTACCACTGACCTCCTCTATGCTAGCAGGAGTAGTGGCAGCCTTCTCACCCATATGCTCATACATCTCCTCAGTGAGCACCTCCTTGGGGTTGGGAGACACCCTAGTGGTTTCCCTATTGATATTCTCTAATGGAGAATGCTCCATTAGAGGGCTTTGAGGTTCTGGGTTTGTAGGAGGTACAACAAGGGAAGGAGCCTTGTGTACCTTTCTCTTAGTATAAGTTTTGGTTAAAACATGAGTTGGCTTATGAACAAGGGACTGAGGAAGTGATATAGTGGTTGAAGGTTGGGTTTGGCTCTCAGTGGGATGGTCTAGTGAGGGCCTTGACCCTGATGCCATACCTTCTTGGTTGTGGGACACCACCATCATTGTAGAGAACAATGGGGTGTCAACTCCTTCCGAGTCCTTGGCAGATCTTTTCATATTTGAAAAGACCTTGCCCTTAGGGATTTTATTTACATATACCTCATTAAACTGAGGTATATCCGTCGATTCAGAGGTTATAACTGCCTGTACAAATCTTGGGTACATATAGAAACTCTTTTTATTTCCCAAGTATTAACTACTAGCAGTATTAACTAACTACCAGTATTAACGACTAGCAATATTAACTCCTAGTAGTATTAACTCCTAGCAGTATTAACTAACTAGCAGTATTAACGAACTAGCAGTATTAACGAACTAGCAGTATTAACTACTAGCAGTATTAACTACTAGCAGTATTAACGAACTAGCAGTATTAACTACTAGCAGTATTAACTAACTAGCAATATTAATGACTAGCAGTATTAACTCCTAGCAGTATTAACTACATACCTGAAGTAGTCACTCAGACTACCAGTAGTAATAGTGAATCTGCAGTAGTAACTTTGCACTGGTAGTAGTAAAACTGCACTGGCAGCATTAACTATACTTACACTGTTGAAGCTTGTGTTAGTCTGAGCAGAGCAATAAACTTCCTGAGAAAGATGATTAGTAACACCAAACAAAATAAACAAATAACAGGTATACAAACACTTTTTAAACATGAGATCATTCAAAGTTGATCATGCCCACACTTGTGACCAAGAAAGTGAATCTACCCACATCAAAAGCTTTAGTGAATAGATCAGCAAACTGGTTATCAGTATGAACTTTAGCAACTTGAATAATCTTCTTTTCATTACAGTCTCCAATAAAGTGATACCTGATTTCAATATGCTTTGTTTTGGAGTGCTTGACTGGATTGTTAACAATGCTAATAGCACTACTATTGTCAATGAAGATTGAAGTGTGAAGAAAGTTACCCCATAGTCCAGCATTTGATTCTGAATCCATAGAACCTGTGAACAGCAACTTGCAGCAACAATGTACTCAGCTTCTGTTGTGGATAAGGACACTGTGGTTTGCTTCTTACACTGCCAAGATACTAGTCTTGCACCCAAAAGTTGACATCCCCCTGAAGTAGACTTTCTATCCATATTAGCACCACCCAAGTCACTGTCTGAATATGCAATCAAGTCAAAAGAAGATTCATAAGGATACCAAAGACCTAACCTAGGTTGCCCTCTTAAGTATCTGAAAATCCTCTTAACAGCTTGAAGATGTGACTGCTTTGGCTTGACTTGGAATCTGGCACACACACACTGGAAACATGATATCTGGTCTTGAGGCTGTGAGATACATGAGAGATCCAATCATTGATCTATAAAGATGGACATCAACATCCTCCCCCTCAAGATCAACAATGATCTGTTTGTGTGTTTCCATTGGTGTGCTTGCTGGCTTTGAGTCTGATAGACCATACTTATCTAGGATGTCTTTCACATACTTTGATTGACTTATGAAAATTCCATCTTTCTCCTGTTTCACTTGAAGCCCAAGGAAGAAAGTAAGTTCACCCATTGAACTCATTTTGAAGCTCTTGTGCATCAACTCTTCAAAGTCTCTACACATCTGATCTTTTGTGGATCCAAAGATGATGTCATCCACATAGATCTGAACAATTAGGATGTCCTTCTTACTTCTTCTAATGAAAAGGGTCTTGTCAATTATTCCTCTTTCAAACCCATTTTCCAAGAGATAGGTAGACAGAGTATCATACCATGCTCTTGGGGCTTGATGTAGACCATAGAGAGCTTTATTCAGTTTGTATACTATGTCAGGATATGATGGATTCTCAAATCCAGGGGGCTGACAGACATATATTTCCTCATCAATTGTTCCATACAGAAAGGCACTCTTCACATCCATCTGGTATACCTTGAACTTCATAAATGAAGCATAGGCTAGAAACAGCCTAATTGCCTCTACCCTTGAAACTGGAGCAAAAACTTCCTCATAGTCTATTCCTTCTTCCTGAGTGTACCCTTGTGCCACTAGCCTTGCTTTGTTCCTTATTACTATTCCTCTCTCATCTTTTTTATTTCTGAAAATCCACTTGGTGCCAATTGCTCTATGACCTTTTGGAAGGTCCACTAAGTCCCAAACATCTTGCAATTTGAACTGTAGCAACTCTTATTGCATGGCTTCTATCCAACTTGAGTCTTTCATTGCTTCATAAGCTTTCTTAGGCTCAATCTGGGATAGAAAGCAAGAGAGTAATGTATGCTACTGATCCTGCAAATCTTGAAGTCTGCTTTGATTCCTAGTCATCATAGGAGAAGTTATGTATCCTATTACCAGCTCAGGAGGATGATTTTTCTGAGTTCTTGTCTGAAGACTAAGTTCTTCATTCATTCCCACATCTAAATTGGAATCATTTAAGTCAGCTGAGGGAATCTCATCAACTGCTTCTGACATTTCATGCTCTAAATTCTCATCATCTCTTCTTTCTTCTTCACTCTGACTTGATTCAGTAACAATCTCCCTTTCACAAATTTCAACAGGGGTCATTGTAGGTATAGGAAAGATCACAGACTGAGGAATAATATTTTGTACTTGTTCATCCCCTGATCCTCTACTTCCTGATCCTGCATGATCATCATTACTGAAACCCAAAGAGTTAGTTAGTGAATCAATGTCAAATAACCACTGAGGACCTGAACCAATAGGATTTGGTGTGTTCTCATTGCATTTGACATTGTCACTTTCCTCAATTATTCTAGAAGAAGAATTAAATACTCTGTAGGCCTTACTCTGAGATGAGTAACCAACAAGAAAACCATCATCTGCTTTGCTATCAAACTTTCCTAAGTGAGTTTTGGTATTGAGAATGGTACAAGGACACCCAAAAGGTTTAAAAAATCCAATAAATGGTTTTCTTTTATTTAAAAGCTCATATGGTGTCTTGTTTTTAGGCTTGACCACTAGAACTCTGTTTTGGACATAGCAGACAGTATTAACTGCTTCAGCCCAGAAAGTAATTGGATGTTTTGAATCAGCTAACAGAGATCTAGCAGCTTCAATCAGTGTCCTATTCCTTCTCTCAGCAACACCATTTTGTTGTGGAGTCCTAGGAGCACTGTATTGCCTCTCAATTCCTTTTTCCTCACAAAAAGTGTTTAGATCAAGTTTTTTAAATTCAGTACCATTATCTGACCTAATGACTTTTACCTTTTGATTTGTTTGGTTTTCAATTCTTAGAATAAAGGATTTGATCAGTCCACTTGTCTCATCCTTAGTCCTTAGAAAATATACCCAAGTAAATCTAGAGTAATCATCAACAATAACTAAGCAGTATGATTTCTTACCTATACTCATGACATTTGTAGGACCAAACAGATCCATATGCAACAACTGAAGAGAAGAAGAAATTGTGTTCAACTCCTTGGACTTATGAGAAGTTTTGTGTTGTTTGCCTTTGTGACAAGTAACACAATGATCATCACATGAAAATACTTTTGAAGGCAAACCTCTTACAAGGTTGTTTTTAACAAGTTTATTCATTGTCTTAAAGTTCATGTGACACATCCTTCTGTGCCAAAGTGATGATTCATCCAAAGAAGCTTTTGAAACAAGACAGTTTAGGGATGAATCATTTGAAACATTTTCCATGTCCAAACAATAGACATTATCCTTTCTAGGAGTTCTTAGTAGTATCATCTTTTCATCAACTACCTTGAATCCAGGAGCAAGAATAATGCATTCTGAATCAGTGAATAATATACTATGCTTTTTGTCACAAACCTGTGATACACTTAACAGGTTGTATCTTAACTGTTCAACATAGAAAACATCTTCAAAGGTCATCTTACCTTTTGTTACATCTCCCTTACCACTAATCTTACCTCCATCTGGAGTATTACCAAAGGCAACATGCCCTCCATCAATTTTCTTGAAATTCTTGAGGCAAGCCATGTTCCCTGTCATGTGCCTAGAGAAACCACTATCAACATGCCAAATCCTCTTTCCCTTGAGCTGTTGGTTGCCCTGCACATAAGATAAATCAATTAGTATTGACTGGGAACCCAAGCCAAAGTGGTCTTGGGCCTCCCTTTCTCATCAAAGTACTTGCACTCCTTTTTGATGAGATTTTTAAATTCAGAAAACTCTTTACTAGAGTACTTTGTCAAGATATAAATGATAAGATTTTCAAGGAAAATAACTTGCAAAAAACCCACTCTCGTGCTGGATATTGCCAAAGCCACGCAATGGCCAAACCGAAAGAACGTACATCATGTAGTTTATCGATACCCACAGAAATCATGGTGTATTGCCAGAAAGAGACCAAGCCAAGACATGCTTCTCATTCTAAGGATCATTTTGATGGGTTATGGGATTAAAACGGATCCTCGTAGCAAAACTTATGGACGTTTAAGTGCGACACCCATTTTTGGCCGATTCGACAAAGGGGGTACCCTTTGTATTTTCTCGTCCGGACCGACCTCGTCGGATTTCCACGAATCTTTACATTGTCCATATAAAATATAAATTATAAGGTTTTCAAGGAAAATAACTTTCAAAAAACCCACTCTCGTGCAGGATATTTCCGAAACCACACAATGGCCAAACCGAAATAACGTACGTCATGCAGTTTATCGATACCCACTCTAATCATGGTGTATTGCCAGAAAGAGACCAAATCAAGACGTGCTTCTCATTATAAGGTTCGTTTTGATGGGTCATGGGATTAAAACAGATCCCCGTAGCTAAAGTTACGGACGTTTAAGTGCGACACCCATTTTTGGCCGATTCGACAAAGGGGGTACCATTGGTGTTTTCTCGTCCGGAACGACCTCGTCGGATTTCCACGAATCTTTACATTGTACATATACAATATAAATGATAAGGTTTTCAAGGGAAATAATTTCCAAAAAACCCACTCTCGTGCAGGATAATGCCGAAGCCACACAATCGCCAAACCGAAAGAACGTACATCATGCAGTTTATTGATACCCACTCCAATCATGGAGTATTTCCAGAAAGCGACCATGCCATGACGTCGTATTGATGGGTCATAGGTATAAAACGGATCCCCGTACCAAAACTTATGAACGTTTAAGCGCGACACCTATTTTTGGCCGATTCAGCAATGGGGGTACCCTTTGTAATTTCTCGTGCGGACCGACCACGTCGTATTTCCACGAATCTTCATATTTTCCATATACAATATAAATGATAAGGTTATCAAGGGAAATAACTTGCAAAAAATCCACTCTCGTGCAGGATATTGCCGAAGCCATGCAATGGCCAAACTGAAAGAACGTAGATCATGCAGTTTATCGATACCCACCCACTCAAATTATGGTGTATTGCCAGAAAGCAACAAAAACATGACGTGTTTCTCGTTCTAAGGTTCGTTTTGACGGGTCATGGGCTTAAAACGGATCCCCGTAGCAAAAGTTATGGACGTTTAAGCGCGACACCCATTTTTGGGCGATTCGGCAAATGGGGTACCGTTTGTGTTTTCTCATCCAGACCGACCTCGTCGGATTTCCACGAATCTTAGCATTGTCCATCTACAATATTAATGGTAAGGTTTTCAAAGGAAATAACTTGCAAAAAACCCACTCTCGTGCAGGATATTGCCGAAACCACACAATGGCCAAACCGAAAGTACGTACATCGTGCAGTTTATCGATACCCACTCAAATCAGGGCGTATTGCAAGAAAGAGACCAAAACATGACGTGCTACTATTTCTAAGGTTCGTTTTGATGGGTCATGGTCTTAAAACGGATACCCGTAGCAAAAGTTATGGACGTTTAAGCGCGACACCCATTTTTGCCGATTCGGCAAAGGGGGTACCCTTTGTGTTTTCTCGTCCGAACCGACCTCGTCGGATTTCCACGAATCATTACATTGTCCATCTACAATATAAATGATAAGGTTTTCAAGGGAAATAATTTCCAAAAAACCCACTATCGTGCAGGATAATGCCGAAGCCACGCAATGGCTAAACCGAAAGAACGTACATCATGTAGTTTATCGATACCCACTCCAATCATGGTGTATTTCAAGAAAGCGACCACGCCATGACGTGATTCTCGTTCTAAGGTTCATTTTTACGGGTCATTAGATTAAAATGGATCTTCGTCGCAAAACTTATGGACGTTTAAGCGCGACACCCATTTTTGGCCGATTCAGCAAAGGGGGTACCCTTTGTGTTTTCTCGTGCGGACCGACCACGTCGGATTTCCATGAATCTTCACATTGTCCATCTACAATATAAATGATAAGGTTTTAAAGGGAAATAACTTGCAAAAAACCCACTCTCGTGCTGGATATTTCCGAAGCCACGCAATGGCCAAACCGAAAGAACGTACATCATGTAGTTTATCGATACCCACTGAAATCATGGTGTATTTCCAGAAAGAGACCAAGACAAGACGTGCTTCTCATTCTAAGGTTCGTTTTGATGGGTCATGGGCTTAAAACGGATCCTCGTAGCAAAAGTTATGGACGTTTAAGTGCGACACCCATTTTTGGCCGATTCGGCAAAGAGGGTACCCTTTGTGTTTTCTCGTCCGGACCGACCACGTCGGATTTCCACTAATATTCACATTGTCCATCTATAATATAAATGATAAGGTTTTCAAGGGAAATAACTTTCAAAAAACCCACTCTCGTACAGGATATAGCCGAAACCACGCAATGGCCAAACCGAAAGAACGTACATCATGCAGTTTATCGATACCCACTCAAATCATGGTGTATTGACAGAAAGAGACCAAGACAAGACATGCTTCTCATTCTAAGGTTCATTTTGATGGGTCACGGGCTTAAAACGGATCCCCGTAGTAAAACTTATGGACGTTTAAGTGCGACACCCATTTTTGGCCGATTCGGCAAAGGGGGTACCCTTTGTGTTTTCTCGTCCGGACCGACCTCGTCGGATTTCCACGAATCTTTACATTGTCCATCTACAATATAAATTATAAGGTTTTCAAGGTAAATAACTTTCAAAAAACCCACTACCATGCAGGATATTGCCGAAACTACGCAATGGCCAAACCGAAAGAACGTACGTCATGTAGTTTATCGATACCCACTCAAATCATGGTTTATTGCTAGAAATAGACCAATACAAGACGTGCTTCTCATTCTAAGGTTAGTTTTGACGGGTCATGTGCTTAAAACGGATCCCCGTAGCAAAATTTATGGACGTTTAAGCGCGACACCCAATTTTGGCCGATTTGTCAAATGGGGTACCTTTGTGTTTTCTCGTCCGGAATAAACTCGTCGGATTTCCACGAATCATTATATTGTACATCTACAATATAAATGATAAGGTTTTCAAGAGAATTAATTTCCAAAAAACTCACTCTCGTGCAGGATAATGCCGAAGCCACACAATGGCTAAACCGAAAGAACGCACATCATGCAGTTTATCGATACCCACTCCAATCATGGTGTATTGCAAGAAGCGACCACACCATGACGTGATTCTAATTCTAAGGTTCATTTTTATGGGTCATAAGATTAAAATGGATCCCCGTAGCACAACTTATGGACATTTAAGCGCGACACCCATTTTTGGCCGATTCAGCAAAGGGGATACCCTTTATGTTTTCTCGTGCGGATCGACCACGTTGGATTTCCACGAATCTTCACATTGTCCATATACAATATGAATGATAAGGTTTTTAAGGGAAATAACTTGCAAAAAACCCACTCTCGTGCAGGATATTGCCGAAACCACGCAATGGCCAAACCGAAAGAACGTACATCATGCAGTTTATCGATCCCCACTCAAATCATGGTGTATTGACAGAAAGAGACCAAGCCAACATGTGCTTCTCAATCTAAGGTTCATTTTGAGGGGTCATGGGTTTAAAACGGATCCCCGTAGCAAAAGTGATGGACGTTTAAGCCCGACACCCATTTTTGGCCGATTCGGCAAATGGGGTACCCTTTGTGTTTTCTCGTGTGGACCAACCACGTCGGATTTCCACGAATCTTCACATTGTCCATCAAAAATATAAATGATAAGGTTTTCAAGGGAAATAACTTGCAAAAAACCCACTCTCGTGCAGGATATTGCCGAAACCACGCAATGGCCAAACCGAAAGAACGTACATCATGCAGTTTATCGATACCCACTCAAATAATGGTGTACTGACAGAAAGAGACCAAGCCAAGAAATTCCTTCTCATTCTAAGGTTCATTTTGATGGGTCATGGGCTTAAAACGGATACCCGTAGCAAAAGTTATGGACGTTTAAGCGCGACACCCATTTTTGGCAGATTCGGCAAAGGGGGTACCCTTTGTGTTTTCTCGTGCGGACCGACCACGTCGGATTTCCACGAATATTCACATTGTCCATCTACAATATAAATGATAAAATTTTCAAGGAAAATAACTTGCAAAAAACCCACTCTCGTGCTGGATATTGCCGAAGCCACGCAATGGCCAAACCGAAAGAACGTACATCATGCAGTTTATCGATACCCACAGAAATCATGGTGTATTGCCAGAAAGAGACCAAGCCAAGACATGCTTCTCATTCTAAGGATCATTTTGATGGGTCATGGGATTAAAACGGATCCTCGTAGCAAAACTTATGGACGTTTAAGTGCGACACCCATTTTTGGCCGATTCGACAAAGGGGGTACCCTTTGTGTTTTCTCGTCCAGACCGACCTTGTTGGATTTCCACGAATCTTTACATTGTCCATCTACAATATAAATTATAAGGTTTTCATGGAAAATAACTGTCAAAAAACCCACTCTCGTGCAGGATATTGCCGAAACCACACAATGGCCAAACCGAAAGAACGTACATCATGCAGTTTATCGATACCCACTCCAATCATGGTGTATTGCCAGAAAGAGACCAAGCCAAGACGTGATTCTCATTCTAAGGTTCGTTTTTATGGGTCATGGGCTTAAAACGGATCCCCGTAGCAAAAGTTATGGACGTTTAAGTGCGACACCCATTTTTGGCCGATTCGACAAAGGGGGTACCATTGGTGTTTTCTCGTCCGGAACGACCTCGTCGGATTTCCACGAATATTCACATTGTCCATCTACAATATAAATTATAAGGTTTTCAAGGGAAATAACTTGCTAAAAATCCACTCTCGTGCAGGATATTGCCGAAACCACGCAATGGCCAAACCGAAAGAACGTACATCATGCAGTTTATCGATACCCACTCAAATCATGGTGTATTGACAGAAAGAGACCAAGCCAAGAAATTCCTTATCATTCTAAGTTTCATTTTGATGGGTCATGGGATTAAAATGGATCCCCGTAGCAAAACTTATGGACGTTTAAGTGCGACACCTATTTTTGGCCGTTACGGCACAGGGGGTACCCTTTGTGTTTTCTCATCCGGACCAACATCGTCGGATTTCCACGAATCTTTACATTGTACATCTATTATATAAATTATAAGGTTTTCAAGGAAAATAACTTTCAAAAAACCCACTCCCGTGCAGGATATTGCCGAAACCATGCAATGGCCAAACCGAAAGAACGTACGTCATGTAGTTTATCGATACCCACCTAAATCTTGGTTTATTGCCAAAAAGAGACCAAGCCAAGACGTTCTTGTCATTCTAAGGTTAGTTTTGATGTGTCATGGGCTTAAAACGGATCATCGTAGCAAAATTTATGGACGTTTAAGCGCGACACCCAATTTTGGCCGATTCGGCAAATGGGGTACCTTTGTGTTTTCTCGTCCGGACCAATCTCGTCGGATTTCCACGAATTTTTACATAGTTCATCTACAATGTAAACGATAAGGTTTTCAAGGGAAATAACTTGCAAAAAACCAGTCTCGTGTAGGATATTGCCGAAGCCACATATTGGCCAAACCGAAAGAACGTACATCATGTAGTTTATCGATACCTACTCAAATCATGGTGTATTTCAAGACAACGACCAAGCCTTGGCATGCTTCTCGTTCTAAGGTTCGTTTTGATGAGTCATAGGCTTAAAGCGGATCCCCGTAGCAAAAGTTATGGACGTTTTAGTGCGACACCCATTTTTGGCCGATTCGGCAAAGAGGGTACCCTTTGTGTTTTCTCGTCCGGACGGACCTCGTAGGATTTCCATGAATCATTACATTGTCCATCTACAATATAAATTATAGGGTTTTCAAGGGAAATAACTTAAAAAAACTCACTCTCGTGCAGGATATTGCCGAAGCCTCTCATTGGTCAAACCGAAAGAACGTATATCATGCAGTTTATCTATACCCACTCCAATCATGGTGTATTGCCATAAAGCGACCACGCCATGACATGATTTCCGTTCTAAGGTTAGCTTTGAATGGCCATAGGCTTAAAACGAATCCCTGTAGCAAAACTTCTGGACGTTTAAGCGCGACACCCATTTTTGGCCGATTCGGCAAAGGGGTACCATTGGTGTTTTCTCGTCCGGAACGACCTAGTCGGATTTCCACGAATCTTTTCATTGTACATATACAATATAAATGATAAGGTTTTCAAGGGAAATAATTTCCAAAAAACCCTCTCTCGTGCAGGATAATGCCGAAGCCACACAATGGCCAAACCGAAAGAACGTACATCATGCAGTTTATTGATACCCACACCAATCATGGTGTATTTCCAGAAAGCGACCACTCCATGACGTCGTATTGATGGGTCATAGGTATAAAACGGATCCTCGTACCAAAACTTATGGACGTTTAATCGCGACACCCATTTTTGGCCGATTCAGCAAAGGGGGTAACCTTTGTGATTTCTCGTGCGGACCGACCACGTCGGATTTTCACGAATCATCACATTGTCCATATAAAATATAAATGATAAGGTTATCAAGAGAAATAACTTGCAAAAAAGCCACTCTCGTGCTGGATATTGCCGAAGCCATGCAATGGCCAAACCAAAAGAACGTACATCATGCAGTTTATCGATACCCACTCAAATTATGGTGTATTGCCAGAAAGCAACAAAGACATGACGTGTTTCTCATTCTAAGGTTCGTTTTGACGGGTCATGGGCTTAAAACGGATCCTCGTAGCAAAAGTTATGGACGTTTAAGCGCGACACCCAATTTTGGCCGATTGAGCAAATGGGGTACCCTTTGTGTTTTCTCGTGCGGACCGACCACGTCGG
Organism: Arctium minus; assembly: GCA_954870635.1. Classification (NCBI taxonomy): domain Eukaryota; kingdom Viridiplantae; phylum Streptophyta; class Magnoliopsida; order Asterales; family Asteraceae; genus Arctium; species Arctium minus. The sequence continues at coordinate 68,907,091 of OX941095.1, read as the reverse complement.
ATTTCCACGAATCTTCACATTGTCCATAAACAATATAAATGATAAGGTTTTCAAGGGAAATAACTTGCAAAAAACCCACTCTCGTGCAGGATATTGCCGAAACCACGCAATGGCCAAACCGAAAGAACGTACATCATGCAGTTTATCGATACCCACTCAAATCATGGTGTATTGACAGAAATAGACCAAGCCAAGAAATGCCTTCTCATTCTAAGGTTCATTTTGATGGGTCATGGGCTTAAAACGGATACCCGTAGCAAAAGTTATGGACGTTTAAGCGCGACACCCATTTTTTGCCGATTCGGCAATGGGGGTACCCTTTGTGTTTTCTCGTCCGGACCGACCTCGTCGGATTTCCACGAATCATTACATTGTCCATCTACAATATAAATGATAAGGTTTTCAAGGGAAATAATTTCCAAAAAACCCACTATCGTGCAGGATAATGCCGAAGCCACGCAATGGCTAAACCGAAAGAACGTACATCATGTAGTTTATCGATACCCACTCCAATCATGGTGTATTTCAAGAAAGCGACGACGCCATGACGTGATTCTCGTTCTAAGGTTCATTTTTACAGGTCATAAGATTCAAATGGATCCTCGTCGCAAAACTTATGGACGCTTAAGCGCGACACCCATTTTTGGCCGATTCAGCAAAGGGGGTACCCTTTGTGTTTTCTCGTGCGGACCGACCACGTCGAATTTCCACGAATCTTCACATTGTCCATCTACAATATAAGTGATAAGGTTTTCAAGGGAAATAACTTGCAAAAAACCCACTCTCGTGCTGGATATTTCCGAAGCCACGCAATGGCCAAACCGAAAGAATGTACATCATGCAGTTTATCGATACCCACTGAAATCATGGTGTATTGCCAGAAAGAGACCAAGCCAAGTGACGGATGCCGAGTCCACCAAATAATAATTCCAAACTAGCACACAATTTTACAATAAAAATTGCAAAAGTGGTAAGTTGGGTCGAATCCACAGAGACTCGATTCTAACCTCTTTTATATTGAATCAACAAGTACAAAATTATTTACTTAAAAGTAACTACGAAAAGGGGGGTTTGTTTGTGCAAGAAATTAACATACGAAAGTTAAAAACAAGTTTAAAAACAAATAAAGCGAAAATGAACTCAACTTTGGGTAGCAAACACTAATGCAATTCCATTCAAAAGTTGTATCATAGATAATGTATACGATTATTGCAACTATTTCGATTAACCCGGTTATAATTGTTAAAAAGATCTAACAATCAATTCCATCATAATTAGCATTTGAAAGGAATAAGCTCTCCTACCAAACCTTAGTATATAATTAGCCTCAAACAAGCTCTTGAAAGCTTAACTTATACTAGCATGAAAATTTATGGAACCCGAATCCGGATAAATTAACACATAAGCTCGGTTAATTCAACTTTTCCGTCTCATCCAATCTCACAACAAAAAGTAGGAATCTTTGACAAAACCCACTTCGTTGTTTGTCACTAACAATTGTTAACTAAACAATTACGGATTTAGCAAACAAACTAACAACAATCAATTTCCACACAATTGATCAAAAAGCATGAAAACTAATTTTATAAACCATAAATCTTAGAAATTGGATGAATAATCAAAATAAAGTTGGATTGCACCATCTCAAACAACCATATGAATTAGAAATTGCAAAAGTTAACAACCCAAAGTCGAATTCTAAAGGAAATTAGCCACACATGGCTAATTTGAAACAAAAACTAAGAAATTGGGAAGAAAAGTTAACCTAATTTACCAAATTGAAGAACTTGCAATGATGAAATCTCTCCAAAATCGATCTCTTGTTGCTCCCTTCCTCCTCAAAATCGACTTCTGAAAGTGTTTCCCCCGATTCTTCCCGTGTTCCCCCTTTATACCTCCAAGTGAAAACCGTAAAAAAAAAACGAACGTGGCCACGATTTCGGACCCTCGTGACTTACGGGGCGGGTTAAACCTGCGGGAGAAGTCGCCCGGTGTAAAAATTGGAGTCGAACACAGCGCCCGACGCAGGTTTGATCGCGAGTTCACTCTGCAGAAAGTCACGTTCGTCACTGATGAATCGAAAGAGCGTACGAGAAAGAGACCTGGACTGCACTTTCTTTCTTTTCTTTTTTTTCATTTTGGGCTGCTGCTGTGGGCTTCACGAACGAGACAACAAAGACCAAAATTTAAAATATATATTTCTTTTTCTTTTGTTTTGCTGCACGTGGCACTAACACAAGGACTAAATGATTTTTTTTTCTTTTTTTTTATTTCCAACACATAAACAAAACACAAATTAATTATAAAAGTTATTTATTTTTTTCTTTTTTAAACACTAATAATAAAATATAGAACTTAAACTAAAACAATATTTTAAGCACTTAATTACCATTGATTTTTAGGGTAAAATTGACATAAAAATGTATAAATTTGGCATTTATCAAATCACCCCACACTTGAATCATTGTCCGTCCCGGCAATGACTTATGTTAGCACGTACTGATAAAAATGAATCAAATGAGAAAATCAACACATATAGCATACCATGAGTCTGAGATTTGCAACTTAGCACCAAAAAGTGAGTACACACAATCAAGTAGACACAAGCTAATCACGAGAACTCTCACGAATAGGAAATTAGAACAATCACTCTTTTTCACTCTTGGTTCAAAAGTGTATCGCTCAAATCGTCGCTACGCTAGAATGTATTTACCATATGCTTGAAAGGACTCTCACTCTCCACTACTTGGATATAAAACATGCATATAAATCAAAAGGACTTTGTAAGGGTTGTAATGTAAACCAAGGCTTTGGGTAAGGTGGGGATATATTTGGGAAAGGTGGCTAAGGACCTCACACCAACGGAGAAAACGATTATTCAAGCACGAAACTTTCTTTTCACAAAGGGATTTCTATATTTCTATTTTTGAAGCATAACTCCCTCTTCTTCTTTTTTCGATAAGGCATAGAGATAAAACACTTATAATCAACCATATCATCATTTTCCGTCGTCTTATTCATTTATTTACTTCTTTTTTTTTAGACGACATTTTTTTCCTCAAAGATTCTTTTTTTCTTTCTTTTTGATTTTTTTTCTCTTTTCCAACACATAAATTCACTTCCGAGCATATAGGGAATTCACCGAAAAACTCCATTGGTGATTGGTTGGGTGAGTCATGTTTGGATTGGCTTATGATGTGGGTGACAAAGAAAATAGGCTAAGGCTCAAAGTGGTGTACAAAATGGTAATAATGACATAATGGTAGGCTTAAGGCTAATTGGTTAAAACAAAAAATGATCAAACGATGGCCTTTGTCCTATTTATTAGCATGTAAATATCATGTAGTTTTAAGGAGAGACAAGTCAAGTTCTAGAAATACGTGACTAGGCATGACATATTCACACAAGAAATGAAATTGAGACTAATATCAAAATGTTTAGTCTAGTAGGCTCAAAGTCTCACGATGTTCAAGTTGTTCAAGAGATTAGCAAGGGTCTAACTTTAACCGGTATACTATCACTAGTCGACTTTAAGTGCTATCAATCAAACTCAATCATGCTATACATGCATCCGAACTCATCATCATCAACAATTTAAGCCATAAAAACATGCTAACACATTGTTAAAACGGACAAAAATCCACATTTAAGCACATACTTTTGCAAAAAAAAAAAATGCCCCTAAAAACACCCTAAAAAAAATACCCCTAAAAACACCCTAAAAAAATATATCTAACCCAAATCATGCAGACTCAAAAACTACATCCCACCCCACACTTAGACCATACATTGTCCTCAATGTATTCAATAAAGTAAAGGACATTCAAAGCAATTAAAGAATGAGGGGAAACAGTAAACTCCCCTGATTTGGTGAATAGTCCTCTAATGTATGGGTCCGTGAAGGTAGGTACATCCATTTAGCTCCAACTCCTGGGGTGAATCCTGAAAATAGCCAAGGGAAATGCAAGAGTGAAAGAGGAGAATTTAACAAACTAAAACAAATACGAAAACAATTAAATGGAAATCCATGGGTTGCCTCCCATCCAGCGCCTTTCTTTAACGTCTTTGGCTAGACACCTTCATGGTCTAAGGTGCTCCTCCTTCCGGCACCCCCATCTCGAAAACCTCGACATCGAGAGGTTTGAAACCTTCATAAAACGACTTTAGACGATGGCCGTTAACCTTGAACACTTTTCCTGTTTTCTCACTTTTTATCTCTATTGCACCATGACCAAACACATTAGTAACAACAAATGGTCCCACCCATCGGGACCTAAGTTTACCGGGAAACAATTTGAGACGAGAGTGAAAAAGTAAGACCTTTTGACCTAAAACAAATGTCTTGCGGGAAGACATTTTGTCATGAAAAGCTTTGGTCTTTTCGTTATATAAGTAACTACTCTCGTACGCATCATTGCGTATCTCTTCCAATTCTTGGAGTTGGAGTTTTCGGTGAGTACCGACTTTATCAATGTCCATATTGACATTTTTCACGGCCCAAAAGGCCTTATGTTCCAACTCAACGGGAAGATGACAAGCTTTCCCGTAAACTAAATGAAAAGGGGACATACCTATCGGGGATTTGTAGGCGGTCCGGTAGGCCCATAATGCATCGTTAAGCCTCAAGCTCCAATCTTTCCTACTCGGGTTGACCGTTTTTTCCAAAATTTGCTTTATCTCCCGATTTGACACTTCCGCTTGCCCATTTGTTTGTGGATGGTAGGCGGTAGATATACGGTGCTTTACACCATACTTTTTGAACAAAGCTGCCATCATTCCATTCACAAAATGGGTGCCCCTATCGCTTATAACCCACCTTCGGAACTCCAAATCTGCAGAAAATATTATCCTTCACAAAATCTGAAACATCTTTAGCACTGTCAGTCCTTGTCGCTGTCGCCTCTACCCATTTAGAGACGTAATCGTCAACAAGTAAGATGTAATAAAACCCAAAAGAACATGGAAAAGGGCCCATGAAATCAATGCCCCAAATATCAAAAATCTCACAAGCATGAATGGGAGTCAAAGGCATTTGATCCCTACGGCTAAGATTTCCGGTGTGTTGGCAATGAGGACAAGCTTTACAAAACATGTATGTGTCTCGATGAATATGTGGCCAAAATAGGCCACTCTCGAGAACCTTACGTGCTGTCCTTGTTGGGCCAAAATGGCCACCACATGCATAAGAATGACAAAATTCTAGAATAGAAGTTACCTCATCGTCACTTACACATCGCCTTATGATTTGATCGAATCCTTGCTTCCATAAATAAGGATCATCCCACATGTAGTACCTGGAGTCACTCTTTATCTTGTCTCTCTTCGATCTTGGTAGCTCCTTAGGTGTGGTCCCGGTGACTAGGTAGTTGACTATGTCGGCGTACCAAGGAACCACAGTCTTCACTTCAAAAAGATGCTCATCCGGGAACTTATCCTCTAGTGGTAGCGGCTCTTCATTGGAAACTATTCGGCTCAAGTGATCCGCCACTAGATTTTGTGCTCCAGTCTTGTCTCTAATCTACAAGTTGAACTCTTGGAGCAACAAAATCCATCGGATGAGCCTTGGCTTAGCATCCTTCTTCGTCATCAAATACCGCAACGCCGCATGATCTGTAAAAACAATGACTTTAGTACCTAAGAGATATTGACGAAATTTTTCCAAAGCAAAGACAACCGCAAGCAATTCCTTCTCCGTGGTGGAGTAGTTTGCTTGTGCGCTATCGAGGGTCCTCGAGGCATAATAAATAACATGTGGGTTCCTTCCAACCCTTTGCCCGAGTACCGCTCCAATAGCATAGTTGCTTGCATCACACATAATCTCAAAGGGAAGGTCCCAATTAGGCGGTTTCATGATTGGGGCGGATGTGAGCATCTCCTTAAGCTTATCAAAAGCTTCCTTGCACTTCTCATCAAAATCGAACTCCACATCCTTTTGAAGTAGAATGCACATCGGTCGGGTAATGCGTGAGAAATCCTTGATGAAGCGTCTATAGAAACCTGCATGACCCAAAAATGACCGGACTTCCCTCACCGAAGTGGGGTAGGGTAAGCTTTTAATCACATCTATTTTAGCTTTATCTACTTCAATCCCCTTGCTAGAAATGATATGTCCTAAGATTAGCCCTTGGTTTACCATAAAATGACACTTTTCATAATTTAAAACCAAGTTGGTCTCTATGCATCTTTGAAGTATTTTAGTGAGATTTTCTAAACATTCATCAAAGGAGTTTCCATAGACGGTAAAATCATCCATGAAAACTTCAATGATGTTTTCAACAAATTCAGAGAAAATACTCATCATACACCGCTGAAAAGTAGCCGGTGCATTGCATAGGCCAAAGGGCATTCGGCGATAAGCAAAAGTGCCGAAAGGACATGTAAATGTGGTTTTCTCTTGATCTTCTGGTGCAACCGGAATTTGATGAAAACCAGAAAAACCATCTAAACAACAATAATGAGATTTACCTGCCAATCTCTCGAGCATCTGATCGATAAAAGGTAGAGGGAATTGATCCTTTCGAGTTGAAGCGTTCAACCGTCGGTAATCAATGCATACCCTCCAACCACTTTGTACTCTCGTTGGAACCATCACTCCCTCGGCATTCTCCACTACCGTCACTCCGGCCTTCTTCGGAACAACTTGCACCGGGCTCACCCATTTGCTATCAGAAATAGCAAAGATCATGTCCGCATCAAGTAACTTTTGGATCTCTTTCTTCACAACCTCCATCATGGGCGGATTCAAACGTCTTTGAGCTTCACGAAACGGCTTGAAATCATCCTCCATCAAGATTTTATGCATGCAAGTTGATGGACTCAAACCTTTGATGTCGGCTATCGTCCACCCAATGGCTTCTTTATACCGTTTGAGCACAGATATAAGCTTATTCTCCTCGGATGTGTCTAAGCTACTTGAAATGATCACCGGTAGCGTCTCTCCTTCTCCTAGGTAGGCATACTTGAGATGATTGGGAAGTTTCTTTAGCTCTAGTTCTGGAGCCTGTAAAACAGAAGGAAGTAGCTTTTTGTTAGATGGTGGTAAAGAAATTTGAGCAATATCATACCTTACAGTCTTCTTGTGATCCATAGAAGCTACTAGCTCGTGAAACTCGGGTCCGAGCTCAATCCTCTTCATGAGTGTAGTCACCCCCGTTTCATCTAAAGACCTACTCAAAGTTGTGTCTAAAGCATCAAAATGGGTTAGTTCAAATAACTCTTGAGAAATGGGTTCAAGAATGTCAATGGCACAAAGAGAGGATACATCACTTGGAAAACGCATGGCTTCATAGATACTAAAATGAATGGTATTACCATCGAATTCTATAGAAAGTGTGCCATTGTGAACATCTATCTTTGTTTTTGATGTTTTCAAAAATGGCCTCCCTAGCAAAATGGATGTGGATTTCGGATGAGAATCCTCCTCCATATCAATAACATAAAAATCAGCGGGGAAAACAAGCTCATTCACTTGAACCAATAAGTCCTCTAATACACCCTTTGGGTGTACTACGGATCTATCGGCCAATTGAATGACCACCCCGGTTTCTTGTAAGGGGCCTACATTTAAAGTCTTAAAGATAGAATATGGCATCACATTGATAGATGCACCCAAATCAAGCATAGCCCTATTAACCGTGACATTCCCCAATTTGCAAGGAATGGTGAAAACACCAGGATCTTTGCACTTTGGGGGTAGTTTCTTTTGAAGCACGGCCGACACGTTTTCACTCATATTGACCGTCTCGTTACCCCTAAGTTTTCTTTTATTTGTGCACAATTCTTTCAAAAATTTGGCATAACGAGGGACATGCTTGATTGCATCTAAAAGAGGGATATTCACCTCAACCTTCCTAAATGTTTCTAAAATCTCTTTTTCTTCTCTAGCCTTGCTAGACATTTGAAAACGTGTAGGAAAGGGTGGTGGAATTACCTTTGCTTTTTCACTTACATCAACAGAAGATTCCGGTTGTTTCTCACTTTGAACCGATTTTGGACTCACCTCCTTCTCTTTCTCCACTTCTCTACTTTTCGTCAACTTTGGTTCTTCAAGCTCTTTCCACTCCTCAAGACAATTGCACTCACATTTTGCTTCGGGTTCGTTTCCGTTTGGGAAGGCAACTTTCCTTGAGATTCCAATCGACTCACGGAAGTGGAAAGTTGTGTCATTTGAGCTCCCAAATTTTGAATACTTGCCTCCGTCTTCTGTTGGAATTGAAGAGTGTTAGTATCTAAGTTTTTAACAATGTCTTCAAGAGACATACCTGAGCCACTAGAAGAAGCTTGATTTGGATTGAAGGGTGCTCTTTGCTGAAATGGTTGTTGTGGCGGCCTTTGCACAAAATTCTGAAATTGAGGGGGTCTTTGGTTGCCAAAGTTGTTGTTGAAATACCTTTGTTGCTGTTGTGGCTGACCTAGAAAACCTCCTATGGCGTTCACATCTTCGGCCGTCACCAACACATCTTCTTGAAGTTGTGGGCACGCATCAGTTGGATGGCTTGTTACTAAACATATCCCACAAGCTTTCACATGTTCTTTGCTAACTACAAGCTGTTTAACCAAGTTAGTAAGATCAAATAAACGACTCTCAATGCTCGCTACATTTACCTCATTGGCTCTTTGTGGATCTCTCCTCATGTCACTCCTCATACTAAAGTGTTGGGAGTTTTCGGCCATAGTAGTGATTAGAGCTCTAACCTCGGTCGGGGTCTTGTTAAACATGGCACCGCCACTTGCGACGTCAACCATTTTTCTATCCATAGGTAGAAGACCCTCATAGAAATATTGCAAAAGCAATTGTTCCGAGATTCCATGTTGTGGACAACTCACACAGAGATGTTTGAATCTCTCCCAATACTCGTGGAGAGTTTCAACATCTCTTTGCTTAATAATACAAATCTCTCTACGGAGGTTAGCGGCTCGGGAGGCGGGAAAAAATTTATCTAAAAATAGCCTCGCCATTTGGTTCCACGTCGTTACCGAATCAGGGGGTAACGAGTACAACCAATCCGTAGCACGGTCCTTTAAAGAAAAAGGGAATGCCTTTAACTTTATAAGGTCCTCCGTAACCTCACTTGGTTTCATGCTAAGGCAAACTATGTGAAATTGCTTTAAGTGCTTGTTGGGGTCCTCATTTTCTAACCCGTGATACGTGGGTAAGAGATGGACCAAGCCAGTCTTAAGAACGAAATTTTGATTACCTGTTGGATACCTGATACAAATGGGAGTCTGAGCAACATCTTGGGTCGCTAGTTGACGTAGCGTCTGCTCCGCATCACCCATGTTGACCTTCGGATCTTTCTCCTCTTCTTCTTCTTCAGATTCCGTCCTCGGCTCCTCGACTTCTATTTTTGGGTTTTCTTCTTTTTCTTCGTCTCAATCGCTCGACAGGTTAATATCTTTCCAGATATTTACCCCTGGTGACGAAGGTCCCTCGCCTAACTTCTTCCGAAGTTTAGCTTGTTTCCTAGTCTTTTGGCGGTCCGTTCGATTTCAGAATTTATTGGAATGGGTGTACCTATACGTGAAGATCTTGGCATAAACCGTTAGAAATACCGAGTCCCCGGCAACGACGCCAAAAATTTGACGGATGCCGAGTCCACCATGAGAACGTACATCATGCAGTTTATCGATACCCACTGAAATCATGGTGTATTGCCAGAAAGAGACCAAGCCAAGTGACGGATGCCGAGTCCACCAAATAATAATTCCAAACTAGCAAACGATTTTACAATAAAAATTGCAAAAGTGGTAAGTTGGGTCGAATCCACAGAGACTCGATTCTAACCTCTTTTATACCGAATCAACAAGTACAAAATTATTTACTTAAAAGTAACTACGAAAAGGGGGGTTTGTTTGTGCAAGAAATTAACATACGAAAGTTAAAAACAAGTTTAAAAACAAATAAAGCGAAAATGAACTCAACTTTGGGTAGCAAACACTAATGCAATTCCATTCAAAAGTTGTATCATAGATAATGTATACGATTATCGCAACTATTTCGATTAACCCGGTTATAATTGTTAAAAAGATCTAACAATCAATTCCATCATAATTAGCATTTGAAAGGAATAAGCTCTCCTACCAAACCTTAGTATATAATTAGCCTCAAACAAGCTCTTGAAAGCTTAACTTATACTAGCATGAAAACTTATGGAACCCGAATCCGGATAAATTAACACATAAGCTCGGTTAATTCAACTTTTCCGTCTCATCCAATCTCACAACAAAAAGTAGGAATCTTTGACAAAACCCACTTCGTTGTTTGTCACTAACAATTGTTAACTAAACAATTACGGATTTAGCAAACAAACTAACAACAATCAATTTCCACACAATTGATCAAAAAGCATGAAAACTAATTTTATAAACCATAAATCTTAGAAATTGGATGAATAATCAAAATAAAGTTGGATTGCACCATCTCAAACAACCATATGAATTAGAAGTTGCAAAAGTTAACAACCCAAAGTCGAATTCTAAAGGAAATTAGCCACACATGGCTAATTTGAAACAAAAACTAAGAAATTGGGAAGAAAAGTTAACCTAATTTACCAAATTGAAGAACTTGCAATGATGAAATCTCTCCAAAATCGATCTCTTGTTGCTCCCTTCCTCCTCAAAATCGACTTCTGAAAGTGTTTCCCCCGATTCTTCCCGTGTTCCCCCTTTATACCTCCAAGTGAAAACCGTAAAAAAAAAACGAACGTGGCCACGATTTCGGACCCTCGTGACTTACGGGGCGGGTTAAACCTGCGGGAGAAGTCGCCCGGTGTAAAAATTGGAGTCGAACACAGCGCCCGACGCAGGTTTGATCGCGAGTTCACTCTGCAGAAAGTCGCGTTCGTCACTGATGAATCGAAAGAGCGTACGAGAAAGAGACCTGGACTGCACTTTCTTTCTTTTCTTTTTTTTCATTTTGGGCTGCTGCTGTGGGCTTCACGAACGAGACAACAAAGACCAAAATTTAAAATATATATTTATTTTTCTTTTGTTTTGCTGCACGTGGCACTAACACAAGGACTAAATGATTTTTTTTCTTTTTTTTTATTTCCAACACATAAACAAAACACAAATTAATTATAAAAGTTATTTATTTTTTTCTTTTTTAAACACTAATAATAAAATATAGAACTTAAACTAAAACAGTATTTTAAGCACTTAATTACCATTGATTTTTAGGGTAAAATTGACATAAAAATGTATAAATTTGGCATTTATAACCAAGATATGTTTCTCATTCTAAGGATCATTTTGATGGGTCATGGGCTTAAAACGGATCCCCGTAGCAAAACTTATGGACGTTTAAGTGCGACACCCATTTTTGGCCGATTCGACAAAGAGGGTACCCTTTGTGTTTTCTCGTCCGGACCGACCTCATCGGATTTCCACGAATCTTTACATCGTCCATCTACAATATAAATTATAAGGTTTTCAAGGGAAATAATTTCCAAAAAACCCACTCTCGTGCAGGATAATGCCGAAGCCACACAACGGCTAAACCGAAAGAACGTACATCATGCAGTTTATCGATACCCACTCCAATCATGGTGTATTGCAAGAAGCGACCACGCCATGACGTGATTCTCATTCTAAGGTTCATTTTTATGGGTCATAAGATTAAAATGGATCCCCGTAGCAAAACTTATGGACATTTAAGCGTGACACCCATTTTTGGCCGATTCAGCAAAGGGGATACACTTTATGTTTTCTCGTGCGGATCGACCACGTCGGATTTCCACGAATCTTCACATTGTCCATACACAATATAAATGATAGGGTTTTCAAGGGAAATAACTTGCAAAAGACCCACTCTCGTGCAGGATATTTCCGAAACCACGCAATGGCCAAACCGACAGAACGTACATCATGCAGTATATCGATCCCCACTCAAATCATGGTGTATTGACAGAAAGTCACCAAGCCAAGAAATGCCTTCTCATTCTAAGGTTCATTTTCATGGGTCATGGGCTTAAAACGGATCCCCGTAGCAAAACATATGGACGTTTAAGTGCGACACCTATTTTTGGCCTATTCGGCAAAGGGGGTACCCTTTGTGTTTTCTCGTTCGGACCGACCTCGTCGGATTTCCACGAATCTTTGCATTGTCCATCTACAATATAAATGGTAAGGTTTTCAAAGGAAATAACTTGCAAAAAACCCACTCTCGTGCAGGATATTGCCAAAACCACGCAACGGCCAAACCGAAAGTACGTACATAATGTAGTTTATCGATACCCACTCAAATCAGGGTGTATTGCAATAAAGAGACAAAGACATGACGTGATTCTATTTCTAAGGTTCGTTTTGACGGGTCATGGGCTTAAAACGGATACCCGTAGCAAAAGTTATGGACGTTTAAGCGCGACACCCATTTTTGGCCGATTCGGCAAAGGGGGTACCCTATGTGTTTTCTCGTCCGGATCGACCTCGTCGGATTTCCACGAATCATTACATTGTCCATCTACAATATAAATGATAAGCTTTTCAAGGGAAATAATTTCCAAAAAACCCACTATCGTGCAGGATAATGCCGAAGCCACACAATGGCTAAACTGAAAAAACGTACATCATGTAGTTTATCGATACCCACTACAATCATGGTGTATTTCAAGAAAGCGACCACAACATGACGTGATTCTTGTTCTAAGGTTCATTTTTACGGGTCATAAGATTAAAATGGATCCTCGTCGCAAAACTTATGGACGTTTAAGCGCGACACCCATTTTTGGCCGATTCAGCAAAGGGGGTACCCTTTGTGTTTTCTCGTGCGGACCGACCACGTCGGATTTCCACGAATCTTCACATTGTCCATCTACAATATAAGTGATAAGGTTTTCAAGGAAAATAACTTGCAAAAAACCCACTCTCGTGCTGGATATTGCCGAAGCCACGCAATGGTCAAACCGAAAGAACGTACATCATACAGTTTATCGATACCCACTGAAATCATAGTGTATTTCCAGAAGGAGATGAAGCCAAGACGTGCTTCTCATTCTAAGGATCATTTTGATGGGTCATGGTCTTAAAACGGATCCTCGTAGCAAAACTTATGGACGTTTAAGTGCGACACCCATTTTTGGCCGATTCGACAAAGCGGATACCATTTGTGTTTTCTCGTCCAGACCGACCTCGTCAGATTTCCACGAATCTTTACATTGTCCATCTACAATATAAATTATAAGGTTTTCAAGGAAAATAAGTTTCAAAAAACCCACTCTCGTGCAGGATATTGCCGAAACCACACAATGGCCAAACCAAAAGAACGTACATCATGCAGTTTATCGATACCCACTCAAATCATGGTGTATTGACAGAAAGAGACCAAGCCAAGAAATGCCTTCTCATTATAAGGTTCATTTTGATGGGTCATGGGCTTAAAACGGATCCCCGTAGCAAAACTTATGGACGTTTAAGTGCGACACCTATTTTTGGCCGTTTCGGCAAAGGGGTACCCTTTGTGTTTTCTCGTCCGGACCAACCTCGTTGGATTTCCACGAATCTTTACATTGTCCATATACAATATAAATTATAAGGTTTTCAAGGAAAATAACTTTCAAAAAACCCACTCCCGTGCAGGATATTGCCGAAACCACGCAATGGCCAAACCGAAAGAACGTACGTCATGTAGTTTATCGATACCCACCTAAATCTTGGTTTATTGCAAGAAAGAGACCAAGCCAAGACGTTCTTCTCATTCTAAGGTTAGTTTTGACGGGTCATGAGATTAAAACGGATCCCCGTAGCAAAAGTTATGGACGTTTAAGCGCGACACCCATTTTTGGCCGATTCGGCAAATGGGGTACCTTTGTGTTTTCTCGTCCGGATCGACCTCGTCGTATTTCCACGAATTTTTACATAGTTCATATACAATGTAAACGATAAGGTTTTCAAGGGAAATAACTTGCAAAAAACCAGTCTCGTGTAGGATATTGCCGAAGCCACATATTGGCCAAACCGAAAGAACGTACATCATGCAGTTTATCGATACCTACTCAAATCATGGTGTATTTCAAGAAAACGACCAAGCCTTGGCGTGCTTCTCGTTCTAAGGTTCGTTTTGATGAGTCATAGGCTTAAAACGGATCCCCGTAGCAAAAGTTATGGACGTTTTAGCGCGACACCCATTTTTGGCCGATTCGGCAAAGAGGGTACCCTTTGTGTTTTCTCGTCCGGACGGACCTCGTCGGATTTCCATGAATCTTTACATTGTCCATCTACAATATAAATTATAGGGTTTTCAAGGGAAATAACTTAAAAAAACTCACTCTCGTGCTGTATATTGCCGAAGCCTCTCATTGGCCAAACCGAAAGAACGTATATCATGCAGTTTATCTATACCCACTCCAAATATGGTGTATTGCCAAAAAGCGACCATGCCATGACGTGCTTTCCATTTTAAGGTTAGCTTTGAATGGACATAGGCTTAAAACGAATCCCCCTAGCAAAACTTCTGGACGTTTAAGCGCGACACCCATTTTTGGCCGATTCGGCAAAGGGGTACCATTGGTGTTTTCTTGTCCGGAACGACCTAGTCGGATTTCCACTAATATTTTCATTGTACATATACAATATAAATGATAAGGTTTTCAAGGGAAATAATTTCCAAAAAACCCACTCTCGTGCAAGATAATGCCGAAGCCACACAATGGCCAAACCGAAAGAACGTACATCATGCAGTTTATTGATACCCACACCAATCATGGTGTATTTCCAGAAAGCGACCACGCCATGACGTCGTATTGATGGGTCATAGGTATAAAACGGATCCTCGTACCAAAACTTATGGACATTTAAGCGCGACACCCATTTTTGGCCGATTCAGCAAAGGGGGTAACCTTTGTGATTTCTCGTGCGGACCGACCACGTCGGATTTCCACGAATCTTCACATTGTCCATATAAAATATAAATGATAAGGTTATCAAGGGAAATAACTTGCAAAAAAGCCACTCTCGTGCTGGATATTGCCGAAGCCATGCAATGGCCAAACCAAAAGAACGTACATCATGCAGTTTATCGATACCCACTCAAATTATGGTGTATTGCCAGAAAGCAACAAAGACATGACGTGTTTCTCGTTCTAAGGTTCGTTTTGACGGGTCATGGGCTTAAAACGGATCCCCGTAGCAAAAGTTATGTACGTTTAAACGCGACACCCAATTTTGGCCGATTGAGCAAATGGGGTACCCTTTGTGTTTTCTCGTGCGGACCGACCACGTCGGATTTCCACGAATCTTCACATTGTCCATCAACAATATAAATGATAAGGTTTTCAAGGGAAATAATTTGCAAAAAACCCACTCTCGTGCAGGATATTGCCCAAACCACGCAATGGCCAAACCGAAAAAACGTACATCATGTAGTTTATCGATACCCACTCAAATCATGGTGTATTGACAGAAAGAGACCAAGCCAAGAAATACCTTCTCATTCTAAGGTTCATTTTGATGGGACATGGGCTTAAAACGGATACCCGTAGCAAAAGTTATGGACGTTTAAGCGCGACACCCATTTTTGGCCGATTCGGCAAAGGGGGTACCCTTTGTGTTTTCTCGTCCGGACCGACCTCGTCGGATTTCCACGAATCATTACATTGTCCATCTACAATATAAATGATAAGCTTTTCAAGGGAAATAATTTCCAAAAAACCCACTATCGTGCAGGATAATGCCGAAGCCACGCAATGGCTAAACCGAAACAACGTACATCATGTAGTTTATCGATACCCACTCCAATCATGGTGTATTTCAAGAAAGAGACGACGCCATGATGTGATTCTCGTTCTAAGGTTCATTTTTACGGGTCATAAGATTCAAATAGATCCTCGTCGCAAAACTTATGGACGCTTAAGCGCGACACCCATTTTTGACCGATTCAGCAAAGGGGGTACCCTTTGTGTTTTCTCGTGCGGACCGACCACGTCGGATTTCCACGAATCTTCGCATTGTCCATATACAATATAAATGATAAGATTTTCAAGGAAAATAACTTGCAAAAAAACCACTCTCGTGCTGGATATTGCCGAAGCCACGCAATGGTCAAACCGAAAGAACGTACATCATGCAGTTTATCGATACCCACAGAAATCATGGTGTATTGCCAGAAAGAGACCAAACGAAGACATGCTTCTCATTCTAAGGATCATTTTGATGGGTCATGGGATTAAAACGGATCCTCGTAGCAAAACTTATGGACGTTTAAGTGCGACACCCATTTTTGGCCGATTCGACAAAGGGGGTACCCTTTGTGTTTTCTCGTCCGGACCGACCTCGTCGGATTTCCACGAATCTTTACATTGTCCATATAAAATATAAATTATAAGGTTTTCAAGGAAAATAACTTTCAAAAAACCCACTCTCGTACAGGATATTGCCGAAACCACACAATGGCTAAACCGAAAGAACGTACGTCATGCAGTTTATCGATACCCACTCCAATCATGGTGTATTGCCAGAAAGAGACCAATAAGCTAGATCTCCCTACGGGGAATTGAACGTTTACCAAGCCAAGACGTGCTTCTCATTCTAAGGTTCGTTTTGATGGGTCATGGGATTAAAACGGATCCCCGTAGCAAAAGTTATGGACGTTTAAGTGCGACACCCATTTTTGGCCGATTCGGCAAAGGGGGTACCATTGGTGTTTTCTCGTCCGGAACGACCTCGTTGGATTTCCACGAATCTTTACATTGTACATATACAATATAAATTATAAGGTTTTCAAGGGAAATAATTTCCAAAAAACCCACTCTCGTGCAGGATAATGGCGAAGCCAGACAATGGCCAAACCGAAAGAACGTACATCATGCAGTTTATTGATACCCACTCCAATCATGGAGTATTTCCAGAAAGCGACCATGCCATGACGTCGTATTGATGGGTCATAGGTATAAAACGGATCCCCGTACAAAAACTTATGGACGTTTAAGCGCGACACCCATTTTTGGCCGATTCAGCAATGGGGGTACCCTTTGTGATTTCTCGTGTGGACCGACCACGTCGGATTTCCACGACTCTTCACATTGTCCATATAAAATATACTCCCTCCGCCCCAAAATAAGTGTCCACAATTGACTTGGCACACAGTTTTAGACATGCATAATTATTACCCCTTTTTGGTATCAAATGACATCTTTACCCTTATTTAATATTTCTCTTTCTTCACAACTCTTATGTATTTGTGCATTAATTAAGGGTAAATGTGAGAATTTAGCTATCTACTTTTTGAAAGTGGACACTTATTTTGGGAAAAACATAAATATAAATGTAGACACTTATTTTGGGACGGAGGGAGTAAATGATAAGGTTATCAAGGGAAATAACTTGCAAAAAAGCCACTCTCGTGCAGGATATTGCCGAAGCCATCCAATGGCCAAACCGAAAGAACGTACATCATGCAGTTTATCGATACCCACTCAAATTATGGTGTATTGCCAGAAAGCAACAAAGACATGATGTGTTTCTCGTTCTAAGGTTCGTTTTGACGGGTCATGGGCTTAAAACGGATCCCCGTAGCAAAAGTTATGGACGTTTAAGCGCGACACCCATTTTTGGCCGATTCGGCAAATGGGGTACCGTTTGTGTTTTCTCGTCCGGACCGACCTCGTAGGATTTCCACGAATCTTTGCATTTTCCATCTACAATATAAATGGTAAGGTTTTCAAAGGAAATAACTTGCAAAAAACCCACTCTCGTGTAGGATATTGCCGAAACCACGCAATGGCCAAACCGAAAGTACGTACATCATGCAGTTTATCGATACCCACTCAAATCAGGACGTATTGCCAGAAAGAGACCAAGACATGATGTGCTTCTATTTCTAAGGTTCGTTTTGATGGGTCATGGGATTAAAACGGATATCCGTAGCAAAAGTTATGGACGTTTAAGCGCGACACCCATTTTTGCCGATTCGGCAAAGGGGGTACCCTTTGTGTTTTCTCGTCCGGACCGACCTCGTCGGATTTCCACGAATCATTAAATTGTCCATATACAATATAAATGATAAGGTTTTCAAGGGAAATAATTTCCAAAAAACCCACTATCGTGCAGGATAATGCCGAAGCCACGCAATGGCTAAACCAAAAGAACGTACATCATGTAGTTTATCGATACCCACTCCAATCATGGTGTATTTCAAGAAAGCGACCATGCCATGACGTGATTCTCGTTCTAAGGTTCATTTTTACGGGTCATAAGATTAAAATGGATCCTCGTCGCAAAACTTATGGACGTTTAAGTGCGACACCCATTTTTGGCCGATTCAGCAAAGGGGGTACCCTTTGTGTTTTCTCGTGCGGGCCGACCACTTCGGATTTCCATGAATCTTCACATTGTCCATCTATAATATAAATGATAAGGTTTTCAAGGGAAATAACTTGCAAAAAACCGACTCTCGTGCTGGATATTGCCGAAGCCTTGCAATGGCCAAACCGAAAGAACGTACATCATGTAGTTTATCGATACCCACTGAAATCATGGTGTATTGCCAGAAAGAGACCAAGCCAAGATATGCTTCTCATTCTAAGGATCATTTTGATGGGTCATGGGCTTAAAACGGATCCCCGTAGCAAAACTTATGGACGTTTAAGTGCGACACCCATTTTTGGCCGATTCGACAAAGAGGGTACGCTTTGTGTTTTCTCGTCCGGACCGACCTCATCGGATTTCCATGAATCTTTACATTGTCCATCTACAATATAAATTATAAGGTTTTCAAGTTAAATAACTTTCAAAAAACCCACTCTCGTGTAGGATATTGCCGAAACCACACCATGGCCAAACCGAAAGAACGTACGTCATGTAGTTTATCGATACCCACTCAAATCATGGTGTATTACCAGAAATAGACCAAGCCAAGGCGTGCTTCTCATTCTAAGGTTCATTTTGACGGGTCATGGGCTTAAAACGAATCCCCATAGCAAAAGTTATGGACGTTTAAGCGCGACACCCAATTTTGGCCGATTCGGCAAATGGGGTACCCTTTATGTTTTCTCGTCCGGACCGACCTCGTCGGATTTCCACGAATCTTTACATAGTTCATCTACAATGTAAACGATACGGTTTTCAAGGGAAATAACTTGCAAAAAACCACTCTCATGCAGGATATTGCCGAAGCCACACATTGGCCAAACCGAAAGAACGTACATCATGCAGTTTATTGATACCCACTCAAATCATGGTGTATTTCAAGAAAACAACCAATCCATGGCGTGCTTCTCGTTCTAAGGTTCGTTTTGACGGGTCATAGCTGATAAACCAAGATCAACTAAATCGTAGATAGAGAAAGTAGAGAGAGAAAGGTTGTGCGCCAAATGTAAACTGATGTATTCAAAATGAGCTCCAAAGTTACAAAGACAAAGCACAAAGGGACTTAAATACCTTTGACTAAGACATACAAGATAAAGTCAAACTAAGCACACTTAGACACAAGGTATAAATACATTAATTACTACTAAAATAGACTTAACAATCTCCCCCTTAGTAATCAATGGCGTTCTTCTCTTTGACGAAGTCGATTCAGTCCAAGCAAAACTTCTAAGCGTCTTAGAGTTGAACGGAAGATCAACCTCTCATCAATGGTATTCAATGTTTTCTTGAGAAGTTGTATCTCTTCATTCTCGAGCTGAAACCTTTCTCTTCTTGATTCCAAAAATCTTCTTACATCGGCTTTTAAACGATTCTCCAACTGTAGCTTGATCACCTTCAACGTTCCATCAGAGTAATGATTAATCTCTTCAAATCTTAGGAAGCAGTTCTGACTAGAAGCATTCCTGTAAACAACTCCATATGGATTCTGAAGAATAGTGAATAAAGAATATGAGTCGATGTTCGGCAAGCTACGATCGGGTCTTTGAAGGTTCATCACAGGCTGAAAACTTTCAGCAGCCATCTGAAAGTCAAAAACTCTGTAGAATCTGATTTGGCGTCGAATGAATCTTTTAATCACAAACAATGCTTGAGAGACATCTTCAGTTATGTGATAAATATTCCTAAAATGATCGTACAGAAACTCAACATCATCAATAGATAGATCATTAAAATCAGCCTCCGAGAAAGTATATAAGATGCATTCTCTTCTTTCCACTTCAAATATAGGATACTAGATATGAACAAACTTCTTTATCGAAACGCTGATAACCCGTACTATCAGACGAGGAGAAGAAACGAGATGCTTTCCACGACGTTGGCATTTGATGAACATCAAGTATTCATACTGATAATCTGTTGACTCCTTTTCAACACCAAGAATAGCATGTACGTTGATCTGTCTTCTCCTAGAAACGAAAATATTTCTTTGAGAGTCCTTGAGAAAAGCAGATCTAAGCCTTGAAGCCATATGCCTTTCTTGTAAACTTCTTTGTCTCTGCTGTCTAGTCAAAGCTGGATCTTCTTCTAGGATAGACGGAGGGATCACATGATCAGAAGAAGGAATATTAGCTTAAGCTCTGGACGACTGACCTATGTCAAAGGTACTTGAGGGAGCAGTGGGAGTTGGAGCTTGAACAACAATAGGACTAGAAGTGACTGGAGTAGCTTCAGGAATGTCATCTTGTGAAGGTAAGTCTCCATACAAAGTATCAGTTACCTCTTCATCCTTTGCGTCAAGATAGAAAGTATTATCTTCAGTATCAGAAATGACAATTATATCATCAAGATCTTCTTCTTTAACTTTGCAGAGCTTCTCATATCTGATATCATCATCATCATCATCATCAGAATTGATCTCTATGAAGTTAGCAAAGAAAGATCTCATGTCATTCGTGACTTCAGAATCATCTAACTCATTTGACCTTGTTGCAATGTCTGGATCAACATATACGACAATCTGCATATTGTTCTCAATATTCTGCTCAGAAATGTTCAAAACATTAGTCATAGAGGATAAATCAACATTATCAATCAAAATGTTCACAAGATTTTCAACACTACAATCTTGAACATTATCAGCATTCTTTTCTCTGTCCACAACCTCAGATTGAGTTTGATCTTCTCTAGCTAAAGAACTCTCCACCCTCTATCTCTTCGACATCTCCCCCTCATGACCTTGATGATTTGGATCATCTTGGTCATGTCTCCTTTTATGAGACAAGCCTGCTTCAGTTCTGCAACTCTGTTCATGAAGATCAAACATGTTAGATAGATCAGTTAAGGCCTGAGTCATGAGAGATAGACCTTCTTTGATATCAGAAAAATTTGTCCGAGCTTCAGATCTGAAAGAAGTGAATTCGTTATACAACGCATATATTCTGTCAGGTGCAGAAGTAGAAGCTGAAGGCGGAGTCGATTGAAATTCCTTAGCAGAATATCAAGTCTTGATTCTGTTTATCTGGCGGAGACAAAGAAATAAGACGAGCATATAACATATCTGTTAATTCTGAAATCGGAACATCCTGAACTGGAGTGCGTGAAGAAACTGGAGGAACTGAAGTTGATGAAGACAAGCAAGCTGACTGGGTAAATGTTGGAGGAAGAGGAATAGAGACAATCGCTAGAGCAGTAGTAGAAACATTTGACAGTTCACGAATGACTACCCCAGATGGTCTTCTGAAAGGAATGACTTCAGGAAGAACATAATGATCTATTTCTATCATCTTACCTTTTAATAAAGCTCTCATCTTCTGGATTTGTTCATTCTTTTGAGCATCAAACCGTTCGCTCATTTGTCGGATGATCTCATTCATAGTTGTAAATTTCTCAGTCGTAACTTGTACTTCGACTGAAGAAGTTTCGACACTAGAAGTAAGCTCAGGTGAAGAATGAGAAAATGTTGTACCTGGAACCCGATGCTGAGTTGTAGCATTGGCAAATACTATATCGAGCTCATCAACTTGAATATCAGCAACTGCAGCATTAATCGGTACAGATTCGTTGTCAAACAAAATATCTTCCTGAACATGCATCTCTGCTTCTCTGACCTCTCTTTCCAAAGCTTGTATAGTAGGCTGATCTCCATCATTATCATCATCATTTCCATCTCCAGCATCACCAACATCAGTATTGGCATCATCATCATTTTCAGCATGATCATCAGCAGGCTCATTATCAATTACAACATTGTCAATTGTAGCAAGTACATCACCAATCTGTTGATCCACAACATCTGTTTCAACTGCTTGATCAACTTGAGCAGCATGAGAAGGTTCTGCTTGTTCATCTTTCAAAGACATATCATGTTCCAAACAATATTGAATTATGCTGTCATCAGACGGATCAGCATAATTTGCAATGAACGCAAAAGGAATTGGCATCGAGTACTCAAAAGTCTTCTTTTGTCTTTGAATGAATGTCATCTCAGTATCCGGAACTTGATTCCAAGAAAGTCGGCGAGGAATATCTGAATTACTTCGCAGCATGCTCCGAACAATTAGCTTCATATATCGAATAAAAGGAATAAACTTCCGCTTCTTATGAGTCATCTTGTCTTGCACTCTCTCGGATAGTTCGGTCCAGAAGATGTACGTGTAGTCGACATGCAAGTCATAGACAACTGCATGGAACAATCTGAGATAATGCAGACTAGCATTGTCCGTTCCTGAATGCTTAGATGTGAGACACCTGTTGAGTACGGAAAACAATGCATACCAAACCGGTGGAAGGTTGGATTTATCAAACTGACTCACTTTATCCAAAACACCAAGATAGCCCAAATTTCGAATACCCTCTAGAACATCTGATTCTGAAGGATAGTTGTCATACGAAGTACGACCTGGTCGAGAATTGGGTTCAGGAAGCTCCAGAATCAGTTGAAGTCGTTTATAGGAGAGAAAAGAATCAAACTGATCAATCTGCAAGTCGAAGCGATAGGACGAACTCGCTCATTCTTAGATATAGTATTCCAAGCCTGTTGAAGATACACCTCAGGAACATCGGCACAGGAAGTAAGAGCCGGAGCAAGAGGATGTCCTTTGAGAATGGCTCGAATCACTGGATGAATCTTGATCTTGTCAAAGTCCACGAAGTAGTTATTTGGCTTGTACGACAAAATATAGAGCATAGTAGGAAACACGTTATTCAGTGTTCGCCTATGAACAGAAAGATTCTCTCCAGTAGAAGATACAGATGGCATAGGCGTCTCGCGTGATGCACGATCAGATGGATCATCTTGGAGTACATTCTCATATTGAATCATGGGATCAGTGATGGTTTGAGAAGCCATTATAGTACCTAGAAAACAGAAACGATGAATAACGCCTTGTAAAAATAGAAGAAAAACAGAAAAAAATGAAAAATTTTCTAAGTCATGTTTGCGCGACAAGTGCTTGGCGCAAACTCAGGTTTGCGCTATGAACTTGTGGCGCAAAACAAGGTTTGCGCGACAAACTGTTGGCGCAAAACAATGTTTGCGTTTCGAGTACATGGCGTAAAACGAAGTTTGCGCGATGAACTTGTGAAGCAAAAATGACTTGGAACATATGGCTTTGAGGAAGCACCGCGTTCCACTTTCTTTGAACCGGAAGTGAAACGCAGATTGTTGGAACCTGATCTGTGCTGGAATTTCTTATGATAATGTTGAGAGAGAAGAATCATAGCCTTTTCCAGAGCTTCACCGTCATCATCAGTAGATCCATCATAAGCATTCTCAGATAATCTTGTTCGGCTAATTGGCTAGCAAGGAGAGCAATTGGGTCTACTGTCTTTAGTTTGCTTTTCTTATCAATCTTTGTTTTCTTTTCTAGCACCAAATTCTCATCAGCCATCAAGATCTCATAAAGTTCCTGTATCGGTATTGTAGATATCCTGACATCATTCCTCATTCTATGACAAAATTTGCTCCATTCTGGTTGAAGAGCATTTAAAAATTTCAGATTAGTTTCCAATTCTGTCTTTGTCACCTTAATCTTATAATAATCATTTATCACGGCCCAAAATCTGTCAAACACACTTTTCAGACTTTCTCCATCTTTTTCCTTAAACTCCTCAAAATTGTTCATGTATCTTGTCTGACAGAGTTGAGTGGCAACTGTTGATCCAAGCATTATATTTTCTAGTTGAGTCCACATTAGCATCGGATTCTGCTTGAAACATTCAATTCAGTTGTAGATTGAATTAGGCAGTGCAAGAATCATATTAGACTTTGCTTGATTATCAGCTTGATGTCGCAAAAGCTCTTCAACATCGTACTCCCTTAAAAGCTTCTCAATCCTTGTAGCTGGTGTATTTGCAGTGGCTGGAATTTCTTTCATAGGCCTAACCATAGGACCTTCAGTAAAAGACTTCATCATATTGTCACCATTAGCTTGTCTTGTCTCTCTATGAAATTGATGAATCTGTCTTGCCATTGCTGAAATTCATTTTCATTAATCAAAACTGGAGGACAAGTGTCTGACCCCAAAGACATCATTATATCATTCTTGTAAAACTGAGCTTGTAGAGATATCGTTACAGAATCACAATGTCGGAAAATTCTAAGTCTGGAATCAGAAAATCTGGCGCAAACTGGAGGTTTGCTTGAGTAGAAGATGGGGCAAAAGAGATTTACGCGAGACGATTGTGGCGCAAAACAAACTTTGCGCTAGATGCTGGTGGCGCAAATGTAAGTTTGCGCGATACAAAGGTTGCACAAACTTTACTTTGCGTGAGATGATTGTAGCGTAAAGGTAACTTGCACAAAGAATCTGAACTTTTCGTGTAATGAGGATGGTGCAAATTTTACTTTGCGTGATGTGCTGATGGCGCAAAACTTGATTTGCCCGAAACTAAGATGACGTAAATTGCTCTTTGCGTGATGAACTGATGAAGTAAACTTGAACTTTTCGTGAGATGAGATCTGAACTTGATGAAAACGTAAGATAAACTGGCGCAAAGTTTAGATCAACTAGCGCAAAAATTAGATGAAATTAGATCAAACTTTATAAGAACTGGCGCAAAGTCAGGAAGAACTGGCGCAAACTCATATGAACTCGCGCAAAATCCAGATCTGGTGCAAACTCATATGAACTGGCGCAAAACTAATATAATCCAGAAACAACTTCTAAAATCAATTATAAGAACAAAATTGAAGAACTTTTCGCACACAGATATGTTCGAAAACAAGTTTCTAGAACTTTGTAACAAACAATTCGATCAAAAACACAAAGACGTGAAATTTTTGAAATGAACAGAACGAGAACTACTTTTTCCAGAAACTCGATAAATCTCAAAATTGAAGATCAAAAAGTGAATTTCTTGCAAATCGATGTGAATCAAAAGTGTTATACTATTAAAACCGAATCCAACAAACCAGATTTCAAGAAAATTCGATCAAAAAATAGACTGATTTTGATGAAAAAAATCAAAAAATGAGATTTTCTTGAAAAAATCAAGAAAATTAATCGAATTTTCTGATTTAACTAGAAAATCAGAATCAAAACAAGATTCTCTCAATCCTCATAGATTCAGAATGGCTCTGATACCAATTGATAAACCAAGATCAACTAAATCGTAGAAAGAGAAAGTAGAGAGAGAAAGGTTGTGCGCCAAATGTAAACTGATGTATTCAAAATGAGCTCCAAAGTTACAAAGACAAAACACAAAGGGACTTAAATAACCTTGACTAAGACATACAAGATAAAGTCAAACTAAGCACACTTAGACACAAGGTATAAATACATTGATTACTACTAAAATAGACATAACAATATCCTTAAAACGGATCCCCGTAGCAAAACTTCAGGACGTTTAAGCACGACACTCATTTTTGGCCGATTCAGCAAAGGGGGTACCCTTTGTGTTTTCACGGGCGGACCGACCACGTCGGATTTCCACGAATCTTCACATTGTCCATCTACAATATAAATGATAAGGTTATCAAGGGACATAACTTGCAAAAAACCCACTCTAGTGCAGGATATTGCCGAATCCACGCAATGGCCAAACCGAAAGAACGTACATCAGGCAGTTTATCAATACCCTCTCAAATCATGGTGTATTTCTAGAAAGAGACCAAGCCAAGACGTGATTCTCATTCTAAGGTTCATTTTGACGGGTCATGGGCTTAAAACGGATCCCCATAGCAAAACTTATTAACGTTTAAGTGCGACACCATTTTTGGCCGATTCGGCAAATGGGGTACCCTTTGTCTTTTCTCGTTCGGACCGACCTTGTAGGATTTCCACGAATCTTCACATTGTCCATCTACAATATAAATTATAACGTTTTCAAGGGAAATAACTTGCAAAAAACTCACTCTCGTGCAGCATATTGCCGAAACCACGCAATGGTCAAACCGAAAGAACGTACATCATGCAGTTTATCGATACCCACTAAAATCATGGTGTCTTGCCAGAAAGAGACCAAGCCAAGACATGATTCTCCTGCTAAGGTTCGTTTTCATGGGTCATGGGCTTAAAACGGATCCCCGTAGCAAAAGTTATGGACGTTTAAGTGCGACACCCATTTTTGGCCGATTCGGCAAATGGGGCACCCTTTGTGTTTTCTCGTCTGCAACGACCTCGTCGTATTTCCACGAATCTTTACATTGTCCATATAAAATATAAATTATAAGATTTTCAAGGGAAATATATGCAAAACACCCACTCTCGTGCAGGATATTGCCGAACCACGCCATGGCCAAACCGAAAGAACGTACATCAAGCAGTTTATCGATACCTACTCAAATCATGGTGTTGTGACAAAAAGAGACCAAGTCAAGACGTGCTTCTCATTCTAAGGTTCATTTTGATGGGTCAAGATCTTAAAACGGATCCCCGTAGCAAAACTTATGGACGTTTATGTGCAACACCCCTTTTTTGCCGATTCGGCAAAGGGGTACCCTTTGTCTTTTCTCGTCCGGACCGACCTCGTCGGATTTCCATGAATCTTTACATTGTCCATATACAATATAAATGATAAGGTTTTCAAGGGAAATAATTTCCAAAAAACCCACTCTCGTGCAAGATAATACCGAAGCCATGCAATGGCCAAACCGAAAGAACGTACATCATGCAATTTATCGATACCCACACAAATCGTGGTGTCTTGCCAGAAAGAGACCTAGCCAAGACATGTTTCTCATTATAAGGTTCGTTTTGATAGGTCATTGGCTTAAAACGGATCCCCGTTGCAAAAGTTGTGTATGTTTAAGTGTGACACCCATTTTTGGCCGATTCGGCAAATGGGGTACCTTTTGTGTTTTCTCGTCCGGACCGAACTCATCGGATTTCCACGAACCTTTAAATTTTCCATCTACAATATAGATTATAAGGTTTTCAAGGGAAATAACTTACAAAAAACCCTCTCTCGTGCAGGATATTTCCGAAACCACGCAATGACCAAACCGAAAAAACGTACATCATGCAGTTTATCGATACCCACACAAATCATGGTGTATTGACAAAAGAGACCAAGCCATGACTTGATTCTCGTTCTAAGGTTCGTTTTGATGGGTCATGGGCTTAAAACGGATCCCCGTAGCAAAACTTATGTACGTTTAAGTGCGACACCCATTTTTTGCCGATTCGGCAAAGGGGCACCCTTTGTCTTTTCTCGTTCGGACGGATCTCGCCGGATTTCCACGAATCTTCACATTGTCCATATACAATATAAATTATAAGGTTTTCAAGGGAAATAAGTTGCAAAAAACCCACTCTCGTGAAGGATATTGCCGAAACCACAAAATGGTCAAACCGAAAGAACGTACATCATGCAGTTTATCGATACCCACTCAAATCGTGGTGTCTTGCCAGAAAGAGACCTAGCAAAGACATTCTTCTCATTCTAAGGTTCGTTTTTACCGGTCATGGGCTTAAAACGGATCCCCGTAGCAAAAGTTATGGACGTTTAAGTGTGACACCCATTTTTGGCCGATTCGGCAAAGGGGTACCTTTTGTGTTTTCTCGTCCGGAACGACCTCGTCGGATTTCCACGAATCTTTACATTGTCCATATACAATATAAATTAAAAGGTTTTCAAAGGAAATAACTTGCAAAACATCCACTCTCGTGTAGGATATTGCTAAAACCATGCAATGGCCAAACCGAAAGAACGTACATCATGCAGTTTATCGATACTCACACAAATCATGGTGTATTGACAGAAAGAGACCAAGCCATGACGTGATTCTCGTCCGGACCGACCTCGTCGGATTTCCACGAATCTTTACATTGTCTATTTACAATATAAATGATAAGGTTTTCAACGAAAATAATTTCCAAAAAACCCACTCTCGTGCAAGATAATGCCGAAGCCACCCAGTGGCTAAACCGAAAGAACGAACATCATGCAGTTTATCGATACCCACACAAATCATTGTGTATTGACAGAAAGAGACCAAGCCATGACGTGATTCTCGTTCTAAGGTTTGTTTTGACGGGTCATGAGCTTAAAACAGATCCCCGTAGCAAAAGTTATTGACGTTTAAGCACGCCACCCATTTTTTGGCCGATTCGGCAAGGGGGTACCCTTTGTGTTTTTTTGTCCAGACCGACCTCGTCGGATTTCCACGAATCTTTACATTGACCATCTAAAATATACATTATAAGGTTTTCAATGAAAATAACTTGCAAAAAACCCACTGTCGTGCAGGATATTGCCGAAACCACGCAATGGCCAAACCGAAAGAACGTACATCATGCAGTTTATCGATACCCACTAAAATCATGGTGTATGGCCAGAAAGATACCAAGCCATAACATGCTTATCATTCTAAGGTTCATTTTGACGGGTCATGGGCTTAAAACGGATCCCCGAAGCAAAAGTTATGGACGTTTAAGCACGACGCCCAATTTTGGCCGATTCGGGAAAGGGGGTACCCTTTGTGTTTTCTCGTCTGGACCGACCTCGTCGGATTTCCACTAATCTTTACATACTTTATCTACAATGTAAATGATAAGGTTTTCAAGGGAAATAACTTGCAAAAAACCCACTGTCGTGCAGGATTTTTCCAAAGCAACACAATGGGCAAACCGAAAGAACGTACATCATGCAGTTTATCGATATCCACTCAAATCATGTTGTAATTCCAGAAGGAGACCAAGCCAAGACGTGCTTCTCATTCTAAGGTTCGTTTGACGGGTCATGGACTTAAAACGGATCCCCGAAGCAAAATTTATGGACGTTTAAGTGCGACACCCATTTTTGGCCAATTCGACAAAGGTGGTAACGTTTGTGTTTTCTCGTCCGGACCGACCTCGTCGGATTTCCACGAATCTTTACATTGACCATCTAAAATATAAATGATACGGGTTTCAAGGAAAATAACTGGCAGAAAACCCACTCTCGTGCAGGATATTGCCGAAACCACGCAATGGCCAAACCGTAAGTACGTACATCATGCAGTTTATCGATACCCACTCAAATCATGGTGTATTGCCAGAAAGAGACCAAGCCAAGACGTGTTTCTCATTCTAAGGTTCGTTTTGACGGGTCATGGGCTTAAAACGGATCCTCGTAGCAAAAGTTATGGACGTTTAAGCGTGACACCCAATTTTGGCCGATTCGGCAAAGGCGGTACCCTTTGTGTTTTCTCGTCCGGGCTGACCTCATCGGATTTTCACGAATTTTCAAATTGTCCATCTACAATTTAGATTATAAGGTTTTCAAGGGAAATAACTTACAAAAAACCATCTCTCGTGCAGGATATTGCCGAAACCACGCAATGGCCAAACCGAAAAAACATACATCATGCAGTTTATCGATACCCACACAAATCATGGTGTATTGACAGAAAGAGACCAAGCCATGACGTTATTCTCGTCCGGACCGACCTCGTCGGATTTCCAAGAATCTTTACATTGTCCATTTACAATATAAATGATAAGGTTTTCAAGGGAAATAATTTCTAAAAAACCCACTCTCGTGCAAGATAATGCCGAAGCCACGCAATGGCCAAACCGAAATACGTACATCATGCAGTTTATCGATACCCACACAAATCATGGTGTATTGACAGAAAGAGACCAAGCCATGACGTGATTCTCGTTCTAAGGTTCGTTTTGAAGGGTCATGGGCTTAAAACGGATCCCCGTAGCAAAAGTAATGGACGTTTAACACGACACCCATTTTTGGCCGATTCGGCAAGGGGGTACCCTTTGTGTTTTCTCGTCCGGACCGACCTCGTCAGATTTTCATGAATCTTTACATTGTCCATCTACAATATACATTATAAGGTTTTCAACGGAAATAACTTGCAAAAAACCCACTCTCGTGCAGGATATTGCCGAAACCACGCAATGGCCAAACCGAAAGAACGTACATCATGCAGTTTATCGATACCCACTCAAATCATGGTGTATGGACAGAAAGATACCATGCCAATACATGATTCTCATTCTAAGGTTCATTTTGATGGGTTATGGGCTTAAAACGGATCCCCGAAGCAAAAGTTATGGACGTTTAAGCGTGACACCCAATTTTTGCCGATTCGGGAAAGGGGGTACCCTTTGTGTTTTCTCGTCTGGACCGACCTCGTCGGATTTCCTTTTCTTTACATAGTTCATCTACAATGTAAATGATAAGGTTTTCAAGGGAAATAACTTGCAAAAAACCCACTCTCGTGCAAGATTTTGCCAAAGCCACACAATGGGCAAACCGAAAGAACGTACATCATGCAGTTTATCGATATCCACTCAAATTATGGTGTATTGCCAGAAAGAGACCAAGCCAAGAAGTGATTCTCATTATAAGGTTCGTTTGATGGGTTATGGGCTTAAAACGGATCCCCGAAGCAAAAGTTATGGACGTTTAAGCGCGACACCCATTTTTGGCCGATTCGACAAAGGTGGTACCGTTTGTGTTTTCTCGTCCGGACCGACCTCGTCGGATTTCCACGAATCTTTACATTGACCATCTACAATATAAATGATATGGTTTTCAAGGGAAATAACTGGCAAAAAATCAACTCTCGTGCAGGATATTGCCGAAACCACGCAATGGCCAAACCGTAAGTACGTACATCATGCAGTTTATCGATACCCACTCAAATCATGGTGTATGGACAGAAAGATACCATGCCAATACATGATTCTCATTCTAAGGTTCATTTTGATGGGTTATGGGCTTAAAACGGATCCCCGAAGCAAAAGTTATGGACGTTTAAGCGTGACACCCAATTTTTGCCGATTCGGGAAAGGGGGTACCCTTTGTGTTTTCTCGTCTGGACCGACCTCGTCGGATTTCCTTTTCTTTACATAGTTCATCTACAATGTAAATGATAAGGTTTTCAAGGGAAATAACTTGCAAAAAACCCACTCTCGTGCAAGATTTTGCCAAAGCCACACAATGGGCAAACCGAAAGAACGTACATCATGCAGTTTATCGATATCCACTCAAATTATGGTGTATTGCCAGAAAGAGACCAAGCCAAGAAGTGATTCTCATTATAAGGTTCGTTTGATGGGTTATGGGCTTAAAACGGATCCCCGAAGCAAAAGTTATGGACGTTTAAGCGCGACACCCATTTTTGGCCGATTCGACAAAGGTGGTACCGTTTGTGTTTTCTCGTCCGGACCGACCTCGTCGGATTTCCACGAATCTTTACATTGACCATCTACAATATAAATGATATGGTTTTCAAGGGAAATAACTGGCAAAAAATCAACTCTCGTGCAGGATATTGCCGAAACCACGCAATGGCCAAACCGAAAGAACGTACATCATGCAGTTTATCGATACCCACTCAAATCATGGTGTATGGACAGAAAGATACCATGCCAATACATGATTCTCATTCTAAGGTTCATTTTGATGGGTTATGGGCTTAAAACGGATCCCCGAAGCAAAAGTTATGGACGTTTAAGCGTGACACCCAATTTTTGCCGATTCGGGAAAGGGGGTACCCTTTGTGTTTTCTCGTCTGGACCGACCTCGTCGGATTTCCTTTTCTTTACATAGTTCATCTACAATGTAAATGATAAGGTTTTCAAGGGAAATAACTTGCAAAAAACCCACTCTCGTGCAAGATTTTGCCAAAGCCACACAATGGGCAAACCGAAAGAACGTACATCATGCAGTTTATCGATATCCACTCAAATTATGGTGTATTGCCAGAAAGAGACCAAGCCAAGAAGTGATTCTCATTATAAGGTTCGTTTGATGGGTTATGGGCTTAAAACGGATCCCCGAAGCAAAAGTTATGGACGTTTAAGCGCGACACCCATTTTTGGCCGATTCGACAAAGGTGGTACCGTTTGTGTTTTCTCGTCCGGACCGACCTCGTCGGATTTCCACGAATCTTTACATTGACCATCTACAATATAAATGATATGGTTTTCAAGGGAAATAACTGGCAAAAAATCAACTCTCGTGCAGGATATTGCCGAAACCACGCAATGGCCAAACCGTAAGTACGTACATCATGCAGTTTATCGATACACACTCAAATCATGGTGTATTTCCAGAAAGACACCAAGCCATGACGTGCTTCTCGTTCTAAGGTAAGTTTTGACGGGTCATGGGCTTAAAACGGATCCACGTAGCAAAAGTTATGGACGTTTAAACGCGACACCCATTTTTGGCCGATTCGACAAGGTGGTACCGTTTGTGTTTTCTCGTCCGGACCGACCTCGTCGGATTTCCACGAATCTTTACATTGACCATCTACAATATAAATGATAAGGTTTTCAAGGGAAATAACTGGCAAAAAAACCACTCTCATGCAAGATATTGCCGAAACCACGCAATGGCCAAACCGTAAGTACGTACATCATGTAGTTTATCGATACCCACACAAATCACGGTGTATTGACAGAAAGAGACCAAGCCATGACGTGATTCTCGTTCTAAGGTTCATTTTTACGGGTCATGGGCTTAAAACGGATCCCCGTAGCAAAAGTTATGGACGTTTAAGCACGACACCCATTTTTGGCCGATTCGGCAAGGGGGTACCCTTTGTGTTTTCTCGTCTGGACCGACCTCGTCGGATTTCCACGAATCTTTACATTGTCCATCTACAATGTAAATGATAAGGCTTTCAAGGGAAATAACTTGCAAAAAACCTACTCTCGTGCAGGATATTTCCGAAACCACGCAATAGCCAAACCGAAAGTACATACATCATGCAGTTTATCGATACCAACTCAAATCATGGTGTATTATAAGAAATATGACCAAGCCATGACGTGCTTCTCATTCTAAGGTTCGTCTTCTCGTCTGGACCGACCTCGTCGGATTTCCACTAATCTTTACATAGTTCATCTACAATGTAAATGATAAGGTTTTGAAGGGAAATAACTTGCAAAAAACCCACTCTCATGCAGGATATTGCCGAAGCCACACAATGGGCAAACCGAAAGAACGTACATCATGCTGTTTATCGATACCCACTTAAATCAAGGTGTATTTCCAGAAATCGACCAAGCCATGGTGTGTTTCTTATTCTAAGGTTCGTTTTCACGGGTCGCGGGATTAAAACGGATCCCCGTAGCAAAAGTTATGAACGTTTAAGCGCGACACCAAATTTTGGCCGATTCGGGAAAGGGGGCACCCTTTGTGTTTTCTCGTCCGGACCGACCTCGTCGGATTTCAACGAATCTTTACATTGTCCATATACAATATAAGTGATAAGGTTTTCAAGGGAAATAACTTGCAAAAACCCACTCTCGTGCAGGATATTGCCGAAACCACGCAATAGCCAAACCGAAACTACTTACATCATGCAGTTTATCGATACCAACTCAAATCATGGTGTATTATCAGAAATATGACCAAGGCATGATGTGCTTCTCATTCTAAGGTTCGTTTTGACGGGTCATGGGCTTAAAACGGATCCCCGTAGCAAAAGTTATTGACGTTTAAGCGTGACACCCATTTTTGGCCGATTCGGCAAAGGTGGTAACGTTTGGGTTTTCTCGTCCGGACCGACCTCGTCGGATTTCCACGAATATTTACATTGACCATCTACAATATAAATGATAAGGATTTCAAGGGAAATAACTGGCAAAAAACCCACTCTCGTGCAGGATATTTCCGAAACCACGCAATAGCCAAACCGTAAGTACGTACATCATGCAGTTTATCGATACCCACTTAAATCATGGTGTATTGCCAGAAAGACACCATGCCAAGAAGTGCTTATCCTTCTAAGGTTAGTTTTGATGGGTCATGGGCTTAAAACGGATCCTCGTAGCAAAAGTTATGGACGTTTAAGCGCGACACCCAATTTTGGCCGATTCGGCAAAGGGGGTACCCTTTGTGTTTTCTCGTCTGGACCGACCTCATCGGATTTCTACGAATCTTTAAATTGTCCATCTACAATATAGATTATAAGGTTTTCAGGGGAAATAACTTACAAAAAACCCTCTCTCGTGCAGGATATTGCCGAAACCACGCAATGGCCAAACCGAAAAACGTACATCATGCAGTTTATCGATACCCACACAAATCATGGTGTATTGACAGAAAGAGACCAAGCCATGACATGATTCTAGTTCTAAGGTTCGTTTTGACGGGTCATGGGCTTAAAACGGATCCCCGTAGCAAAACTTGTGGATGTTTAAGCACGACACCCATTTTTGGCCGATTCGGCAAGGGGGTACCCTTTGGGTTTTCTCGTCCGGACCGACCTCGTCGGATTTCCACGAATATTTACATTGTCCATCTACAATATAAATTATAAGGTTTTCAAGGGAAATAACATGCAAAAAACCCACTCTCGTGCAGGATATTGCCGTAGCCACACAATGGGCAAACCGAAAGAACGTACATCATGCAGTTTATCGATACCCACTCAAATTATGGTGTATTTCCAGAAATTGACCTAGCCATGGTGTGATTATCGTTCTAAGGGTCGTTTTGACGTGTCATGTGCTTAAAACGGATCCCCGTAGCAAAAGTTATGGACGTTTAAGCGCGACACCCAATTTTGGCCGATTCGGGAAAGGGGGTACCCTTTGTGTTTTCTCGTCTGGACCGACCTCGTCGGATTTCCACTAATCTTTACATAGTTCATCTAAAATGTAAATTATAAGGTTTTCAAGGGAAATAACTTAAAAAAAAAACACTCTCGTGCAGGATTTTGCCAAAGCCACACAATGGGCAAACCGAAAGAACGTACATCATGCAGTTTATCGATATCCACTCAAATCACGGTGTATTGCGAGAAAGATACCAAGACAAAATGTGTTTCTCATTCTAAGGTTCGTTTTGATGGGTCATGGGCTTAAAACGATCCCCGAAGCAAAAGTTATGGACGTTTACGCGCGACACCCATTTTTGGCCGATTCGACAAAGGTGGTACCGTATGTGTTTTCTCATCCGGACCGACCTCGTCGGATTTCCACGAATCTTTACATTGACCATCTACAATATAAATGATATGGTTTTCAAGGGAAATAACTGGCAAAAAATCAACTCTCGTGCAGGATATTGCCGAAACCACGCAATGGCCAAACCGTAAGTACGTACATCATGCAGTTTATCGATACCCACTCAAATCACGGTGTATTGCCAGAAAGACACCAATCCATGATGTGCTTCTCGTTCTAAGGTAAGTTTTGACGGGTCATGGGCTTAAAACGGATCCCCGTAGCAAAAGTTATGGACGTTTAAACGCGATACCCATTTTTGGACGATTCGACAAAGGTGGTACCGTTTGTGTTTTCTTGTCTGGACCGACCTCGTCGGATTTCACGAATCTTTACATTGTCCATCTACAATATAAATGATACGGTTTTCAAGGGAAATAACTGGCAAAAAACCCACTCTCATGCAGGATATTGCCGAAACCACGCAATGGCCAAACCGTAAGTACGTACATCATGCAGTTTATCGATACCCACACAAATCATGGTATTGACAGAAAGAGACCAAGCCATGACGTGATTCTCGTTCTAAGGTTCTTTTTGACGGGTCATGGGCTTAAAACGGATCCCCGTAGCAAAAGTTATGGACGTTTAAGCACGACACCCATTTTTGGCCGATTCGGCAAAGGGGTACCCTTTGTGTTTTCTCGTCTGGACCGACCTCGTCGGATTTCCACGAATCTTTACATTGTCCATCTAAAATGTAAATGATAAGTCTTTCAAGGGAAATAACTTGCAAAAAACCCACTCTCGTGCAGGATATTTCCGAAACCACGCAATAGCCAAACCGAAAGTACATACATCATGCAGTTTATCGATACCAACTCAAATCATGGTGTATTATCAGAAATATGACCAAGCCATGACGTGCTTCTCATTCTAAGGTTCGTCTTCTCGTTTGGACCGACCTCGTCGGATTTCCACTAATCTTTACATAGTTCATCTACAATGTAAATGATAAGGTTTTCAAGGGAAATAACTTGCAAAAAACCCACTCTCATGGAGGATATTGCCGAAGCCACACAATGGGCAAACCGAAATAACGTACATCATGCAGTTTATCGATACCCACTTAAATCAAGGTGTATTTACAGAAATCGACCAAGCTATGGTGTGTTTTCTCATTCTATGGTTCGTGTTCACGGGTCACGGGCTTAAAACGGATCCTCGTAGCAAAAGTTATGGAGGTTTAAGCGCGACACCCAATTTTGGCCGATTCAGGAAAGGGGGCACCGTTTGTGTTTTGTCGTCCGGACCGACCTCGTTGGATTACCATGAATCTTTACATTGACCATATACATTATAAATGATATGGTTTTCAAGTGAAATAACTGGCAAAAAACCCACTCTCGTGCAGGATATTGTCGAAACCACGCAATGGCCAAACCGTAAGTATGTACATCATGTAGTTTATCGATATCCACTCAAATCAGGGTGTATTTCCAGAATAACACCAATACATGATGTGATTCTCGTTCTAAGGTTAGTTTTGACGTGATATTGGCTTAAAACGGATCCTCGTAGCAAAAGTTATAGACGTTTAAACGCGACACCCATTTTTGGCCGATTCGGCAAAGGGGGTAACCTTTGTGTTTTCTCGTCTGGACCGACCTCATCGGATTTCCACGAATCTTTACATTGTCCATTTACAATATAAATGATAAGGTTTTGAAGGGAAATAATTTCCAAAAAACCCACTCTCATGCAAGATAATGCCGAAGCCATGCAATGGCCAAACCGAAAGAACGTACATCATGCAGTTTATCAATACCCATACAAATCATGGTGTATTGACAAAAAGAGACCAAGCCATGACGTGATTCTCGTTCTAAGGTTCGATTTTACGGGCCATGGGCTTAAAATGGATCCCCGTAGCAAAAGTTATGGACGTTTAAGCACGACACCCATTTTTGGCCGATTCGGCAAGGGGGTACCCTTTGTGTTTTTTCGTCCGGACTGACCTCGTCGGATTTCCACGAATCTTTACATTGTCCATCTAGAATATAAATTATAAGGTTTTCAACGGAAATAACTTGCAAAAAATCCACTCTCGTGCAGGATATTGCCGAAACCACGCAATGGCCAAACCGAAAGAACGTACATCATGCAGTTTATCAATACCCACTCAAATCATGGTGTATGGCCAGAAAGATACCAAGCCAATACGTGATTATCTTTATAAGGTTCGTTTTGACGGGTCATGGGCTTAAAACGGATCCCCGAAGCAAAAGTTATGGATGTTTAAGCGCGACACCCAATTTTGGCCGATTCGGGAAAGGGGGTACCCTTTGTGTTTTCTCGTCTGGACCGACATCGTCTGATTTCCACTAATCTTTACATAGATCATCTACAATGTAAATGATAAGATTTTCAAGGGAAATAACTTGCAAAAAACCCACTCTCATGCAGGATATTGCCGAAGCCACACAATGGGCAAACCGAAAGAACGTACATCATGAAGTTTATCGATATCCTGTCAAATCATGGTGTATTGCCAGAAAAAGACCAAGCCAAGACGTGCTTCTCATTCTAAGGTTCGTTTTGATGGGTCATGGGCTTAAAACGGATTCCCGTTGCAAAAGTTATTGACGTTTAAGCGCGACACCCATTTTTGGCCGATTCGACAAAGGTGGTACCGTTTGTGTTTTCTCGTCCGGACCGACCTCGTCGGATTTCCACGAATATTTACATTGACCATCTACAATATAAATGATAAGGTTTTCAAGGGAAATAACTAGCAAAAAACCCACTCTCGTGCAGGATATTTCCGAAACCACGCAATGGCCAAACCGTAAGTACGTACATCATGTAGTTTATTGATACCCACTCAAATCAGAGTGTATTTCCAGAAAGAGACCAAGCCATGAAGTGCTTATCTTTCTAAGGTTAGTGTTGACGGATCATGGGTTTAAAACGAACCCCTGTAGAAAAAGTTATGGACGTTTAAACGCGACACCCATTTTTGGCCGATTCGGCAAAAGGGGGCACCCTTTGTGTTTTCTCGTCCGGACCGACCTCGTCGGATTTCCACGAATCTTTACATTGTCCATTTACAATATAAATGATAATGTTTTCAAGGGAAATAATTTCCAAAAAACCCACTCTCGTGCAAGATAATGCCGAAGCCACGCAATGGCCAAACCGTAAGTACGTACATCATGAAGTTTATCGATACCCACACAAATCATGGTGTATTGACAGAAAGAGACCAAGCCATGACGTGATTCTCGTTCTAAGGTTCTTTTTGACGGGTCATGGGCTTAAAACGGATCCCCGTAGCAAAAGTTATGGACGTTTAAGCACGACACCCATTTTTGGCCGATTCGGCAAGGGGGTACCCTTTGTGTTTTCTCGTCTGGACCGACCTCGTCGGATTTCCACGAATCTTTACATTGTCCATCTACAATGTAAATGATAAGGCTTTCAAGGGAAATAACTTGCAAAAAACCCACTCTCGTGCAGGATATTTCCGAAACCACGCAATAGCCAAACCGAAAGTACATACATCATGCAGTTTATCGATACCAACTCAAATCATGGTGTATTATCAGAAATATGACCAAGCCATGACGTGCTTCTCATTCTAAGGTTCGTCTTCTCGTTTGGACCGACCTCGTCGGATTTCCACTAATCTTTACATAGTTCATCTACAATGTAAATGATAAGGTTTTCAAGGGAAATAACTTGCAAAAAACCCACTCTCATGCAGGATATTGTCGAAGCCACACAATGGGCAAACCGAAAGAACGTACATCATGCAGTTTATCGATACCCACTTAAATCAAGGTGTATTTATAGAAATCGACCAAGCCATGGTGTGTTTTCTCATTCTAAGGTTCGTGTTCACGAGTCACGGGCTTAAAACGGATCCCCGTAGCAAAAGTTATGGAGGTTTAAGCGCGACACCCAATTTTGGCCGATTCAGGAAAGGGGGCACCGTTTGTGTTTTGTCGTCCGGACCGACCTCGTTGGATTACCATGAATCTTTACATTGACCATATACATTATAAATGATATGGTTTTCAAGGGAAATAACTGGCAAAAAACCCACTCTCGTGCAGGATATTGTCGAAACCACGCAATGGCCAAACCGAAAGAACGTACATCATGTAGTTTATCGATACCCACTCAAATCATGGTGTATGTCCAGAAAGATACCAAGATAATACGTTCTTCTCATTCTAAGGTTCGTTTTAACGGGTCATGTGCTTAAAATGGATCCTCGAAGCAAAAGTTATGGACGTTTAAGCGCGACACCCAATTTTGGCCGAGTCGGGAAATGGGCACTCTTTGTGTTTTCTCGTCCGGACCGACCTCGTCGGATTTCGACTAATCTTTACATAGTTCATCTACAATGTAAATGATAAGGTTTTAAAGGGAAATAACTTGCTAAAAACCCACTCTCGTGCAGGATATTCCCGAAGCCACACAATGGGCAAACCGAAAGAACGTACATCATGCAGTTTATCGATATCCACTCAAATCATGGTGTATTGCCAGAAAGAGACGAATCCAAGACGTGCTTCTCATTCTAAGGTTCGTTTTGACGGGTCATGGGCTTAAAACGGATCCCCATAGCAAAAGTTATTGACGTTTAAGCGTGACACCCATTTTTGGCCGATTCGACAAAGGTGGTACCGTTTGTCTTTTCTCGTCTGGACTGACCTCGTCGGATTTCCACGAATCTTTACATTGACCATCTACAATATAAATGATAAGGTTTTCAAGGGAAATAATTGGCAAAAAACCCACTCTCATGCAGGATATTGTCGAAACCACGCAATTGCCAAATCGTAAGTACGTACATCATGCAGTTTATCGATACCCACTCAAATCAGGGTGTATTGACAGAAAGACACCAAGCCATGACGTGCTTCTCGTTCTGAGGTTAGTTTTGAGGGTTTATGGGCTTAAAATGGATCATCGTAGCAAAAGTTATGGACGTTTAAACGCGACACCCATTTTTGGCCGATTCGATAAAGGTGGTACCGTTTGTGTTTTCTCGTCCGGACCGACCTCGTCGGATTTCCACGAATCTTTACATTGACCATCTAAAATATAAATGATAAGGTTTTCAAGGGAAATAACTGGCAAAAAACCCACTCGCGTGCAGGATATTGCCGAAACCACGCAATGTCCAAACCGTAAGTACGTACATCATGCAGTTTATCGATACCCACACAAATCATGGTGTATTGACAGAAAGAGACCAATCCATGACGTGATTCTCGTTCTAAGGTTCGTTTTGATGGGTCATGGGCTTAAAATGGATCCCCGTAGTAAAAGTTATGGACGTTTAAGCACGACACCCATTTTTGGCCGATTCGGCAAGGGGGTACCCTTTGTGTTTTCTCGTCCGGACCGACC
The DNA here is from genome assembly GCA_954870635.1 of Arctium minus. Classification (NCBI taxonomy): domain Eukaryota; kingdom Viridiplantae; phylum Streptophyta; class Magnoliopsida; order Asterales; family Asteraceae; genus Arctium; species Arctium minus. The sequence continues at coordinate 68,866,517 of OX941095.1, read as the reverse complement.
TCGTCGGATTTCCACGAATCTTTACATTGTCCATCTACAATGTAAATAATAAGGCTTTCAAGGGAAATAACTTGCAAAAAACCCACTCTCGTGCAGGATATTGCCGAAACCACGCAATAGCCAAACCGAAAGTACATACATCATGCAGTTTATCGATACCAACTCAAATCATGGTGTATTATCAGAAATATACCCAAGACATGACGTGCTTCTCATTCTAAGGTTCGTCTTCTTGTCTGGACCGACCTCGTTGGATTTCCACTAATCTTTACATAGTTCGTCTACAATGTAAATGATAAGGTTTTCAAGGGAAATAACTTGCAAAAAACCCACTCTCGTGCAAGATATTGCCGAAGCCACACAATGGGTAAACTGAAAGAACGTACATCATGCAGTTTATCGATACCCACTCAAATCAAGGTGTATTTCCAGAAATCGACCAAGCCATGGTGTGCTTCTCATTCTAAGGTTCGTTTTCACGGGTCATAAGCTTAAAACGGATCCCCGTAGCAAAGGTTATGGACGTTTAAGCGTACGGCACCCAATTTTGGCCGATTCGGGAAGGGGGCACCCTTTGTGTTTTCTTGTGTGGACCGACCTCGTCGGATTTCCGTGAATCATTATATAGTTCATCTACAATGTAAATGATAAGGTTTTCAAGGGAAATAATTTGCAAAAAACCCACTCTCGTGCAGGATATTATCAGAAAGAGACCAAGCCATGACGTGCTTCTCATTCTAAGGTTCGTTTTGATGGGTCATGGGATTAAACGGATACCCGTAGAAAAAGTTATTGACGTTTAAGCGCGACACCCATTTTTGGCCGATTCGGCAAATGTGGTACCGTTTGTGTTTTCTCGTCCGGACCGACCTCGTCGGATTTCCATGAATCTTTACATTGACCATCTACAAGATAAATGATAAGGTTTTCAAGGGAAATAACTGGAAAAAAACCCACTCTCGTGCAGGATATTGCCGAAACTACGCTCTGGCCAAACCGTAAGTACGTACATCATGTAGTTTATCGATACCCACTCAAATCATGGTGTATTGCCAGAAAGGCACCAAGCCATGACGTGCTTATCGTTCTAAGGTTAGTGTTGACGGGTCGAGGGTTTAAAACGGATCCCCGTAGCAAAAGTTATGGACGTTTAAACGCGACACCTATTTTTGGCCGATTCGGCAAAGGGGGTACCCTTTGTGTTTTCTCGTCCGGACCGACCTCATCGGATTTCCACGAATCTTTACATTGTCCATTTACAATATAAATGATAATGTTTTCAAGGGAAATAATTTCCAAAAAACCCACTCTCGTGTAAGATAATGCCGAAGCCAAGCAATGGCCAAACCGAAAGAACGTACATCATGCAGTTTATCAATACCCACACAAATCATGGTGTATTGACAGAGAGAGACCAATCCATGATGTGATTCTCTTTCTAAGGTTCGTTTTGACGGATCATGGGCTTAAAACGGATCCCCGTAGCAAAAGTTATTGACGTTTAAGTGCGACACCCAGTTTTGGCTGATTTGGTCAATGGGGGACCCTTTGTGTTTTCTCGTCCGGACCGACCTCGTCGGATTTCCCTGAATCTTTACATTGTACATCTACAATATAAATGATAAGATTTTCAAGGGAAATAACTTGCAAAAAACCCAGTCTCGTGCAGGATATTGTCGAAACCACGCAATAGCCAAACCGAAAGTACATACATCATGCAGTTTATCGATACCAACTCAAATCATGGTGTATTATCAGAAATATGACCAAGCCATGACGTGATTCTCATTCTAAGGTTTGTTTTGACGGGTCATGGGCTTAAAACCGATCCCTGTAGCAAAGGTTATTGACGTTTAAGTACGACACCCATTTTTGGTCGATTCGACATAGGCGGTACCGTTTGTGTTTTCTCGTCCGGACCGACCTCGTTGGATTTCCACGAATCTTTACATTGACCATCTAAAATATAAATTATAAGGTTATCAAGTGAAATAACTGGCAAAAAACCAACTCTCGTGCAGGATATTGCCGAAACCACACAATGGCCAAACCGTAAGTACGTACATCATGCAGTTTATCGATACCCGCTCAAATCAGGGTGTATTGCCAGAAAGACACCAAGCCATGAAGTGCTTCTCGTTCTAAGGTTAGTTTTGATTGGTCATGGGCTTAAAACGGATCCCCGTAGCAAAATTTATTGACGTTTAAGCGCGACACCCATTTTTGGCCGATTCGGCAAAGGTGGTACCGTTTGTGTTTTCTCGTCCGGACCGACCTCATCGGATTTCCACGAATCTTTACATTGAACATCTACAGTATAAATGATAAGGTTTTCAATGGAAATAACTGGCAAAAAACCCACTCTCGTTCAGGATATTGCCAAAACCACGCAATGGCCAAACCGTAAGTACGTACATCATGCAGTTTATCGATACCCACTCAAATCAGGGTGTATTGCCAGAAACACACCAATCCATGACATGCTTCTCGTTCTAAGGTTAGTTTTGACGGGTCATGGGCTTAAAACGGATCCCCGTTACAAAAGTTATGGACGTTTAAATGCGACACCCATTTTTGGCCGATTCGGCACAAGGGGCACCCTTTGTGTTTTCTCGTCCGAGGAACCTTTCAATATCCAAAGATCATGTCCGCATCAAGTAACTTTTGGACCTCGAGAAAGATCATGTCCGCATCAAGTAACTTTTGGATCTCTTTCTTCACAACCTCCATCATGGGCGGATTCAAACGTCTTTGAGCTTCACGAAACGGCTTGAAATCATCCTCCATCAAGATTTTATGCATGCAAGTTGATGGACTCAAACCTTTGATGTCGGCTATCGTCCACCCAATGGCTTCTTTATACCGTTTGAGCACAGATATAAGCTTCTTCTCCTCGGATGTGTCTAAGCTACTTGAAATGATCACCGGTAGCGTCTCTCCTTCTCCTAGGTAGGCATACTTGAGATGATTGGGAAGTTTCTTTAGGTCTAGTTCTGGAGCCTGTAAAATAGAAGGAAGTAGCTTTTTGTTAGATGGTGGTAAAGAAATTTGAGCAATATCATACCTTACAGTCTTCTTGTGATCCATAGAAGCTACTAGCTCGTGAAACTCGGGTCCGAGCTCAATCCTCTTCATGAGTGTAGTCACCCCCGTTTCATCTAAAGACCTACTCAAAGTTGTGTCTAAAGCATCAAAATGGGTTAGTTCAAATAACTCTTGAGAAATGGGTTCAAGAATGTCAATGGCACAAAGAGAGGATACATCACTTGGAAAACGCATGGCTTCATAGATACTAAAATGAATGGTATTACCATCGAATTCTATAGACAGTGTGCCATTGTGAACATCTATCTTTGTTTTTGATGTTTTCAAAAATGGCCTCCCTAGCAAAATGGATGTGGATTTCGGATGAGAATCCTCCTCCATATCAATAACATAAAAATCAGCGGGGAAAACAAGCTCATTCACTTGAACCAATAAGTCCTCTAATACACCCTTTGGGTGTACTACGGATCTATCGGCCAATTGAATGACCACCCCGGTTTCTTGTAAGGGGCCTACATTTAAAGTCTTAAAGATAGAATATGGCATCACATTGATAGATGCACCCAAATCAAGCATAGCCCTATTAACCGTGACATTCCCCAATTTGCAAGGAATGGTGAAAACACCAGGATCTTTGCACTTTGGGGGTAGTTTCTTTTGAAGCACGGCCGACACGTTTTCACTCATATTGACCGTCTCGTTACCCCTAAGTTTTCTTTTATTTGTGCACAATTCTTTCAAAAATTTGGCATAACGAGGGACTTGCTTGATTGCATCTAAAAGAGGGATATTCACCTCAACCTTCCTAAATGTTTCTAAAATCTCTTTTTCTTCTCTAGCCTTGCTAGACATTTGAAAACGTGTAGGAAAGGGTGGTGGAATTACCTTTGCTTTTTCACTTACATCAACAGAAGATTCCGGTTGTTTCTCACTTTGAACCGATTTTGGACTCACCTCCTTCTCTTTCTCCACTTCTCTACTTTTCGTCAACTTTGGTTCTTCAAGCTCTTTCCACTTCTCAAGACAATTGCACTCACATTTTGCTTCGGGTTCGTTTCCGTTTGGGAAGGCAACTTTCCTTGAGATTCCAATCGACTCACGGAAGTGGCAAGTTGTGTCATTTGAGCTCCCAAATTTTGAATACTTGCCTCCGTCTTCTGTTGGAATTGAAGAGTGTTAGTATCTAAGTTTTTAACAATATCTTCAAGAGACATACCTGAGCCACTAAAAGAAGCTTGATTTGGATTGAAGGGTGCTCTTTGCTGAAATGGTTGTTGTGGCGGCCTTTGCACAAAATTCTGAAATTGAGGGGGTCTTTGGTTGCCAAAGTTGTTGTTGAAATACCTTTGTTGCTGTTGTGGCTGACCTAGAAAACCTCCTATGGCGTTCACATCTTCGGCCGTCACCAACACATCTTCTTGAAGTTGTGGGCACGCATCAGTTGGATGGCTTGTTACTAAACATATCCCACAAGCTTTCACCTGTTCTTTGCTAACTACAAGCTGTTTAACCAAGTTAGTAAGATCAAATAAACGACTCTCAATGCTCGCTACATTTACCTCATTGGCTCTTTGTGGATCTCTCCTCATGTCACTCCTCATACTAAAGTGTTGGGAGTTTTCGGCCATAGTAGTGATTAGAGCTCTAACCTCGGTCGGGGTCTTGTTAAACATGGCACCGCCACTTGCGGCGTCAACCATTTTTCTATCCATAGGTAGAAGACCCTCATAGAAATATTGCAAAAGCAATTGTTCCGAGATTCCATGTTGTGGACAACTCACACAGAGATGTTTGAATCTCTCCCAATACTCGTGGAGAGTTTCAACATCTCTTTGCTTAATAATACAAATCTCTCTACGGAGGTTAGCGGCTCGGGAGGCGGGAAAAAATTTATCTAAAAATAGCCTCGCCATTTGGTTCCACGTCGTTACCGAATCAGGGGGTAACGAGTACAACCAATCCGTAGCACGGTCCTTTAAAGAAAAAGGGAATGCCTTTAACTTTATAAGGTCCTCCGTAACCTCACTTGGTTTCATGCTAAGGCAAACTATGTGAAATTGCTTTAAGTGCTTGTTGGGGTCCTCATTTTCTAACCCGTGATACGTGGGTAAGAGATGGACCAAGCCAGTCTTAAGAACGAAATTTTGATTACCTGTTGGATACCTGATACAAATGGGAGTCTGAGCAACATCTTGGGTCGCTAGTTGACGTAGCGTCTGCTCCGCATCACCCATGTTGACCTTCGGATCTTTCTCCTCTTCTTCTTCTTCAGATTCCGTCCTCGGCTCCTCGACTTCTATTTTTGGGTTTTCTTCTTTTTCTTCGTCTCAATCGCTCGACAGGTTAATATCTTTCCAGATATTTACCCCTGGTGACGAAGGTCCCTCGCCTAACTTCTTCCGAAGTTTAGCTTGTTTCCTAGTCTTTTGGCGGTCCGTTCGATTTCAGAATTTATTGGAATGGGTGTACCTGTACGTGAAGATCTTGGCATAAACCGTTAGAAATACCGAGTCCCCGGCAACGACGCCAAAAATTTGACGGATGCCGAGTCCACCATGAGAACGTACATCATGCAGTTTATCGATACCCACTGAAATCATGGTGTATTGCCAGAAAGAGACCAAGCCAAGTGACGGATGCCGAGTCCACGAAATAATAATTCCAAACTAGCAAACGATTTTACAATAAAAATTGCAAAAGTGGTAAGTTGGGTCGAATCCACAGAGACTCGATTCTAACCTCTTTTATACCGAATCAACAAGTACAAAATTATTTACTTAAAAGTAACTACGAAAAGGGGGGTTTGTTTGTGCAAGAAATTAACATACGAAAGTTAAAAACAAGTTTAAAAACAAATAAAGCGAAAATGAACTCAACTTTGGGTAGCAAACACTAATGCAATTCCATTCAAAAGTTGTATCATAGATAATGTATACGATTATCGCAACTATTTCGATTAACCCGGTTATAATTGTTAAAAAGATCTAACAATCAATTCCATCATAATTAGCATTTGAAAGGAATAAGCTCTCCTACCAAACCTTAGTATATAATTAGCCTCAAACAAGCTCTTGAAAGCTTAACTTATACTAGCATGAAAACTTATGGAACCCGAATCCGGATAAATTAACACATAAGCTCGGTTAATTCAACTTTTCCGTCTCATCCAATCTCACAACAAAAAGTAGGAATCTTTGACAAAACCCACTTCGTTGTTTGTCACTAACAATTGTTAACTAAACAATTACGGATTTACCAAACAAACTAACAACAATCAATTTCCACACAATTGATCAAAAAGCATGAAAACTAATTTTATAAACCATAAATCTTAGAAATTGGATGAATAATCAAAATAAAGTTGGATTGCACCATCTCAAACAACCATATGAATTAGAAATTGCAAAAGTTAACAACCCAAAGTCGAATTCTAAAGGAAATTAGCCACACATGGCTAATTTGAAACAAAAACTAAGAAATTGGGAAGAAAAGTTAACCTAATTTACCAAATTGAAGAACTTGCAATGATGAAATCTCTCCAAAATCGATCTCTTGTTGCTCCCTTCCTCCTCAAAATCGACTTCTGAAAGTGTTTCCCCCGATTCTTCCCGTGTTCCCCCTTTATACCTCCAAGTGAAAACCGTAAAAAAAAAACGAACGTGGCCACGATTTCGGACCCTCGCGACTTACGGGGCGGGTTAAACCCGCGGGAGAAGTCGCCCGGTGTAAAAATTGGAGTCGAACACAGCGCCCGACGCAGGTTTGATCGCGAGTTCACTCTGCAGAAAGTCGCGTTCGTCACTGATGAATCGAAAGAGCGTACGAGAAAGATACCTGGACTGCACTTTCTTTCTTTTCTTTTTTTTCATTTTGGGCTGCTGCTGTGGGCTTCACGAACGAGACAACAAAGACCAAAATTTAAAATATATATTTATTTTTCTTTTGTTTTGCTGCACGTGGCACTAACACAAGGACTAAATGATTTTTTTTCTTTTTTTTTATTTCCAACACATAAACAAAACACAAATTAATTATAAAAGTTATTTATTTTTTTCTTTTTTAAACACTAATAATAAAATATAGAACTTAAACTAAAACAGTATTTTAAGCACTTAATTACCATTGATTTTTAGGGTAAAATTGACATAAAAATGTATAAATTTGGCATTTATAACCAAGATATGTTTCTCATTCTAAGGATCATTTTGATGGGTCATGGGCTTAAAACGGATCCCCGTAGCAAAACTTATGGACGTTTAAGTGCGACACCCATTTTTGGCCGATTCGACAAAGAGGGTACCCTTTGTGTTTTCTCGTCCGGACCGACCTCATCGGATTTCCACGAATCTTTACATCGTCCATCTACAATATAAATTATAAGGTTTTCAAGGGAAATAATTTCCAAAAAACCCACTCTCGTGCAGGATAATGCCGAAGCCACACAACGGCTAAACCGAAAGAACGTACATCATGCAGTTTATCGATACCCACTCCAATCATGGTGTATTGCAAGAAGCGACCACGCCATGACGTGATTCTCATTCTAAGGTTCATTTTTATGGGTCATAAGATTAAAATGGATCCCCGTAGCAAAACTTATGGACATTTAAGCGTGACACCCATTTTTGGCCGATTCAGCAAAGGGGATACACTTTATGTTTTCTCGTGCGGATCGACCACGTCGGATTTCCACGAATCTTCACATTGTCCATACACAATATAAATGATAGGGTTTTCAAGGGAAATAACTTGCAAAAGACCCACTCTCGTGCAGGATATTTCCGAAACCACGCAATGGCCAAACCGACAGAACGTACATCATGCAGTATATCGATCCCCACTCAAATCATGGTGTATTGACAGAAAGTCACCAAGCCAAGAAATGCCTTCTCATTCTAAGGTTCATTTTCATGGGTCATGGGCTTAAAACGGATCCCCGTAGCAAAACATATGGACGTTTAAGTGCGACACCTATTTTTGGCCTATTCGGCAAAGGGGGTACCCTTTGTGTTTTCTCGTTCGGACCGACCTCGTCGGATTTCCACGAATCTTTGCATTGTCCATCTACAATATAAATGGTAAGGTTTTCAAAGGAAATAACTTGCAAAAAACCCACTCTCGTGCAGGATATTGCCAAAACCACGCAACGGCCAAACCGAAAGTACGTACATAATGTAGTTTATCGATACCCACTCAAATCAGGGTGTATTGCAATAAAGAGACAAAGACATGACGTGATTCTATTTCTAAGGTTCGTTTTGACGGGTCATGGGCTTAAAACGGATACCCGTAGCAAAAGTTATGGACGTTTAAGCGCGACACCCATTTTTGGCCGATTCGGCAAAGGGGGTACCCTATGTGTTTTCTCGTCCGGATCGACCTCGTCGGATTTCCACGAATCATTACATTGTCCATCTACAATATAAATGATAAGCTTTTCAAGGGAAATAATTTCCAAAAAACCCACTATCGTGCAGGATAATGCCGAAGCCACACAATGGCTAAACTGAAAGAACGTACATCATGTAGTTTATCGATACCCACTACAATCATGGTGTATTTCAAGAAAGCGACCACAACATGACGTGATTCTTGTTCTAAGGTTCATTTTTACGGGTCATAAGATTAAAATGGATCCTCGTCGCAAAACTTATGGACGTTTAAGCGCGACACCCATTTTTGGCCGATTCAGCAAAGGGGGTACCCTTTGTGTTTTCTCGTGCGGACCGACCACGTCGGATTTCCACGAATCTTCACATTGTCCATCTACAATATAAGTGATAAGGTTTTCAAGGAAAATAACTTGCAAAAAACCCACTCTCGTGCTGGATATTGCCGAAGCCACGCAATGGTCAAACCGAAAGAACGTACATCATACAGTTTATCGATACCCACTGAAATCATAGTGTATTTCCAGAAGGAGATGAAGCCAAGACGTGCTTCTCATTCTAAGGATCATTTTGATGGGTCATGGTCTTAAAACGGATCCTCGTAGCAAAACTTATGGACGTTTAAGTGCGACACCCATTTTTGGCCGATTCGACAAAGCGGATACCCTTTGTGTTTTCTCGTCCAGACCGACCTCGTCAGATTTCCACGAATCTTTACATTGTCCATCTACAATATAAATTATAAGGTTTTCAAGGAAAATAAGTTTCAAAAAACCCACTCTCGTGCAGGATATTGCCGAAACCACACAATGGCCAAACCAAAAGAACGTACATCATGCAGTTTATCGATACCCACTCAAATCATGGTGTATTGACAGAAAGAGACCAAGCCAAGAAATTCCTTCTCATTATAAGGTTCATTTTTATGGGTCATGGGCTTAAAACGGATCCCCGTAGCAAAACTTATGGACGTTTAAGTGCGACACCTATTTTTGGCCGTTTCGGCAAAGGGGTACCCTTTGTGTTTTCTCGTCCGGACCAACCTCGTTGGATTTCCACGAATCTTTACATTGTCCATATACAATATAAATTATAAGGTTTTCAAGGAAAATAACTTTCAAAAAACCCACTCCCGTGCAGGATATTGCCGAAACCACACAATGGCCAAACCGAAAGAACGTACGTCATGTAGTTTATCGATACCCACCTAAATCTTGGTTTATTGCAAGAAAGAGACCAAGCCAAGACGTTCTTCTCATTCTAAGGTTAGTTTTGACGGGTCATGAGATTAAAACGGATCCCCGTAGCAAAAGTTATGGACGTTTAAGCGCGACACCCATTTTTGGCCGATTCGGCAAATGGGGTACCTTTGTGTTTTCTCGTCCGGATCGACCTCGTCGTATTTCCACGAATTTTTACATAGTTCATATACAATGTAAACGATAAGGTTTTCAAGGGAAATAACTTGCAAAAAACCAGTCTCGTGTAGGATATTGCCGAAGCCACATATTGGCCAAACCGAAAGAACGTACATTATGCAGTTTATCGATACCTACTCAAATCATGGTGTATTTCAAGAAAACGACCAAGCCTTGGCGTGCTTCTCGTTCTAAGGTTCGTTTTGATGAGTCATAGGCTTAAAACGGATCCCCGTAGCAAAAGTTATGGACGTTTTAGCGCGACACCCATTTTTGGCCGATTCGGCAAAGAGGGTACCCTTTGTGTTTTCTCGTCCGGACGGACCTCGTCGGATTTCCATGAATCTTTACATTGTCCATCTACAATATAAATTATAGGGTTTTCAAGGGAAACAACTTAAAAAAACTCACTCTCGTGCTGTATATTGCCGAAGCCTCTCATTGGCCAAACCGAAAGAACGTATATCATGCAGTTTATCTATACCCACTCCAATCATGGTGTATTGCCATAAAGCGACCATGCCATGACGTGCTTTCCATTTTAAGGTTAGCTTTGAATGGACATAGGCTTAAAACGAATCCCCCTAGCAAAACTTCTGGACGTTTAAGCGCGACACCCATTTTTGGCCGATTCGGCAAAGGGGTACCATTGGTGTTTTCTTGTCCGGAACGACCTAGTCGGATTTCCACTAATCTTTTCATTGTACATATACAATATAAATGATAAGGTTTTCAAGGGAAATAATTTCCAAAAAACCCACTCTCGTGCAAGATAATGCCGAAGCCACACAATGGCCAAACCGAAAGAACGTACATCATGCAGTTTATTGATACCCACACCAATCATGGTGTATTTCCAGAAAGCGACCACGCCATGACGTCGTATTGATGGGTCATAGGTATAAAACGGATCCTCGTACCAAAACTTATGGACATTTAAGCGCGACACCCATTTTTGGCCGATTCAGCAAAGGGGGTAACCTTTGTGATTTCTCGTGCGGACCGACCACGTCGGATTTCCACGAATCTTCACATTGTCCATATAAAATATAAATGATAAGGTTATCAAGGGAAATAACTTGCAAAAAAGCCACTCTCGTGCTGGATATTGCCGAAGCCATGCAATGGCCAAACCAAAAGAACGTACATCATGCAGTTTATCGATACCCACTCAAATTATGGTGTATTGCCAGAAAGCAACAAAGACATGACGTGTTTCTCGTTCTAAGGTTCGTTTTGACGGGTCATGGGCTTAAAACGGATCCCCGTAGCAAAAGTTATGAACGTTTAAACGCGACACCCAATTTTGGCCGATTGAGCAAATGGGGTACCCTTTGTGTTTTCTCGTGCGGACCGACCACGTCGGATTTCCACGAATCTTCACATTGTCCATCAACAATATAAATGATAAGGTTTTCAAGGGAAATAATTTGCAAAAAACCCACTCTCGTGCAGGATATTGCCCAAACCACGCAATGGCCAAACCGAAAAAACGTACATCATGTAGTTTATCGATACCCACTCAAATCATGGTGTATTGACAGAAAGAGACCAAGCCAAGAAATACCTTCTCATTCTAAGGTTCATTTTGATGGGACATGGGCTTAAAACGGATACCCGTAGCAAAAGTTATGGACGTTTAAGCGCGACACCCATTTTTGGCCGATTCGGCAAAGGGGGTACCCTTTGTGTTTTCTCGTCCGGACCGACCTCGTCGGATTTCCACGAATCATTACATTGTCCATCTACAATATAAATGATAAGCTTTTCAAGGGAAATAATTTCCAAAAAACCCACTATCGTGCAGGATAATGCCGAAGCCACGCAATGGCTAAACCGAAACAACGTACATCATGTAGTTTATCGATACCCACTCCAATCATGGTGTATTTCAAGAAAGAGACGACGCCATGATGTGATTCTCGTTCTAAGGTTCATTTTTACGGGTCATAAGATTCAAATAGATCCTCGTCGCAAAACTTATGGACGCTTAAGCGCGACACCCATTTTTGACCGATTCAGCAAAGGGGGTACCCTTTGTGTTTTCTCGTGCGGACCGACCACGTCGGATTTCCACGAATCTTCGCATTGTCCATATACAATATAAATGATAAGATTTTCAAGGAAAATAACTTGCAAAAAAACCACTCTCGTGCTGGATATTGCCGAAGCCACGCAATGGTCAAACCGAAAGAACGTACATCATGCAGTTTATCGATACCCACAGAAATCATGGTGTATTGCCAGAAAGAGACCAAACGAAGACATGCTTCTCATTCTAAGGATCATTTTGATGGGTCATGGGATTAAAACGGATCCTCGTAGCAAAACTTATGGACGTTTAAGTGCGACACCCATTTTTGGCCGATTCGACAAAGGGGGTACCCTTTGTGTTTTCTCGTCCGGACCGACCTCGTCGGATTTCCACGAATCTTTACATTGTCCATATAAAATATAAATTATAAGGTTTTCAAGGAAAATAACTTTCAAAAAACCCACTCTCGTACAGAATATTGCCGAAACCACACAATGGCTAAACCGAAAGAACGTACGTCATGCAGTTTATCGATACCCACTCCAATCATGGTGTATTGCCAGAAAGAGACCAATAAGCTAGATCTCCCTACGGGGAATTGAACGTTTACCAATCCAAGACGTGCTTCTCATTCTAAGGTTCGTTTTGATGGGTCATGGGATTAAAACGGATCCCCGTAGCAAAAGTTATGGACGTTTAAGTGCGACACCCATTTTTGGCCGATTCGGCAAAGGGGGTACCATTGGTGTTTTCTCGTCCGGAACGACCTCGTTGGATTTCCACGAATCTTTACATTGTACATATACAATATAAATGATAAGGTTTTCAAGGGAAATAATTTCCAAAAAACCCACTCTCGTGCAGGATAATGCCGAAGCCAGACAATGGCCAAACCGAAAGAACGTACATCATGCAGTTTATTGATACCCACTCCAATCATGGAGTATTTCCAGAAAGCGACCATGCCATGACGTCGTATTGATGGGTCATAGGTATAAAACGGATCCCCGTACAAAAACTTATGGACGTTTAAGCGCGACACCCATTTTTGGCCGATTCAGCAATGGGGGTACCCTTTGTGATTTCTCGTGTGGACCGACCACGTCGGATTTCCACGACTCTTCACATTGTCCATATAAAATATACTCCCTCCTCCCCAAAATAAGTGTCCACAATTGACTTGGCACACAGTTTTAGACATGCATAATTATTACCCCTTTTTGGTATCAAATGACATATTTACCCTTATTTAATATTTCTCTTTCTTCACAACTCTTATGTATTTGTGCATTAATTAAGGGTAAATGTGAGAATTTAGCTATCTACTTTTTGAAAGTGGACACTTATTTTGGGACAAACATAAATAGAAATGTAGACACTTATTTTGGGACGGACGGAGTAAATGATAAGGTTATCAAGGGAAATAACTTGCAAAAAAGCCACTCTCGTGCAGGATATTGCCGAAGCCATCCAATGGCCAAACCGAAAGAACGTACATCATGCAGTTTATCGATACCCACTCAAATTATGGTGTATTGCCAGAAAGCAACAAAGACATGACGTGTTTCTCGTTCTAAGGTTCGTTTTGACGGGTCATGGGCTTAAAACGGATCCCCGTAGCAAAAGTTATGGACGTTTAAGCGCGACACCCATTTTTGGCCGATTCGGCAAATGGGGTACCGTTTGTGTTTTCTCGTCCGGACCGACCTCGTAGGATTTCCACGAATCTTTGCATTTTCCATCTACAATATAAATGGTAAGGTTTTCAAAGGAAATAACTTGCAAAAAACCCACTCTCGTGTAGGATATTGCCGAAACCACGCAATGGCCAAACCGAAAGTACGTACATCATGCAGTTTATCGATACCCACTCAAATCAGGACGTATTGCCAGAAAGAGACCAAGACATGATGTGCTTCTATTTCTAAGGTTCGTTTTGATGGGTCATGGGATTAAAACGGATACCCGTAGCAAAAGTTATGGACGTTTAAGCGCGACACCCATTTTTGCCGATTCGGCAAAGGGGGTACCCTTTGTGTTTTCTCGTCCGGACCGACCTCGTCGGATTTCCACGAATCATTAAATTGTCCATATACAATATAAATGATAAGGTTTTCAAGGGAAATAATTTCCAAAAAACCCACTATCGTGCAGGATAATGCCGAAGCCACGCAATGGCTAAACCAAAAGAACGTACATCATGTAGTTTATCGATACCCACTCCAATCATGGTGTATTTCAAGAAAGCGACCATGCCATGACGTGATTCTCGTTCTAAGGTTCATTTTTACGGGTCATAAGATTAAAATGGATCCTCGTCGCAAAACTTATGGACGTTTAAGCGCGACACCCATTTTTGGCCGATTCAGCAAAGGGGGTACCCTTTGTGTTTTCTCGTGCGGGCCGACCACTTCGGATTTCCATGAATCTTCACATTGTCCATCTATAATATAAATGATAAGGTTTTCAAGGGAAATAACTTGCAAAAAACCGACTCTCGTGCTGGATATTGCCGAAGCCTTGCAATGGCCAAACCGAAAGAACGTACATCATGTAGTTTATCGATACCCACTGAAATCATGGTGTATTGCCAGAAAGAGACCAAGCCAAGATATGCTTCTCATTCTAAGGATCATTTTGATGGGTCATGGGCTTAAAACGGATCCCCGTAGCAAAACTTATGGACGTTTAAGTGCGACACCCATTTTTGGCCGATTCGACAAAGAGGGTACGCTTTGTGTTTTCTCGTCCGGACCGACCTCATCGGATTTCCATGAATCTTTACATTGTCCATCTACAATATAAATTATAAGGTTTTCAAGGAAAATAACTTTCAAAAAACCCACTCTCGTGTAGGATATTGCCGAAACCACACGATGGCCAAACCGAAAGAACGTACGTCATGTAGTTTATCGATACCCACTCAAATCATGGTGTATTACCAGAAATAGACCAAGCCAAGGCGTGCTTCTCATTCTAAGGTTCATTTTGACGGGTCATGGGCTTAAAACGAATCCCCATAGCAAAAGTTATGGACGTTTAAGCGCGACACCCAATTTTGGCCGATTCGGCAAATGGGGTACCCTTTATGTTTTCTCGTCCGGACCGACCTCGTCGGATTTCCACGAATCTTTACATAGTTCATCTACAATGTAAACGATACGGTTTTCAAGGGAAATAACTTGCAAAAAACCACTCTCATGCAGGATATTGCCGAAGCCACACATTGGCCAAACCGAAAGAACGTACATCATGCAGTTTATTGATACCCACTCAAATCATGGTGTATTTCAAGAAAACAACCAATCCATGGCGTGCTTCTCGTTCTAAGGTTCGTTTTGACGGGTCATAGCTGATAAACCAAGATCAACTAAATCGTAGATAGAGAAAGTAGAGAGAGAAAGGTTGTGCGCCAAATGTAAACTGATGTATTCAAAATGAGCTCCAAAGTTACAAAGACAAAGCACAAAGGGACTTAAATACCTTTGACTAAGACATACAAGATAAAGTCAAACTAAGCACACTTAGACACAAGGTATAAATACATTAATTACTACTAAAATAGACTTAACAATCTCCCCCTTAGTAATCAATGGCGTTCTTCTCTTTGACGAAGTCGATTCAGTCCAAGCAAAACTTCTAAGCGTCTTAGAGTTGAACGGAAGATCAACCTCTCATCAATGGTATTCAATG
Organism: Arctium minus; assembly: GCA_954870635.1. Classification (NCBI taxonomy): domain Eukaryota; kingdom Viridiplantae; phylum Streptophyta; class Magnoliopsida; order Asterales; family Asteraceae; genus Arctium; species Arctium minus. The sequence goes on along the minus strand of OX941095.1, from coordinate 68,850,936 downwards.
TTTTCTTGAGAAGTTGTATCTCTTCATTCTCGAGCTGAAACCTTTCTCTTCTTGATTCCAAAAATCTTCTTACATCGGCTTTTAAACGATTCTCCAACTGTAGCTTGATCACCTTCAACGTTCCATCAGAGTAATGATTAATCTCTTCAAATCTTAGGAAGCAGTTCTGACTAGAAGCATTCCTGTAAACAACTCCATATGGATTCTGAAGAATAGTGAATAAAGAATATGAGTCGATGTTCGGCAAGCTACGATCGGGTCTTTGAAGGTTCATCACAGGCTGAAAACTTTCAGCAGCCATCTGAAAGTCAAAAACTCTGTAGAATCTGATTTGGCGTCGAATGAATCTTTTAATCACAAACAATGCTTGAGAGACATCTTCAGTTATGTGATAAATATTCCTAAAATGATCGTACAGAAACTCAACATCATCAATAGATAGATCATTAAAATCAGCCTCCGAGAAAGTATATAAGATGCATTCTCTTCTTTCCACTTCAAATATAGGATACTAGATATGAACAAACTTCTTTATCGAAACGCTGATAACCCGTACTATCAGACGAGGAGAAGAAACGAGATGCTTTCCACGACGTTGGCATTTGATGAACATCAAGTATTCATACTGATAATCTGTTGACTCCTTTTCAACACCAAGAATAGCATGTACGTTGATCTGTCTTCTCCTAGAAACGAAAATATTTCTTTGAGAGTCCTTGAGAAAAGCAGATCTAAGCCTTGAAGCCATATGCCTTTCTTGTAAACTTCTTTGTCTCTGCTGTCTAGTCAAAGCTGGATCTTCTTCTAGGATAGACGGAGGGATCACATGATCAGAAGAAGGAATATTAGCTTAAGCTCTGGACGACTGACCTATGTCAAAGGTACTTGAGGGAGCAGTGGGAGTTGGAGCTTGAACAACAATAGGACTAGAAGTGACTGGAGTAGCTTCAGGAATGTCATCTTGTGAAGGTAAGTCTCCATACAAAGTATCAGTTACCTCTTCATCCTTTGCGTCAAGATAGAAAGTATTATCTTCAGTATCAGAAATGACAATTATATCATCAAGATCTTCTTCTTTAACTTTGCAGAGCTTCTCATATCTGATATCATCATCATCATCATCATCAGAATTGATCTCTATGAAGTTAGCAAAGAAAGATCTCATGTCATTCGTGACTTCAGAATCATCTAACTCATTTGACCTTGTTGCAATGTCTGGATCAACATATACGACAATCTGCATATTGTTCTCAATATTCTGCTCAGAAATGTTCAAAACATTAGTCATAGAGGATAAATCAACATTATCAATCAAAATGTTCACAAGATTTTCAACACTACAATCTTGAACATTATCAGCATTCTTTTCTCTGTCCACAACCTCAGATTGAGTTTGATCTTCTCTAGATAAAGAACTCTCCACCCTCTATCTCTTCGACATCTCCCCCTCATGACCTTGATGATTTGGATCATCTTGGTCATGTCTCCTTTTATGAGACAAGCCTGCTTCAGTTCTGCAACTCTGTTCATGAAGATCAAACATGTTAGATAGATCAGTTAAGGCCTGAGTCATGAGAGATAGACCTTCTTTGATATCAGAAAAATTTGTCCGAGCTTCAGATCTGAAAGAAGTGAATTCGTTATACAACGCATATATTCTGTCAGGTGCAGAAGTAGAAGCTGAAGGCGGAGTCGATTGAAATTCCTTAGCAGAATATCAAGTCTTGATTCTGTTTATCTGGCGGAGACAAAGAAATAAGACGAGCATATAACATATCTGTTAATTCTGAAATCGGAACATCCTGAACTGGAGTGCGTGAAGAAACTGGAGGAACTGAAGTTGATGAAGACAAGCAAGCTGACTGGGTAAATGTTGGAGGAAGAGGAATAGAGACAATCGCTAGAGCAGTAGTAGAAACATTTGACAGTTCACGAATGACTACCCCAGATGGTCTTCTGAAAGGAATGACTTCAGGAAGAACATAATGATCTATTTCTATCATCTTACCTTTTAATAAAGCTCTCATCTTCTGGATTTGTTCATTCTTTTGAGCATCAAACCGTTCGCTCATTTGTCGGATGATCTCATTCATAGTTGTAAATTTCTCAGTCGTAACTTGTACTTCGACTGAAGAAGTTTCGACACTAGAAGTAAGCTCAGGTGAAGAATGAGAAAATGTTGTACCTGGAACCCGATGCTGAGTTGTAGCATTGGCAAATACTATATCGAGCTCATCAACTTGAATATCAGCAACTGCAGCATTAATCGGTACAGATTCGTTGTCAAACAAAATATCTTCCTGAACATGCATCTCTGCTTCTCTGACCTCTCTTTCCAAAGCTTGTATAGTAGGCTGATCTCCATCATTATCATCATCATTTCCATCTCCAGCATCACCAACATCAGTATTGGCATCATCATCATTTTCAGCATGATCATCAGCAGGCTCATTATCAATTACAACATTGTCAATTGTAGCAAGTACATCACCAATCTGTTGATCCACAACATCTGTTTCAACTGCTTGATCAACTTGAGCAGCATGAGAAGGTTCTGCTTGTTCATCTTTCAAAGACATATCATGTTCCAAACAATATTGAATTATGCTGTCATCAGACGGATCAGCATAATTTGCAATGAACGCAAAAGGAATTGGCATCGAGTACTCAAAAGTCTTCTTTTGTCTTTGAATGAATGTCATCTCAGTATCCGGAACTTGATTCCAAGAAAGTCGGCGAGGAATATCTGAATTACTTCGCAGCATGCTCCGAACAATTAGCTTCATATATCGAATAAAAGGAATAAACTTCCGCTTCTTATGAGTCATCTTGTCTTGCACTCTCTCGGATAGTTCGGTCCAGAAGATGTACGTGTAGTCGACATGCAAGTCATAGACAACTGCATGGAACAATCTGAGATAATGCAGACTAGCATTGTCCGTTCCTGAATGCTTAGATGTGAGACACCTGTTGAGTACGGAAAACAATGCATACCAAACCGGTGGAAGGTTGGATTTATCAAACTGACTCACTTTATCCAAAACACCAAGATAGCCCAAATTTCGAATACCCTCTAGAACATCTGATTCTGAAGGATAGTTGTCATACGAAGTACGACCTGGTCGAGAATTGGGTTCAGGAAGCTCCAGAATCAGTTGAAGTCGTTTATAGGAGAGAAAAGAATCAAACTGATCAATCTGCAAGTCGAAGCGATGAGGACGAACTCGCTCATTCTTAGATATAGTATTCCAAGCCTGTTGAAGATACACCTCAGGAACATCGGCACAGGAAGTAAGAGCCGGAGCAAGAGGATGTCCTTTGAGAATGGCTCGAATCACTGGATGAATCTTGATCTTGTCAAAGTCCACGAAGTAGTTATTTGGCTTGTACGACAAAATATAGAGCATAGTAGGAAACACGTTATTCAGTGTTCGCCTATGAACAGAAAGATTCTCTCCAGTAGAAGATACAGATGGCATAGGCGTCTCGCGTGATGCACGATCAGATGGATCATCTTGGAGTACATTCTCATATTGAATCATGGGATCAGTGATGGTTTGAGAAGCCATTATAGTACCTAGAAAACAGAAACGATGAATAACGCCTTGTAAAAATAGAAGAAAAACAGAAAAAAATGAAAAATTTTCTAAGTCATGTTTGCGCGACAAGTGCTTGGCGCAAACTCAGGTTTGCGCTATGAACTTGTGGCGCAAAACAAGGTTTGCGCGACAAACTGTTGGCGCAAAACAATGTTTGCGTTTCGAGTACATGGCGTAAAACGAAGTTTGCGCGATGAACTTGTGAAGCAAAAATGACTTGGAACATATGGCTTTGAGGAAGCACCGCGTTCCACTTTCTTTGAACCGGAAGTGAAACGCAGATTGTTGGAACCTGATCTGTGCTGGAATTTCTTATGATAATGTTGAGAGAGAAGAATCATAGCCTTTTCCAGAGCTTCACCGTCATCATCAGTAGATCCATCATAAGCATTCTCAGATAATCTTGTTCGGCTAATTGGCTAGCAAGGAGAGCAATTGGGTCTACTGTCTTTAGTTTGCTTTTCTTATCAATCTTTGTTTTCTTTTCTAGCACCAAATTCTCATCAGCCATCAAGATCTCATAAAGTTCCTGTATCGGTATTGTAGATATCCTGACATCATTCCTCATTCTATGACAAAATTTGCTCCATTCTAGTTGAAGAGCATTTAAAAATTTCAGATTAGTTTCCAATTCTGTCTTTGTCACCTTAATCTTATAATAATCATTTATCACGGCCCAAAATCTGTCAAACACACTTTTCAGACTTTCTCCATCTTTTTCCTTAAACTCCTCAAAATTGTTCATGTATCTTGTCTGACAGAGTTGAGTGGCAACTGTTGATCCAAGCATTATATTTTCTAGTTGAGTCCACATTAGCATCGGATTCTGCTTGAAACATTCAATTCAGTTGTAGATTGAATTAGGCAGTGCAAGAATCATATTAGACTTTGCTTGATTATCAGCTTGATGTCGCAAAAGCTCTTCAACATCGTACTCCCTTAAAAGCTTCTCAATCCTTGTAGCTGGTGTATTTGCAGTGGCTGGAATTTCTTTCATAGGCCTAACCATAGGACCTTCAGTAAAAGACTTCATCATATTGTCACCATTAGCTTGTCTTGTCTCTCTATGAAATTGATGAATCTGTCTTGCCATTGCTGAAATTCATTTTCATTAATCAAAACTGGAGGACAAGTGTCTGACCCCAAAGACATCATTATATCATTCTTGTAAAACTGAGCTTGTAGAGATATCGTTACAGAATCACAATGTCGGAAAATTCTAAGTCTGGAATCAGAAAATCTGGCGCAAACTGGAGGTTTGCTTGAGTAGAAGATGGGGCAAAAGAGATTTACGCGAGACGATTGTGGCGCAAAACAAACTTTGCGCTAGATGCTGGTGGCGCAAATGTAAGTTTGCGCGATACAAAGGTTGCACAAACTTTACTTTGCATGAGATGATTGTAGCGTAAAGGTAACTTGCACAAAGAATCTGAACTTTTCGTGTAATGAGGATGGTGCAAATTTTACTTTGCGTGATGTGCTGATGGCGCAAAACTTGATTTGCCCGAAACTAAGATGACGTAAATTGCTCTTTGCGTGATGAACTGATGAAGTAAACTTGAACTTTTCGTGAGATGAGATCTGAACTTGATGAAAACGTAAGATAAACTGGCGCAAAGTTTAGATCAACTAGCGCAAAAATTAGATGAAATTAGATCAAACTTTATAAGAACTGGCGCAAAGTCAGGAAGAACTGGCGCAAACTCATATGAACTCGCGCAAAATCCAGATCTGGTGCAAACTCATATGAACTGGCGCAAAACTAATATAATCCAGAAACAACTTCTAAAATCAATTATAAGAACAAAATTGAAGAACTTTTCGCACACAGATATGTTCGAAAACAAGTTTCTAGAACTTTGTAACAAACAATTCGATCAAAAACACAAAGACGTGAAATTTTTGAAATGAACAGAACGAGAACTACTTTTTCCAGAAACTCGATAAATCTCAAAATTGAAGATCAAAAAGTGAATTTCTTGCAAATCGATGTGAATCAAAAGTGTTATACTATTAAAACCGAATCCAACAAACCAGATTTCAAGAAAATTCGATCAAAAAATAGACTGATTTTGATGAAAAAAATCAAAAAATGAGATTTTCTTGAAAAAATCAAGAAAATTAATCGAATTTTCTGATTTAACTAGAAAATCAGAATCAAAACAAGATTCTCTCAATCCTCATAGATTCAGAATGGCTCTGATACCAATTGATAAACCAAGATCAACTAAATCGTAGAAAGAGAAAGTAGAGAGAGAAAGGTTGTGCGCCAAATGTAAACTGATGTATTCAAAATGAGCTCCAAAGTTACAAAGACAAAACACAAAGGGACTTAAATAACCTTGACTAAGACATACAAGATAAAGTCAAACTAAGCACACTTAGACACAAGGTATAAATACATTGATTACTACTAAAATAGACATAACAATATCCTTAAAACGGATCCCCGTAGCAAAACTTCAGGACGTTTAAGCACGACACTCATTTTTGGCCGATTCAGCAAAGGGGGTACCCTTTGTGTTTTCACGGGCGGACCGACCACGTCGGATTTCCACGAATCTTCACATTGTCCATCTACAATATAAATGATAAGGTTATCAAGGGACATAACTTGCAAAAAACCCACTCTAGTGCAGGATATTGCCGAATCCACGCAATGGCCAAACCGAAAGAACGTACATCAGGCAGTTTATCAATACCCTCTCAAATCATGGTGTATTTCTAGAAAGAGACCAAGCCAAGACGTGATTCTCATTCTAAGGTTCATTTTGACGGGTCATGGGCTTAAAACGGATCCCCATAGCAAAACTTATTAACGTTTAAGTGCGACACCATTTTTGGCCGATTCGGCAAATGGGGTACCCTTTGTCTTTTCTCGTTCGGACCGACCTTGTAGGATTTCCACGAATCTTCACATTGTCCATCTACAATATAAATTATAACGTTTTCAAGGGAAATAACTTGCAAAAAACTCACTCTCGTGCAGCATATTGCCGAAACCACGCAATGGTCAAACCGAAAGAACGTACATCATGCAGTTTATCGATACCCACTAAAATCATGGTGTCTTGCCAGAAAGAGACCAAGCCAAGACATGATTCTCCTGCTAAGGTTCGTTTTCATGGGTCATGGGCTTAAAACGGATCCCCGTAGCAAAAGTTATGGACGTTTAAGTGCGACACCCATTTTTGGCCGATTCGGCAAATGGGGCACCCTTTGTGTTTTCTCGTCTGCAACGACCTCGTCGTATTTCCACGAATCTTTACATTGTCCATATAAAATATAAATTATAAGATTTTCAAGGGAAATATATGCAAAACACCCACTCTCGTGCAGGATATTGCCGAACCACGCCATGGCCAAACCGAAAGAACGTACATCAAGCAGTTTATCGATACCTACTCAAATCATGGTGTTGTGACAAAAAGAGACCAAGTCAAGACGTGCTTCTCATTCTAAGGTTCATTTTGATGGGTCAAGATCTTAAAACGGATCCCCGTAGCAAAACTTATGGACGTTTATGTGCAACACCCCTTTTTTGCCGATTCGGCAAAGGGGTACCCTTTGTCTTTTCTCGTCCGGACCGACCTCGTCGGATTTCCATGAATCTTTACATTGTCCATATACAATATAAATGATAAGGTTTTCAAGGGAAATAATTTCCAAAAAACCCACTCTCGTGCAAGATAATACCGAAGCCATGCAATGGCCAAACCGAAAGAACGTACATCATGCAATTTATCGATACCCACACAAATCGTGGTGTCTTGCCAGAAAGAGACCTAGCCAAGACATGTTTCTCATTATAAGGTTCGTTTTGATAGGTCATTGGCTTAAAACGGATCCCCGTTGCAAAAGTTGTGTATGTTTAAGTGTGACACCCATTTTTGGCCGATTCGGCAAATGGGGTACCTTTTGTGTTTTCTCGTCCGGACCGAACTCATCGGATTTCCACGAACCTTTAAATTTTCCATCTACAATATAGATTATAAGGTTTTCAAGGGAAATAACTTACAAAAAACCCTCTCTCGTGCAGGATATTTCCGAAACCACGCAATGACCAAACCGAAAAAACGTACATCATGCAGTTTATCGATACCCACACAAATCATGGTGTATTGACAAAAGAGACCAAGCCATGACTTGATTCTCGTTCTAAGGTTCGTTTTGATGGGTCATGGGCTTAAAACGGATCCCCGTAGCAAAACTTATGTACGTTTAAGTGCGACACCCATTTTTTGCCGATTCGGCAAAGGGGCACCCTTTGTCTTTTCTCGTTCGGACGGATCTCGCCGGATTTCCACGAATCTTCACATTGTCCATATACAATATAAATTATAAGGTTTTCAAGGGAAATAAGTTGCAAAAAACCCACTCTCGTGAAGGATATTGCCGAAACCACAAAATGGTCAAACCGAAAGAACGTACATCATGCAGTTTATCGATACCCACTCAAATCGTGGTGTCTTGCCAGAAAGAGACCTAGCAAAGACATTCTTCTCATTCTAAGGTTCGTTTTTACCGGTCATGGGCTTAAAACGGATCCCCGTAGCAAAAGTTATGGACGTTTAAGTGTGACACCCATTTTTGGCCGATTCGGCAAAGGGGTACCTTTTGTGTTTTCTCGTCCGGAACGACCTCGTCGGATTTCCACGAATCTTTACATTGTCCATATACAATATAAATTAAAAGGTTTTCAAAGGAAATAACTTGCAAAACATCCACTCTCGTGTAGGATATTGCTAAAACCATGCAATGGCCAAACCGAAAGAACGTACATCATGCAGTTTATCGATACTCACACAAATCATGGTGTATTGACAGAAAGAGACCAAGCCATGACGTGATTCTCGTCCGGACCGACCTCGTCGGATTTCCACGAATCTTTACATTGTCTATTTACAATATAAATGATAAGGTTTTCAACGGAAATAATTTCCAAAAAACCCACTCTCGTGCAAGATAATGCCGAAGCCACCCAGTGGCTAAACCGAAAGAACGAACATCATGCAGTTTATCGATACCCACACAAATCATTGTGTATTGACAGAAAGAGACCAAGCCATGACGTGATTCTCGTTCTAAGGTTTGTTTTGACGGGTCATGAGCTTAAAACAGATCCCCGTAGCAAAAGTTATTGACGTTTAAGCACGCCACCCATTTTTTGGCCGATTCGGCAAGGGGGTACCCTTTGTGTTTTTTTGTCCGGACCGACCTCGTCGGATTTCCACGAATCTTTACATTGACCATCTAAAATATACATTATAAGGTTTTCAATGAAAATAACTTGCAAAAAACCCACTGTCGTGCAGGATATTGCCGAAACCACGCAATGGCCAAACCGAAAGAACGTACATCATGCAGTTTATCGATACCCACTAAAATCATGGTGTATGGCCAGAAAGATACCAAGCCATAACATGCTTATCATTCTAAGGTTCATTTTGACGGGTCATGGGCTTAAAACGGATCCCCGAAGCAAAAGTTATGGACGTTTAAGCACGACGCCCAATTTTGGCCGATTCGGGAAAGGGGGTACCCTTTGTGTTTTCTCGTCTGGACCGACCTCGTCGGATTTCCACTAATCTTTACATACTTTATCTACAATGTAAATGATAAGGTTTTCAAGGGAAATAACTTGCAAAAAACCCACTGTCGTGCAGGATTTTTCCAAAGCAACACAATGGGCAAACCGAAAGAACGTACATCATGCAGTTTATCGATATCCACTCAAATCATGTTGTAATTCCAGAAGGAGACCAAGCCAAGACGTGCTTCTCATTCTAAGGTTCGTTTGACGGGTCATGGACTTAAAACGGATCCCCGAAGCAAAATTTATGGACGTTTAAGTGCGACACCCATTTTTGGCCAATTCGACAAAGGTGGTAACGTTTGTGTTTTCTCGTCCGGACCGACCTCGTCGGATTTCCACGAATCTTTACATTGACCATCTAAAATATAAATGATACGGGTTTCAAGGAAAATAACTGGCAGAAAACCCACTCTCGTGCAGGATATTGCCGAAACCACGCAATGGCCAAACCGTAAGTACGTACATCATGCAGTTTATCGATACCCACTCAAATCATGGTGTATTGCCAGAAAGAGACCAAGCCAAGACGTGTTTCTCATTCTAAGGTTCGTTTTGACGGGTCATGGGCTTAAAACGGATCCTCGTAGCAAAAGTTATGGACGTTTAAGCGTGACACCCAATTTTGGCCGATTCGGCAAAGGCGGTACCCTTTGTGTTTTCTCGTCCGGGCTGACCTCATCGGATTTTCACGAATTTTCAAATTGTCCATCTACAATTTAGATTATAAGGTTTTCAAGGGAAATAACTTACAAAAAACCATCTCTCGTGCAGGATATTGCCGAAACCACGCAATGGCCAAACCGAAAAAACATACATCATGCAGTTTATCGATACCCACACAAATCATGGTGTATTGACAGAAAGAGACCAAGCCATGACGTTATTCTCGTCCGGACCGACCTCGTCGGATTTCCAAGAATCTTTACATTGTCCATTTACAATATAAATGATAAGGTTTTCAAGGGAAATAATTTCTAAAAAACCCACTCTCGTGCAAGATAATGCCGAAGCCACGCAATGGCCAAACCGAAATACGTACATCATGCAGTTTATCGATACCCACACAAATCATGGTGTATTGACAGAAAGAGACCAAGCCATGACGTGATTCTCGTTCTAAGGTTCGTTTTGAAGGGTCATGGGCTTAAAACGGATCCCCGTAGCAAAAGTAATGGACGTTTAACACGACACCCATTTTTGGCCGATTCGGCAAGGGGGTACCCTTTGTGTTTTCTCGTCCGGACCGACCTCGTCAGATTTTCATGAATCTTTACATTGTCCATCTACAATATACATTATAAGGTTTTCAACGGAAATAACTTGCAAAAAACCCACTCTCGTGCAGGATATTGCCGAAACCACGCAATGGCCAAACCGAAAGAACGTACATCATGCAGTTTATCGATACCCACTCAAATCATGGTGTATGGACAGAAAGATACCATGCCAATACATGATTCTCATTCTAAGGTTCATTTTGATGGGTTATGGGCTTAAAACGGATCCCCGAAGCAAAAGTTATGGACGTTTAAGCGTGACACCCAATTTTTGCCGATTCGGGAAAGGGGGTACCCTTTGTGTTTTCTCGTCTGGACCGACCTCGTCGGATTTCCTTTTCTTTACATAGTTCATCTACAATGTAAATGATAAGGTTTTCAAGGGAAATAACTTGCAAAAAACCCACTCTCGTGCAAGATTTTGCCAAAGCCACACAATGGGCAAACCGAAAGAACGTACATCATGCAGTTTATCGATATCCACTCAAATTATGGTGTATTGCCAGAAAGAGACCAAGCCAAGAAGTGATTCTCATTATAAGGTTCGTTTGATGGGTTATGGGCTTAAAACGGATCCCCGAAGCAAAAGTTATGGACGTTTAAGCGCGACACCCATTTTTGGCCGATTCGACAAAGGTGGTACCGTTTGTGTTTTCTCGTCCGGACCGACCTCGTCGGATTTCCACGAATCTTTACATTGACCATCTACAATATAAATGATATGGTTTTCAAGGGAAATAACTGGCAAAAAATCAACTCTCGTGCAGGATATTGCCGAAACCACGCAATGGCCAAACCGTAAGTACGTACATCATGCAGTTTATCGATACCCACTCAAATCATGGTGTATGGACAGAAAGATACCATGCCAATACATGATTCTCATTCTAAGGTTCATTTTGATGGGTTATGGGCTTAAAACGGATCCCCGAAGCAAAAGTTATGGACGTTTAAGCGTGACACCCAATTTTTGCCGATTCGGGAAAGGGGGTACCCTTTGTGTTTTCTCGTCTGGACCGACCTCGTCGGATTTCCTTTTCTTTACATAGTTCATCTACAATGTAAATGATAAGGTTTTCAAGGGAAATAACTTGCAAAAAACCCACTCTCGTGCAAGATTTTGCCAAAGCCACACAATGGGCAAACCGAAAGAACGTACATCATGCAGTTTATCGATATCCACTCAAATTATGGTGTATTGCCAGAAAGAGACCAAGCCAAGAAGTGATTCTCATTATAAGGTTCGTTTGATGGGTTATGGGCTTAAAACGGATCCCCGAAGCAAAAGTTATGGACGTTTAAGCGCGACACCCATTTTTGGCCGATTCGACAAAGGTGGTACCGTTTGTGTTTTCTCGTCCGGACCGACCTCGTCGGATTTCCACGAATCTTTACATTGACCATCTACAATATAAATGATATGGTTTTCAAGGGAAATAACTGGCAAAAAATCAACTCTCGTGCAGGATATTGCCGAAACCACGCAATGGCCAAACCGAAAGAACGTACATCATGCAGTTTATCGATACCCACTCAAATCATGGTGTATGGACAGAAAGATACCATGCCAATACATGATTCTCATTCTAAGGTTCATTTTGATGGGTTATGGGCTTAAAACGGATCCCCGAAGCAAAAGTTATGGACGTTTAAGCGTGACACCCAATTTTTGCCGATTCGGGAAAGGGGGTACCCTTTGTGTTTTCTCGTCTGGACCGACCTCGTCGGATTTCCTTTTCTTTACATAGTTCATCTACAATGTAAATGATAAGGTTTTCAAGGGAAATAACTTGCAAAAAACCCACTCTCGTGCAAGATTTTGCCAAAGCCACACAATGGGCAAACCGAAAGAACGTACATCATGCAGTTTATCGATATCCACTCAAATTATGGTGTATTGCCAGAAAGAGACCAAGCCAAGAAGTGATTCTCATTATAAGGTTCGTTTGATGGGTTATGGGCTTAAAACGGATCCCCGAAGCAAAAGTTATGGACGTTTAAGCGCGACACCCATTTTTGGCCGATTCGACAAAGGTGGTACCGTTTGTGTTTTCTCGTCCGGACCGACCTCGTCGGATTTCCACGAATCTTTACATTGACCATCTACAATATAAATGATATGGTTTTCAAGGGAAATAACTGGCAAAAAATCAACTCTCGTGCAGGATATTGCCGAAACCACGCAATGGCCAAACCGTAAGTACGTACATCATGCAGTTTATCGATACACACTCAAATCATGGTGTATTTCCAGAAAGACACCAAGCCATGACGTGCTTCTCGTTCTAAGGTAAGTTTTGACGGGTCATGGGCTTAAAACGGATCCACGTAGCAAAAGTTATGGACGTTTAAACGCGACACCCATTTTTGGCCGATTCGACAAGGTGGTACCGTTTGTGTTTTCTCGTCCGGACCGACCTCGTCGGATTTCCACGAATCTTTACATTGACCATCTACAATATAAATGATAAGGTTTTCAAGGGAAATAACTGGCAAAAAAACCACTCTCATGCAAGATATTGCCGAAACCACGCAATGGCCAAACCGTAAGTACGTACATCATGTAGTTTATCGATACCCACACAAATCACGGTGTATTGACAGAAAGAGACCAAGCCATGACGTGATTCTCGTTCTAAGGTTCATTTTTACGGGTCATGGGCTTAAAACGGATCCCCGTAGAAAAAGTTATGGACGTTTAAGCACGACACCCATTTTTGGCCGATTCGGCAAGGGGGTACCCTTTGTGTTTTCTCGTCTGGACCGACCTCGTCGGATTTCCACGAATCTTTACATTGTCCATCTACAATGTAAATGATAAGGCTTTCAAGGGAAATAACTTGCAAAAAACCTACTCTCGTGCAGGATATTTCCGAAACCACGCAATAGCCAAACCGAAAGTACATACATCATGCAGTTTATCGATACCAACTCAAATCATGGTGTATTATAAGAAATATGACCAAGCCATGACGTGCTTCTCATTCTAAGGTTCGTCTTCTCGTCTGGACCGACCTCGTCGGATTTCCACTAATCTTTACATAGTTCATCTACAATGTAAATGATAAGGTTTTGAAGGGAAATAACTTGCAAAAAACCCACTCTCATGCAGGATATTGCCGAAGCCACACAATGGGCAAACCGAAAGAACGTACATCATGCTGTTTATCGATACCCACTTAAATCAAGGTGTATTTCCAGAAATCGACCAAGCCATGGTGTGTTTCTTATTCTAAGGTTCGTTTTCACGGGTCGCGGGATTAAAACGGATCCCCGTAGCAAAAGTTATGAACGTTTAAGCGCGACACCAAATTTTGGCCGATTCGGGAAAGGGGGCACCGTTTGTGTTTTCTCGTCCGGACCGACCTCGTCGGATTTCAACGAATCTTTACATTGTCCATATACAATATAAGTGATAAGGTTTTCAAGGGAAATAACTTGCAAAAACCCACTCTCGTGCAGGATATTGCCGAAACCACGCAATAGCCAAACCGAAACTACTTACATCATGCAGTTTATCGATACCAACTCAAATCATGGTGTATTATCAGAAATATGACCAAGGCATGATGTGCTTCTCATTCTAAGGTTCGTTTTGACGGGTCATGGGCTTAAAACGGATCCCCGTAGCAAAAGTTATTGACGTTTAAGCGTGACACCCATTTTTGGCCGATTCGGCAAAGGTGGTAACGTTTGGGTTTTCTCGTCCGGACCGACCTCGTCGGATTTCCACGAATATTTACATTGACCATCTACAATATAAATGATAAGGATTTCAAGGGAAATAACTGGCAAAAAACCCACTCTCGTGCAGGATATTTCCGAAACCACGCAATAGCCAAACCGTAAGTACGTACATCATGCAGTTTATCGATACCCACTTAAATCATGGTGTATTGCCAGAAAGACACCATGCCAAGAAGTGCTTATCCTTCTAAGGTTAGTTTTGATGGGTCATGGGCTTAAAACGGATCCTCGTAGCAAAAGTTATGGACGTTTAAGCGCGACACCCAATTTTGGCCGATTCGGCAAAGGGGGTACCCTTTGTGTTTTCTCGTCTGGACCGACCTCATCGGATTTCTACGAATCTTTAAATTGTCCATCTACAATATAGATTATAAGGTTTTCAGGGGAAATAACTTACAAAAAACCCTCTCTCGTGCAGGATATTGCCGAAACCACGCAATGGCCAAACCGAAAAACGTACATCATGCAGTTTATCGATACCCACACAAATCATGGTGTATTGACAGAAAGAGACCAAGCCATGACATGATTCTAGTTCTAAGGTTCGTTTTGACGGGTCATGGGCTTAAAACGGATCCCCGTAGCAAAACTTGTGGATGTTTAAGCACGACACCCATTTTTGGCCGATTCGGCAAGGGGGTACCCTTTGGGTTTTCTCGTCCGGACCGACCTCGTCGGATTTCCACGAATATTTACATTGTCCATCTACAATATAAATTATAAGGTTTTCAAGGGAAATAACATGCAAAAAACCCACTCTCGTGCAGGATATTGCCGTAGCCACACAATGGGCAAACCGAAAGAACGTACATCATGCAGTTTATCGATACCCACTCAAATTATGGTGTATTTCCAGAAATTGACCTAGCCATGGTGTGATTATCGTTCTAAGGGTCGTTTTGACGTGTCATGTGCTTAAAACGGATCCCCGTAGCAAAAGTTATGGACGTTTAAGCGCGACACCCAATTTTGGCCGATTCGGGAAAGGGGGTACCCTTTGTGTTTTCTCGTCTGGACCGACCTCGTCGGATTTCCACTAATCTTTACATAGTTCATCTAAAATGTAAATTATAAGGTTTTCAAGGGAAATAACTTAAAAAAAAAACACTCTCGTGCAGGATTTTGCCAAAGCCACACAATGGGCAAACCGAAAGAACGTACATCATGCAGTTTATCGATATCCACTCAAATCACGGTGTATTGCGAGAAAGATACCAAGACAAAATGTGTTTCTCATTCTAAGGTTCGTTTTGATGGGTCATGGGCTTAAAACGATCCCCGAAGCAAAAGTTATGGACGTTTACGCACGACACCCATTTTTGGCCGATTCGACAAAGGTGGTACCGTATGTGTTTTCTCATCCGGACCGACCTCGTCGGATTTCCACGAATCTTTACATTGACCATCTACAATATAAATGATATGGTTTTCAAGGGAAATAACTGGCAAAAAATCAACTCTCGTGCAGGATATTGCCGAAACCACGCAATGGCCAAACCGTAAGTACGTACATCATGCAGTTTATCGATACCCACTCAAATCACGGTGTATTGCCAGAAAGACACCAATCCATGATGTGCTTCTCGTTCTAAGGTAAGTTTTGACGGGTCATGGGCTTAAAACGGATCCCCGTAGCAAAAGTTATGGACGTTTAAACGCGATACCCATTTTTGGACGATTCGACAAAGGTGGTACCGTTTGTGTTTTCTTGTCTGGACCGACCTCGTCGGATTTCACGAATCTTTACATTGTCCATCTACAATATAAATGATACGGTTTTCAAGGGAAATAACTGGCAAAAAACCCACTCTCATGCAGGATATTGCCGAAACCACGCAATGGCCAAACCGTAAGTACGTACATCATGCAGTTTATCGATACCCACACAAATCATGGTATTGACAGAAAGAGACCAAGCCATGACGTGATTCTCGTTCTAAGGTTCTTTTTGACGGGTCATGGGCTTAAAACGGATCCCCGTAGCAAAAGTTATGGACGTTTAAGCACGACACCCATTTTTGGCCGATTCGGCAAAGGGGTACCCTTTGTGTTTTCTCGTCTGGACCGACCTCGTCGGATTTCCACGAATCTTTACATTGTCCATCTAAAATGTAAATGATAAGTCTTTCAAGGGAAATAACTTGCAAAAAACCCACTCTCGTGCAGGATATTTCCGAAACCACGCAATAGCCAAACCGAAAGTACATACATCATGCAGTTTATCGATACCAACTCAAATCATGGTGTATTATCAGAAATATGACCAAGCCATGACGTGCTTCTCATTCTAAGGTTCGTCTTCTCGTTTGGACCGACCTCGTCGGATTTCCACTAATCTTTACATAGTTCATCTACAATGTAAATGATAAGGTTTTCAAGGGAAATAACTTGCAAAAAACCCACTCTCATGGAGGATATTGCCGAAGCCACACAATGGGCAAACCGAAATAACGTACATCATGCAGTTTATCGATACCCACTTAAATCAAGGTGTATTTACAGAAATCGACCAAGCTATGGTGTGTTTTCTCATTCTATGGTTCGTGTTCACGGGTCACGGGCTTAAAACGGATCCTCGTAGCAAAAGTTATGGAGGTTTAAGCGCGACACCCAATTTTGGCCGATTCAGGAAAGGGGGCACCGTTTGTGTTTTGTCGTCCGGACCGACCTCGTTGGATTACCATGAATCTTTACATTGACCATATACATTATAAATGATATGGTTTTCAAGTGAAATAACTGGCAAAAAACCCACTCTCGTGCAGGATATTGTCGAAACCACGCAATGGCCAAACCGTAAGTATGTACATCATGTAGTTTATCGATATCCACTCAAATCAGGGTGTATTTCCAGAATAACACCAATACATGATGTGATTCTCGTTCTAAGGTTAGTTTTGACGGGATATTGGCTTAAAACGGATCCTCGTAGCAAAAGTTATAGACGTTTAAACGCGACACCCATTTTTGGCCGATTCGGCAAAGGGGGTAACCTTTGTGTTTTCTCGTCTGGACCGACCTCATCGGATTTCCACGAATCTTTACATTGTCCATTTACAATATAAATGATAAGGTTTTGAAGGGAAATAATTTCCAAAAAACCCACTCTCATGCAAGATAATGCCGAAGCCATGCAATGGCCAAACCGAAAGAACGTACATCATGCAGTTTATCAATACCCATACAAATCATGGTGTATTGACAAAAAGAGACCAAGCCATGACGTGATTCTCGTTCTAAGGTTCGATTTTACGGGCCATGGGCTTAAAATGGATCCCCGTAGCAAAAGTTATGGACGTTTAAGCACGACACCCATTTTTGGCCGATTCGGCAAGGGGGTACCCTTTGTGTTTTTTCGTCCGGACTGACCTCGTCGGATTTCCACGAATCTTTACATGTTCCATCTACAATATAAATTATAAGGTTTTCAACGGAAATAACTTGCAAAAAATCCACTCTCGTGCAGGATATTGCCGAAACCACGCAATGGCCAAACCGAAAGAACGTACATCATGCAGTTTATCAATACCCACTCAAATCATGGTGTATGGCCAGAAAGATACCAAGCCAATACGTGATTATCTTTATAAGGTTCGTTTTGACGGGTCATGGGCTTAAAACGGATCCCCGAAGCAAAAGTTATGGATGTTTAAGCGCGACACCCAATTTTGGCCGATTCGGGAAAGGGGGTACCCTTTGTGTTTTCTCGTCTGGACCGACATCGTCTGATTTCCACTAATCTTTACATAGATCATCTACAATGTAAATGATAAGATTTTCAAGGGAAATAACTTGCAAAAAACCCACTCTCATGCAGGATATTGCCGAAGCCACACAATGGGCAAACCGAAAGAACGTACATCATGAAGTTTATCGATATCCTGTCAAATCATGGTGTATTGCCAGAAAAAGACCAAGCCAAGACGTGCTTCTCATTCTAAGGTTCGTTTTGATGGGTCATGGGCTTAAAACGGATTCCCGTTGCAAAAGTTATTGACGTTTAAGCGCGACACCCATTTTTGGCCGATTCGACAAAGGTGGTACCGTTTGTGTTTTCTCGTCCGGACCGACCTCGTCGGATTTCCACGAATATTTACATTGACCATCTACAATATAAATGATAAGGTTTTCAAGGGAAATAACTAGCAAAAAACCCACTCTCGTGCAGGATATTTCCGAAACCACGCAATGGCCAAACCGTAAGTACGTACATCATGTAGTTTATTGATACCCACTCAAATCAGAGTGTATTTCCAGAAAGAGACCAAGCCATGAAGTGCTTATCTTTCTAAGGTTAGTGTTGACGGATCATGGGTTTAAAACGAACCCCTGTAGAAAAAGTTATGGACGTTTAAACGCGACACCCATTTTTGGCCGATTCGGCAAAAGGGGGCACCCTTTGTGTTTTCTCGTCCGGACCGACCTCGTCGGATTTCCACGAATCTTTACATTGTCCATTTACAATATAAATGATAATGTTTTCAAGGGAAATAATTTCCAAAAAACCCACTCTCGTGCAAGATAATGCCGAAGCCACGCAATGGCCAAACCGTAAGTACGTACATCATGAAGTTTATCGATACCCACACAAATCATGGTGTATTGACAGAAAGAGACCAAGCCATGACGTGATTCTCGTTCTAAGGTTCTTTTTGACGGGTCATGGGCTTAAAACGGATCCCCGTAGCAAAAGTTATGGACGTTTAAGCACGACACCCATTTTTGGCCGATTCGGCAAGGGGGTACCCTTTGTGTTTTCTCGTCTGGACCGACCTCGTCGGATTTCCACGAATCTTTACATTGTCCATCTACAATGTAAATGATAAGGCTTTCAAGGGAAATAACTTGCAAAAAACCCACTCTCGTGCAGGATATTTCCGAAACCACGCAATAGCCAAACCGAAAGTACATACATCATGCAGTTTATCGATACCAACTCAAATCATGGTGTATTATCAGAAATATGACCAAGCCATGACGTGCTTCTCATTCTAAGGTTCGTCTTCTCGTTTGGACCGACCTCGTCGGATTTCCACTAATCTTTACATAGTTCATCTACAATGTAAATGATAAGGTTTTCAAGGGAAATAACTTGCAAAAAACCCACTCTCATGCAGGATATTGTCGAAGCCACACAATGGGCAAACCGAAAGAACGTACATCATGCAGTTTATCGATACCCACTTAAATCAAGGTGTATTTATAGAAATCGACCAAGCCATGGTGTGTTTTCTCATTCTAAGGTTCGTGTTCACGAGTCACGGGCTTAAAACGGATCCCCGTAGCAAAAGTTATGGAGGTTTAAGCGCGACACCCAATTTTGGCCGATTCAGGAAAGGGGGCACCGTTTGTGTTTTGTCGTCCGGACCGACCTCGTTGGATTACCATGAATCTTTACATTGACCATATACATTATAAATGATATGGTTTTCAAGGGAAATA
Organism: Arctium minus; assembly: GCA_954870635.1. Classification (NCBI taxonomy): domain Eukaryota; kingdom Viridiplantae; phylum Streptophyta; class Magnoliopsida; order Asterales; family Asteraceae; genus Arctium; species Arctium minus. The sequence goes on along the minus strand of OX941095.1, from coordinate 68,831,275 downwards.
ACTGGCAAAAAACCCACTCTCGTGCAGGATATTGTCGAAACCACGCAATGGCCAAACCGAAAGAACGTACATCATGTAGTTTATCGATACCCACTCAAATCATGGTGTATGTCCAGAAAGATACCAAGATAATACGTTCTTCTCATTCTAAGGTTCGTTTTAACGGGTCATGTGCTTAAAATGGATCCTCGAAGCAAAAGTTATGGACGTTTAAGCGCGACACCCAATTTTGGCCGAGTCGGGAAATGGGGCACTCTTTGTGTTTTCTCGTCCGGACCGACCTCGTCGGATTTCGACTAATCTTTACATAGTTCATCTACAATGTAAATGATAAGGTTTTAAAGGGAAATAACTTGCTAAAAACCCACTCTCGTGCAGGATATTCCCGAAGCCACACAATGGGCAAACCGAAAGAACGTACATCATGCAGTTTATCGATATCCACTCAAATCATGGTGTATTGCCAGAAAGAGACGAATCCAAGACGTGCTTCTCATTCTAAGGTTCGTTTTGACGGGTCATGGGCTTAAAACGGATCCCCATAGCAAAAGTTATTGACGTTTAAGCGTGACACCCATTTTTGGCCGATTCGACAAAGGTGGTACCGTTTGTCTTTTCTCGTCTGGACTGACCTCGTCGGATTTCCACGAATCTTTACATTGACCATCTACAATATAAATGATAAGGTTTTCAAGGGAAATAATTGGCAAAAAACCCACTCTCATGCAGGATATTGTCGAAACCACGCAATTGCCAAATCGTAAGTACGTACATCATGCAGTTTATCGATACCCACTCAAATCAGGGTGTATTGACAGAAAGACACCAAGCCATGACGTGCTTCTCGTTCTGAGGTTAGTTTTGAGGGTTTATGGGCTTAAAATGGATCATCGTAGCAAAAGTTATGGACGTTTAAACGCGACACCCATTTTTGGCCGATTCGATAAAGGTGGTACCGTTTGTGTTTTCTCGTCCGGACCGACCTCGTCGGATTTCCACGAATCTTTACATTGACCATCTAAAATATAAATGATAAGGTTTTCAAGGGAAATAACTGGCAAAAAACCCACTCGCGTGCAGGATATTGCCGAAACCACGCAATGTCCAAACCGTAAGTACGTACATCATGCAGTTTATCGATACCCACACAAATCATGGTGTATTGACAGAAAGAGACCAATCCATGACGTGATTCTCGTTCTAAGGTTCGTTTTGATGGGTCATGGGCTTAAAATGGATCCCCGTAGTAAAAGTTATGGACGTTTAAGCACGACACCCATTTTTGGCCGATTCGGCAAGGGGGTACCCTTTGTGTTTTCTCGTCCGGACCGACCTCGTCGGATTTCCACGAATCTTTACATTGTCCATCTACAATGTAAATAATAAGGCTTTCAAGGGAAATAACTTGCAAAAAACCCACTCTCGTGCAGGATATTGCCGAAACCACGCAATAGCCAAACCGAAAGTACATACATCATGCAGTTTATCGATACCAACTCAAATCATGGTGTATTATCAGAAATATACCCAAGACATGACGTGCTTCTCATTCTAAGGTTCGTCTTCTTGTCTGGACCGACCTCGTTGGATTTCCACTAATCTTTACATAGTTCGTCTACAATGTAAATGATAAGGTTTTCAAGGGAAATAACTTGCAAAAAACCCACTCTCGTGCAAGATATTGCCGAAGCCACACAATGGGTAAACTGAAAGAACGTACATCATGCAGTTTATCGATACCCACTCAAATCAAGGTGTATTTCCAGAAATCGACCAAGCCATGGTGTGCTTCTCATTCTAAGGTTCGTTTTCACGGGTCATAAGCTTAAAACGGATCCCCGTAGCAAAGGTTATGGACGTTTAAGCGTACGGCACCCAATTTTGGCCGATTCGGGAAGGGGGCACCCTTTGTGCTTTCTTGTGTGGACCGACCTCGTCGGATTTCCGTGAATCATTATATAGTTCATCTACAATGTAAATGATAAGGTTTTCAAGGGAAATAATTTGCAAAAAACCCACTCTCGTGCAGGATATTATCAGAAAGAGACCAAGCCATGACGTGCTTCTCATTCTAAGGTTCGTTTTGATGGGTCATGGGATTAAACGGATACCCGTAGAAAAAGTTATTGACGTTTAAGCGCGACACCCATTTTTGGCCGATTCGGCAAATGTGGTACCGTTTGTGTTTTCTCGTCCGGACCGACCTCGTCGGATTTCCATGAATCTTTACATTGACCATCTACAAGATAAATGATAAGGTTTTCAAGGGAAATAACTGGAAAAAAACCCACTCTCGTGCAGGATATTGCCGAAACTACGCTCTGGCCAAACCGTAAGTACGTACATCATGTAGTTTATCGATACCCACTCAAATCATGGTGTATTGCCAGAAAGACACCAAGCCATGACGTGCTTATCGTTCTAAGGTTAGTGTTGACGGGTCGAGGGTTTAAAACGGATCCCCGTAGCAAAAGTTATGGACGTTTAAACGCGACACCTATTTTTGGCCGATTCGGCAAAGGGGGTACCCTTTGTGTTTTCTCGTCCGGACCGACCTCATCGGATTTCCACGAATCTTTACATTGTCCATTTACAATATAAATGATAATGTTTTCAAGGGAAATAATTTCCAAAAAACCCACTCTCGTGTAAGATAATGCCGAAGCCAAGCAATGGCCAAACCGAAAGAACGTACATCATGCAGTTTATCGATACCCACACAAATCATGGTGTATTGACAGAGAGAGACCAATCCATGATGTGATTCTCTTTCTAAGGTTCGTTTTGACGGATCATGGGCTTAAAACGGATCCCCGTAGCAAAAGTTATTGACGTTTAAGTGCGACACCCAGTTTTGGCTGATTTGGTCAATGGGGCACCCTTTGTGTTTTCTCGTCCGGACCGACCTCGTCGGATTTCCCTGAATCTTTACATTGTACATCTACAATATAAATGATAAGATTTTCAAGGGAAATAACTTGCAAAAAACCCAGTCTCGTGCAGGATATTGTCGAAACCACGCAATAGCCAAACCGAAAGTACATACATCATGCAGTTTATCGATACCAACTCAAATCATGGTGTATTATCAGAAATATGACCAAGCCATGACGTGATTCTCATTCTAAGGTTTGTTTTGACGGGTCATGGGCTTAAAACCGATCCCTGTAGCAAAGGTTATTGACGTTTAAGTACGACACCCATTTTTGGTCGATTCGACATAGGTGGTACCGTTTGTGTTTTCTCGTCCGGACCGACCTCGTTGGATTTCCACGAATCTTTACATTGACCATCTAAAATATAAATTATAAGGTTATCAAGTGAAGTAACTGGCAAAAAACCAACTCTCGTGCAGGATATTGCCGAAACCACACAATGGCCAAACCGTAAGTACGTACATCATGCAGTTTATCGATACCCGCTCAAATCAGGGTGTATTGCCAGAAAGACACCAAGCCATGAAGTGCTTCTCGTTCTAAGGTTAGTTTTGATTGGTCATGGGCTTAAAACGGATCCCCGTAGCAAAATTTATTGACGTTTAAGCGCGACACCCATTTTTGGCCGATTCGGCAAAGGTGGTACCGTTTGTGTTTTCTCGTCCGGACCGACCTCATCGGATTTCCACGAATCTTTACATTGAACATCTACAGTATAAATGATAAGGTTTTCAATGGAAATAACTGGCAAAAAACCCACTCTCGTTCAGGATATTGCCAAAACCACGCAATGGCCAAACCGTAAGTACGTACATCATGCAGTTTATCGATACCCACTCAAATCAGGGTGTATTTCCAGAAACACACCAATCCATGACATGCTTCTCGTTCTAAGGTTAGTTTTGACGGGTCATGGGCTTAAAACGGATCCCCGTTACAAAAGTTATGGACGTTTAAATGCGACACCCATTTTTGGCCGATTCGGCACAAGGGGTACCCTTTGTGTTTTCTCGTCCGAGGAACCTTTCAATATCCAAAGATCATGTCCGCATCAAGTAACTTTTGGACCTCGAGAAAGATCATGTCCGCATCAAGTAACTTTTGGATCTCTTTCTTCACAACCTCCATCATGGGCGGATTCAAACGTCTTTGAGCTTCACGAAACGGCTTGAAATCATCCTCCATCAAGATTTTATGCATGCAAGTTGATGGACTCAAACCTTTGATGTCGGCTATCGTCCACCCAATGGCTTCTTTATACCGTTTGAGCACAGATATAAGCTTCTTCTCCTCGGATGTGTCTAAGCTACTTGAAATGATCACCGGTAGCGTCTCTCCTTCTCCTAGGTAGGCATACTTGAGATGATTGGGAAGTTTCTTTAGGTCTAGTTCTGGAGCCTGTAAAATAGAAGGAAGTAGCTTTTTGTTAGATGGTGGTAAAGAAATTTGAGCAATATCATACCTTACAGTCTTCTTGTGATCCATAGAAGCTACTAGCTCGTGAAACTCGGGTCCGAGCTCAATCCTCTTCATGAGTGTAGTCACCCCCGTTTCATCTAAAGACCTACTCAAAGTTGTGTCTAAAGCATCAAAATGGGTTAGTTCAAATAACTCTTGAGAAATGGGTTCAAGAATGTCAATGGCACAAAGAGAGGATACATCACTTGGAAAACGCATGGCTTCATAGATACTAAAATGAATGGTATTACCATCGAATTCTATAGACAGTGTGCCATTGTGAACATCTATCTTTGTTTTTGATGTTTTCAAAAATGGCCTCCCTAGCAAAATGGATGTGGATTTCGGATGAGAATCCTCCTCCATATCAATAACATAAAAATCAGCGGGGAAAACAAGCTCATTCACTTGAACCAATAAGTCCTCTAATACACCCTTTGGGTGTACTACGGATCTATCGGCCAATTGAATGACCACCCCGGTTTCTTGTAAGGGGCCTACATTTAAAGTCTTAAAGATAGAATATGGCATCACATTGATAGATGCACCCAAATCAAGCATAGCCCTATTAACCGTGACATTCCCCAATTTGCAAGGAATGGTGAAAACACCAGGATCTTTGCACTTTGGGGGTAGTTTCTTTTGAAGCACGGCCGACACGTTTTCACTCATATTGACCGTCTCGTTACCCCTAAGTTTTCTTTTATTTGTGCACAATTCTTTCAAAAATTTGGCATAACGAGGGACTTGCTTGATTGCATCTAAAAGAGGGATATTCACCTCAACCTTCCTAAATGTTTCTAAAATCTCTTTTTCTTCTCTAGCCTTGCTAGACATTTGAAAACGTGTAGGAAAGGGTGGTGGAATTACCTTTGCTTTTTCACTTACATCAACAGAAGATTCCGGTTGTTTCTCACTTTGAACCGATTTTGGACTCACCTCCTTCTCTTTCTCCACTTCTCTACTTTTCGTCAACTTTGGTTCTTCAAGCTCTTTCCACTTCTCAAGACAATTGCACTCACATTTTGCTTCGGGTTCGTTTCCGTTTGGGAAGGCAACTTTCCTTGAGATTCCAATCGACTCACGGAAGTGGCAAGTTGTGTCATTTGAGCTCCCAAATTTTGAATACTTGCCTCCGTCTTCTGTTGGAATTGAAGAGTGTTAGTATCTAAGTTTTTAACAATATCTTCAAGAGACATACCTGAGCCACTAAAAGAAGCTTGATTTGGATTGAAGGGTGCTCTTTGCTGAAATGGTTGTTGTGGCGGCCTTTGCACAAAATTCTGAAATTGAGGGGGTCTTTGGTTGCCAAAGTTGTTGTTGAAATACCTTTGTTGCTGTTGTGGCTGACCTAGAAAACCTCCTATGGCGTTCACATCTTCGGCCGTCACCAACACATCTTCTTGAAGTTGTGGGCACGCATCAGTTGGATGGCTTGTTACTAAACATATCCCACAAGCTTTCACCTGTTCTTTGCTAACTACAAGCTGTTTAACCAAGTTAGTAAGATCAAATAAACGACTCTCAATGCTCGCTACATTTACCTCATTGGCTCTTTGTGGATCTCTCCTCATGTCACTCCTCATACTAAAGTGTTGGGAGTTTTCGGCCATAGTAGTGATTAGAGCTCTAACCTCGGTCGGGGTCTTGTTAAACATGGCACCGCCACTTGCGGCGTCAACCATTTTTCTATCCATAGGTAGAAGACCCTCATAGAAATATTGCAAAAGCAATTGTTCCGAGATTCCATGTTGTGGACAACTCACACAGAGATGTTTGAATCTCTCCCAATACTCGTGGAGAGTTTCAACATCTCTTTGCTTAATAATACAAATCTCTCTACGGAGGTTAGCGGCTCGGGAGGCGGGAAAAAATTTATCTAAAAATAGCCTCGCCATTTGGTTCCACGTCGTTACCGAATCAGGGGGTAACGAGTACAACCAATCCGTAGCACGGTCCTTTAAAGAAAAAGGGAATGCCTTTAACTTTATAAGGTCCTCCGTAACCTCACTTGGTTTCATGCTAAGGCAAACTATGTGAAATTGCTTTAAGTGCTTGTTGGGGTCCTCATTTTCTAACCCGTGATACGTGGGTAAGAGATGGACCAAGCCAGTCTTAAGAACGAAATTTTGATTACCTGTTGGATACCTGATACAAATGGGAGTCTGAGCAACATCTTGGGTCGCTAGTTGACGTAGCGTCTGCTCCGCATCACCCATGTTGACCTTCGGATCTTTCTCCTCTTCTTCTTCTTCAGATTCCGTCCTCGGCTCCTCGACTTCTATTTTTGGGTTTTCTTCTTTTTCTTCGTCTCAATCGCTCGACAGGTTAATATCTTTCCAGATATTTACCCCTGGTGACGAAGGTCCCTCGCCTAACTTCTTCCGAAGTTTAGCTTGTTTCCTAGTCTTTTGGCGGTCCGTTCGATTTCAGAATTTATTGGAATGGGTGTACCTGTACGTGAAGATCTTGGCATAAACCGTTAGAAATACCGAGTCCCCGGCAACGACGCCAAAAATTTGACGGATGCCGAGTCCACCATGAGAACGTACATCATGCAGTTTATCGATACCCACTGAAATCATGGTGTATTGCCAGAAAGAGACCAAGCCAAGTGACGGATGCCGAGTCCACCAAATAATAATTCCAAACTAGCAAACGATTTTACAATAAAAATTGCAAAAGTGGTAAGTTGGGTCGAATCCACAGAGACTCGATTCTAACCTCTTTTATACCGAATCAACAAGTACAAAATTATTTACTTAAAAGTAACTACGAAAAGGGGGGTTTGTTTGTGCAAGAAATTAACATACGAAAGTTAAAAACAAGTTTAAAAACAAATAAAGCGAAAATGAACTCAACTTTGGGTAGCAAACACTAATGCAATTCCATTCAAAAGTTGTATCATAGATAATGTATACGATTATCGCAACTATTTCGATTAACCCGGTTATAATTGTTAAAAAGATCTAACAATCAATTCCATCATAATTAGCATTTGAAAGGAATAAGCTCTCCTACCAAACCTTAGTATATAATTAGCCTCAAACAAGCTCTTGAAAGCTTAACTTATACTAGCATGAAAACTTATGGAACCCGAATCCGGATAAATTAACACATAAGCTCGGTTAATTCAACTTTTCCGTCTCATCCAATCTCACAACAAAAAGTAGGAATCTTTGACAAAACCCACTTCGTTGTTTGTCACTAACAATTGTTAACTAAACAATTACGGATTTACCAAACAAACTAACAACAATCAATTTCCACACAATTGATCAAAAAGCATGAAAACTAATTTTATAAACCATAAATCTTAGAAATTGGATGAATAATCAAAATAAAGTTGGATTGCACCATCTCAAACAACCATATGAATTAGAAATTGCAAAAGTTAACAACCCAAAGTCGAATTCTAAAGGAAATTAGCCACACATGGCTAATTTGAAACAAAAACTAAGAAATTGGGAAGAAAAGTTAACCTAATTTACCAAATTGAAGAACTTGCAATGATGAAATCTCTCCAAAATCGATCTCTTGTTGCTCCCTTCCTCCTCAAAATCGACTTCTGAAAGTGTTTCCCCCGATTCTTCCCGTGTTCCCCCTTTATACCTCCAAGTGAAAACCGTAAAAAAAAAACGAACGTGGCCACGATTTCGGACCCTCGCGACTTACGGGGCGGGTTAAACCCGCGGGAGAAGTCGCCCGGTGTAAAAATTGGAGTCGAACACAGCGCCCGACGCAGGTTTGATCGCGAGTTCACTCTGCAGAAAGTCGCGTTCGTCACTGATGAATCGAAAGAGCGTACGAGAAAGATACCTGGACTGCACTTTCTTTCTTTTCTTTTTTTTCATTTTGGGCTGCTGCTGTGGGCTTCACGAACGAGACAACAAAGACCAAAATTTAAAATATATATTTATTTTTCTTTTGTTTTGCTGCACGTGGCACTAACACAAGGACTAAATGATTTTTTTTCTTTTTTTTTATTTCCAACACATAAACAAAACACAAATTAATTATAAAAGTTATTTATTTTTTTCTTTTTTAAACACTAATAATAAAATATAGAACTTAAACTAAAACAGTATTTTAAGCACTTAATTACCATTGATTTTTAGGGTAAAATTGACATAAAAATGTATAAATTTGGCATTTATAACCAAGATATGTTTCTCATTCTAAGGATCATTTTGATGGGTCATGGGCTTAAAACGGATCCCCGTAGCAAAACTTATGGACGTTTAAGTGCGACACCCATTTTTGGCCGATTCGACAAAGAGGGTACCCTTTGTGTTTTCTCGTCCGGACCGACCTCATCGGATTTCCACGAATCTTTACATCGTCCATCTACAATATAAATTATAAGGTTTTCAAGGGAAATAATTTCCAAAAAACCCACTCTCGTGCAGGATAATGCCGAAGCCACACAACGGCTAAACCGAAAGAACGTACATCATGCAGTTTATCGATACCCACTCCAATCATGGTGTATTGCAAGAAGCGACCACGCCATGACGTGATTCTCATTCTAAGGTTCATTTTTATGGGTCATAAGATTAAAATGGATCCCCGTAGCAAAACTTATGGACATTTAAGCGTGACACCCATTTTTGGCCGATTCAGCAAAGGGGATACACTTTATGTTTTCTCGTGCGGATCGACCACGTCGGATTTCCACGAATCTTCACATTGTCCATACACAATATAAATGATAGGGTTTTCAAGGGAAATAACTTGCAAAAGACCCACTCTCGTGCAGGATATTTCCGAAACCACGCAATGGCCAAACCGACAGAACGTACATCATGCAGTATATCGATCCCCACTCAAATCATGGTGTATTGACAGAAAGTCACCAAGCCAAGAAATGCCTTCTCATTCTAAGGTTCATTTTCATGGGTCATGGGCTTAAAACGGATCCCCGTAGCAAAACATATGGACGTTTAAGTGCGACACCTATTTTTGGCCTATTCGGCAAAGGGGGTACCCTTTGTGTTTTCTCGTTCGGACCGACCTCGTCGGATTTCCACGAATCTTTGCATTGTCCATCTACAATATAAATGGTAAGGTTTTCAAAGGAAATAACTTGCAAAAAACCCACTCTCGTGCAGGATATTGCCAAAACCACGCAACGGCCAAACCGAAAGTACGTACATAATGTAGTTTATCGATACCCACTCAAATCAGGGTGTATTGCAATAAAGAGACAAAGACATGACGTGATTCTATTTCTAAGGTTCGTTTTGACGGGTCATGGGCTTAAAACGGATACCCGTAGCAAAAGTTATGGACGTTTAAGCGCGACACCCATTTTTGGCCGATTCGGCAAAGGGGGTACCCTATGTGTTTTCTCGTCCGGATCGACCTCGTCGGATTTCCACGAATCATTACATTGTCCATCTACAATATAAATGATAAGCTTTTCAAGGGAAATAATTTCCAAAAAACCCACTATCGTGCAGGATAATGCCGAAGCCACACAATGGCTAAACTGAAAGAACGTACATCATGTAGTTTATCGATACCCACTACAATCATGGTGTATTTCAAGAAAGCGACCACAACATGACGTGATTCTTGTTCTAAGGTTCATTTTTACGGGTCATAAGATTAAAATGGATCCTCGTCGCAAAACTTATGGACGTTTAAGCGCGACACCCATTTTTGGCCGATTCAGCAAAGGGGGTACCCTTTGTGTTTTCTCGTGCGGACCGACCACGTCGGATTTCCACGAATCTTCACATTGTCCATCTACAATATAAGTGATAAGGTTTTCAAGGAAAATAACTTGCAAAAAACCCACTCTCGTGCTGGATATTGCCGAAGCCACGCAATGGTCAAACCGAAAGAACGTACATCATACAGTTTATCGATACCCACTGAAATCATAGTGTATTTCCAGAAGGAGATGAAGCCAAGACGTGCTTCTCATTCTAAGGATCATTTTGATGGGTCATGGTCTTAAAACGGATCCTCGTAGCAAAACTTATGGACGTTTAAGTGCGACACCCATTTTTGGCCGATTCGACAAAGCGGATACCCTTTGTGTTTTCTCGTCCAGACCGACCTCGTCAGATTTCCACGAATCTTTACATTGTCCATCTACAATATAAATTATAAGGTTTTCAAGGAAAATAAGTTTCAAAAAACCCACTCTCGTGCAGGATATTGCCGAAACCACACAATGGCCAAACCAAAAGAACGTACATCATGCAGTTTATCGATACCCACTCAAATCATGGTGTATTGACAGAAAGAGACCAAGCCAAGAAATTCCTTCTCATTATAAGGTTCATTTTGATGGGTCATGGGCTTAAAACGGATCCCCGTAGCAAAACTTATGGACGTTTAAGTGCGACACCTATTTTTGGCCGTTTCGGCAAAGGGGGTACCCTTTGTGTTTTCTCGTCCGGACCAACCTCGTTGGATTTCCACGAATCTTTACATTGTCCATATACAATATAAATTATAAGGTTTTCAAGGAAAATAACTTTCAAAAAACCCACTCCCGTGCAGGATATTGCCGAAACCACGCAATGGCCAAACCGAAAGAACGTACGTCATGTAGTTTATCGATACCCACCTAAATCTTGGTTTATTGCAAGAAAGAGACCAAGCCAAGACGTTCTTCTCATTCTAAGGTTAGTTTTGACGGGTCATGAGATTAAAACGGATCCCCGTAGCAAAAGTTATGGACGTTTAAGCGCGACACCCATTTTTGGCCGATTCGGCAAATGGGGTACCTTTGTGTTTTCTCGTCCGGATCGACCTCGTCGTATTTCCACGAATTTTTACATAGTTCATATACAATGTAAACGATAAGGTTTTCAAGGGAAATAACTTGCAAAAAACCAGTCTCGTGTAGGATATTGCCGAAGCCACATATTGGCCAAACCGAAAGAACGTACATTATGCAGTTTATCGATACCTACTCAAATCATGGTGTATTTCAAGAAAACGACCAAGCCTTGGCGTGCTTCTCGTTCTAAGGTTCGTTTTGATGAGTCATAGGCTTAAAACGGATCCCCGTAGCAAAAGTTATGGACGTTTTAGCGCGACACCCATTTTTGGCCGATTCGGCAAAGAGGGTACCCTTTGTGTTTTCTCGTCCGGACGGACCTCGTCGGATTTCCATGAATCTTTACATTGTCCATCTACAATATAAATTATAGGGTTTTCAAGGGAAATAACTTAAAAAAACTCACTCTCGTGCTGTATATTGCCGAAGCCTCTCATTGGCCAAACCGAAAGAACGTATATCATGCAGTTTATCTATACCCACTCCAATCATGGTGTATTGCCATAAAGCGACCATGCCATGACGTGCTTTCCATTTTAAGGTTAGCTTTGAATGGACATAGGCTTAAAACGAATCCCCCTAGCAAAACTTCTGGACGTTTAAGCGCGACACCCATTTTTGGCCGATTCGGCAAAGGGGTACCATTGGTGTTTTCTTGTCCGGAACGACCTAGTCGGATTTCCACTAATCTTTTCATTGTACATATACAATATAAATGATAAGGTTTTCAAGGGAAATAATTTCCAAAAAACCCACTCTCATGCAAGATAATGCCGAAGCCACACAATGGCCAAACCGAAAGAACGTACATCATGCAGTTTATTGATACCCACACCAATCATGGTGTATTTCCAGAAAGCGACCACGCCATGACGTCGTATTGATGGGTCATAGGTATAAAACGGATCCTCGTACCAAAACTTATGGACATTTAAGCGCGACACCTATTTTTGGCCGATTCAGCAAAGGGGGTAACCTTTGTGATTTCTCGTGCGGACCGACCACGTCGGATTTCCACGAATCTTCACATTGTCCATATAAAATATAAATGATAAGGTTATCAAGGGAAATAACTTGCAAAAAAGCCACTCTCGTGCTGGATATTGCCGAAGCCATGCAATGGCCAAACCAAAAGAACGTACATCATGCAGTTTATCGATACCCACTCAAATTATGGTGTATTGCCAGAAAGCAACAAAGACATGACGTGTTTCTCGTTCTAAGGTTCGTTTTGACGGGTCATGGGCTTAAAACGGATCCCCGTAGCAAAAGTTATGAACGTTTAAACGCGACACCCAATTTTGGCCGATTGAGCAAATGGGGTACCCTTTGTGTTTTCTCGTGCGGACCGACCACGTCGGATTTCCACGAATCTTCACATTGTCCATCAACAATATAAATGATAAGGTTTTCAAGGGAAATAATTTGCAAAAAACCCACTCTCGTGCAGGATATTGCCCAAACCACGCAATGGCCAAACCGAAAAAACGTACATCATGTAGTTTATCGATACCCACTCAAATCATGGTGTATTGACAGAAAGAGACCAAGCCAAGAAATACCTTCTCATTCTAAGGTTCATTTTGATGGGACATGGGCTTAAAACGGATACCCGTAGCAAAAGTTATGGACGTTTAAGCGAGACACCCATTTTTGGCCGATTCGGCAAAGGGGGTACCCTTTGTGTTTTCTCGTCCGGACCGACCTCGTCGGATTTCCACGAATCATTACATTGTCCATCTACAATATAAATGATAAGCTTTTCAAGGGAAATAATTTCCAAAAAACCCACTATCGTGCAGGATAATGCCGAAGCCACGCAATGGCTAAACCGAAACAACGTACATCATGTAGTTTATCGATACCCACTCCAATCATGGTGTATTTCAAGAAAGAGACGACGCCATGATGTGATTCTCGTTCTAAGGTTCATTTTTACGGGTCATAAGATTCAAATAGATCCTCGTCGCAAAACTTATGGACGCTTAAGCGCGACACCCATTTTTGACCGATTCAGCAAAGGGGGTACCCTTTGTGTTTTCTCGTGCGGACCGACCACGTCGGATTTCCACGAATCTTCGCATTGTCCATATACAATATAAATGATAAGATTTTCAAGGAAAATAACTTGCAAAAAAACCACTCTCGTGCTGGATATTGCCGAAGCCACGCAATGGTCAAACCGAAAGAACGTACATCATGCAGTTTATCGATACCCACAGAAATCATGGTGTATTGCCAGAAAGAGACCAAACGAAGACATGCTTCTCATTCTAAGGATCATTTTGATGGGTCATGGGATTAAAACGGATCCTCGTAGCAAAACTTATGGACGTTTAAGTGCGACACCCATTTTTGGCCGATTCGACAAAGGGGGTACCCTTTGTGTTTTCTCGTCCGGACCGACCTCGTCGGATTTCCACGAATCTTTACATTGTCCATATAAAATATAAATTATAAGGTTTTCAAGGAAAATAACTTTCAAAAAACCCACTCTCGTACAGGATATTGCCGAAACCACACAATGGCTAAACCGAAAGAACGTACGTCATGCAGTTTATCGATACCCACTCCAATCATGGTGTATTGCCAGAAAGAGACCAATAAGCTAGATCTCCCTACGGGGAATTGAACGTTTACCAATCCAAGACGTGCTTCTCATTCTAAGGTTCGTTTTGATGGGTCATGGGATTAAAACGGATCCCCGTAGCAAAAGTTATGGACGTTTAAGTGCGACACCCATTTTTGGCCGATTCGGCAAAGGGGGTACCATTGGTGTTTTCTCGTCCGGAACGACCTCGTTGGATTTCCACGAATCTTTACATTGTACATATACAATATAAATGATAAGGTTTTCAAGGGAAATAATTTCCAAAAAACCCACTCTCGTGCAGGATAATGCCGAAGCCAGACAATGGCCAAACCGAAAGAACGTACATCATGCAGTTTATTGATACCCACTCCAATCATGGAGTATTTCCAGAAAGCGACCATGCCATGACGTCGTATTGATGGGTCATAGGTATAAAACGGATCCCCGTACAAAAACTTATGGACGTTTAAGCGCGACACCCATTTTTGGCCGATTCAGCAATGGGGGTACCCTTTGTGATTTCTCGTGTGGACCGACCACGTCGGATTTCCACGACTCTTCACATTGTCCATATAAAATATACTCCCTCCGCCCCAAAATAAGTGTCCACAATTGACTTGGCACACAGTTTTAGACATGCATAATTATTACCCCTTTTTGGTATCAAATGACATATTTACCCTTATTTAATATTTCTCTTTCTTCACAACTCTTATGTATTTGTGCATTAATTAAGGGTAAATGTGAGAATTTAGCTATCTACTTTTTGAAAGTGGACACTTATTTTGGGACAAACATAAATAGAAATGTAGACACTTATTTTGGGACGGACGGAGTAAATGATAAGGTTATCAAGGGAAATAACTTGCAAAAAAGCCACTCTCGTGCAGGATATTGCCGAAGCCATCCAATGGCCAAACCGAAAGAACGTACATCATGCAGTTTATCGATACCCACTCAAATTATGGTGTATTGCCAGAAAGCAACAAAGACATGACGTGTTTCTCGTTCTAAGGTTCGTTTTGACGGGTCATGGGCTTAAAACGGATCCCCGTAGCAAAAGTTATGGACGTTTAAGCGCGACACCCATTTTTGGCCGATTCGGCAAATGGGGTACCGTTTGTGTTTTCTCGTCCGGACCGACCTCGTAGGATTTCCACGAATCTTTGCATTTTCCATCTACAATATAAATGGTAAGGTTTTCAAAGGAAATAACTTGCAAAAAACCCACTCTCGTGTAGGATATTGCCGAAACCACGCAATGGCCAAACCGAAAGTACGTACATCATGCAGTTTATCGATACCCACTCAAATCAGGACGTATTGCCAGAAAGAGACCAAGACATGATGTGCTTCTATTTCTAAGGTTCGTTTTGATGGGTCATGGGATTAAAACGGATACCCGTAGCAAAAGTTATGGACGTTTAAGCGCGACACCCATTTTTGCCGATTCGGCAAAGGGGGTACCCTTTGTGTTTTCTCGTCCGGACCGACCTCGTCGGATTTCCACGAATCATTAAATTGTCCATATACAATATAAATGATAAGGTTTTCAAGGGAAATAATTTCCAAAAAACCCACTATCGTGCAGGATAATGCCGAAGCCACGCAATGGCTAAACCAAAAGAACGTACATCATGTAGTTTATCGATACCCACTCCAATCATGGTGTATTTCAAGAAAGCGACCATGCCATGACGTGATTCTCGTTCTAAGGTTCATTTTTACGGGTCATAAGATTAAAATGGATCCTCGTCGCAAAACTTATGGACGTTTAAGCGCGACACCCATTTTTGGCCGATTCAGCAAAGGGGGTACCCTTTGTGTTTTCTCGTGCGGGCCGACCACTTCGGATTTCCATGAATCTTCACATTGTCCATCTATAATATAAATGATAAGGTTTTCAAGGGAAATAACTTGCAAAAAACCGACTCTCGTGCTGGATATTGCCGAAGCCTTGCAATGGCCAAACCGAAAGAACGTACATCATGTAGTTTATCGATACCCACTGAAATCATGGTGTATTGCCAGAAAGAGACCAAGCCAAGATATGCTTCTCATTCTAAGGATCATTTTGATGGGTCATGGGCTTAAAACGGATCCCCGTAGCAAAACTTATGGACGTTTAAGTGCGACACCCATTTTTGGCCGATTCGACAAAGAGGGTACGCTTTGTGTTTTCTCGTCCGGACCGACCTCATCGGATTTCCATGAATCTTTACATTGTCCATCTACAATATAAATTATAAGGTTTTCAAGGAAAATAACTTTCAAAAAACCCACTCTCGTGTAGGATATTGCCGAAACCACACGATGGCCAAACCGAAAGAACGTACGTCATGTAGTTTATCGATACCCACTCAAATCATGGTGTATTACCAGAAATAGACCAAGCCAAGGCGTGCTTCTCATTCTAAGGTTCATTTTGACGGGTCATGGGCTTAAAACGAATCCCCATAGCAAAAGTTATGGACGTTTAAGCGCGACACCCAATTTTGGCCGATTCGGCAAATGGGGTACCCTTTATGTTTTCTCGTCCGGACCGACCTCGTCGGATTTCCACGAATCTTTACATAGTTCATCTACAATGTAAACGATACGGTTTTCAAGGGAAATAACTTGCAAAAAACCACTCTCATGCAGGATATTGCCGAAGCCACACATTGGCCAAACCGAAAGAACGTACATCATGCAGTTTATTGATACCCACTCAAATCATGGTGTATTTCAAGAAAACAACCAATCCATGGCGTGCTTCTCGTTCTAAGGTTCGTTTTGACGGGTCATAGCTGATAAACCAAGATCAACTAAATCGTAGATAGAGAAAGTAGAGAGAGAAAGGTTGTGCGCCAAATGTAAACTGATGTATTCAAAATGAGCTCCAAAGTTACAAAGACAAAGCACAAAGGGACTTAAATACCTTTGACTAAGACATACAAGATAAAGTCAAACTAAGCACACTTAGACACAAGGTATAAATACATTAATTACTACTAAAATAGACTTAACAATCTCCCCCTTAGTAATCAATGGCGTTCTTCTCTTTGACGAAGTCGATTCAGTCCAAGCAAAACTTCTAAGCGTCTTAGAGTTGAACGGAAGATCAACCTCTCATCAATGGTATTCAATGTTTTCTTGAGAAGTTGTATCTCTTCATTCTCGAGCTGAAACCTTTCTCTTCTTGATTCCAAAAATCTTCTTACATCGGCTTTTAAACGATTCTCCAACTGTAGCTTGATCACCTTCAACGTTCCATCAGAGTAATGATTAATCTCTTCAAATCTTAGGAAGCAGTTCTGACTAGAAGCATTCCTGTAAACAACTCCATATGGATTCTGAAGAATAGTGAATAAAGAATATGAGTCGATGTTCGGCAAGCTACGATCGGGTCTTTGAAGGTTCATCACAGGCTGAAAACTTTCAGCAGCCATCTGAAAGTCAAAAACTCTGTAGAATCTGATTTGGCGTCGAATGAATCTTTTAATCACAAACAATGCTTGAGAGACATCTTCAGTTATGTGATAAATATTCCTAAAATGATCGTACAGAAACTCAACATCATCAATAGATAGATCATTAAAATCAGCCTCCGAGAAAGTATATAAGATGCATTCTCTTCTTTCCACTTCAAATATAGGATACTAGATATGAACAAACTTCTTTATCGAAACGCTGATAACCCGTACTATCAGACGAGGAGAAGAAACGAGATGCTTTCCACGACGTTGGCATTTGATGAACATCAAGTATTCATACTGATAATCTGTTGACTCCTTTTCAACACCAAGAATAGCATGTACGTTGATCTGTCTTCTCCTAGAAACGAAAATATTTCTTTGAGAGTCCTTGAGAAAAGCAGATCTAAGCCTTGAAGCCATATGCCTTTCTTGTAAACTTCTTTGTCTCTGCTGTCTAGTCAAAGCTGGATCTTCTTCTAGGATAGACGGAGGGATCACATGATCAGAAGAAGGAATATTAGCTTAAGCTCTGGACGACTGACCTATGTCAAAGGTACTTGAGGGAGCAGTGGGAGTTGGAGCTTGAACAACAATAGGACTAGAAGTGACTGGAGTAGCTTCAGGAATGTCATCTTGTGAAGGTAAGTCTCCATACAAAGTATCAGTTACCTCTTCATCCTTTGCGTCAAGATAGAAAGTATTATCTTCAGTATCAGAAATGACAATTATATCATCAAGATCTTCTTCTTTAACTTTGCAGAGCTTCTCATATCTGATATCATCATCATCATCATCATCAGAATTGATCTCTATGAAGTTAGCAAAGAAAGATCTCATGTCATTCGTGACTTCAGAATCATCTAACTCATTTGACCTTGTTGCAATGTCTGGATCAACATATACGACAATCTGCATATTGTTCTCAATATTCTGCTCAGAAATGTTCAAAACATTAGTCATAGAGGATAAATCAACATTATCAATCAAAATGTTCACAAGATTTTCAACACTACAATCTTGAACATTATCAGCATTCTTTTCTCTGTCCACAACCTCAGATTGAGTTT
This sequence comes from Arctium minus, assembly GCA_954870635.1. Lineage (NCBI taxonomy): Eukaryota > Viridiplantae > Streptophyta > Magnoliopsida > Asterales > Asteraceae > Arctium > Arctium minus. Next base: position 68,812,964 of record OX941095.1, on the reverse strand, counting down.
GATCTTCTCTAGCTAAAGAACTCTCCACCCTCTATCTCTTCGACATCTCCCCCTCATGACCTTGATGATTTGGATCATCTTGGTCATGTCTCCTTTTATGAGACAAGCCTGCTTCAGTTCTGCAACTCTGTTCATGAAGATCAAACATGTTAGATAGATCAGTTAAGGCCTGAGTCATGAGAGATAGACCTTCTTTGATATCAGAAAAATTTGTCCGAGCTTCAGATCTGAAAGAAGTGAATTCGTTATACAACGCATATATTCTGTCAGGTGCAGAAGTAGAAGCTGAAGGCGGAGTCGATTGAAATTCCTTAGCAGAATATCAAGTCTTGATTCTGTTTATCTGGCGGAGACAAAGAAATAAGACGAGCATATAACATATCTGTTAATTCTGAAATCGGAACATCCTGAACTGGAGTGCGTGAAGAAACTGGAGGAACTGAAGTTGATGAAGACAAGCAAGCTGACTGGGTAAATGTTGGAGGAAGAGGAATAGAGACAATCGCTAGAGCAGTAGTAGAAACATTTGACAGTTCACGAATGACTACCCCAGATGGTCTTCTGAAAGGAATGACTTCAGGAAGAACATAATGATCTATTTCTATCATCTTACCTTTTAATAAAGCTCTCATCTTCTGGATTTGTTCATTCTTTTGAGCATCAAACCGTTCGCTCATTTGTCGGATGATCTCATTCATAGTTGTAAATTTCTCAGTCGTAACTTGTACTTCGACTGAAGAAGTTTCGACACTAGAAGTAAGCTCAGGTGAAGAATGAGAAAATGTTGTACCTGGAACCCGATGCTGAGTTGTAGCATTGGCAAATACTATATCGAGCTCATCAACTTGAATATCAGCAACTGCAGCATTAATCGGTACAGATTCGTTGTCAAACAAAATATCTTCCTGAACATGCATCTCTGCTTCTCTGACCTCTCTTTCCAAAGCTTGTATAGTAGGCTGATCTCCATCATTATCATCATCATTTCCATCTCCAGCATCACCAACATCAGTATTGGCATCATCATCATTTTCAGCATGATCATCAGCAGGCTCATTATCAATTACAACATTGTCAATTGTAGCAAGTACATCACCAATCTGTTGATCCACAACATCTGTTTCAACTGCTTGATCAACTTGAGCAGCATGAGAAGGTTCTGCTTGTTCATCTTTCAAAGACATATCATGTTCCAAACAATATTGAATTATGCTGTCATCAGACGGATCAGCATAATTTGCAATGAACGCAAAAGGAATTGGCATCGAGTACTCAAAAGTCTTCTTTTGTCTTTGAATGAATGTCATCTCAGTATCCGGAACTTGATTCCAAGAAAGTCGGCGAGGAATATCTGAATTACTTCGCAGCATGCTCCGAACAATTAGCTTCATATATCGAATAAAAGGAATAAACTTCCGCTTCTTATGAGTCATCTTGTCTTGCACTCTCTCGGATAGTTCGGTCCAGAAGATGTACGTGTAGTCGACATGCAAGTCATAGACAACTGCATGGAACAATCTGAGATAATGCAGACTAGCATTGTCCGTTCCTGAATGCTTAGATGTGAGACACCTGTTGAGTACGGAAAACAATGCATACCAAACCGGTGGAAGGTTGGATTTATCAAACTGACTCACTTTATCCAAAACACCAAGATAGCCCAAATTTCGAATACCCTCTAGAACATCTGATTCTGAAGGATAGTTGTCATACGAAGTACGACCTGGTCGAGAATTGGGTTCAGGAAGCTCCAGAATCAGTTGAAGTCGTTTATAGGAGAGAAAAGAATCAAACTGATCAATCTGCAAGTCGAAGCGATGAGGACGAACTCGCTCATTCTTAGATATAGTATTCCAAGCCTGTTGAAGATACACCTCAGGAACATCGGCACAGGAAGTAAGAGCCGGAGCAAGAGGATGTCCTTTGAGAATGGCTCGAATCACTGGATGAATCTTGATCTTGTCAAAGTCCACGAAGTAGTTATTTGGCTTGTACGACAAAATATAGAGCATAGTAGGAAACACGTTATTCAGTGTTCGCCTATGAACAGAAAGATTCTCTCCAGTAGAAGATACAGATGGCATAGGCGTCTCGCGTGATGCACGATCAGATGGATCATCTTGGAGTACATTCTCATATTGAATCATGGGATCAGTGATGGTTTGAGAAGCCATTATAGTACCTAGAAAACAGAAACGATGAATAACGCCTTGTAAAAATAGAAGAAAAACAGAAAAAAATGAAAAATTTTCTAAGTCATGTTTGCGCGACAAGTGCTTGGCGCAAACTCAGGTTTGCGCTATGAACTTGTGGCGCAAAACAAGGTTTGCGCGACAAACTGTTGGCGCAAAACAATGTTTGCGTTTCGAGTACATGGCGTAAAACGAAGTTTGCGCGATGAACTTGTGAAGCAAAAATGACTTGGAACATATGGCTTTGAGGAAGCACCGCGTTCCACTTTCTTTGAACCGGAAGTGAAACGCAGATTGTTGGAACCTGATCTGTGCTGGAATTTCTTATGATAATGTTGAGAGAGAAGAATCATAGCCTTTTCCAGAGCTTCACCGTCATCATCAGTAGATCCATCATAAGCATTCTCAGATAATCTTGTTCGGCTAATTGGCTAGCAAGGAGAGCAATTGGGTCTACTGTCTTTAGTTTGCTTTTCTTATCAATCTTTGTTTTCTTTTCTAGCACCAAATTCTCATCAGCCATCAAGATCTCATAAAGTTCCTGTATCGGTATTGTAGATATCCTGACATCATTCCTCATTCTATGACAAAATTTGCTCCATTCTAGTTGAAGAGCATTTAAAAATTTCAGATTAGTTTCCAATTCTGTCTTTGTCACCTTAATCTTATAATAATCATTTATCACGGCCCAAAATCTGTCAAACACACTTTTCAGACTTTCTCCATCTTTTTCCTTAAACTCCTCAAAATTGTTCATGTATCTTGTCTGACAGAGTTGAGTGGCAACTGTTGATCCAAGCATTATATTTTCTAGTTGAGTCCACATTAGCATCGGATTCTGCTTGAAACATTCAATTCAGTTGTAGATTGAATTAGGCAGTGCAAGAATCATATTAGACTTTGCTTGATTATCAGCTTGATGTCGCAAAAGCTCTTCAACATCGTACTCCCTTAAAAGCTTCTCAATCCTTGTAGCTGGTGTATTTGCAGTGGCTGGAATTTCTTTCATAGGCCTAACCATAGGACCTTCAGTAAAAGACTTCATCATATTGTCACCATTAGCTTGTCTTGTCTCTCTATGAAATTGATGAATCTGTCTTGCCATTGCTGAAATTCATTTTCATTAATCAAAACTGGAGGACAAGTGTCTGACCCCAAAGACATCATTATATCATTCTTGTAAAACTGAGCTTGTAGAGATATCGTTACAGAATCACAATGTCGGAAAATTCTAAGTCTGGAATCAGAAAATCTGGCGCAAACTGGAGGTTTGCTTGAGTAGAAGATGGGGCAAAAGAGATTTACGCGAGACGATTGTGGCGCAAAACAAACTTTGCGCTAGATGCTGGTGGCGCAAATGTAAGTTTGCGCGATACAAAGGTTGCACAAACTTTACTTTGCGTGAGATGATTGTAGCGTAAAGGTAACTTGCACAAAGAATCTGAACTTTTCGTGTAATGAGGATGGTGCAAATTTTACTTTGCGTGATGTGCTGATGGCGCAAAACTTGATTTGCCCGAAACTAAGATGACGTAAATTGCTCTTTGCGTGATGAACTGATGAAGTAAACTTGAACTTTTCGTGAGATGAGATCTGAACTTGATGAAAACGTAAGATAAACTGGCGCAAAGTTTAGATCAACTAGCGCAAAAATTAGATGAAATTAGATCAAACTTTATAAGAACTGGCGCAAAGTCAGGAAGAACTGGCGCAAACTCATATGAACTCGCGCAAAATCCAGATCTGGTGCAAACTCATATGAACTGGCGCAAAACTAATATAATCCAGAAACAACTTCTAAAATCAATTATAAGAACAAAATTGAAGAACTTTTCGCACACAGATATGTTCGAAAACAAGTTTCTAGAACTTTGTAACAAACAATTCGATCAAAAACACAAAGACGTGAAATTTTTGAAATGAACAGAACGAGAACTACTTTTTCCAGAAACTCGATAAATCTCAAAATTGAAGATCAAAAAGTGAATTTCTTGCAAATCGATGTGAATCAAAAGTGTTATACTATTAAAACCGAATCCAACAAACCAGATTTCAAGAAAATTCGATCAAAAAATAGACTGATTTTGATGAAAAAAATCAAAAAATGAGATTTTCTTGAAAAAATCAAGAAAATTAATCGAATTTTCTGATTTAACTAGAAAATCAGAATCAAAACAAGATTCTCTCAATCCTCATAGATTCAGAATGGCTCTGATACCAATTGATAAACCAAGATCAACTAAATCGTAGAAAGAGAAAGTAGAGAGAGAAAGGTTGTGCGCCAAATGTAAACTGATGTATTCAAAATGAGCTCCAAAGTTACAAAGACAAAACACAAAGGGACTTAAATAACCTTGACTAAGACATACAAGATAAAGTCAAACTAAGCACACTTAGACACAAGGTATAAATACATTGATTACTACTAAAATAGACATAACAATATCCTTAAAACGGATCCCCGTAGCAAAACTTCAGGACGTTTAAGCACGACACTCATTTTTGGCCGATTCAGCAAAGGGGGTACCCTTTGTGTTTTCACGGGCGGACCGACCACGTCGGATTTCCACGAATCTTCACATTGTCCATCTACAATATAAATGATAAGGTTATCAAGGGACATAACTTGCAAAAAACCCACTCTAGTGCAGGATATTGCCGAATCCACGCAATGGCCAAACCGAAAGAACGTACATCAGGCAGTTTATCAATACCCTCTCAAATCATGGTGTATTTCTAGAAAGAGACCAAGCCAAGACGTGATTCTCATTCTAAGGTTCATTTTGACGGGTCATGGGCTTAAAACGGATCCCCATAGCAAAACTTATTAACGTTTAAGTGCGACACCATTTTTGGCCGATTCGGCAAATGGGGTACCCTTTGTCTTTTCTCGTTCGGACCGACCTTGTAGGATTTCCACGAATCTTCACATTGTCCATCTACAATATAAATTATAACGTTTTCAAGGGAAATAACTTGCAAAAAACTCACTCTCGTGCAGCATATTGCCGAAACCACGCAATGGTCAAACCGAAAGAACGTACATCATGCAGTTTATCGATACCCACTAAAATCATGGTGTCTTGCCAGAAAGAGACCAAGCCAAGACATGATTCTCCTGCTAAGGTTCGTTTTCATGGGTCATGGGCTTAAAACGGATCCCCGTAGCAAAAGTTATGGACGTTTAAGTGCGACACCCATTTTTGGCCGATTCGGCAAATGGGGCACCCTTTGTGTTTTCTCGTCTGCAACGACCTCGTCGTATTTCCACGAATCTTTACATTGTCCATATAAAATATAAATTATAAGATTTTCAAGGGAAATATATGCAAAACACCCACTCTCGTGCAGGATATTGCCGAACCACGCCATGGCCAAACCGAAAGAACGTACATCAAGCAGTTTATCGATACCTACTCAAATCATGGTGTTGTGACAAAAAGAGACCAAGTCAAGACGTGCTTCTCATTCTAAGGTTCATTTTGATGGGTCAAGATCTTAAAACGGATCCCCGTAGCAAAACTTATGGACGTTTATGTGCAACACCCCTTTTTTGCCGATTCGGCAAAGGGGTACCCTTTGTCTTTTCTCGTCCGGACCGACCTCGTCGGATTTCCATGAATCTTTACATTGTCCATATACAATATAAATGATAAGGTTTTCAAGGGAAATAATTTCCAAAAAACCCACTCTCGTGCAAGATAATACCGAAGCCATGCAATGGCCAAACCGAAAGAACGTACATCATGCAATTTATCGATACCCACACAAATCGTGGTGTCTTGCCAGAAAGAGACCTAGCCAAGACATGTTTCTCATTATAAGGTTCGTTTTGATAGGTCATTGGCTTAAAACGGATCCCCGTTGCAAAAGTTGTGTATGTTTAAGTGTGACACCCATTTTTGGCCGATTCGGCAAATGGGGTACCTTTTGTGTTTTCTCGTCCGGACCGAACTCATCGGATTTCCACGAACCTTTAAATTTTCCATCTACAATATAGATTATAAGGTTTTCAAGGGAAATAACTTACAAAAAACCCTCTCTCGTGCAGGATATTTCCGAAACCACGCAATGACCAAACCGAAAAAACGTACATCATGCAGTTTATCGATACCCACACAAATCATGGTGTATTGACAAAAGAGACCAAGCCATGACTTGATTCTCGTTCTAAGGTTCGTTTTGATGGGTCATGGGCTTAAAACGGATCCCCGTAGCAAAACTTATGTACGTTTAAGTGCGACACCCATTTTTTGCCGATTCGGCAAAGGGGCACCCTTTGTCTTTTCTCGTTCGGACGGATCTCGCCGGATTTCCACGAATCTTCACATTGTCCATATACAATATAAATTATAAGGTTTTCAAGGGAAATAAGTTGCAAAAAACCCACTCTCGTGAAGGATATTGCCGAAACCACAAAATGGTCAAACCGAAAGAACGTACATCATGCAGTTTATCGATACCCACTCAAATCGTGGTGTCTTGCCAGAAAGAGACCTAGCAAAGACATTCTTCTCATTCTAAGGTTCGTTTTTACCGGTCATGGGCTTAAAACGGATCCCCGTAGCAAAAGTTATGGACGTTTAAGTGTGACACCCATTTTTGGCCGATTCGGCAAAGGGGTACCTTTTGTGTTTTCTCGTCCGGAACGACCTCGTCGGATTTCCACGAATCTTTACATTGTCCATATACAATATAAATTAAAAGGTTTTCAAAGGAAATAACTTGCAAAACATCCACTCTCGTGTAGGATATTGCTAAAACCATGCAATGGCCAAACCGAAAGAACGTACATCATGCAGTTTATCGATACTCACACAAATCATGGTGTATTGACAGAAAGAGACCAAGCCATGACGTGATTCTCGTCCGGACCGACCTCGTCGGATTTCCACGAATCTTTACATTGTCTATTTACAATATAAATGATAAGGTTTTCAACGGAAATAATTTCCAAAAAACCCACTCTCGTGCAAGATAATGCCGAAGCCACCCAGTGGCTAAACCGAAAGAACGAACATCATGCAGTTTATCGATACCCACACAAATCATTGTGTATTGACAGAAAGAGACCAAGCCATGACGTGATTCTCGTTCTAAGGTTTGTTTTGACGGGTCATGAGCTTAAAACAGATCCCCGTAGCAAAAGTTATTGACGTTTAAGCACGCCACCCATTTTTTGGCCGATTCGGCAAGGGGGTACCCTTTGTGTTTTTTTGTCCGGACCGACCTCGTCGGATTTCCACGAATCTTTACATTGACCATCTAAAATATACATTATAAGGTTTTCAATGAAAATAACTTGCAAAAAACCCACTGTCGTGCAGGATATTGCCGAAACCACGCAATGGCCAAACCGAAAGAACGTACATCATGCAGTTTATCGATACCCACTAAAATCATGGTGTATGGCCAGAAAGATACCAAGCCATAACATGCTTATCATTCTAAGGTTCATTTTGACGGGTCATGGGCTTAAAACGGATCCCCGAAGCAAAAGTTATGGACGTTTAAGCACGACGCCCAATTTTGGCCGATTCGGGAAAGGGGGTACCCTTTGTGTTTTCTCGTCTGGACCGACCTCGTCGGATTTCCACTAATCTTTACATACTTTATCTACAATGTAAATGATAAGGTTTTCAAGGGAAATAACTTGCAAAAAACCCACTGTCGTGCAGGATTTTTCCAAAGCAACACAATGGGCAAACCGAAAGAACGTACATCATGCAGTTTATCGATATCCACTCAAATCATGTTGTAATTCCAGAAGGAGACCAAGCCAAGACGTGCTTCTCATTCTAAGGTTCGTTTGACGGGTCATGGACTTAAAACGGATCCCCGAAGCAAAATTTATGGACGTTTAAGTGCGACACCCATTTTTGGCCAATTCGACAAAGGTGGTAACGTTTGTGTTTTCTCGTCCGGACCGACCTCGTCGGATTTCCACGAATCTTTACATTGACCATCTAAAATATAAATGATACGGGTTTCAAGGAAAATAACTGGCAGAAAACCCACTCTCGTGCAGGATATTGCCGAAACCACGCAATGGCCAAACCGTAAGTACGTACATCATGCAGTTTATCGATACCCACTCAAATCATGGTGTATTGCCAGAAAGAGACCAAGCCAAGACGTGTTTCTCATTCTAAGGTTCGTTTTGACGGGTCATGGGCTTAAAACGGATCCTCGTAGCAAAAGTTATGGACGTTTAAGCGTGACACCCAATTTTGGCCGATTCGGCAAAGGCGGTACCCTTTGTGTTTTCTCGTCCGGGCTGACCTCATCGGATTTTCACGAATTTTCAAATTGTCCATCTACAATTTAGATTATAAGGTTTTCAAGGGAAATAACTTACAAAAAACCATCTCTCGTGCAGGATATTGCCGAAACCACGCAATGGCCAAACCGAAAAAACATACATCATGCAGTTTATCGATACCCACACAAATCATGGTGTATTGACAGAAAGAGACCAAGCCATGACGTTATTCTCGTCCGGACCGACCTCGTCGGATTTCCAAGAATCTTTACATTGTCCATTTACAATATAAATGATAAGGTTTTCAAGGGAAATAATTTCTAAAAAACCCACTCTCGTGCAAGATAATGCCGAAGCCACGCAATGGCCAAACCGAAATACGTACATCATGCAGTTTATCGATACCCACACAAATCATGGTGTATTGACAGAAAGAGACCAAGCCATGACGTGATTCTCGTTCTAAGGTTCGTTTTGAAGGGTCATGGGCTTAAAACGGATGCCCGTAGCAAAAGTAATGGACGTTTAACACGACACCCATTTTTGGCCGATTCGGCAAGGGGGTACCCTTTGTGTTTTCTCGTCCGGACCGACCTCGTCGGATTTTCATGAATCTTTACATTTTCCATCTACAATATACATTATAAGGTTTTCAACGGAAATAACTTGCAAAAAACCCACTCTCGTGCAGGATATTGCCGAAACCACGCAATGGCCAAACCGAAAGAACGTACATCATGCAGTTTATCGATACCCACTCAAATCATGGTGTATGGACAGAAAGATACCATGCCAATACATGATTCTCATTCTAAGGTTCATTTTGATGGGTTATGGGCTTAAAACGGATCCCCGAAGCAAAAGTTATGGACGTTTAAGCGTGACACCCAATTTTTGCCGATTCGGGAAAGGGGGTACCCTTTGTGCTTTCTCGTCTGGACCGACCTCGTCGGATTTCCTTTTCTTTACATAGTTCATCTACAATGTAAATGATAAGGTTTTCAAGGGAAATAACTTGCAAAAAACCCACTCTCGTGCAAGATTTTGCCAAAGCCACACAATGGGCAAACCGAAAGAACGTACATCATGCAGTTTATCGATATCCACTCAAATTATGGTGTATTGCCAGAAAGAGACCAAGCCAAGAAGTGATTCTCATTGTAAGGTTCGTTTGATGGGTTATGGGCTTAAAACGGATCCCCGAAGCAAAAGTTATGGACGTTTAAGCGCGACACCCATTTTTGGCCGATTCGACAAAGGTGGTACCGTTTGTGTTTTCTCGTCCGGACCGACCTCGTCGGATTTCCACGAATCTTTACATTGACCATCTACAATATAAATGATATGGTTTTCAAGGGAAATAACTGGCAAAAAATCAACTCTCGTGCAGGATATTGCCGAAACCACGCAATGGCCAAACCGTAAGTACGTACATCATGCAGTTTATCGATACACACTCAAATCATGGTGTATTTCCAGAAAGACACCAAGCCATGACGTGCTTCTCGTTCTAAGGTAAGTTTTGACGGGTCATGGGCTTAAAACGGATCCACGTAGCAAAAGTTATGGACGTTTAAACGCGACACCCATTTTTGGCCGATTCGACAAGGTGGTAGCGTTTGTGTTTTCTCGTCCGGACCGACCTCGTCGGATTTCCACGAATCTTTACATTGACCATCTACAATATAAATGATAAGGTTTTCAAGGGAAATAACTGGCAAAAAAACCACTCTCATGCAAGATATTGCCGAAACCACGCAATGGCCAAACCGTAAGTACGTACATCATGTAGTTTATCGATACCCACACAAATCACGGTGTATTGACAGAAAGAGACCAAGCCATGACATGATTCTCGTTCTAAGGTTCATTTTTACGGGTCATGGGCTTAAAACGGATCCCCGTAGCAAAAGTTATGGACGTTTAAGCACGACACCCATTTTTGGCCGATTCGGCAAGTGGGTACCCTATGTGTTTTCTCGTCCGGACCGACCTCGTCGGATTTCCACGAATCTTTACATTGTCCATCTACAATGTAAATGATAAGGCTTTCAAGGGAAATAACTTGCAAAAAACCTACTCTCGTGCAGGATATTTCCGAAACCACGCAATAGCCAAACCGAAAGTACATACATCATGCAGTTTATCGATACCAACTCAAATCATGGTGTATTATAAGAAATATGACCAAGCCATGACGTGCTTCTCATTCTAAGGTTCGTCTTCTCGTCTGGACCGACCTCGTCGGATTTCCACTAATCTTTACATAGTTCATCTACAATGTAAATGATAAGGTTTTCAAGGGAAATAACTTGCAAAAAACCCACTCTCATGCAGGATATTGCCGAAGCCACACAATGGGCAAACCGAAAGAACGTACATCATGTTGTTTATCGATACCCACTTAAATCAAGGTGTATTTCCAGAAATCGACCAAGCCATGGTGTGTTTCTTATTCTAAGGTTCGTTTTCACGGGTCGCGGGATTAAAACGGATCCCCGTAGCAAAAGTTATGAACGTTTAAGCGCGACACCAAATTTTGGCCGATTCGGGAAAGGGGGCACCCTTTGTGTTTTCTCGTCCGGACCGACCTCGTCGGATTTCAACGAATCTTTACATTGTCCATATACAATATAAGTGATAAGGTTTTCAAGGGAAATAACTTGCAAAAACCCACTCTCGTGCAGGATATTGCCGAAACCACGCAATAGCCAAACCAAAACTACTTACATCATGCAGTTTATCGATACCAACTCAAATCATGGTGTATTATCAGAAATATGACCAAGGCATGACGTGCTTCTCATTCTAAGGTTCGTTTTGACGGGTCATGGGCTTAAAACGGATCCCCGTAGCAAAAGTTATTGACGTTTAAGCGTGACACCCATTTTTGGCCGATTCGGCAAAGGTGGTAACGTTTGGGTTTTCTCGTCCGGACCGACCTCGTCGGATTTCCACGAATATTTACATTGACCATCTACAATATAAATGATAAGGATTTCAAGGGAAATAACTGGCAAAAAACCCACTCTCGTGCAGGATATTTCCGAAACCACGCAATAGCCAAACCGTAAGTACGTACATCATGCAGTTTATCGATACCCACTCAAATCATGGTGTATTGCCAGAAAGACACCATGCCAAGAAGTGCTTATCCTTCTAAGGTTAGTTTTGATGGGTCATGGGCTTAAAACGGATCCTCGTAGCAAAAGTTATGGACGTTTAAGCGCGACACCCAATTTTGGCCGATTCGGCAAAGGGGGTACCCTTTGTGTTTTCTCGTCTGGACCGACCTCATCGGATTTCTACGAATCTTTAAATTGTCCATCTACAATATAGATTATATGGTTTTCAGGGGAAATAACTTACAAAAAACCCTCTCTCGTGCAGGATATTGCCGAAACCACGCAATGGCCAAACCGAAAAACGTACATCATGCAGTTTATCGATACCCACACAAATCATGGTGTATTGACAGAAAGAGACCAAGCCATGACGTGATTCTAGTTCTAAGGTTCGTTTTGACGGGTCATGGGCTTAAAACGGATCCCCGTAGCAAAACTTGTGGATGTTTAAGCACGACACCCATTTTTGGCCGATTCGGCAAGGGGGTACCCTTTGGGTTTTCTCGTCCGGACCGACCTCGTCGGATTTCCACGAATATTTACATTGTCCATCTACAATATAAATTATAAGGTTTTCAAGGGAAATAACATGCAAAAAACCCACTCTCGTGCAGGATATTGCCGTAGCCACACAATGGGCAAACCGAAAGAACGTACATCATGCAGTTTATCGATACCCACTCAAATCATGGTGTATTTCCAGAAATTGACCTATCCATGGTGTGATTATCGTTCTAAGGGTCGTTTTGACGGGTCATGGGCTTAAAACGGATCCCCGTAGCAAAAGTTATGGACGTTTAAGCGCGACACCCAATTTTGGCCGATTCGGGAAAGGGGGTACCCTTTGTGTTTTCTCGTCTGGACCGACCTCGTCGGATTTCCACTAATCTTTACATAGTTCATCTAAAATGTAAATTATAAGGTTTTCAAGGGAAATAACTTTAAAAAAAAACACTCTCGTGCAGGATTTTGCCAAAGCCACACAATGGGCAAACCGAAAGAACGTACATCATGCAGTTTATCGATATCCACTCAAATCACGGTGTATTGCGAGAAAGATACCAAGACAAGATGTGTTTCTCATTCTAAGGTTCGTTTTGATGGGTCATGGGCTTAAAACGATCCCCGAAGCAAAAGTTATGGACGTTTACGCGCGACACCCATTTTTGGTCGATTCGACAAAGGTGGTACCGTTTGTGTTTTCTCGTCCGGACCGACCTCGTCGGATTTCCACGAATCTTTACATTGACCATCTACAATATAAATGATATGGTTTTCAAGGGAAATAACTGGCAAAAAATCAACTCTCGTGCAGGATATTGCCGAAACCACGCAATGGCCAAACCGTAAGTACGTACATCATGCAGTTTATCGATACACACTCAAATCATGGTGTATTTCCAGAAAGACACCAAGCCATGACGTGCTTCTCGTTCTAAGGTAAGTTTTGACGGGTCATGGGCTTAAAACGGATCCACGTAGCAAAAGTTATGGACGTTTAAACGCGACACCCATTTTTGGCCGATTCGACAAGGTGGTACCGTTTGTGTTTTCTCGTCCGGACCGACCTCGTCGGATTTCCACGAATCTTTACATTGACCATCTACAATATAAATGATAAGGTTTTCAAGGGAAATAACTGGCAAAAAAACCACTCTCATGCAAGATATTGCCGAAACCACGCAATGGCCAAACCGTAAGTACGTACATCATGTAGTTTATCGATACCCACACAAATCACGGTGTATTGACAGAAAGAGACCAAGCCATGACGTGATTCTCGTTCTAAGGTTCATTTTTACGGGTCATGGGCTTAAAACGGATCCCCGTAGCAAAAGTTATGGACGTTTAAGCACGACACCCATTTTTGGCCGATTCGGCAAGTGGGTACCCTATGTGTTTTCTCGTCCGGACCGACCTCGTCGGATTTCCACGAATCTTTACATTGTCCATCTACAATGTAAATGATAAGGCTTTCAAGGGAAATAACTTGCAAAAAACCTACTCTCGTGCAGGATATTTCCGAAACCACGCAATAGCCAAACCGAAAGTACATACATCATGCAGTTTATCGATACCAACTCAAATCATGGTGTATTATAAGAAATATGACCAAGCCATGACGTGCTTCTCATTCTAAGGTTCGTCTTCTCGTCTGGACCGACCTCGTCGGATTTCCACTAATCTTTACATAGTTCATCTACAATGTAAATGATAAGGTTTTCAAGGGAAATAACTTGCAAAAAACCCACTCTCATGCAGGATATTGCCGAAGCCACACAATGGGCAAACCGAAAGAACGTACATCATGTTGTTTATCGATACCCACTTAAATCAAGGTGTATTTCCAGAAATCGACCAAGCCATGGTGTGTTTCTTATTCTAAGGTTCGTTTTCACGGGTCGCGGGATTAAAACGGATCCCCGTAGCAAAAGTTATGAACGTTTAAGCGCGACACCAAATTTTGGCCGATTCGGGAAAGGGGGCACCCTTTGTGTTTTCTCGTCCGGACCGACCTCGTCGGATTTCAACGAATCTTTACATTGTCCATATACAATATAAGTGATAAGGTTTTCAAGGGAAATAACTTGCAAAAACCCACTCTCGTGCAGGATATTGCCGAAACCACGCAATAGCCAAACCAAAACTACTTACATCATGCAGTTTATCGATACCAACTCAAATCATGGTGTATTATCAGAAATATGACCAAGGCATGACGTGCTTCTCATTCTAAGGTTCGTTTTGACGGGTCATGGGCTTAAAACGGATCCCCGTAGCAAAAGTTATTGACGTTTAAGCGTGACACCCATTTTTGGCCGATTCGGCAAAGGTGGTAACGTTTGGGTTTTCTCGTCCGGACCGACCTCGTCGGATTTCCACGAATATTTACATTGACCATCTACAATATAAATGATAAGGATTTCAAGGGAAATAACTGGCAAAAAACCCACTCTCGTGCAGGATATTTCCGAAACCACGCAATAGCCAAACCGTAAGTACGTACATCATGCAGTTTATCGATACCCACTCAAATCATGGTGTATTGCCAGAAAGACACCATGCCAAGAAGTGCTTATCCTTCTAAGGTTAGTTTTGATGGGTCATGGGCTTAAAACGGATCCTCGTAGCAAAAGTTATGGACGTTTAAGCGCGACACCCAATTTTGGCCGATTCGGCAAAGGGGGTACCCTTTGTGTTTTCTCGTCTGGACCGACCTCATCGGATTTCTACGAATCTTTAAATTGTCCATCTACAATATAGATTATATGGTTTTCAGGGGAAATAACTTACAAAAAACCCTCTCTCGTGCAGGATATTGCCGAAACCACGCAATGGCCAAACCGAAAAACGTACATCATGCAGTTTATCGATACCCACACAAATCATGGTGTATTGACAGAAAGAGACCAAGCCATGACGTGATTCTAGTTCTAAGGTTCGTTTTGACGGGTCATGGGCTTAAAACGGATCCCCGTAGCAAAACTTGTGGATGTTTAAGCACGACACCCATTTTTGGCCGATTCGGCAAGGGGGTACCCTTTGGGTTTTCTCGTCCGGACCGACCTCGTCGGATTTCCACGAATATTTACATTGTCCATCTACAATATAAATTATAAGGTTTTCAAGGGAAATAACATGCAAAAAACCCACTCTCGTGCAGGATATTGCCGTAGCCACACAATGGGCAAACCGAAAGAACGTACATCATGCAGTTTATCGATACCCACTCAAATCATGGTGTATTTCCAGAAATTGACCTATCCATGGTGTGATTATCGTTCTAAGGGTCGTTTTGACGGGTCATGGGCTTAAAACGGATCCCCGTAGCAAAAGTTATGGACGTTTAAGCGCGACACCCAATTTTGGCCGATTCGGGAAAGGGGGTACCCTTTGTGTTTTCTCGTCTGGACCGACCTCGTCGGATTTCCACTAATCTTTACATAGTTCATCTAAAATGTAAATTATAAGGTTTTCAAGGGAAATAACTTTAAAAAAAAACACTCTCGTGCAGGATTTTGCCAAAGCCACACAATGGGCAAACCGAAAGAACGTACATCATGCAGTTTATCGATATCCACTCAAATCACGGTGTATTGCGAGAAAGATACCAAGACAAGATGTGTTTCTCATTCTAAGGTTCGTTTTGATGGGTCATGGGCTTAAAACGATCCCCGAAGCAAAAGTTATGGACGTTTACGCGCGACACCCATTTTTGGTCGATTCGACAAAGGTGGTACCGTTTGTGTTTTCTCATCCGGACCGACCTCGTCGGATTTCCACGAATCTTTACATTGACCATCTACAATATAAATGATATGGTTTTCAAGGGAAATAACTGGCAAAAAATCAACTCTCGTGCAGGATATTGCCGAAACCACGCAATGGCCAAACCGTAAGTACGTACATCATGCAGTTTATCGATACCCACTCAAATCACGGTGTATTGCCAGAAAGACACCAATCCATGATGTGCTTCTCGTTCTAAGGTAAGTTTTGACGGGTCATGGGCTTAAAACGGATCCCCGTAGCAAAAGTTATGGACGTTTAAACGCGACACCCATTTTTGGACGATTCGACAAAGGTGGTACCGTTTGTGTTTTCTTGTCTGGACCGACCTCGTCGGATTTCCACGAATCTTTACATTGTCCATCTACAATATAAATGATACGGTTTTCAAGGGAAATAACTGGCAAAAAACCCACTCTCATGCAGGATATTGCCGAAACCACGCAATGGCCAAACCGTAAGTACGTACATCATGCAGTTTATCGATACCCACACAAATCATGGTATTGACAGAAAGAGACCAAGCCATGACGTGATTCTCGTTCTAAGGTTCTTTTTGACGGGTCATGGGCTTAAAACGGATCCCCGTAGCAAAAGTTATGGACGTTTAAGCACGACACCCATTTTTGGCCGATTCGGCAAAGGGGTACCCTTTGTGTTTTCTCGTCTGGACCGACCTCGTCGGATTTCCACGAATCTTTACATTGTCCATCTAAAATGTAAATGATATGTCTTTCAAGGGAAATAACTTGCAAAAAACCCACTCTCGTGCAGGATATTTCCGAAACCACGCAATAGCCAAACCGAATGTACATACATCATGCAGTTTATCGATACCAACTCAAATCATGGTGTATTATCAGAAATATGACCAAGCCATGACGTGCTTCTCATTCTAAGGTTCGTCTTCTCGTTTGGACCGACCTCGTCGGATTTCCACTAATCTTTACATAGTTCATCTACAATGTAAATGATAAGGTTTTCAAGGGAAATAACTTGCAAAAAACCCACTCTCATGGAGGATATTGCCGAAGCCACACAATGGGCAAACCGAAATAACGTACATCATGCAGTTTATCGATACCCACTTAAATCAAGGTGTATTTACAGAAATCGACCAAGCCATGGTGTGTTTTCTCATTCTATGGTTCGTGTTCACGGGTCACGGGCTTAAAACGGATCCTCGTAGCAAAAGTTATGGAGGTTTAAGCGCGACACCCAATTTTGGCCGATTCAGGAAAGGGGGCACCGTTTGTGTTTTGTCGTCCGGACCGACCTCGTTGGATTACCATGAATCTTTACATTGACCATATACATTATAAATGATATGGTTTTCAAGGGAAATAACTGGCAAAAAACCCACTCTCGTGCAGGATATTGTCGAAACCACGCAATGGCCAAACCGTAAGTATGTACATCATGTAGTTTATCGATATCCACTCAAATCAGGGTGTATTTCCAGAATAACACCAATACATGATGTGATTCTCGTTCTAAGGTTAGTTTTGACGGGATATTGGCTTAAAACGGATCCTCGTAGCAAAAGTTATAGACGTTTAAACGCGACACCCATTTTTGGCCGATTCAGCAAAGGGGGTAACCTTTGTGTTTTCTCGTCTGGACCGACCTCATCGGATTTCCACGAATCTTTACATTGTACATTTACAATATAAATGATAAGGTTTTGAAGGGAAATAATTTCCAAAAAACCCACTCTCATGCAAGATAATGCCGAAGCCATGCAATGGCCAAACCGAAAGAACGTACATCATGCAGTTTATCAATACCCATACAAATCATGGTGTATTGACAAAAAGAGACCAAGCCATGACGTGATTCTCGTTCTAAGGTTCGATTTTACGGGCCATGGGCTTAAAATGGATCCCCGTAGCAAAAGTTATGGACGTTTAAGCACGACACCCATTTTTGGCCGATTCGGCAAGGGGGTACCCTTTGTGTTTTTTCGTCCGGACTGACCTCGTCGGATTTCCACGAATCTTTACATTGTCCATCTACAATATAAATTATAAGGATTTCAACGGAAATAACTTGCAAAAAATCCACTCTCGTGTAGGATATTGCCGAAACCACGCAATGGCCAAACCGAAAGAACGTACATCATGCAGTTTATCAATACCCACTCAAATCATGGTGTATGGCCAGAAAGATACCTAGCCAATACGTGATTATCTTTATAAGGTTCGTTTTGACGGGTCATGGGCTTAAAACGGATCCCCGAAGCAAAAGTTATGGATGTTTAAGCGCGACACCCAATTTTGGCCGATTCGGGAAAGGGGGTACCCTTTGTGTTTTCTCGTCTGGACCGACATCGTCTGATTTCCACTAATCTTTACATAGATCATCTACAATGTAAATGATAAGATTTTCAAGGGAAATAACTTGCAAAAAACCCACTCTCATGCAGGATATTGCCGAAGCCACACAATGGGCAAACCGAAAGAACGTACATCATGAAGTTTATCGATATCCTGTCAAATCATGGTGTATTGCCAGAAAAAGACCAAGCCAAGACGTGCTTCTCATTCTAAGGTTCGTTTTGATGGGTCATGGGCTTAAAACGGATTCCCGTTGCAAAAGTTATTGACGTTTAAGCGCGACACCCATTTTTGGCCGATTCGACAAAGGTGGTACCGTTTGTGTTTTCTCGTCCGGACCGACCTCGTCGGATTTCCACGAATATTTACATTGACCATCTACAATATAAATGATAAGGTTTTCAAGGGAAATAACTAGCAAAAAACCCACTCTCGTGCAGGATATTTCCGAAACCACGCAATGGCCAAACCGTAAGTACGTACATCATGTAGTTTATTGATACCCACTCAAATCAGAGTGTATTTCCAGAAAGAGACCAAGCCATGAAGTGCTTATCTTTCTAAGGTTAGTGTTGACGGATCATGGGTTTAAAACGAACCCCTGTAGAAAAAGTTATGGACGTTTAAACGCGACACCCATTTTTGGCCGATTCGGCAAAAGGGGGCACCCTTTGTGTTTTCTCGTCCGGACCGACCTCGTCGGATTTCCACGAATCTTTACATTGTCCATTTACAATATAAATGATAATGTTTTCAAGGGAAATAATTTCCAAAAAACCCACTCTCGTGCAAGATAATGCCGAAGCCACGCAATGGCCAAACCGTAAGTACGTACATCATGAAGTTTATCGATACCCACACAAATCATGGTGTATTGACAGAAAGAGACCAAGCCATGACGTGATTCTCGTTCTAAGGTTCTTTTTGACGGGTCATGGGCTTAAAACGGATCCCCGTAGCAAAAGTTATGGACGTTTAAGCACGACACCCATTTTTGGCCGATTCGGCAAGGGGGTACCCTTTGTGTTTTCTCGTCTGGACCGACCTCGTCGGATTTCCACGAATCTTTACATTGTCCATCTACAATGTAAATGATAAGGCTTTCAAGGGAAATAACTTGCAAAAAACCCACTCTCGTGCAGGATATTTCCGAAACCACGCAATAGCCAAACCGAAAGTACATACATCATGCAGTTTATCGATACCAACTCAAATCATGGTGTATTATCAGAAATATGACCAAGCCATGACGTGCTTCTCATTCTAAGGTTCGTCTTCTCGTTTGGACCGACCTCGTCGGATTTCCACTAATCTTTACATAGTTCATCTACAATGTAAATGGTAAGGTTTTCAAGGGAAATAACTTGCAAAAAACCCACTCTCATGCTCCTATTGTCGAAGCCACACAATGGGCAAACCGAAAGAACGTACATCATGCAGTTTATCGATACCCACTTAAATCAAGGTGTATTTATAGAAATCGACCAAGCCATGGTGTGTTTTCTCATTCTAAGGTTCGTGTTCACGAGTCACGGGCTTAAAACGGATCCCCGTAGCAAAAGTTATGGAGGTTTAAGCGCGACACCCAATTTTGGCCGATTCAGGAAAGGGGGCACCGTTTGTGTTTTGTCGTCCGGACCGACCTCGTTGGATTACCATGAATCTTTACATTGACCATATACATTATAAATGATATGGTTTTCAAGGGAAATAACTGGCAAAAAACCCACTCTCGTGCAGGATATTGTCGAAACCACGCAATGGCCAAACCGAAAGAACGTACATCATGTAGTTTATCGATACCCACTCAAATCATGGTGTATGTCCAGAAAGATACCAAGATAATACGTTCTTCTCATTCTAAGGTTCGTTTTAACGGGTCATGTGCTTAAAATGGATCCTCGAAGCAAAAGTTATGGACGTTTAAGCGCGACACCCAATTTTGGCCGAGTCGGGAAATGGGGCACTCTTTGTGTTTTCTCGTCCGGACCGACCTCGTCGGATTTCGACTAATCTTTACATAGTTCATCTACAATGTAAATGATAAGGTTTTAAAGGGAAATAACTTGCTAAAAACCCACTCTCGTGCAGGATATTCCCGAAGCCACACAATGGGCAAACCGAAAGAACGTACATCATGCAGTTTATCGATATCCACTCAAATCATGGTGTATTGCCAGAAAGAGACGAATCCAAGACGTGCTTCTCATTCTAAGGTTCGTTTTGACGGGTCATGGGCTTAAAACGGATCCCCATAGCAAAAGTTATTGACGTTTAAGCGTGACACCCATTTTTGGCCGATTCGACAAAGGTGGTACCGTTTGTCTTTTCTCGTCTGGACTGACCTCGTCGGATTTCCACGAATCTTTACATTGACCATCTACAATATAAATGATAAGGTTTTCAAGGGAAATAATTGGCAAAAAACCCACTCTCATGCAGGATATTGTCGAAACCACGCAATTGCCAAATCGTAAGTACGTACATCATGCAGTTTATCGATACCCACTCAAATCAGGGTGTATTGACAGAAAGACACCAAGCCATGACGTGCTTCTCGTTCTGAGGTTAGTTTTGAGGGTTTATGGGCTTAAAATGGATCATCGTAGCAAAAGTTATGGACGTTTAAACGCGACACCCATTTTTGGCCGATTCGATAAAGGTGGTACCGTTTGTGTTTTCTCGTCCGGACCGACCTCGTCGGATTTCCACGAATCTTTACATTGACCATCTAAAATATAAATGATAAGGTTTTCAAGGGAAATAACTGGCAAAAAACCCACTCGCGTGCAGGATATTGCCGAAACCACGCAATGTCCAAACCGTAAGTACGTACATCATGCAGTTTATCGATACCCACACAAATCATGGTGTATTGACAGAAAGAGACCAATCCATGACGTGATTCTCGTTCTAAGGTTCGTTTTGATGGGTCATGGGCTTAAAATGGATCCCCGTAGTAAAAGTTATGGACGTTTAAGCACGACACCCATTTTTGGCCGATTCGGCAAGGGGGTACCCTTTGTGTTTTCTCGTCCGGACCGACCTCGTCGGATTTCCACGAATCTTTACATTGTCCATCTACAATGTAAATAATAAGGCTTTCAAGGGAAATAACTTGCAAAAAACCCACTCTCGTGCAGGATATTGCCGAAACCACGCAATAGCCAAACCGAAAGTACATACATCATGCAGTTTATCGATACCAACTCAAATCATGGTGTATTATCAGAAATATACCCAAGACATGACGTGCTTCTCATTCTAAGGTTCGTCTTCTTGTCTGGACCGACCTCGTTGGATTTCCACTAATCTTTACATAGTTCGTCTACAATGTAAATGATAAGGTTTTCAAGGGAAATAACTTGCAAAAAACCCACTCTCGTGCAAGATATTGCCGAAGCCACACAATGGGTAAACTGAAAGAACGTACATCATGCAGTTTATCGATACCCACTCAAATCAAGGTGTATTTCCAGAAATCGACCAAGCCATGGTGTGCTTCTCATTCTAAGGTTCGTTTTCACGGGTCATAAGCTTAAAACGGATCCCCGTAGCAAAGGTTATGGACGTTTAAGCGTACGGCACCCAATTTTGGCCGATTCGGGAAGGGGGCACCCTTTGTGCTTTCTTGTGTGGACCGACCTCGTCGGATTTCCGTGAATCATTATATAGTTCATCTACAATGTAAATGATAAGGTTTTCAAGGGAAATAATTTGCAAAAAACCCACTCTCGTGCAGGATATTATCAGAAAGAGACCAAGCCATGACGTGCTTCTCATTCTAAGGTTCGTTTTGATGGGTCATGGGCTTAAACGGATACCCGTAGAAAAAGTTATTGACGTTTAAGCGCGACACCCATTTTTGGCCGATTCGGCAAATGTGGTACCGTTTGTGTTTTCTCGTCCGGACCGACCTCGTCGGATTTCCATGAATCTTTACATTGACCATCTACAAGATAAATGATAAGGTTTTCAAGGGAAATAACTGGAAAAAAACCCACTCTCGTGCAGGATATTGCCGAAACTACGCTCTGGCCAAACCGTAAGTACGTACATCATGTAGTTTATCGATACCCACTCAAATCATGGTGTATTGCCAGAAAGACACCAAGCCATGACGTGCTTATCGTTCTAAGGTTAGTGTTGACGGGTCATGGGTTTAAAACGGATCCCCGTAGCAAAAGTTATGGACGTTTAAACGCGACACCTATTTTTGGCCGATTCGGCAAAGGGGGTACCCTTTGTGTTTTCTCGTCCGGACCGACCTCATCGGATTTCCACGAATCTTTACATTGTCCATTTACAATATAAATGATAATGTTTTCAAGGGAAATAATTTCCAAAAAACCCACTCTCGTGTAAGATAATGCCGAAGCCAAGCAATGGCCAAACCGAAAGAACGTACATCATGCAGTTTATCGATACCCACACAAATCATGGTGTATTGACAGAAAGAGACCAATCCATGATGTGATTCTCTTTCTAAGGTTCGTTTTGACGGATCATGGGCTTAAAACGGATCCCCGTAGCAAAAGTTATTGACGTTTAAGTGCGACACCCAGTTTTGGCTGATTTGGGAAATGGGGCACCCTTTGTGTTTTCTCGTCCGGACCGACCTCGTCGGATTTCCCCGAATCTTTACATTGTACATCTACAATATAAATGATAAGATTTTCAAGGGAAATAACTTGCAAAAAACCCAGTCTCGTGCAGGATATTGTCGAAACCACGCAATAGCCAAACCGAAAGTACATACATCATGCAGTTTATCGATACCAACTCAAATCATGGTGTATTATCAGAAATATGACCAAGCCATGACGTGCTTCTCATTCTAAGGTTCGTCTTCTCGTTTGGACCGACCTCGTCGGATTTCCACTAATCTTTACATAGTTCATCTACAATGTAAATGATAAGGTTTTCAAGGGAAATAACTTGCAAAAAACCCACTCTCATGCAGGATATTGTCGAAGCCACACAATGGGCAAACCGAAAGAACGTACATCATGCAGTTTATCGATACCCACTTAAATCAAGGTGTATTTATAGAAATCGACCAAGCCATGGTGTGTTTTCTCATTCTAAGGTTCGTGTTCACGAGTCACGGGCTTAAAACGGATCCCCGTAGCAAAAGTTATGGAGGTTTAAGCGCGACACCCAATTTTGGCCGATTCAGGAAAGGGGGCACCGTTTGTGTTTTGTCGTCCGGACCGACCTCGTTGGATTACCATGAATCTTTACATTGACCATATACATTATAAATGATATGGTTTTCAAGGGAAATAACTGGCAAAAAACCCACTCTCGTGCAGGATATTGTCGAAACCACGCAATGGCCAAACCGAAAGAACGTACATCATGTAGTTTATCGATACCCACTCAAATCATGGTGTATGTCCAGAAAGATACCAAGATAATACGTTCTTCTCAT
Organism: Arctium minus; assembly: GCA_954870635.1. Lineage (NCBI taxonomy): Eukaryota > Viridiplantae > Streptophyta > Magnoliopsida > Asterales > Asteraceae > Arctium > Arctium minus. The sequence goes on along the minus strand of OX941095.1, from coordinate 68,789,325 downwards.
TCTAAGGTTCGTTTTAACGGGTCATGTGCTTAAAATGGATCCTCGAAGCAAAAGTTATGGACGTTTAAGCGCGACACCCAATTTTGGCCGAGTCGGGAAATGGGGCACTCTTTGTGTTTTCTCGTCCGGACCGACCTCGTCGGATTTCGACTAATCTTTACATAGTTCATCTACAATGTAAATGATAAGGTTTTAAAGGGAAATAACTTGCTAAAAACCCACTCTCGTGCAGGATATTCCCGAAGCCACACAATGGGCAAACCGAAAGAACGTACATCATGCAGTTTATCGATATCCACTCAAATCATGGTGTATTGCCAGAAAGAGACGAATCCAAGACGTGCTTCTCATTCTAAGGTTCGTTTTGACGGGTCATGGGCTTAAAACGGATCCCCATAGCAAAAGTTATTGACGTTTAAGCGTGACACCCATTTTTGGCCGATTCGACAAAGGTGGTACCGTTTGTCTTTTCTCGTCTGGACTGACCTCGTCGGATTTCCACGAATCTTTACATTGACCATCTACAATATAAATGATAAGGTTTTCAAGGGAAATAATTGGCAAAAAACCCACTCTCATGCAGGATATTGTCGAAACCACGCAATTGCCAAATCGTAAGTACGTACATCATGCAGTTTATCGATACCCACTCAAATCAGGGTGTATTGATAGAAAGACACCAAGCCATGACGTGCTTCTCGTTCTGAGGTTAGTTTTGAGGGTTTATGGGCTTAAAATGGATCATCGTAGCAAAAGTTATGGACGTTTAAACGCGACACCCATTTTTGGCCGATTCGATAAAGGTGGTACCGTTTGTGTTTTCTCGTCCGGACCGACCTCGTCGGATTTCCACGAATCTTTACATTGACCATCTAAAATATAAATGATAAGGTTTTCAAGGGAAATAACTGGCAAAAAACCCACTCGCGTGCAGGATATTGCCGAAACCACGCAATGTCCAAACCGTAAGTACGTACATCATGCAGTTTATCGATACCCACACAAATCATGGTGTATTGACAGAAAGAGACCAATCCATGACGTGATTCTCGTTCTAAGGTTCGTTTTGATGGGTCATGGGCTTAAAATGGATCCCCGTAGTAAAAGTTATGGACGTTTAAGCACGACACCCATTTTTGGCCGATTCGGCAAGGGGGTACCCTTTGTGTTTTCTCGTCCGGACCGACCTCGTCGGATTTCCACGAATCTTTACATTGTCCATCTACAATGTAAATAATAAGGCTTTCAAGGGAAATAACTTGCAAAAAACCCACTCTCGTGCAGGATATTGCCGAAACCACGCAATAGCCAAACCGAAAGTACATACATCATGCAGTTTATCGATACCAACTCAAATCATGGTGTATTATCAGAAATATACCCAAGACATGACGTGCTTCTCATTCTAAGGTTCGTCTTCTTGTCTGGACCGACCTCGTTGGATTTCCACTAATCTTTACATAGTTCGTCTACAATGTAAATGATAAGGTTTTCAAGGGAAATAACTTGCAAAAAACCCACTCTCGTGCAAGATATTGCCGAAGCCACACAATGGGTAAACTGAAAGAACGTACATCATGCAGTTTATCGATACCCACTCAAATCAAGGTGTATTTCCAGAAATCGACCAAGCCATGGTGTGCTTCTCATTCTAAGGTTCGTTTTCACGGGTCATAAGCTTAAAACGGATCCCCGTAGCAAAGGTTATGGACGTTTAAGCGTACGGCACCCAATTTTGGCCGATTCGGGAAGGGGGCACCCTTTGTGTTTTCTTGTGTGGACCGACCTCGTCGGATTTCCGTGAATCATTATATAGTTCATCTACAATGTAAATGATAAGGTTTTCAAGGGAAATAATTTGCAAAAAACCCACTCTCGTGCAGGATATTATCAGAAAGAGACCAAGCCATGACGTGCTTCTCATTCTAAGGTTCGTTTTGATGGGTCATGGGCTTAAACGGATACCCGTAGAAAAAGTTATTGACGTTTAAGCGCGACACCCATTTTTGGCCGATTCGGCAAATGTGGTACCGTTTGTGTTTTCTCGTCCGGACCGACCTCGTCGGATTTCCATGAATCTTTACATTGACCATCTACAAGATAAATGATAAGGTTTTCAAGGGAAATAACTGGAAAAAAACCCACTCTCGTGCAGGATATTGCCGAAACTACGCTCTGGCCAAACCGTAAGTACGTACATCATGTAGTTTATCGATACCCACTCAAATCATGGTGTATTGCCAGAAAGACACCAAGCCATGACGTGCTTATCGTTCTAAGGTTAGTGTTGACGGGTCATGGGTTTAAAACGGATCCCCGTAGCAAAAGTTATGGACGTTTAAACGCGACACCTATTTTTGGCCGATTCGGCAAAGGGGGTACCCTTTGTGTTTTCTCGTCCGGACCGACCTCATCGGATTTCCACGAATCTTTACATTGTCCATTTACAATATAAATGATAATGTTTTCAAGGGAAATAATTTCCAAAAAACCCACTCTCGTGTAAGATAATGCCGAAGCCAAGCAATGGCCAAACCGAAAGAACGTACATCATGCAGTTTATCGATACCCACACAAATCATGGTGTATTGACAGAAAGAGACCAATCCATGATGTGATTCTCTTTCTAAGGTTCGTTTTGACGGATCATGGGCTTAAAACGGATCCCCGTAGCAAAAGTTATTGACGTTTAAGTGCGACACCCAGTTTTGGCTGATTTGGGAAATGGGGCACCCTTTGTGTTTTCTCGTCCGGACCGACCTCGTCGGATTTCCCCGAATCTTTACATTGTACATCTACAATATAAATGATAAGATTTTCAAGGGAAATAACTTGCAAAAAACCCAGTCTCGTGCAGGATATTGTCGAAACCACGCAATAGCCAAACCGAAAGTACATACATCATGCAGTTTATCGATACCAACTCAAATCATGGTGTATTATCAGAAATATGACCAAGCCATGACGTGATTCTCATTCTAAGGTTTGTTTTGACGGGTCATGGGCTTAAAACCGATCCCTGTAGCAAAAGTTATTGACGTTTAAGCACGACACCCATTTTTGGTCGATTCGACATAGGTGGTACCGTTTGTGTTTTCTCGTCCGGACCGACCTCGTTGGATTTCCACGAATCTTTACATTGACCATCTAAAATATAAATTATAAGGTTATCAAGTGAAATAACTGGCAAAAAACCAACTCTCGTGCAGGATATTGCCGAAACCACACAATGGCCAAAACGTAAGTACGTACATCATGCAGTTTATCGATACCCGCTCAAATCAGGGTGTATTGCCAGAAAGACACCAAGCCATGAAGTGCTTCTCGTTCTAAGGTTAGTTTTGATTGGTCATGGGCTTAAAACGGATCCCCGTAGCAAAATTTATTGACGTTTAAGCGCGACACCCATTTTTGGCCGATTCGGCAAAGGTGGTACCGTTTGTGTTTTCTCGTCCGGACCGACCTCATCGGATTTCCACGAATCTTTACATTGAACATCTACAGTATAAATGATAAGGTTTTCAATGGAAATAACTGGCAAAAAACCCACTCTCGTTCAGGATATTGCCAAAACCACGCAATGGCCAAACCGTAAGTACGTACATCATGCAGTTTATCGATACCCACTCAAATCAGGGTGTATTGCCAGAAACACACCAATCCATGACATGCTTCTCGTTCTAAGGTTAGTTTTGACGGGTCATGGGCTTAAAACGGATCCCCGTTACAAAAGTTATGGACGTTTAAATGCGACACCCATTTTTGGCCGATTCGGCACAAGGGGTACCCTTTGTGTTTTCTCGTCCGGAACGACCTCGTTGGATTTCCACGAATCTTTACATTGACCATCTAAAATATAAATGATAAGGTTTTCAAAGGAAATAACTGGCAAAAAACCCACTCTCGTGCAGGATATTGCCGAAACCACGCAATGGCCAAACCGAAAGAACGTACGCTATGCAGTTTATTGATACCCACTCAAATCAAGGTGTATTGCCAGAAAGACACCGAGCCATGACATGCTTCTCGTTCTAAGGTTAGTTTTGACGGGTCATGGGCTTAAAACGGATCCCCGTTACAAAAGTTATGGACGTTTAAATGCGACACCCATTTTTGGCCGATTCGGCACAAGGGGTACCCTTTGTGTTTTCTCGTCCGGAACGACCTCGTTGGATTTCCACGAATCTTTACATTGACCATCTAAAATATAAATGATAAGGTTTTCAAAGGAAATAACTGGCAAAAAACCCACTCTCGTGCAGGATATTGCCGAAACCACGCAATGGCCAAACCGAAAGAACGTACGCTATGCAGTTTATTGATACCCACTCAAATCAAGGTGTATTGCCAGAAAGACACCGAGCCATGACATGCTTCTCGTTATGAGGTTAGTTTTGACGGGTCATGGGCTTAAAACGGATCGCCGTAGCAAAAGTTATGGACGTTTAAACGCGACACCCATTTTTGGCCTATTCGGCAAAAGAGGTACCCTTTGTGTTTTCTCGTCTGGACCGACCTCATCGGATTTCCACGAATCTTTACATTGTCCATTTACAATATAAATGATAAGGTTTTCAAGGGAAATAATTTCCAAAAAACCCACTCTCGTGCAAGATAATGCCGAAGCCACGCAATTGGCAAACCGAAAGAACTATATCATGCAGTTTATCGATACCCACTCAAATCATGGTGTATTGTCAGAAAACGACGAAGCCATGGCGTTATTCTTATTCTTAGGATCGTTTTGATGGGTCATGGGTTTAAAACGGATCCCCGTAGCAAAAGTTATGGATGTTTAAGTGCGACATCCATTTTTGGCCGATTCAGCAAAGGGGGGGTACCCTTTGTGTTTTCTCGTCCGGACCGACCTCGTCGGATTTCCACAAATCTTCACATTGTCCATCTACAATATAAATTATAAGGTTTTCAAGGGAAATAGCTTGCAAAAAACACACTCTCGTGCAGGATATTTCCGAAACCACGGAACGGCCAAACCGAAAGAACGTACATCATGCAGTTTATCGATACCCACTCAAATCATGGTCTATTTCAGAAAGTGACCAAGACAAGACGTGCTTATCATTATAAGGTTCTTTTTGACGGGTCATGGGTTTAAAACGGATCCCCGTAGCAAAAGTTTTGGACGTTTAAGCGCGACACCCAATTTTGGCCGATTCGGCAAAGGGGGTACCTTTTGTGTTTTCTCGTCCGGACCGACCTCGTCGGATTTTAATGAATCTTTACATTGTCCATATAAAATATAAATTATAAGGTTTTCAAGGGAAATAACTTGCAAAAAACCCACTCTCGTGCAGGATATTGCCGAAACCCCGCAAAGGCCAAACTGAAAGAACGTACATGATGCAGTTTATCGATACCCACTCAAATCATGGTGTATTGCTAGAAATAGACCATGCCAAGACATTCTTCTCATTCTAAGGTTTGTTTTGACGGGTCATGGGCTTAAAACGGGTCCCCGTAGCAAAAGTTACGGACGTTTAAGCGCGACACCCATTTTTGGCCGATTCGGCAAAGGGGTACCCCTTTATGTTTTCTCGTCCGGAACGATGTCGTCGGATTTCCACGAATCTTTACATGTTCCATCTAAAATGTAAATGATGAGGTTTTTAAGGGAAATAACTTGCAAAAAACCCACTCTCGTGCAGGATATTGCCGAAACCACGCAATGGCCAAACCGAAAGAGCGTACATCATGTAGTTTATCGATACCCACTAAAATCATGGTGTATTGCCTGAAAGAGACCATACCTTGACGTGCTTCTCATTATAAGGTTTGTTTTGACGGGTCGTGGGCTTAAAATGAATCCCTGTAGCAAAAGTTATGGACGTTTAAGCACGACACCCATTTTTGGCCGATTCGGCAAAGGGGGTACCTTTTGTGTTTTCTCGTCCAGACCGACCTCGTCGGATTTCCACGAATTTTTACATTGTTCATCTACAATGTAAATGATAAGGTTTTCAAGGGAGATAACTTGCAAAAAACCCACTCTCGTGCAGGATATTGCTGAAGCACGCATTGGCCAAACCAAAAGAACGTACATCATGTAGTTTATCGTTACCCACTCAAATCATGGTGTATTTCCAGAAAGAAGACGAAGCCATGGCGTGCTTCCGTTTTAAGGTTCGTTTTGACCTGTGATGGGCTTAAAACTGATCTCCGTAGCAAATGTTATGGATGTGTAAGTGCGACACGCATTTTTGATCGATTCAGCAAAGGGGGTACCCTTTGTGTTTTCTCGTCCGGACCGATCTCGTCGGATTTCCACGAATATTTACATTATCTGTCTACAATATAAATGATAAGGTTTTCAAGGGAAATAACTTGCAAAAAAACCACTCTCGTGCAGGATATTACCGAAGCCACGCATTGGCCAAACCGGAAGAACGTACATCATGAAGTTTATCGATACCTGTTAGATTGATATTGTATTCAAGTTTAAAAGTGAGGGTCTAGTTTGTATTTGTGTAATAGTTTGAGGGTTTTGTTGTAAAGTCAACATTAGTTGACTTAGTATAAATAGTTTTAGTTCCTTGTTAGATAGATAGACACGAACAAGCATTTGACATTTCAAAGAGAATTGGTAAGATACGCACATAGTGAACACACATAGATAAACTGTAAGATCACAAATAAGGATATGGCTACCTGTAATTCATATGATTATCAATAAAGAATATGTTCATAAACTGGATTGTATTGTATGCTAGTAATTCTGGGTCTCATTTGGTATTAGAGCTTAGAAATCTAACAATTTTAGTTTTACGAGAAGTCATTTTCTGTTGAAGAAGTTCTTGATCGATTTTTGCTCAAAAATTGAGTTTTTGTTGAAATTGGTGATTGTTTAGTGGTCGATTGATTATATAAAACAGTTCTGTCGAATTGAATTTCAAAGAAAAAATCATTTACTCGTGAATTTGAGATTTTTGTTGGTTTTTGGTTGAACGATTATCGAGTCACTGTTTGATTGGTTTGAATGTGCAAATGTGTAAATTGGATCATCATATTGCATTGAATTGTTCTTTGGACTAACAAGTTTGATTCTGTGAAGTTACAGCTTCGAATTTGGAGTTTTGGATCGATTTCTGGATCAAAATCGATATTTTTGGACTGTGTAGTTAAGAACTCGCAAGATCTATAGGATTCGTATGAAGAACTCGCTAAATAGATAGAATTCGTATTCAGATTTCACAAGATGTTATTTTTTCTATTAAGTAAAGAATTCGCAATAGTGCATATTACGAATTACAAGAATTCGCAAATTTTTTGAAAATTTAATAAGGACAGAATTCGTATCTCTCTCTGTAACGAAAAGCTAGAATTTGTGAAAGTCAATTTACGAAAAGTTGTGTTTTTAAAAGTTTAAGTGAAGAATTCGCTATTTTGTCTATTACGAATTCTGAAGAATTTGCTTCTGTGTCTATAGCGAAAAGCTGGATTTCGCATCACTGAATGTAACGAATACTAAGGATTTCGCAATGCTTTTTCAAAATTCTTCCAAGTCAAGAATTCATATGTGTTACGAAAAGTTTTTGTATATGTAAAAGATTCGTGACTCTGTAGCTTACGAATTCCTCTTACGAATTCTTGATTGATTTGCGAATTGTGTCTTTGAAAAAGTTGCTTAAGTATATAATTCGCAGAGGAGTGGTTTGCGAATTGTTCATTGCTTATTCTATCTAGCTTGCGAATTCCTGACTTTGTGAGTTTCTAAGCTTTGTGTTGAGAATTTCATGAGTTTTACGAATTCTAAACTTGTTTTACTATTGAATTGCGAATTGTTCTTGATTTTAAGCTACTTGCGAATTCTGAACTTGTAATTTTTGGAAATTTCATTTTCTGAATATTTTCAAGTTTTTCTCAAATTGTTGGGTTCAAAGATCTTTACTAGCTAATATCTTTGTTGTGTGCTGAATAATACATCTTCTCATCATGCCTTACACAGATGAAAAAGGAAATATGGTGCTAACTAACAGAGATTGTGCTTTAGTGTATATGCTAGACATTCCAGCTATGGAAGCTGAAATCAAGAATCTGAAGATTCAAAATTCATTTCTTCTTGATCAAATTAATAGTTTGAAAGATAATAAAGATTTTGTTTGTTCAGAATGCATATCTAACTCAAAGATTAATTTTGCAGGAATAATTGAATCTAAAGATAAAGAGATCTTAAGTCTTCAAGAAAAGTTGAAAAGATCTGAAAGTCTTAATTCTAGCTCTACATGGTCTAAGAAGGAATCAATGCAAAGAGATCTAGATGAACTGAGAAGAAGAGCAAACATTACAAGTGAAACTTGTGAAGGGCTGAGAAAGACAAATTCACAAATTTTTGTTGAAAGAGATAAGCTGAAAGATAAAGTCTTCAGTCTTGAGGTTGAGATAAATATGATGAAGGAAAAAAGCAACCCAAGTCAAAGACAACACAAAAGCCCAAGATGAGATAAAGAAGATTGAGAAGAAGAGAAAGGACTTAGAGAAAGACAATGTTAAGCTGAAGAAGAAAATATATGAATTGGAAGTTCAAGTTGATAAAGAGAAGAAAGAAAAAGAAGAGCTTGAGAAAGAAAGAAAATCTTTTTCTCAAAAGTTCTCTGAATTTTCCAGAAAAGCTTTTGAAGCAAAGAAATCAGTGGAGCTGAAATGCATTAAACTTTCTCAACAAGTGTCAGATTTTGAGAAAGTTATCATCTTGGAAAGAGAAAAGTTTGAGAAAGAAAAGAAGAAGTTAGTTGAGCAAAAGAGTGTGAAGAAAGACTTTAGTGTAGAAAAGAAAGAATTTGAGACTGAGATAAAGAAGTTGAATGAAAAGCTATCTGAGCTGTCAACAAACATTCAGAAGGATAAGAATGCCAAATCTGAATTGCATAAGAAGTTTGACATATTGTCAAAGGAAAGAAATTGTCTGTCCATAAATATCAAAGAACTTGAAGAGATCATGTTCAAGGTGAAGCTGAATGAGCACAAAACGCCAGAATCAATTTGTCAATCACCGAGAGATGATCTAGCTGCATCCGAATGCTCATTAAAATCAGCATCAAGTTCAATTTTCACTAATGTTTCTAATAACCCTTTGTTTGATGTAAATGATAATCATACTTCTGAACATAAAGATCAGATTCATCCTTCTAATCTTTTCTATGACAAAAATGTTGATGGTTCAGGTAGCATCTAGAAGAATGAGGCTCAGAAGAAAAGATTTTGGAGAAGGAAAGATGAGAAAGAAAAAGAAAAATGGATTTGGATAGTGAAAGGTTCCTCGGAGGAGAATAAGGAACATAAATCATCTGAGCATGCATCTAATGCAACAAGGAACAATACTCCTAAAGGTAAAACTTTTGGCAAACCTAATCTGGTTTACACTATAAATCGATTGATCAGGTTAACTCAAAAGGAAATTAGTTGTTCCTACTGTGGCTCAAATGATTTTTTTAACAAAAATTATGAAAATAGCTGGTATGGTTCTTACTACATTTCGTCCAAAAGAACTGCAACTAACAAGCCAGGACCCAAATAGCAGTGGGTACCAAAAGCTAAATCTGTGTTGCAGGCACCCAAGGTTTAAGTGGGAGAAAGAACCAAGGCTTCTGAATAAATCAGTTCAGAACCTGTGCTTCAAAGAACTATGGCTCTTGAATAAAACAGTTCAAGACCCGTTCTTCAATGTTTCAGAAATTTGGCTTCTGGTTACATCAGATCAGAACTCGTGCTTCATTGGTAAAAATGAATATTACTATTCTCACCGGAGAATACGTAATCATGGCTTTTGAATACTTAAGTTCAAAACCCGTACTTAAATGTTTTTCTTCTGATAGGATGCTTAAATGATAACATCTTTTCTAGAAGTTTTTGATTTGAGGGGGAGTTAAATGCTATATCTTTTAGGGGGAGGAGATAATAGTAAGTTATACTATCATTGTCATATTTTTCTGAAAAATTGACTTTTTACAGGTATCGAGGGGGAGGATATCTGAGTTTTTGTTATGGATACTTACAAGAATATATTCATTCCAGGGGGAGTTAAGGATTTTGATCTAAAGGTATATATTTCTAATCCTTATACTCTATCACTTGCTGAAAGATGAACTTTCATATGTGAAAAATGGTTTCTTAAATGTTCAAACCACTTCGCGTTCTCAAATGTTTTATGAACTTCGAAGTGCGATTTTAAATGATTTTCATATGGATACTTTAATGCATATCTGACTGTGTGTTTCTAATGACAAATACTTGTGTAATTGTCATATCTATATACTGTCAAGTATTCATACACACAGTACATTTTTTTTGAACTTGTTATTACCATGTATCAAATGTTTAATCTTTCTATGGTAATACTCCCGGTTGTATTTAATGTTGTTACCAAAATATTATTCTTGATGAATTTTGATCTGATCTTAATTAATCATTGTCAGAGTCTCAAAACATTTCTATTCTTTCATGTATATTCATTCACATAAAGTTTTGAGAAATCTTAAATTCTTAAAATGCTCAAATTTCCTTCTTATCTTTATGAGCATACATATACTGACAAATGATTTCTTGTGCTTTAATGTCAAGAAAATCATTGAGGCAATGCATGTTTTTAGGACAAATACATGAGATTCAGTGTGAGAACTTAAAAGAACTTCCATGGATTCACGATAACCAGTGTTTCCTACCCAGGAAGTATTCCCTGAGTGATTGAGGGGAGAGGGGTAAAAAGATTGAGTGTTGGTGTGTGAAGAGGTAAAATGGAAATGAGAGATTGGTTAGAAGTGAGCTTAAATGTTTAAAAGAAAGAGGGTGTGAGAACATAGTAAAAGAATATCAGACTCTACACCAAACTTCTTTCTGAGCCGGGCAGCCACATTACTGATTGGTTCACATTCTTTGGTGACCATCATTGAAAAAGGCAGTGAGCCCATGTCATCTCTTGCATACAACCCCACCAACTACTCATTCTTTTCTTAAAAAGAGAATGTTTCACATTTTCCGGGGAAGCAACACATAGTCTATTAGTTCTTCATTTGGAAGATACTGATATTGAAATAGAAGGAAAGTTGCCCCACCTTCGACCCTTTCTCATGCACATTTGAGTCTGTGTATACCATTGTTGTCTCAATGGTTTACATACTTTGAGCCTTATGAAACACAATCATTGTGCTTAATTCTTTCATAACACAAGCACGAGCACACAGAAAATTCGTTTTTCTGTCAGAACATTCATAGAAAATGCCTTGTGTTTTTCAATGATTGAATGGAAGTCCTGGGGAGTCAACATCAAACCAGCTCCTTAAATTGTACATTCGTTATATACAGTGGCTTTGTGTTACTGACAGGCATTCCTAACTGTTTCACATGTTGATTTAGGGTTACAACTTCTAGTTTGTCTGAATTTGAAAAGATTCAGATGAATACATTCATGAATTGACGGCTCATTCAGATCAGATGAACGATAATCTCATATCATTCATTGGGAGAGATTGTTTATATTTCACCAAAGGGAGAAATCATGAAGACTGTGCTTACTTGTTCGTTTGGGGGAGATGTTCCAAAGACAGATCTAAACTTGAAAAGTTTTGATGATTTTGATTCTCACAATTCATCAAAAAGGGGGAGATGTATCAAAGTTCAAATTCATATGAAAAGTTTATATCAAAATTGGGAAGATAAATTAGAGTTTAAGATCAGATGATTAAAATTTGTATCAAGAAAAAGTGACAGATGATTTTCAAAGTCTGATTTTCAAAGTCTGGTTGAAAGCTGAAGTAAAGATTGTTGTAAAGAAAGAGATTGAAGATATTTGAAAAGCTAAAAAGAGAGATTTACTTCAAAGATGAAGAATATCAAAGTTTCAAAGTTTGTTGAAAGTGTCAAAGATTTGAAGATTTTGTCAAAGTTTGTTGTAAACAAAGGGGAAAATGAAGATTCTGCTAAAACTGTCAAAGGTTTCAAGAGTTAAAAAGTTTCAGAGCTGAAGATATTTTTGAAGATAATAAGACTTGAAGATTATTGTCAATTTTTTTTAATCTTGAATCCAAAGGGGAAGATTGTTAGATTGACATTGTATTCAAGATTAAAAGTGAGGGTCTAGTTTGTATTTGTGTAATAGTTTGAGGGTTTTGTTGTAAAGTCAACATTAGTTGACTTAGTATAAATAGTTTTAGTTCCTTGTTAGAAAGATAGACACGAACAAGCATTTGACATTTCAGAGAGAATTGGTAAGATACGCACATAGTGAACACACACAGATAAACTGTAAGATCACAAATAGGGATATGGCTACATGTAATCCATATGATTATCAATAAACAAAGTGTTCAAAATCGGGATTGTATTGTATGCTAGTAATTCTAGGTCACAATTGGTATCAATAAACACAAAGGGTACCCCCTTTGCCGAATCGGCCAAAAATGGGTGTCGCGTTTAAACGTCCATAACTTTTGCAACGGGGATCCGTTTTAAGCCCATGACCCGTCAAAACAAACTTTAGAACGAGAAGCACGTCATGGCTTGGTCGCTTTCTGGCAATATACCATGATTTGAGTGGGTATCGATAAACTGCATGATGTACCTTCTTTCGGTTTGGCCAATACGTAGCCTCGGCAATATCCTGGACGAGAGTGGGTTTTTGGCAAATTATTTCCCATGAAAACCTTATAATTTACATTGTAGTTGGACAATGTAAAGATTCATGGAAATCTGACGAGGTCGGTAAGGACAAGAAAAGACAAAGGGTATCCCCTTTGCTGAATCGGCCAAAAATGGGTGTCCCGCTTAAACGTCCATAACTTTTGCTACGTGGATCCGTTTTAAGCCCATGACCCGTCAAAATGAATCATAGAATGAGAAGCACATCGTGGATGGGTTGCTTTCTAGCAATACACCATGATTTGAGTGGTTATCGATAAACTGCATGATGTACGTACTTTCGGTTTGGCCAATGCGTGGCTTCGGCAATATCCTGAACGAGAGTGGGTTTTTTGCAAGTTATTTCCCTTGAAAACCTAATCATTTACATTGTAGACGGATAATGTAAAGATTTGAGGAAATCCAACGAGGTCAGTCCGGACGAGAAAACACAACGGGTACCTCTTTCCAGAATCGGCCATAACTGTATGCCGCGCTTAAACGTCCATAACTTTTTCTACTTGGATCCGTTTTAAGCCCATCACCTGTCAAAAAGAACCTTAAATGAGAAGAAAGCCTTGATTTGGTCTCTTTCTGGCAATACACCATGATTTGAGTGGGTATCGATAAACTGCATGATGTACGTTCTTTCGGTTTGGCCAATGTGTGGCTTCGGCAATATCCTGCACGAGAGTGGGTTTTTTGCAAGTTATTTCCCTTGAAAATCTTATCATTTACATTGTAGATGGACAATGTAAAGATTCGTTGAAATTCGATGAGGTCGGTCTGGATGAGAATACACAACGGATACCCATTTCCTGAATCGGCCATAATTGTGTGTCGCGCTTAAACGTCCATAACTTTTGTTACGTGGATCCGTTTTAAGCCCATGACTCGTCAAAACGAATCTTAGAACGAGAAGCACATCATGGATGGGTTACTTTCTAGCAATACACCATGATTTGAGTGGTTATCGATAAACTCCATGATGTACGTACTTTCGGTTTGGCCAATGCGTGGCTTCGGCAATATCCTGTACGAGAGTGGATTTTTTTGCAAGTTATTTCCCTTGAAAACCTTATCATTTACATTGTAGACGGACAATTTAAAGATTCGAGGAAATCCGACGAGGTCGGTTCGGACGAGAAAATACAAAGGGTACCCTCTTTCCTGAATCGGCCACAACTGTGTGTCGTGCTTAAACGACCATAACTTTTACTACGTGGATCCGTTTTAAGCCCATGACTCGTCAAAACGAATCTTAGAACGAGAAGCACATCGTGGATGGGTTACTTTCTAGCAATACACCATGATTTGAGTGGGTATCGATAAACTGCATGATGTACGTTTTTTAGGTTTGGCCAATGCGTGGCTTCGACAATATCCTGCACGGGACTGGGTTTTTTGCAAGTTATTTCCCTTGAAAACCTTATAATTTACATTGTATATGGACAATGTAAAGATTCGTGGAAATCTGACGAGGTCGGTCCGGACGAGAAAACACAAAGGGTACCCCCTTGCCGAATCGGCTAAAAATGGGTGTCGCGCTTAAACGTCCATTACTTTTGCTACGGGGATCCGTTTTAAGACCATGACCCGTCAAAACAAACCTTAGAATGAGAAGAAAAACCATGGCTTGGTCTCTTTCTGTCAATACACCATGATTTGAGTGGGTATCGATAAACTGCATGATGTATGTTCTTTCGGTTTGGCCAATGCGTGGCTTCAACAATATCCTGCACGAGAGTGGGTTTTTTGCAAGTTATTTCCATTTAAAACCTTATAATTTTCATTGTATATGACCAATGTCAAGATTCGTGGAAATCCTACGAGGTCGGTTCGGACTAGAAAACACAAAGGGTACCCCTTTGCCGAATCGGCCAAAAATTGGTGTCGCGCTTAAACGTCCATTACTTTTTCTACAAGGATCCGTTTTAAGCCCATGACCCATCAAAACAAACCTTAGAACGAGAAGAATGTCATGGCTTGGTCATTTTCTGGCAATACACCATGATTTGAGTGGGTATCAATAAACTGCATGATGAACCTTCTTTCGGTTTGGCCAATACGTGGCTTTGGCAATATCCTGCACGAGAGTGGGTTTTTTGGAAGTTATTTCCTCTGAAAACTTTATAATTTACATTGTATATGGACAATGTAAAGATTTGTGGAAATCCGACGAGGTCGGTCCGGACGAGAAAACACAAAGGGTACCCCCTTTGCTGAATTGACCAAAAATGGGTGTCGCGCTTAAACGTCTATAACTGTTGCTACGAGGATCCGTTTTAAGCCCATGACCCGTCAAAACGAACCTGAGAACGAGAAGAAAGCCATGTCTTGGTCTCTTTCTAGCAATACACTATGATTTGAGTGGGTATAGATAAACTGCATGATGTACGTTCTTTCGGTTTAGCCAATACTTGGCTTCAGTAATATCCTGCACGAGAGTGTGTTTTTTGCAAGTTATTTCCCTTTAAAATCTTATAATTTTCATTGTATATGAACAATGTCAAGATTCGTGGAAATCCGACGAGGTCGGTCCGGACTAGAAAACACAAAGGGTACCCCTTTGCCGAATCGGCCAAAAATGGGTGTCACGCTTAAACGTCCATTACTTTTGCTATGAGGATCCGTTTTAATCCCATGACGTGTCAAAACAAACCTTAGAACGCGAAGTACGTCATGTCTAGGTCTCTTTCTGGCAATACACCATGATTTGAGTGGGTATCGATAAACTGTAAGATGTACGTTCTTTCGGTTTGGCCAATGCATGGCTTCAGCAATATCCTGCACGCGAGTGGGTTTTTTGCAAGTTATTTCCCTTTAAAACCTTATAATTTTCATTTTATATGAACAATGTCAAGATTCATGGAAATCCGACGAGGTCTGTCCGGACGAGAAAACAGAAAAGGTAACCCCTTGCCGAATCGGCCAAAAATGGGTTCCGCGCTTAAAGGTCCATTAATTTTGCTACGGGGATCCGTTTTAAGCGCATGACCCGTAAAAAAAAACCTTAGAACAATAAGCACGTCATGTCTTGGTCTCTTTCTGGAAATACACCATGATTTGAGTGGGTATCGATAAACTACATGATGTACCTTCTTTCGGTTTGGCCAATACGTGCCTTCGGCAATATCCTGTACGAGAGTGGGTTTTTTGCAAGTTATTTCCCTTGAAAACCTTATCATTTACATTGTAGATGTACAATTTAAAGATTCGTGGAAATCCGACGAGGTCGGTCCGGACGAGAAAACACAAAGTGTACCCCCTTTGCCGAATCGGCCAAAAATAGGTGTCGCGCTTAAACGTCCATAACTTTTGCTACGGGGATCTGTTTTTAGCCCATGACCCGTCAAAATGAACCTTAGAATAAGAAGCACGTCATGGTATGGTCTCTTTCTAGCAATACACCATGATTTTAGTGGGTATCGATAAACTACATGATGTACGTTCTTTCGGTTTGACCATTGCGTGGTTTCGGCAATATCCTGCACGAGACTGGGTTTTTTGAAAATTATTTCCCTTAAAAACCTATCATTTACATATTAGATGGAACATGTAAAGATTCGTGGAAATCCGACGAGGTCGGTCCGGACGAGAAAACACAAAGGGTACCCCCTATGCTGAATTGGCCAAAAATGGGTGTCGCTCTTAAACGTCCATAACTTTTGCTACGAGGATCCGCTTTAAGCCCATGAACCGTCAAAATGAACCTAAGAACGAGAAGAAATCCTTGTCTTGGTCTCTTTCTGGCAATACACCTTGATTTGAGTGGGTATCGATAAACTGCATGATGTAAGTTCTTTCGGTTTGGCTAATGCGTGGCTTCAGCAATATCCTGCACGAGAGTGGGTTTTTTCCTAGTTATTTCCCTTTAAAACCTTATAATTTTCATCGTATATGAACAATGTCAAGATTCGTGGAAATCCGACGAGGTCGGTCCGGACTAGAAAACACAAAGGGTACCCCTTGCCGAATCGGCCAAAAATGGGTGTCGCGCTTAATCGTCCATTACTTTTGCTATGAGGATCCGTTTTAAGCCCATGACGTGTCAAAAAAAACCTTAGAACGAGAAGTACGTCATGTCTAGGTCTCATTCTAGCAATACACCATGATTTGAGTGGGTATCGATAAACTGCAAGATGTACGTTCTTTCGGTTTGGCCAATACGTGGCTTCGGCAATATCCTGCACGAGAGTGGGTTTTTTGCAAGTGATTTCCCATGAAAACCTTATAATTTACATTGTATATGGACAATGTAAAGATTCGTGGAAATCCGAAGATGTCGGTCCGGACGAGAAAACACAAAGGGTACCTCCTTTGCTGAATTGGCCAAAAATGGGTGTCGCGTTTAAACGTCCATAACTTTTGCTACGAGGATACGTTTTAAGCCCATGACCCGTCAAAATGAACCTTAGAACAAGAAGAAAGCCATGTATTGGTCTCTTTCTGGCAATACACCATGATTTGAGTGAGTATCGATAAACTGCATGATGTACGTTCTTTCGGTTCGTCCAATGCGTGGCTTCAGTAATTTCCTGCACGAGATTGGGTTTTTTGCAAGATATTTCCCTTTAAAACCCTATAATTTTCATTGTATATGAACAATGTCAAGATTCGTGGAAATCCGACGAGGTCGGTCCGGACTAGAAAACACAAAGGGTACCCCCTTGCCGAATCGGCCAAAAATGGGTGTCGCGCTTAAATGTCCATTACTTTTGCTACGAGGATCCGTTTTAAGCCCATGACGTGTCAAAACAAACCTTAGAAAGAGAATTCCATCATGTCTAGGTCGCTTTCTGGCAATACACCATGATTTGAGTGGGTATCGATAAACTGCAAGATGTACGTTCTTTCGGTTTGGCCAATACGTGGCTTCGGCAATATCCTGCACGAGAGTGGGTTTTTTGCAAGTTATTTCCCCTGAAAACATTATCATTTACATTGTAAATGGACAATGTAAAGATTCGTGGAAATCCGACGAGGTCGGTCCGGACGAGAAAACACAAAGGGTACCCCCTTTGCTGAATTGGCCAAAAATGGGTGTCGCGCTTAAACGTCCATAACTTTTGCTACGAGGATCCGTTTTAAGCCCATGACCCGTCAAAACGAACCTTAGAACGAGAAGAAATCCATGTCTTGGTCTCTTTTTGGCAATACATCATGATTTGAGTGGGTATCGATAAACTGCATGATGTACGTTCTTTCGGTTTGGCCAATGCGTGGCTTCATCAATATCCTGCACGAGAGTGGGTTTTTTGAAAGTTATTTCCCTTTAAAACCTTATAATTTTCATTGTATATGAACAATGTCAAGATTCGTGGAAATCCGACGAGGTCGGTCCGGACTAGAAAACACAAAGGGTACCTCCTTGCTGAATCGACCAAAAATGTGTGTCGCGCTTAAATGTCCATTACTTTTGCTACGAGGATCCATTTTAAGCCCATGACGTATCAAAACAAACCTTAGAACGACAAGTACGTCATGTCTAGATCGCTTTCTGGCAATACACCATGATTTGAGTGGGTATCGATAAACTGCAAGATGTACGTTCTTTCGGTTTGGCCAATACGTGGCTTTAGCAATATCCTGCACGAGAGTGGGTTTTTTGCAAGTTATTTCCCATGAAAACCTTATAATTTACATTTTATATGGACAATGTAAATATTCGTGGAAATCCGATGAGGCCGGTCCGGACGAGAAAACACAAAGGGTACCCCCTTTGCTGAATGAGTCAAAAATGGGTGTCGCGCTTAAACGTCCATAACTTTTGCTACGGGGATCCTTTTTAAGCTCATGACCCATCAAAACGAACCTTATAATGAGAAGCACTTCATTCCTTGCTTGCTTTCTAGCAATACACTATGATTTGAGTGGGTATCGATAAACTGCATGATGTACCTTCTTTCGGTCTGCCTAATGTGTAGCTTCGGCAATATCCTGCATGAGAGTGGGTTTTTTTTGCAAGTTATTTCCCCTTGAAAACCTTATCATTTACATTGTAGATGAACTATGTAAAGATTAGTGGAAATCCGACGAGGTCGGTCCGGACGAGAAAACACAAAGGGGGTACCCTTTGCTGAATCGGCCAAAAATGGGTGTCGCGCTTAAACGTCCATAACTTTTGCTACAGGGATCCGTTTTTAGCCCATGACCCCTCAAAAGGAACCTTAGAATGAGAAACACATCATGGATGGGTTGCTTTCTTGCAATACACCATGATTTGAGTGGTTATCGATAAACTGCATGATGTACGTACTTTCGGTTTGGCCAATGCGTAGCTTCGGCAATATCCTGCACGAGAGTGGGTTTTTTGCAAGTTATTTCCCTTGAAAACCTTATCATTTACATTGTATATATACAATGTAAATTGTTAAGTCAGATTTTATAGTAATCATTGTATTTATAGGCTTGGTTTAATATTGTTTTTAGAGAGCTTATCTGTTATGTATTAGCCAAGGGTATTTAAGTCCCTTGTGGCTTTGTTGGTTGTAAGTCTTTAACGCATACTTGGAATATATCATACTTTGCGCTGACATCTCTCTCTCTAAAGATTTAGTTGATTTTGGGATTATCAATTGGTATCAGAGTTGTTCTAAATCTGAGAGAATTGAGAGAAACTTGTTTTGAATGATGAATTTGTGGTTTAATCAGGAAATTTGATTGATTTTCATGATTTTTTTCAAGAAAATCTCATTTTTTGATTGTTCATCAAATTTGGACTGTTTTCTAAACGAATTTTCTTGAATTTTGGTTTGTTGAATCCGATTTTACTAGGAGAATACTTTTGATTCACATCAAATTGCAAGAAATTCTGGTTTTGATCTTCAATTTTGAGAATTTTCGTTTTTCTGGAAAAAGTCGTTTATCGTACTGTTGGGTTCACGAATTCTTGATTTTGTGATTTTTTTGATCGATTTATTTGAAACAAAGTGTTAGAAAGTAGTTTTCGAACATATTTGTGAAAGAAAATTTCATTACATTCAGTTCAGTAATCGATTTTGGAGATTTTTTCTTGATTTTCATCGTTTTGCGCCAAATCTGAAGTTTGCGTCAGTTCATCAAGATATGCGCCAGTTCATCCTCAACTTTGCGTGAGTTTCATCAATTGTTTTTCATCAAGTTCTCTTCATCAGCTTCTCACGTAAAGTTAGATTTGCGCTATCTCAATCTCACGCAAAGATAAAATTACGCCATTTACCTCTCACGCAAAGAGTGGTTCTTGCTATCAACAACTCTTTGCGCCACCTTCTGCTCAAACAAAGTGAAAGTTCTCGCTAACAACATCTCACGCAAATCTCTTTTGCGCCATATTTTGATCAAGCAAAGTTCAGTTGTGAGTCATCTCAGTCAAGCAAAGAAAGGTTATCGTCACTATCATCATTTAGCGCAAAATAAAGTTTGCGCCAGGTTCTTCTAAAGCAAAAGTTACATTTGCGCCATCAGCATATAGCGCAAAATCAGTTTTGCGCCACTCATTAATCACACAAATTTCTTTTGCGTCATCCTTTGCTTGCGGAAAACCTAGTTTGCGCCATCCACTGCTAGCGCGAATCATAGTTTGCGCCAGTTTCTCTGTGTTCAAGACTTAGCATTTTCTGAAGTTTTTCATCTATGGATTCTGAAAAGTTTGTGTTTCAAGCTCAGTTCTACAAGAGCGATCTCATGATGTCTTTAGGCACAGAAACTCGTCCTCCGGTTCTGGTTGATGAAAATGAGTTTACTCAGTGGCAAAATCGATTTTTGAATTTCATCGAGCGTCAAAAGAACGGAGATGACATGATGAAGATTCTATCTGAAGAATCTTTTGTACAACCCACTCTGGATTCTGGATTATCAAAGCCTATCAAAGAATATACACCAGATGAGTTGGTGCAATATCATGCCGATCGTAATATAAAGGCTAATCTGATGCGAGCCTTGCCAAATTCTATCTACAACAGGATTGATTGTTTCAAAAACAATCCTAAGCTAATGTGGGCACAACTAGAAAAGATTATGCTTGGGTCAACAGTTGCAACTCAACTTCGGCATACGCGCTACATGAACAACTTTGAAGAATTCAAAGCCAAAGATGGGGAGTCACTGAAAAATGTTTATGACAGATTCTGTACGGTAATAAATGATTTGAGAAAAATAAAAATGGAAAAGACTGAGCTGGAGACAAATCTGAAGTTCCTCAATGCTTTGCAACCAGAATGGAATAAATCTTACCATCTCTTGAGGAATGATGTCAGAATATCTACCATGCAAATCCAAGAGATGTACGAGATCTTACTGACAGATTAGTGCATAGTCACAGAGAAGAAGGCTAAACTTGATAAGAAGAATAAGAAAACAGTGGACCCGGTTGCACTTCTAACGAGCCATCTGGCTGATCAAGCATTGTCTGATAATGCTTACGACGGGGCCACTGATGATGATGGCGAGGCTCTTCAGAAGGCAACGATTCTTCTCTCTCAACACTACAACATAAAGTTCCAGCCTCGGTCGGGTTCCAACAATCTTCGCTTCACTTCTGGGTCTCAGAATGTCAAAGTGCCCGAGGTTAAGAAAGCAGTTGCATGCTTTAACTGTGGAAAGTCGGGTCACATAGCTAAGGAGTGTAGAGTGAAGAAAGTTCGGGATTCGGCATATTATCGGAAGAAATTGGAACTGGCCGAAAAGAGAGAGAATGGAACTGCTTTGCTAGCCGAAGAAGAATTTTGGCTAGATCACTCTGACGATGAAGCTGATATTGTGGAGACTGCTCATATGTGCTTCATTGGAGATGATCAGAGTGATGATGATGACACTGATGAAGATGAGGTACCTTCTGCTTTTGATTTCAAATTTATTTCTTCACAGATGAATATTATAATAACTGCTTTACATGATCTTCACTCGAAGTTATTATCTGAAAAACAATTTGTCAGGATCGAATTCTTAACAAGAATTAATTCTCAGAAACAATATCAAAGAAGTTTGCGGAATAACACTTTGATATTCAATGAAATAGTAAATCAATACAGAAAATATGAAGAACAAACTGTAAACTTGTATTGAATGCTTTGAAGTTACAAGATTACACACTCAACCTCAATATTGATGAACAGGCTCACCAATACGAATTCTACTTCTCTAGAATTAGGATCTATGCCTTGAGGTTGATTTTCTCTCTAGAACTAACACTTAGAATGAATGAATAATTTAAAACTATTCTGTATCTTCTATACATATACTAAACAAAAAGATAATTACAAAAAAATAATCATATCTTCAGTATATCTTCCATGTATATCTCTAAGCTTCCATGTATATCCTTTCATGCGAATCTTCATCATATAAGCAGTATTAATCTTCAGCAGCATTAAATTTCTTCTAGCAGCATTAACTACTAAGCAGCACTAACTACTAGCAGTACTAACTAGCTAAGCAGTACTAACTTTGTTCAAGCAGCACTAACTTTGACTAGCAGTATTAATTCTACTAGCAGTAGTAACACTCAGCAGTATTAACCTTTAAGTCTTCTAGCAGTAGTAACTTTGAACTAGCAGCATTAACCATACTTGATGAATTCTTCAGTTCCCAACAATCTCCCCCTAACTTGACTTTTAGGAAAAGAAGTCAAGTTCTTCAGAATTAATCTTCAAGATTCTTTTCAAGATGCTCCCAAAACTTCATAATGGTCTACATTCCAGTGTTTGCATCCAATCCCAAACTCTGATTGATGGTTCTTTGAATCAAGTATTTAGCCATTTCTGAATCTGGAACACATCTTAACTTTTTCTTCAGCATGGCATGAAGTTTCAATCTGCTATGATTGTACACTCTATCCACTAGAAAGTATTCAGTGTGATTTAAATCCAAAGTCACTGTATATACTCCACTAATTTCATATAGAGTCCAACTGTTTACTGACTTGAACACATTCTTGATCACATGCTCTACTTCATCAGGCTTGAACATCATACACAGATACTCCATTACCAGTTTTGTAATTGAAATCTCTGGAGCCTTCAGTATATCTGCATACAGCTTCATTCCTATCTCAAACATCTCTTCAAGATCTGACCTAGAGCATGTTCTGACAATTTTTGCCCATGTGTTGAACACTTCATACTTTTCATCCTTTCTTTTCAGCCTTATGTATTCCTTTCCATCCACTGTCAATGTATCCCAGTGAATGACCTCAGGAGGCTTAACTCCTACAGGTTCTGCTGAAATTGGTTCAGGCACTTTGTCCATCACTACCATATACAAATTTACATCATCTGTGTTTGATGGCTCTTTCTGTTTAGATGACTCAGGTGCCCCTTCTTCTTCAGCAACCTTCTCAGCCTCTCCTTCAGCTATTCTAGGCTTCTTGATTGACTTTCTCCTAGCCATCATCTTTGTTCTCTTTAAAGTCTTTAGACTTTCTCCCAGAGTGACCTCTTTCTTAGGGGGTGTTTCTTGCTCATCTGGAAATGGCTTTTGACAATCAAAGTCATTACTTTCTTTCATCCTCTTCTCCATCTCCACCCTAGCAGTTTCATTTCCCTGAAGCTTTAACATCTCTGACTCATACAGCTCTTTGATCTTCTCAAAAGACATTTTGGAGAACATCTCATTTTTGACTCCTACAACACCTTTGAGAAATATAATCATCTTGTTTCTCTCTTGGGTACCTAGGAATGTCCTTGAGGGTTTTCTCTTCTTTGTAGATGCTTTTACTACCACTGATTTCTTCATAGCTGCAGCTTTCTTCTGTGCAATTTCAGTTGCCAGACTCAGTTGATAAGCTTCATTTAGTTCAGCAGCTAGAGCTTTTGCCATCTCCCTGTCCTTTTCCATCTGAACTCTTTCTTCCTTTTCCATATCCTCTTGCATCTTCCTGGCTAAGGCTTCATCTGATTCAACCAACCTTTGCTTCTTGACTGGTTGATCAGATTCCACCATCTTTGCTTTTCCTTTGTCTTTGCTCATTGCCTTCTTACTGTTATCTTTCTTGATCACTTCACCTTGTTCTTTGATGATTACTCCTTTGGTCTTTGAAGTGACCTTGGGAGTATCATTCTTGGCTTTAAGTAAGGTTTCTGCAATCTCAAGATCTGTTAATACTTCTTTCACTGTTTCTGCTGCTTTATTTATGTCAGCAGTAGTAACTGTTTCTGCTGCTTTATTTATGTCAGCAGTAGTAACTGTTTCTGCTGCTTCTTGTGTTTCTATTGGCACTGAATCTCTTTGTGTTTCTGCTTCCTGCTCCCCCTCAACATCAAATTTCTCTCCATCAAGCTCCCCCTTTCTTGTGGCTTCTTCCATGTTGATCTCCCCCTTTTTGGGAGCATCATTCTCAGTGTTCCTTCTCCTTAGTTGGAATTGCTTTCTCTTCTTCCTCTGTACCAGACTTAGCACCATCTTCTTCAGCTTAGCAATCTGTACTTGTTGTGACAGAATGACCAGCTTCATTTCTTCAATCTCTTTGCCTTGTTTGAGAACATCTTGATTGATGTTCCCCATTGTTTCCATCAATTCATAGTACGTATATCTGTCCTCACCCTCTCCAGAAGTGTTACCCTCTATTGAAGGATCATGGGATCTTTTATTAGTGGAAGTCTTCTGCCTAGCAGAAGCACTGTCCACCCCCTTGGTTTCTTGGCACCAGGGACCTTTGAATGATTGCTCATTCAAAGTTGCAATGGGGGAGGTCTTATTAATGTTACCACTTTCCTCCTCTGTGCTAGCAGAAGTAGTGGTAGCCTCAGCACCCATATGCTCTACCTCCTCCTCAGAGAGCACCTCCTTTGGGTTGGGAGACACCCTTGTGGTTTCCCTTTGGATATTCTCTAAGGGAGAATTCTCTCTTGTAAGTTTGGGTGATAGGAGAGGTTGGTTTTTCAAGAAGGGACTGAGGAATTGATTTAGAGTGGGAAGGTTGGGATTGGCTAGCAGTTGGTTGGTCTAATGGGGGCCTTGACCCTGCTACCATACCTTCATTGGTTTGGGACACCACCATCATTGTAGAGAACAATGGGGTGTCAACTCCTTCCGAGTCCCCAGCAGATCTTCTCATATTTGAGAAAACCTTGCCTTTGGGGGGTTTAGGTACATATACCCCAACAGGTTGAGGTATATCCGTTAATTCATGAGTAATGACTTCTTGAACAAACCTGGGGTACATAAAGAAGCTCTTTTTGTTTCCCATGTTTGAGACAAGATCACTGAAAATCATTTTAGAAAAGTTATACTTTCTGGCAGTGGCCAAGCACACCAAAGCATAAGCAATGGTGCTGCTGAACTCACTCCATCCAGTAGTCTTTTTGGAGATACAGTGCATGAGAGTATGGACAAAGAAACTCCATTGGGGTGAAAATTTGGCTTTAGAGAATTTGAAAAGACCCAATGGGCCTCCATACCCCATTCTTGTAAGATTGGAAAACAGTTCATCGTTTGGGATAGAAGTTATACCAGAGGCATCGTCTAGACGTAGACTGATGCGAATAACCTCTTCAGTAACTGTTAGTGGCTTTTCACAGATCCTTGTCTTGATCATTTGCACACCATTTTCAGCAACAATGGTGGCATTAGCCCAGAACTGCCTTTGATGCTCAATATAGATTGTAGGTGATATAGTAAGAGCATGAGCAATATGGCTTGACGTGAGGAAATCCACAATCTGATGAAATCCTGCAGCTTGCTTTGGCTTTTGTAGCATCGCGATCTCATTGTGTTCATCGATGAATGCCATGGATGCCATTGATCTTAGTGAAAAGCTTGCCTGAAAACTTCGAACTTGAGAGAGAAAGGGTTTAGAGCGCAAGTGAACAGTATGCAAAGAGTCTTTATGAACTTTTAGGCGGGCAAAGAGTATTTATAGTATTCGGAACATAAGCAGTATTAACCTAGAGCAGTATTAACTACTAGCAGTATTAACTGAAAGCAGTATTAACTACTAGCAGTATTAACTGAAAGCAGTATTAACTACTAGCAGTATTAACTGAAAGCAGTATTAACTACTAGAAGTATTAACTAACTATCAGTATTAACTGAAAGCAGTATTAACGACTAGCAGTATTAACTAACTAGCAGTATTAACTAACTAGCAGTATTAACTACTAGCAGTATTAACTAACTAGCAGTATTAACTAACTAGCAGTATTAACTAACTAGCAGTATTAACTAACTAGCAGTATTAACTACTAGCAGTATTAACTAACTAGCAGTATTAACTAACTAGCAGTATTAACTAACTAGCAGTATTAACTAACTAGCAGTATTAACTAACTTACTCCTTTAAACTTGCGAAACACTGAGTACTGCTATACATATCCTGAAAAAGAAGATTAGTAATACCAAGAAGAAATAATATACAAGTATAGAACCACTTTTTGAGAAGGGGCTTATTCAGAGTTGATCATTCCCACACTAGTTACCAAGAAAGTGAATCTACCCACATCAAAGGCTTTAGTGAATAGATCAGCAAACTGATTATCAGTGTGAACTTTTACAACTTGAATAAGTTTCTTTTCATTACAGTCTCTTATGAAGTGATACCTGATTTCAATGTGCTTTGTCTTTGAGTGCTTGACTGGATTATTAACAATGCTAATAGCACTGCTGTTGTCAATAAAAATTGGAGTGTGTAGAAAGGTTACCCCATAATCCAACATTTGATTCTGAATCCATAAGACTTGAGAACAGCAACTTGCAGCTGCTATGTACTCTGCCTCTGTTGTAGATGTGGATATTGTGGTTTGTTTCTTGCACTGCCATGATACTAATCTTGCACCCAAAAACTGACATCCTCCAGAAGTAGATTTTCTGTCCAAGTTTGCTCCACCTAGATCACTATCTGAGTATGCAAGTAGGTCAAAGGATGAGTCATGAGGATACCAAAGTCCCAATCTGGGTTGCCCTTTGAGATATCTGAATATCCTCTTAACAACTTGATAGTGAGATTGCTTTGGCCTAACTTGGAATCTTGCACACACACAGACTGGAAACATTATATCTGGCCTTGATGCTGTGAGATACATGAGAGAGCCAATCATGGATCTATAATGATGCACATCAATATCCTCCCCCTCAAGATCTGCTGTTATTTGATTGTGTGTTTCCATAGGTGTGCTGGCAGGTTTTGACTCTGAGAAACCAAACTTGGTTAGAATGTCCTGCACATACTTGGATTGACAGATGAAGATGCCATCTGACTTCTGTTGAACTTGGAGTCCAAGGAAGAAAGTAAGTTCCCTCATGGAACTCATTTTGAACCTTTGATGCATTAGATCCTCAAACTCCTTGCACATGTTTTCTCTTGTGGATCCAAAGATAATATCATCAACATAGATTTGGACCAACAGGATATCCTTCTTCTTTCTCTTGATGAATAGAGTCTTATCAATGACTCCTCTTTCAAAGCCATTTTCCAAGAGATAGGATGACAGAGTGTCATACCATGCTCTTGGAGCTTGATGTAGTCCATAAAGTGCTTTCTTCAATTTGTATACCCTGTCTGGATAGCTTGGGTTTTCAAACCCTGGTGGTTGACAGACATATACCTCTTCTTCAATTGAGCCATAGAGAAAAGCACTTTTTACATCCATTTGATAGACTTTGATGTTCATGTAAGAAGCATAGGCTAGGAATAGTCTGATTGCTTCTATCCTAGCCACAGGTGCAAAAACTTCTTCATAATCTATACCCTCTTCTTGAGTATATCCTTGTGCCACTAGCCTTGCTTTGTTCCTTATGACAATACCTCTTTCATCTCTCTTGTTTCTGAAAATCCACTTTGTGGCAATTGTTCTGTGACCTTTAGGAAGGTCTACTAGATCCCATACATCTTGTAGTTTGAACTGTAACAGTTCTTCTTGCATTGCTTCTATCCAGCTGGATTCTTTCATAGCATCATGTGCCTTTTTAGGCTCAAGCTGGGATAGAAAACAAGTAAGCATTGTATGCTGTTGATCTTGCATTTCTTGAATCCTGCTTTGATGTCTAGTCATCATAGGAGAAGAGATATCTCCTATTACCAGCTGTGGAGGATGATTCTTTTGAACTCTGGTGGTATGACTAGGTTCTTCATTCAGTCCAACCTCTAGATTAGAGTTATGCAACTCAACTGAAGTGTTTTCAGATGCCACTTCTGATTCTTTATTTTCTTGAGTCTCCTCATCTCTAGTTTCTTCTTCACTCTGACTTGGTCCAGTAAATGATAATGATTCCTTTTCACAGTCATCAACAGAATTCACTGTGGGTATGGGAAATATCACAGATTTAGATATACTTTCTTGAACTTGTGTGATCCCTGAACCTCCACTTCCTGAACCTGCATACTCATTACTGAAACCAAAAGAGTTAGTTAGTGAATCAATGTCAAATAGACACTGAGGTCCAGACCCAATAGGATTTGGTGTGTTCTCATTGCATTTGACATTGTCACTTTCTTCAATTATTCTAGAAGATGAGTTAAAAACTCTGTAGGCCTTACTCTGAGATGAATATCCAACAAGAAATCCATCATCTGCTTTGCTATCAAACTTACCTAAGTGAGATTTGGTATTGAGAATTGTACAGGGACACCCAAAAGGTTTGAAGAAACCAATGAAAGGTTTTCTTTTATTTAAAAGCTCATATGGGGTCTTGTTCTTTTGCTTGACCACTAGAACTCTGTTTTGGACATAACAAGCAGTATTAACTGCTTCAGCCCAGAAGGTAATTGGCAATTTTGAATCAGCCAACAGAGATCTAGCAGCCTCTATTAGTGTCCTATTTCTCCTTTCAGCAATACCATTCTGTTGAGGAGTCCTAGGAGCACTATATTGCCTTTCAATACCTTTCTCTTCACAAAAGGTGTTTAGATCATGATTTTTAAACTCAGTTCCATTATCTGATCTAATGACTTTTACTCTTTGATTAGTTTGGTTTTCAATTCTTAGAATAAAGGATTTGATAAGTCCACTTGTCTCATCCTTAGTCCTTAGAAAATATACCCAAGTAAATCTGGAGTAATCATCAACAATAACTAAGCAGTAAGATTTCTTGCCTATACTCATAACATTTGTAGGACCAAACAGATCCAAATGCAATAACTGGAGACAAGAAGAAACAGAATTTAACTCTTTGGTCTTATGAGAAGTTTTGTGCTGTTTGCCTTTAAGACAAGCAACACAATGATCATCACATGAAAAGACTTTTGAAGGTAAACCTCTTACAAGGTTGTTTTTAACAAGTTTGTTCATAGTCTTGAAATTCATATGACACATCCTTCTGTGCCATAGAGAGGATTCATCCACAGAAGCTTTTGAAACAAGACAGTTCAGGGATGAATCACTATTAACATAGTCCATATCTAGACAATAAACATTGTCCTTCCTTGGAGTTCTAAGTAGTATCATGCTTTCATCAACTACCTTGAACCCTGGAGCAAGGATCATACACTCAGTATTTGTAAATAATATACTATGTTGTTTGTCACACACCTGTGATACACTTAACAGGTTGTACTTTAATTGATCAACATAGTAGACATCCTCAAATGTCATCTTACCTTTGGTGACATTACCTTTTCCACTTATCTTACCACCAGTAAGATTATCTCCAAATGCAACATGTCCTCCATTGATATGCTTGAAATCCTGAAGGCATGACATGTTGCCTGTCATGTGCCTAGAGCAACCACTATCAACATGCCATATGCTCTTTCCCTTGAGCTGTTGGTTGCCCTGCACATAAGATAGGTCAGTTAGTATGAAGTAGGAACCCAAGCCAAAGTGGTCTTGGGTACCCCTTTCTCATCAAAATACTTGCATTCCTTCTTAACAAGATTTTTGAACTTTGATTCCTCATGCTTGGAGTATTTTGTCACAATAATAGGCTTAGAAATATTTTTGCTAGAAGCAATACTGGTTTTAGAAGTACTAACTGCCTTAGCAGCATTTGCATGCTTAGCAGTACTAACATTGTTAGCAGTAGTAACTGTGTTAGCAGCAGTAACTGTGTTGGCAGTATTAACCTTTGAAGAGGTACTAACAGTATTAGCAGCATTAATATTTTTAGCAGTACTAACACAGGTAGCAGTAGTAACCATGTTAGCAGTACTAACATTTTTAGTGCTTCTAACCCTGTCATCAGTACTAACAGTTTTATTGCTTCTAGGCACCCATATTTTGACACTTTCTTTTAAAATCTTTTTATTTATGGGGCTTTTCCTTTCACCATGTTTCTTTATCACATGTTTCTTTTCAGCCTTTTTATAACCAACAGGTTTTTGCACAAATCTTTGAAAGTTCATCTGTTGGTTAATAGGGTTAAAGTAACAATACTTAGCCAAATGATTTAACTTGCCACATATGAAACAAGGTTTTGGTCTATTGATTTTATTCAGATCAACTCCTTGTTTCTGAGCCCATTGATTATTCCAGTTTCTTTGATTTCCTCTTTTTAGACCAGAATTTAGGCTCTTGGCTTTACTGCA
Organism: Arctium minus; assembly: GCA_954870635.1. Classification (NCBI taxonomy): domain Eukaryota; kingdom Viridiplantae; phylum Streptophyta; class Magnoliopsida; order Asterales; family Asteraceae; genus Arctium; species Arctium minus. Next base: position 68,759,261 of record OX941095.1, on the reverse strand, counting down.
ATCACACTGTTTACAAGATCCAGGATTCACAACTGTGGTTTGTTTGTAATGGACCTTGTTATCCTTTCCTTTTGTCTTCTCTAACTCCTTGGACTTGACCCAGATTTTCCCACATCCCTCATTGGTGATAATATTGTTTTCTAATGGTATCTTTTTACTCACAGTATTATCCCTGTTCACACTTGCTTCTTTCTCAGTCAAATCCTTAACTATCACCTCATCCAAAGGATCTATCTTAAAAGCTTCTTCAGACAAGTTCTTTTTCTCCTTAGTTTCTAACAAGTCTGATGTAGGAGAGATATATTTGTTATTGTAAGGAGCGGGTGTATTGTTGTATCCAATACCAGGCTTCATCTTATCATGAATCTGAGCCTTTAGAAGAGAATCCATTGCTTTTGAAGCATAAGAAAACTTTTCTATGTCCAGCTTAACTTTTGACAGTTCCTCTTTCAGCCTATCATTCTCTTCTAAGGACTTAGACAGTTTGGTTTCTAACTCATTTTTTTCCCACTTCCAATAGTTTGTGTCATAAGAGTGTTGAAGTTCATTAGCTTGAAAGCCTTTGATTTGCTCTTCAAAGCTCTCTACTATCAACACATAATCTCTTCTGTCCTTTTCTAATCTTTTGAGGTCATCACACATACTTTGATTGTGATCCCTGTATCTTGTAACAGTGTCAATACAAGATTTAGTACAAAGATTAGAACTTACCTCAGAGGGGAGATCAAACACTTCTGCCATAAGAGCTTGATTCTGAATGGCTTCCTCAGCTTGATCACTCCAGTCAAATCCCATTCCTTGTTGAGAAACAAGGGCTTGAGCAGGATTCTTGTTTTGATTGTAGCCTCCATTCTGAGCTTGTTGATGATTGTTGTTTGGAACAACACTCCTGCATTCTCTAGCAAAGTGTCCTTTCATGTGACACTTATAACATTCCACCTTGGTCTTGTCAAAACCAGCTCCATCTTCTCTTATTTGAGAGAAGTTATTCCTTCCTATTCTTTTAATGAACTTCTTCACCCTCATTGATAACATGGCCATCTGCCATTTAATATCCATCTCCTCCAGGTCATCAGAGTGAATTTGATCCAGATCATCATTAATCAAAGAATTGCTGCTATGACTGGACAAAAAGGCTTCAAAGATAGTTTCAGTGCCTTTTTCTGAACTTACTCCACTGGCAGTACTAACTGCTTCAGGGTTAGCAGTAGTATCAGTGGATGCTGAGAGAAGTGCAGCATTGTGGATATAACCAGAGGGCTTCTTCTTGGTTTCTACCTCAGTTTCAAAAACTCTTAGATCATTGTATAGATCATCAAGTTCTTTCTCTTCCAGATTGTCACTCTGTCTATATGAGACAGTGTACATAGTCCATTCATCCTCAAGAGATCTGAGGAACATTCTGTTGATATCATCTTGTTCCATCTTTACTCCTACAGTAGCCAGTTCACCTATGAGTTTGTTGAACCTATCAAAAGTTTGAGTCATAGACTCATTCTTTGAGGAAGTGAAGTTCTCATACTGCTGCTTTAGAACATCTCTTTGATTTCTTTTGATGCTTTTAGTTCCAGCAAATCTTTTCTCTAGAGCATTCCAGAGAATCTGAGCATCAGTGTAGTTGCAAAATTGATGCTGATATTCATTGGGGATGGCCAAGAGCAGAGTGCTCAAGGCCTTCATCTCTGTCTGTCTGATCTTCCTCTCACCATCTGTCTTTGGTGGAGGTCTTTTCCCATCTGCTCCTATCCTTCCAGCTTCAGAAGGACCATTCTCAATGATATCCCACATTGAGAAGTCAGTGAGAAGAATATATTGTCTAATTCTGATCTTCCACATGTCAAACTCACTGGGTTTGAGCATTGGAACCTTAGAGACCAAAGTACTGCTTGATTCTGTAAGATTTTCCATGATGGATAGTGCTTCTGAGAGAGTTTGGCTCTGATACCACTTGTCAGGATCGAATTCTTAACAAGAATTAATTCTCAGAAACAATATCAAAGAAGTTTGCGGAATAACACTTTGATATTCAATGAAATAGTAAATCAATACAGAAAATATGAAGAGCAAACTGTAAACTTGTATTGAATGCTTTGAAGTTACAAGATTACACACTCAACCTCAATATTGATGAACAGACTCACCAATACGAATTCTACTTCTCTAGAATTAGGATCTATGCCTTGAGGTTGATTTTCTCTCTAGAACTAACACTTAGAATGAATGAATAATTTAAAACTATTCTGTATCTTCTATACATATACTAAACAAAAAGATAATTACAAAAAAATAATCATATCTTCAGTATATCTTCCATGTATATCTCTAAGCTTCCATGTATATCCTTTCATGCGAATCTTCATCATATAAGCAGTATTAATCTTCAGCAGCATTAAATTTCTTCTAGCAGCATTAACTACTAAGCAACACTAACTACTAGCAGTACTAACTAGCTAAGCAGTACTAACTTTGTTCAAGCAGCACTAACTTTGACTTGCAGTATTAATTCTACTAGCAGTAGTAACACTCAGCAGTATTAACCTTTAAGTCTTCTAGCAGTAGTAACTTTGAACTAGCAGCATTAACCATACTTGATGAATTCTTCAGTTCCCAACACAATTAAATTCAGAAAAGTCAAATTTGATTGATAAATTACAAATTTCTTTGAATGATGAAAAATCTATTTTGAATCATACAAAAGATATCTTTCAAAAGAAATTAGATGATTTAGAAAAATCAAATATGACTTATCTCTAGTCTTTGACTGAAATGACCAATTTAAAAGATAATTTTTTTGATAAAATAAATGAGTTGGAAGAAAAATTATATCGAAGGAATCAGACTGAGCAAACTATTTATTTGAACAAACCGCGGAGTTATGAGTCTATAAAAGAAAAATGGGGACTTGGTTTTGAAAATCCTCATTGTTTAAACAATGCTATTGAAAAATCCCCTACTTTATATAAATACGATTATCTAACTCTTGCTAAATATGCTCCTCAATTTAAAATTGATTGGATGAATGAAAAGCAAGTGTTAGAAATCGAAAATGAGAAAAGGATGAATAATAAGAAAAAGGAAATTTCTTTTGTTTATATAAACGAAAATGCCAAATATTTTCCTGACAAATCAAAGAAAGGCAGAAAAAGTTTAAATGACATATATCCCATCAAGTCTTTAGTGTCTGATGATTATGTTGATATATATGTCACTAAATCTGATAAGGAAAATATCTCTTATGATTCTAAGAGATATACTCCTCCATTAGTTTTAGAAGGCAAAATCATTGACCTTGAAGATAAAACGGAAGATCAAAATTTTCAAAGAGAAATTGAAACAGATGTAATTCTTTCATTCTTAACTTCAAGTCTTGAAGAAAAATTAATTTCTCAAAAACAAGATTTACTTTCTGTTTCTGGCCTTTCTTCTGATTTTCAAGTAAACAAAAAGGAATTTCTAAAATCTGAAAAATTTTCTCAAAATTTCTCTAACTCCGAGGAAAGTTCAGATTTATTGTCTGATCAGTTGGGTTTATTAGGTAAAATTGTTTCTTTTGATTCAAATCTTAATTCTAAAATTCTTGATGAATCTTTTACGCTAAATGATGATTATTATAAATCAAAGCGTAAAAGAAGAAGGTCAAAGAAGTCAAAGAAACAAGATACTGTTATTTCTGAAAATACTAATTCTTCTGATTCAAAATTTTCAGATAGGACTTTGAGCACTCCAACAAAGCAGATATGGAGGGTAAAGCGGACATCGGATGAATCTGCGACTAGTGAGGATCAAAATGTAGACAAACTTTGTAGAAATGATTCATTTGATACTTATAATAAAATTTTCAAATATTCAATAAAGCAAATGATTCACATTTCAAAAGATGTCTTCTATTCCTCCTCTGGTTCAAGTTTAAATGATCATGCTTCGTCCTCTACTGATGATTCTGTTAATTCATCTAATTATTTTTCTCGTGCTTTCTATGTCAAATCTAACAAGTTTTCTCCCATTAGAACTGCAACTAACAAATATGGACCCAAATACAAGTGGGTTCCAAAACAAAAGATTAATTCTGAGTTGCAGGCACCTAATGTCAAGGGGGAGTAAGAGAAAGATGGCTTCTGAGTAATTCAGCTCAGAACCCGTACTTCAATGGACTTCGACTTCTAAACATATCAGTTTAGGACTCGTTCTTCAAAGCATTTAGCTTCTGACTAATGAGAAACTGTGAGTACATCTATTTTATTCCGCTGCATTTATCTCTGTATATGATGTTGTTCCAGTTTTCTCATGTTTTTCAAGAATCTGAGCAAGTTCAAACTAAACTTGAAGTTGTACAACCCAAATCTTTCATTTGAGACACAAATTCTTTGTACGTTATGTGAAAGAAGGTATTATTGAATTTTATTTTGTTCTAACTAAATATCAACTTGCCGTTTAAAAAAAATCGTTTTAATTTTCTGTTTTCAAAACTTGGCATGTTGAATTTTAAAAGTTTAAATCTTTACAAATTTTATTGTATAAAGTAAAAGCTTTATAGGTTTTCTTTCTATTAAATAAAATGTGTGTCTAGGATAAATTTTCAAGTTGCTTTGTTTATATTAAAGTTTTATATGTTCAAACTTTCAAGTCTAACAAATATTGAAAAGTCAGCAACATGTTTGAAGCTTTTGATACTGCTTTAAAGTTATGTGATTTGGAATATTTATAGTTTACAATGCTCAGAAAACCTAAAAAGTCAGAATTATGGATTGTAATGAAAATATGGGCTAAGCACTTAGATGTAAAACTGGGTGATTGAGATGAATTATATATATAAAATACAAAAATCTCTAAGTTTAAAAGTTTGTACCTGTGACCTTTCTGGTTTGGGAAAGTAAGTTCCGTGGGATACTTGTCATCTGGTCCCCTAAGGTCAATTGATCTGGGAGTGATCGAACCCAAATCCTTCTATAGAATCAGATCGAAAGTCATGTTCTATTGGTATGAATGGGTTTAGGATATGTCGATGTAGCCTTTCTGATCTAGGAGAGTAAGTTCCAAGGGGTGCTTGACACCTAGTCCCCTAAGGCCAACTGGTTTGGGAGTGGCTGACCCAAATCCTGCAATAGGATCAGATAGAAAGTTATGTTTACGACATGTTCTTTACTTACCAAACTTTTTGATTAAAAGATGCCAAAGTGCACAAGCTTAAAAGATGCCAAAGAGCACACTCATGTGAAGATGCCAATGTGCACAATGCTAAAAGATGTCAATGAGCACACATCTCATGATACTTGGTGATATGTTTGAGTTGCGATAAACCTATAAATTTGTGAAAATCTTAAATTTTGATGGCTTAGTGTGAGTACATGCAAAGTTCTCTATTATATTTTTAGAATTGCATTTTCTTGAAGCTAATCGAAGTTCGCATGCTAGCACACTGAATAGATTGATGAAAGTTTTTGAAACTGAACATGTCTTAACTTGATATGCAATGAAACTTGTATCTGTATCCAACAACATATATTTGATTTCATTTGATGGATAAATCTGTGATATTTTACTAAGTAGAATTTAATTTGTTTAGTGTTTAAAATTTTATATATTTAGTTGTTTCAAAATACATATTAAGTATATTTTTCTTTCTACATTGATGTTTTGATCATTGTGTTCTCATATATCTGTTTTAATAGGTTTCTGCATTATTCAAGGGGGAGTGAATAAGGAGATTTTTCTGAAACGATCATATATCATATTTCGAGGGGGAGTATCTGATTCTCTATACGAATGCTAACTTGAATTTTCATATTTAGTGCATTTGTGTAGGGGGAGTCAAAGAGCTTATCAGGTGAATTTTTTCTGAGTTTAAGTCAGTTTTGCGCCAACAGTTGGTAGCGCAAAACTAAACTTTGCGCCACCTTCAGCTAGCGCAAAACTAAGTTTGCGCCATCAACAGTTAGCGCAAATCTCTCCTCTTTCTCCTTTACTCTGATTTTGCAGATCTTAAGCTGTCTCATCTCCAACATTTGCATGACCAAGTTGATCTAGATCATCAAGGTCATAAGGGGGAGAAGTTAAGGAGAAGATAAAGAGACAAAGAGTTCAAATGTTTATCTGCTGCTCAAGATTTGCTCAAGATTCTATATTCTCTCAGCTACTAATTCTTTTGTTGTTCCAGCTCCGATCACTACAGTTCATTCGAGTATATTTGAAAGAGGTGTGTCATTTAGAGCACAAGATGATGAACCGATTGTTCCTTCAAGTTTATTACAAATAGGTCCAGTCTTTTCAAGACAGCAAAGGCAACATAGATTGAAAGATGTTGAGAAGAAATTTTTTTAGTCAAGAAAGCTTCTTCGCTAAGTCGCTTAGATGGTCTGTGTTGATTTAGAAGATTAATTTTGAAGATCACAGCGCCAATGATTACTAAGGGAGATTGTTAAGTCAGATTTTATAGTAATCATTGTATTTATAGGCTTGGTCTAATACTGTGTTTAGAGAGCTTATATGTTATGTATTAGCCAAGGGTATTTAAGTCCCTTGTGGCTTTGTTGGTTGTAAGTTTATAATGCATACTTGGAATATATCATACTTTGCGCTTACATCTCTCTCTCTCTACTTTCTCTCTCTAAAGATTTAGTTGATTTTGGGATTATCATAAATATTCGTGGAAATCCGACGAGGTCGGTCCGGACGAGAAAACACAACGGGTACCCCTTTCCTGAATCGGCCATAACTGTGTGTCGCGCTTAAACGTCCATAAATTTTGCTTCGTGGATCAGTTTTAAGCCCATCACCCGTCAAAACGAACCTTAAACGAGAAGAAAGCCATGGTTTGGTCTCTTTCTGGCAATACACCATGATTTGAGTGGGTATGCATAAACTGCATGATGTACGTTTTTTCGTTTTGGCCAATGCGTGGCTTCGGCAATATCCTACACGAGAGTGGGTTTTTTGCAAGTTATTTCCCTTGAAAACCTTATAATTTACATTGTAGATGTACAATGTAAATATTCATGGAAATCCGATGAGGTCGGTCCGGACGAGAAAACACAACGGGTACGCCTTTCCTGAATCGTCCATAACTGTGTGTCGCGCTTAAACGTCCATAACTTTTGCTACGTGGATCCGTTTAAAGCCCATCACCCATCAAAACGAATCTTAAAAGAGAAGAAATCCATGGTTTGGTCTATTTCGGGCAATACACCATTATTTGTGTGGGTATCGATAAACTGTATGATGTACGTTCTTTCGGTTTGGCCAATGCATGGCTTCGGCAATATCCTACACGAGAGTGGGTTTTTTGCAAGTTATTTCCCTTGAAAACCTTATCATTTACATTGTAGATGGACAATGTAAAGATTCGTGAAAATTCGACGAGGTCGGTCCGGACGAGAAAACACAACGGGTACCCTTTCCTGAATCGGCCATAAATGCGTGTCGCGCTTAAACGTCCATAACTTTTGCTACGTGGATCCGTTTTAAGCCTATCACCCGTCAAAATGAACCTTAGAACGAGAAGAAACCATGTTTTGGTCTCTTTCTGGCAATACACCGTGATTTGAGTGGGTATCGATAAACTACATGATGTACGTTCTTTCGGTTTAGCCAATGTGTGGCTTCAGCAATATCCAGCACGAGAGTGGGTTTTTTCTAAGTTATTTCCCTTGAAAACCCTATCATTTACATTGTATATGAACAATGTCAAGATTCGTGGAAATCCAACAAGGTCGGTCCGGACGAGAAAACACAAAGGGTACCCCCTTTGCTGAATCGGCCAAAAATGGGTGTCGCGCTTAAACGTCCATAACTTTTGCTACTGGGAACCTTTTGAAGCCCATGACCCATCAAAATGAACCTTAGAACGAGAAGAAAGCCCTGTCTTGGTCTCTTTCTGGCAATACACCATGATTTGAGTGGGTATCAATAAACTGCATGATGTACGTTCTTTCGGTTTGGCCAATGCATGGCTTCGGCAATATCCTACACGAGAGTGGGTTTTTTGCAAGTTATTTCCCTTGAAAACCTTATCATTTACATTGTAGATGGACAATGTAAAGATTCGTGAAAATTCGACGAGGTCGGTCCGGACGAGAAAACACAACGGGTACCCTTTCCTGAATCGGCCATAAATGCGTGTCGCGCTTAAACGTCCATAACTTTTGCTACGTGGATCCGTTTTAAGACTATCACCCGTAAAAATGAACCTTAGAATGAGAATAAAGCCATGGTTTGGTCTCTTTCTAGTAATACACCATGATTTGAGTGGGTATCGATAAACTGCATGATGTACGTTCTTTCGATTTAGCCAATGTGTGGCTTCGGCAATATCCAGCACGAGAGTGGGTTTTTTGCAAGTTATTTCCCTTGAAAACCCTATAATTTATATTTTATATGAACAATGTCAAGATTCGTGGAAATCCAACGAGGTCGGTCCGGACGAGAAAACACAAAGGGTACCACCTTTGCTGAATCGGCCAAAAATGGGTGTCGCGCTTAAATGTCCATAACTTTTGCTACTGGGAACCGTTTGAATCCCATGACCCGTCAAAATGAACCTTAGAACGAGAAGAAATCCCTGTCTTGGTCTCTTTCCGGCAATACACCATGATTTGAGTGGGTATCGATAAACTGCAAGATGTACGTTCTTTCGGTTTGGCCAATGCGTGGCTTCAGCAATATCCTGCATGAGAGTGGGTTTTTTTCAAGTTATTTCCCTTGAAAACCTTATCATTTACATTGTGGATGGACAATGTAAAGATTCGTGAAAATCTGACGAGGTCGGTCCGGACGAGAATACACAACGGGTACCCTTTCCTGAATCGGCTATAACTGTGTGTCGCGCTTAAACGTCCATAACTTTTTCTACATGGATCCGTTTTTATCCCATCACCCGTTTAAACAAACCTTAAATGAGAAGAAAGCCATGGTTTGGTCTCTTTCGGGCAATACACCATGATTTGAGTGGGTATCGATAAACTGCATGATGTACGTTCTTTCGGTTTGGCCAATGCATGGCTTCGGCAATATCCTGCACGAGAGTGGGTTTTTTGCAAGTTATTTCCCTTGAAAACCCTATCATTTACATTGTATATGGACAATGTAAAGATTCGTGAAAATCCGACGAGGTCGGTCCGGACGAGAAAACACAACGGGTAGCCTTTCCTAAATCGGCCATAACTGTGTGTCGCGCTTAAACGTCCATAACTTTTGCTACATAGATCCGTTTTAAGCCCATCACCCGTCAAAACGAACCTTAAACGAGAAGAAATTCATGTCTCTTTCTGGCAATACACCATGATTTGAGTGGGTATCGATCAACTGCATGATGTACGTTCTTTCGGTTTGGCCAATGCGTGGCTTCGAAAATATCCTGCACGAGAGTGGGTTTTTTTGCAAGTTATTTCCCTTTAAAACCTTATCATTTACATTGAATATGGACAATGTAAAGATTCGTGGAAATCCGACGAGGTCAGTCCGGACGAGAAAACACAACGGGTACCCCTTTCCTGAATCGGCCATAACTGTGTCGCGCTTAAACGTCCATAAGTTTTGCTACGTGGATCCGTTTTAAGACCATCTGTTGGATCATTAATTTTATTTAAGATTAAAGTTAAATTAGAGGGTCTAAACTGTATTTATTTGATAGTTATAGTTAAAGGGTTTAAAGTGTAATAAGTCAATAGTTGTTAGCTATTGGGCCTTAAATCTATCAAGCCCATAAGCCCATTAGGTCTTTTAGCCTAGGTATTTAAAGTTATGTTTAGTTTAGGTTTAGGTTAGAACCTTTGATAATTATTGGTTAGAGATTATAGTCAAGTGAAGTTTTCTCTGTAATCAAAGGGTATCAAGAACACTCAAGGGTTTCATTGTTTATTCAAGGGATTGGTATGTTACTCTGATTTATATATCTCTTGATTATTATTGTGTTTCTTGATTACTTGATTGATTATTTACCAAGTAGATTAAACTGGGATAACAAGTGGTATCAGAGCCAAAAGAATCAATTTTTTTTTATTTTACTGTTCATCGAAAATCACTGTTCATCGAAAATCACTATTCATCGAAAGTTACTGTTTTTCTGATTTCGTGAATTTATGCGCTTTTATGGTTAAAGTTGATCTGATTAGATATGTCTGATGCTTCTGAATGTTATCTGATTGCTTAATTGCTTTCAAATTCATTAAGTGATTGAATTTTTGGGTTTGTGTTTTTCTGGGTTCGTATGGTAGTCGATCACTGTGGTCTCAAAATTGAATCTTAAAAGTCGATTTCAATCTTTAAGGTTGTTTGGGTTGTGTTCGATATATGTTTTAGGGTATAAAAATCTAATTTTTGCATTCAATTTTCGTGATTTGTGTGTTACTGGGTTGATTTTTCTGGGTTGTTCATCGTTCTGGGTAAACTAAGAACGTCCCGGTCGAACGTATAATATCGGTCAAATCAGGACACCGGTCAAATAGTCCGATCGCCCGGTATACTCACAGACCACCTCGGTCGATACCTTGTCCGGTCGAATCAATACCGATCGAATCAATACCGGTCGAAGTGTTTACCGATCTTACAACCTCCCGGTCGAAGACTTTTATCGGTTAAATATTTTTATCGGTCTTCACTATACCGGTCAACTATATTCCCGGTCGAACAAAGTACCGGTACAAGCAACTTACCGGTCGAACTCTCTATACCGGTCTTAGTCGTTTACCGGTCGAGCATAATACCGGTTGTTGCATCTTACCGGTCAAACAAGGTACCGGTCTAAACAAAACCCCGGTCGACTCAATACCGGTCGAAGCACATCCCCGGTCGATTTTTTGCAAACTGTAATAGGGCATCTAAATGTCAAAAAAAAATTCTCTAGGGGTGCTGCCCCCATACCCCCGCAAGGGCGTTGCCCCTTGACCCCACCCGCTAACCGGGTAGTGGGACCCCCGTGCTAAGTCTACGAAGGGGGACAAAGTTCTATTCGAGATCAACATTTTCTTTTTGTTCAGTATTATTTGAAGCTTTATACTGATTGAAAGGACTGGATTTAATTATTTTCGGGAATTTATTTTTCTGAAAATTTTTGAGTGTGGTTTTCATTTTGATTCTAACGATCTCATCCAGTTGGTTGTCTTGGTACAGATAAGTTTAATTACTAACCATACAGCCAGGATGTCGAATCAACTAAATATGTCTGAAGGTTACAGCCTTGATTTTGAAAAGATGACACATTCTGAAGTAAAAGCAAAGGCTAAACAACTTGCTGGACGGTTATCAACATCATCTCGCATGATTGATGAGTATGACAAAGAGGACAAAATGCTCAAAGCTGAGAACAAGGCTTTACAGATTCAGAACTCATCTCTTCTTATTCAGATCAATGCTTTAAAAGAAAATTCAAAAGATTCTGATTCTTTAATTGACTTTGCAGGAATAATTGAGTCTAAAGAAAAAGAGATCTTCGATCTTCAAGAAAAGTTGAAAAGATCTGAGTCAAGCTCTACATGGTCTAAGAAGGATGCAATGCAAAGAGAGCTTGAGGAGCTTAGAAGGAGTACAAGTGTTGCAAAGGATACTAGTACAGGACTAAGACAGACAAATTCTCAACTCTGTGCGGACAGAGATAAGTTTAAAGATAAAGTTCTCAGTCTTGAGGTTGAGATTAATAAGCTGAAGGAAAAGGCAACCCAAGACAGAGACAATGCAACATCTCAAGATGAATCGTTGAAGAGTGAAAAAGAGAGAAAAGAATTTGCCAAGAAATTCTCTGACTTCTCCAGAAAAGCCTTTGAAGAGAAGAAATCTTTAGAGCTTAGATGTGTTAAGCTTTCTCAACAAGTTTCAGATTTTGAGAAGGTTATAATTCTTGAAAGAGAAAAGGCTGAGAATGATAAGAAGAAAGTTGAGCTGAAGGATACAAATATAGACTATTCTGAAGACAAGAAAATATTTGAGACCGAAATAGCCAAGCTGACAGGAAAGCTATCTGAATTATCAACAAACATCATGAAGGAGAAGAATGCAAAATCTGAGTTGCATAAGAAGTTTGATCTGAATGAAAAGGAAAGAAACAGTTTGTCTTCAAAGATAAAGGAACTTGAAGAGATCGTATTCAAGGTGAAGCTGACTGAGCACAAGACGCCAGAGTCAATAGCTCAATCACCAAGAGATGATCTTGCTGATTCAGATAGTTCATTAAAAACAGCTTCAAGTTCACATTTTTCAAATGTTTTCTATAATCCTTTCTATGATTTAGATGACTGTCTTACTTCTAAATCTACTGATCAGATTCGTCCTTCTAACCTTTTCTATGACAAAAATGTTGATGGTTCAGGTAACTTCAAGAAGACTAAGTCTCAAAAGAAAAGCTTCTGGAGAAGGCATGATGAGAAAGAAAAAGGAAACTGGATCTGGAAAGTTAAAGGATCTCAAGAGGAAAAGAAGAAAGACAAATCATATGTGCATACATCAAATGCTAAAAGGAACAATGCTACAAAAGGTAAAACTTTTGGCAAACCTGATCTGGTTTACACAATCAATCAATTGATCAGGTTAGCACAAAAGAAAATTAGTTGTTCCTACTGTGGCTCAAATGATTTTGTAAGAAAAGATTATGTGAATAACTGGTATGGTTCTTACTTCATATCTCCCACTAGAACTGCAACTAATCCATTAGGACCCAAATACCAGTGGGTACCAAAAGCTAAATCTGTGTTGCGGCACCCAATGTTTAAGGGGGGAGAAAGAACAATGGCTTTTGAACAAAACAGTTCAAAACCCGGACTTAATTGTCAAAAAGAAGGCTTCTAAGTTAATCAGCTTAGAACCCGTACCTCAACGGAGTATGGCTTCTAATCACATCGGATTAGAACCCGCACTTCAGTGCCTTATTTTTCTGTTTTTTCTTTCTTTTTTAAAAAAAAAAAAAAAAAAAACTTGTCTGACCGTGATATTAACAGATTTTTGGATACTTAAATGCTTATCTGACCGTGTGTTCTTAAAGAATAATACTTGCATTTTATCTTGTCAATATACTTTGTCAAGTATTCATACACATAACGGTTCAGAACATTCTATTTGACTTTGTTATTACCATGTATCAAAAGTTAAATCTTTCTATGGTAATACTCACGTTATTTGTATTCACTGTTGATTGAATCAAACGTCATTTCATGTGCTTTCATTGAAAATATGTTTATATATTGTTCATATAAACAACATTCGTTTTTTATTCTCCAAAATCTTATTCTTCATGACAAAATGATATGAGCTTAATTGTCAAACTCTTTTAGTTTGAGGGGGAGAATTGCATCGTCAAACATAACTTTTTTGACATCTCCGAAAGTCTTATTTCTCATGTAACAAGTGGTATTTGTGCTTACATGTACAAAAAGCCTGTTGAACAACATGTTCTTTTAGGAAAATACATGGGATTCAGTGTGAGAACTTAACAGAATTCCATGGATTCACGTTAACCAGTGTTTCCTACCCAGGAAGTATTCCCTGAGTGATTGAGGGGAGAGGGGTCAAAAGAATTGAGTGTTGGTGTGTGAAGAGGTAAAATGTAAAAGAGAGATTGGTTAGAAGTGAGCATTAAAAGAAAGAGGGTGAGTGAATGTGGCCCAAGAATTACTAGCTATAATACATTTAGATTGACACAAACACTTTTATTAGATCAAACATATGAATTACAATTAATCACAGATCTAACAATTAGTCACAGATCTCACTTATGTGTATGTGTTCTTTGTGTGTGTGTTCTTACTCTCTCTCAACTACCACCAATATTACACCTTCACTTTCACACACTTACTCTCTTGCTAACACAAGTCTCTCTCTCAGAAACAACACAAGGACTTGCTTATATATAGGTCAACATGACCAAGCAAGGTCAAACCTTCTAAGCTCATCTTACAACACACACAAACAACTATTACAACAATTACAATAATGACTCTCATTTAATCTTGAATACAATTACTGTCTAACAATCTCCCCCTTTGGATTCAAGATTAAAAAAAAATTTGACAATAATCTTCAGGTCTTCTTATCTTCAGAATTAATCTTCAACTTCGAATCTTTTCGGCTTTGACATCTTGAAAACTTTCACAATTCTTCAAACTTGTCTCTTCCTTTGAATTAACTTTTACATAAACTCTGACTTTCTTTCAAACTCTGACTTTCTTTTTGATAAGCTTTCTTTAACCTTTGACTACAATCATCTGAATACTTTATCTCCTCTTCAATCTGATCTTGAACTTTAATATTCTCCCCCTTTTTAATGATTTGTAAGAATCAAAATCATTAAAACACTTCAAGGTCAGATCCGTCATTGAATAAACTTCTCACTGTCTGATAAGCACAATCTTCATGAACTTTCATCTCCTCTTTATGATAATAAACAATCTCTCCCATATAGGAAAATTATAAATTTCCAAAACATGATATGATAAAATATGTCAACTGATCTGAAAGAGCCGTTGAACCATGAATGTATTCATCTGAATCTTTTCAAATTCAAACGAATTAAGAGTTGTAACCATGAATCAACATATGAAACAGTTAGAAATGCCTGTCAGTAACACAAAGTTACTGTGTACAACGAATGTACAATATAAGGAGCTTGTTTGATGATGACTCCCCAGGACTTCCATTCAATCATTGAAAAACACAAGGTAATTCTATGAATGTTCTGACAGAAAAACATATTCTTTGTGTGCTCGTGCTTGTGTTTTGAATGAATTATCACAATGATTGTGTTTCATAAGGCTCAAAGTATGTAAATCACTGAGACAGCAATGATTATACATGGACTCAACGTGCATGAGAAAGGGTCGAAGGTGGGGCAACTTTCCTTCTTTTTCAATATCAGCATCTTCCAAGTGAAGATCCGATAGATTATGTGCTGCTTCCCCAGAAAATGTAAACATTCTCTTTTTGAGAAAAGAATGAGTAGCTAGTGGAGTTGTATGCAATAGATGGCATGGGTTATTTGCCTATTTCAATGATGGTCACGAAAGAAATGTGAACCAATCAGTAATGTGGCTACCCGGCTCAGAAAGATGTTTGGTGCAGAGTTCTGATATTCTTTTAACTCTGTTCTCACACCCTCTTTCTTTTAAACAGTTAAGCTCACATCTAACCAATCTCTCATTTCCATTTTACTTCATCTCAATCCCACACTCAATTCTTTTAGACCCCTCTCCCCTCAATCACTCAAAGGATTTCTTCCGGGGTAGGAAACACTGGTTATCGTGAATCCATGGAAGATCTAGTAAGCACTCACACTGAATCCCATGTTCCTAAAAGTACATGTTGTTCAATGATTTTCTTGACATGTAAAGTACAATAAATCATATGTCAGTGTTTGTATGCTCATTTAGAAATCAGAAATGAAATTTGAGCATTTTGAACATTTAAGATATCTCAAAACTTTATATGAATGAAAAGAATAGAAATGTTTTGAGAATCTGACAATGATTAAGATCAGATCAAATTATCATAAAGAAAAATATTTGGGAATTCAAAGACGTATGTTGTTTATATGAACAATATATAAACATATTATCAATGAAAGCACAGTAAAAAATGAAATGACGTTTGATTCAAACAACTGTGAATACCAAACGACGGGAGTATTACCATAGAAAGATATATCATTTGATACATGGTAATAACAAAGTCAATTTGAAAAATACTGAACCAGTGTGTGTATAAATACTTGACAAAGTATATAGAAAAGAAAATACACAAGCATTATTCTTTAAAGAACACACAGTCAGATAAACATATAAGACTCTCAAGTATCCAAAAATCATTTAAAATTCACACTTCTCAAATCATAAAAACATGTTAAGATCGTGAAGTGGTTTGAACATTTTAAAACCATTTTTCACAAGTGAAAGTTGTTCCTCTTTCACAAGTGTTAGAGTATAAGGATTAGAATGTTATACTTGTGGATTAGAATCCTTAACTCCCCCTGGAATGAATATAGCAATTAAAGTATCCGTAAATAGATATCCTCCCCCTTGATATCTGTAAAACATCAATCTTTTTAGAGATATTTTTAGAAAAGATATAGCAATATAATTTCCAAACTCTCTTTCAAACGAAAAACTTCCTGAAAAGATGTAATCTTGAAAGCATCCTTCAGAAGAAAACATTTGATTACGGGTTTTGAACTAAATTGTCCAAAATCCATTGTCACATAAAATATCCTGCAAGAAAAAGATTTTGGTAATCATTATAAAAATGATTCCGCTTTAGTCAAACAACATATGATGAAATATCCAAAATATATTCAAATAAAGTACAAGTTTAGAAAACTCCCCCTAGAATCATGAAGTAGCATTTAATATACCAAGTTTGCTAACTAAAAAGGTAAACCTCTTTTCATCCAACGGCTTGGTGAAAAGGTCAGCCAACTGGTAGTCTGTAGTCACAAAGTGCATCTCGATATCGCCCTTTTCAACATGATCCTTTATAAAATGATAACGCACGTCGATGTGTTTCGTCTTGGAATGCTGCACTGGATTAGCTGTAATCGCAATCGCACTCTTAGAATCACAGTAGATAGGAACTCGTTGGTAAGTATATCCGAAATCTTTTAACTGTGTTCGCATCCAGAGGACTTGTGAACAGCAACTTGCGACAGCTACGTATTCAGCCTCAGCAGTAGATGTAGAAACACAATTTTGTTTCTTAGAAGTCCAACTAACCAACTTATCACCTAAGAACTGACAAGAACCAGAGGTGCTCTTTCTATCCAGTTTGCAACCTGCATGATCAGCATCAGTATAGGCAGTTAAATCAAAAGACGAACCCTTAGGATACCAAAGGCCTAACTCAGTAGTTCCTTTAAGATACCTAAGAATCCGTTTTACCGCAACCAGGTGTGATTCCTTCGGATTAGCTTGATATCTCGCACAGAAACATGTAGCAAACATAATATCCGGTCTACTGGCAGTTAAATACAGCAGTGAACCAATCATGCTACGGTACACTTTTTGATCTACTGATTTTCCAGAAAGATCTGCATCTAAAAGTGTGCCCGTTGCCATCGGTGTTTTCATCACTGAACTGTCACTCATGTTAAATTTCTTTAAAATATCTCGAATATATTTTGACTGATTGATGAAAATGCCTTCGGGTAACTGTTTCACTTGAAGACCAAGGAAAAAATTCAGTTCGCCCATCATTGACATTTCAAAACGAGATTCCATGATTCTTGAAAAGTTTTTACAAAACTTTGAATTTGTAGAACCGAAAATTATATCATCTACATAAATCTGGATTAGAATCAAATCATCATCTTGCTTTTTCAAAAAGAGAGTAGTATCAATTGTACCTTTCTTTATTCCTGAAGCAAGTAAGAATTGAGTTAGAGTTTCATACCAAGCTCTTGGTGCCTGTTTGAGTCCATACAAGGCTTTGTCTAAGATATAGACATGATCAGGGTTCTTTGGATCAACGAATCCTTCTGGTTGAGCAACATATACTTCTTCATGCAATATCCCATTTAAAAATGCTGATTTTACGTCCATTTGGAAGACCGTAAAATTTTTATGCGCTGCATAGGATAAAAAGATACGTATGGCTTCCAGTCGTGCCACAGGAGCAAATGTTTCTTCATAATCAATTCCCTCATGTTGACAATAACCCTTTGCAACAAGGCGAGCTTTATTTTGAACTACAACTCCAGATTCATCTCTCTTATTTCTAAAAACCCACTTTGTTCCAATAACAGATTTTCCTTCTAGAAGTGGTATAAGTCGCCAAACTTTGTTCCTCTCAAATTACAGAAGTTCATCTTGCATCGCCAGTATCCAATCTGGATCGCGCAAGGCTTCTGAAGCTTTCTTCGGCTCGAGAGAACTTAAAAAACTTGAATACAGACAAAAATTAGCCGATGCTGCACGCGTTTGTACACCCGACTGTGCATCACCAATGATATTATGAAGTGGGTGATCTCTTGTCCATTTCATTGTACTTGGAATCGGATGAATTTCAGCTTGAGTATTATCTTCCTCATATTCATCATATACTGCAGGTAAGTCTTTATCAACCCCATATGTGCTCGGGACATCTTGTACAGCCTCTTCTGAAGTAAATATTTCCGGAGCAATAGAAGAATCACTCGGAATTTCTGTTGCAGAATTTGGATCTACATGCACAGAATCAACATTAGTATCTTCAGAATGTATATGTGGAGATGTACCTGATGTGGTTGAAATTGTGACATTTTCAGAAGGTCCTGAAATATCTTCTGTTATAATTGGAACCTCTGAAGTTGATGCGGATATGCTTGATTTTTCAAGATCTGCACAAATATCCATAAAAGCATCAAAAAATAATAAATCTAATTCAGCTGTAATTTTATTTGAATTAGAAGACTTATTCTGTTTGACTTCAGGTTCTATTCCGTCTTGAATAGAAACTTTCTGTTTAAGCTTGAGTTCTGAACTGTTTTGTTCAAAAGTCAACATTGATGATTCATCGAATGACACATTAATGCTCTCCATGATCGTCTTGGTTCGTCTGTTGTAAATGCGATAGGCTTTAGATGTCAACGAATAACCAATGAAATAGCCTTCGTCAGCCTTCTTGTCAAATTTACCAAGATTGTCTCGATCATTGAGAATATAACACCTGCAACCAAAAGTACGAAAAAATTTAATATTCGGTTTTCGATGATTAATAAGTTCATACGCTGTCTTTTTATGTCTTTTGATGACAATCGTGCGGTTTTGTGTAAAACACGCAGTGGCTACGACTTCAGCCCACAGAAACATTGGCAATTCGGAATAGGCTAACATTGTCCTTGCAGCTTCCACCAGTGTTCGATTCTTCCTTTCAACTACACCGTTTTGCTGAGGAGTGTAGGCAGCAGAAAAGTTGTGAGAGATCCCAACAGATATGAGATAACTCTGAAGCTTTTCATTCTTGAATTCCGTGCCATTGTCACTTCTCAAAGATATAATCGGTAGTTGTAGTCGAACCTGAATCTTCTTTAAAAACTCAATGACCAACTCTGCTACATCTGATTTGTTCCTTAAGAATTCCAGCCAAGTATATCTAGAGTACTCATCTATCATGACCAAAATATATTTCTTACCATTGATAGACTGAGTCCTCATCGGGCCGCAAAGATCCTTATGTATCAATTCAAGAGGTGTTGAAGAAGAGAATTCTGTCTTTGCTTTATGAGATGTTCGCTTCATCTTTCCTATTTCACAAGCGGGACAAAGAGAATTCTTCTCAAACCTTAGTTCTGGTAGACCTTTGACAATACCTTGTCTCGCCAACTGATTAATCGCATCAAAGTTTTGATGAGACAGATACCGATGCCATATCCAACTTTCAGCTCGTGAAGCTTTTGCAATCAGACAAACAGGTCTTGATGCAGAAAGTGTTGGAAAATTCACAAAATAAAGATTTGCATTCCGCTTGGCTTTAAAAACTGAACGACCATCTTTATCTTCAATATAACAGCATTTATCAGTAAACCGAACTTGAAATTGACTATCGCAAAATTGACTTATACTGAAAAGATTATGATCAAGTCCTTCTACGTATAGTACTCTTTTGATCGTCACGATGCCATTTGTTAACGATCCGTGTCCTCGAATGTATCCAGTAACCTCAGAATTAGCATAACTTACAGTACCGGCAGGTTCCTCAACATAATTATGAAGTAGATGCTTAAATCCTGTCATACGGCGCGAGCATCCTGAATCTATATACCATGTATGTGAGGCCTGCAAAAAGAACAACTCATTTTTGTTTAGGTACCCATATCCAGATGGGTCCTTCCTTGTTAGCTTTTCGCAATTCATCAACATCATCTACCTTAGGCTTAATTCGCCACTCATAGCGAGGCTTAGGTACCCATTTCCATACCATTTTAACATTAAGCTCATGAAATGTTTTCTTTTTCGAAAAATGATCAATCTTAGCATGAAAAATTTTAGCCTGATGAGTTAAGGATTTTGAAGCTGAATTGACATGAGATGTTTTTCTGGAAACTTTAGATTTAGGATGAATAGAAGAAATGATAAATGCATTATCATGACAGTGTTTGCAAATAAAATTCTTACGTGCAAATGTCAAAAGCTTCGATTTATCCAATGAAGTACAATCATTCATACAACTTTGACATTTGAAAACGTTTGAATTTTTACACATCAAACTACCACTATCACTGATTTTACATTTATTTATAGCAACTTTATTTTCTTTCACATTCTTCACCCTTTCTCCTTTACCATTCTGCCTTTTTACATCTGAAACAGGAAACAGAATCTTGTTAGTGTTCTTTGAAGAAGATGATTTTGCCTTTGAATTACAAGATGTTTCTCCTTTTTCAAAAATACTTGGAGGATATTCAGGAGTAGAAGTATAAACAACTGAAGATTTAGAACTAACAGTATCAAACTCTGGATTAGAATGAACATTCCAGTTTGTAGAGTCAAACATCTTTTTCTCCTTTAGATTTTGTTGAAACAAATCATTTTTTAAAATATTTAACTCTTTAGAGAGTTCTTTGTTTTCTTCAGAAGACTTGTCAAGTTTAAATTTGAGATCAACATTCTCATCTTCTAACTCTTCAATTGTCTTTTGAAGATCTATGATTTGTTTCTCAAAATTAGATGTTTGATTTACCTCAGAGTTTGATTCCATCTTCTCTATAATAGGAACTGGATCTGAAGCATTCATCATTTCTGTAAAAATCTCCTCAGTCATAATTTTTGAAAAATTAGAAGTAAGGTTTTGATTCATGATATTTTCACTTTCTGAACCATTTGAGGAATTTGACGTGAATAAATCAGATGATAACACTTGATTCTCAACATCAGTTTCTAAATCAGATTCATCAAACTGACACTGAGATTCAGTATTATTTTCTTCAACCTTGGTTGATTCTGTTGGTAAACAAGGAGAAAATAGAGAAGTAAATTCACTAAATTCTATCTTTCTTGTTTTGTAACTTTCATTTAAATCTTTATAAGCAAAACCAACAGATTTTAAACTTGAAATAGAATCAGCGCAAGATGAAATGTCATCATCATTCACAACTTTACCTTTTACAAAAGTATCATGAATATCAGGTTTTGTAGAATTAGAGCCCATTTTATCAAAATTATACAAATTTTCTGGTGCTCTTTTCAAACCAGTATTTGGTTCAAAACCTAAACCTTTTTTAACATTATAAAATATGACATCTTGGAGTTTGTTTGTTAAAAGATTTAATGTTTGCTCAGTCTGTCCTCTTTTCAGATTTAAATCCTCCAGTTGCTTGATTTTACAATATGCCTCGTTTCTTTCTTGAAAACATGCTTCAAATTTTAGTTGAAAATCACCTTTTTCAGCATTTAAGTTTACAAGATCTTTTTCAAGCTCAGATATCTTTGAATTTAAAACATCTTTGTCCTTTTTCAAACAATCTTTTTCAAATTCCTTTTCCTTAACCACATCTTTCAACATTGAATTTTCATCACGAAAATTCAACATTGTTTGTCTTTCATGACTAAGTTTGCCTTTTAAAGATTTAAATTCTTCTTTCATGAACTTAACTTGAGCCTTTAAGGATTGAATACGTACCTCGGAACCACAGTCAGAATGATCAGAAGATGATCCAATGTCCTCATCTACTTTGGCCGTCATACACACCTGAGTAAAGTGTGCAGATTCGTCATCAGAACTCTTGTACAACCAATTCTCTTCTTCCGCCATTAAGTTCTGACATTCTTCCACCTTCTTTGCTAACAGTGTTTTCCGAGCATAATATTCAGAATTCTTTGTACGCTTGAACTTGCAATCCTTGGAAAAATGACCTGGTTTTCCACAGTTATAGCATCTTCCATATTTCGGCTCAGTCTCTTCTTTCTTTCCTTCTCTCTTCTCTTCTCGCTTTTCATCTATTTTCTCTCCTCTTTTCTCATACTTCTTTTCAGATATCGGTTTGTACTTGTCTTTCTTGTAACTCTCATATTTCGGCTTGTACTTGTTCTTTCCAAAACTTTTAAACTGCTTTGTGAGAAGAGCCAGATTTTCAGCGAATCGTTGCATATCCTCATCTGAATATTCTTCACTTTCAGTAGAAGATTGATCAGTGCTTGAATCAGTAACTTCAGTTAGAAGAGCTTTGGATTTCCTTGACTTTGACTTGTAAGAAGAACTGGACTTGGAACTTGACCCTTTCTTACGTTCAGACATTAAGGCTAAAGAATCTTTGACCATTTTCTTTTCAGCACCAAGCTGCTTTACTTCATCCTCATGCTGAGATAAAGTTGTGAAAATATCATTGACGTCTTCTTGTGCCATGTCCTTGGTCATCTGAATGTTGATAGCATAGCTTTTCCATTCTGGGTTCAAGTTCTTGATGAACTTATAATTGATCTCTGATTCTGACTTGTTCATCCCATTTCTCCTTAGATCATTCAGTATCACATTGAAACGATTGTATGTTTCCAATAAAGTCTCTCCTTCTTTCGCATGGAAACCTTCATATGCATTTATACTCTGATTCAGCTTTGTCTGAATTGACTTCTTTGATCCTTGAAACTGTCTCTCCAATTCATCCCATAAATCTTTTGCAGATTCTCTACTATCTACGCGATTGTAGATGTCATTAGGAATTGCCATAGTAAGATAGATAAGTGCCTCTTCATCTATCTTGTGTCTTGCCTTTTCCACATCAGTAAAGAATTGATATGGTTTTGGCACGTATCGATCTGCAATTGCTGGAGATGTAGCTGTGGCTGCTTGTCCAGGTACAAATGATTGTGGATTTCCCGGACCATCTATGATAGATGTCATATAATCTCTATTCTTTAGATTTAGGAACTGAATCATTCTTTTCTTCCATTGTGAATAATCTCCAACAGATAAGACCGGAGGCTTTATATGAGATCCCATAGAGAGAAATTCATTTGCCATGATTGAAAGATGTATGTACCTTCAAGATGAAAAATATTAGCTAGTAAAGATCTTTAAATCCAATCAAATCAAGAAAATTACAGAAATCTTAAAAAAAAATCAGAGATTTTGATCACAGAAAGAACTTTTGTCCCCCTCCGCAGACTTAGCACGGGGGTCCCGCTAAGTGTGAAATGCAAACTACACTCGTCGTGTCAAGTAAGGAATGCAAACCAAAATGTGCGTTTGTAGTGAGACCCGCACAACTTAACTATGCGTTTGTCGAATGACCCGCACAACTTAACTATGCGTTTGTGCTTTTGAAACGCAAGACTCAGAATGAAAACTTATTGTGCGTGTGCGCCTTGAAACACAAGACTCAGAATGCGTTTGTGTCGTGAAACGCACATCTCAGATGAATGAAACGCACATCTGATGAATAAAACGCACATCTCAGATGAATGAAACGCATACTTCTAAAATCAACAAATTTGCATCAAAAACTTATCTAAACCTCGAATTTCAATCTGAAATTTTGACAATTCATTCACAAACACATTTCGAACACAATCATAACAAGCAATTTCGATTAAAAACACAAATCATCACATTTTAATTCAAGAACAGTACGTGAAACTCAAGAACTCAAAAAACACCAAATCTTCAAATTTATGATCAAATCACATGGATTTCAAGAATTAAAAGATACTAACTCGATCGATTTCACAAAACGAACATAACCTAATCGATTTCAACTCAGAATTTTCACTAAAACTCAAAATCGATTTGAACTTTTATGAACAGTGAAGTGAACAGTACGACTCAAAAACATTTTCTTAATTTTCAAACGGATTTGGCTCTGATACCAATTGTGGCCCAAGAATTACTAGCTATAACACATTTAGATTGACACAAACACTTTTATTAGATCAAACATATGAATTACAATTAATCACAGATCTAACAAATAGTCACAGATCTCACTTATGTGTAT
This sequence comes from Arctium minus, assembly GCA_954870635.1. NCBI lineage: Eukaryota > Viridiplantae > Streptophyta > Magnoliopsida > Asterales > Asteraceae > Arctium > Arctium minus. The sequence continues at coordinate 68,735,389 of OX941095.1, read as the reverse complement.
GTGTTCTTTGTGTGTGTGTTCTTACTCTCTCTCAACTACCACCAATATTACACCTTCACTTTCACACACTTACTCTCTTGCTAACACAAGTCTCTCTCTCAGAAACAACACAAGGACTTGCTTATATATAGGTCAACATGACCAAGCAAGGTCAAACCTTCTAAGCTCATCTTACAACACACACAAACAACTATTACAACAATTACAATAATGACTCTCATTTAATCTTGAATACAATTACTGTCTAACAGTGAACAGAGTAAAAGAATATCAGACTCTGCACCAAACCACTTTCTGAGCCGGGCAACCACATAATCTGATTGGTTCACATTCTTTGGTGACCATCATTGAAATAGGCAACTAGCCCATGCCATCTCTTGCATACAACCCCACCAGCTACTCATTCTTTTCTTAAAAAGAGAATGTTTCACATTTTCTGGGGATGCAACACATACGCTATTGGTTCTTCATTTGGAAGATACTAATATTGAAAAAGAAGGAAAGTTGCCCCACCTTCGAACCCTTTCTCATGCACATTGATTCTTTGTATAATTTGTTGTTGTCTCAACAAGTTTACATATTTTGAGCCTATAATGAAAAGCAATCATCTATGCTTAATTTCTTTCATACACATGCACGAGCACACAGAAATTTGTTTTCTGTCAGAATGTTCATAGATAACCATGTGTTATTCGATAATTGAATGGAAGACCTGGGGAGCCAACATCAAAACCAGCTCCTTCTATAGTAACTTTGTGTTACTCAGTAACTTTGTGTTACTGACAGGCATTCTAACTGAGTCATTTATTGATTCAGGGTTACAACTCTTAAACTGTTTGAATTTGCAAAGATTTAAACGGTTACAATTGACTATTTTTATCTGAAAAGATTGAAATAATCACTCTTTCCATCTGGGAAGACTGCTCTTATTTCCATACAGGGATCCTTACATGAAGACTGTGCTTACATGATCATACACAATGGGGGAGATTGTCTTGATAAGGGGGAGATTGTTTTGCAAAGTTTTGATGATGATGATTCTCATCACTCATCAAAAAGGGCGAGAAGATACAAAAAGGGATAATTATCAAAGAAGGATAATATAATCTGAAGACTGCTGAAGATATAATCTGAAGACAGCTGAAGATTTTCAAAGATTTGAAGTTTTGAAGTTTTGAAGCTATCAACGTCATATTTGAAGAAAAGAGAAGACCCGAAGACAATTGCAAATTTTTTTTAATCTTGAATCCAAAGGGGGAGATTGTTGGATCATTAATTGTATTCAAGATTAAAGTTAAATTAGAGAGTCTAAACTGTATTTATTTGATAGTTATAGTTAGAGGGTTTAAAGTGTAATAAGTCAATAGTTGTTAGCTATTGGGCCTTAAATCTATCAAGCCCATAAGCCCATTAGGTCTTTTAGCCTAGGTATTTAAAGTTATGTGTCAGGATCGAATTCTCAACAAGAATTATGAACACTCAGAAACAATATTAAAGAAGTTGTGGAAAAACACTTTAATATTCAATAAACAGAAAAACAGTATGAATCACAACTTGCAAACTTTACTTAATGATTCAAGTTACAAGCTTTTCACTCACAACCTTAATCTTGAAGAACAGGCTCTTTCAAGACGAATTCTACTTCTCTAGAATTAGGAACGATGCCTTGAGGTTGATTCTCTCTCTAGAACAAAAACTCAGAATTATTCAATTGTATCTTTCAATTCTATTCTATTCTATACATCATTGAATAATAAAAGATAATTACTAAACATAAAAAGATCTTCAAAATAATCTTCATAATTATCTTCAAGCTTTCCATGTTTATCTCCAGACGCGATCTCTTCAACATTATCTTCAAATTATCTCAGAAGCAACATTAATCACCTTGGAAGCATTAACTGAGTCTTGGCAGTATTAACTACTAAGCAGCACTAACCACTAGCAGTACTAACTAGCTAAGCAGTACTAACTTTGTTCAAGCAGCACTAACTTTGACTAGTAGTATTAATTCTACTAGAAGTAGTAATACCTAGAAGTATTAACTTTGAGATCCTCTGGCAGTACTAACTCTGAACTAGCAGCATTAATGACTTGGTCACATCTTCAGTTCCCAACAATCTCCCCCTAACTTGACTTTTAGAAAGAGAAGTCAAGTTCTTCAGATGCTTCCAAAACTTTCATTGGTTCAATCCAGTGTTAGGATCCAGTCCCATACTCTGATTGATAGTTCTCTGAATTAGATACTTTGCCATTTCTGAATTTGGTGCACAACCTAGCTTCTTATTTAACATGGCATGAAGCTTCAGACTTGTGTGATTGTAGACCCTATCCACCAAGTAATACTCCATGTGAAAAGTATCCATGGCCAATTCATAGACTCCACTCCTTTCATACAAAGTCCATCCTCTAACAGCTTTAAACACATATCTGATTATATGCTTTACTGCTTCTGGATTGAATAACATACACAAATACTCCATAACCAGCTTCACAATTGGTAACCCTGGAGCTTTCAACTGATCTGCATGTAATTTCATACCAACTTCAAACATCTCTTCTAAATCAGATCTTGAACATTCTCTGACAATTTTATTCCATGTTGAAAACACATAATACTTCTCATCCTTTCTTTTCAGCCTGATATACTCCTTACCGTCCACCTCCATAGTATCCCAGTGGATAACTTCAGGAGGTTTGAATCCAACAGGTTCAGCTGTGATAGGCTTTGGAATTTTATCCATTACCACTATGTACATATTTACATCTGAACTCTGTGGTACTTCCTGAGATTCAGCTCTCTTTTCTTCATTCTTAGGTGCCTCTTCTTCTTCAGCAACCTTTTTCTCTTCTTCTACTCTAGGCTTCTTGTCAATTTTCTTTCTTTTGGCCATCATCTTGGTTCTCTTCAGAATCCTTTGACTTTGCCCTATAGTAGCTTCCTTCTTCTTTTCTTCCTTTTTCCTTTCCTCTAATCTAGGACCTTTAGAAGCAATAGACTTAACTCTTTTTATTTTCTTGATCTTCTGAGCTAAAGTCTCTTCTTCCTTAATCTCTGCCTTTTCTTTTGTTGGAGTTCCCTCTTCACTTTCAGGGAAGGGTTGATTAATGTTCACATCGTGCCTCTCCTTGGCTTTCCTTTCAAACTCCACTCTGGCCTTTTCATTACTCTGCAGTTTTCCCATTTCTTTCTCATATAAGCCCTTGACTTGATCAAAAGTCATCTTTATAAACATTTCTTTCTTCACACCAATTGCACTCCTCAAGAAAGTTATCATCTTGTTTCTTTCCTGAGTTGCAAGGTAAGTTTGTGAAGGCCTTCTCTTCTTTGCACTTGATCTGGCCATCATAGCCTTATGCTTATTGCCCTTTGCTTTGCTTTCTCTGTTTCCAAACCTTTCTGAAATGCTTCATTTAATTCATTAGCTAGTGCTCTGGCTATCTCTCTGTCTTTCTCAACCTGCTCTTTCTCTGCTTGATTTATCTCTTCTTGCAGTTTCTTGGCTAATGCTTCATCTGACTCAACCATATTTTGCTTTTTGGTTGGTTGATCAGATTCTATCATCTTTTCTTTCCCTTTTCTCTTTGCATCTGCATCCATGTCTTTCTTTTCTGTTCTCTTTGCTCCCCCTTCATTTATGACCACTCCCTTTGCTTTGGGAGTGTCATTCTTTGCTTTTACAAGCATCTCTGCTACTTCAACCTCTTCAGGTGTTAACCCTGTTACTGCTGCTTGTGTAGTTTCAGCAGCACTAACAGTTTCTGCTGCTCCTTTTGGCTCAGCAGTAGTAACAGTTTCTACTGCTGGGGTTATTACTACTGCTGGTGTTGTTTCTGCTGCTTCAGCCTTATTTACTGCTGCTTTGCCAATTTCTGCTGCTTCAACAAATATTTCTGTTTCTATCACACCTTCAGCTTTTTCTTCAGCCCTCTCTTTAACAAACTCTCCCTTTGCTTCAACATTCTCCCCCTCAATCTGTTGATCCATCTTTTCTGAGCTTGAACTCTCCCCCTTTTTGGAAGCATTCTCCTCCTCCTTTTTGTTTGCCCCCTCTCTCCTCCTTAGAACAAACTGCTTTCTTCTTTTCTTAGCAATGAGTTTTCCCACCAATTGCTTGAGTTTTGAAATCTGCTCTTGTTGGGAGATGACCACTTGCTGCAATGCCTTGATTTCCTTTCCTTGATTAACCACATCAACATTGATGTTGGCTATTGTTTCCATCAATTCCAAGTAAGTATAGCTATCCTCACCTTCTTTAGGTGTTTTACCCACCCTTGAAGGATCATTGGAACCTTTTGCCATCAATTCATCAGTTTCAGTTCTGTCCTCACCCTTTTTGGATGTTTTGCCCATCCTTGAGGGATCCTTGGATCTTTTAGTAGTGGTCTTCTGCCTAGCAGAAGGACCAACTACCCCCTTGGTTTCTTGGCGCCAGGGTCCTTTGGTTGATTTCTCACCCAAAGTTGCCATGGGGAAGGTCTTAGAGATGTTACCACTGTCCTTCTCTGTGCTAGCAGAAGTAGTGGCAGCCTTCTCACCCATATGCTCATTCATCTCCTTAGAGAGCACCTCCTCAGGGTTGGGAGACACCCTAGTGGTTTCCCTTTGGATATTCTCTATTGGAGAATTCTCCAATAGAGGGCTTTGAGGCTCTTGGTTAATAGTAGGTACAACAAGGGAAGGAGCCTTGTGTACCTTTCTCTTGACATAAGTCTTGGATATCATAGGAGTGGGTTTAGCAACAAAGGACTGAGGAAAAATTTGAGAGAGGGAAGGTTGGGATTGGCTCTCAGTGGGTTGGTCTAATGAGGGCCTTGACCCTGAGGCCATACCTTCTTGTGGTTGGGACACCACCATCATTGTTGAGAACAATGGGGTGTCAACTCCTTCCGAGTCCCTAGCAGATCTTCTCATGTTTGAGAAGACCTTGCCTTTAGGGGGTTTAGGTACATATACCTCATCAAAGTGAGGTATATCCGTCAATTCATTGGTTATAACTGCCTGTACAAACCTGGGATACATGAAGAAACTCTTCTTGTTGTCTAGGTTTGAGACAAGATCATTGAAGATCATCAGAGAAAAGTTATATTTTCGAGCAGTAGATAAGCATACCAAAGCATAGGCAATGGTACTGCTAAATTGGCTCCAGCCAGTAGTTTTCTTGGAAATACAGTGCATCAGGGTATGAACAAAGAACCTCCATTGGGGTGAAAATTGAGCTTTGAAAAACTTGAAAATCCCCATTTGGCCTTCATACCCCATTCTGGTGAGGTTTGAAAACAAATCCTCATTTGGAATAGAAGATATACCTGAAGCATCGTCTAGACGTAGACATATGCGAATGGTCTCCTCAGTAACTGTCAAGGGTTTGTCACAAACCCTTGTTTTGATGCACGACACTCCATTTTCAGTGCTAGTATTGGCATTGGCCCAGAATTGCCTTTGATGCTCTATGTAGATGGTAGGAGACACAGTGAGAGCATGAGCGATGTGGCTTGACCTCAGAAAATCGACTATCTGGTAAAAACCTTCGGCTTGTTTTGGCTTTTGGAGCATGGCTATCTCGTTGTGATCATCAATAAACACCATTGAAGCCATCTGTACGCAAGGATTCTTGACTAGCGAGCACTGGATACTTGAGAGAAAAGAGTGAGAGAGAAGATGAACAATAGACAAAGAGTCGTTATGATCTTTTAGGCGGGGAAAGGGTATTTATAGCTTGTGGATTATAAGTAGTATTAACCCTAAAAATTTAGTGAAAGCAGTATTAACAGTGAGCAGTATTAACTGAGAGCAGTGTTAACTGAAAGCAGTATTAACTGAGAGCAGTATTAACTGAGAGTAGTATTAACTGAGAGCAGTATTAACTGAGAGCAGTATTAACTGAGAGCAGTATTAACTGAGAGCAGTATTAACTGAACACTGGCAGTAGTAAAATTGTACTGGCAGTATTAAAACTGCACTGGCAGTATTTACCATACTTACACTTTTAAGCTTGTGATGAACTGAGTACTGCTATACATTTCCTGAGAAAGAAGATTAGTAACACCAAGCATAAACTATATACAGGTATTGAACCACTTTTTAAGTAGGAGCTTATTCAGAGTTGATCATTCCCACACTTGTTACCAAGAAAGTGAATCTACCCACATCAAAGGCTTTGGTGAATAGATCAGCAAACTGGTTATCGGTATGAACTTTTACAACTTGAATAAGCTTCTTTTCATTGCAGTCTCTTATAAAGTGATACCTGATCTCAATGTGCTTTGTCTTTGAGTGCTTGACAGGATTATTAACAATGCTAATAGCACTGTTATTATCAATAAAGATTGGAGTGTGTAGAAAGGTTACCCCATAGTCCAGCATTTGATTCTGAATCCATAAGACTTGAGAACAGCAACTTGCAGCTGCTATGTACTCTGCTTCTGTTGTAGATGTGGACACTGTGGTTTGTTTCTTGCACTGCCATGATACTAGTCTTGCACCCAAAAACTGGCATCCTCCAGAAGTAGATTTTCTGTCCAAGTTTGCTCCACCTAGGTCACTGTCTGAGTATGCAAGTAGGTCAAATGATGAGTCATGAGGATACCAAAGTCCCAATCTAGGTTGCCCTTTGAGATATCTGAATATCCTCTTAACAGCTTGATAGTGTGATTGCTTTGGCCTAACTTGAAATCTTGCACACACACAGACTGGAAAAATTATATCTGGCCTAGAGGCTGTAAGATACATGAGAGAGCCAATCATGGATCTATAGTGATGAACATCCATATCCTCCCCCTCAAGATCTGTTGTTATCTGCTTGTGTGTCTCCATAGGTGTGCTGGCAGGCTTTGAGTCTAAGAAACCAAACTTGGTTAGAATGTCCTGCACATACTTGGACTGATAGATAAATATACCATCTGACTTCTGTTGGACTTGGAGTCCAAGGAAGAAAGTAAGTTCTCCCATGGAACTCATTTTGAACTTTTGATGCATTAGTTCCTCAAACTCCTTGCACATATTGTCTCTTGTGGATCCAAAGATGATATCATCCACATAGATTTGGACCAGCAAGATGTCCTTCTTTCTCTTGATGAACAGAGTCTTATCAATGACTCCTCTTTCAAAGCCATTTTCCAAGAGATAGGATGACAGAGTGTCATACCATGCTCTTGGTGCTTGATGCAGTCCATAAAGTGCTTTCTTCAGTTTGTATACTCTGTCTGGGTAGCTTGGGTTTTCAAACCCTGGTGGTTGACAGACATATACTTCTTCTTCAATTGAGCCATATAGAAATGCACTTTTTACATCCATTTGATAGACTTTGAACTTCATATAAGAAGCATAGGCCAGGAACAATCTAATTGCTTCTATCCTAGCCACTGGTGCAAATACTTCTTCATAATCTATTCCTTCTTCTTGTGTATACCCTTGTGCCACCAACCTTGCTTTGTTCTTTATTACTATCCCTCTCTCATATCTCTTATTCCTGAAGACCCACTTTGTGCCTATTGCTCTTTGACCTTTAGGAAGGTCTACCAGATCCCAAACATCTTGCAGCTTGAATTGTAGCAGCTCTTCTTGCATGGCTTCTATCCAACTGGAATCTTTCATAGCATCATAAGCCTTCTTAGGCTCAAGCTGGGATAGAAAGCAAGAAAGCACGGTATGCTGTTGGTCTTGCATATCTTGCAGCCTGCTTTGATTTCTAGTCATCATAGAAGAAGATATATCTCCTATTACCAGCTGAGGAGGATGATTCTTTTGTGTTCTTGTTTGATGACTAGGTTCTTCATTGAGTCCCACCTCTAGATTGGAGTCATTCAACTCAACTGAGGTGATTTCAGCAGCTACTTCTGGTTCTTTATTTTCTTGACTCTCCTCATCTCTTCTTTCTTCTTCACTCTGATTTGGTTCAGTAGATGGCTCCTTTTCACAGTCTTCAACAGGATCCACTGTAGGTATGGGAAAAATCACAGACTGAGGTATGATATTGTGTGATTGTGTAATTCCTGAATCTGAGCTTCCTAATCCTGCATTATTATCACTACTGAAACCCAAAGAGTTAGTTAGTGAATCAATGTCAAACAACCACTGAGGACCTGAACCAATTGGATTTGGTGTATTCTCATTGCATTTGACATTGTCACTTTCTTCAATTATTCTAGTAGAAGAATTAAAAACTCTGTAAGCCTTACTCTGAGATGAATACCCAACAAGAAAACCATCATCCGCTTTGCTATCAAACTTTCCTAAGTGAGTTTTGGTATCGAGAATAGTACAAGGACACCCAAAAGGTTTAAGGAAACCAAGAAATGGTTTTCTATTGTTTAAAAGCTCATATGGGGTCTTGTTCTTTGGCTTGACCACTAGAACTCTGTTTTGGACATAACAGGCAGTATTAACTGCTTCAGCCCAGAAAGTAATTGGCAGTTTTGAATCAGCCAACAGAGATCTAGCAACCTCTATTAGTGTCCTATTCCTCCTCTCAGCAACTCCTTTCTGTTGAGGAGTCCTAGGGGCACTATATTGTCTCTCAATGCCTTTTTCTTCACAAAAGGTATTTAGATCAAGATTTTTATATTCAGTTCCATTGTCTGATCTAATGACTTTTACTTTTTGATTTGTTTGGTTTTCAATTCTTAGGATAAAGGATTTGATTAGTCCACTTGTCTCATCCTTAGTCCTTAGAAAATATACCCAAGTAAATCTAGAGTAATCATCAACAATAACTAAGCAGTATGATTTCTTGCCTATACTCATAACATTTGTAGGACCAAACAGATCCATATGTAATAACTGGAGACAAGAAGAAATTGTATTTAACTCTTTGGACTTATGAGAAGTTTTGTGCTGTTTGCCTTTAAGACAAGCAACACAATGATCATCACATGAAAAGAATTTTGATGGTAAACCTCTTACAAGGTTGTTTTTAACAAGTTTGTTCATTGTCTTGAAGTTCATGTGACACATCCTTCTGTGCCAAAGAGAGGATTCATCCATAGAAGCTTTTGAAACAAGACAGTTCAGGGATGAATCACTTGAAACATTGTCCATATCGAGACAATAAACATTGTCCTTTCTTTGGATTTCTAAGTAGTATCATGCTTTCATCAACTACCTTGAATCCTGGAGCAAGGATCATACATTCTGTATTGGTAAATAATATACTATGTTGTTTGTCACAAACCTGTGATACACTTAACAGGTTGTACTTTAACTGATCAACATAGTAGACATCCTCAAATGTCATCTTACCTTTTGTAACATTACCTTTTCCACTTATTTTTCCACCTGCAAGATTGTCTCCAAATGCAACATGTCCTCCATTGATATGCTTGAAATCCTGAAGGCATGACATGTTGCCTGTCATGTGCCTAGAGCAACCACTATCAACATGCCAGATGCTCTTCCCCTTCAGCTGTTGGTTGCCCTGCACATAAGATAAATCAGTTAGTATTGACTAGGAACCCAAGCCAAAGTGGTCTTGGGTACCCCTTTCTCATCAAAATATTTACATTCCTTCTTGACAAGATTTTTAAACTTTGACTCCTCATTACTGGAGTACTTTGTCACAATAATGGGTTTGGATGCACATTTGCTAGAAGCAGTACTGGTTTTAGAAGTACTAACTGCATTAGCAGTACTAACCTTGTTAGAAGTAGTAACTGTGTCAGCAGCAGTAACTGTGTTAGTAGTAGTAACCTTTGAAGAAGTACTAACAGTGTTAGAAGCATTAATATTCTCAGCAGTACTAACACTGGTAGCAGCAGTATTGCTTCTGGCAGCACTATCCCTGTCAGCAGTACTATTTGATGTAGCAGTACTAACAGTTTTAGTGCTTCTAGGCACCCACATTTTAATACTCTCTTTTAAAACCTTTTTCTTCATGTGGCCTTTGGTTTCAACAGATTTCTTAGCCACATGTTTCTTTCCAGCCTTCCTATAACCAACAGGTTTTTGCACAAATCTTTGAAAGTTCATCTTTTGGTTAATAGGGTTAAAGAAACAGTGCTTAGCCAAATGATTCAACTTGCCACATATGAAACAAGGTTTTGGTCTGATTATTTTACTCAGATCAACTCCTTGTTTTTGAGCCCATTGATTATTCCAGTTTCTTTGATTACCTCTCTTTGTACCAGAATTTAGGCTCTCAGTTTTATTGCAAGCACACTGTTTACAAGGGCCAGGATTCACAACAGTGGTCTGTTTGTAATGGACCTTGTTGGCCTTTCCTTTGGTCTTCTCTATCTCTTTAGACTTGACCCAGATCCTTCCACCACCCTCATTGGTAACAATGTTGTTTTCTAAGGGTATCTCTTTACTCACAGCATTGTTCCTATTCTCACTGGCTTCTTTCTTAGTCATATCCTCAACAACCACCTCATCCAAAGGATCTATCTTAAAGGCTTCCTCAGACAAGTCCTTTTTCTCCTTGGTCTCTAACAAGTCTGATGTAGGAGGGATGTAGTTGTTGTTGTAAGGAAGGGGTGTGTTGTTGTATCCAACACCAGGCTTCATCTTATCATGAATCTGAGCCTTTAGAAGAGAATCCATTGCTTTTGAAGCATATGAAAACTTTTCTACATCAAGATTAACCTTAGCTAGTTCTTCTTTCAACTTATCATTCTCTTCTTTGGACTTAGACAGTTTGGTCTCTAACTCATTCTTTTCCCACTTCCAGTAGTTTGTGTCATAAGAGTGTTAAAGTTCATTGGCTTAGAAGCCTTTGATTTGTTCTTCAAACCTCTCAACTATCAACACATAATCTCTTCTGTCCTTTTCTAATCTTTTGAGGTCATCACACATGTTTTGGTTGTGATCCCTGTACCTATTGACAGTGTCTATGCAAGATTGAGTACAAAGTTTAGAAATTACCTCAGAGGGGAGATCAGACACCTCTGCCATAAGATCTTGATTCTGAATGGCTTCCTCAGCTTGGTCACTCCAGTCAAACCCCATTCCTTGTTGAGAAACAAGGGCTTGAGCAGAGTTCTTGTTTTGATTGTAGCCTCCATTCTGAGCTTGTTGGTGGTTGTTATTTGGCACACCACTTCTGCACTCTCTAGCAAAGTGTCCCTTCATGTGGCACTTATAGCATTCCACCTTTGTCTTGTCAAAACCAGCTCCATCTTCTCTTCTTTGAGAGAAGTTGTTCCTCCCAGTTCTTTTAATAAACTTCTTCACCCTCATAGATAACATGGCCATCTGCCATTTAATGTCCATCTCCTCCAGATCATCAGGGTGAAGTTGTTCCAGATCATCATTAATCAAGGAGTTGTTGCTGTGACTGGACAAAAAGGCTTCAAAGACAGTTTCAGTGCCTTTTTCTGAATTCACTCCACTAGCAGCACTAACTGCTTCAGGGTTGGCAGTAGTATCAGTGGATGCTGATAGAAGTGCAGCATTATGAATATACCCAGTGGTCTTCTTCTTAGCTTCTACCTCAGATTCAAAAACTCTTATATCATTATACAGATCATCTAGTTCCTTCTCTTCCAGATTGTCACTCTGTCTATATGAGACAGTGTACATAGTCCATTCATTCCCAAGAGATATGAGGAACTTCCTGTTGATATCATCTTGCTCCATCTTCACTCCAACAGTAGCCAGTTCACCAATAAGCTTGTTGAACCTGTCAAAAGTTTGAGTCATAGACTCATTCTTTGAACAAGTGAAGTTCTCATACTGCTGCTTCAGAACATCCCTTTGATTTCTTTTGGTGCTCTTAGTTCCAGCAAATCTTTTCTCTAGAGCATTCCAGAGAATCTGAGCATCAGTGCAGTTGCAGAATTGATGCTGATATTCATTGGGGATGGCCAAGAGCAGAGTGCTCAAGGCCTTCATCTCTGTCTGCCTGATCTTCCTCTCACCATCTGTCTTTGGTGGAGGTCTTTTCCCATCTGGTCCAATCTGACCTTCAGTAGAGGGGCCATTCTCAATGACATCCCACATTGAGTAGTCAGTGAGGAGAATGTATTGCCTGATTCTGATCTTCCACATGTCAAACTCATTGGGTTTGAGCATTGGAACCTTAGATACAAGAGTACTGTTTGATTCTGCAAAGTTTTCGATGATGAATGAATGAATGTTTCTGAGAGAACAGGCTCTGATACCACTTGTCAGGATCGAATTCTCAACAAGAATTATGAACACTCAGAAACAATATTAAAGAAGTTGCGGAAAAACACTTCAATATTCAATAAACAGAAAAACAGTATGAATCACAACTTGCAAACTTTACTTAATGATTCAAGTTACAAGCTTTTCACTCACAACCTCAATCTTGAAGAACAGACTCTTTCAATACGAATTCTACTTCTCTAGAATTAGGAACGATGCCTTGAGGTTGATTCTCTCTCTAGAACAAAAACTCATAATTATTCAATTGTATCTTTCAATTCTATTCTATTCTATACATCATTGAATAATAAAAGATAATTACTAAACATAAAAAGATCTTCAAAATAATCTTCATAATTATCTTCAAGCTTTCCATGTTTATCTCCAGACGCGATCTCTTCAACATTATCTTCAAATTATCTCAGAAGCAGCATTAATCACCTTGGAAGCATTAACTGAGTCTTGGCAGTATTAACTACTAAGCAACACTAACCACTAGCAGTACTAACTAGCTAAGCAGTACTAACTTTGTTCAAGCAACACTAACTTTGACTAGCAGTATTAATTCTACTAGAACTAGTAATACCTAGCAGTATTAACTTTGAGATCCTCTGGCAGTACTAACTCTGAACTAGCAGCATTAATGACTTGGTCACATCTTCAGTTCCCAACATTATGTTTAGTTTAGGTTTAGGTTAGAACCTTTGATAATTATTGGTTAGAGATTATAGTCAAGTGAAGTTTTCTCTGTAATCAAAGGGTATCAAGAACACTCAAGGGTTTCATTGTTTATTCAAGGGATTGGTATGTTACTCTGATTTATATATCTCTTGATTATTATTGTGTTTCTTGATTACTTGATTGATTATTTACCAACTAGATTAAACTGGGATAACACCATCACCCGTCAAAACGAACCTTAGAAGGAGAAGAAAGCCATGGTTTGGTCTCTTTCTAGCAATACACAATGATTTGAGTGGGTATCGATAAACTACATGATGTACGTTCTTTCGGTTTGGCCAATGCGTGGCTTCGGCAATATCTTGCACGAGAGTGGGTTTTTTTTGGAAGTTATTTCCCTTGAAAACCTTATCATTTACATTGTAGATGAACAATGCCAAGATTCGTGTGTTAAGTCTGATTTTGTAGTAATCAATGTACTTATTATTTGTGGCCTTAACTGTTGTTTAGCTTGTCTTTTGTATTTGCTTTGGCCAAGGGTATTTAAGGCCCTTTTGTCTTGTCTTGTAAAATAACTTGAGCTGCATATTGAATCACATGAAGGTTTTGCGTCTCATTCATTCTATGTACTTTCTCTCTCTATAGTTTTAGATAAATCTTGGTTTATCAATTGGTATCAGAGAATTATCTAATTTTGAGAGATTTGAGAGAAACAATTTCCAATCTGAATTTGTTTTTAATTCTGAGAATTTGATCGATTTTCTTGATCAAGAAAATCTCATTCCCTGAATTTTTCACAAATTTGTACTGAAATTTGATCGGTTTTTTCTTGAGATTTGATTCGTTGGATTCGCATTCAGTGTTAGATCATTTTTGTTTCACATCAAATTGCAAGAAATTCAGTGTTTGAAGATCAATTTGAGGATATTCGTGGTTTTGGACTGTTCGATAAAAGTTATTGTTCGATTCTCCATTTCACGATTCTGCGAAAATTTGTTCGAATTGGTTGTTCTTTGTGGTTAGAAATCAGATTTCGATCAAATCTGAGTGTGCATAATTCATCAAATTCGATTTTGTGATTGAATTAGAAGTATTTCTTGTTTTTGCGCCAGATCTACATTTTGCGCCAATATCATCAGTTTGAGGTTTTCTTCAGCATCAAAGTTATCTAGTTCTGCGCCAGATCATTGTTCTTTTTTGCCAAATTCAAGTGATAATCGTGTTTAGCGCAAAGTCTCTTTTGCGTTTTCTGAGTTTCTCGCCAGCTTCACTTAGCGCAAAGTATCTTTTGCGCTACTGCCTTTAGCGCATTTCTGGGTTTCTTTAGCGCAAAGTATCTTTTGCGCAAAGTTTCAAACTTTCATAATTGGACTTTCTGACTTTCTGAAAATGTCTATTCAGGCTCAGATTTATTAGAACGACATTATGATGTCATTGGGAACTGATACTCGTCCACCCGTGTTGGTTCACGAAAATGAATTTCCACAATGGCAATATCGGTTCATCAACTTCATCGAACGCCAAGCTAACGGTGAAAACATGATGAAATCTCTTACGCAAGGACCGTTTGAAAAACCATTGAAAGAGATTCCGGCTACTCCCACTACACCGGCTACCAGAATTTTAAAGCCAACAGAAGAATACACAGCCGAAGAGACTTTAAGGTATCAAGCCAATCGTGAAGCAAAGTCTAACTTTTTTTTTGGTAAAGGAGTATCCCAGACCACTTTGGGTCCGGACTAATCTCCTGGAAAACAGGCCTATGGCCCGCGGGTATTCATCCCGTGGCCACAATGCTGCGAGTGGGGCTCGAACCCGGGCAACCGCTATGAAGTCCCCAGGCTCTTACCACCACACCACAACCTTAACTTGATTCTCGCATTGCCAAATCCCATCTACAATCGGATAGATTGTTACAAAAACAATCCGATGTTGATGTGGACCCAATTAGAGAAAATAATGCTTGGATCAGCAGTAGCCACACAGCTTAGGCAAACGCGCTTTATGAACAATTTTAAAGAATTTAAAGCCAAAGAAAGTGAATCTCTTAAAAGTGTGTTTGATCGATTTTGGGCAGTCATGAATGATTTTCACAAGATAAAGGTGACTAAGACGGAGTTAGAGGCAAATCTAAAGTTTTTAAATGCTTTACAACCTGAGTGGAGCAAATCTTGCCACCGGCTTAGAAACGATGTTCGAATCTCATTAATGCAGATTCAAGAATTATATGAGATACTCATGACTGATGAAAATATTGTCAAAGAAAAGAAAGCGAAGCTGGATAAGAAAAATAAACCAAAATCTGTGGACCCAATTGCTCTTTTAGCGAGTCAACTAGCGGAACAAGCATTGTCTGAAAATGCTTTTGATGGGAATACAGACGATGATGGTGAGGCATTAGAAAAAGCAATGATTTTACTCTCTCAACACTACAACAACAAATTTCAGCATCGATCTGGTTCCAACAACCTTAGATTCACTTCTGGGTCTAGGAAACTAGAAACCGATGGTACTTTTAAATCATTTGTTCCCAAGTATGAACCTTCAAAATCGAGTGAACCAAAGAAGGACGAAAAGAAGGTATTAAACGACAAAACACAAAATCCATTACTACAATGTTGAGATTCGTGGAAATACGACGAGGTCGGTCCGGACGAGAAAACACAAAGGGTACCCCCTTGCCGAATCGGCCAAAAATGGGTGTCACGCTTAAACGTCCATTACTTTTGCTATGGGGATCCGTTTTAAGCCCATGACCCGTCAAAACAAACCTTAGAACGAGAAGCACGCCATGGCTTGGTATCTTTCTGGTAATACACCATGATTTGATTGGGTATCGATAAACTGCATGATGTACCTTCTTTCGGTTTGGCAAATACGTGCTTCAGCAATATCCTGCACGAAAGTGGGATTTTTGCAAGTTATTTCCCATGAAAACCTTATAATTTACATTGTACATGGACAATGTAAAGATTCGTGGAAATTCGACGAGGTCGGTTCGGACGATAAAACACAAAGGGTACCCCCTTTGCTGAATCGGCCAAAAATGGGTGTCGCGCTTAAACGTCCATAACTTTTGCTACGTGGATCCGTTTTAAGCCCATGACCCATCAAAACGAACCATAGAACAAGAAAAAAGACATGGTTTGGTCTTTTTCTGGAAATACACCATGATTTGAGTGGGTATCGATAAACTGCATGATGTACGTTCTTTCGGTTTGGCCAATGTGTGGCTACGACAATATCCTGCACGAGAGTGGTTTTTTTGCAAGTTGTTTCCCTTGAATACCTTATCATTTACATTGTAGATAAACAATGTAAAGATTCGTCAAAATCCGACGAGGTCGGTCCGGACGAGAAAACACAAAGGGTACCCCCTTTGCAGTATCGGCCAAAAATGGGTGTCACGCTTAAACATATATAACTTTTGCTACGATGATCCGTTTTAAGCCTATGACCCGTCAAAACGAACCTTAGAATGAGAAGAACTCCATATCTTGGTTTTTTTTGGGCAAGACACCATGATTTAAGTGGGTATCGATAAACTGTATGATGTACGTTCTTTCGGTTTGGCCAATGCGTGGCTCCGGCAATATCCTGCACGAGAGTGGGTTTTTTTGCAAGTTATTTCCCATGAAAACCTTATCATTTACATTAGAGATGGACAATGTAAAGATTCATGGAAATCCGACAAGGTCGGTCCGGACGAGAAAACACAAAGAGTACCCCCCTTGCCGAATCGGCCAAAAATGGGTGTCATGCGTAAACGTCCATAACTTTTGCTACGGGGATCCGTTTTAAGCCTATGACCCGTCAAAACAAACCTTAGAACGAGAAGCACTCCATATCTTGGTTTCTTTCTGGAAAGAGACCATGATTTAAGTGGGTATCGATAAACTGCATGATGTACGTTCTTTCGGTTTGGCCAATGCGTGGCTTCGGCAATATCCTGCACGAAAGTGGGTTTTTTGCAAGTTATTTCCCCTGAAAACCTTATAACTTACATTGTATATGGACAATGTAAAGATTCTTGGAAATCCGACGAAGTCGGTCCGGATCGGTCCGGACGAGAAAACACAAAGGTACCCCCTTTGCTGAATCTGCCAAAAATCGGTGTCGCGCTTAAACGTCCAAAAATTTTGCTACGGGGATCCGTTTTAAGCCCATGAACCGTCAAAAATAATCTTAGAACGACAAGTACATCATGGCTTAGTCGCTTTCTAGAAATACACCATGATTTGAGCAGGTATCGATAAACTGCATGATGTACGTTCTTTCGGTTTGCCCAATGCGTGGCTTTGGCAATATCTTGCATGAGAGTGGGTTTTTTGCAAGTTATTTCCCTTGAAAACCTTATCATTTACATTGTAGATGAACAATGTCAAGATTCGTGGAAATCCGCCGAGGTCGGTCCGACAAAGGGGTGACACCCATTTTTGGCCGATTCGGCAAAGGTGGTACTCTTTGTGTTTTCTCGTCCGGAACGACCTCGTCGGATTTCCACGAATCTTTACATTGTCCATATACAATATAAATTATAGGGTTTTTCAAGGGAAATAACTTGCAAAACACCCACTCTCGTGTAGGATATTGCCGAAACCACGCAATGGCCAAACCGAAAATTCGTACATCATACAGTCTATCGATACCCACTCAAATCATGGTGTATTGCTAGAAAGAGACCAATCCAAGACGTGCTTCTCATTCTAAGGTTCGTTTTGATAGGTTATGGGCTTAAGACGGATCCCCGTAGCAAAAGTTATGGACGTTTAAGCGCGACACCCAATTTTGGCCGATTCGGCAAAGGGGGTACCATTTGTGTTTTCTCGTCCGGACCGACCTCGTCGGATTTTCACGAATCTTTACATTGTCCATCTACAATATAAATTATAAGGTTTTCAAGAGAAATAACTTACAAAAAACCCACTCTCGTGTAGGATAATGCCGAAGCCACGCAATGGTCAAACCGAAAGAACGTACATCATACAGTTTATCGATACCCACTCCAATCATGGTGTATTGCCAGAAAGCGACCATGCCATGACGTGCTTCCCGTTCTAAGGTTCGTTTTGACAGGTTATAGTCTTAAAACGAATCCCCGTAGCAAACTTATGGACGTTTAAGTGCGACACCCATTTTTGGTCGATTTAGCAAAGGGGGTACCCTATGTGTTTTCTCGTCCGGACCGACCTCGTTGGATTTCCACAAATCTTTACAGTGTCTATCTACAATATAAATGATAAGGTTTTCAAGGGAAATAACTTGCAAAAAACCCACTCTCGTGCAGGATATTGCCGAAACCACACAATGGCCAAACCGAAAGTACATACATCATGCAGTTTATCGATACCAAATCAAATCATGGTGTATTGTGTTGGATCAAATAATTGTATTCAAGATTAAAGTTAAATTAGAGGGTCTAAACTGTATTTACTTGATAGTTAAAGTTTGGGGTTTTAATTGTAATATGTTAATAGTTATTTGTAAATGGGCCTAAAGCCTGTTAGAAAGCCCAGAAGCCCATATGGCCTGGGTATTTAAAGTTATGTTTAGGTTTAGGTTTAGGTTAACCTTTGATAATTATTCTAATCTACAAACCTATTATTCTCTGTATTCAAGGGTATCAAGAACACTCAAGGGTTTCATTGTTTATTCAAGGGATTGGTATGTTACTCTGATTTATATATCTCTATTGATTATTATTGTGTTGCTTGATTACTTGATTGATTATTTACCAACAAGATTAAATTGGGATAACAAGTGGTATCAGAGCCTAAAGAATCAATTTTTTTTTGAGATTACTATTCATCGATTACAATTCACGCGAGTTACTGTTCATCGTCTTTTCACTGTGCGATAATCGATTTCTCAAATTGATGTGTTCATTGGCTTAAAGTTGATCTGCTAAGATGAGTTTTATGGATTAGGATGCTATCTGGTAGTTTAATTGCACCTAATATCATTAATTGATTGAATTTTTGAATTTTTGGGTTATCTGGGTTCGTCTAGTTCATTATCGGTCGACTCTGTGTTCTTAAAATTGAAGTTGGAAAGTTGAAATTAATCTTTAACTTTGATTGTGGTGCGATCTATATGTGTTTTGGGATACAAAAGACTGATTTATTGCACTGAATTTGAGTTCTTGACTGTTTCTGAGTTGATTTTTCTGGGTTGAGTATCGATGTTCTGGGCTGTTTTGCAAGAACATATCGGTTGAACAATATATCGGTCGACCACAGATTACCGGTCGATACTCACTATCGGTCAAAGCCTTTATCGGTCAAGGCACATTACCAGTCGAGGTCACCTTATCGGTCCTCACCATTACCGGTCTAAGCAAGTTTACCGGTCAAAGCATCCTACCGGTCGAACTCTCTACCGGTCTTTACAAGTTCCCGGTCGAACTCTCTACCGGTCTTTACAAGTTCCCAGTCGAACTCTCTACCGGTCTTTACAAGTTCCCGGTCGAACTCTCTACCGGTCTTTACAAGTCTCCGGTCGACTCAATACCGGTCGAAGCAAATCCCCGGTCGATTTTTGCAAACTGTAATAGCGGGACCCCCGTGCTAAGTCTGCGAAGGGGGACAAAGTTCTGTTCGAGATCAAAAAAAAAATCCTGTATTGTTTGAGCTTTATACTGTTTGAGAGGACTGCATTTAATTATTTTTGGAAATTTATTTTTCTAAAAATTTTTGAGTGTGGTTTTTATTTTGATTCTAACGATCTCATCTAGTTGGTTGTCTTGGTACAGAAAAGTCTGTTTACTAACCGTACAGCTAAGATGTCGAATCAGCTTCTCTCAATGGGTTCTCAAGTCAAACCTCCTGTCCTTATTGCTAATGAGTATCAGCAATGGAAGATCAGAATGATCCAGTTTCTGAATCACAAGAATAGAGACTTCATGAAAGCAATCATTGAAGGTCCACAAACTCCAATGATCACAGTAAAGGGTCAACCTGCTACAGATTCCTCTCCAGAAATCCCTGACAGAAAGATTCCTAAACCTTATCAGTTCTTCAATGAAAAGCAGAAAGAACAGTATAAGACAGAAGAAGAGGCTCTAATCTATCTGACAATGGCAATTCCAAACGACATCTACAATCGTGTCGACAGTCAGAGCACTGCTAAAGGCATCTGGGATGAACTAGCAAGGCAGTTTGAAGGAAGTGAAGCCTCCATACAAGCTAAGCAGAATCTATGCATAAATGCATACGAGGGATTTCATGCAAAAGAAGGAGAGTTGCTATTAGATACCTACAACAGATATAACATCATCCTCAATGACTTGCGGAGGAACAATATCTCTAAATCTGCTTCTGAGATAAATTACAAGTTCATCAAGAATCTGAATCCAGAATGGAAGAACTTTGCTATCAACCTCCAGATGTCCAAGAATATGGCTCGAGAAAATGTCACTGATATCTTCTCTACTCCTGCTCAACATGAGGATGAGGTGAGATCTATTAATAACGAGTCTAATAATCTGAAGGATTCTGTGGCTCTCATAGCCGACAAAGGTTCTGTATCCTCTGCAAGGACAAAGAAAAAGGTGTCTAAAGCTCTAGTTACCGAAGTTACTGACTCTGACTCTGCTACAAGTGATGAAGAACTAGAGATTGATTCTGATCCAGATATTCAGAAGTTCTCTGAGGACTTAGCTCTAATCACACGACGATTCAAGAAGAGCTTTGGCAAGAAAATATTATACTCAAAGCCAAAGTATGATGGATACAAGAAAGAGAAGTCTGAAATGCGATACAAGCCGAGGCATGGAAGGAGAGAGGAAGGACGAGAAGACAGGAAGGAAGATAGGAGAGAAGAAAAGAGAGAGGAGAAGCGAGAACAACGAAAGGATGAACCAGGAAGATGCTACAACTATGGCAAATTTGGGCACTTCTCAAGAGACTGCAAGTTCAAGAAGGTAAAGAACTCAGAGTACTACGCAAGAAAGTCACTTATTGCCAAGAAAGCTGAAGAAGGAAAAGTGCTGATGGCTGAAGAAGAAAATTGGCTGTTCCAAAGTTCCGATGACGAGGAGCAAGCTCACTTCACCCAAGTATCTTATATGGCAAAGCTGGATGGTGACGATGAAGACTCTGAGACACAATCCGAAGATGCAAACTCTGAGGTAAGTGACAATTCTGAACTTATTGAATCTTTAATGGCCCAAATACATGGTATGAAAGATGAATTTGCATTACTGAAAGGCAAACTTAGCTCTGCACATCAATCTGTCTTAAGCTTTCGTGACGAAAATGCTATATTAAAAGTTGTTGTGGAAGAAAAAGAAAAGAAAAAGGATGATATAAAAGCTAAAAAAGCGTCTTTAAAAGAAAAAATATCTGGTTTAGAAACGGATCTTGTGAATCTTAATGCTGAAAAGGGTGAGTTTCAAATCAAATTTGAGGTTTGTTATAAAGAAAGAAATGAAGCTTACACCAAAATCAAGCAACTGGAGGATATTAATATGAAACGAGGTCAGACTGAGCAAACATTAAATCTGTTGACCAATAAACTACAAGACGAAAGGTTTTATAAACTAAAACCAGGTTTAGGTGTGCCAACTAACGAAATTTTGAAAAATGCACCGGAGCACCTATACAACTTTGATAAATTTGGCTCCGCAATCAGACCCATTCCTGATATTCGTGCGACGTTTGTTGAAGCGAGTTCTCCTAAACCTTCTAAAGAGACCAAAGGTCGAGAAGAAATGGGAAAGAACAAGTCTGGTGATACTGATTCTCAAAATCTTTTTAAATCAGTTAGTTTTACATATGGTGATTTGAATAAAAGCTATGAGACTCGAAAGATCGAATTTACTGAGTTTGAATCACTATTTACCACACCTTCCAAAGAATCAGTAAGCACCAACAGTGTTCTACCTGATACTGCATGCAAATATGATGAGTATGAATCGGATGTTGATCCATCTGCTATACCATCAGTCTCAAGTCCCATTGCTTCTAAACCTTTACTTGTTGAAGAGGTTGAAGAAGAAAATGCTATCACGAATGGTTCTTGCTCTCAAATTGAAAAAATGGAGTTTATTGAGTCCATAACTGAAGAGATATTCTCTGAAATGATGAATGCTTCAAACTCTGGTCCTGTTTCTAATTTAAAGGGGTCAAATTCTGTGAATGATCATACATCTGAATTGATGAAGCAAATTGATATGTTGCAACAGTCTCTTGACGAGGTTGAAGATGAAAACTTTGATCTCAAACATAAACTTGAAAAGTCTTTAAAAGTAAATCAAGAGCTTTGCATAGAGATCAATGATTTGAAAGTTACTATGTTTAAAAATGCTTCAAGTGATAAACAGATGTTCAATGATCCAAGCTGGAAGGTAAGAACCAATCCAGAATTTGATGCTCCTGCAAAACCTACAGTTGTTTACTCTGATTGTCCTGAATATCCACCGAGTATTTTTGAGAAGGGTGAGACTTCATCCAGCACTAGAAAAGAACCACCTTCTAAGTTAGAGACTAACAAGGTTCCTATTTCTGTTTCAGATATAAAATGAAATGGAGTTGGGAGGAGTAATAAGAATAAAGACAATAGTTTGAATAAGAATGATAGGCTATCTAGTGAACCTTTTATTCCAAATAGTTGTACTTCTGACAGTGTTATTTTGAAAAGTAATTCTTTTGATAAACATGGATGTAAGGTTTGTTCTGATAAATCTAAGTTTATGAATTTTTCTCGAAAGAATCTATATTGCAAACACTGTTGGGATAACTCATTCACATACTACTCCCCTCCAAAGTCCAAACAGAATAAGAGAGAAAAGCTAAACTGAGTTTTAAGTCTAATTCTAATTCTAATTCTTCTGCACAACCCAAAGTGTATCGAGCTAAGGTTGCCAATCCTACTTCTAAAAAGCACTTTCAGAAAATAAATGTTAAGATGGTTTGGAAATGGGTTCCAAAACCGCGTTATGAATGGAGAGTGAAAGTCAAACCAGATGATATTTCTGAGTTGCTTGATGCTAACCGCAAAGGACCCATCCTGATATGGGTACCTAAGCAAAACTAATTGTCTCTTTTGCAGGCCTGTCGATTGTGGGTAATAGATTCCGGATGTTCACGCCACATGACAGGATTCAAGCACCTCTTGCATAACTATGTGGAGGAGCCTGCCGGAGCAGTTAGATTTGCCAATTCTGAAGTCGAAGGCCACGTCAGAGGATATGGAATGCTCGACAATGGTGTTGTGAAGATTCAAAAAGTACTATATGTTGAAGGACTTCATCACAACCTGTTTAGTACCAGTCACTTCTGTGTCATGAAATATCAAGTCCGCTTCACAACCACTCATTGCTATCTATAGGATCCCGATGGTTACGAAGTCTTCAAAGCTGAGCGCCATGGAAATCTATACTATGTAGATTTTCCTACACTGTCTGCCACACGTCCAGTATGTCTACTAGCCAAAGCTTCTAAAGCACAATCGTGGATGTGGCATCGACGCTTGTCTCATCAGAATTTCCGATCTATAGCGAAGATACAAAGACAAGGTCTGGTCAAAGGTCTACCAGAAATGAGGTTTGAGAAAGACTCACTATGTTCTGTATGTGAGATGGACAAAATGAAGCAAAGCTCCTTCCAGTCCAAAGCTGAATCATCGACCTCATCTACACTGGAACTTCTTCATATGGACCTTTGTGGCCCAATGCGCACAACATCTATCAAAGGGAAGAAATATGTGTTGGTAGTGATAGATGACTACTCAAGGTATACATGGCTCGAGTTTCTTCGCAACAAGTCAGATGCGCCAGAATTGATCATCGCTTTTATCAAGCGCATCCAAGTACGTCTTCAATTGACAGTTTGAACCATTCACAGCGATAATGGCACGGAGTTCAAGAATGACACCCTGAAGAGTTATCTTACTTCTGTGGGGATTTCACACAACTTCTCCGCAGCCTACACTCCACAGCAGAACGACATTGTTGAACGGAAGAATCACACGCTTGTTGAAGTAACTCGTACTATGCTTGCATATTCAGCTCTACCCATGTACCTTTGGGCTGAGGCAGTCGCTACAGCATGTTTCACTCAGAACCGTACCATTGTGGTCAAGCGATTTAATAAAACAGCATATGAGTTAATCAACAATCGTACACCTAACATCAAATTTCTTCGTGTTTTCGGTTGCAGGTGTTACATTCTTAAAGAGCGTCAAGGATTATCAAAATTTGATAAGAAAGCGGATGAAGGATATCTCGTTGGATTCTCTCTGACATCCAAAGCTTATCGAATTTACATTATTCGAACTAAGACGGTTGTTGAGAGCATGAATGTCTCCTTTGACGAGAATTCTACAAGGACTTCTGGACACAACAGTTCAGAACTCGTACTTAATGACAAAGCTTTTATTCAATCCCGAATAGAACCAGCTACCAAAGGATCAACTTCTACACACTCTAACTCTACTTCATCTGAGTTAGATTTATTGTTTATTGATGCCTTTGATGATATATGTGCAGATTTTGAAAAAGGCATATCAACATCAATAACAAGTGGTACAGGCTCGGAGGTCCCTACTATATCTGAAGACATATCTGGACCGTCCGAAGAAGAAGTCACTGAAACTTCATCTCCATCAGGTACAACTCAACCATTACTTTCTGACTCTACTAATGTTGAATCTGTCTCTACAGATAGTTCTTCTGGAAACGAAGTCCCGAGTACTTCAACTGCTAGTCCAGAACCCTCAGTATCAGAAACACCAGTACACGATGTCCCGAGTACATCTATGGAGCAACCTGCCGTGCATGATGAAAACGATGCGTCCAATACGCAACAACAAGTTGAATCCTTACCAAGCACACATCGTTGGACTAAGGATCATCCCCTGAACAATGTGATAGGTGACGTACAATCTGGTGTCACGACAAGGTCAGCAACATCCAACTTCTGCATGTTTTCAAGCTTCCACAGTTCCTTAGAGCCAAAGAAAGCGTCTGAAGCTCTACGTGATCCCTTCTGGATTTCTGCTATGCAAGATGAGCTTCTCCAATTCGAAAGGAACAAGGTATGGCGCTTGATCCCACTACCTAAAGGTAAATCCGTTATAGGAACAAAGTGGGTTTTCAGAAATAAGAAAGACGAAGCTGGAGTAGTCGTGAGAAACAAAGCTCGATTGTTCGCAAAAGGGTATTGTCAACAAGAGGGCATTGACTATGATGAAACATTCGCCCCGGTTGCAAGGATCGAAGCCATCAGAATCTTTCTAGCCTATGCAGCGCACAAAAACATTACAGTCTATCAAATGGATGTAAAGTCGGCTTTCCTGAACGGCGTTCTGCATGAGGAGGTCTACGTGGCTCAACCTGAAGGTTTCGTTGATCCTCATCACCCTGATCATGTCTATGTTTTAGACAAAGCGCTTTATGGTCTTAAACAAGCACCGCGAGCCTGGTATGAAACTCTCACTAAATTCCTCTTAGCTTCTAGCTTCAAGAAAGGTACAGTAGATACTACCTTATTTCTTAAAAGGCAAGGTGAGGACTTGATTCTCATTCAGATTTATGTTGATGACATAATTTTTGGGTCGACAAATCAGAAATTTTGTAAGAACTTTTCAAAAATAATGGAAACAAAGTTTGAGATGTCGATGATGGGTGAATTGAATTTCTTTCTTGGTCTACAAGTAAAGCAATTACCCGACGACATATTTATTAATCAAGCTAAATATATAAAAGATATTTTGAAAAAGTTCAATATGTCAGATAGTTCAGTCATGAAAACACCAATGGCTACTAGTACACTCTTAGACGCAGATCCCGCCGGGAAACCTGTTGATCAAAAGGTGTATCGTAGCATGATTGGATCTTTACTTTATCTGATTGCAAGTCGCCCTGATATAATGTTTGCCACATGCTTTTGTGCGAGATATCAGTCTAATCCTACAGAGTCGCACTTAACTGCTGTTAAGCGAATCCTTAGATATCTCAAAGGTTCTCCTAATCTAGGCCTATGGTATCCAAAGGATTCTCGTTTTGAACTAACTGCCTTTACAGATGCTGATCATGCAGGATGTAAGCTAGACCGTAAAAGCACCTCTGGATCATGTCAATTCATAGGTGACAAACGTGGGAGTTGGACTTCAAAGAAACAAAACTGTGTTTCAACATCCACAGCCGAGGCTGAGTATGTAGCTGCTGCTAGCTGCTGTTCTCAAGTCCTCTGGATGACGACACAGTTAAGGGACTTTGGATACAACTACAAGCGTGTTCCTATTTATTGTGATTCCAAGAGTGCCATATCTATAACTGCTAACCCGGTACAGCATTCGAAGACAAAGCATATCGATGTACGCTATCACTTCATTAAGGATCATGTAGAAAAAGGTAATATTGAAATGCACTTTGTTCAAACTGACTTCCAGTTAGCTGATCTTTTCACCAAGCCATTGGATGAAAAGCGATTTCAATTTCTCATAAGCAAACTTGGTATGTTGAACATGTCTTAGACCTTACTTATGATTCTAGGGGGAGTATTCTACGTTTTTATCTTGTGTGTTATTTTTCACCTGTTGCTAACGAGAGAGGAATCATTTTCATAAATGATTACCCTTATTTTTTTTATGCAGGTTTGGTCAAGTGACAATGGCTTCTAATCACACCAGATTAGGACCCGCACCTCAGTGCTTTACTTTATTTTTTTTGTTAAAAAAAATTATATTTACATTAAGTTAAGGGGGAGAATATCTGTGATATTAACAAATTTTTGGATACTTAAATGCTTATTTGACCGTGTGTTCTTAAAGATAAATACTTGCGTTTTATCTTGTCAATATACTTTGTCAAGTATTCATACACATAACAGTTCAGAACATTCTATTTGACTTTGTTATTACCATATATCAAAAGTTAAATCTTTCTATGGTAATACTCACGTTCTTTGTATTCACTGTTGATTGAATCAAACGTCATTTCATGTGCTTTCATTGAAAATTTGTTTATATATTGTTCATATAAACAACATTCGTTTTTGATTCTCCAAAATATTATTCTTCATGATAAAATGATATGAGCTTAATTGTCAAACTCTTTTAGTTTGAGGGGGAGAGTTGCATCGTCAAACACAACTGTTTTGACTTCTCCAAATTTTTTATTCTTCATGTAACAAGTGGTATTTGTGTTTACATGTACAAAAAGCTTGTTGAACATCATGTTCTTTTAGGAAAATACATGGGATTCAGTGTGAGAACTTAAAAGAACTTCCATGGATTAACGATAACCAGTGTTTGCTACCCAGGAAGTATTCCCTGAGTGATTGAGGGGAGAGGGGTAAAAAGAATTGAGTGATGGTGTGTGAAGAGGTAAAATGGAAAAGAGAGATTGGTTAGAAGTGAGCATTAAAAGAAAGAGGGTGAGAGATCAGAGTAAAAGAATACTAGACTCTGCACCAAATCACTTTCTGAGCCGGGCAACCACATAATTTGATTGGTTCACATTCATTGGTGACCATCATTGAAATAGGCAACTAGCCCATGCCATCTCTTGCATACAACCCCACCAGCTACTCATTCTTTTCTCAAAAAGAGAATGTTTCACATTTTCTGGGGACGCAACACATACGCTATTGGTTCTTCATTTAGAAGATACTAATATTGAAAAAGAAGGAAACTTGCCCCACCTTCAAACCCTTTCTCATGCACATTGAGTCTTTGTATAATTTGTTGTTGTCTCAACAAGTTTACATACTTTGAGCCTATATTGAAAAGCAATCATCTATGCTTAAATTCTTTCATACACATGCACGAGCACACAGAAATTTGTTTTATGTCAGAACGTTCATAGATAACCATATGTTATTCGATGATTGAATGGAAGTCCTGGGGAGCCAACATCAAACCAGTTCCTTACATAGTAACTTTGTGTTACTCAGTGACTTTGTGTCATTGACAGGCATTCTAACTGAGTCATTTGTTGATTCAGGGTTACACCTATTAAACTGTTTGAATTTGAAAAGATTCGAATGGTTACTACTTTCTATTTTAATCTGAAAAGATTGAAATAATCACTTTCTCCATTCGGAGAGACTGCTCTTATTTCCATACAGGTCTCGTTACATGAAGATTGTGCTTATGTGATCATACACAATGGGGGAGATTGTCTTGAAAAGGGGGAGATTGTTTTGTTACGTTTTGATGATGATGATTTTCACCACTCATCAAAAAGGGGGAGAAGATACAAAAAGGGAGAATACAATATGAAGATCTGAAGATTTCAAAGATTTTAAAGTTTTTAAAGATATCAAGTTTTGAAGCGATCAACGACATATCTGAAGAAAAAAGCATATACAAGTGAAGACCTGAAGACAATTTCAAGCAAATTTTATTTTTAATCTTGAATCCAAAAGGGGAGATTGTTGGATCAAATAATTGTATTCAAGATTAAAGTTAATTTAGAGGGTCTAAACTGTATTTACTTGATAGTTAAAGTTTGGGGTTTTAATTGTAATATGTTAATAGTTATTTGTAAATGGGCCTAAAGCCTATTAGAAAGCCCATAAGCCCATATGGCCTGGGTATTTAAAGTTATGTTTAGTTTAGGTTTAGGTTAACCTTTGATAATTATGCTAATCTGCAAACCTATTATTCTCTGTATTCAAGGGTATCAAGAACACTCAAGGGTTTCATTGTTTATTCAAGGGATTGGTATGTTACTCTGATTTATATATCTCTTGATTATTATTGTGTTGCTTGATTACTTGATTGATTATTTACCAACTAGATTAAATTGGGATAACATATTGCCAGAAAGACACCAAGCCATGATGTGCTTATCCTTCTAAGGTTAGTTTTGACGGGTCATGGGCTTAAAACGGATTCTCGTAGCAAAAGTTATGGACGTTTAAGCGCGACACCCAATTTTGGCCGATTCGGCAAATGGGGTACCTATTGTGTTTTCTCGTCCGGACCGACCTCATCGGATTTCCACGAATCTTTAAATTGTCCATCTACAATATATATTATAAGGTTTTCAAGAGAAATAACTTACAAAAAACCCTCTCTCGTGCAGGATATTGCCGAAACCACGCAATGGCCAAACCGAAAAAACGTACATCTTGCAGTTTATCAATACCCACACCAATCATGGTGTATTGACAGAAAGAAACCAAGCCATGACGTGATTCTAGTTCTAAGGTTCGTTTTGACGGGTCATTGCTTAAAACGGATCCCCATAGCAAAACTTGTGGATGTTTAAGCACGACACCCATTTTTGGCCGATTCGGCAAGGGGGTACCCTTTGTGTTTTCTCGTCTGGACCGACCTCGTCAGATTTCCACTAATATTTACATAGTTCATCTACAATGTAAATGATAAGGTTTTCAAGGGAAATAACATGCAAAAAACTCATTCTCGTGCAGGATATTGCCGTAGCCACACAATGGGCAAACCGAAAGAACGTACATCATGCAGTTTATTGATACCCACCCAAATCATGGTGTATTGCTAGAAAGAGACCAATCCAAGACATGATTCTCATTCTAAGGTTCGTTTTGACGGCTCATAGGCTTAAAACGGATCCCCGTAGCAAAAGTTATGAACATTTAAGCGCGACACCCAATTTTGGCCGATTCGGCAAAGGGGGTACCCTTTGTGTTTTCTC
Source organism: Arctium minus (assembly GCA_954870635.1). Lineage (NCBI taxonomy): Eukaryota > Viridiplantae > Streptophyta > Magnoliopsida > Asterales > Asteraceae > Arctium > Arctium minus. Next base: position 68,705,978 of record OX941095.1, on the reverse strand, counting down.
GTCTGGACCGACCTCGTTGGATTTCCACGAATCTTTACATTGTCCATCTACAATATAAATTATAAGGTTTTCAAGGAAAATAACTTACAAAGAACCTACTCTCGTGCAGGATAAGGCCGAAGCCACGAAATGGCCAAACCGAAAGAACGTACATCATGCAGTTTATCGATGCCCACTCCAATCATGGTGTATTGCCTGAAAGCGACCATTCCATAATGTGCTTCCCGTTCTAATGTTCTCTTTGATGGGTCATAGGTTTAAAACGAATCCCCGTAGCAAACTTATAGACGTTTAAGTGCGACACCCATTTTTGGTCGATTTAGCAAAGGGGGTACCCTTTGTGTTTTCTCGTCCGGACCGACCTCATTGGATTTGTACGAATCTTTATATTGTACATCTACAATAAATGATAAGGTTTTCAAGTGAAATAACTTGCAAAAAACCCACTCTCGGTCAGGATATTGTTGAAACCACGCAATGTCCAAACCGAAAAAATGTACATCATGCAGTTTATTGATATCCACACAAATCATGGTGTATGGACACAAAGAGACCAAGCCATGATGTGATTCTCGTTCTAAGGTTCGTTTTGACGGGTAATGGGCTTAAAACGGATCCCCGTAGCAAAAGTTGTGGACGTTTAAGCACGACACCCATTTTTGGAAGATTCGGCAAGGGGGTACCCTTTGTGTTTTCTCGTCCGAACCGACCTCATCGGATTTCCACGAATCTTTACTTTTTCCATCTACAATATAAATTATAGGGTTTTCAAGGAAAATAACTTGCAAAAAACCCACTCTCGTGCAGGATATTGCCGAAACCATGCAATGGCAAACCGAAAGAACGTACATCATGCAGTTTATCGATACCCACTCAAATCATGGTGTATTGCTAGAAAGATACCAAGCCAAGATGTGCTTCTCATTCTAAGGTTCGTTTTGATGGGTCATGGGCTTAAAACGGATCCCCGTATCAAAAGTCGGACCGACCTCGTCGGATTTCCACTAATCTTTACATAGTTCATCTAAAATGTAAATGATAAGGTTCTCAAGGGAAATAACTTGCAAAAAACCCACTCTCGTGTAGAATATTGCTGAAGCCACACATTAGGCAAACCGAAAGAACGTACATCATGCAGTTTATCGATACCCACTCAAATCATGGTGTTTTTCCAGAAAGACGCCAAGCCATGGCGTTCTTCTCGTTCTAAGGTTCGTTTTGACGGGTCATGGGCTTAAAACGGATCCCCGTAGCAAAAGTTATTGACGTTTAAGCGCGACACCCATTTTTGGCCGATTCGGCAAAGGGGGTACCCTTTGTGTTTTCTCGTCCGGACCGACCTCGTCGGATTTCAACGAATCTTAACATTGTTCATCTACAATATAAATTATAAGGTTTTCAAGGGAAATAACTTACAAAAAACCCACTCTCGTGCAGGATAATGCCGAAGCCACGCAATGGCCAAACCTAAAGAACGTACATCATGCAGTTTATCGATACCCACTCCAATCATGGTGTATTGCCAGAAAGCGACCAAGCCATGACGTACTTTCCGTTCTAAGGTTCGTTTTGACGGGTCATAGGCTTAAAACGGATCCCATAGCAAAATTTATGGACGTTTAAGCGCGACACCTATTTTTTGCCGATTCGACAAGGGGGTACCCTTTGTGTTTTCTAGTCCGGACCGACCTCGTCGGATTTCCACGAATCTTTAAATTTTCCATCTATAGTATAAATGATAAGGTTTTCAAGGGAAATAACTTGCAAAAAACCCACTCTCGTGCAAGATATTGCCGAAACCACGCAATAGCCAAACCGAAAGTACGTAAATCATGCAGTTTATCGATACCCACTTAAGTGATGGTTGTAACACCCTATATAACAGAGTGAATTTAAAATGCGGAAACTGGACAAATAAACATTAACACCTGGTATAAACCTCCTAAAAAAAGGGGAATGTACTAAGCCTTTACAAAAAAAATCTGAATACGGATATGGAATTCAACAACAAACTAATCTAAACATAACTATCTAGATTACATCGGTTGTTAATCCAAAAATCACCAAAAGAATGGGACATAAACAATTTTCCAACATCAAATACTAGTCATCTCAAAAGCCCCCGAGACCAAGCTCGTCACTCAAGCCCTTGGCAAGCCACCGCTAATGGGAACCTGTTATACATATCATTTGAGAAAAAGTGTTAGGCTTAAAGCCTAGTGAGAACATACCGTTTATAATTTCAAGAGATATAACCAATTGTATCAAAAGGAAATCTTTTCAATAAGTTTCGGTTTACAATAGAAATCTTTTCCACATAAGGACTGATCGGTCCGAAAATTCATCTTGCGATGACGGGGGAAACCCTATTTTCCAAGGATTGCGGCGGAACACAAAAGTAGGCCACAATCCGAGTTGTGAGCTAAATACATGGAATCCATGGCTACGAACAACGAAGGTCCGTACTAATATGTGAGGGAGGGACCTCGAGGAAACCAGACATACTCGTTCACTAGGACTACATTATGACCCACAGCTAGTAACCGGTCTCACATAACCGTACCAAATGGCCCCCGTGGATCAAATGCATCCATAGCTACAGAAAGGGGAATAGACATCCCAATAATAAAAGCCGACTCAAAACCTAGGGATCCACTAGTAATGGTACAGACTTGTCACAATAACATATGTGACCCACCATAGATAGTCATATGGTATAAAAACATTTTATAACAAAATGCTTTCCTTCAAGTTTAACTGCTGGTAAAAATGAAAAAATCATAAAATGAGTTTATATACATTCTTTCAAATAATCCACATAAATGTGCAAGTAAAACCTCCTTTTACTTCAAATAAGATGGAACCCATCATTTTAGTCGAAAATGATCGGGAACCCTAAAATCTCCCAAAACTCAAGTTATATCAAAATGTAGTGAAAGTAGATCCAAAACCATGGCGATATATAGGAGTTCAAAATGTAACTTTTGACATGTATAAAGTTTATAAAAAGGTAGTAGGAACTCACTAAATAGGTTTTAGACAAAAACCCGAAAAGCCAGATATCGACCACCGAGAGAAGACGAAACTTTCTATATCGAACCCTTGCTAGATGCACTAAATACTAGCAACATACGAGGTACAAACGAGATCTAGAGAGAGAGAGAGAGAGAGAGAGAGAGAGACTTGAGAGAAAAGATTTTGAGATTTGATTTACACCAAATGAGATATTTTGGGGCTGACCACCCCTAAGTCGGCCAGGGTCTTTCGCGGGTTATGCCGTGACCTCAAGTCACGACATAACTCACCCACTTGCAGAAACCAAAACCTAAACAGAGTGTTTCGCAGGTTGTGCCGCGACCTTAAGTTGTGGTGCAACTCGCGTAGTTCACTGTGGTTTGTCCAAAACCACCAAAATCCAAACTCAAACTTTAAACCAAACGCGGTGTTAACGACAACGCTTAAACACAAGAATACCAAGATTACATAACGAAAATCCGGGGTGTTACAATCCTCCCCAACTTGGGAATGATTTCGTCCCCGAAATCCCATTTACTCGAAAAGATGAGGATATCTTCGCTTCATATCCTCTTCAGCTTCCCACGTCGCGTTGGCTCCCCTATGATGCTTCCACTGCACCTTGACCATAGTGACCTCTTTGTGACGCAACTTCTTAGACTTTCTCTCTAAGATAGCATCAGGTTCTTCTATGCAACGGTTACCCTCATCCACTCTTAACTCAGAGAGAGGAATGACGCTTTATTCCTCCGCCAAACACTTCCGAAGGTAACAAATATGGAACGTGTTGTGGATTCTGCTCAACTCTGGTGGCAGTTCCAATTGGTAGGCTTGCAAACCCACCTGCTTAAGCACTTTGAAAGGTCCAAGGAAACGGGGACTCAATTCCCACGTTTTTCGAACCTGATAATGCCCTTCCATGGCGACACCTTAAGCAACACACGGTCGCCCACTTGAAACTCCATCGGCTGCCTCTTCTTCTCGGCATAACTCTTCTGCCGATCCTGAGTCGCTTTCAATCTTTAATGAATGCTTTTGACCTTATCGGCTGTCTCTTGCACGATCTCAGGTCTGGCAAATTGCTTCTCTCCCGCTTCAAGCCAACACACAGGAGTTCGGCACTTCCGCCCGTACAACGCCTCAAATGGTGCCATCCCAATACTCAAGTGGTAGCTATTGTTGTAAGCAAACTCCACCAAAGGTAGGTGAGAGTCCTAACTACCCCCGAAATCGATGACACAAGACCTAAACATGTCTTCCAGCGTTTGGATCGTTCTCTCGCTTTGCCCGTCGGTTTGTGGATGGTAAGCCGTACTCAACTTTACTCGCGTACCAAGCTCTTTCTGAAACCCATCCCAAAAGTTCGGATTGAACCGACTGTCGCAATCCGATACGATCGATAAGGGTATTCCATGCCTCGAGACCACTTCATCGATGTAAAGCTTTGCTAACTTGTCCATCGGTAAAGTCTCGCGCATAGCTAGGAAGTGAGCGCTCTTTGTCAATCTATCGACTATTACCCAGATGGTATCGTGACCTCGAAAAGTTTTAGGCAACTTCGTCACGAAGTCCATGTAATATGTTCGCACTTCCACTCAGGAATCTTCAAGGACTGTAAACTCCCATACGGACGTTGATGTTTGGCCTTAACTTGTGAGCACCTCACACAACATTCCACATAACGCACCACATCAAGCTTCATTACTGGCCACCAATAATGCAATTTAAAGTCCCTGTACATCTTTGTACTTCCCAGATGAATGGAATATTTGGACTTGTGAGCATCCTTGAGCAATAGATCACGGTTACCCCCAACTTTGGGCACCCACACACGACCACTAAACAGTTTTACCCCACGGCTATCTTCCGTTAAGAGCAAACGCTACTTCGTCATGACTTCCTCCTTGAGATTTTCTTCCAATAAAGCTTCAACCTGCGATGTCTTGATCTTTTCAACGAGACTAGACACTAACTCGATTCTCGAATGGGTAGCTTGAATACTTCCGCTATAGTCCTTCTGACTTAATGCATCGGCTACAACGTTAGCCTTATCGGGATGGCAAAGCAATTCACAATCATAATCCTTGAGCAACTCGAGCCACCGCCTTTGCCTCATGTTCAACTCCTTTTGATCAAAGATGTACTTCAAACTCTTATGATCTGTGTAGAGCGTACATTTTGTTCCATAAAGGTAATGTCGCCAAAGCTTCAAGGCGAACACCACCGCAGCTAACTCCAAATCGTGGGTAGGATAGTTCTTCTTGTTAGAGCATAAATATGTTGGATACAAGATCAAGAAGACTGAAGGTCAAAGTGTAAGAAGTCAAAGCTGAGAAAGTCAACACTCATCAAAGTCAAAGTCTATTTGTAATAAAATTCAAAGTATTTGTATTTGTATTTGTATTTGTATTTTAGTTTCTTTGTATTTTAGTTGTAGGTATAAATACCTTGTATTTATGTTTTTAGTTGTAACAAGTTGGTGAACAAGTTGAGAAGTTCATATCTGAGAGAGAGAGAAATCTGTAGAGAGAGAGAGAGTGTTCTAGAGAGAGAAACTTATAATCGTTGAATTTGAGTTTGAAATCAAACAGGTAATTGATTGATAAATCTTGTTTTGATTAATTGTTTGTTATTAGGAACTAGAATCTGGGCACACAATTAGTATCAGAGCAGATTCAAATCAAAATCAAATCAAGAAAATGTTCGAAAATGTGTTCTTGATCCGTTGAATCAAATTCTGAGTTTTTGTGCGAATTAGGTGTTGAAATTGATCAGGTTATGATCGCAGAGTGTATTTGATTGAGTCTGTATAATCAAATTTGTCATTTGCACTGTAATTGATAGATAATTTCGAATGTTTGTTGAAGTTTTTGTTCACGAGTTCATACACACTGTATCATCAATCATTTTGTATTGTGAATGTTTGTTTTTGAAATTCTTGTGTTGTAATCAGTTTTAATATTGTAATAGAGCATTCATACAAAGTTTCAAGTCAATTGGACAAGGTTTGGATCGAAATCTGTGAGAAAAGTGAAGTTTTTGGTCGTTATACTGAAGAACACGCTAGATCCAAGAAACGCGCAAGTTCTTCGCAAGAACGCGCAAGGGGAAGTTTTTGGTCAAAACGTGCAAGTGGAAGATTTTGGTCAAAACGCGCAAGGCATTGTTAGCGAGTTCTAGAAACTCGCTGATCGAAGTCTGAGAGTTTTAAAAGTTGGGAATATATTCTAAGGACCAGAACACGCACGTAGTGGTTAGTGAGTTCTACAAACGCGCTAATCGAGGGGTGCGAGTTTGAGCAGAAACAATGATCTGCGAGTTCATTCATCTGCGAGTTTGATCGATCTGCGAGTTTGGTTGATCTGCGAGTTTGGTTGATCTGGGAGTTTTATCAAAACGCGCTAGTAGTGACTAGCGAGTTTCTCAAACGCGCACGCCTCTTTCTGCGAGTTCATCAGTGAATAGTAATTTGCGAGTTCAGGCATTAGCGGGTTTCTTCGAGAATAGTATCTTGCGAGTTTCAGCGACTAGCGAGTTTTTCAAAACACGCAAGCCTTTGCGTGCGAGTTTCACAAACGCGCAAGCTTAAACCTGCGAGTTTCTTCAAAAATAGTGACTTGCGAGTTCTATAGTGACTTGCGAGTTTTTGACACTTAGTCAAATTTTTCGAATTTTTTCTGATATTTTTTTTTATTTTTCTTGTGATTTCATATTTGGACTAACGATCAGTTCTAGTTTCTTATTGCACATATTTTTCAAACAAGTTTAAACAAGATGACTTCCAAAGATGCTCTTTCTATAGGCACGGATGTTAAGCCACCAATTCTATTCAATGGGGAATATGAACAGTGGAAAGACAGATTTCTTGACTTTGTAGACAGGCAATCAAATGGAGAAAATATTCTTTTGTCAATCATGGAGGGTCCTATGGTACCAATAACTGTTCAAATACCTGATGACGATTCATCTGATAGTGAAGATGGTACTGAGGAAAGAGATCAGAAGATGAAAACAGTTCCAGTTGAATATGCTCAGTATTCTGAAGAGCAAAAGAATCGTTTCAAAGCAGACAAGCAAGGAAGATCCCTTCTTCTTCAAAGTATTCTGAATGACATCTACGTCAAGATAGATAGCTACAAGGCCAACGCAAAGAAGATGTGGGATCAACTGCAAAAGATGATGATGGGATCCAAAGTAGGGAATCAGATGAAAGTGGCTAACTGCATTAACAATTATGAGGAATTCAAAGTCAAAGAGAATGAGAGCTTAAAAGATACCTATGAACGGTTTGTCTTGCTGTTAAATGAATTGTTTAAGAACAAAGTCAAAAAGAAGCAGCTTAAGAACAATGTCAAATTTCTGAGTATCCTACAGCCAGAATGGAAAAAGCATACACGTAGGATGAAGTAGATGAAGGATCTGAATGACATACCGTTACATGAGGTATATGAGACTCTGAGGCAAAATGAAGAATAAGTGGAAGAGAAAAGAGCTGAGAAAAAGAAGGCAGAAAAAGTTCCTGATCCTATTGCTTTGGTAGCTGGAGAGAAGAAGAAAAAAAAGAAAGAGAAGAAGAAAAAGATGAAAGTGCTTACAAGTTCTGAGTCGGAATCTGAATCAGATGGTGATGATGGAGAAAGTCTGAAAGATACTCGTGCATTTCAAAAGAAATTCTACAAGAAGCTGGGATCCAATTCTCAAAGATACTCTTCATCAAGCTCCAAGAATCATGAGCACCGAGAAAGAGTTGAAGGAAAGCGACATGAAGAGAACCGGTATATGGAAAGGAATCCGGAAGAAAGGAAGAAGTTTGTGAATGACTATACCGTTGCTGAAAATCCAGCAAATGATCCAATCAAATGCTACAACTGTGGCAAGATTGGACATTTTGCTAAAGAATGTCGAAAGCCAAAGGTTCGCAACTCCCAGTATTATCAGAACAAATTTCTATTGGCCAAACAACAAGAAGCGGGCATAGTATTAATGGCTGAAGACGAATTTTGGCTGGATCATTCAGATGGTGAAGAGGAAGAGAAAGAAGAAGCAGCTCATATATGCTTAATGGGCAAGGCGGTGAAATATGATGAGTCAGATGATGAGGTGGCTGATGAGGTAATGAACTTAAATGAAAAAGATTTCATAACCAAAATGGAAGCCATAATGGTTGAGCTTAATGTTCTTAAAGTAAAACTAAAGAAAGAAAAAGACAGAGTTGCTAAAAGAAACAACAAGATCTTTGAGCTTAATAAGTCTGTTATTGGGAACAAAGATCTAATTGATTCTTTACGCAAGTCTGCTTCTGATTCTAAACTTCAAGTAGATTGTTTTGAAAAGAAGATTTCTGAGTTTGAAGTTAAATTTTCTAAGTCTGAGTTTGAAAAGAAAGAATCTGCACTAACCATTCATAAATTGCAGGTTGAGAACAAACTTTTGAATAAGAAGGTAAATGGTCTGGAAGCCAAACTCTATGCAAGAGGCCAAACAGATCAAACCATTTTTCTCAATGCACCTAACGAAGAGGCTGATGTTAAGGAAAAATGGGGACTTGGTTTTGAAAACCCCCATTACTTAAAGAAAGCCATCAGAAAACAACCAGCATTATATAATTTTGATTTTCTTGCTTGTGCTGGTAAACATACTCATTTAAAACCCAAATTTCTTACCAAATTACCAGAAGAAGTTGAGGCCAAAGAAATTGAAAATAGAAAGAATGTAACGAAAATGCAACTACCATTTAACTATGCAAAGTTAAATGATAGTTATCTTTCAGAAACACCAAAATTTCTTTCAAACGATTATTTTGCTAGTTATTCTGTGTCTGAGATGAAGGCAAAACCTGCAATTGCAAAGGTTTATGTTCCTCCACTCATTCTTGAAAGCAAAATAGTTGAGCTTGAAAATGTCTTATCTGATCAAAAACTTTTGGTAGATATTGAACAAAGTGTGTTTTCTACAGTTTTAAAGAACACTGTTTTTCAAACTAAATCTACAAAGTGTTCTAAAGTTTCAAAGGCACCTCAAACTTCGACTGATAACTTTGATGACTTATTTGAGTCTGCAAATGACTTTCTTAATTCTGATGATGGGTGCATAGAACAAATTGATATGTTTGACTTCAATGCTTCTCTTCTTGATCATTCTACTTATCTTATAAATCAAAAAGTGTTACCAAGTGGTTTTAATATTGGTGAATCATAAGCTAAGGTTGGTGAATCAGTTTCTGTAACTGCTGATTACTATGCTCAAGGTAAGAAACATAAGAAACAGCGATTACAGAAATAGAAATACACTGGTACACAAAAGAAAAATCAATCTCAAAAATATGCTTTTCCTAATAATTCTAAATCTTATGTTTCAGATTTAAGGAAGAAAAGGTCGAAAGCGAGATCTGAATGGAGACCAAAAAGGAAGAATGATGAGATAGCTGAATCAGTTTCTGATAACTCGTGTAATAGATCTGATAGTAGTGATACTGATGTAGTTGGTCAACTTGCTTCTCATAAAGAAAACCTTGTAACTTCTTACAAGCGTTATTCAATAAAGCAATTGATTCAATTATCTCCTACTACTACTAAATCTTATCATTATCGGAGAAATGATTTTGCTTATCATCATAATTCTACTGATTGGTTTGGATCTTATCATGTTTATTCTTCAAGATCAATTTTTTTCGAAAGTTTTCAAAGAAAAAGAGGATTGTAGATCCCAGTGCAGTGCAATCACAAGTAATATGAACAATGATGAACAGATTATAGGCCACAACAACTAGTCATATGATTGATATAACTTCAAAGGGTTAAGGTTTACAGAGATAATTTCTGATAAGGTTATGTAAACCTAACGACTAGTAAACTGAATAATGAATTTCTCTTAACAAATGAAATAGAAATAACTTTAAATACGTGGGCTCGCAGGCCTAATGGGCTTATGAGCTTTAAGGCCCAACAAGCTTACAACTTTAATAACTTGACATATTCTACCCTGAACTTCTATTTAACTAACAAAGTAGCCCTAACAATCTCCCCCTTTAAATAGAAGTTGATAATCACGCCAGTTAGGAACAAAAATTTTCCGGAACCCAAAGCTGATCTCGAAATATCGAATCTGAGTCCTGTACTCCAGTCGCTCTTCAATTACACTCAGTGCTTTAAGAACAATTGCTTTGTATGAAGAATCCAGTATCTGAACTCCTTTTTCATCTTGACTCAGCGCACGCTTTAACTTGTCTTTCAAAAACATCAACGTACCATCACAAAATCTGGCAATCTGATCAAAACGGATAAATCGCAGAACACCGTTGTTGTTCACATATGACATACCAAACTCTGAAAACTTTAAAACTGTGAATGCAGGTACATTTAGAGCATCAGACGGAACACTCAGATCAGGCTTGAACAGATTAATCTTCGGTTGATCACTTTCTAATCCAATCTGAAAATCTTCCACCGAAGCAAGTTTCATTGCGCACTTCATGTATCTTTTCACTGTTTCTAGTGCATCAATGACTTCTCCGGGTCTGACGGTTCTAGTCTTTAGGTCACGTAGAATGTACAGCAGGTCTTGTGGCTCCAGACATGGAAAATCAGCATCAGAAAAGCAGTATTGTTGACCATCTTCTCTAGTAACCATAAAGTCCGTATACTTAACCTTCATGAAGTAGGCAGGTATAATCTTATCAACTGATACAATCCTGAGCTTTGTCTTGGAGTACTTGTGCTGGAACTTTCTGTACACGAACACAAGTTCACGTTGTTTTTCTTTGTTTTTCACTGACTGTAGACCATGGATAACGACTTCATCATACTTTCTGATCCAGTGGGCAAAGATCTTTTTCTGGCTTTCTTCGAGGAAAGGAACTTTTATTCGGACTCTTTCCCACTTTGATGGACGAACTGGAGTAGTACTAACTGGTTCTCTAACTGGTGAAGCTGGAGGAGATCTCTCGGGAAAAACTGTAGAGGAAAAATCAGGGTGATTAACTGGATAGGTCAATAAAGGAATCACGGCAGAAGACTGATCATCTGGATGTAGTATTTTATCAATTTCTTCTTGCATAACCACCAGAGCTCTTTCAGTATTGGCACATTCTTCTATCGTGTCTGTCACTTCATACGGATCTAGTATTATTGCCCAATCTTCAGGAACTATCGGAGAACCATCTTCAAATTCCTCAGGCTTTTCAACCGTCGGATAATCGTATAGTATCAAGTCTGTCACCGGTTCCCGTTCCTGTTCCTGTCTCTGTCCCTCTGTTCTTGTACCCGAACCCGTACCCTGTTCAACCTGTTCTGACTCCACTACATGTGTCTCCGGCTCAGATAGACGTTGGCGCTTCTCCCCCTCATGGTGATCAGGATCATCCTGATCATCATGTCGGCGCTTGAGTCGTTCTGCCTGGCTACGGCAGGTATCCTCCACTGCTGAAAGGCGTTCAGTCAAAACAGCTACGGTTTGCTGAAGTGACTGAAGCATAGCTTGCTGGATCTGGAAGGCTTCGGTAGAGACAGTAGGCTGGTGTGAAGGTGGAGTAGGTGTGGATGCTTGAGAACGAAGTAGAGATAGCAAATCGGCATCTTGGGTGGGTTCGGTTTGAGATTGGGCTATAAGTTTGGCGAGAAGGATAGATTTGAGTTCAGGTATGGAAAGATCCGAGGCTGGTAGAGAAGGTGGAATAGGTGTGGTCTCCGGCTCAGTCGCAGGACCTTTGCCTTTGACCATGCGTTTGATGTTGTCCAACTCCTCCCTCATCATAGATTGGACAGCCTTTAGGGCGCTGTCCATGTATTCCCTTGAGACAAACTCATGTGGGGTAACTCCGGGGTCACTTAGACTTCCCGTTGTAGCTACGACTGTTGAAGTCGAGCCGCCTACGTTCACGGTTGGCGCGATGATAGCCGTGGTAGGACTTCCACCCAATCCTTGTAACCTACCCGAAGGTGGGTTTACTATGGATGTTCCGGCCGGGCCACTTAGGCTACCAGCGATAGCCGAAAAAGGAATCTGTGTCCTAGGAATGGCATGAATCACGAATGGCTCTAGACTCCGTGCAATCAAAGATGGCGAGAACGGGGGCAGCTGTTCTCTTGTTTCAATATCGGCACCCTCCAAGTGAGAGCCCGATAGCGTATGTGCTAAATCCCCGTGAGAATGTGAAACCACCATCTGTTGAGAGATGGTGGAGTGGCTTGGTTGGGCTTGCAAGTGCGCCGCTAGGTCCACGGCGGCTTCTTCAATACCCTGTCCCAACACATGAGACTAGGTAGCAGATGTGGCTACCTGGCTAGACGTGGCTAGGGGGGATACAACCGAAGATGGTTGTCCCGTCACTCGTGTACTCTCTGAATGCAGTTTACTCCGCCTTTCCCTCACACAGCTCACTTCTTGATGTTCAACTAAGACTCCCTCCGCTCTCCTTATCGCTCCAGATGAGGGCTGATCATCGTCACCATCGGAGTCAGAAGACTCTTCATTTCATGGCGATGATTCAAAATTAGTTTCGTCGGAGTCGGAATTGGCTGTCGTGTCTTTAGTAGCAGCGACAGAAGAGGACTGAACATGAATGGTGTCAGAATCTGTGGCCTCTTCTGCCATTTGAGTCTCGGTTGGTGGCGGTGACGGTGGTTGTCTTGAAGAACTAGGCTGGCTCGTTCCAACGGCACTGCCCACGCCAGATCCCCTCACAATAATAGCTCTCGACACACCCTGTCCGGAAGCCCCAGCTGTCCGGACGCTCCTGCCTCTCGTTCGTGGACGCGGACCCTCACGTCGCTCAGGTCTTGCTCCCTGGGCAGGTCCTGCCGGTCCTGGCCAAACCATAGGATCTGGAATTTTGTGTGTGTGCCTATAAGCTATCACACTCAGTGCCGTGGGACGAGCATGGTCTAGTACCCCGACTGGGATTTGTCGGGCGACAACACCTTCCGGATCAGCACGGGAAGGAATCTTGCGCGTTGGATGTTGTGGACACGTCGGGTGGGTAGAGCGACGTTGTATCTCGGGATACAGGTTCATGTAGTTCCGGATAACGATCTGTAGGAACCGCATGAATGGAATGAAGTTTGACCGGCGAGATGCAGTAGAACGAACTCTCTGAATGAGTTCAAACCAGAGAAAGTCGGCAAAGTCCACGTGGCGATTGAAAGCCACCGCGTGAAAGATGCGAAGAATCAGGGCGCTCGTCTGATCAATGCCCTTCGTTATAGACGAAAGGCACCGATTGATGTATGTGGACAACGTATACCATATTGTCGATAGATGTTTGCGGTTGAAGGTTGATGGAATGCGAAGTTCTGCGCCGTAACCCAAGGAGAGAAGATCGGTGCACAGTGTAGCATCAGTGACCATGGGGTCAAAGGTTTCGCGGCCTGCTACGGATCCAGCGGTCGGTAACCAAAGAAATTGACGGAAGAGATCACATGTGAGAAGCACTGGAGTGTGATCTATCCGTCCTTCAAGATGAAATCCGCCATCGGCCTCTAACGCATGGAGAGAATGCCAGAACTGCTGTAAGTATAGGATTGGTACGGTTGCAGTTTCCGTTAGAGCATAGGCGATTGGATGGCCCCTGAGTATCTCGATGATGACCTGATGTTGAATAGCAGGTTGGGTTACATCGAGATGGTAGTTATTGGCTGTAAGAGGAAGGAACTGATCCTCGGGAATCAGTTCCGCATCTGCGATTGGATCAATCGCTGGTGGCTGATTTTGTGCCATTGTACCTGTGAATAATGAATCGATTAGTACGCAGGTTTGGAATAAGATAATAGCCGTTGGAGTTACACAGTCATGATTTAGATCACACCGGTTAGTAACTCCAAAACTGGAAGAGCAAACCCTACTCGTGAAATAGGGTCAGTCACCAAAGCCCATAGACTTGCACCAGCATTTATAACCAACAAAATTTCCTCATACACAACATATGAAAAGGTATAACTATAAGCACCCAAAACTTGGATTCGACCGGATAAGTGCAGGATCAGATAAGGCATTTGACCGGAGGTCTCATAAGACCGGATATATGTTGGATCAGATGGGGTGTTCGACCGGAGGTAACCTAAGACCGGTGATTTTCAAAGTCCGGAGGTCATTCGACCGGAGGTCTCTTAAGACCGGATAAGTGATCGATCGAATAAGTTATTCGACCGGAGGTCTCAAAAGACCGGAGAAAGTCTTTGACCGGGGAATAGGAAAGACCGGAGTATTCGACCGGGGGTGTATTCGACCGGGGCGTAACCCTAGATCGGAGAAAGAACCCCCAGAGAATACATATCGACACCAGGTCCATCCCCGGGAAAAATCCAGATCATTGAACACCGTAAAATCGATCGATTACAATCGATCGATGCAGATTGATCACAACTAAACTTGATAACACCTACCTTGTCGAATGAAGAAGATGAAGATGAGGGATTCGGTTGAATGGCGTTTCGGTCGAATAGAGTCCGGGCGAGAGAGAGATGGGAGACTATGAGAGAAGGATGATATCGATCGAATGAGGGACAAAGGGGTTCGATCGGAGCTCTTATATCCCCGAAACAGGGCTTGGGCTCGGGTTAGGGCTTGGGCCGGGGAAAGGGCTTGGGCCGGGGAGAACAGAAGCAAAACAATTCACAAAACCAAACACACACAAACAAAAAACACAAAAAAAATATTTTTGTAATTTTCGGAAATATATAAAAAACTTAAAAAACTTAAGGGGAAAAACAAAGATTAAACCTATGGAGAGAAAAGAAAAGAAGAAAAAAAAATAAAACCGAAGACACGAGACTTAGCTCCCCCTCGAATGTTTACCAAGAGGAGGTCCAAACATAGAACCCTCTTACCTGCTCCCCCTCGAATAGAGAACTCGTGAGACTTACCAACCACCTGACGTTAGTGCTCCCCCTGAACACATTACCGGGTTGTAGATTCATCACTAACAACTTACTCTCTTCAGGGAGCAAAGAAATGAACTGCACACAAAATCACGAAAAAAAAAACCACGAAGACAAAACCAAGAACACAATAGAAACTAGAAAAACACGAAATCTACTTTGTGGATACAGAAGTTTGTAACCGACACAGAACTTGTACGAGTAAAATGCAATAACCAAGGAGTGTGGAAAATAGCAACCAGAGACAGGTCACTGGTGCAGTTTGTCACAGTCATTCGTTATTGAACGAAACTTGTAGAGAGCTGTGAACGGATCAAACTTTCAGATTTAGCATACCTAGCTTGGACACAAGGTAATTAAATTGTTTTTCGTCCAAGGCTTTGGTAAATAAGTCTGCTAACTGATGCTCTGAATTAACAAAATAGAGTTCGATAGTACCTTTTTCCATGTGATCTTTTATAAAATGATAGCGCACATCAATGTGCTTCGTCTTCGTGTGCTGGACGGGATTGCTTGATATGGCAATAGCGCTCTTCGAGTCGCAGTAGAGAGGAATCCGGGAGTAATTAAATCCATAATCTTTGAGCTGGGTGCGCATCCAGATGACTTGCGAGCAGCAACTGGCGGCTGCTACATACTCCGCCTCGGCGGTGGAGATGGACACGCAGTTTTGCTTCTTAGAAGCCCAGCTGACAAGACGATCACCCAAGAACTGAACATTACCCGACGTGCTTTTCCGGTCTAGCATGTTTCCAGCATGGTCAGCGTCCGAGTATGCTGTCAATTCAAAACCTGTCTCTTTTGGGTACCACAAACCAAGATCAGCAGTACCTTTTAAATATCGGAAAATTCGCTTAACCGCAGCTAAGTGAGACTCTTTAGGTTTCGACTGAAATCTTGCACACAAGAATGTCGAAAACATAATGTCAGGCCGACTAGCCGTCAAGTACATCAGAGAGCCAATCATACCTCTATAAATAGTAGCATTCACATCCTTACCGTCAGGATCGGAGTGAAGCTTTAGAGTAGTGGACATGGGGGTTTTCATAGATGAAGATTGTTCCATCTGGTATTTCCGAAGAATATCCGAGATGTACTTAGATTGATTAATGAAAATTCCTGTTTGTAATTGTTTTACTTGAAGACCTAGGAAAAAATTCATTTGCCCCATCATGCTCATTTGAAAATGTTTACTCATTAAGGCAGAAAAGTTCTGACAGTACTTGGGGTTCGTGGAGCCAAAGATTATATCATCAACATAAATTTGTACAAGAATGATATCATTTTTCTCTCTTTTAATAAATAAGGTAGTATCAATTTTACCTTTTGAGAAGCCAGACTTGACTAAGAAGGATGAGAGTGCATCATACCAGGCTCGTGGTGCTTGCTTCAGACCGTAGAGGGCCTTGTCCAGAAAGTAGACGTAATGCGGATTTTCAGTGCTCACGAAGCCTTCGGGTTGCGAGACATAAACTTCCTCCTTGAGCACGCCGTTGAGGAACGCGGATTTCATGTCCATTTGAAAGACGATGAAATTCTTGTGAGCGGCGTAGGCGAGGAACATGCGGATCGCTTCAATGCGGGAAACTGGTACAAACGTCTCATCGTAATCAATTCCTTCTTGCTGGCGATATCCTTTAGCCACTAGACGCGCTTTGTTCCGAACAATGATGCCGTTTTCGTCCTTCTTGTTCTTAAAAATCCATTTAGTCCCTATCACCGTCTTGTTCTTAGGTCGGGGAACTAGGCGCCATACTTTGAGGGTCTCAAATTGATTGAGTTCCTATTGCATAGCAATTACCCAGTCCGGATCATTCAGCGCTTCAGAGACAGTGGAAGGTTCGATACGGCTGAGGAACGAGGAAAATAAGCAGTCATTCGCGGTGGTGGATCGAGTTTGAACTGGTGTGGAGGGATCACCGATGATCTGATGAAGGGGGTGTGCTCGAGTCCACTTGGTGGTGTGTGGATGAGGTTGATAAGTCTGATGGGAGGTATCGGAATCCACATGACCACCTGGGGGTAAATCCTGAACTGCCTCGAGGGATGATGGCCTGTGAGGTGTAAGCTTCGTAGTGGGAGTCGAACTAGGAGTAGAGGACGACTCAGCTGGAGATGAAACGATGGGATGTTCCGGGATTGCCGAAGAGGAAGCTTCGAGAGCACCTTCAACAGGAGTCGGTGCAGGAAGTTGAACGGAAACAGGAGTCGGTTCAGGAGCACCGACATCAAGAACTTGAGCAAGAGGGTGTCTATCACTTGAGCTCGGGGAAGCTTGATCATTGGCAGTAGAGGATGGAGCACCAGGCGAGGATGGACCACCGGAGTCAGTTGGGCCAGTGACTTGTGTCACTTCTGGTGCTTGAGCAGTATTCCTGTCACATGACGTAGTATTAGACTTAACATTAAATAAGTCAGTATAAAAGAATTCAAACAGTAAATCCAAATCAGAAAGATGTGCTCTTGACGTAGACGCATGATGTGGATCCACTGGAGATTGTGTAGCCTCCGAACGGAATTGTCCAGAAGCTAACACACCAGTAAGCGCGGGTTCTGAACTGAGATGTTCAGAAACCATTTCAGGGGCTTCGTCAAAAGTCACGTTTACGCTCTCAACGACGGTCTTCGTCCGTTTGTTGTAGACACGGTAGGCTTTTGCTTGCTGAGAGTAGCCGATAAACACTCCTTCATCCGCTTTGGGACTGAATTTTCCAAGATCATCCTTATCATTTAAGACAAAGCAGGTGCATCCGAAAGCATGAAAGTAGTTGATGTTCGGGATACGGTTGTTGATGATCTCGTACGGAGTCTTGTTGAACCGCTTGTTGATGATAGACCGATTTTGAGTATAGCAAGCGGTAGCAACTGCTTCTGCCCAAAGAAATAGAGGTAGCTTGGAATGAGATAACATTGTGCGTGCTGCTTCAACTAGAGTTCTGTTTCGACGCTCTACCACCCCATTCTGCTGAGGAGTACGAGCGGCGGAAAAAGTATGCGAGATACCCACTGAAGTGAGATAACCGGTGAGATTTGATACCAATTGTAGATCCCAGTGCAGTGCAATCACAAGTAATATGAACAATGATGAACAGATTATAGGCCACAGCAACTAGTCATATGATTGATATAACTTCAAAGGGTTAAGGTTTACAGAGATAATTTCTGATAAGGTTATGTAAACCTAACGACTAGTAAACTGAATAATGAATTTCTCTTAACAAATGAAATAGAAATAACTTTAAATACGTGGGCTCGCAGGCCTAATGGGCTTATGAGCTTTAAGGCCCAACAAGCTTACAACTTTAATAACTTGACATATTCTACCCTGAACTTCTATTTAACTAACAAAGTAGCCCTAACAAGGATCCATATTCAAATGGATACCAAAATCATGTGCTAATCTGTTAGGACCCGTTTTTAAATGGGTACCTAAATCTATTGTTTCCTGATTTCTCTTGCAGACTCGACATATGTGGTACTTGGACAGTGGATTTTCCAAGCATATGACTGGGCAAAAAGCTTTATTGTCTAATTATACAGGGAAATTCAGTGGAAATGTCAGATTTGGAAACGATCAGCTTTCACCAATCTTAGGATATGGTGACATCATTCAAGACAACATAACGATTAAGAAGGTAAGTTATGTCGAAGGTTTAGGGCACAACTTGTTTAGCATCGGTCAATTCTGTGATAAAGGGTTAGAGGTCAACTTCAAATCTAAGAGTTGCTCGATTCGTACTGAAGACGACACAGAACTCTTAGCTGGAAATCGAAAGACAAACCTTTATACCATCAATTTGTCAAAAGTTCAGATTGACAATAAAGTATGCTTAATGACAAAAGCTTCGATGCAGCAAAGTTGGCTCTGGCACCGAAGATTATCACATCTGAATTTTCGTTATATCAACAAGATGATTAGTGGAAAATTGGTAAAAGGACTTCCTGAGCTGAAATACGAGAAAGAACACTTATGTGCTGCATGTGAAAAGGGTAAGATGAAGAGATCTCCTCATAAACCGAAGCCTGAGCCAAGCACCAGTTCTCCATTAGAATTGTTACATATGGATTTGTGTGGTCCAATGAGAACTCAGAGTTTAGGTGGAAAGAAATACGTGTTGGTTATTGTGGACGATTACTCAAGATATACGTGGGTCAAATTTCTTCGATCAAAAGATGAGACGCCCGAAGTTCTCATTACTTTATTAAAGACGACCCAGGTGAATATGTAAAGACAAGTCAAGTTTCTTCGAACGGACAACGACACAGAGTTCAAAAACAAGATTGTTCAAGAATATCTCGAATCGGTTGAACAAAATGGAGTAGTTGAAAGGCGAAATCGGACGCTAGTCGAGGCCGCTCGGACTATGCTGAGCCAGTCTGACTTACCTCTATTCTTGTGGGCAAAAGCTGTGTCAACTGCATGTCATACTCAAAATCGATCCATGGTACACCGCCGTTTTCAAAAGACTCCATATGAGCTGATCAACAACAGAACACCAACAATCAAGTATTTTAATATATTTGGGTGTAAGTGTTTCGTGCTTAATGACAGAGAGAGTCTGAATAAATTCAGTGCTAAGGCGGACGAAGGCATCTTCATTGGTTACTCTTTAACATCTGCAGCATATCGTGTTTATCTGAAGAAGTCAAAAATAGTCATCGAGAGCGTTAATGTTACATTCGATGAAGAAATGGCTTCTGAACAACTCAGTTCAGAACCCGTTATCACTGGAGTATTAGCTTCTAGACAAACCAGTCCAAAACCTGTTTCTACAAAGAACAATTCGGATAACGCTTCTACTTCACTTTCACATTTATCTGATTTAGATTTGTTATTTGAATTCTTTTATGATGAGTTTCTAGGATCTAATTTGCCTAAGTCTGCTGTGACTGACAGGTCTGAAGACACAAGCTGCAATCATCCAGTCACTTCAGAAGTTTTAACTGAACTTGTATCCCCCGTTCAGTCAGAAACTCACATTCCAACATCTACTCCTACAGTTGAAGATATATAAGTAATTGCTGAGCCAGAAGTATCTATATAAGTTGGGTGTGATACAATGTTTACTCAACAGCCATAGTCTGCTGTTCCAACTGATGCTTCTGCACCTGAAACTTCAACTGCAAATCCCCCTCCTGTTAATCAAACTGAAGAGTCTGATAGTGGATTTTTAGATGATGATCATGTTCAAACTTCATCTGCTCCACTCCCTCATGAGCATCGCTGGACCAAAGAGCATCCTTTACATCAAGTAATTGGAGATCTCAACAAGCCAGTACAAACGAGGTCAGCGACTCTTAATCAATGTATGCATGACTCATTCCTCAGTAAGATAGAGCCCACACGAGTATCAGAGGCTTTAGCTGATTCGGATTGGGTATCTGCTATGCAAGAAGAATTAAATCAGTTTGAAGCCCTAAAGGTCTGGAGATTAGTTCCAAAACCAGAAGGAAAATCCGTAATTGGTACTAAGTGGGTATTCAAAAATAAAAAGGATGAAGATGGTATCGTCATAAGGAACAGAGCTAGACTTGTTGCCAAAGGTTACCGGCAAGAGGAAGGCATAGACTACGATGAGACGTATGCTCCATTAGCGTGTATAGAGGCAATCTGCATGTTTCTAGCCTACGCAACTCAAAAGAATTTCACAGTCTATCAGATGGATGTGAAAACAGGCTTTCTGAATGGCATTCTTAAGGAGGAAGTATACGTGTCTCAACCAGAAGGGTTCTTTAATCCAGATAAGCCAGATCATGTCTACATTTTGGATAAAGCCCTGTATGGTTTAAAACAAGCCCCTCGAGCATGGTATGATGTTCTATCTAAATTCTTGGTCAAGTCCGGTTTTTCCAAAGGTAAAACAGATACCACTTTGTTCATTAAAAAGGAAAAAGCCGATATCATCCTAATTCAAATATTTGTTGATGATATAATATTTGGCTCTACTAATCCTAAATATTGCAAAAACTTTTCTAACCTCATGGTGTTACGTTTTCAAATGAGTATGATGGGAGAGATAAATTTCTTTCTTGGATTACAAATAAAACAGTTTTCAACGGGGATTTTCATTAACCAATCTAAGTACATTTTGGATATTCTTCGGAAGTTTAAAATGGAAAATTGTAAACCAATTGGAACCCCGATGGCACCAGGTACTAAGATTAACACTGATCCTTCGGGTAAAAGTGTTGATGTTAGAACTTAAAGAGGTATGATAGGATCGTTAATGTATCTTACATCTAGTAGACCAGATATTATGTTTTCAACATGTTTATGTTCTAGATATCAGGCTGCTCCCAAAGAATCCCATTTGGCTGCTGTCAAAAGGATTTTTAGGTTTCTGAAGGGAACTGCAGATCTTGGTCTGTGGTATCCTAAGGATACTGGTTTTCAACTGACTGCCTATTCAAATGCAGATCATGCAGGTTGCATGTTGGATAGAAAGATCATTTCAGGTCACATTCAATTTCTTGGAGACAAGCTCGTTAGCTGGGCATCAAAGAAACAATTATGCGTTTCCACATGGACTGTTGAAGCAGAGTATGTAGTTGCTGCCAGTTGCTGCTCTCAAGTTCTGTGGATGCGAACACAGTTGTGAGACTATGGATTCAAGTTTGATAAAATTCAAATATATTGTGACTCGAAGAGTGCAATCGCGATATCTGCTAATCCTGTCCAGCATACGAAAACCAAACACATTGATGCCAGGTATCATTTTATAAAAGATAATGTAGAAAAAGGAACAATTGAACTTTATTTTGTAAAAACAGATTATCAACTTGCAGATTTATTTACCAAACCCTTAGATGAAAAGAGATTTAATTTTCTTGTCTCTAAGCTTGGTATGTTAAATCTTAAGACATAATCGGTTGTTACCTAATAAAGTTATGTATTGTTATTTTTCATCATTTTCTTTATCTTTGTGTCTAAACGATATCTGCACTTTAATTGTTTGGTCATGTTATCAAAGGAAGTAAGAGAAGATTAAAGATGAATCATTATTCTTTTGAGGGGGAGCATAACTAATTTCTGCTTTTTACTTAACTGACAAATAAATTGTTGTGATGCATGATTTTAGGGGGAGCATATAAATCACATCAAAAGGAGTAAGACTATGATTTCTGATTATTTCAGATCAGAACTCGTACTTTAATCGTTTTACTACTTTATGTTTTTTATTTTTCAAATAAATTTGTGAATAAATTTGCTTTGACTAGACTTTGAGACTTATGCAGACTGAGAGAAGATGACACGATCATATCTTTATGACTTCAGCTGACTTCATGAGATCTAAGATTGCAT
Source organism: Arctium minus (assembly GCA_954870635.1). Lineage (NCBI taxonomy): Eukaryota > Viridiplantae > Streptophyta > Magnoliopsida > Asterales > Asteraceae > Arctium > Arctium minus. Next base: position 68,683,787 of record OX941095.1, on the reverse strand, counting down.
AGAAAGGTTAAATTTCTATCTTAATCTCATATATGGTTGAAAGAAGGACAACTTTCAATCATAGAAAACATGTTCTTAAATGTTCAAACCACTTCCCAATTCTTAAACAGATTTCATGAATTGGAAGTGTGATTTTAAATGTTTTCATTTTTCATTTTGAGCTTCAATGATTAATAAACCGTGTGTTTCTAAAGATAAATACTTGTGTATTGTCTTTTATATATACTTTCAAGTATTCATACATATTGGTTTGATTTTTGTTCAAATTGTTCTTACCATGTCTCATATTGAAATATAATTTCGATGGTAAGATACCCCGCTTGTATTCAAAGAAATTTGAGCGTCATTTCTTTTCGAAGCATTCATTTCCAGAATGTCTATATTTTGGTTCATATAGACAATATCCATTATTGTTAACCATAAGCTTTGATTGTTATATCATTCATTTCTGATCATTTTCATACAATGTCAGATTTTCAAACAAGTCTTTTGCATTCATGTTCATTCATTCAATATACTTGTTTGAAAATACGTTATTGTCTAAAAAATGCTCATATCTTCATGATTATATCTCTGAGCATATTTACATCTGACAGTTGTATTTGAGCTTTACTAGATGAAGTTAAACCATTTGAGCAACTTATGCTTTATAGGAAATATGGGTTCTTTGTGCTAGGAATTAACTGAACTTCTATGGAATCACGTTAACCAGTGATTTCTACCCAAGAAGTTACTCTATAGTGATTGAGTGTGAGGAGTCTAAAAGAAATGAGTGTGGGATGTGTGTTGAGGTAAAATGTAAATGAGAGTTTGGTTAGATGTGTGCTTAACGTTAAAAAGAAAGAGGGTGAGAGAACAGAGTAAAAGAATATCAAACTCTGCACCAACTACTTTCTGAGTAGGGCAACCACATTACTAGCGTTTCACAACTCTTTGGTGAACGTTATTGAAACAGGCAACTAGCCCATGCCAACTCTTGACTAAATCCCACCAGCCACTCATTTTCTTCTCAAAAAAGAAAGTGTTTCATATTTCAAAGGGGACGCAACATATAATCTATCTGATTTTCATTTGGAAAATCTGGATATTGAAAAAGAAGGAAGTTTGCCCCACCTTCGCACTTCAATCATGCACATTGAGTCTGTGTTTATCTACTGTTGTCTCAGTGGTTTACACTATGTTGAGCCTTTATAAAAGCAATTTTCGTGCTTAATTCTTTCTACACTTGCACGAACACACAAGAAATTTGTTTTCTTGTCATAACATTCATAGAAATTGCCTTTGTGGTATTTTGATGATTGGATGGAAGCCCTGGGGGAGTGAACATCAAAAAACTCCTTTATATTGTGTATCCGTTACACACAGTGACTTCGTGTTACTGACAGGCATTTTAACTGTTGAGAATTACAGAATTGCACAAGTATGGTTAATGCTGCTAGCACAACATGGTTACTACTTCTGAGAAAAGTTACTACTGCTGAACCAGATTAAAACTGCTTGATGAAGTTACTACTGCTAAGCAAAGTTAGTACTGCTAGTAGTTAGTGCTGCTGTGTATTAATACTGCTCATGAAGATAGTGCTGCTTATGAGATGAAGACTTCGTATGGCAATGATGACAGCTATATTGATTAAAGATATTCTTGGAAGGCTTGGTGATAACTATGGAAGATTATACTGAAGATCTTTTATATTTTGTAATTATCTTTTATCTTTAGTATATGTAAAGAATTAGTCTGAATAGTTAGATAGACAATATTCTGAGTTTTTGTTTTTGATAGAGAGAATTAACCTCAAGGTTTAGAACCCTAGTTCTAGAGAAGTAGAATTCGTATTGGTGAGCCTGTTCATCAATATTGAGGTTTTGTTTGAAATCTTGTAACTTTAATCATTCAATAAAGTTTACAAGTTTGTGATTTCTGATTCACTGTTTCATTGATTGTTGAATATTAAAGTGTTATTCCGCAAATTCTTTAATATTGTTTCTGAGTTCATTATTCTTGTTGAGAATTAGATCCTGACAAGTGGTATCAGAGCAAGTATTCTCAGAAACCTTCATTCATCATGGAAAACACAGTTGAATCAAACAGTACTCTTGTCTCAAAGGTTCCAATGCTCAGATCTAATGAGTTTGATATGTGGAAGATTAGGATCAATCAATACATTCTCCTCACAGATTATTCTATGTGGGACATCATTGAGAATGACCCATCTGATGAAGGAAAGATTGGTGCAGATGGAAAAAGAATCCCACCAAAGACGGATGCAGAAAGGAAGACGAGGCAGACAGAGATGAAAGCCTTGAGCACTCTGCTCTTGGCTATTCCCAATGAGTATCAACACCAATTCTGCAATTGCACTGACGCACAGATGCTTTGGAATGCCCTAGAGAAGAGATTCTCTGGTACCAAAAGTACCAAGAGAAATCAGAAGGCAATATTGAAGCAACAGTATGAAAACTTTATGTCAACTAAGAATGAGTCCATGACTCAAACTTTTGACAGGTTTAATAAGTTGATTGGTGAACTAGCTACTGTGGGAGTACCGATTGATCAAGATGATGTAAACATAAAGTTCTTAAGGTCCCTTGGAGATGAATGGACCATGTATATTGTTTCATTCAAACAGAATGAACAATTGGAAGAAAAAGAACTTGATGATCTGTACAATGACCTTAGAGTGTTTGAATCTGAGGTGGAGACAAAGAAGAAGCCTTCTGGATATGTTCATAATGCTGCACTCCTATCAGCATCAATTGATTCTACTGCTAACCCTGAATCAGTTAATGCTGCTAATGGAGTAAATGAAGAAAAAGACACTGAATCTGTTTTTGAAGCCTTTCTTTCCAGCCATGGAAACTCTTCTTTAATCAATGATGACTTGGAACAACTTCATCCTGATGATCTTGAAGAGATGGATATTAAATGGCAGATGGTCATGCTTTCTATGAGGGTGAAGAAGTTCATCAAGAGGACTGGGAGGAATAACTTCTCCCAAAGAAGAGAAGATGGAGCAGGATTTGATAAGTCAAAGGTGGAGTGCTATAAATGTCATCTGAAGGGACACTTTGCTAGAGAATGCAGAAGAGGAGTGTCCCACAACAACCACCAACAAGCTCAGACTGGAAGCTTCAACCAGAACAGAAACTCTGCTCAAGCCCTTGTTTCTCAACAAGGAATGGGGTTTGACTGGAGTGATCAAGCAGAAGAGGCTATTCAAAACCAAGCTCTCATGGCAGAGGTATCTGATCTCCCAACTGAGGTACTTTCTAATCTCTGTTCTCAAACTTGCATAGATACTGTTAAAAGGTACAGGGATCACAACCAGAATATGAGTGATGACCTTAAGAGATTAGAAATAGATATAAAAGACTATGTGAGAATTGTTGAGAGGTTTGAGGAACAGATTAAAGGTTTCCATGCCAATGAACTTCAACACACATATGATACCAATTACTGGAAGTGGGAGAAGAATGATCTAGAAATCCAACTGACAAAGTCCAAGGAGGAGAATGAAAAGTTGAGAGGAGAGCTAGCTAAAGTTAAGCTAGATGTGGAAAAGTTTTCCAATGCTTCTAAAGCAATGGACTATTTACTACAAACTCAGTTTCATGACAAACTGAGAAGAGGAATTGGGTACAATACCACACCACCACCATACAACAACAACTACATCCCTCCTATATCAGACTTGCTAGAGACTAAGGATAGGAAGGACCTGCCTGAGGGAGCCACTGAGATAGATCCCTTAGATGAAGTAGTTGTTGAGGACAAAACTGAGAAAGAAGCTGGTAAGAGTAAGAATGATACAGTGAGTGGTGAGATTCCCTTAGAAAATAATATTATCACCAATGAGGACTGTGGAAGGACTTGGATCAAATCCAATGACATAGAGAAGACTGAGGGAAAGTCTAGAAAGGTCCATTACAAGCAGACCACAGTTGTGAATCCTGTTCCTTGCAAACAGTGTGCATCTAATAAGGATGAGCCCCTAAAACATGATAAAAAGAGGGGAAATCAAAGGAATTGGAATAATCAGTGGGCTCAGAAACAAGGAGTTGATCTGAGTAAAATCATCAGACCAAAACCTTGTTTCATATGTGGCAAATTGAATCATCTTGCCAAGCACTGTTACTTTAATCCTGTTAACCAAAGGATGAATTTTCAAAGATCTATGCAAAAACCCTTTGGTTATAGGAAGAATGAAAGGAAACATGTGGCTAAGAAACATGTTAAATCTAAAAGCCACATGAAGAAAAAGAATGTGAAAGAAAGTGTCAAGATGTGGATTCCCAAAAGCACTAAAACTGTTAGTACTGCTACCACAAATAGTGCTGCTAACAATGATAGTGCTGCTAGAAGCAATACTACTGCTACCAATGTTAGTGTTGCTGACATTGTTAGTACTTCTTCAAATGTTAATACTGCTAACTCTGTTAGTGCTTCTAACAAGGTTAGTAATGCTAAACCTGTTAGTGTTGCTAACTCTGTTTGTACTCCTAAAATTAGTACTGCTTCTAGTGTTTGTGCTGCTAGACCTATTATCTTGACAAAGTACTCTAGTAAAAAGTGCTCTGATTTTAAAAATCTCATAAAAAAGGAATGTAAATACTTTGATGAGAAAGGGAGACCCTAGACCACTTTGGCTTGGGTTCCCAATCAATACTAATTGGTTTATCTTATGTGCAGGGCAATCAGCAGCTCAAGGGAAAGAGCATCTGGCATGTTGATAGTGGTTGATCTAGGCACATGACAGGGAACATGGCTTGCCTCAAGAATTTCAAGAAAATTGATGGAGGACATGTTGCCTTTGGTAATACTCCAAATGGAGGTAAGATCAGTGGTAAGGGTGATGTAACAAAAGGTAAGATGACCTTTGAGGATGTGTTCTATGTTGAGCAGTTAAGGTACAACCTGTTAAGTGTATCACAGGTTTGTGACAAAAAACATAGTATATTGTTCACAGATTCAGAATGCATTATCCTAGCTCCTGGATTCAAGGTAGTTGACGAAAAGATGATACTACTAAGAACTCCCAGAAAGGATAATGTCTATTGTTTGGACATGGAAAATGTTTCAACTGATTCATCCCTAAACTGTCTTGTTTCAAAAGCATCTTTGGATGAATCATCACTTTGGCACAGAAGGATGTGTCACATGAATTTTAAAACAATGAATAAACTTGTCACAAACAACCTTGTAAGAGGTTTTCCTTCAAAAGTCTTTTCATGTGATGACCATTGTGTTGCCTGTCTCAAAAGAAAACAACACAAAACTTCTCATAAGTCCAAAGAGTTGAACACTATTTCTAATTCTCTTAAGTTGTTGCATATGGATCTGTTTGGTCCTACAAATGTAATGAGTATAGGCAAGAAATCATACTACTTAGTTATTTTTGATGATTACTCTAGATTTACTTGGGTATATTTTCTAAGGACTAAGGATGAGACAAGTGGACTGATCAAATCCTTTATTCTAAGAATTCAAAACCAAACAAATCAAAAGGTAAAAGTCATTAGGTCAGACAATGGTATTGAATTTAAAAATCATGACCTAAACACCTTTTGTGAGGAAAAAGGAATTGAGAGGCAATACAGTACTCCTAGGACTCCACAACAAAATGGTGTTGCTGAGAGAAGGAATAGGACACTGATTGAGGCTGCTAGATCTCTGTTAAATGATTCCAAACTTCCAATTACTTTCTGGGCTGAAGCAATTAATACTGTTTGCTATGTCCAAAACAGAGTTCTAGTAGTCAAGCCTAAGAACAAGACACCATATGAGCTTTTAAATAAAAGAAAACCATTTATTGGTTTTTTCAAACCTTTTGGGTGTCCTTGTACCATTCTCAATACCAAAACTCACTTAGGAAAGTTTGATAGCAAGGCAGATGATGGTTTTCTTGTTGGTTACTCATCTCAGAGTAAGGCTTACAGAGTATTTAATTCTTCTTCTAGAATAATTGAGGAAAGTGACAATGTCAAATGCAATGAGAACACACCAAATCCTATTGGTTCAGGTCCTCAGTGGTTGTTTGACATTGATTCACTAACTAACTCTTTGGGTTTCCGTAGTGATGAACATGCAGGTTCAGGAAGTGGAGGATCAGGGGATGCACAAGTACAAGACATTATTCCTCAGTCTGTGATCTTTCCCATACCTACAATGGAACCTGTTGAAGTCTGTGAAAAGGAGACTGTTACTGAACCAAGTCAGAGTGAAGAAGAAAGAAGAGATGAGGAGAATACAGAGCATGAAGAGCCAAAAGTAGCTGATGAGATCCCCTCAGCTGACTTAAATGATTCCAATCTAGAGGTGGGAATCAATGAAGAACCTAGTCATCAGACTAGAACTCAAAAGAACCATCCTCCAGAGCTGGTAATAGGAGACATCTCTTCTCCTATGGTAATTATGAATCAAAGCAGACTTCAAGAGTTGCAGGATCAGCAACATACAGTACTCTCTTGCTTTCTATCTCAGATTGAGCCTAAGAAGGTTTATGATGAACCGAAATATTCCAGTTGGATAGAAGCCATGCAAGAAGAGTTACTACTGTTCAAATTGCAAGAAGTTTGGGACTTGGTGGACCTTCCAAAAGGTCATAGAGCTATTGGCACCAAGTGGATTTTCAGGAATAAAAAGGATGAGAGAGGAATAGTCATCCGAAACAAAGCAAGGCTTGTGGCACAAGGGTACACTCAGGAAGAAGGCATATATTATGAAGAAGTTTTTGCTCCAGTTGCAAGGGTAGAGGCAATTAGGCTATTTCTAGCCTATGCCTCATACATGAAGTTCAAGGTATACCAAATGGATGGGAATAGTGCCTTTCTATATGGTACAATTGATGAAGAAGTATATGTCTATCAGCCCCCTGGATTTGAAAATCCATCATATCCTGACAGAGTATACAAACTGAAGAAAGCACTTTATGGTCTACATCAAGCCCCAAGAGCATGGTATGATACACTGTCTACCTATCTCTTAGAAAATGGGTTTGAAAGGAGAATAATTGACAAGACCCTCTTCATTAAAAGAAGTAAGAAGGACATCCTACTTGTTCAGATCTATGTGGATGACATCATTTTTGGATCCACAAAAGATCAGATGTGTAGAAACTTTGAAAAGTTGATGCACAAGAGCTTCAAAATGAGTTCAATGGGTGAACTCACCTGCTTCCTTGGGCATCAAGTAAAACAGCAGAAAGATGGGATCTTCATAAGTCAATCAAAGTATGTGAAAGACATCCTGGATAAGTATGGTTTAACAGACTCAAAGCCAGCAAGCACACCAATGGAGACTCATAAACAGATCACTGCTGATCTTAAGGGGGAGGATGTTGATGTCCATCTATATAGATCAATGATTGGATCTCTCATGTATCTCACAGCTTCAAGACCAGACATCATGTTTCCAGTGTGTGTGTGTGCCAGATTCTAAGTCAAGCCAAAGCAATCACATCTTCAAGTTGTTAAGAGGATTTTCAGATACTTAAGAGGGCAACCTAGATTAGGTCTTTGGTATCCGTATGAATCTACTTTTGACTTGATTGCTTATTCAGACAGTGACTTGGGTGGTGCTAATATGGATAGAAAGTCTACTTCAGGTGGATGTCAGCTTTTGGGTGCAAGACTAGTATCTTGGCAGTGTAAGAAGCAAACCACAGTGTCCTTATCTACAACAGAAGTTGAGTACATTGCTGCTGCAAGTTGCTGCTCTCAGGTTCTATGGATTCAGAATCAAATGCTGGACTATGGGGTAACCTTTCTTCACACTCCAATCTTCATTGACAATAGCAGTGCTATAAGCATTGTTAACAATCCAGTCAAGCACTCCAAAATGTCAGGATCTGATTGTTAACAAGAATAAACACTCAGAAACAATATTAAAGGAGTTTGCGGAATAACACTTTAATATTCAAAGATCAATGAAACAGTGAATCAGAAATCACAAATTGTAAACTTTATTGAATGATTTAAAGCTACAAGATTTCACACACAACCTCAATATTGATGAACTGGTTCACCAATACGATTTCTACTTCTCTAGAACTAGGGTTCTAAACCTTGAGGTTGATTCTCTCTATGAAAGCAAAAACTTCAGAAAAATTAATTCTAAACTATTCTGACTAAGTCTATACATATACTAAAGATAAAAGATAATTACAAAATATAAAAGATCTTCAGTATAATCTTCCAAAGTTATCTCCAAGACTTTCCATGATTATCTTCAGTCAATACATCTGTCATCCTTGCCATACGAAGCCTTCATCTCATAAGCAGCACTAACTTCATGAGCAATATTAATATCATTCAGCAGTATTAACTTTGATCTGGCAGTACTAACTCCAGCAGTACTAACTACTAGCAGTAGTAATCATATTGTATTGGCAGTAGTAACCATACTTAAGAAATTCTTTCAGTTTCCAACAATCTCCCCCTAACTTGACTTTTAGGAAGAGAAGTCAAGTTCTTCAGATGCTCCCAAAACTCCGTTATTCATATCCCTGTATCAGTATTCAACCCCAAACTTTGATTAATTATTCTTTGGATCAAATACCTTGCCATCTCTGAATCTGGTGCACAACCAAGCTTTTTCTTTAACATAGCATGTACCTTTAATCTGTTGTGGTTGTAAATTCTATCCACTAGGAAGTATTCTATGTGATTTGTATTCATAGTTAGTGCATATACTCCACTAGTTTCATATAGAGTCCAGTTGTTAACTTTTTGAAACACATTTCTGATAATATCCTTCACTTCTTCTGGCTTGAACAACATACATAGATACTCCATCACAAGTTTTGTGATTGGTATTCCTGGAGCTTTTAGTTGATCAGCATACAATTTCATTCCTACTTCAAACATCTCCTCTAGATCAGATCTGGAACATGTTCTGACAATCTTGGCCCATGTCTGATATACTTCATACTTCTCATCTTTCCTCTTGAGCTTGATATACTCTGTTCCATCAACTTTTAGTGTATCCTAGTGAATGATCTCTGGAGGCTTAACACCAACAGGTTCAGCTGATATAGGCTCAGGCACTTTGTCCATCACTACCATGTACAGATTCACATCAACAGTACTTGATGGTTCTTCCTGTTCAACAGACTTAGGTGCCTCTTCTTCTTCAGCTCCCCTCTGTTCTTTCTCATCTTCTTCCACTCTAGGTTTCTTAGCTGGTGTTCTTCTTTCCATCATTTTAGTTCTTTTCAACTTCCTCAAACTGTCACCTAGAGTAGCTTCCTTCCTTGGTGATTCTTGCTCATTAGGGAAAGGTTTTTGAATTTGAAGATCATGTATTTCTTTCATCTTCTTTTCTGCTTCAACTCTTGCTCTGTCATTTCCTTGTAACTTGGTCATCTCAGCTTCATATAAACCTTTGATTTGTTCAAAAGACATCTTTGTGAACATTTCCTTTTTAACTCCCACAACACCTTTGAGAAAAGTAATCATCTTCTTTCTCTCTTGAGTGCCAAGGAAGGTCTGTGAAGGTTGTCTCTTCTTTGCCCCCATTCTGATCATTCCATGCTTCTTTAGAGTTGTAGCTTTCTTCTTTGCTATTTCTGTTGCAAGACTCTTTTGATAAGCTTCATTAAGTTCTGTAGCCAGAGCTTTTGCCATCTCCCTGTCTTTTTCCACTTGAACCTTTTCTTCTTGCTCAAGTTCAGCCTGAATCTTCTTGGCCAATGCTTCATCTGACTCAACCAACTTTTACTTTTTAATTGGTTGATCAGATTCCACCATCTTAGCTTTGCCTTTGTCCTTGCTGTTTACTTTATCAGCACTAACTTTCTTGATAACTTCAACTTTGTCTTTGATGACAACTCCTTTGGTCTTTGAAGTGACCTTAGAAGTATCATGTTTAGCTTTGATTAATGCTTCAGCTGTCTCAAGTTCTTGCACATTGCTGCTAAGAAGGTCTGTTAATACCTCTTGAACCATTTCTGCTGCTTCATTCAATTCAGCAGTATTAACAGTCAATTCAGCAGTATTAACAGTTTCTGTTGCTTTGCTTGTTTCAGCAACATTAACTGTTACTGCTGCTTGTTCTGTTTTAGCTGCTTGTACAAATTCTGATTCTGTTTCTACTGCTTGCTCCCCCTCAAAATCAAATTTCTCCCCCTTATCTTTAGCATCTTCCATGTTTACATCAGCTTCTGACTCCCCCTTTTTGGGAGCATCATCCACTGGTTTCCTTCTCCTGAGCACAAACTGTTTCCTTTTCTTTTTTTGTACCAATCTCCTCACCATTTTCTTCAGTTTGGTAATCTGTACTTGTTGAGACAGAATTACCAGTTTCATCTCTTCTATGTCTTTGCCTTGCTTGATTACATCCATATTGATGTTGCCCATAGTTTCCATCAATTCATTATAGTCATAACTGTCCTCACCTCCTTTGGGTGTTTTTACCACCTTTGGAGGATCATTGGATCTTTTTGTAGTAGAGGTCTTCTGCCTAGCAGAAGCACCTGCTACCCCCTTGGTTTCTTGGCACCTGGGACCTTTGGATGATTGTTCACCCAAAGTTGCCATGGGGAAGGTCTTATTGATGTTACCACTGTCCTCCTCTGTGCTAGCAGGAGTAGTGGCAGCCTGCTCACCCATATGCTCAAACATTTCCTCAGTGAGCACCTCCTTGGGGTTGGGAGATACCCCTGTGGTTTCCCTATAGATATTCTCTAATGGAGAATTCTCCATTAGAGGGCTTAAAGGCTTTGTGGGTGAAGGTACAAGAATGGAAGGAGCCTTCTTTACCTTTTTTCTGATGTAAGTGTTGGTGATTGGAGAAGTTGGTTTTTGAAGAAGGTACTGAGTGATTGATATGCTGATTGAAGGTTGGGATTGGCTTTTAGTGGGATGGTCTAATGAGGGCCTTGACCCTGAAGCCATACCTTCTTCATTGTGGGACACCACCATCATTATAGAGAACAATGGGGTGTCAACTCCTTCCGAATCCAATGGAGATCTCTTCATATTTGAAAAGACCTTACCTTTGGGGATTTTGGGAACATATACCTCATCAAATTGAGGCATATCCGTCAACTCATTGGTTATAACTACCTGTACAAATCTTGGGTACATATAAAACTTCTTTTTGTTTCCCAAGTTTGACACAAGGTCATTAAAAATCATTTTTGAAAAATTGTACTTTCTGGCAGTGGCAAGCAGACCAAAGCATAAGCAATGGTACTACTGAACTCACTCCATCCAGTAGTTTTTCTAGAAATACAGTGCATCAGGGTATGGACAAATAACCGCCATTGGGGAGAAAATTTAGCTTTTGAGAACTTAAAAACACCCAATGGGCCTCCATACCCCATTCTAGTAAGAGTTGAAAACAATTCATCATTGGAGATAGATGAGATACCTGAGGCATCGTCTAGACGAAGACTAATGTGAATTACCTCTTCAGAAACTGTCAAGGGTTTGTCACACACCCTTGTCTTGATAACTTGCACACCATTTTCAGTAATAATGGTGGCATTTGCCCATAATTGTTTTTGGTTCTCAATGTAGATGGATGGTGACACTGTAAGGGCATACGCGATATGGCTTGTTTTGAGAAAATCGACTATCTGGTGAAATCCATCAGCCTGCTTCGGCTTTTGAAGCATCGCGATTTCGTTGTGCTCATCAATGAACGCCATGGATGCCATTGAGCTTGAGAGTTCTTGCCTGTAACTTACGAGGTGCTTGAGAGAAAAAGGGTTAGAGAGCAGATGAATAGTAATCAAAGAGTCGTTATGAACTTTTAGGCGGGCAAAAAGGGTATTTATACAATTCGGGACATAAGCAGTATTAACTCAGAGCAGTATTAGCTAACTAGCAGTATTAACTGAGAGCAGTATTAACCACTAGAAGTATTAACGAACTAGCAGTATTAACTGAGAGCAGTATTAACCACTACCAGTATTAACGAACTAGCAGTATTAACGAACTAGCAATATTAACCACTAGCAGTATTAACTAACTCTGGCAGCATTAACTACACTTACACAATTGAAGCTTGATTTGGTCTGAACAAGGCAATTTACTTCCTGAGAAAGATGATTAGTAACAACCAAAAACAACCAAATAACAGGTATACAATCACTTTTTAAACATGAGCTCATTCAGAGTTGATCATGCCCACACTTGTGACCAAGAAGGTGAATCTACCCACATCAAAAGCTTTAGTGAATAGATCAGCAAACTGGTTGTTAGTATGAACTTTAGCAACTTGAATAAGCTTCTTTTCATTACAATCTCTAATAAAGTGATACCTGATCTCAATGTGCTTTCTTTTGGATTGCTTGACTGGATTGTTAACAATGCTTATAGCACTGCTATTGTCAATGAAGATTGGAGTGTGAAGAAAGGTTACCCCATAGTCCAGCATTTGATTCTGAATCCATAGAACCTGAGAGCAGCAACTTGCAGCAGCAATGTACTCAACTTCTGTTGTTGATAAAAACATTGTGGTTTGTTTCTTACACTGCCAAGATACTAGTGTTGCACCCAAAGTTGACATCCACCTGAAGTAGACTTTCTATCCATATTAGCACCACCCAAGTCACTGTCTAAATATGCAATCAAGTCAAAGTTGGATTCATAAGGATACCAAAGACCTAATCTAGGTTGCCCTCTTAAGTATCTGAAAATCCTCTTAACAACTTGAAGATGTGATTGCTTTGGCTTGACTTGGAATCTGGCACACAGACACACTGGAAACATGATGTCTGGTCTTGAGGCTGTGAGATACATGAGAGATCCAATCATTGATCTATATAGATGGACATCAACATCCTCCCCCTCAAGATCAGCAGTGATCTGTTTATGAGTCTCCATAGGTGTGCTTGCTGGCTTTGAGTCTGTTAAACCATACTTATCCAGGATGTCTTTCACATACTTTGATTGACTTATAAAGATCCCATCTTTCTGCTGTTTCACTTGAAGCCCAAGGAAGAAGGTAAGTTCACCCATTGAACTCATTTTAAAGCTCTTGTGCATCAACTTTTCAAAGTCTCTACACATCTGATCTTGTGTGGATCCAAAGATGATGTCATCTACATAGATCTGAACAAGTAGGATGTCCTTCTTACTCCTTTTAATGAAGAGGGTCTTGTCAATTATTCCCCTTTCAAACCCATTTTCTAAGAGATAGGTAGACAGAGTATCATACCATGCTCTTGGGGCTTGATGTAGACCATAAAGTGCTTTCTTCAGTTTGTATACTCTGTCAGGATATAATGGATTTTCAAATCCAGGGGGCTGACATACATATACTTCTTCATCAATTGTACCATATAGAAAGGCACTCTTCACATCCATTTGATATACCTTGAACTTCATGTATGAGACATAGTCTAGAAATAGCCTAATTGCCTCTACCCTTGCAACTGGGGCAAACACTTCTTCATAATCTATGCCTTCTTCCTGAGTGTACCCTTGTGCCACAAGCCTTGCTTTGTTCCTGATCACAATTCCTCTCTCATCCTTTTTATTCTTGAAAATCCATTTGGTGCCAATAGCTCTATGACCTTTTGGAAGGTCTACCAAGTCCCAAACTTCTTGCAATTTGAACTGCAGTAACTCTTCTTTCATAGCTTCTATCCAACTGGAGTCTTTCATTGCATCAAAAACCTTCTTAGGCTCAATCTGCGATAGAAAGCAAGAGAGTACTGTGTGTTGCTGATCCTGCAGCTCTAGAAGTCTGCTTTGATTCCTTGTTATCATAGGAGAAGAGATGTCTCATATGACCAGCTCTGGAGGATGGTTCTTTTGAGTTCTAGTCTGATGACTATGTTCTTCATTGATTCCCACTTCTAAATTGGACTCATTTAAGTCAGCTGAGGTGATCTCATCAGCTGCTTCTGGCTCTTCATGCACTTGATTCTCCTCATCTCTTCTTTCTTCTTCACTCTGAATTGGTTCAGTCATAGTCTCTTTTTCACAGAAATCAAGAGGTTCCATTGTAGGTATGGGAAAGATCACAGACTGAGGAATAATGTCTTGTACTTGTACTTGTTCATCCCCTGATCCTCCACTTCCTGAACCTGCATGATCATCATTACTGACACCCAAAGAGTTAGTTAGTGAATCAATGTCAAACAACCACTGAGGACCTGAACCAATAGGATTTGGTGTGTTCTCATTGCATTTGACATTGTCACTTTCCTCAATTATTCTAGAAGAAGAATTAAATACTCTGTAAGCCTTACTCTGGAATGAGTAACCAACAAGAAAACCATCATCTGCCTTGCTATCAAACTTTCCTAAGTGAGTTTTGGTATTGAGAATGGTACAAGGACACCCAAAAGGTTTGAAAAATCCAATAAATGGTTTTCTTTTATTTAAAAGCTCATATGGTGTCTTGTTTTTAGGCTTGACTACTAGAACTCTGTTATGGACATAACAAGCAGTATTAACTGCTTCAGCCCAGAAAGTAATTGGAAGTTTTGAATCCGCTAACAGAGATCTAGCAGCCTCAATCAGTGTCCTATTCCTTCTCTCAGCAACACCATTTTGTTGTGGAGTCCTAGGAGCACTGTATTGCCTTTCAATTCCTTTTTCCTCACAAAAGGTGTTTAGGTCATGATTTTTAAATTCAGTACCATTGTCTGACCTAATGACTTTTACCTTTTGATTTGTTTGGTTTTCAATTCTTAGAATAAAGGATTTGATCAGTCCACTTGTCTCATCCTTAGTCCTTAGAAAATATACCTAAGTAAATCTAGAGTAATCATCAACAATAACTAAGCAGTATGATTTCTTGCCTATACTCATAACATTTGTAGGACCAAACAGATCCATATGCCACAACTGAAGAAAATTAGAAATAGTGTTCAACTCTTTGGACTTATGAGAAGTTTTGTGTTGTTTGCCTTTGAGACAGGCAACACAATGATCATCACATGAAAAGACTTTTGAAGGCAAACCTCTTACAAGGTTGTTTTTAACAAGTTTATTCATTGTTTTAAAATTCATGTGACACATCCTTCTGTGCCAAAGTGATGATTCATCCAAAGATGCTTTTGAAACAAGACAGTTTAGGGATGAATCAGTTGAAACAATTTCCATATCTAAGCAATAGACATTTTCCTTTCTGGGAGTTCTTAGTAGTATCATCTTTTCATCAACTACCTTGAATCCAGGAGCAAGGATAATGCATTCAGAATCTGTAAATAATATACTATGCTTTTTGTCACAAACCTGTGATACACGTAACAGGTTGTACCTTAATTGCTCAACATAGAATACATCTTCAAATGTCATTTTACCTTTGGTTACATCACCCTTACCACTGATCTTACCTCCATCTGGAGTATTACCAAAGGCAACATGCCCACCATCAATTTTCTTGAAATTCTTGAGGCAAGACATGTTCCTTGTCATGTGCCTAGAGCAACCACTATCAACATGCCAGATGCTCTTACCCTTGAGTTGTTAATTGCCCTGCACATAAGATAGATCAATTAGTATTGATTGGGAACCCAAGACAAAGTGGTCTTGGGTCTCCCTTTCTCATCAAAGTATTTACATTCCTTTTTGATGAGATTTTTAAACTCAGAGCACTCTTTACTAGAGTACTTTGTCAAGATGATTGGCTTAGCAGTACAAATATTAGAAGAAGTACTAACCTTATAAGTACTAACAGAGTTAGCAGCACTAACAGGTTTAGCAGTACTAACCTTGTTAGAAGTACTAACAGAGTTAGCAGTATTAACATTAGAAGAAGTACTAACAATGTTAGTTTTAGCAGTACTAATACTCTTAGCAGCACTAACATTGGTAACAGTAGTATTGCTTCTAGCAGCACTATCATTGTCAGCAGTACTATTTATGGTAGCAGTACTAACAGTTTTAGTGCTTTTAGGAATCCACATCTTGACTCTCTCTTCAACAGTCTTTTTCTTCATGTGGCTTTTAGATTTAACAGATTTCTTAGCCACATGGTTCCTTTCATTCTTCCTATAACCAAAGGGTTTTTGCACAGATCTTTGAAAACTCATCCTTTGGTTTATAGGATTGAAATAACAGTATTTAGCAATATGATTGATCTTTCCACAAATAAAACAAGGTTTTGGTCTATTGATTTTACTCAGATCAACCCCTTGTTTTTGTGCCCACTGATTATTCCAGTTTCTTTGATTACCCCTCCTTTTATCATGTTTTTGGGGCTCAGAATTAGTACAAGCACACTGTTTGCAAGGAACAGGATTCACAACTGTGGTCTGCTTGTAATGGACCTTACTAGACTTTCCCTCAGTCTTGTCTATGTCCTTAGATTTTACCCAAATATTTCCACAACCCTCATTGGTAATAATGTGATTCTCTAGAGGAATCTCATCACTCACAGTGTTCTCCTTACCCTTACCAGCTTCTTTCTCAGTTTTGTCCTCAACAACTACTTCATCTAAGGGATCTATCTCAGTGGCTCCCTCAGGCAAGTCCTTCCTATATTTGGTTTCTAGCAAGTCTGATGTAGGAGGGATGTAGTTGTTGTTGTATGGTGGTGGTGTGGTATTGTACCCAATTCCTCTTCTCAGCTTGTCATGAATTTGAGTTTGTAGTAAAGAGTCCATTGCTTTAGAAGCATTGGAAAACTTTTCTACATCTAGCTTAACTTTGGCTAGCTCCCCTCTCAACTTTTCACTCTCCTCTTTAGACTTTGTCAGTTAGAGTTTTAGATCCTTTTTCTCCCACTTCCAGTAGTTTGTGTCATATGAGTGTTGAAGTTCATTGGCTTGGAAACCTTTAATTTGTTCCTCAAACCTCTCAACAATTCTCACATAGTCTTTTAAATCTTTTGCTAACCTTTTAAGGTCATCACTCATATTCTGGTTGTGATCCCTGTACCTTTTAACAGTGTCTATGCAAGTTTTAGAACAGAGATTAGAACTTACCTCAGTTGGGAGATCAGATACCTCTGCCATGAGAGCTTGATTTTGAATAGCCTCTTCTGCTTGATCACTCCAGTCAAACCCCATTCCTTGTTGAGAAACAAGGGCTTGAGCAGAGTTTCTGTTCTGGTTGAAGCTTCCAGTCTGAGCTTGTTGGTGGTTATTGTGAGACACTCCACTTCTGCATTCCCTGGCAAAGTGTCCCTTCATATGACATTTATAGCATTCTACCTTTTACTTGTCAAAACCTGCTCCATCTTCTCTTCTTTGGGAGAAGTTATTCCTCCCAGTCCTCTTGATGAACTTCTTTACCCTCATGGAAAGCATGGACATCTGCCATTTAATATCCATCTCTTCAAGATCATCAGGATGAAGTTGTTCCAAGTCATCATTGATTAAAGAAGAGTTTCCATGGCTGGACAGAAAGGCTTCAAAAACAGATTCAGTGCCTTTTTCTTGATTTGCTACATTAGCAGCATTAACCGATTCAGGGTTAGCAGTAGAATCAATTGATGCTGATAGGAGTGCAGCATTATGAACATATCTAGAAGGCTTCTTCTTTGCCTCCACCTCAGATTCAAACACTCTAAGGTCATTGTACAGATCATCAAGTTCTTTTTCTTCTAGTTGTTCATTTTGTCTGAATGAAACAGTATACATGGTCCATTCATCTCCAAGGGACCTTAAGAACTTTCTGTTTACATCATCTTGATCAATCTGTACTCCCATAGTATCTAGTTCACCAATCAGCTTGTTAAACCTGTCAAAAGTTTGAGTCATGGACTCATTCTTAGTTGACATAAAATTTTCATACAATTTCTTCTGTATTGCCTTCTGATTTCTCTTGGTACTTTTGGTATCAGAGAATCTTTTCTCTAGAGCATTCCAAAGCATCTGTGCATCAGTGCAATTGCAGAATTGGTGTTGATATTCATTGGGAATAGCCAAGAGCAGTGTGCTCAAGGCTTTCATCTCTGTCTGCCTTATCTTCTTTTCTGCATCTGTCTTTGTTGGTGTTCTTTTTCCATCTGCACCAATTTTTCCTTCATCAGATGGTCCATTCTCAATGATGTCCCACATAGAGTAATCTGTGAGGAGAATGTATTGCTTGATCCTTATCTTCCACATGTCAAACTCATTAGATCTGAGCATTGGAACCTTTGAGACAAGAGTACTGTTTGATTCAACTGTGTTTTCCATGATAAATGAAGGTTTCTGAGAATACTAGCTCTGATACCACTTGTCAGGATCTGAATTCTTAACAAGAATAAACACTCAGAAACAATATTAGAGGAGTTTGTGGAATAACACTTTAATATTCAAAGATCAATGAAACAGTGAATCAGAAATCACAAATTGTAAACTTTATTGAATGATTTAAAGCTACAAGATTTCACACACAACCTCAATATTGATGAACAGGCTCACCAATACGAATTCTACTTCTCTAGAACTAGGGTTCTAAACCTTGAGGTTGATTCTCTCTATGAAAGCAAAAACTTCAGAAAAAATTAATTCTAAACTATTCTGACTAAGTCTATACATATACTAAAGATAAAAGATAATTACAAAATATAAAAGATCTTCAGTATAATCTTCCAAAGTTATCTCCAAGACTTTCCATGATTATCTTCAGTCAATACATCTGTCATCCTTGCCATACGAAGCCTTCATCTCATAAGCAACACTAACTTCATGAGCAGTATTAATATCATTCAGCAGTATTAACTTTGATCTGGCAGTACTAACTCCAGCAGTACTAACTCCAGCAGTACTAACTCCAGCAGTACTAACTACTAGCAGAAGTAATCATATTGTACTGGCAGTAGTAACCATACTTAAGCAATTCTTTCAGTTTCCAACACAAAACAAAGCACATTGAGATCAGGTATCACTTTATTAGAGACTGTAATGAAAAGAATCTTATTCAAGTTGCTAAAGTTCATACTGACAACCAGTTTGCTGATCTATTCACTAAAGCTTTTGATGTGGGTAGATTCACTTTCTTGGTCACAAGTGTGGGCATGATCAACTCTGAATGAGCTCATGTTTTAAAAAGTGTTTACATACCTGTTATTTGTTATTCTTTGGTGCTACTAATCATCTTTCTCAGGAAGTTATTACCTTGCTCAAACTTCAACAGTGTAAGTACAGTTAATGCTGCCAGTGCAGCTTTAATACTGCCAGTGCAAAGTTAATACTGCTAGTTAGTTAATACCACTCTCTGTTAATAATGCTAGTTAGTTAATACTGCTAGTTAGTTAATACTGCTAGTGGTTAATACTGCTCTCAGTTAATACTGCTCTCAGTTAATACTGCTCTCAGTTAATACTGCTAGTTAGTTAATACTGCTAGTGGTTAATACTACTCTCAGTTAATACTGCTAGTTAGTTAATACTGCTTCTGTCCCGAATCATATAAATACCCTTTTTGCCCGCCTAAAAGCTCATAACGACTCTTTGAATACTATTCATCTTCTCTCTAATCCTTTTTCTCTCAAGCACCTAGTAAGTTTCAGGCAAGAACACTCAAGCTCGATGGCATCCATGGCGTTCATTGATGAGCACAACGAAATCGCAATGCTTCAAAAACCGAAGCAGGCTGATGGATTTCACCAGATAGTCGACTTTATCAAGTCCAGCCATATCGGATATGCTCTTACAGTGTCACCATCCATCTACATCGAGCACCAGAAGCAATTCTGGGCTAATGCCACCACTATTACTGAAAATGGTGTGCAAGTTATCAAGACCAGGGTGTGTGATAAACCCTTGACCGTTTCTGAAGAGGTAATTCGCATTAGTCTACGTCTAGACGATGCTTCAGGTATCTCATCTATCTCTAATGATGAACTGTTTTCCACTCTAACTAGAATGGGGTATGGAGGCCCATTGGGTGTTTTCAAGTTCTCAAAAGCCAAATTTTCTCCCCAATGGAGTTTATTTGTCCATACCCTGATGCATTGTATTTCCAAAAAGACCACTGCCAGAAAGTACAATTTTTCAAAAATGATTTTCAATGACCTTGTGTCAAACTTGAGAAACAAAAAGAGTTTTTATATGTACCCAAGATTTGTCCAGACTGTTATAACCAATGAATTGATGGATATGCCTCAATTTGATGAGGTATATGTACCAAAAATCCCCAAGGGTAAGGTCTTTTCAAATATGAAGAGATCTGCCTTGGACTCGGAAGGAGTTGACACCCCATTTTCTCTACAATGATGGTGGTGTCCCACAATCAATAAAGTATGGCTTCAGGGTCAAGGCCCTCATTAGACCACCCCACTGAAAGCCAATCCCAACCTTCAATCAGCATATCAATCCCTCAGTCCCTTCTTCAAAAACCAACTTCACCAATCACCAATACATACATCAGGAAAAAGGTAAAGAAGGCTCCTTCCCTTCTTGTACCTTCACCCACAAAGCCTTTAAGCCCTCTAATGGAGAATTCTCCATTAGAAAATATCTATAGGGAAACCACAGGGGTGTCTCCCAACCCCAAGGAGGTGCTCACTGAGGAGATGCATGAGCATATGGGTGAGAAGGCTGCCACTACTCCTGCTAGCACTGAGGAGGACAGTGGTAACATCAATAAGACCTCTCCCATGGCAACTTTGGGTGAGCAATCATCTAAAGGTCCCAGGTGCCAAGAAACCAAGGGCGTGGAGGGTGCTTCTGCTAGGCAGAAGACTTCCACTACTAAAAGATCCTATGATCCTTCAAAAAGGGGTAACACTTCTGGAGAAGGTGAGGACAAATATGACTACAATGAATTGATGGAAACAATGGGCAACATTAATCTGGATGTCATCAAGCAAGGCAAAGACATAGAAGAAATGAAAATGGTAATTCTGTCTCAACAAGTACAGATTACCAAATTGAAGAAAATGGTGACAAGATTGGTGCAAAAGAAGAGGAGAAGGCAGTTTGTTTTGAAGAAGAGGAAAAATGCTAATGATGCTTTCAACAAGGGGGAGAATCAAGAGGCTGAAGCAGAGAAGGAAAGTACATCTGGGATGGGATTTGAGTTTGAGGGGGAGAAAGCTGCAGAAACAGAAGCACAAGCAGCAGAAACAGATGAGGTTCAAGCAGCAACAGTAACAAAACAGGTAGCAGCAGTAACAGGGCTATCTGTTGAAGAGTTGGAAATAGCATAAACATTGGTAAAAGCCAAGAATGACACTCCTAAGGCTACTCAAAAGGCCAAGGGAGTGGTCATTAAAGAAGGAAGCCTTTCAAAGAAAAGAAAAGAAAGCAGTGAGACAAGTTTGAAGGATGTAAAGGGAAAGATGGTTGAACCTGAACAACCTTCAAAGAAGAAGAGTCAGATTGAGTTAGATGAAGAAGTGGCAAAGCAGCTTCAAGCAGAAATAGAAAAGGAGGAACAATTACAATCTGAAAAAGACAGGGAGCTTGCACTGAATATGGCCAGAACACTCAATGAAGAGTATCAAAAGAACATGAAAGCAGCAGCTGAGGCCAAGAAAATAGCAGTCACAGCATCAAAGCAAAGAATGTCATTCAAGAAGCAAAAAAGACAACCTTCTAAGACCTTTTTGGCCAATCAGGAAAGGAGAAAAATGATCAATTTGTTGAAAGGTTCAATTGGTGTGTTGGGAAATTCAGAAATGATCAAGTATGGTTAATGCTGCTACAATAGAATTACTACTGCTAGTAGATTTTACTACTGCTAGTAGTTAGTACTGCTGGAGTTAGTACTGCTAGAACAAAGTTAATACTGCTGAGCATAGTTAGTACTGCTGAACTTAATACTACTCAGAGTATTAATGCTGCTGAAGAATTAATGCTGCTTATGAGATGAAGATTATATGGCAAGGATGACAGCTGGATTGAAGATATTCATGGAAGCTTGGAGATAATGATGGAAGATTATACTGAAGATATTTTATTATTTTGTAATTATCTTTTATCTTCAGTATATGTATAGAATAGTTTGTTTCTTTAGGAGGAACAATAATTCTGAGTTTTAGCTTTCATAGAGAGAATCAACCTCAAGGTTAGAACCCTAATTCTAGAGAAGTAGAATTCGTATTGGCGAGTCTGTTCATCAATATTGAGGTTGTGTGTAAAAGCTTGTGACTTTCAATTATTCAATAAGAGTTTGCAAGTTGTGATTTTGATTTACTGTTTCATTGTTTTTCTGAATATTAAAGTGCTATTCTGCAGCTTCTTTAATATTGTTTTTTGAGAATGTATTCTTGTTAAGCATTTAAGATCCTGACAAGTGGTATCAGAGCTTGTAGTCTCAGAAATCTTATTCATCATGGAAAACGCAGTTGAATCAAACAGTACCCTGGTCTCAAAGGTCCCAATGCTTAGATCCAATGAATTCGACATGTGGAAGATTAGAATAAAGCAATACATTCTTTTCACTGATTACTCTATGTGGG
The DNA here is from genome assembly GCA_954870635.1 of Arctium minus. NCBI lineage: Eukaryota > Viridiplantae > Streptophyta > Magnoliopsida > Asterales > Asteraceae > Arctium > Arctium minus. The sequence continues at coordinate 68,661,491 of OX941095.1, read as the reverse complement.
ACATCATTGAGAATGGCCCATCTGATGCAGGAAAGATTGGTGCAGATGGAAAGAGAACTCCACCAAAGACAGATGCAGAAAGAAAGACAAGGCAGACAGAGATGAAAGCCTTAAGCACTCTGCTCTTGGCCATTCCCAATGAATATCAACACCAATTCTGCAGTTGCACTGATGCACAGATGCTCTAGAATGCTCTAGAGAAGATATTCTCAGGCACCAAAAGTACCAAGAGAAATCAGAAGGCTATATTGAAGCAACAATATGAGAACTTTATGTCAACCAAGAATGAGTCCATGACTCAAACTTTTGACAGGTTTAACAAGCTAATTGGTGAACTAGCTACAGTTGGAGTACAAATTGATCAAGATGATCTAAACAGGAAGTTCTTAAGGTCCCTGGGTGATGAATGGACCATGTATACTGTCTCTTTCAGACAGAATGATCAACTGGAAGAAAAGGAACTTGATGCTCTATATAATGATCTAAGAGTTTTTGAATCTAAGGTAGAGGCTAAAAAGAAGCCTTCTGGGTATGTTCACAATGCTGCACTCCTATAAGTTAGTGCTGCCAATGGAGCAAATCAAGAGAAAGGCACTGAATCTGTGTTTGAAGCCTTTCTGTCCAGTCATGGAAACTCTTCTCTGATTAATGATGACTTGGAACAACTCCATCCAGATGATCTTGAAGAGATGGACATTAAATGGCAGATGGCCATGCTCTCTATGAGAGTAAAGAAGTTCATCAAGAGAACTGGGAGAAACAACTTCTCCCAAAGAAGAGAAGATGGAGCAGGTTTTGACAAGTCAAAGGTGGAATGCTATAAATGTCATCAGAAGGGACACTTTGCTAGGGAATGCAGAAGTGGAGTGTCTCACAACAACAACCACCAACAAGCACAGTTTGGAAGCTTCAATAATAACAGAAATTCTGCACAAGCCCTAGTCTCTCAACAAGGTATGGGGTTTGATTGAAGTGATCAAGCGGAAGAGGCTATCCAAAACCAAGCTTTAATGGCAGAGGTTTCTGATCTCCCAACAGAGGTAACTTCTAATCTTTGTTCTCAAAATTGCATTAACACTGTTAAAAGATACAGGGATCACAACCAGAACATGAGTGATGACCTTAAGAGATTAGAAAAGGACATAAAAGATTATGTGAGGATTGTTGAGAGGTTTGAAGATCAGATTAAGAGTTTTCAAGCCAATGAACTTCAACATTCATATGACACAAACTACTGGAAGTGGGAGAAGAATGACCTAGAACTCCAACTGACCAAATCTAAAGAGGAGAGTGATAAGTTAAGAGGAGAGTTAGCTAAAGTCAAGTTAGATGTAGAAAAGTTTTCCAATGCTTCTAAAGCAATGGACTCTTTACTACAAACTCAGATTCATGATAAAATGAGAAGAGGAATAGGGTACAATAACACACCACCACCCTACAACAACAACTATATCCCTCCTAATTCAGACTTGTTAGAGACAAAGGATAGGAAGGACCTGCCTGAGGGAGCCACTGAGGTAGATCCCTTAGATGAAGTAGTTGTTGAGGATAAAACTGAGAAAGAAACTGTCAAGAATAAGGACAACACTGTGAGTGGTGAGATTCCTATAGAAAACCACATAATTACCAACGAGGGATGTGGAAAGCATTGGGTCAAGTCCAATGAGATAGAGAAGACTGAGGGAAAGACCAAGAAGGTTCATTATAAACAGACCACTGTTGTGAACCCTATCCCTTGCAAACAGTGTGCATGCAATAAATCTGAGCCCCAAAAACATAATAAACCAAGGGGAAATCAGAGAAACTGGAATAATCAGTGGGCACAAAAACAAGGGATTGATCTGAGTAAAATCAATAGACCAAAACCCTGTTTTATTTGTGGAAAGCTTAATCACATTGCCAAATACTGCTATTTCAATCCTATGAACCAAAGGCTAAACTTTCAGAGACTTTCTCAAAAACCCTTTGGTTATAGGAAGAAAGAAAAGAACCATGTGGCTAAGAAAGTTGTTAAATCTAAAAACCACATGAAGAAAAAGAATGTGGAAGACAGTGTCAAGATCTGGATACCTAAAAGCACTAAAGCTGTTAGTACTGCTACCATAAATAGTGCTGCTGACAGTGATAGTGCTGCTAGAAGCAATAATACTGCTACCAAGGTTAATACTGCTAACTCTGTTAGTACTGCCAACAAGGTTAATACTGCCAAACCTGTTAGTACTGATAACCTTGTTAGTACTTCTAAAGATAGTGCTTCTTCTAGTATTAGTGCTTCTATACCAATAATCTTGACAAAGTACTCAAATAATAAGTGTTCTGATTTTAAAAACCTCATCAAAAAGGAATGTAAGTATTTTGATGAGAAAGGGAGACCTAAGACAACTTTGGCTTGGGTTCCCAATCAATACTAATTGTTTAATCTTATGTGCAGGGCAACCAGCAGCTCAAGGATAAGAGCATCTGGCATGTTGATAGTGGTTGCTCTAGGCACATGACAGGGAACATGTCATTCCTCAAGAATTTCAAGAAGATTGATGGTGGACATGTTGCTTTTGGTAATACTCCAGATGGAGGTAAAATCAGTGGTAAAGGTGATTTGACCAAAGGTAAAATGACCTTTGAAGATGTATTCTATGTTGAACAGTTAAGGTACAACCTGTTAAGTGTATCACAGGTCTGTGACAAACAACATAGTATATTATTTACTGATTCTGAATGCATTATCCTTGCTCCTGGATTCAAGGTAGTTGATGAAAAGATGATACTACTAAGAACCCCCATAAAGGATAATGTATATTGTTTAGATATGGAAAGTGTTTCATCTGATTCATCCCTAAATTGTCTTGTTTCAAAAGCTTCTCTGGATGAATCATCACTTTGGCACAGAAGGATGTGTCACATGAACTTTAAAACAATAAATAAACTTGTTAAAAACAACCTTGTAAGAGGTTTGCCATCAAAAGTATATTCATGTGATGATCATTGTGTTGCTTGTCTCAAAGGCAAACAACACAAAACTTCTAATAAGTCCAAAGAGGTGAACACAATCTCAAATTCTCTTCATTTATTGCATATGGATCTGTTTGGCCCTACAAATGTTATGAGTATAGGTAAGAAATCATACTGCCTAGTTATTGTTGATGATTACTCTAGATTTACTTGGGTATATTTTCTAAGGACTAAGGATGAGACAAGTGGACTGATCAAATCCTTTATTCTAAGAATTGAAAACCAAACTAATCAAAAAGTAAAAGTCATTAGGTCAGACAATGGCACTGAATTTAAAAATATTGACCTACACACCTTTTGTGAAAGGAATTGAGAGACAATACAGTGCTCCTAGGACTCCACAACAAAATGGTGTTGCTGAGAGAAAGAATAGGACACTGATTGAGGCTGCTAGATCTCTGTTAGCTGATTCTAAACTCCCAATAACTTTCTGGGCAGAAGCAGTTAATACTGCTTACTATGTCCAAAACAGAGTACTAGTAGTCAAGCCTAAGAACAAGACACCTTATGAGCTTTTTAATAAAAGAAAACCCTTTATTGGATTTTTCAAACCTTTTGGGTGTCCTTGTACTATTCTCAATACTAAATCTTACTTGGGAAAGTTTGATAGCAAGGCAGATGATGGTTTCCTTATTGGTTACTCATCTCAGAGCAAGGCTTATAGAGTTTTTAATACTTCTTCTAGAATAATTGAGGAAAGTGACAATGTCAAATGCAATGAGAACACACCAAATCCTATTGGGTCTTGTCCTCAGTGGCTGTTTGACATTGATTCACTAACTAACTCTTTTGGTTTCAGTAGTGATGATTATGCAGGTTCAGGAAGTGGAGGATCAGGGGACACACAAGTTCAAGACATTATTCCTCAGTCTGTGATCTTTCCTATGCCTACAAAAGAACCTGTTGAATTCTGTGAAAAAGAAACTATAACTGAGCCAATACAGAGGGAAGAAGAAAGAAGAGAAGAGGAATCTTCAGTGCATAAAGAGCTAGAGGTAGCTGAGGTGATCCCCTCAGCTGACTTAAATGATTCTAATCTAGAGGTGGGAATCCATGAAGAACCTAGTCTTCAGACTAGAACTCAAAAGAATCATCCTCCAGAGCTGATCGTAGGAGACATCTTTCTCCTATGATAACAAGGAATCAAAGCAGACTTCAAGAGCTGTATGATCAAAAACACACAGTACTCTCCTGTTTCCTATCCCAGATTGAGCCTAAGAAGGCCTATGAGGTAATGAAAGACTCAAGTTGGATAGAAGCCATGCAAGAAGAGTTACTTCAATTCAAACTACAGGATGTTTGGGACTTGGTGGACCTTCCAAAAGGTCATAGAGCTATTGGCACCAAGTGGATCTTCAGGAACAAAAAGGATCTTCAGATGTGTAGAGACTTTGAAGAGTTGATGCACAAGAGTTTTAAAATGATTTCAATGGGTGAACTTAACTTCTTCCTTGGACTTCAGGTGAAACAGCAGACAGATGGAATCTTCATTAGTCAATCAAAATATGTGCAAGACATCCTGGATAAATATGGTTTAAAAGACTCAAAGCCAGCAAGCACACCAATGGAAACTCACAAACAGATCACTGTTAATCTTGAGGGGGAGGATGTTGATGTCCATCTATATAGATCAATGATTGGATCTCTAATGTATCTCACAACCTCAAGACCAGATATCATGTTTCCAGTATGTGTATGTGCCAGATTCCAAGTCAAGCTAAAACAATCACATCTTCAAGCTGTGAAGAGGATTTTCAGATACTTAAGAGGGCAACCTAGATTAGGTCTTTGGTATCCATATGAATCTTCATTTGACTTGATTGCTTATTCAGATAGTGACTAGGGTGGTGCTAACATGGACAGAAAGTCTACTTCAGGGGGATGTCAACTTTTGGGTGCAAGACTAGTATCTTGGCAGTGCAAGAAACAAACCATAGTGTCCTTATCAATAACAGAAGCTGAGTATATTGCTGCTGCAAGTTACTGCTCTCGGGTTCTATGGATTCATAATCAGATGCTGGACTATGGGGTAACCTTTCTGCACACTCCAATCTTTATTGACAATAGCAGTGCTATAAGCATTGTTAACAATCCAGTCAAGCACTTCAAAACAAAGCACATTGAGATCAGGTATCACTTTAACAGAGATTGCAATGAAAAGAAGCTCATTCAAGTTGCTAAAGTTCATACTGACAACCAGTTTGCAGATCTATTCACTAAAGCTTTTGATGTGGGTAGATTCACTTTCTTGGTCTCAAGTGTGGGCATGATCAACTCTGAATGAGCTCATGGTTTTAAAAAGAGTTCCTATACCTGCTATTTTGGTTATTTGTGTGTTGCTAATCATCTTTCACAGGAAGTTAATGCCTTGATCATACCTCCATAAGCTTCAAAAGGAGTAAGTATAGTTAATACTGCCAGTGCAGTTTTAATACTGCCAGTGCACAGTTAATACTGCTAGTGGTTAATACTGCTCTCAGTTAATACTGCTCGTTCGTTAATACTGCTCGTGGTTAATACTGCTCTCAGTTAATACTGCTAGTTAGTTAATACTGCTAGTGGTTAATACTGCTCTCAGTTAATACTGCCAGGTAGTTAATACTGCTCTAGGTTAATACTGCTTATGTCCCATACACTATAAATACCCTTTGCCCGCCTAAAAGTTCATAACGACTCTTTGAATACTGTTCACTTTCTCTCTAACCCTTTTCTCTCAAGAATCAAGTGTTTCAGGCAAGAATACTCAAGCTCAATGGCGTCTATGGCATTTATCGACAAACACAATGAAATCGCGATGCTACAAAAGTCGAAGCAAGCTGTAGGCTTTCATCAGATAGTGGATTTTCTGAAGTCTAGCCATATCGCCCATGCTTTAACTGTGTCTCCAACTATCTACATTGAGCATCAAAAGCAATTCTGGGCGAATGCCACCATAATCACAGAGAATGGTGTGCAGATTCTGAAAACAAGGGTGTGTGACAAACCCTTGTCAGTTACTGAAGAGGTGATACGCATCTGTCTACGTCTAGACGATGTTGAAGGTATTACTTCTCTTCCTAATGAGGACTTGTTCTCAAATTTGTCAAGAATGGGGTATGAAGGCCAATTGGGTGGTTTTAAATTCTCAAAAGCAAAATTCTATACCCAATGGCGTTTTCTTGTTCATACCCTTATGCACTGCATTTCCAAAAAGACTACTGGATGGAGTGAGTTTAGCAGTACCATTGCTTATGCTTTAGTCTTCTTGGCCACTGCCAGAAAGTATAATTTTTCTAGAATGATTTTCAGTGACCTTGTCTCAAACTTGGGAAGCAAAAAGAGCTTTTATATGTACCCCAGGTTTGTACAAGAAGTTATAACCCACGAATTGACGGATATGCCTCACTTTGATGAGGTATATGTACCAAAAATTCCCAAAGGTAAGGTATTTTCAAACATGAAGAGATCCCCATTGGACTCGGAAGGAGTTGACACCCCATTATTCTCTACAATGATGGTGGTGTCCCACACTGAAGAAGGTATGGCAGCAGGGTCAAGGCCCTCATTAGACCATCCCACAGCTAGCCAATCCCAACCTTCCCACTCTATATCAATCCCCCAGTCTCTACTTCAAAAGCAAACCTCTCCAATTACCCAAACTTATATAAGGAAAAAGGTAAAGAAGGCTCCTTCCCTTCTTGTATCTTCACCCACAGAGCCTTTAAGCCCTCTAAGGGAGAATTCTCCTTTAGAGAATATCTACAGGGAAACCACAGGGGTGTCTCCCAACCCCAAGGAGGTGCTCAATGAGGAGATGTATGAGCAGGCTGCCACAACTCCTGCTAACACAGGGGAGGACAGTGGTAACATAAATAAGACCTCCCCCATGGCAACTTTGAATGAGCAATCATTCAAAGGTCCCAGGTGCCAAGAAACCAAGGGGGTAGATAGTGCTTCTGCTAGGCAGAAGAATTCCACTACAAAAAGATCCAATGATCCTTCAAAAGGGGGTAACAGTCCTGGAGAAGGTGAGGATAGATATGACTATAATGAATTGATGGAAACAATGGGCAACATCAACCTGGATGTTATTCAACAAAGAAAAGAGATAGATGAAATGAAAATGGTGATTCTATCATAACAAGTACAGATTGCAATATTGAAGAAAATGGTGACAAGGTTGGTGCAAAAGAAGAGGAGAAAGCAGTTTGTGTTGAAGAAGAGGTCAAATGATAAAGATGCTTCCAACAAGGGGGAGAAAGAGGCTGAAACAGAGAAAGAAAGTACTACTGAGAGGGCATTTGAGGTTGAGGAGGAGCAAGAGGCAGAAATAGAGAAAGTAACAGAATCAATAGCAGCAGAAAAGGAAACATAATTTGATCAAGCAGCAGAAACTGTTAATGCTGCTGAAGCGGCAGAAACAGTTAATACTGCTGAAGTAAAAGAAGCAGCAGTAACAGAAGCAGCCGTAACAGGGCATTCTGTTGAAGAAATGGAAATTGCAGAAACATTGGTAAAAGCAAAGAATGACACTCCTAAGGCTTTTAAAAAGGCCAAGGGAGTGGTCATTATAGAAGGAGGCCTTGAAAGGAAAAGAAAAGAGATAAATGAGGCAGGTTTAAAAGATGCAAAGGGAAAAGCAAAGATGGTTGAACATGAACAACTTTTAAAGAAGAAAAGTCATATTGAGTTGGATGAAGAAATGGCAAAGCTACTTCAGGCTGAGATGGAAAAGGAAGAACAACTTCAATTAGAGAAGGATAGAGAGCTTGCAAAGATAATGGCCAAAAAACTCAATGCTGAGTATCAAGAGAGTTTAAAAGCAGCAACTGAAGCCAAGAAAAGCTCTGTGAACGTTTCTAAGCAAAGAATGCCAGTTATGAAGCAGAAAAGACAACCTTCCAAGACCTTTTGGCCAATCAGGAAAGAAGAAAAATGATAAATTTCCTGAAAGGCTCAATTGGTGTCAAAGGAGAGATGTTCACCAACATGACATACAGCAAGGTTGAGGAGCTGTATAAGAAAGAAATGGCTAAGCTTCAAGGGGACTCCTCACAAAGGGAAGAGGCTGAAAGAACAATGAAAGAGAGGCATGATCTCAACATTCAACAACCATATCCTGAGGAAGTCACACCTACAAAGGAAGAGTCAGAAAATGTTGGTATGGAAGTTAAATCTGCAAAAAGGGTGAAGTCTATAGCTTCCAAAAGGCAGTCCAAAAGGCCAAGAGGTGAAGAAAGAGCAGAAACTGAAGCAGAACCTCATGTGACTCCTTCAGCAGAATCTGTGCAGAACCCAGAACAGTCCAATAAGCAATCTAATGTGCATCTTGAGCTTTATATGACTATAACAGATGATGAACCAGTTCAAGCTGATCCCATTTCTATGAAAGCACCAGAAGTCATCTTTTGGGATATTCTAGAAGATCAAAGAAAGAAATACTTCAGGCTTAGGAGAGTGGGAGATATATATGAAGTGTACTCTACTTGGGGTAGACTCATCAGAAACTGTTCAAGATCAGATTTAGAAGAGATGTTTAAAGTTGGATTGGGTCTATATGAAAAGGAGCTGACAGGAGAAGGAATGAGCTTAATCAGATTAGCCATGGAGTACTTGTGCATGATGTTTGATCCTAGCAAAGTTCAACATGTGATCAGAGATTTGCATCTACAGAATAAATTCCAAAGAATAGAAAACTGGATGATATTTGAAAGGTGTGGAGTCTATGTCATCACTGTAGATAGAGCTTATCATGAGTACTACTTGGTTGATAAAATCTATGATCACAGCAAGGGTAAATTACAAGCAATGTTGAATGCCAAGCTTATTTGTTCAAAAGATTCAGCAATGGCAAAGGTTGTGGTTAGCAGAATCATCAATCAAAGCTTGGGTTTGGATCCTAATCTAGGGGTGTAAACTGAAGTGTTGAAAGCATCTTGAAGACTAACTGAAGAACTTGACTTCTCTTCCTAAAAGTCAAGTTAGGGGAAGATTGTTGGGAAATTCAGAAATGATCAAGTATGGTTAATGCTGCTACAATAGAATTACTACTGCTAGTAGATTTTACTACTGCTAGTAGTTAGTACTGCTGGAGTTAGTACTGCTAGAACAAAGTTAATACTGCTGAGCATAGTTAGTACTGCTGAACTTAATACTGCTCAGAGTATTAATGTTGCTGAAGAATTAATGCTGCTTATGAGATGAAGATTATATGGCAAGGATGACAGCTGGATTGAAGATATTCATGGATGCTTGGAGATAATGATGGAAGATTATACTGAAGATCTTTTATTATTTTGTAATTATCTTTTATCTTCAGTATATGTATAGAATAGTTTGTTTCTTTAGGAGGAACAATAATTCTGAGTTTTAGCTTTCATAGAGAGAATCAACCTCAAGGTTAGAACCCTAATTCTAGAGAAGTAGAATTCGTATTAGCGAGTATGTTCATCAATATTGAGGTTGTGTGTAAAAGCTTGTGACTTTCAATCATTCAATAAGAGTTTGCAAGTTGTGATTTTGATTTACTGTTTCATTGTTTTTCTGAATATTAAAGTGCTATTCCGCAGCTTCTTTAATATTGTTTTCTGAGAGTGTATTCTTGTTAAGCATTTAAGATCCTGACATGGTGTCAAAGGAGAGATGTTTACTAATATGGCATACAGTCAAGTTGAGGAGATCTATAAAAAGGAAATGGCTAAGCTTCAAGGGGACTCCTCTCAAAGGGAAGAGGCTGAAAGAAGGATGAAGGAGAGACATGATCTCAACATTCAACAACCATTCCCTGAGGAAGTCACTCCTACCAAAGAAAAGGCTGAAGACACTAAAGAAGAGAATGCTACTGTGGAAGTAAAGTCTGCAAAGAGAGTGAAGACCATAGCTTCCAAGAAACTGTCCAAGAAACCAAGAGTTGAAGAAGCAGAAGTAGTAGCAGAATCATCTGTGGCAGATCATACTGAGCAAACTAGTCAAAGTACACAGCAAGCCAGTCAGTCTGATGAGCATGTGGGGCTGTATATGACTTTAATAGAACCAGCTCAGGTTGTTCCAATTTCTGTGAAGGCTCCAGAGATCATCTTCTGGGATATCTTGAGGGAAAATAGAAAGGATTACTTCAGGGTGAAAAGAGTTGGTGATATATTTGAAGTATATACCACTTGGGGGAAAGTAATCAGAAGTTGTTCCAGGGCTGATCTAGAAGAAATGCATAAAGTGGGGATGAAGCTTTATGAGCCTGTTTTGAAAGGAACTGAAGAAAGTCTTCTCAAGATTGCAATGGAATACCTATGTATGATGTTTGAACCAGAAAAAGTGGTTTACAGGATCAAAGATTTACATCATGAGTATGGGTTTAAGAAGATTGATAAGTGGATACTCTTTGAAAATTGTGGTGTATACATGATCACAATAGATAACTGCTATCATGAATACTACCTGGTGGACAAAGTGTATGATCATAGCAAGGAGAAGCTGAATGGGATGCTGAAAGCTAAGCTAGTATGTGCAAAGGAATCAGAAATGGCCAGAATTGTGGTAAGAAGAACAATCAATCAAAGTCTGGGTCTGGATCCGAATTTGGGCAACTAAGCTGTAGTGTTGAAAGCATCTTGAAGACAAAAATTGAAGAACTTGACTTCTCTTTCTAAAAGTCAAGTTAGGGGGAGATTGTTGGGAATTACAGAATTGCACAAGTATGGTTAATGCTGCTAGCACAACATGGTTACTACTTCTGAGAAAAGTTACTACTGCTAAGCAAAGTTAGTACTGCTAGTAGTTAGTACTGCTGTGTATTAATACTGCTCATGAAGATAGTGCTGCTTATGAGATGAAGACTTCGTATGGCAATGATGACAGCTGTATTGATTAAAGATATTCTTGGAAGGCTTGGAGATAACTATGGAAGATTATACTGAAGATCTTTTATATTTTGTAATTATCTTTTATCTTTAGTATATGTATAGAATTAGTCTGAATAGTTAGATAGACAATATTCTGAGTTTTTATTTTTGATAGAGAGAATTAACCTCAAGGTTTAGAACCCTAGTTCTAGAGAAGTAGAATTCGTATTGGTGAGCCTGTTCATCAATATTGAGGTTTTGTTTGAAATCTTGTAACTTTAATCATTCAATAAAGTTTACAAGTTTGTGATTTCTGATTCACTGTTTCATTGATTGTTGAATATTAAAGTGTTATTCCGCAACTTCTTTAATATTGTTTCTGAGTTCATTATTCTTGTTGAGAATTAGATCATGACATTAACTGATTCATTTGTTGATTCAGGTGTTACATTCTAATTTTTCTGGATTTGAAAAGATCTAGATGAATATCTTGGAGGATTGACGGTGAATCAGAGGTTCTTGAAAGATCAGTGGTCAGAATAATTTTTCAACGATATTTCTTGGAGTGAGTTTTGATGATATCGATGCTCAAATCATCAAAAAGGGGGAGATGGTACCAAGAAATGATAAAGTTTTGGGGAGATGATTTAAAGAAATGTCCAAGTCAGAAGATTCAAAGTAAAGATTTGAAGAATATCAAAGATTTTCTGAAGATGTGTGGATTTCACTGAAATTTTCTTTGGAGATTATTTGCTGAAGCAATTTAAGCTGAATCTGAAGATAATTTCTTTCCAAAGTCTGAAAGTATTTTGTGAAAGTTTTGGGGAGATTGTTACTCGTTTGAAGACAGTTTTGGAAAGAATCTCATCAAAGAAAAAGGGGAGATTGTACTGACAGAGCTTAAAAGAGAAGACTGAATTGCTAGATCTTTAAATAGTGATCTTGATTCCAAAGGGGGAGATTGTTAGAGCATAAATATGTTGGATACAATATCAAGAAGACTGAAGGTCAAAGTGTAAGAAGTCAAAGCTGAGAAAGTCAACACTCATCAAAGTCAAAGTCTATTTGTAATAAAAGTCAAAGTATTTGTATTTGTATTTTAGTTTCTTTGTATTTTAGTTGTAGGTATAAATACCTTGTATTTCTATTTTTAGTTGTAACAAGTTGGTGAACAAGTTGAGAAGTTCATATCTGAGAGAGAGAGAAATCTGTAGATAGAGAAAGAGTGTTCTAGAGAGAGAAACTTGTAATCGTTGAATTTGAGTTTGAAATCAAACAGGTAATTGATTGATAAATCTTGTTTTGATTAATTGTTTGTTATTAGGAACTAGAATCTGGGCACACACTTCTCGTGTATCATAAGTTGCCTCGAGGCGTAAGAGATTACCTTGCCTCTTTGCATCAACACACATCCTAATCCCATCTTCGAAGCGTCGCTATAGACCACGAAGTCTTCCGACCCTTCAAGCAACGACAAGATTGGAGCTTCGCAAAACTTCTTTTATAGAATCCGGAATGCCTTCTCTTGCGCTTCGGTCCAATCAAACTTCACATTCTTCCGAGTTAAAACGGTCAAGGAAGAAGCGATATTCGAAAAGTCATGAATAAATCTCCGGTAGTATCCCGCCAGGCCCAAGAAACTGCGGATCTCGGACGGACTCTTGGGAGGCTCCCAATTCATCATAGCTTTAATCTTGGAGGGGTCCACTTTCACTCCGTCTCGAGTGACAACGTGACCCAAGAATTGCACTTTTTCAAGCCAAAAGTCGCACTTGGAAAACTTGGCGTACAATCTTTCTTTTCTTAACACATCGAGAACTTCGCGTAGATGTTGCTCGTGCTCTAACTCGCTCTTAGAGTACACGAGTATATCATCAATGAATACGATGACCGACTTGTCGAGGAATGGTCGGACACCCTATTCATCAAATCCATAAATACCGCTGGTGCGTTCGTTAGACCAAAAGACATCACAAGAAACTCATAATGGCCGTAACACGTTCTGAAGGTTGTCTTCAGAACGTCTTCTTCTCTTACCTTCACTTGGTGGTAACCCGAACGTAAGTCGATCTTATAAAAACACCCCTGTTAGGACTGAAAGTCCTATGTGTTGAAAGTGGAATAAAGTATTTATAAGGGTGCATATTGTAATTACTTAATAGTTGTTTTAGTTAGATGGGCCCAAGCCCATAAGCCCATTAGGCCTTGTAAGCCTAGTATATAAAGGCTTATTTAGTTCATAATTAGGGTTGAACAGTTGAATAGTTTAGAGAAATTCATTATTCATTTTACTAGTCGTTAGGTTTACATAACCTTATCAGAAATTCTCTCTGTAAACCTTAACCATTTGAAGTTATATCAATCATATGACTAGTTGTTGTGGCCTATAATCTGTTCATCATTGTTCATATTACTTGTGATTGCACTGCACTGGGATCTACAATTGGTATCAGAGCACACAAGAAATGAGTTTTCTTGTCATAACATTCATAGAAAATTACTTTGTGGTTTTTCGATGATTGAATGGAAGCCCTGGGGGAGTGAACATCACAAAAGCTCCTTTCCAATGTACACCCGTTGTACAAAGTGGCTCTGTGCTACTTACAGGCATACTAACTGTTTCATCTATTGAATCAGGGTTACATTGTCCATTATGTCTGAATTTGAAAAAATTCGGATATATACATTTCATGAATTGACGGATACTCAGATCAAAGGACGAAGAATATCATATTATCATAAAGGGGAGATCAAAGAATGCGTTGAAATTGAAGAAGTTTTGATGATCATGATGCTCACAATCATCAAAAAGGGGGAGAAGTTTTCAAAAAGTTCAATTTCAAAGGAAAGTTTGTTTTTCTGAAGACGGTCTAAAGATCAAAGAGATGAAGATATGAGTTTAATGCTAAATTTGTTTGTCTGAAGACAGTGAAGTTTTCAAAGTTTGTATTGTTTCTTTCCCGTATCATGTGGTGTCTGCTACAAATTTGTTTATCATTCCTCCTACGAGCTGATTGAAACAAGTTCTTAAGCTGAAAGTCTATTCAACTCGCGGTTCAAAGACAGATTTTTTGTTTTAAACTGAAGATGCACCGTGGAATGTCAAGTAACTCTCACATTATCTTTCTTGTATGCTGATCCGATGTGATTGAGTTTCTACAGTTAAAAGCTGCTTGATAGTGCGTTCAGTCGAGGCTACTATACATTGAATCTGATTACAAAGTTGATACTATGAAGACCAAGAGCTTTATTCAAGGGGGAGCATGGAAAGACATGAAGTCAAGCAACAAAAGTTCTTCAAAAGATTCTAGAGGGAAAGAAGATCAAGGCCTGAAGCTTATCAAGTTGATAAATGCTTTATTCAACTTTAGGGGGAGATTGTTAGGACTGAAAGTCCTATGTGTTGAAAGTGGAATAAAGTATTTATAAGGGTGCATATTGTAATTACTTAATAGTTGTTTTAGTTAGATGGGCCCAAGCCCATAAGCCCATTAGGCCTTGTAAGCCTAGTATATAAAGGCTTATTTAGTTCATAATTAGGGTTGAACAGTTGAATAGTTTAGAGAAATTCATTATTCATTTTACTAGTCGTTAGGTTTACATAACCTTATCAGAAATTCTCTCTGTAAACCTTAACCCTTTGAAGTTATATCAATCATATGACTAGTTGTTGTGGCCTATAATCTGTTCATCATTGTTCATATTACTTGTGATTGCACTGCACTGGGATCTACAACCCCGCTTCTTTTAGTTGATCGAACAAGTCGTCAATCCTGGGAAGAGGATACTTGTTCTTCACTGTTGCTTTGTTCAACTCTCGATAATCGATGCACATTCTCATTGTGCCATCCTTCTTTTTAACAAACAAGACCGGAGCTCCCTAAGGCGACGAGCTCAGTCTTACGAAACCCTTCTCCAAAAGTTCTTGGAGTTGTGCCATCATCTCCTGCATCTCCGCTGGCGCTAACCGGTAAGGGGCTCTAGCAACAGGAGCCGCTCCCGGTACGAGATCAATCCGAAACTCCACTTGACGATCGGGTGGTAACCCGGGAAAGTCGTCCGAAAAGACGTCTGGAAACTCGCGCACAATCTTCACATCTTCGAGCTTTAACTTCTTTAGCTTGGCGTCGATCACGTAGGCTAGGAAAGACGAGCATCCTTCCACCAAACACTTGCGTGCTTTAGTCATGGTGATTATTGCCACATCTCCCTTCCTCTTCTCACCATAAATCACAACAACTTCGCCACTGGAATTGGGAAGTCGAATTAATTTCTTGGAACATACAAACTCGACATGATTGTTCGCTAACCAATCCATGCCGACCACAATATCAAAACCCCCGATTAACATCGGCAACAAATCGATTGGGAAATCTCTCCCTTCGATTCCGAGAGTACACTTCTTCAGAACATCGCGGATCAGAACTTGACTACCATCTGCTATCTCAACCACTAACGCATCCTCAAGACTAGTAGTGGGCATAGCAATCTTTTGACGGAACAATTCAGATATAAAAGAGAAACTGGCACCCGTATCAAATAAAACACGTGCAGGTACGGAGTTTAGAAGAAATGTACCCGATACCACATCAGCGGATGCCTTGGCCTCATCGGTCGTCATCTGAAAAGCTCGACCCGGAACCCTAGGTGGATTCTCTTTCTTCACCGGCGCGCTACCCGACATGAGCTTCGTGCAATCTCTCTTCATGTGCCCCAGTGTCTTGCACTCATAACAAACAAGACCACACTTGTAGCAAGATTGAGGAGTGGTGCTAGAGTTACCGTGGTGCTTCGTTCTAGTTCTGCACTTCTGGCACCACCTAGCTTCTTGATAACTACTGAAGCTTCGGTTTCCGACGAAAGGTCGGGTTCTCTTGGGAGGTACTGAACTGCTCTCCCATTTCCTCTTTTCAACAACTGCCACAACCTTCTCCAGTTTACCTCTCGCGTAAACCTCTTCCATAAACCGTGCCTCTTCAATAGTCTCACGAAGGTTGGAAGCCTTCGAATTTCGGACCATAGTCATCATGTCCGATGGTAGACCCTTCAAATAGGCCATAATCTTCTCTTTCTCAGTTGAGGCCACATGACCCACTAACCCCAGCTTTTCCATGAATTTACGGGTATAATCTCTCACTGTCAAACTTCCTTTCTCCAGCGCTCGGAATTCTGCCTCGATCCGATCCATAGCCCTCTCATTGCAGTATTCTTCCAACAGTTTTACCTTGAATTCGCCCCAAGTTAGTTGGGCCAAGACAGTAGAAGAGAGGGTGGACTGGATAACATTCCACCACATCAGCGTTCTATCCCTGAGCAGTTGAGTACCGAATCTTACCCTCTGGTCATCAGCACACTCGGATGAACTGAAGGCCTGTTCTACCGCTCGGATCCACTTAAAACACGCAACTGGGTCTTCGGAACCAGAGAACTCTGGTGGTCCGCAATCCAGAAAAGACTTGTAGGAACAACTCTTCCCACTTTTCGGAGCACCAACAACCCTTTGCTCCTCAAATCTGACCCTGTTCTCGGTGCCCCTAGATTCAACCAACACATTCTCCTCCACTGCCTCATTCCTCCTGAGGCTCGTGTCCCGGTCCTCCAACATTTTCTGAAAAACCTCTTGCTGTTTCTCCATGGCCGATGTCACCATTTACATGACGCTGGCCATTATATCAGCTTGAGGGTTTGCCATATGAACAACGGGGCTGGTGGATGCCAAATCTACTCTTGGCCCCAGCTATACTTCCCCAGTAAATATCGGTGGCATGCCCGGAGGAACGACTGCTGACACCCTAACCACAGGATTCAGCTCACGCGAATTAACATCGCGAAGATCTCCGCCGCCCGACGGACGACCACGTGTGTTCACCATACCTAAATAATGGTTGCCACACAAGCACGAAAAGAATGAGAGACAAATCAACAGAATATCACAAGAAACGTACTACTACATCACCAGTTGTCACAGTAACGGAACTTCAAGCGCAATCACGTATAAATATTCTCATAATAACATTAGCTAAGTGAGATTACGAATATACAATACATAAAGGTTCTTATTACCGTCGCGACAACGTTCGATAACTATAATTTCCGTCGACTCTAAGACCAACCCATCTTAGAAGTTCTACCCAAACTCACGAATCCATGCTTAACATACTCAGTCTAAGTCTAGACATCTTACATTCATGCCTAGATCACTTAAACTAGAGCTCTGATACCAACTTGTAACACCCTATATACCAGAGGGAACTTAAAATGCAGAAACTGGACAAATAAACATCAACACCTGGTATAAACCTCCCAAAAAAAAGGGGAATGTACTAAGCCTTTACAAAAAAATCTGAATACGGATATGGAATTCAACAACAAACTAATCTAAACATAACTATCTAGATTACATCGGTTGTTAATCCAAAAATCACCAAAAGAATGGGACATAAACAATTGTCCAACATCAAATACTAGTCATCTCAAAAGCCCCTGAGACCAAGCTCGTCACTCAAGCCCTTGGCAACCCACCGCTAATGGAAACCTGTTATACATACCATTTGAGAAAAAGTGTTAGGCTTAAAGCCTAGTGAGAACACACAGTTTATAATTTCAAGAGATATAACCAATTGTATCAAAAGGAAATCTTTTCAATAAGTTTCGGTTTACAAAAGAAATCTTTTCCACATAAGGGATGATCGGTCCGAAAATTCATCTTGCGATGACGAGGGAAACCCGATTTTCCAAGGATTGCGGCGGAACACAAAAGTAGGCCACAATCCGAGTTGTGAGCTAAATACATGGAATCTATGGCCACGAACAACGAAGGTCCGTACTAAGATATGAGGGAGGGCCCTCGAGGAAACCAGTCATACTCGTTCACTAGGACTACATTATGACCCATAGCTAGTAACCGGTCTCACATAACCGTACCAAATGGCCCCCGAGGATCAAATGCATCCATAGCTACAGAAAGGGGAATAGACATCCCAATAATAAAAGCCGACTCAAAACCTAGGGATCCACTAGTAATGGTACAAACTTGTCACAATAACATATGTGACCCGCCATAGATAGTCATATGGTATAAAAACATTTTATAACAAAATGCTTTCCTTCAAGTTTAACTGCTGGTAAAAATGAAAATCATAAAATGAGTTTATATACATTCTTTCAAATAATCCACATAAATGTGCAAGTAAAACCTCCTTTTACTTCAAATAAGATGGAACCCATCATTTTAGTCGAAAATGATCGGGAACCCTAAAATCTCCCAAAACTCAAGTTATATCAAAATGTAGTGAAAGTAGATCCAAAACCATGGGGATATATAGGAGTTCAAAATGTAACTTTTGACATGTATAAAGTTTATAAAAAGGTAGTAGGAACTCACCAAATAGGTTTTAGACAAAAACCCGAAAAGCCAGATATCGACCACCGAGAGAAGACGAAACTTTCTATATTGAACCCTTGCTAGATGCACTTAATACTAGCAACATACGAGGTACAAACGAGATCTAGAAAGAGAGAGAAAGAGAGACTTGAGAGAAAAGATTTTGAGATTTGATTTACACCAAATGAGATATTTTGGGGCTGACCACCCCTAAGTTGGCCAGGGTCTTTCGCGGGTTATGCCGCGACCTCAAGTCACGACATAACTCACCCACTTGCAGAAACCAAAACCTAAACAGAGGGTTTCGCAGGTTGTGCCGTGACCTCAAGTCGTGGTGCAACTCGCGTAGTTCACTAGGGTTTGTCCAAAACCACCAAAATCCAAACTCAAACTTCAAACCAAGCGCGGTGCTAACGACAACGCTTAAACACAAGAATACCAAGATTACATAACGAAATATCGGGGTGTTACAATCCTCCCCAACTCTCGTGCAGGATATTGCCGAAGCACGCATTGGTCAAACTGAAAGAACGTACATCATGCAGTTTATCGATACCCACTCAAATCATGGTGTATTGCCATAGAGTGACAAATCCATGGCATGCTTCTCATTCTAAGGTTCATTTTGATGGGTCATGGGCTTAAAACGGATCCCCGTAGCAAAAGTTATGGACGTTTAAATACGACACCCATTTTTGGTCGATTCAGCAATGGGGTACCCTTTGTGTTTTCTCGTCCGGACCGAACTTGTCGGATTTCCACGAATCTTTACATTGTCGATCTACAATATAAATGATAAGGTGTCAAGGGAAATAACTTGCAAAAAACACACTCTCATGCAGGATATTGCCCAAGCCATGTATTGGCCAAACCGAAAGAACGTACATCATGCAGTTTATCGATACCCACTCAAATCATGGTGTATTGCAATAAAGAGACCAAGTCATGGCGTGCTTCTCATTCTAAGGTTCGTTTTGATGGGTCATGGGTTTAAAACGGATCCCCGTAGCAAAAGTTATGGATGTTTAAGTGTGACATCCATTTTTGGTCGATTCGGCAAAGGGGGTACCCTTTATGTTTTCTCGTCCGGACCGACCTCGACGGGTTTCCACAAATCTTCACATTGTCCATCTACAATATAAATGATGAGGTTTTCAAGGGAAATAATTTGCAAAAAAACCCACTCTCGTGCAGAATATTGCAGAAACCACGCAATGGCTAAATCGAAAGAATGTATACGATGCAGTTTATCGATACCCACTCAAATCATGGTGTATTGCCAGAAAGAGACCAATACATGGCGTGCTTATCGTTCTAAGGTTGGTTTTGACAGGTCATGGGCTTAAAACGGATCCCCGTAGCAAAAGTTATGGACGTTTAAGTGCGACACCCATTTTTGGTCGATTGAGCAAAGGGGGTACCTTTGTGTTTTCTCGTCCGGATCGACCTCATCGAATTTCCACGAATCTTCACATTGTCCATATACAATATAAATGATAAGATTTTCAAGGGAAATAACTTGCAAAAAACACACTCTTGTGCAGGATATTTCCGAAACCACAGAATGGCCAAACCGAAAGAACGTACATCATGCAGTTTATCGATACCCACTCAAATCATGGTGTATTTCCAGAAAGAGACCAAGACAAGACGTGCTTCTCATTATAAGGTTCTTTTTGACGGGTCATGGGTTTAAAACGGATCCCCGTAGCAAAAGTTATGGACGTTTAAGCGCGACACCCATTTTTGGCCGATTCGGCAAAGGGGGTACCTTTTGTGTTTTCTCGTCCGGACCGACCTCGTCGGATTTTAACGAATCTTTACATTGTCCATCTACAATATAAATTATAATATTTTCATGGGAAATAACTGGCAAAAAACCCGATCTCGTGCACGATATTGCCGAAACCACGGAATGGCCAAACCAAAAGAACGTACATCATGCAGTTTATCGATACCCACTCAAATCATGGTGTATTTCCAGAAAGAGACCAAGAAAAGACGTGTTTCTCATTATAAGGTTCTTTTTGAAGGGTCATGGGTTTAAAACAGATCCCCGTAGCAAAAGTTATGGACGTTTAAGCGCGACACCCATTTTTGGCCGATTCGGCAAAGGGGTACCTTTTTTGTTTTCTCGTCCGGACCGACCTCGTCGGATTTTCATGAATCTTTACATTGTACATCTACAATATAAATTATAAGGTTCAAGGGAAATAACTTGCAAAAAACCCACTCTCGTGCAGGATATTTCCGAAATCATGCAATGGCTAAACTGAAAGAACGTACATCATGCAGTTTATTGATACCGACTCAAATCGTGATGTATTGCCATAAAGAGACCAATGCAAGACGTACTTCTCATTCTAAGGTTCGTTTTGACGGGTCATGGGATTAAAACGGGTCCCCGTAGCAAAAGTAATAGATGTTTAAGCCGACACCCATTTTTGGCCGATTCGACAAATGGGGTACCCTTTGTGTTTTCTCGTCCGGAACGACGTCGTCAGATTTCCACGAATCTTTACATGTTCCATATAAAATGTAAATGATATGGTTTTTAAGGGAAATAATTTGCAAAAAAACCACTCTCATGCAGGATATTGCCGAAACCACGTAATGGCCAAACCGAAAGAACGTACATCATGTAGTTTATCGATACCCACTAAAATCATGGTGTATTGCTAGAAAGCGACCATACCATGACGTGCTTCTCATTCTAAGGTTCTTTTTTATGGGTCATGGGCTTAAAACAGATCCTCGTAGCAAAAGTTATGGACGTTTAAGCGCGACACCCATTTTTGGCCGATTCGGCAAAGGGGGTACACTTTGTGTTTTCTCGTCCGGACCGACCTCGTCGGATTTCCATGAATCTTTACATTGTTCATCTACAATGTAAATGATAAGGTTTTCAAGGGAAATAACTTGCAAAAAACCGACTCCCGTGCAGGATATTGCCGAAGCACGGATTGGCCAAACCGAAAGAACGTACATCATCCAGTTTATCAATACCCACTCAAATCATGGTGTTTTTCCAGTTAGAGACAAAGCCATGGCGTGCTTCTCGTTCTAAGGTTCGTTTTGACCGGTTATGGGCTTAAAACGGGTCTCGTAGCAAAAGTTATGGACGTTTAAGCGCGACACCCATTTTTGGCCAATTCGACAAGGGGGGGTACCCTTTGTGTTTTCTCGTCCGGAACGACGTCGTCGGATTTCCACGAATCTTTACATGTTCCATCTAAAATGTAAATGATATGGTTTTTAAGGGAAATAATTTGCAAAAAACCCACTCTCGTGCAGGATATTGCCGAAACCACGCAATGGACAAACCGAAAGAACGTACATCATGTAGTTTATCGATACCCACTAAAATCATGGTGTATTGCCAGAAATCGACCATACCATGACGTGCTTCTCATTCTAATGTTCTTTTTGATGGGTCATGGGCTTAAAACAGATCCCCGTAACAAAAGTTAAGGACGTTTAAGCGCGACACCCATTTTTGGCCGATTCGGCAAAAGGGGTACACTTTGTGTTTTCTCGTCCGGACCGACCTCGTCGGATTTCCACGAATCATTAAATTGTTCAACTAAAATGTAAATGATAAGGTTTTTAAGTGAAGTAACTTGCAAAAAACCCACACCCGTGTAGGATATTGCCGAAGCACGCATTGGCCAAACCGAAAGAACGTACATCAAGCAGTTTATCAATACCCACTTAAATCATGGTGTTTTTCCAGTCAGAGACAAATCCATGGCGTGATTCTCGTTCTAAGGTTCATTTGGACCGGTCATGGGCTTAAAACGGATCTCAGTAGCATAGTTATAGACGTTCAAGTGCGACACCCATTTTTGGTCGATTCAGCAAAGGGGGTACCCTTTGTGTTTTCTCGTCCGGAACGACCTCGTCGGATTTCCACGAATCTTCACATTATCCATCTACAATATAAATTATGAGGTTTTCAAGGGAAATAATTTGCAAAAAACCCACTCTCGTGCAGAATATTTCCGAAACCACGCAATGGCCAAATCGAAAGAGCGTATATGATGCAGTTTATCGATACCCACTCAAATCATGGTGTATTGCCGGGAATAGATCAATACATGGCGTGCTTATCGTTCTAAGGTTCTTTTTGACAGGTCATGGGCTTAAAACGGATCCCCGTAGCAAAAGTTATGGACGTTTAAGTGCGACACCCATTTTTGGTCGATTCAGCAAAGGGGGGTACCCTTTTTGTTTTCTCGTCCGGACCGACCTCGTCGGATTTTCACGAATCTTCATATTGTCCATCTACAATCTAAATGATAAGGTTTTCAAGGGAAATAACTTGCAAAAAACCCACTCTCATGCAGATTATTGCCGAAATCACGCAATGGCCAAACTGAATGAACGTACATCATGCAGTTTGTCGATACCCACTCAAATCATGGTGTATTGCCATAAAGAGACCAAGACAAGACGTGCTTCTCATTTTAAGGTTCGTTTTGACGGGTCAAGGGCTTAAAACGGGTCCCGTAGCAAAAGTTATGGACGTTTAAGCACGACACCCATTTTTGACCGATTCGACAAAGGGGTACCCTTTGTGTTTTCTCGTCCGGAACGACATCGTCGGATTTCCACGAATCTTTACATGTTCCATCTAAAATGTAAATAATATGGTTTTTAAGGGAAATAATTTGCAAAAAACCCACTCTCGTGCAGGATATTGCCGAAACCACGCAATGGTCAAACCGAAAGAACGTACATCATGTAATTTATCGATACCCACTAAAATCATGGTGTATTGACAGAAAGCGACCATACCATGACGTGATTCTCATTCTAAGGTTCTTTTTGACGGGTCATGGGCTTAAAACAGATCCCCGTAGCAAAAGTTATGGACGTTTAAGCGCGACACCCATTTTTGGCCGATTCGGCAAAGGGGGTACACTTTGTGTTTTCTCGTCCGGACCGACCTCGTCGGATTTCCACGAATCTTTACATTGTTCATCTACAATGTAAATGATAAGGTTTTCAAGGGAAATAACTTGCAAATAACCCACTCCCGTGCAGGATATTGCCGAAGCACGCATTGGCCAAACCGAAAGAACGTACATCATGCAGTTTATCAATACCCACTCAAATAATGGTGTTTTCCAGTTAGAGACAAATCCATGGCGTGCTTCTCGTTCTAAGGTTCGTTTCGACCGGTCATGGGCTTAAAACGGATCTCTGTAGCAAAAGGTATGGACGTTTAAGTGCGACACCCATTTTTGGTCGATTCAGCAAAGCGGGTACCCTTTGTGTTTTCTCATCCGGAACGACCTCGTCGGATTTCAACGAATCTTCACATTGTCTATCTACAATATAAATGATGAGGTTTTCAAGGGAAATAATTTGCAAAAAATCCACTCTCGTGCAGAATATTGCCGAAACCACGCAATGGCCAAATCGAAAGAACGTATATGATGCAGTTTATCGATACCTACTCAAATCATGGTGTATTGCCAGAAAGAGACCAATACATGGCGTGATTATAATTCTAAGGTTCGTTTTGACAAGTCATGGGATTAAAACGGATCCCTTAGCAAAAGTTATGGACGTTTAAGTGCGACACCCATTTTTGGTCGATTCAGCAAAGGGGGTACCCTTTGTGTTTTCTCGTCCGGACCGACCTCGTCGGATTTCCACGAATCTTCACATTGTCCATCTACAATAAAAATGATAAGGTTTTCAAGGGAAATAACTTGCAAAAAACACACTCTCGTGCAGGATATTGCGGAAACCACAGAATTACCAAACCGAAAGAACGTACATCATGCAGTTTATCGATACCCACTCAAATCATGGTGTATTTCCAGAAAGAGACCAAGACAAGACGTTCTTCTCATTATAAGGTTCTTTTTGACGGGTCATGGGTTTAAAACGGATCCCCGTAGCAAAAGTTATGGACGTTTAAGCGCGACACCCATTTTTGGCCGATTCGGCAAAGGGGTTACCTTTTGTGTTTTCTCGTCCGAACCGACCTCGTCGGATTTTCACGAATATTTACATTGTCCATCTACAATATAAATTACAATATTTTCAAGGGAAATAACTTGCAAAAAACCCAATCTCGTGCAGGATATTGCCGAAACCACGCAATGGCCAAACTGAAAGAACGTACATCATGCAGTTTATCGATACCCACTCAAATCATGGTGTATTTCCAGAAAGAGACAAATCCAAGATGTGTTTCTCATTCTAAGGTTCGTTTTGATAGGTCATGGGCATAAAACGGTTCCTCGTAGCAAAAGTTATGGACGTTTAAGCGCGACACCCATTTTTGGCCGATTCGGCAAAGGGGTACCCTTTGTGTTTTCTCGTCCGGAACGACGTCGTCGGATTTCCACGAATCTTTACATGTTCCATCTAAAATGTAAATGATACGGTTTTTAAGGGAAATAATTGTTAGCCACAAATCTGATCAGAAGATTTACGAGTTCAATGATAATGATCTCGTAAATCTAAATCCGTATGATCTCACTCATATCTATGCCCATTGCTCTGCGAGATACGATTCAGGAAGAAGGGAGATAAGAATGAGCATGGTTGAAGTAAGACGGGCAATGGATGCTTACATTAAACACAGAGCCAAACGTGACTTTCAGATTGCTCTGAACTTGGGTGAAGAAAAGCTCGGAGTGACTGAACCAGTGGAAACCATCGAAAACCTGGACAAACAGAAGACTGGATCAATCATTGAAGAACCTCTGGGTTTTATCTACAGAGTGAACCAAGAGAAGAAAATCTTTCTAGCTTCGCAAGTAGCGAAGTATTCTGATGAAACCTTGAAAGGCGTACAAAAGATGATTCATGTAAAGAAAGAACGGCACAGAGCAGACCTACTGGCGAAACTAGACTTGGAAATTGGCTAAATGATTAACTTCAGAGAGCTAATCATGAAGTTTCATAGGATATGTTCTAGTGATAGGTTCTGATTTTTTTTTGAATATTATTCTCTTGTAATTCCAAATTCTTATGAGAAGTAATATTTACAGAGGAAGACTTTCTCCTCTTCGCTTTCTAGTTAAATGTTCTATGTGTTCTTTATTTATTTTCAGTACTTAGGGGGAGATTGTTAGCCCCAAATCTGAACCAATGAAAGTATTGAAAATAACTAAGTCTTCAGATAAAGACTTTCAAGGGACATCAGCAAGTCTGTCTCTGAAGTCAGTTCAGAGTCAGTCTGAAGAAAGCAAGTCTGTCTCTGAAGTCAGTTCAGAGACAGTCTGAAGAAAGCAAGTCTGTCTCTGAAGTCAGTTCAGAGTCAGTCTTAAAGAAAGTATGTCTGTCTCTGAAGTCAGTTCAGAGACAGAGTCACGGAAAGACATCAGAGAGCCCCTCATCAGAGATCCGACTTCAGAACTCTGAAGATGTTCACTCTGAATTTCTTGACAAAGAAGAACAGATGACACGTCACCTTGTGATAAGATTTACTTTCTAGAGTAGGTCACTGTTCAAGCATGTCTTGATCTTACCTCTTAGGTAAGATACTGTTCAAGCATGCTTCTATTTGTCCGATAAGTACACTTTTACTTTATGGTCCTATAAATAGGACCATCACCTTATTGTTCAAAGTGTGCTTAAGAAGTCTTATAACTGATAATATAAGTTGAATATTTTATTCAAATAATATCTTGTTTATCTATTATTTGATTTATGAACTGTGATATTTAAATCTCCTTTGATATTAAACTATATTGCTTCCACTGTTATTTCTCTTATTGTTTATATCATTGTTGTGAGATTAAATCTGGGATCCAACAATTGGTATCAGAGCCTCCTTTGTTTTCTAAACAAACAAGATCGCATGTGCATACTCGGATAGATTTACATCTCATTGATTCTAACTTTCAATATCTCTGCATGTTCAAATAAACCTGGTTTATTAAAGAACACCATATGCTCAAGATTTGATAGTAAATCACTGTTCAATACAAAAAGCATCTGTTCTTCAAATCTTCATCTTTTTCTTTAAAAATGGCAAACTCAAGCATAAGTGCCATTTATACAGCTGGGTCATTAACAAAACCTCCTACACTTTTAAGGTATGAATATCCCTAATGGAAGATAAGGATGGTAAATTTCCTAGAAGGTATGGACAAGGATCTTTTTAGATCAGTGAACGTTGGACCTCACATTCCAATGGTGTTGGTTCCAAGAGTTCCTGCAACAGCAGATACCGCTGAAATCTCTGCATATATGAAAAGAAAACCACAAACTTCACTGATGAAGAAACTAATATGATGGATAATGACTCAAAAGCTGTTAGATTACTTATAATGGCCATTCCCAATGATATCTTTCAAGAACTTGATTATTGTAAAATTGCAAAAGAGATATGGGATCAGTTGTTAAATCAACTTGAAGGAGGCCTACAAACCCAGAAAAATAGAAGAAATCTATGCATCAATGAATATCATGATTTTCATGCTCTACCAGAAGAAATATTACACCAAACTTACTCACGATTCAACATTCTTATCAACAAATGCAGAAAGTTTGGAGTGATAAGAACAAAAGAGGAAAACAACGTTCTTTTCTTGAAAAGCTTAAATGAAGAATGGTCACAACTGTCCATGTCTATACAAGCCAATCAAGATCTTGAGTCATGGTCATTAACTGACATTTATGGCACTCTTGTTGCACATGAAAAGGAAGTTATGAAGCAAAAATCAAAACTGTCTTTAGGTGGACCCCTTGCACTTGTTTCAAAACAAATTTCGAAAGAAAACAACTGTGAAGAGTCACAAAAAAGTTTGGAAACAAAAAGAAGATCCAAAAAGGTCATAATGGCAGAAGAAAATCATTCAGATTCAGACTCAGAAGATGATATCAATGCCTTCGCCAAATCTCTTGCATTAATCACTCATCAATTTAACAAGAAATTTGGCAAGAAAGTATTTGAAGGAAGGAGAGAGAATGAAGAAAGAAGAAATCCTGAAAGAAGATTTCAACAAGAAGGTGTCAGATTTCCACAAGAACCCAGATTCACTCCATATAGTGATCAAAAGGGTACAAACTTCAACAACAATGATGCAACTCAACAATCAAGACCTCAACAATCATTTCAATCAATGTATCCACAACCACAGAGATATTTCAAACCTTAAGAACAGAAACCAGAGACAAGTACTGCCACTCTTCCAACAAATCAAAATGATGGAAGATGTTTCAGATGTGGAAAAATAGGCCATTTCTCTGCAAACTGCAGAGAAAACTTGTCAAAGATCAAGATTACTACAAGAACAAATACAAGTACAACGTAAAAGAAAGAGTTCTTGTAGCAGAAATGGAAGACTGGCTATCAGACTCAACAAGCGACGGTGAGGAAGAACCTACCAATCTCTGTGGTATGCCTTTTTTAGATGGAAATCAAACTGATGGAGCATCAGAAGACAACTCTGAAAAGGTAAACTTTCTTTACACCTCTGACAGTGATCCTGAAATAGATGCTTTTAAACTAATTAATGAACTTCAGGATCTAGAGCAAAAGTTTCTTGAAGAGAAAAAGAAAAGAGAGCAAGTGACAAAAGAGCTCATTTTTTTCAAAAGAGAAAAGAATCTTCTGGAATCAGAAAAGAAAGAAATTTTTCTTGAAAAAACCAAACTTGAAGAAACTCACAAGCAAAAAGAAAAATCATTTTCAGAATAAATAAGGAAAATTGAGAAAGTTTTAAAAGGAAAAGAAGAAGAAGTAAAGAAATCTGAGTATGAAAGGCTCAATTCTATTGCCTTAACCAAATTTTTTCAAAAGGAAAGAGAAATCCTACATCAATCTCTAGATAGAAAAAATCTTCGAATCAAAAGCTATGTCAATGCACAAGGTGTTTTCGACAAAATAAAAACTCAAATGGACTCTCAAGGGTTGTGATTCAATGAGTTAAATTCATTCACTGGATTGGAGAAAACTTCACTTTCTTCCACTTTCCATAGTGGAAAGGTACAAAGCTTTAAGGATACATCTCTGAACAATTTCAAAAGAATGAAAACATCAGAGGGATCAAAAACAAGAGCTTTGATTTTAAAAAATATTACATACTCTGAAGTAAAAAACTTTCAAAAGTCTGTGTTACAGATAAAAAGAGAAACTTTAGAGGTACTCTTCACAAAACCTCAAAGCAATGATCCCAAAGAAATTTTTAGATTTGATGTTTTCATCTCAAATGAATCAGAGACATCTGAACCAAGTACCTCTGATACAAGTACTTCTGAAAATGAATCTTAGAGTTCACTTAATCCGTATGCCCCTCTGTATTCACCAAAGTCAGATGAAAACATCAGAACTACATTTGAAGATGATGTTAAAAAGATATGGAAAGAAAATGTAATGGAAGAATTAAAAAGAAAAGAAAGCATGAAACGGATCATTAAAGTCTCTAGAACGAAAGAATTTAAAAAACCAATAGAGGTAGCTATCTCTATTGAAACTAAGAGAGACTTTCTTGACTCTGATTCAGAATCTGATCAAGAGATTGATGAACAGATTTTTTGTAAACCAGAGAATGTAATTCACAAAAAGATAGAAACTGTTGGGTCTGGTATTTTGAATGTTCCAATTTCAATTTTGAAAACCAAAACCAAAATACCAATAAGTCCTGATTTTGCAAATATGTGTTTACAAGCAAAAACGTCTCTGGAACTTGAAAAAGAATTACAAGAAAAGGCAAAGAATAAAACAAACACTTCTGAATCTTACTCCTATAAAACAATAAAATTCTCTCCTGAACAAAAAGACAAATGGACAAAAATTAACCATATTTATCCTGTCTGTGCAGTAAGCAACAAAGAAAAGAAGATGTTTTTGATCAAGAAAAAGCAACTTGAAAAGAAGACTGTCTTTCAAGCAAAAAGGAAAGAAGTAGTTAGGGATACATGTAATATTCCTCATGCTAGTTTCAAAAGAAGTCAAAATGTAACAAATGCTTTTAATAAAAAGAAAAACTTTGCTCCTACTTCTTCTTGTTCTATTAATTGCAACTGCATTCATCTCTTGATCAAACTGAAAAATCATTTCAGAGGATCACATTGTCTTCTGAATCAATCTCTGAAAAATATCTCAGAGACAAAATTTCAACAGAAGACAAGTAACGGCAAGACATCAAAAGATGAGATGCCAAAAAGTCATACAAATCCTCCAAAGTCTAACACAAAAGGACCCATAATGAGATGGGTACCTAAGAAATAATAATCTGTCTTGCAGAATCAGTCAATGCCAATCTGGTACCTAGATTCTGGACGTTCAAGGCATATGACTGGAAATAAAGAACTGCTATCCTCATTCAAAGAAAAATATGGAGGAACAGTTACTTTTGGAGACAATGTGCAAGGACAGATTAAAGGATATGGTGAGTTGTCAAGAGGAAATGTTTTAGTATCAAAGGTTGCTTATTTGGATGGATTAAAACACAATCTGATCAGCATAAGTCAACTTTGTGATCATGGTTTTGATGTGAAATTTCAAAGAAAATATTGTTCACTTCTCCACTCAGAATCAGGTCAAGAATTACTCAGAGCAGACATAAAAGGTAACCTCTACAGAATGAATTTTACCAAGATAAACGACACTGATTCAGAGAAACTTTGTCTTGTATCTCTGAATAGTGAGGAAGTCTGGCTCTAGCATAAAAAGTTTTCACATCTAAACTTTTCCTCAATTCATAAATTAGTTAAACTTAATTTGGTTAAGGGATTACCATCTCTGAAGTTTAACAAAGATCATCTTTGTTCTGCTTGTGAGATGGGAAAAATGAAAAGATCTTCCCATAAAACCAAAAGTGAAAACAACTGTCCTAGACCTCTGCACATGATACATGTGGACCTCTGTGGTCCTATCTCTGTACAGAGTCTAGCAGGTAAGAAATACATTCTGGTTCTGATTGATGAATTTTTCAGATTCACATGGATAGAATTCATCAGAGTCAAATCTGATGTACCTGATATTTTGATAAGATTGTTGAAAAGATTACAGGTTCTATTTAGCAGCAAAGTTCAGAAACTAAGAAGTGATAATGGAACAGAGTTCAAAAATGCCAAAATCAATTCATATCTATCAGAAGAAGGCATTACTCCTAACTTTTCTGCAGCAAGAACCCCTCAGCAAAATGGAGTAGTTGAAAGGAAGAACAGAACACATGTTGAAGCTGCAAGGACAATGCTAGCTGGATCTGATCTTTCAACAAATTTTTGGGCAGAAGCAGTGGCAACAGCCTGCTTTACTCAGAATAGAGCTACAATTGTCAAGAGATTTCAGAAAACATCCTATGAACTCATTAACAATAGGAAACCTAATGTTAAATATTTTCATGTTTTTGGATGCAGATGTTACATTCTGAACGATAGAGAATCTCTTGGAAAGTTTGACAAGAAAGCTGATGAGGGCAAATTCATTGGATATTCTTTAGCCTCAAAAGCTTTCAGAGTGTTCAATCTTAGAACAAGGACCATCCAAGAGAGCATCAATATCACTTTTGATGACAATAAAAGCTCTGAACAACAAGAAAGTCTCTCAACACCTATCTCTGAATCATCAAGAGAATCTGAATTAAACAGAATATTTGAAGATTTCTTTGATGAAGATAACCCAGAAGTAATCTTCAGAGATAGACCAAGAGAGAATTCAGAAGGACCCCAAGAAACAGGTACAACCCTTTCTGGACCCTCTGAATTAACACCTTCTGTTTCACCAAATTCAGATCAACAAAGTGAATCAGAAGAAGCTGAAGATCAAAAAGAGAATGATCAAGGAGTGTATGAAGTAACTCCAGAAACAAATAGTGAAGAAATTCAAGAATCTGCTTCACCATCTCGGGAAACAACTTCAGAGCCTCTGAACAGCACAACAGAGATATCACCAACTGTCATCTCTGAAGTTCAAACTTCACCCCAAATTTTTGCTCCAATCTCAAGATGGACAAAAGATCATCCAATTGATCAAATAATTGGATCCTCATCAGAAGGAGTTAAAACAAGATCTGCCACAATCAATGAATGCTTCTACGTAAACTTTTTAAGAATTATTGAACCAAAGAAGGTAAAATAAGCTCTTGAAGATCCTCATTGGATTTTTGCAATGCAGGATGAACTTCAAGAGTTTGTAAGAAACAAAGTCTGGACCCTAGTTCCCCTTCCCAAAGAAAAATTTGCAATTGGAACAAAATGGGTTTTCAGAAACAAAAAGGATGAGGATGGAATAATAATCAGGAACAAAGCCAGGTTGGTTGCTAAAGGATATTGCCAAAAAGAAGGTATTGATTATGATGAAACCTTTGCACCTGTAGCTAGGCTAGAAGCAATCAAAATCTTCTTAGCCTATGCTGCACACAAAGGATTCAAAGTTTATCAAATGGATGTTAAATCTGCCTTTCTACATGGTAAATTAAATGAAGAAGTTTATGTCCAGCAACCACCTGGATTTGAAAGTATAGAGTTTCCTAATCATGTTTATTATTTGGATAAGGCTCTGTATGGACTTAAACAAGCTCCAAGAGCTTGGTATACAACTCTGTCCACTTTTCTGATTAAAAATGGATTTGACAAAGGAACAATCGATACAACATTATTCATCAAAAGGTTCAAAAATGAGATGCTATTAGTACAAATTTATGTTGATGACATTATATTTGGCTCTACAAATCAAAAGTATTGTGACATGTTTTCAGACTTGATGAAGAGTGAATTTGAGATGAGCCTCATGGGAGAATTAACTTTCTTTCTGGGCTTACAAGTAAAACAAACTTCAGAAGGCACTTTCATAAGTCAAACTAAATATGTCTCTGAAATTTAAAAAAAATACAAACTCAATGATTCAACTTCTATGAAAACGCCTCTAGCCACCGGAGTCAAACTTGACTCTGATCCTTCAGGACAATCTATGGAAATAAAAACCTACAAAGGCATGATAGGTTCACTATTATACTTAACTGCAAGTAGGCCTGACATAATGTTTGCAACATGTCTTTGTGCTAGATATCAAGCAAATCCAAAAGAATCTCATTTATCTGCTGTCAAAAGAATTTTCAGATACCTAAGAGGGTCACCATCATTAGGCCTCTGGTATCCAAAACTTTCTAGTTTTGATCTAACATCTTACACTGATGCAGATCATGCAGGATGTAAGCTTGACAGAAAAAGTACCTCTGGGTGCTGTCAGTTACTGGGCAATAAGCTGGTAAGTTGGTCATCCAAGAAACAAAACTGTGTTTCAACTTCAACTGCAGAGGCAGAATATGTTGCTGCTGCTAATTGTTGCTCTCAAGTAATATGGATGAAAACTCAGCTCAGAGATTATGGCGAACAATATGAAAGAATACTCATTCTGTGTGATTCAAAAAGTGCCATAGCCATCTCTGCCAATCCAGTACAGCATTCAAAGACAAAGCACATTGATGTAAGGTATCATTTCTTAAAAGATCATGTTGAAAGGGGAACAATAGAAATGTATTTTGTACCAACTGATCTCCAACTTGCTGATATTTTCACAAAAGCTTTAGATGAACGAAGGTTCAATTTTTTAATTAGCAAGTTAGGAATGTTGAATATGTCTACCTAACAAGGAAGAAACTCAGAGTCTCTTATCAACTTATCAGAGCCTCTGAACCAAGTAGCATATATCAATATCAGTCTCTGAATGTTCTCCAAACACATGACAAGGGGAGAAAAATAAAAAGTTGTTCTTTTGTCAAGGGGGAGAAAAAGAACTTTTCAGAAGACATCTCTGAGTCTCTGAATCTCATCTCAGAGTCTCTGAAATTGAGAAAAAGATTTTTCAAATGTCAACTCATAATCTCTGAATTTTGTCTCTGAATCAATTAAATTTATATCAGAGTTTCTGAATATGGTCTCTGTAGTCTTCTCAGAGTCTCTCAAATTAATCTCAGAGTCTCTGAAATTGAGGATTTTTTTCCAAATCATCTGTCAAGGGGGAGTCAACAACTTTAAGACCAAGTCATTTCTCAAACAAGAACTTTTTAATTAATAAGCAATTTTTGATATCATTTGAAATTAAAATTTCAGTTTAACTGAACCTTTTTATTACAAGTGATATCTTAAATTACTTCTTAAGGCGAAAGGTTTGTCTAGTCAGCACAAAGAAGTTATTCAATTTTTTATTGAAAAATGGCGCCCCTTTCCTATTTTCTTGGAACCTACATTCGTAGGTACAACAATTTTCAAGGCCACGTGTCACAAAAAGGGATGAGTGAAAGGCCAAACGGCTTTATCAAAAGGGTCAAATCACTGCCGTTTCACCATATGCACTCAAGTGTATCTTTTTCTAAATTTGGATACAAACACAATTTTACATCCGAATATTCACTTTTTACAAATTACTCTCGAGCACTCTCTCTCTCTCTCCAAAAAGAATTTGAACTTCATCTTCTTCACTTCAAACCAAAAATGGCGTCTTCAAATGAATGGTGCAAGCTTTTTCCCAAACCTGGCGAACCTTCAAGACTGTATCGTTTTCCAATCAAAGACAACAATCACATGATTCAGCTTGATTATCCCAAATTTGAGGAACAATACGGAATAATCTGCGAGTTCTTCTCCAACTGTGAACTGACTCAAGCCCTAACTGCTTTTACCAATGAATGTCCACTCTTGTTTGTTCAAGAATGGTATTCTTCCAGTCACTACAGCGATGCACATAACGGAATAATCGGCGAGTTCGACATATCTCAAGTCGTAAAATGTCGGATACTCATCAATCCTACTGTTCTATGAGAAGTTCTCCCACTCCTAACAACTGAGGAACTTCAAATCACGCGTTTTGAAAAATGCCCAACTTCTAAAACCCTACTCCAGTTCATTCGAATGCTAGGTTACAACACTAAAATCACCAGATTGAGCAACTTCCGACGACAACATCTACCACCAATCTGGAACTTTATGTTCTCTGTCCTTAACCGCACTCTCACCTGCAAACTGGGGAGCATGGATCAAGCAACACCAGAAATTCTGTCAATCATGTATGCTCTATTCTTCAATCGCAACTTGGACATGGTCGGCATAATCTTTGATATGATTCTGACATCAATAGAGAAGAAGAACAAATGCTTGGCAAAGGACCCTGAACAAACTACCCAATCATCCAAAGTTCCTTCAATAACATTCCCTAGATTTCTGTCTCTAATCATCCATGCGGCGATCGAGAAGCTTCATATTTTGATCGCCACTGAACAACCCAAAACTCCTTTCTACATAATGAACAGCTTCAAACCGACGATTCTATCTGAAGGCTATCCAGAAGCAAGGAGGATCCCTCACCACATGCTGAATCAGGTAAATCCTCAATCTGTAGCCTTAGCTTCTTATCTCAGTGTTGCCCAAGGACTAGAACCAGTTCTGGGAACCCCAACACACTTAGGTCCTGAACCTGGAATGGAGAGTAAGAGCATCTCGGCTTCAGAGGGATCTGAGGACCCTGAAGTTCAGAGCTCTCACAAGAGTGAACCAGAGGGTACTCTTGCTAGAGAAACCGAAGTTGAGAAAGATGACAGAGCACTTGAAAGGGCTGTCAATGAGGAAGTAATGGAAAAAACCTCATCTGATAGTGTAGAGGATAGTTCGACTAGCTCTGAGGGAAGTGAGGATGAATCTTCAGAGACTAGCTCTGAAGATTCTCAGAGAGAAGAGAGCAAGTCTTCTAAGGACTTGGAGAAACCTGAGAGTTCTTCCCCTACCACACAAAAAGATTCCCCAAGGCACATTTATTTTAGGACACCAACACCATCTCCCAGTGCAACAACACAATCTAACATACCTGATCCAGAGGTAATTGTTATTGAATCAGAGGTGCACACCTCGAACCCAAACCAACCAGCCACTTCAGAGGTACCTTTTTCCACCTCTGAAGTTCACATAACTGAGGAAACTCAAATTCTAGATAAGCCCTCTTCACAGGACTTAGCCAATACTTTAAGTACTCAATTGCCTCAGAGTATATCAGAAAATCCTACACATGATGATGCCTTTGTGGCTCATCTCTCACCCTTTAGGATATCCAGAAGTAGCTGTCCAACTCAGGGACAATGGCTTGACCTACAAGCACAAGGATTGACTTGCCTGGATCGCAAGCTCAACTCCCACATTCACTTCCAGTCCTCTGAATCTGAGGAGGAGGACTTGGTTGAGAACAGAACACTCAGAGATGATTCTCCGGAACATCAAGGATTGAGTGGAAGTCCTTCCAGAGACAACATCAAAACAGCTCTGAACGAAGGCTCCTCTGAACTCAAGGAAAAATTGGCTACATGTGTTGTAACCAATGTACCCCTCTCTGAACTTCTCACAAAATCTGAGTTCCAGAGATTCTGTGAGGAAGTCAGAGGCTCCATGAATGAGCATAACTTTCAGAGAATTGACGGTCAGAGACCTCTGCTCTTCGCTCTGAAAACAACAACCACAGAGCAGAGGTTTCCACTCTGAAGACCCAACTATTGGACTCCTCTAACAGAATCCAAGAGTTGGAACAAGAACTGTTCAGACAGAAGGCTGAATCATCTCTGGAGATAGCCAATCTTAAAGCTCAGAATGAGTCTCCTCAAAATCAAGCATCTACAACCATCGATGTCCAGAAGGCTCTACAAGAACTAAGGGACGAGGTAGTAGCCAACAGATCATCTTCACTCTCAACAGATCAAATGGCCTCTATCTCTGACCTCATCAAAACAATAATTCAAGCCTCTGTACCAGCAGTCAGCACACCATCAGCAACACCACAGCCTCAACCCCGGACTACTGAAGACCTAATCACCAAAAGTGATCTGGCCTCTTTCAAATCCGCAATCATGAGCAGAATGCTAACTTGTTCTTCCAAGATCTCTACTATTGCTCAGAAGCAGGTCAAAGCTACTCTGGAACTTCATAACTATAGATCAGAGGACCAGATTGCTGAAATCAGAACTGCGGCTTTAGAGGCAATCGAATCCATTCAGAAGACACTTCTGGATCCCAAAGGAAAAGGAATCGCTGAACCAAACTCTCCCAAATACAAACACAAGTTTTCTAGTGGGACTTGTAGTGATGCAGCAAAGAAAGCCAGATTTGATGATTCTGAGGATTCAGATGATGATGAGAACTCTGAATCACAAGATAGGGAGATCAGAGATACAACCGCGCACACCTATAAAGCTGCTCCCTCTGCACAAGTTCAAGAGAAGGAACCAGAGAGGAACACCACCTCTTCTGATGAAAACAGAACTTTGCAAACATTCACAACACCGGTAATACTTTTCGCCTCATCAACACCAGGTGTTCCAATCACTCCAGTTACCGATGCAACTCCAGAGAAAATTGGAGCTCTGGAAGAGGAAGAAAACGAACAATTAGTAGATTTTTCTACATCCTCTGAAGATGCATTCTCATCACCCGAAAGACAACCAATGGTGATGAGAGATGCCTTTGACTCAGAGTCTGAGAAAGAACAGAAAGATTCTGAAAGAGAGGAAGAAGCTGCTGGAGATCAGATCGAAGTAATTGATGTCGAAGAGTATGTTTTAAAAAACGCTCAACCTCATCATACCTCAACAGCTTCAGAATTAAGAGAATCTCTAGAGATAGATGGATATATCTCTGAACAGCCTTCAGAGATAACTCAGTCACAGCCCAAGGACAAAGAAACCATGGTTGTTGATGAACAGGCTCCTAAAGAGAATCTTGTTCAGAAAACAAGCATCGGTTTACCAGCCAAGGTCTTCACTCATCCTCCCACATTCTTAGAATCCACTCCTAAAGCATCGATAGAAGATCACTTTCGGCATATATACTGTGAGTTCAATATGGAAGACACTCAAGTATTCCCTCTGAATCCAAGAATCAGAGAGGATATGCCAGACTACGAACGAAGATTCATACATGCAAAGACATCACCAAGAAAGACGGTTCTCAACGATGCTCCAATAATAAAAGTTGAGAAAATCACTGAAAAGACATTCGCCTTCAACAAAATCATATATAGGCATTATGTGGTGACTCGATCTGATAAGAAGATTTACGAGTTCAATGATAATCATCTCATAAATCTAAATCCGTATGATCTCACTCATCTCTATGCCTATTGCTCTGCGAGATACGATTCAGGAAGAAGGGAGATAAGAATGAGCATGGTTGAAGTAAGACGGGCAATGGAAGCTTACATCAAACACAGAGCCACACGTGACTTTCAGATTGCTCTGAACTTGGGTGAAGAAAAGCTCGGAGTGACTGAACCAGTGGAAACCATCGAAAACCTGGACAAATAGAAGACTGGATCAATCATTGAAGAACCTCTGGGTTTTATCTACAGAGTGAACCAAGAGAAGAAAATCTTTCTAGCTTCGCAAGTAGCGAAGTATTCTGATGAAACCTTGAAAGGCGCACAAAAGATGATTCATGTAAAGCAAGAACGGCACAGAGCAGACCTACTGGCGAAACTAGACTTGGAAATTGGCTAAATGATTAACTTCAGGGAGCTAATCATGAAGTTTCATAGGATATGTTCTAGTGATAGGTTCTGATTTTTTTTTAATATTATTCTCTTGTAATTCCAAATTCTTATGAGAAGTAATATTTACAGAGGATGACTTTCTCCTCTTCGCTTTCTAGTTAAATGTTCTATGTGTTCTTTATTTATTTTCAGTACTTAGGGGGAGATTGTTAGCCCCAAATCTGAACCAATGAAAGTATTGAAAATAACTAAGTCTTCAGATAAAGACTTTCAAGGGACATCAGCAAGTCTATCTCTGAAGTCAGTTCAGAGTCAGTCTGATGAAAGCAAGTCTGTCTCTGAAGTCAGTTCAGAGACAGTCTGAAGAAAGCAAGTCTGTCTCTGAAGTCAGTTCAGAGTCAGTCTTAAAGAAAGTATGTCTGTCTCTGAAGTCAGTTCAGAGACAGTCTCACGGAAAGACATCAGAGAGCCCCTCATCAGAGATCCGACTTCAGAGCTCTGAAGATGTTCACTCTGAATTTCTTGACAAAGAAGAACAGATGACACGTCACCTTGTGATAAGATTTACTTTCTAGAGTAGGTCACTGTTCAAGCATGTCTTGATCTTACCTCTTAGGTAAGATACTGTTCAAGCATGCTTCTATTTGTCATATAAGTACACTGTTTACTTTATGGTCCTATAAATATGACCATCACCTTATTGTTCAAGGTGTGGTTAAGAAGTCTTATAACTGATAATATAAGTTGAATATTTTATTCAAAGAATATCTTGTTTATCTATTATTTGCTTTATGAATTGTGATATTTGAATCTCCTTGGATATTAAACTATACTGCTTCCGCTGTTATTTCTCTTATTTTTTATATCATTGTTGTGAGTTTAAATCTGGGATCCAACAATAATTTTCAAAAAACCCAGTCTCATGCAGGATATTGTCGAAACCACGCAATGGCCAAACCGAAAGAACGTACATCATGTAGTTTATCGATACCCACTAAAATCATGGTGTATTTCCAGAAAGCGACCAAACCATGACGTGCTTCTCATTCTAAGGTTCGTTTTGATGGGCCATGGGCTTAAAACAGATCCCCGTAGCAAAAGTTATGGACGTTTAAGCGCGACACCTATTTTTGGCCGATTCGACAATGGGGGTACACTTTGTGTTTTCCCGTCCGGACCGACCTCGTTGGATTTCCACGAATCTTTAAATTGTTCATCTATAATATAAATGATAAGGTTTTCAAGGGAAATAACTTGCAAAAAACCCACTCCCGTGCAGGATATTGCCGAAGCACGCATTGGCCAAACCGAAAGAACGTACATCATGCAGTTTATCAATATCCACTCAAATCATGGTGTTTTTCCTGTTAGAGACAAATCCATGGCGTGCTTCTCGTAGGTTCGTTTTGACCGGTCATGGGATTAAAACGGATCTCTGTAGCAAAAGTTATGGACGTTAAAGTGCGACACCCATTTTTGGTCGATTCAGCAAAGGAGGTACCCTTTGTGTTTTCTCGTTCGGAACGACCTCGTCGGATTTCCACGAATCTTCAAATTGTCCATCTACAATATAAATGATGAGGTTTTCAAGGGAAATAATTTGCAAAAAACCCACTCTCGTGCAGAATATTGCCGAAACCACGCATTGGCAAAATTGAAAGAACGTATATGATGCAGTTTATCGATACCCACTAAAATCATGGTGTATTGCCATAAAGAGACTAAGCCAAGACATTCTTCTCGTTCTAAGGTTCGTTTTGACAGGTCATACGCTTAAAATGGATCCACGTAGCAAAAGTTATGGACGTTTAAGTGCGACACCCATTTTTGGTCGATTCAGCAAAGGGGGTACCCTTTGTGTTTTCTCGTCCGGACCGACCTCGTTGGATTTCCATGAATCTTCACATTGTCCATCTACAATATAAATGATAAGGTTTTCAAGGGAAATAAATTGCAAAAAACCCACTCTCGTGCAGGATATTGGCTAAATCACGCAATGGCCAAACTGAAAGAACGTACATCATGCAGTTTATCGATACCCACTCAAATCATGGTATATTTCCATAAAGAGACCAAGACAAGATGTGCTTCTCATTCTAAGGTTCGTTTTGACGGGTCATGGGCTTAAAACGGGTCCCGTAGCAAAAGTTCTAGACGTTTAAGCGCGACACCCATTTTTGGCCGATTCGACAAAGGGGGTACCCTTTGTGTTTTCTCGTCCGGAACGACTTCGTCGGATTTCCATGAATCTTTACATGTTCCATCTAAAATGTAAATGATATGGTTTTTAAGGGAAATAATTTGCAAAAAACCCACTCTCGTGCAGGATATTGCCGAAACCACGCAATGGCCAAACCGAAAGAACGTACATCATATAGTTTATCGATACCCACTAAAATCATGGTGTATTGCCAGAAAGTGACCATACCATGACGTGCTTCTCATTCAAAGGTTCTTTTTGACGGGTCATGGGCTTAAAACAGATCCCCGTAGCAAAAGTGATGGACGTTTAAGCGCGACACCCATTTTTGGCCGATTCGGCAAAGGGGTACACTTTGTGTTTTCTCGTCCGTACCGACCTCGTCGGATTTCCACGAATCTTTACATTGTTCATCTACAATGTAAATGATAAGGTTTTCAAGGGAAATAACTTGCAAAAAACCCACTCCCGTGCAGGATATTGCCGAAGCACGCATTGGCCAAACCGGAAGAACGTACATCATGCAGTTTATCAATACCCACTCAAATCATGGTGTTTTTACAGTTAGAGACAAATCCATGGCGTGCTTCTCGTTCTAAGGTTCGTTTTGACTGGTCATGGGCTTAAAACGGATCTCTGTAGCAAAAGTTATGGACGTTTAAGTGCGACACCCATTTTTGGTCGATTCAGCAAAGGGGGTACCCTTTGTGTTTTCTCGTCTGGACCGACCTCGTCGAATTTCCAAGAATCTTCACATTGTCCATCTATAATATTAATTATGAGGTTTTCAAGGGAAATAATTTGCAAAAAACCCAATCTCGTGCAGAATATTGCCGAATCCACGCATTGGCCAAATCGAAAGAACGTATATGATGCAGTTTATCGATACCTACTCAAATCATGGTGTATTGCCAGAAAGAGACCAATACATGGCG
This sequence comes from Arctium minus, assembly GCA_954870635.1. Classification (NCBI taxonomy): domain Eukaryota; kingdom Viridiplantae; phylum Streptophyta; class Magnoliopsida; order Asterales; family Asteraceae; genus Arctium; species Arctium minus. Next base: position 68,620,705 of record OX941095.1, on the reverse strand, counting down.
TGCTTATCGTTCTAAGGTTCGTTTTGACAGGTCATGGGCTTAAAACGGATCCCCGTAGCAAAAGTTATGGACGTTCAAGTGCGACACCCATTTTTGGTCGATTCGGCAAAGGGGGTACCCTTTGTGTTTTCTCGTCCGGACCGACCTCGTCGGATTTCCACGAATCTTCACATTGTCCATCTACAATATAAATGATAAGGTTCTTTTTATGGGTCATGGGTTTAAAACGGATCCTCGTAGCAAAAGTTATGGACGTTTTAGCGCGACACCCAATTTTGGCCGATTCGGCAAAGGGGGTACCTTTTGTGTTTTCTCGTCTGGATCGACCTCATCGGATTTTCACGAATCTTTACATTGTCCATCTACAATATAAATTGTAATATTTTCAATGGAAATAACATGCAAAAAACCCAATCTCGTGCAGGATATTGCCGAAACCACGCAATGGGAAACTGAAAGAACGTACATCATGCAGTTTATCGATACCCACTCAAATCATGGTGTATTTCCAGAAAGATACAAGACAAGATGTGATTATCATTCTAAGGTTCGTTTTGACGGATCATGGGCTTAAAACGGTTCCCCATAGCAAAAGTTATGGACGTTTAAGCGCGACACCCATTTTTGGCCGATTCGGCAAAGGGGGTACCCTTTGTGTTTTCTCGTCCGGAACGACATCGTCGGATTTCCATGAATCTTTACACGTTACATCTAAAATGTAAAAGATACGGTTTTTAAGGGAAATAATTTTCAAAAAACCCAGTGTCGTGCAGGATATTGCCGAAACAACGCAATGGCCAAACCGAAAGAACGTACATCATGTAGTTTTTTGATACCCACTAAAATCATGGTGTATTGCCAGAAAGCGACCATACCATGACGTGCTTCTCATTCTTAGGTTCGTTTTGACAGGTCATGGGCTTAAAACAGATCCCCGTAACAAAAGTTATGGACGTTTAAGTGCGACACCTATTTTTGGCCGATTCGACAAAGGGGGTACACTTTGTGTTTTCTCGTCCGGACCGACCTCGTTGGATTTCCACGAATCTTTACATTATTCGTCTACAATGTAAATGATAAGGTTTTCAAGGGAAATAACTTGCAAAAAACCCACTCTCGTGCAGGATATTGCCGAAGCACGCATTGGCCAAACCGAAAGAACGTACATCATGCAGTTTATCAATACCCACTCAAATCATGGTGTTTTTCCAGTTAGAGACAAATCCATGGCGTGCTTCTCGTTCTAAGGTTCGTTTTGACCGGTCATGGGCTTAAAACGGATATCTGTAGCAAAAGTTATGGACGTTTAAGTGCGACACCCATTTTAGGTCGATTCAGCAAAGGGGTACCCTTTGTGTATTCTCGTCCGGAACGACCTCGTTGGATTTCCACGAATCTTCACATTGTCCATCTACAATATAAATTATAAGGTTTTCAAGGGAAATAACTTGCAAAAAACATACTCTCATGCAGGATATTGCCGAAACCACGGAATGGCCAAACCGAAAGAACGTACATTATGCAGTTTATCGATACCCACTCAAATCATAGTGTATTTCCAGAAAGAGACCAAGAAAAGACGTGCTTCTCATTATAAGGTTCTTTTTGATGGGTCATGGGTTTAAAACAGATCCCCGTAGCAAAAGTTTTGGACGTTTAAGCGCGACACCCATTTTTGGCCGATTCGGCAAAGGAGGTACCTTTTGTGTTTTCTCGTCCGGACCGACCTCGTCGGATTTTCACGAATCTTTATATTGTCCATATAAAACATAAATTATAAGGTTTTCAAGGGAAATAACTTGCAAAAAACCCACTCTCGTGCAGGATATTGCCGAAATCACGAAATGGCTAAACTGAAAGAACGTACATCATGTAGTTTATCGATACCCACTCAAATCATGGTGTATTGCCATAAAGAGACCAAACCAAGACGTGCTTCTCATTCTAAGGTTCGTTTTGACGGGTCATGGTCTTAAAACGGGTCCCCATAGCAAAAGTTATGGACGTTTAAGCCGACACCCATTTTTGACCGATTCGACAAATGGGGTACCCTATGTGTTTTCTCGTCCGGAACGACATCGTCGGATTTCCAAGAATCTTTACATGTTCCATCTAAAATGTAAACGATATGGTTTTTAAGGGAAATAATTTGCAAAAAACCCACCCCTATGCAGGATATTGCCGAAACCACGCAATGGCCAAACCGAAAGAACGTGCATCATGTGGCTTATCGATACCCACTAAAATTATGGTGTATTGCCAGAAAGCGACCATACCGTGACGTTATTCTCATCCTAAGGTTCTTTTTGATGGGTCATGGGCTTAAAACTGATCCTCATAGCAAAAGTTATGGACGTTTAAAAGCGACACCCATTTTTGGTCGATTCAGCAAAGGGGGTACCCTTTGTGTTTTCTCTTCCGGAACGACCTCGTCGGATTTCCACGAATCTTCACATTGTCCATCTACAATATAAATTATAAGATTTTAAACGGAAATAACTTGCAAAAAACACACACTCGTGCAGGATATTGCTGAAACCACGGAATGGCCAAACCGAAAGAACGTACATCATGCAGTTTATCGATACCCACTCAAATCATGGTGTATTTCCAGAAAGATACCAAAAAAAGACGTGCTTCTCATTATAAGGTTCTTTTTGACGGGTCATGGGTTTAAAACAGATCCCCATAGCAAAAGTTGTGGACGTTTAAGCGCGACACCCATTTTTGGCCGATTCGGCAAAAGGGGTATCTTTTGTGTTTTCTCGTCCGGACTGACCTCGTTGGATTTTCACGAATCTTTATATTGTCCATCTAAAACATAAATTATAAGGTTTTCAAGGGAAATAACTTGCAAAAAACCCACTCTCGTGCAGGATATTGCCGAAATCACGCAATGGCTAAACTGAAAGAACGTACATCATGTAGTTTATCGATACCCACTCAAATCATGGTGTATTGCCATAAAGAGACCAAGCCAAGACGTGCATCTCATTCTAAGGTTCGTTTTGACGGGTCATGGGCTTAAAACAGGTCCCCATAGCAAAAGTGATGGACGTTTTAGCGCGACACCCATTTTTGGCCGATTCGACAAAAGGGGGTACCCTTTGTGTTTTCTCGTCCGGAACGACGTCGTCGGATTTCCACGAATCTTTACATGTTCCATCTAAAATGTAAATGATATGGTTTTTAAGGGAAATAATTTGGAAAAAATCCACTCTCGTGCAGGATATTGCCGAAACCACGCAATGGCCAAACCGAAAGAACGTACATTATATAGTTTATCGATACCCACTCAAATCATGGTGTATTGCCAGAAAGCGACCATACCATGACGTGCTTCTCATTTTAAGGTTCGTTTTGATGGGTCATGGGCTTAAAACGGGTCCCCGTAGCAAAAGTTATGGACGTTTAAGCCGACACCCATTTTTGGCCGATTCGACAAATAGGGTACCCTATGTGTTTTCTCGTTCGGAATGACGTCGTTGGATTTCCAAGAATCTTTACATGTTCCATCTAAAATGTAAATGATATGGTTTTTAAGGGAAATAATTTGCAAAAAACCCACCCTCGTGCAGGATATTGCCGAAACCACGCAATGGCTAAACCGAAAGAACGTACATCATGTAGTTTATCAATACCTAATAAAATCATGGTGTATTGCCAGAAAGCGACCATACCATGACGTGCTTCTCATTCTAAGGTTCTTTTTGACGGGTCATGGGCTTAAAACAGATGCTCATAGCAAAAGTTATGGACGTTTGATATCAAATGTTAAAGTTTTGTAGTTTGGGGGAGATGGTATTAAGAAATGATAAAGTTTTGAGAGAAGATTTTCAGAAATGACCAAGTCAGAAAAGTTCAAAGTAAATATTTGAAGAAGATCAAAGAATTTATGAAGATTTGAGGAAATTTTCTTTGAAGATTATTTGCTAAAGCAAAATTGAGCTGATTTTGAAGATAATTTCTTTCCAAAGTCTGAAAGTATTGTCAAAGTTTTGGGGAGATTGTTAATCGTTTGAAGATAGTTTTGGAAAGAATACAGTCAAAGAAAAAGAGGAGATTGTACTGATAGAGCTTAAAGTGAAGACTGAATTGCTAGATCTTTCAACAGTGATCTTGAATCCAAAGGGGGAGATTGTTAGAGCATAAATCTGTTGGATACAAGATCAAGAAGACTGAAGGTCAAAGTTCAAGAAAGTCAAAGTCTTTTGTAATAAAAGTCAATGTGTCTTTGTATTTGTTTTGGTATTTTATTTTCCTTGTATTAGGTGTTGGTATAAATAGTCTTGTATTCTTTGTATTTCGTAAGTAAGTCAACCGAAGTAAAGCGAATTATTCAGTTGTATTTTAGAGAGAGAAATCTGTTGAGAGAGAGAGAGAGAGAGTTCTTGGGAGAGAAAGTTTGTAATCTTGAATTTGAAGTGAAATCAAACAGGTAATTTGATTGAAATCTTGTTTTGTGTTTGATTAATTGTGTTTAGGAACTAGAATCTGGGAATAACAATTGGTATCAGAGCAGATCCAAATCGAAATTTTTTTTTCAAGAAAATCAGAATGTTCGACACCCATCTACAATATAAATTATAAGATTTTCAAGGGAAATAACTTGCAAAAAACACACACTCGTGCAGGATATTGCCGAAACCACGGAATGGCCAAACCGAAAGAACGTACATCATGTAGTTTATCAATACCCACTCAAATCATGGTGTATTTCCAGAAAGAGACCAAGAAAAGACGTACTTCTCATTATAAGGTTCTTTTTGACGGGTCATGGGTTTAAAACAGATCCCCATAGCAAAAGTTGTGGACGTTTAAGCGCGACACCAATTTTTGGCCGATTCGGCAAAAGGGGTACCTTTTGTGTTTTCTTGTCCGGACCGACCTCGTCGGATTTTCATGAATCTTTACATTGTCCATCTACAATATAAATTATAAGGGAAATAACTTGCAAAAATCCCACTCTCATGCAGGATATTGGGGGAATCACGCAATGGCCAAACTGAAAGAACGTACATCATGCAGTTTATCGATACCCACTCAAATCATGGTGTATTGCCATAACGAGACCAAGCCAAGACGTGCTTCTCATTCTTAGGTTCGTTTTGACGGGTCATGGGCTTAAAACGGGTCCCCATAGCAAAAGTGATGGACGTTTTAGCGCGACACCCATTTTTGGCCGATTCGACAAAGGGGGTACCCTTTGTGTTTTCTCGTCCGGAACGACCTCGTCGGATTTCCACGAATCTTCACATTGTCCATATATAATATAAATGATAAGGTTTTCAAGGGAAATAACTTGCAAAAAATGCACACTCGTGCAGGATATTGCTGAAACCACGGAATGGCCAAACCGAAAGAACGTACATCATGCAGTTTATCGATACCCACTCAAATCTTGGTGTATTTCCAGAAAGAGACCAAGAAAAGACGTGCTTCTCATTTTAAGGTTCTTTTTGATGGGTCATGGGTTTAAAACAGATCCCCGTAGCAAAAGTTATGGAAGTTTAAGCACGACACCCATTTTTGGCCGATTCAAAAAGGGTACATTTTGTGTTTTCTCGTCCGGACAGACCTCCTCGAATTTTTATGAATCTTTACATTTTCCATCTAAAATATAAATTATAAGGTTTTCAAGGGAAATAACTTGCAAAAAACCCACTCTCGTGCAGGATATTGTCGAAATCACGTAATTGCCAAACTGAAAGAACGTACATCATGCAGTTTATCGATACCCACTCAAATCATGGTGTTTTTCCAGAAAGAGAACAAGAAAAGACGTGCTTCACATTATAAGGTTATTTTTGATGGGTCATGGGTTTAAAACAGATCCCCGTAGCAAAAGTTATGGACGTTTAAGCACGACACCCATTTTTGGCCGATTCGGCAAAGGGGGTACCTTTTGTGTTTTGTCGTCCGGACCGACCTCGTCGGATTTTCATGAATCTTTACATTGTCCATCTACAATATAAATTATAAGGTTTTCAAGGGAAATAACTTGCAAAAAACCCACTCTCGTGCAGGATATTGCCGAAATCACGTAATTGCCAAACTGAAAGAACGTACATCATGCAGTTTATCGATACCCACTCAAATCATGGTGTTTTTCTAGAAAGAGAACAAGAAAAGACGTGCTTCACATTATAAGGTTATTTTTGATGGGTCATGGGTTTAAAACAGATCCCCGTAGCAAAAGTTATGGACGTTTAAGCGCGACACCCATTTTTGGCCGATTCGGCAAAGGGGGTACCTTTTGTGTTTTGTCGTCCGGACCGACCTCGTCGGATTTTCATGAATCTTTACATTGTCCATCTACAATATAAATTATAAGGTTTTCAAGGCAAATAACTTGCAAAAAACCCACTCTCGTGCAGGATATTGCCGAAATCACGCAATGGCCAAACTAAAAGAACGTACATCATGCAGTTTATTGATACCCACTCAAATCATGGTGTATTGCCATAAAGAGACCAAGCCAATACGTGCTTCTCATTCTAAGGTTCATTTTGATGGGTCATGGGCTTAAAACGGGTCCCGTAGCAAAAGTTATGGACGTTTAAGCGCGACACCTATTTTTGGCCGATTCGATAAATGGGGTACCCTTTGTGTTTTCTCGTCCGGAACGACGTAGTCAGATTTCCACGAATCTTTACATGTTCCATCTAAAATATAAATGATATGGTTTTTAAGGGAAATAATTTGCAAAAAACCAACTCTCGTGCAGGATATTGCCGAAACCACGCAATGGCCAAACCGAAAGAATGTACATCATGTAGTTTATCGATACCCACTAAAATCATGGTGTATTTCCAGAAAGCGACCATACCATGAAGTGCTTCTCATTCTAAGGTTCTTTTTGATGGGTCATGGGCTTAGAACAGATCCCCTTAGCAAAATATATGGACGTTTAAGCGCGACACCCATTTTTGGCCGATTCGGCAAAGGGGGTACATTTTGTGTTTTCTCGTCTGGACCGACCTCGTCGGATTTCCACGAATCTTTACATTGTTCATCTACAATGTAAATGATAAGGTTTTCAAGGGAAATAAATTGCAAAAAACCCACTCCCGTGCAGGATATTGCCGAAGCACGCATTGGCCAAACCGAAAGAACGTACATCATGTAGTTTATCAATACCCACTCAAATCATGGTGTTTTTACAGTTAGAGACAAATCCATGGCGTGCTTCTCGTTCTAAGGTTAGTTTTGACCGGTCATGGGCTTAAAACGGATCTCTGTAGCAAAAGTTATGGACGTTTAAGTGCGACACCCATTTTTGGTCGATTCAGCAAAGGGGGTACCCTTTGTGTTTTATCGTCCGGAACGACCTCGTCGGATGTCAGGATATAATTCTCAACAAGAATAATGAACTCAGAAACAATATTAAAGAAGTTGCGGAATAACAATTTAATATTCAACAATAAATGAAACAGTGAATCAGAAATCACAAACTTGTAAACTTTATTGAAAGATTAAAGCTACAAGTTTTCAAACAAAACCTCAATATTGATGAACAAGCTCACCAATACGAATTCTACTTCTCTAGAACTAGGGTTCTAAACCTTGAGGTTAATTCTCTCTATGAAAACAAAAACTCAGAATATTGTCTATGAAACTATTCAGACTAATTCTATACATATACTAAAGATAAAAGATAATTACAAAATATAAAAGATCTTCAGTATATTCTTCCATAGTTATCTCCAAGCTTTCCATGAATATCTTCAATCAATACAACTGTCTTCATTGCCATACGAAGTATTCATCTCATAAGCAGCACTATCTTCATCAGCAGTATTAATACACAACAACATTAACACTCTGAGCAGTATTAAGTTCAGCAGTACTAACTACTAGCAGTACTAACTTTGCTTAGCAGTAGTAACTTCATCAAGCAGTATTAATTTGTCTCAGCAGTAGTAACTTTTCTCAGAAGTAGTAACCATGTTGTGCTAACAGCATTAACCATCTTGAACAATTCTTCAATGCCCAACAATCTCCCCCTAACTTGACTTTTAGAAATAGAAGTCAAGTTCTTTAATTATGATGTTCAACATGCTTTCAACACTACAGCTTAGTTGCCCAAATTCGGATCCAGATCCAGACTTTGATTGATTGTCCTTCTTACCACAATTCTGGTCATTTCTGATTCCTTTGCACACACTAGCTTAGCTTTCGGCATCCCATTCAGCTTTTCCTTGCTATGATCATATACTTTGTCCACCAGGTATTATTCATGATAACTGTTATCTATTGTGATCATGTATACACCACAGTTTTCAAAGAGTATCCACTTATCAATCTTCTTAAATCCATACTCATGATGTAGATCCTTTATCCTGTAAATCACCTTTTCTGGTTCAAACATCATACAAAGATATTCCATTGCAATCTTGAGTAGACTTTCTTCAGTTTCTTTCAAAACATGCTCATAAAGCTTTATTCCCACCTTGTGCATTTCTTCTAGGTCAGCCCTGGAACAACTTCTGATCACTTTGCCCCAAGTTGAGTAGACTTCAAACACATCACCAACTCTTTTGAGTCTGAAGTACTCCTTTCTGTAGTCCCTCAGAATATCCCAAAAGATGACTTCTGGTGCTTTCACAGAAATGGGAACAGCCTGTACTGGTTCTATTAAAGTCATATAAAGTCCCACATGCTCATCAGATTGCTTATTGGACTGCTCTGGGTTCTGCACAGATTCTGCTGAAGGTGTAACTGAAGGTTCTGCCTCTTTTTCAGCTTCTTCAACCCTTGGCTTCTTGGACTGTTTCTTGGAAGCTATGGTCTTTACTCTCTTTGCAGATTTCATTTCCATACCAACATTCTATTCTTTAGTGTCTTCAGCCTTTTCTTTAGTAGGAGTGACTTCCTCAGGGAATGGTTGTTGAATGTTGAGATCATGTCGCTCCTTCATCCTTTTTTCAGCCTCTTCCCTTTGAGAGGAGTCCCCTTGAAGCTTAGCCATTTCCTTTTTATAGAGCTCCTCAACTTGACTGTATGCCATATTAGTAAACATCTCTCCTTTGACACCAATTGAACCTTTCAGGAAATTGATCATTTTTCTCCTTTCCTGATTGGCCAAAAAGGTCTTAGAAGGTTGTCTTTTCTGCTTCTTGAATGGCATTCTTTGCTTTGATGCTTTGACTGCTATTTTCCTGGCCTCAGCTGCTGCTTTCATGTTCTTTTGATACTCTTCATTGAGTGTTCTGGCCATATTCAGTGCAAGCTCCCTGTCTTTTTCAGATTGTAATTGTTCCTCCTTTTCTATTTCTGCTTGAAGCTGCTTTGCCACTTCTTCATCTAACTCAATCTGACTCTTCTTCTTTGAAGGTTGATCAGGTTCAACCATCTTTCCCTTTCCCTTTACATCCTTCAAACTTGTCTCACTGCTTTCTTTTCTTTTCTTTGAAAGGCCTCCTTCTTTAATGACCACTCCCTTGGCCTTTTGAGTAGCCTTAGGAGTGTCATTCTTGGCTTTTACCAATGTTTCTGCTATTTCCAACTCTTCAACAGATCGCCCTGTTACTGCTGCTACCTGTTCTGTTACTGCTGCTGCTTGAACCTCATCTGTTTCTGCTGCTTGTGCTTCTGTTTCTGCAGCTTTCTCCCCCTCAAAATCAAATACCATCCCATATGTACTTTCCTTCTCTGCTTCAGCCTCTTGATTCTCCCCCTTGTTGAAAGCATCATTAGCATTTTTCCTCTTCTTCAAAACAAACTGCCTTCTCCTCTTCTTTTGCACCAATCTTGTCACCATTTTCTTCAATTTGGTAATCTGTACTTGTTGAGACAGAATTACCATTTTCATTTCTTCTATGTCTTTGCCTTGCTTGATGACATCCAGATTAATGTTGCCCATTGTTTCCATCAATTCATTGTAGTCATATCTGTCCTCACCTTCTCCAGGAGTGTTACCCCCTTTTGAAGGATCATGGGATCTTTTATTAGTGGAAGTCTTCTGCCTAGCAGAAGCACCCTCCACCCCCTTGGTTTCTTGGCACCTGGGACCTTTGGATGATTGCTCACCCAAAGTTGCCATGGGGGAGGTCTTATTGATGTTACCACTGTCCTCCTCTGTGCTAGCAGGAGTAGTGGCAGCCTTCTCACCCATATGCTCATGCATCTCCTCAGTGAGCACCTCCTTGGGGTTGGGAGACACCCCTATGGTTTCCCTATAGATATTCTCTAATGGAGAATTCTCCATTAGAGGGCTTAAAGGCTTTGTGGGTGAAGGTACAAGAAGGGAAGGAGCCTTCTTGACCTTTTTCCTTATGTAAGTATTGGTGATTGGAGAAGTTGGTTTTTGAAGAAGGGACTGAGGGATTGATATACTGATTGAAGGTTGGGATTGGCTTTCAGTGGGATGGTCTAATGAGGGCCTTGACCCTGAAGCCAAACCTTCTTGATTGTGGGACACGACCATCATTGTAGAGAACAATGGGGTGTCAACTCCTTCCGAGTCCAATGGAGATCTCTTCATATTTGAAAAGACCTTGCCTTTCGTCAATAAAAGCCATTGATGCCATCGATCTTGAGGATAATGAACACTGAAACTTAGTAGGTGCTTGAGAGAAAAGAGGTTAGAGAGAAGATGAATAGTATTCAAAGAGTCGTTATAAGCTTTTAGGCGGGCAAAGAGGGTATTTATACGATTCGAGAAAGAAGCAGTATTAACCACTAGCAGTATTAACTAACTAGCAGTATTAACTGAGAGCAGTAGTAACCACTAGCAGTATTAATTAACTAGCAGTATTAACCACTAGCAGTATTAACTAACTAGCAGTATTAACTGAGAGCAGTATTAACCACTAACAGTATTAACGAACTAGCAGTATTAACTGAAACCTGAAGTAGTAACTTTGCACTGGCAGTATTAAAACTGCACTGGAAACATTAACTATACTTACACTCTTGAAGCTTGTATTGGTCTGAACACGACAATATAATTCCTGAGAAAGATGATTAGTAATACCAAAAACAACCAAATAACAGGTATACAATCACTTTTTAAACATGAGCTCATTCAGAGTTGATCATGCCCACACTTGTGACCAAGAAAGTGAATCTTCCCACATCAAAAGCTTTAGTGAATAGATCAGCAAACTGGTTGTCAGTATGAACTTTAGCAACTTGAATAAGCTTCTTTTATTTACAGTCTCTAATAAAGTGATACCTGATCTCAATGTGCTTTGTTTTGGAGTGCTTGACTGGATTGTTAACAATGCTTATAGCACTGCTATTGTCAATGAAGATTGGAGTGTGAAGAAAGGTTACCCCATAGTCCATCATTTGATTCTGAATCCATAGAACCTGAGAGCAGCAACTTGTAGCAATGTACTAAGCTTCTGTTGTTGATAAGGATACTGTGGTTTGCTTCTTACACTGCCAAGATACTAGTCTTGCACCCAAAAGCTGACATCCACCTGAAGTAGACTTTCTATCCATATTAGCACCACCCAAGTCACTGTCTGAATATGCAATCAAGTCAAAAGAAGATTCATACGGATACCAAAGACCTAATCTAGGTTGCCCTCTTAAGTATCTGAAAATCCTCTTAACAGCTTGAAGATGTGATTAATTTGGCTTGACTTGGAATCTGGCACAAACACATACTGGAAACATAATTTCTGGTCTTGAGGCTGTGAGATACACGAGAGATCCAATCATTGATCTATAAAGATGGACATCAACATCCTCCCCCTCAAGATCAACAGTGATCTGTTTGTGTGTTTCCATAGGTGTGCTTGCTGGCTTTGAGTCTGATAAACCATATTTGTCCAGGATGTCTTTCACATACTTTGATTGACTTATGAAGATCCCATCTTTCTGTTGTTTCACTTGAAGCCCAAGAAAGAAAGTAAGTTCACCCATTGAACTCATTTTGAAGCTTTTGTGCATCAACTCTTCAAAGTCTCTACACATCTGATCTTTTGTGGATCCAAAGATGATGTCATCCACTTAGATCTGAACTAGTAGGATGTCCTTCTTTCTTCTTTTGATAAACAGGTTCTTGTCAATTATTCCCCTTTCAAACCCATTTTCTAAGAGATAGGTAGACAATGTATCATACCATGCTCTTGGGGCTTGATGTAGACCATAAAGTGTTTTCTTCAGTTTGTATACTCTATCAGGATATGATGGATTTTCAAAACCGGAGGGCTGACAAACATATACTTCTTCATCAATTGTGCCATATAGAAAGGCACTCTTCACATCCATTTGATATACCTTGAACTGCATAAATGAATCATAGGCTAGAAACAGCCTAATTGCCTATACCCTTGCAACTGGAGCAAAAACTTCTTCGTAATCTATGCCTTCTTCCTAAGTGTACCCTTGTGCCACTAGCCTTGCTTTGTTTCTGATGACTATTCCTCTCTCATCCTTTTTATTCCTAAAAATCCACTTGGTGCCAATAGCTCTATGACCTTTTGGAAGGTCCACCAAGTCCCAAACTTCTTGCAATTTGAACTGTAGTAACTTTTCTTGCATGACTTCTATCTAACTGGAATCTTTCATTGCATCATAGGCCTTCTTAGGCTCAATCTGAGATAGAAAGCAAGAGAGTACTGTATGTTGCTGATCCTGCAACTCTTGAATTCTGCTTTGATTTCTAGTTATCATAGGAGAAGATATGTCTCCTATTACCAGCTCTGGAGGATGGTTCTTTTGTGTTCTAGTCTGATGACTAGGTTCTTCATTGATTCCCACTTCTACATTGGAATCATTTAAGTCAGCTGAGGGGGTCTTATCAGCTACTTCTGGTTCTTCATGCTCTGAAGTCTGCTCATCTCTACTTTCTTCTTCACTCTGCATTGGTTCAGAAACAGTTTCTTTTTCACAGATTTCAACAGGTTCCCTTGAAGGTATGGGAAAAATCACAGACTGAGGAATAATGTCTTGTACTTGCACATCCCCTGATCCTCCACTTCCTGAACCTGCATGATCATCACTACTGAAACCCAAAGAGTTAGTTAGTGAATCAATGTCAAACAACCACTGAGGACCTGAACCAATAGGATTTGGTGTGTTCTCATTGCATTTGACATTGTCACTTTCCTCAATTATTCTAGAAGAAGAATTAAATACCTTGTAGGCCTTACTCTGAGATGAGTAACCAACAAGAAAACCATCATCTTCCTTGCTATCAAACTTTCCTAAGTGAGTTTTGGTATTGAGAATGGTACAAGGACACCCAAAAGGTTTGAAAAATCCAATAAATGGTTTTCTTTTATTTAAAAGCTCATATGGTGTCTTGTTCTTAGGCTTGACTACTAGAACTCTGTTTTGGACATAGCAAGCAGTATTAACTGCTTCAGCCCAAAAAGTAATTGGAAGTTTTGAATCAGCTAACAGAGATCTAGCAACTTCAATGAGTGTCCTGTTCCTTCTTTCAGCAACACCATTTTGTTGTGGAGTCCTAGGATCACTGTATTGCCTCTCAATTCCTTTTTCCTCACAAAAGGTGTTTAGGTCTTGATTTTTAAATTCAGTACCATTTTCTGACCTAATGACTTTTACCTTTTGATTTGTTTGGTTTTCAATTCTTAGAATAAAGGATTTGATCAGTCCCCTTGTCTCATCCTTAGTCCTTAGAAAATATACCCAAGTAAATCTAGAGTAATCACCAACAATAACTAAGCAGTATGATTTCTTGCCTATACTCATTACATTTGTAGGACCAAACAGATCCATATGCAACAACTGAAAAGAATTAGAAATAGTATTCAACTCTTTGGACTTATGAGAAGTTTTGTGTTGTTTGCCTTTAAGACAGGCAACACAATGATCATCACATGAAAAGACTTTTGAAGGCAAACCTCTTACAAGATTGTTTTTGACAAGTTTATTCATTGTTTTTTAAAATTCATGTGACACATCCTTCTGTGCCAAAGTGATGATTCATCCAAAGATGCTTTTGAAACAAGACAGTTTAGGGATGAACCAGTTGAAACATTTTCCATGTCCAAACAATAGACATTATCCTTTCTGGGAGTTCTTAGTATTATCACCTTTTCATCAACTACCTTGAATCCAGGAGCAAGGATAATGCATTCTGAATCTGTGAACAATATACTATGCTTTTTGTCACAAACCTGTGATACACTTAACAGGTTGTACCTTAACTGCTCAACATAGAACACATCCTCAAAGGTCATCTTACCTTTTGTTACATCTCCCTTACCACTGATCTTACCTCCATTTGGAGTATTACCAAAGGCAACATGCCCTCCATCAATTTTCTTGAAATTCTTGAGGCAAGCCATGTTCCCTGTCATGTGTCTAGAGCAACCACTATCAACATGCCAGATGCTCTTCCCCTTGAGCTCCTGGTTGCCCTGCACATAAGATAAAACAATTAGTATTGATTGGGAACCCAAGCCAAAGTGGTATTGGGTCTCCCTTTCTCGTCAAAGTATTTACATTCCTTTTTGATGAGATTTTTAAAATCAGAGCACTCTTTACTAGAGTACTTTGTCAAGATAATAGGTCTAGCAGCACAAACACTAGAAGCAGTACTAATTTTAGAAGTACTAACAGAGTTAGCAGCACTAACAGGTTTAGCAGTACTAACCTTGTTAGAAGCACTAACAGAGTTAGCAGTATTAACATTTGAAGAAGTACTAATAATGTCAGTAGCACTAACATAGATAGCAGTAGTATTGCTTCTAGCAGCACTATCATTGTCAGCAGCACTATTTGTGGTAGCAGTACTAACAGTTTTAGTGCTTTTGGGAATCCACATCTTGACACTTTATTTCATAGTCTTTTTCTTCATGTGGCTTTTAGATTTAACATGTTTCTTAGCCACATGTTTCCTTTCATTCTTACTATAACCAAAGGGTTTTTGCATAGATCTTTGAAAATTCATCCTTTGGTTAATAGGATTAAAGTAGCAGTACTTGGCAAGATGATTCAATTTGCCACATATGAAACAAGGTTTTGGTCTGATGATTCTACTCAGATCAACTCCTTGTTTCTGAGCCCACTGATTATTCCAATTCCTTTGATTTCCCCTCTTTTTATCATGTTTTAGGGGCTCATCCTTATTACATGCACACTGTTTGCAAGGAACAGGATTCACAACTGTGGTCTGCTTGTAATGGACCTTTCTAGACTTTCCCTCAGTCTTCTCTATGTCATTGGATTTGATCCAAGCCCTTCCACAGTCCTCATTGGTGATGATGTTATTTTCTAAGGGAATCTCACCACCCACATTGTTCTCCTTTCTCTTACCAGCTTCTTTTTCAGTTTTGTCCTCAACAACTACTTCATCTAAGGGATCTATCTCAGTGGCTCCCTCAGGCAGGTCCTTCCTATCCTTAGTCTCTAGCAAGTATGATATACGATGGATGTATTTGTTGTTGTATGGTGGTGGTGTGGTATTGTACCCAATTCCTCTTCTCAGTTTGTCATGAAACGGAGTTTGTAGTAAAGAGTCCATTGCTTTAGAAGCATTGGAAAACTTTTCCACATCTAGCTTAACTTTGGCTAGCTCTCCTCTCAACTTTTTATTCTCCTCCTTGGACTTTGTCAGTTGGATTTCTAGATCATTCTTCTCCCACTTCCAGTAATTGGTATCATATGTGTGTTGAAGTTCATTGGCTTGGAAACCTTTAATCTGTTCCTCAAGCCTCTCAACAATTCTCACATAGTCTTTTATATCTTTTTCTAATCTCTTAAGGTCATCACTCATATTCTGGTTGTGATCCCTGTACCTTTTAACAGTATCTATGCAAGTTTGAGAACAGAGATTAGAAAGTACCTCAGTTGGGAGATCAGATACCTCTGCCATGAGAGCTTGATTTTGAATAGCCTCTTCTACTTGATCACTCCAGTCAAACCCCATTCCTTGTTGAGAAACAAGGGCTTGAGCAGAGTTTCTGTTCTGGTTGAAGCTTCCAGTCTGAGCTTGTTGGTGGTTGTTGTGAGACACTTCACTTCTGCATTCCCTGGCAAAGTGTCCCTTCATATGACATTTATAGCATTCTACCTTTGACTTGTCAAAACCTGCTCCATCTTCTCTTCTTTGGGAGAAGTTATTCCTCCCAGTCCTCTTGATGAACTTCTTTACCCTCATGGAAAGCATGGACATCTGCCATTTAATATCCATCTCTTCAAGATCATCAGGATGAAGTTGTTCCAAGTCATCATTGATTAAAGAAGAGTTTCCATGGCTGGACAGAAAGACTTCAAAAACAGATTCAGTGCCTTTTTCTTGATTTGCTCCATTGGCAGCTTTAACTGATTCAGGGTTAGCAGTAGAATCAATTGATGCTGATAGGAGTGCAGCATTATGAACATATCCAGAAGGCTTCTTCTTTGCCTCCACCTCAGCTTCAAATACTCTAAGGTCATTGTACAGATCATCAAGTTCTTTTTCTTCCAATTGTTCATTCTGTCTGAATGAAATAGTATACATGGTCCATTCATCTCCAAGGGACCTTAAGAACTTTCTGTTTACATCATCTTGATCAATCTGTACTCCAATAGTAGCTACTTCACCAATCTGCTTGTTAAACCTGTCAAACGTTTGAGTCATGGACTCATTCTTAGTTGACATAAAGTTTTCAAACAGTAGCTTCAATATTGCCTTCTAATTTCTCTTGGTACTTTTGGTACCAGAGAATCTCTTCTCTAGAGCATTCCAAAGCATCTGTGCATCAGTGCAATTGCAGAATTGATGTTGATACTCATTGGGAATAGCCAAGAGCAGTGTGCTCAAGGCTTTCATCTCTGTCTGCCTTGTCTTCCTTTCTGCATCCGTCTTTGGTGGGATTCTTTTTCCATCTGCACCAATCTTTCCTTCATCAGATGGGCCATTCTCAATGATGTCCCACATAGAGTAATCTGTGAGGAGAATGTATTGCTTGATTCTAATCTTCCACATGTCAAACTCATTAGATCTGAGCATTGGAACCTTTGAGACAAGAGTACTGTTTGATTCAACTGTGTTTTCCATGATGAATGAAGGTTTCTGAGAATACTTGCTCTGATACCACTTGTCAGGATCTAATTCTCAACAAGAATAATGAACTCAGAAACAATATTAAAGAAGTTGCGGAATAACACTTTAATATTCAACAATCAATGAAACAGTGAATCAGAAATCACAAACTTGTAAACTTTATTGAAAGATTACAGCTACAAGTTTTCAAACAAAACCTCAATATTGATGAACAAGCTCACCAATACGAATTCTACTTCTCTAGAACTAGGGTTCTAAACCTTGAGGTTAATTCTCTCTATGAAAACAAAAACTCAGAATATTGTCTATGAAACTATTCAGACTAATTATATACATATACTAAAGATAAAAGATAATTACAAAATATAAAAGATCTTCAGTATATTCTTCAATAGTTATCTCCAAGCTTTCCATGAATATCTTCAATCAATACAGCTGTCTTCATTGCCATACGAAGTCTTCATCTCATAAGCAGCACTATCTTCATGAGCAGTATTAATACATAGCAGCATTAACACTCTGAGCAGTATTAAGTTCAGCAGTACTAACTACTAGCAGTACTAACTTTGCTTAGGAGTAGTAACTTCATCAAGCAGTATTAACCTTGGTTAGCAGTATTAATCTGTCTCAGCAGTAGTAACTTTTCTCAGAAGTAGTAACCATGTTGTGCTAGCAGCATTAACCATACTTGAACAATTCTTCAATGCCCAACATCGGATTTCCACGAATCTTCACATTGTCCATCTACAATAAAAATGATAAGGTTTTCAAGGGAAATAACTTGCAAAAAACACACACTCGTGCAGGATATTGCCGAAACCACGGAATGGCCAAACCGAAAGAACGTATATCATCAGTTTATCGATACCCACTCAAATCATGGTGTTTTTCCAGAAAGAAAACAAGAAAAGACGTGCTTCTCATTATAAGGTTCTTTTTGAAGGGTCATAGGTTTAAAACAGATCCCCGTAGCAAAAGTTATGGACGTTTAAGCGCGACACCCATTTTTGGCCGATTCGGAAAAGGGGGTACCTTTTGTGTTTTCTCGTCCGGACCGACCTCGTCGGATTTTCATGAATCTTTACATTGTCCATCTACAATATAAATTATAAGGTTTTCAAGGGAAATAACTTGCAAAAAACCCACTCTCGTGCAGGATATTGCCGAAATAACGCAATGGCCAAACTAAAAGAACGTACATCATGCAGTTTATCGATACCCACTCAAATCATGGTGTATTGCCATAAAAAGACCAAGCCAAGACGTGATTCTCATTCTAAGGTTCGTTTTTACGGGTCATTGGCTTAAAACGGGTCCCGTAGCAAAAGTTATGGAAGTTTAAGCGCGACACCCATTTTTGCCGATTCGACAAAGGGGGTACCCTTTGTTTTTCTCGTCCAGAACGACGTCGTCAGATTTCCACGAATCTATACATGTTCCATGTAAAATGTAAATGATATGGTTTTTAAGGGAAATAATTTGCAAAAAACTCACTCTCGTGCAGGATATTGCCGAAACCACGCAATGGCCAAACCGAAAGAACGTACATCATGTAGTTTATTGATACCCACTAAAATCATGGTGTATTGGCAGAAAGCGACCATACCATGACGTACTTCTCATTCTATGGTTCGTTTTGACGGGTCATGGGCTTAAAATAGATCCCGGTAGCAAATGTTCTGGACGTTTAAACGCGACACCCATTTTTGGCCGATTCGGCAAAGGGGGTACACTTTGTGTTTTCTCGTCCGGACCAACCTCGTCGTATTTCCCCGAATCTTTACATTGTTCATCTACAATGTAAATGATAAGGTTTTCAAGGGAAATAACTTGCAAAAAACGCACTCCCGTGCAGGATATTGCCGAAGCACGCATTGGCCACACCGAAAGAACGGACATCATGCAGTTTATCAATACCCACTCAAATCATGATGTTTTTCTAGTTAGAGACAAAGCCATGGTGTGCTTCTTGTTCTAAGGTTCGTTTTGACCGGTCATGGGCTTAAAACGGATCTCTGTAGCAAAAGTTATGGACGTTTAAGTGCGACACCCATTTTTGGTCGATTCAGCAAATGGGGTACCCTTTGTGTTTTCTCGTCCGGAACGACCTCGTCGGATTTCCACGAATCTTCACATTGTCCATCTACAATATAAATGATAAGGTTTTCAAGGGAAATAACTTGTAAAAAACACACTCTCATGCAGGATATTGCCGAAACCATGGAATGGCCAAACCGAAAGAACGTACATCATGCAGTTTATCGATACCCACTCAAATCATGGTTATTTTCCAGAAAGAGAACAAGAAAAGACGTGCTTCTCATTATAAGGTTCTTTTTTACGGGTCATGGGTTTAAAACAGATCCCCGTAGCAAAAGTTATGGACGTTTAAGCGCGACACCCATTTTTGGTCGATCCGGCAAAGGGGGTACTTTTTGTGTTTTCTTGTCCGGACCGACCTCGTCGGATTTTCATGAATCTTTACATTGTCCATCTACAATATAAATTATAAGGTTTTCAAGGGAAATAATTTGCAAAAAACCCACTCTCGTGCAGGATATTGCCGAAATCACGCAATGGCCAAACGGGAAGAACATACATCATGCAGTTTATCGATACCCACTCAAATCATGGTGTATTGCCATAAAGAGACCAAGCCAAGACGTGCTTCTCATTATATGGTTCGTTTTGACGGGTCATGGGCTTAAAACGGGTCCCATAGCAAAAGTTTTGGACGTTTAAGCGCGACACCCATTTTTCGCCGATTCGACAAAGGGGGAACCCTTTGTGTTTTCTCGTCCGGAACGACGTCGTCGGATTTCCACGAATCTTTACATGTTCCATCTAAAATATCAATGATATGGTTTTAAGGGAAATAATTTGCAAAAAACCCACTCTCGTGCAGGATATTGCCGAAACCACGAAATGGCCAAACCGAAAGAACGTACATCATGAAGTTTATCGATACCCATTCAAATCATGGTGTATTTTCAGAAAAAGACAAAGACAAGACGTGCTTCTCATTTTAAGGTTCTTTTTGATGGGTCATGGGTTTAAAACGTATCCCCGTTGCAAAAGTGATGGACGTTTAAGTGCGACACCCATTTTTGGTCGATTCAGCAAAGGGGGTACCCTTTGTGTTTTCTCGTCCGGACCGACCTCGTCAGATTTCCACGAATCTTCACATTGTCCATCTACAATATAAATGATAAGGTTTACAAGGGAAATAATTTGCAAAAAACACACTCTCGTGCAGGATATTGCCGAAATCACGCAATGGCCAAACTGAAAAAACGTACATCATGCAGTTTATCGATTCCCACTAAAATCATGGTGTATTGCCAGAAAGAGACCAAGAAAAGACGTTCTTCTCATTCTAAGGTTCGTTTTGATGGGTCATGGGCTTAAAACGGGTCCCCGTAGCAAAAGTTATGGAGGTTTAAGCGCGACACCCATTTTTGGCCGATTCGGCAAAGGGGGTACCCTTTGTGTTTTCTCGTCCGGAACGACGTCGTCGGATTTCCATGAATCTTTTCATGTTCCATCTAAAATGTAAATGATAAGGTTTTTAAGGGAAATAATTTTCAAAAACCCCACTCTCGTGCAAGATATTGCCGAAACCACGCAATGGCCAAACCGAAATAACGTACATCAGGTAGTTTATCAATGCCCACTAAAATCATGGTGTATTGCCAGAAAGCGACCATACCATAGCGTGATTCTCATTCTAAGGTTTGTTTTGTCAGGTCATGGGCTTAAAAAATATCCCTGTAGCAAAAGTTATGGACGTTTAAGCGCGACATCCATTTTTGGCCGATTCGGCAAAGGGGGTACACTTTGTGTTTTCTCGTCCGGACCGACCTCGTCGGATTTCGACGAATCTTTACATTGTTCATATACAATGTAAATGATAAGGTTTTCAAGGGAAATAACTTGAAAAAAACCCTCTCCCGTGTAGGATATTGCCGAAGCACGCATTGGCCAAACCGAAAGAACGTACATCAAGTAGTTTATCGATACCCACTCAAATCATGGTGTTTTTCCAGTTAGAGACAAATCCATGGCGTGCTTCTCGTTCTTAGTTTCGTTTTGACCGTCATGGGCTTAAAACGGATCTCTGTAGCAAAAGTTATGGACGTTTAAGTGCGACACCCATTTTTGGTCGATTCAGCACATGGGGTACCCTTTGTGTGTTTCTCGTACGGAACGACCTCGTCGGATTTACACGAATCTTCACATTGTCCATATACAATATAAATGATAAGGTTTTCAAGGGAAATAACTTGCAAAAAACACACTCTCATTCAGGATATTGCCGAAACCACGGAATGGCCAAACCGAAAGAACGTACATCATGCAGTTTATCGATACCCACTCAAATCATGGTGTATTGCCATAAAGAGACCAATCCAGGGCGTGCTTCTCGTTCTAAGGTTCATTTTGATGGGTCATTGGCTTAAAACGGATCCCCGTAGCAAAAGTTATGGACGTTTAAGTGCGACATCCATTTTTGGTCGATTCAGCAAAGGGGGTACCCTTTGTGTTTTCTCGTCCGGACCGACCTCATCGGATTTCCACGAATCTTCACATTGCCCATCTACAATATAAATGATAAGGTTTTGAAGGGAAATAACTTGTAAAAAACACAATCTCGTGCAGGATATTGCCGAAACCACGGAATGGCCAAACCGAAAGAACGTACATCATGCAGTTTATCGATACCCACTCAAATCATGGTGTATTGCGAGAAAGTGTTAGGATCGTAACTCAAACAAGAATTTAATTCACACACACTCAGAATCAATGCTAAAGAAGTTGCGGAAAAACACTTTAACACTAACAATCAATGGAACAATATATAAAACTCAAATCAGAAGTTTATATTGATTCAACTTGATGATTACACACAAAACCTCAATCTGTTGAACAGGATCAACAGACGTTCTGTACTTCTCGATAGAAAGGATTCTATTTATCTTGAGGTTAATTCTCTCTAAAAACATATTCTTAATTTATCTATCAAGACTGATTACAAGATAATTATCAAAATAAAATTGATCTTCAGTCCATAATTATCTCCTTTACTTTAGCTTCAATCTATACAGCTGTCTTCATTCCCATACGGAGTCTTCATCTCATAAGCAGCACTATTTTCATGAGCAGTATTAATTTTGTCTCAGCAGTACTAACTCCTTCAAGTAGTAGTAATTGTGATCTGGCAGTACTAACTTCCTCAGGCAGTAGTAATAGTCATGTCTAGCAGTATTAATCATCCTTAGCACATTTCAGACCCAACAATCTCCCCCTAACTTAACATTTCAAATTGAGAAGTTAAGTTCTTCAAAAACTGGTCTTCATGATTGTTGGGAATTCAGAATTTGCACAAGTATGGTTAATGCTGCTAGCACAACATAGTTAGTACTGCCAGATCAAAGTTAATACTGCTGAATGATATTAATACTGCTCATGAAGTTAGTGCTGCTTATGAGATGAAGGCTTCGTATGGCAAGGATGACAGATGTATTGACTGAAGATAATCATGGAAAGTCTTGGAGATAACTATGGAAGATTATACTGAAGATCTTTTATATTTTGTAATTATCTTTTGTCTTTAGTATATGTATAGACTTATGGAGAATAGTTTAGAATTAATTTTTGATTCTGAGTTTTTGTTTTCATAGAGAGAATTAACCTCAAGGTTTACAACCCTAGTTCTAGAGAAGTAGAATTCGTATTGGTGAGCCTGTTCATCAATATTGAGGTTGTGTGTGAAATCTTGTAGCTTTAAATCATTCAATAAAGTTTACAATTTGTGATTTCTGATTCACTGTTTCATTAATATTCTGAATATTAAAGTGTTATTCCGCAAACTCCTTTAATATTGTTTCTGAATTCATTATTCTTGTTAAGAATCAGATCCTGACAAGTGGTATCAGAGCTAGTATTCTCAGAAACCTTCATTCATCATGGAAAACACAGTTGAATCAAACAGTACTCTTGTCTCAAAGGTTCCAATGATCAGATCTAATGAGTATGACATGTGGAAGATAAGGATCAAGCAATACATTCTCCTTACAGATTACTCTATGTGGGACATCATTGAGAATGGCCCATCTGATGAAGGAAAAATTGGTGCAGATGGAAAAAGAACTCCACCAAAGACTGATGCAGAAAAGAAGATAAGGAAGACAGAGATGAAAGCTTTGAGTACACTGCTCTTGGCTATTCCCAATGAATATCAACACCAATTCTGCAATTGCACTGATGCACAGATGCTTTGGAATGCTCTAGAGAAAAGATTCTCTGGTACCAAAAGTACCAAGAGAAATCAGAAGGCAATACTGAAGCAATTGTATGAAAACTTTATGTCAACTAAGAATGAGTCCATGACTCAAACTTTTGACAGGTTTAACAAGCTGATTGGTGAACTAGCTACTATGGGAGTACAGATTGATCAAGATGATGTAAACAGAAAGTTTTTAAGGTCCCTTGGAGATGAATGGACCATGTATACTATTTCATTCAGACAGAATGAACAATTGGAAGAAAAAGAACTTGATGATCTGTACAATGACCATAGAGTATTTGAAGCTGAGGTGGAGGCAAAAAAGAAGCCTTCTGGATATGTTCATAATGCTGCACTCCTATCAGCATCAATTGATTCTACTGCTAACCCTGAATCAGTTAATGTTGCCAATGGAGCAAATCAAGAAAAAGGCACTGAATCTGTTTTTGAAGCCTTTCTGTCCAGCCATGGAAACTCTTCTTTAATCAATGATGACTTGGAACAACTTCATCCTGATGATCTTGAAGAGATGGATATTAAATGGCAGATGGCTATGCTTTCCATGAGGGTAAAGAAGTTCATCAAGAGGACTGGGAGGAATAACTTCTCCCAAAGAAGAGAAGATGGAGCAGGTTTTGACAAGTCAAAGGTAGAATGCTATAAATGTCATATGAAGGAACACTTTGCCAGGGAATGCAAAAGTGGAGTGCCTCACAATAACCACCAACAAGCCCAGACTGGTAGTTTCAACCAGAACAGAAACTCTGCTCAAGCCCTTGTTTCTCAACAAGGAATGGGGTTTGACTGGAGTGATCAAGTAGAAGAGGCTATTCAAAACCAAGCTCTCATGGCAGAGGTATCTGATCTCCCAACTGAGGTAAGTTCTAATCTCTGTTCTAAAACATGCATAGACACTGTTAAAAGGTACAGGGATCACAAGCAGAATATAAGTGATGACTCTAAGAGGTTAGCAAAAGATATAAAAAACTATGTGAGAATTATTGAGAGGTTTGAGGAACAAATTAAAGGTTTCCAAGCCAATGAACTTCAACACTCATATGACACAAACTACTGGAAGTGGGAGAAAAAGGATCTAGAACTCCAACTGACAAAGTCTAAAGAGGAGAGTGAAAAGTTGAGAGAGGAACAACAACTACATTCCTCCTACATCAGACTTGCTAGAAACCAAAGATAGGAAGGACTTGCCTGAGGGAGCCACAGAGATAGATCCCTTAGATGAGGTATTTGTTGAGGACAAGACTGAGAAAGAGGTTGGTAAGAGTAAGGAGAACACTGTGAGTGATGAGATTCCTCTAGAAAACCACATTGTTACCAATGAGGGGTGTGGAAAGATTTGGGTAAAATCTAAGGACATATTGAAGACTGAGGGAAAGTTTAGTAAGGTCCATTACAAGCAGACCACAGTTGTGAATCCTGTTCCTTGCAAACAGTGTGCTTGTACTAAATCTGAGCCCCTAAAATATGATAAAAGGAGGGGTAATCAAAGAAACTGGAATAATCAGTGGGCACAAAAACAAGGGATTGATCTGAGTAAAATCAATAGACCAAAACCTTGTTTTATTTGTGGAAAGCTCAATCATATTGCTAAATACTGTTATTTCAATCCTATAAACCAAAGGATGAGTTTTCAAATATCCGTGCAAAAACCCTTTGGTTATAGGAAGAATGAAAGGAACCATGTGGCTAAGAAATCTGTTAAATCTAAAAACCACATGAAGAAAAAGACTGTTGTGGAAAGTGTCAAGATGTGGATTTCTAAAAGCACTAAAACTGTTAGTACTGCTACCACAAATAGTACTGCTGACAATGATAGTGCTGCTAGAAGCAATACTACTGCTACCAATGTTAGTGCTGCTAAGAGTATTAGTACTGCTAAAACTAACATTGTTAGTACTTCTTCTAATGTTAATACTGCTAACTCTGTTAGTACTTCTAACAAGGTTAGTACTGCTAAACCTGTTAGTGCTGCTAACTCTGTTAGTACTTCTATGGTTAGTACTGCTTCTAATGTTTGTGCTGCTAAGCCAATCATCTTGACAAAGTACTCTAGTAAAGAGTGCTCTGAGTTTAAAAATCTCATCAAAAAGGAATGTACATACTTTGATGAGAAAGGGAGACCCAAGACCACTTTGGCTTGGGTTACCAATCAATACTAATTGATTTTTCTAATGTGCAAGGCAACCAGCAGCTCAAGGGAAGAGCATCTGGCATGTTGATAGTGGTTGCTCTAGGCACATGACAGGGAACATGTCTTGCCTCAAGAATTTCAAGAAAATTGATGGTGGACATGTTGCCTTTGGAAATACTCCAGATGGAGGTAAGATCAGTGGTAAGTGAAGATGTATTCTATGTTGAGCAGTTAAGGTACAACCTGTTAAGTGTATCACAGGTTTGTGACAAAAAGCATAGTATATTATTTACAGATTCTGAATGCATTATCCTTGCTCCTGGATTCAAGGTAGTTGATGAAAAGATGATACTACTAAGAACTCCCAGAAAGGATAATGTCTATTGTTTAGATATGGAAAGTGTTTCAACTGATTCATCCCTAAACTGTCTTGTTTCAAAAGCATCTTTGGATGAATCATCACTTTGGCACAGAAGGATGTGTCACATGAACTTTAAAACTATGAATAAACTTGTTAAAAACAACCTTGTAAGAGGTTTGCCTTCAAAAGTCTTTTCATGTGATGATCATTGTGTTGCCTGTCTCAAAAGCAAACAACACAAAACTTCTCATAAGTCCAAAGAGTTGAACACTATCTCTAATTCTCTTTAGTTGTTGCATATGGATCTGTTTGGTCCTACAAATGTTATGAGTATAGGCAAGAAATCATACTGCTTAGTTATTGTTGATGATTACTCTAGATTTACTTGGGTGTATTTTCTAAGGACTAAGGATGAGACAAGTGGACTGATCAAATCCTTTATTCTAAGAATTGAAAACCAAACAAATCAAAAAGTAAAAGTCATTAGGTCAGACAATGGTACTGAATTTAAAAATCATGACCTAAACACCTTTTGTGAGGAAAAAGGAATTGAGAGGCAATACAGTGCTCCTAGGACTCCACAACAAAATGGTGTTGTTGAGAGAAGGAATAGGACACTGATTGAGGCTGCTAGATCTCTGTTAGCTGATTCAAAACTTCCAATTACTTTCTGGGCTGAAGCAGTTAATACTGCTTGTTATGTCCAGAACAGAGTTCTAGTAGTCAAGCCTAAAAACAAGACACCATATGAGTTTTTAAATAAAAGAAAACCATTTATTGGATTTTTCAAACCTTTTGGGTGTCCTTGTACTATTCTCAATACCAAAACTCACTTAGGAAAGTTTGATAGCAAGGCAGATGATGGTTTTCTTGTTGGTTACTCATCTCAGAGTAAGGCTTACAGAGTATTTAATTCTTCTTCAAGAATAATTGAGGAAAGTGACAATGTCAAGTGCAATGAGAACACACCAAATCCTATTGGTTCAGGTCCTCAGTGGTTGTTTGACATTGATTCACTAACTAACTCTTTGGGTTTCAGTAGTTATGATCATGCAGGTTCAGGAAGTGGAGGATCAGGGGATGAACAAGTACAAGTACAAGACATTATTCCTCAGTCTGTGATCTTTCCCATTCCTACAATGAAACCTGTTGATTTCTGTGAAAAGGAGACTATGTCTGAACCAATTCAGAGTGAAGAAGAAAGAAGAGATGAGGAGAATCAAGTGCATGAAGAGCCAGAAGCAGCTGATGAGATCACCTCAGCTGACTTAAATGAGTCCAATTTAGAAGTTGGAATCAATGAAGAACCTAGTCATCAGACTAGAACTCAAAAGAACCATCCTCCAGAGCTGGTCATAGGAGACATCTCTTCTCCTATGATAACAAGGAATCAAAGCAGACTTCAAGAGCTGCAGAATCAGCAACACACATTACTCTCTTGCTTTCTATCTCAAATTGAGCCTAAGAAGGTTTTTGATGCAATGAAAGACTCCAGTTGGATAGAAGCTATGCAAGAAGAGTTACTGCAGTTCAAATTGCAAGAAGTTTGGGACTTGGTAGACCTTCCAAAAGGTCTTAAAGCTATTGGCACCAAATGGATTTTCAGGAATTAAAAGGATGAGAGAGGAATTGTGATCAGGAACAAAGCAAGGCTAGTGGCACAAGGGTACACTCAGGAAGAAGGCATAGATTATGAAGAAGTGTTTGCCCCAGTTGAAAGGGTAGAGGCAAATAGGCTATTTCTAGCCTATGCCTCATACATGAAGTTCAAGGTCTATCAAATGGATGTAAATAGTGCCTTTCTATATGGTACAATTGATGAAGAAGTATATGTCTGTCATCCCCCTGGATTTGAAAATCCATCATATCCTGACAGAGTATACAAACTGAAGAAAACACTTTATGGTCTACATCAAGCCCCAAGAGCATGGTATGATACTCTGTCTACCTATCTCTTAGAAAATGGGTTTAAAAGGGGAATAATAGACAAGACCCTCTTCATTAAAAGGAGTAAGAAGGACATCCTACTTGTTCAGATCTATGTGGATGACATCATCTTTGGATCCACACAAGATCAGATGTGTAGAGACTTTGAAAAGTTAATGCACAAGAGATTTAAAATGAGTTCAATGGGTGAACTTACTTTCTTCCTTAGGCTTCAAGTGAAACAGCAGAAAGATGGAATCTTCATAAGCCAATCAAAATATGTGAAAGACATCCTGGACAAATATGGTTTATCAGACTCAAAGCCAGCAAGCACACCTATGGAAACACACAAACATATCACTGCTGATCTTGAGGGGGAGGATGTTGATGTCCATATTTATAGATCAATGATTGGATCTCTCATGTATCTCACAGCCTCAAGACCAGATATTATATTTCTAGTGTGTGTTTGTGCCAGATTCCAAGTCAAGCCAAAGCAATCACATCTTCAAACTGTTAAGAGGATTTTCAGATACTTAAGAGGGCAACCTAGATTAGGTCTTTGGTATCCCTATGAATCCAACTTTGACTTGATTGCATATTCAGACAGTGACTTGGGTGGTGCTAATATGGATAGAAAGTCTACTTCAGGTGGATGTCAGCTTTTGGGTGCAAGACTAGTATCTTGGCAGTGTAAGAAACAAACCACAGTGTCCTTATCAACAACAGAAGTTGAGTACATTGCTGCTGCAAGTTGCTGCTCTCAGGTTCTATGGATTCAGAATCAGATGTTGGACTATGGGGTCACCTTTCTTCACACTCCAATCTTCATTGACAATAGCAGTGCTATAAGCATTGTTAACAATCCAGTCAAGCACTCCAAAACAAAGCACATTGAGATCAGGTATCACTTTATTAGAGATTGTAATGAAAAGAAGCTTATTCAAGTTGCTAAAGTTCATACTGACAACAAGTTTGCTGATCTATTCACTAAAGCTTTTGATGTGGGTAGATTCACCTTCTTGGTCACAAGTGTGGGCATGATCAACTCTGAATGAGCTCATGTTTAAAAAGTGATTGTATACCTGTTATTTGGTTTTTTTTTTGGTTGTTACTAATCATCTTTCTCAGGAAGTAAATTGCCTTATTCAGACCAAATCAAGCTTCAATAGTGTAAGTGTAGTTAATGCTGCCAGAGTTAGTTAATACTGCTAGTGGTTAATACTGCTCTTAGTTAATACTGCTAGTTAGTTAATACTGCTCTGAGTTAATACTGCTTATGTCCCGAATTGTATAAATACCCTTTTTGCCCGCCTAAAAGTTCATAACGACTCTTTGATTACTATTCATCTGCTCTCTAACCCTTTTTCTCTCAAGCACCTAGTAAGTTTCAGGCAAGAACACTAAAGCTCAATGGCATCCATGGCGTTCATGGATGAGCACAACGAAATCGCGATGCTTCAAAAGCCGAAGCAGGCTGATGGATTTCACCAGATAGTCGATTTTCTCAAGACAAGCCATATTGCGTATGCTCTTACAGCGTCTCCAACAATCTACATAGAGCATCAGAGACAATTCTGGGCAAATGCCACCATTGTTACTGAAAATGGTGTGCAAGTTATCAAGACAAGGGTGTGTGACAAACCCTTGTCAGTTTCTGAAGAGGTGATTCGCATCTGTCTACGACTAGACGATGCTGCAGGTATTACCTCTATTCCTAATGAGGACTTGTTCTCCAATCTTTCAAGAATGGGGTATGGAGGCCAATTGGGTGTTTTCAATTTCTCAAAAGCTAAATTTTATACCCAATGGCGTTTTCTTGTTTATACCCTTATGCATTGTATTTCCAAAAAGACTACTGGTTGGAGTGAGTTCAGTAGTACCATTGCCTATGCTTTGGTCTGCTTGGCCACTGCCAGAAAGTACAATTTTTCAAAAATGATTTTTACTGATCTTGTGTCAAACTTGGGAAACAAAAAGAAGTTTTATATGTACCCAAGATTTGTACAGGTAGTTATAACCAATGAATTGACGGATATGCCTCAATTTGATGAGATATATGTACCCAAAATCCCCAAAGGCAAGGTCTTTTCAAATATGAAGAGATCTCCATTGGACTCGGAAGGAGTTGACACCCCATTGTTCTCTACAATGATGGTGGTGTCCCACAATGAAGAAGGTATGGCTTCAGGGTCAAGGCCCTCATTAGACCATCCCACTGAAAGCCAATCCCAACCTTCAATCACCATATCAATCCCACAGTCCCTTATTCAAAAACCAACTTCTCCAATCACCAATACCTATACCGGGAAAAAGGTAAAGAAGGCTCCTTCCCTTCTTGTACCTTCACCCACAAAGCCTTTAAGCCCTCTAATGGAGAATTCTCCATTAGAGAATATGTATAGGGAAACCACAGGGGTGTTTCCCAACCCCAAGGAGGTGCTCACTGAGGAGATGAATGAGCATATGGGTGAGCAGGCTGCCACTACTCCTGCTAGCACAGAGGAGGACAGTGGGAACATAAATAAGACCTCCCCATGGCAACTTTGAATGAGCAATCATTCAAAGGTTCCAGGTGCCAAGAAACCAAGGGGGTGGAGGGTGCTTCTTCTAGGCAGAAGAATTCCACTACTAAATGATCCCATGATCTTTCAAAAGGGGGTAACACTCCTGGAGAAGGTGAGGACAGATATGACTATAATGAATTGATGGAAACTATGGGAACATCAATATGGATGTAATCAAGCAAGACAAAGACATAGAGGAGATGAAGATTGTGATTCTGTCTCAACAAGTCCAGATTACCAACTTGAAGAAAATGGTAAAGAGATTGGTACAGAAAAAGAAAAGGAAACAGTTTGTGCTCAGGAGAAGGAAACCAGTGGATGATGCTCCCAAAAAGGGGGAGTCAGAAGCTGATGAAATCATGGAAGATGCTAAAGACAAGGGGGAGAAATTTGATTTTGAGGGGGAGCAAGCAGTAGAAACAAAATCAGAATTTGTACAAGCAGCTGAAACAGAACAAGCAGCAGTAACAGTTAATGCTGCTGAAACAAGCAAAGCAGCGGAAACTGTTAATACTGCTGAATTGAATGAAGCAGTAGAAATGGTTCAAGAGGTAATAACAGACCTTCTTAGCAGCAATGTGCAATAACTTGAGACAGCTGAAGCATTAATCAAAGCTAAACATGATACTCCTAAGGTCACTTCAAAGACCAAAGGAGTTATCATCAAAGACAATGTTGAAGTTATCAAGAAAGTTAGTGCTGGTAAAGTAAACAGCAAGGACAAAGGCAAAGCTAAGATGGTGGAATCTGATCAACCAATTAAAAAGCAAAAGTTGGTTGAGTCAGATGAAGCATTGGCCAAGAAGATTCAGGCTGAACTTGAGCAAGAAGAAAAGGTTCAAGTGGAAAAAGACAGAGAGATGGCTAAGGCTATAGCTGCAGAGTTAAATGAAGTTTATCAACAGAGTTTGGCAACTGAGATAGCAAAGAAGAAAGCTACAACTCTAAAGAAGCCTGGAATGATCAGAATGGGTACAAAGAAGAGACAACCTTCACAGACCTTCCTTGGCACTCAAGAGAGAAAGAAGATGATTACTTTTCTCAAAGGTGCTATGGGAGTTAAAAAGGAAATGTTCACAAAGATGTCTTTTGAACAAATCAAAGGTTTGTATGAAGCTGAGATGACCAAATTACAAGGAAATGACAGAGCAAGAGTTGAAGCAGAAAAGAAGATGAAAGAAAGACATGATCTTCTAATTCAAAAACCTTTCCCTGATGAGCAAGAATCACCAAGGAAGGAAGCTACTCTAGGTGACAGTTTGAGGAAGTTGAAAAGAACTAAAATGATGGCAAGAAGAACACCTGCTAAGAAACCTAGAGTGGAAGAAGCTGAGAAAGAACAGAGGGGAGCTGAAGAAGAAGGGGCACCTAATTCTGTTGAACATGAAGAACCATCAAGTACTTCTGATGTGAATCTGTACATGGTAGTGATAGACAAAGTGCCTAAGCCTATAACTGCAGAACCTGTTGGTGTTAAGCCTCCAGAGATCATTCACTGGGATACTATGGAAGTTAATGGAAAGGAGTACATCAGGCTGAAGAGGAAGGATGATAAATTTGAAGTGTATCCTACTTGGGCAAAGATAGTAAGAACTTGTTCCAGATCTGATCTAGAGGAGATGTTTGAAGTAGGAATGAAATTGTATGGTGATCAAGAAAAAGCTCCAGAGATACCAATCATAAAACTTGTGATGGAGTATCTATGTATGTTGTTCAAGCCAGAAGAAGTGAAGGATATTATCAGAAATGTGTTTCAAAAAGTTAACAACTGGACTCTATATGAAACTAGTGGAGTATATGCACTGACTATGGATACAAATCACATAGAATACTTCCTAGTGGATAGAGTTTACAACCACAGCAGATTGAAGCTGCATGCTATGTTAAAGAAAAAGCTTGGTTGTGCATCAGATTCAGCTATGGCAAGATATTTGATCCAAAGAACAATTAATCAAAGTTTGGAGTTGAATGCTGATACAGGGACATGAATAATGGAGTTTTGGGAGCATCTGAAGAACTTGACTTCTCTTCCTAAAAGTCAAGTTAGGGGGAGATTGTTGGGAATTCAGAATTTGCACAAGTTAGGTTAATGCTGCTAGCACAACATAGTTAGTACTGCCAGATCAAAGTTAATACTGCTGAATGATATTAATACTGCTCATGAAGTTAGTGTTGCCTATGAGATGAAGGCTTCGTATGGCAAGGATGACAGATGTATTGACTGAAGATAATCATGGAAAGTCTTGGAGATAACTATGGAAGATTATACTGAAGATCTTTTATATTTTGTAATTATCTTTTGTCTTTAGTAAATGTATAAACTTATGGAGAATAGTTTAGAATTAATTTTTGATTCTGAGTTTTTGTTTTCATAGAGAGAATTAACCTCAAGGTTTAGAACCCTAGTTCTAGAGAAGTAGAATTCGTATTGGTGAGCCTGTTCATCAATATTGAGGTTGTGTGTGAAATCTTGTAGTTTTAAATCATTCAATAAAGTTTACAATTTGTGATTTCTGATTCACTGTTTCATTAATATTCTGAATATTAAAGTGTTATTCCGCAAACTCCTTTAATATTGTTTCTGAGTTCATTATTCTTGTTAAGAATCAGATCTTGACAATGCTTTCAAAACCTAAGTTTACACCCCTAGATTAGGATCCAAACCCAAGCTTTGATTGATGATCCTGCTAACCACAATCCTTGCCATTTTTGAGCCTTGAGGACAGATTAGTTTGGCTTTCAGCATCCCCTGTAGCTTGGCTAGGCTATGGTCATATATCTTATCCACCAGATAATATTCATGAAAACTTTTATCTATGGTCAAGATATACACCCCACACCTTTCAATAAGCATCCAGTTGTCCACAGACTTGAAGACATCTTTGATGACATGCTTGACAAGATCTGGACTGAACATCATGCATAAATACTCCATTGCTAGTTTCTTGATGTTCATCCCTGGAGTCTTCAGCACATCCCCATACAGATTCATTCCCATTTTAAACATTTCTTCCAAGTCTGACCTTGAACAACATCTGACTATCTTCCCCCAAGTAGAATATACTTCAAAATGATCACCCATTCTTTTGATTCTGAAATATTCTTTGCCTTGATCTTTAAGAATATCCCAGTGGATGATTTCAGGGGCTTGGACTGAAATGGGATCTGCCTTCACTGGATCATTATCTGTTACAGTCATGTAAAGTTCAAAAAGCACATTAGATTGACTTGGTTGCTGTGCACTTTGACTTGATTGCTTAGCTTGACCTGTAACAGCTGGTTCTGTATCTTTCTCAGCTTCTGCAACCCTTGTCTTCTTAGACAGTTTCTTGGAAGCTATAGTTTTCACTCTCTTGGCAGATTTGACTTCCACAGCAACATGTTCTTCCTTCTTTTCTTCAGCCTTTTCTTTTGAAGGAGTGGTTTCCTCACTCTCAGGGAAGGGTTGTTGGATATTGAGATCGTGTCTTTCTTTCATTTGTCTTTCAAACTCAACCCTTTGAGTGAAGTCCCCTTGAAGCTTTGCCATTTCCCTTTTATATAGCTCTTCAACTCTGTTGTATGACATGTTAGCAAACATCTCTTCTTTTACACCAATTGAGCCTTTCAGAAAGTTTATCATTTTTCTCCTTTCTTGATTGGCCAAATAGGTCTTAGAAGGTTGTCTTTTCTGAATCTTTGCTGGCAGTCTGTGCTTGGATGCTTTTACTGTACTTTTCTTAGCGTCAGCTGCAGCTTTTCAGCTTAGTGGACAAATCTAGAGCAATCTGCCTATCTTTGGTCTTCTGAGTTTCTTCTTCTTGTTGTAGCTTAGCCTGCAGCTTCTTATCCAGTTCCTCATCTAGTTCAATCTGTTTTAGCTTCTTTGGTGGCTTTGCAGATTCATCCACCTTTGCCTTTCCTTTCCTCTTCAGTTTAGCCTCACTGATTTCTTTCCTTTTTAGCTCAAGGCCTCCCTCTTTGATTTCCACTCCCTTGGCCTTTTGAGTGGCTTTGGGAGTGTCTATTTTGGCCTTTAAAAGGGTTTCTGCTATCTCTATTTCTTCAACAGAAAGCCCTGTTACTGCTGCTGCCTCTGTTTCTACTTCTTTACTAGTTTATGCTTCTTTGCCCTTCTCCCCCTCAAAAGTAGACTTCATCCCATCAGGTCTTTGCTTGTCATATCCAGTTCTTGACTCCCCCTTATTCTCCCCCTTTTTGGAAGCATCATGAGGGATGCTCCTCTTCTTCAGTATAAACTTGGTTCTTTTCTTCTTTTGCACTTGCTTTAGAACCAATTTCTTGAGGTTGCTGATTTGTACCTGTTGGGAGAGGATTATCTGTTGCATCTCCTCTATGAGTTTTCCCTGAGATAGGACATCCTTATTTATATTTGCCAACGTTTCCATCAATTCATCATAGGTATATCTATCATCACCACCTTTAGGTGTGTTTACCACCCTTGGAGGATCACTGGAACTTTTAGTAGGGGTCCTCTGCCTAGCAGAGGCACCTTCTACCCCCTTGGTTTCTTGGCACCGGGGACCTCTGGATGATTGCTCACCCAAAGTTGCCATGGGGTAGGTCTTAGATATGTTCACACTATCCTGCCCTGCACTTTGTGCAAAGTCAGTAGTATGAGCCTTACAGCCCATATGCTCAACCTGCTCCTTAGTGAGCACCTTCTTGGGGTTGGGAGACACCCCTGGGGTTTCCCTATCGATATTCGCTAATGGAGAATGCTCCATTAGAGGGCTTGAAGGCTGTGGGGGTGAAGGTACAAGAAGGGAAAGAACCTTCTTTACCTTTTTCCTTATATATATTTTGGTGATGGGTGAAGTTGGCTTTTTAAGAAGGGACTGAAGGATGGTAATAGAAATGAGTGGTGTTGGTAGGTCATCAGTTTGGTTGTCAGATGAGGGCTTTGACACTGATGCCTCACCATGGGAAGGAGACACACCCATCATTGTAGAGAACAATGGTGTGTCAATACCTGAGAAGTCCTTACTAGTCCTCCTCATATTAGAAAACACCTTCCCTTTTGGGACCTTTGGTACATATACCTCATTAAAATGAGGTAAATCCGTCAATTCCTTATTCAGTATAGCTTGCACAAACCTGGGATACATATAAAAAGATTTTGTTTTGGTATCCAAGTTTCACAGTAAGTCATTTAAGATCATTTGCGAAAAATTGAAGTTCCTGGAGGTTGCTAAGCAGACCATAGCAGAAGCAATGGTACTGCTGAACTCACTCCAGCCAGTTGTTTTCTTTGAAATGCAATGCTGGAGGGTATGAACAAAAAATCTCCACTGAGGAGAAAATTTGTTCTTGAAGAACTTATATACCTCAGTGGGACCTCCATATCCCATTCTGCTTACATTTTCAAAAAGATCTTCCTTGGGTAGAGATGTTATACCTAAGGCATCATCTAAAAGTAGATGAATGCGAATGGTCTCCTCCGAGATGGTCAGGAGTTTATCACAAACCCTTGACTTGATAACCTGAGTACCCTCTTCATTATGGATGGTAGCATTTGCCCAGAACTGTCTTTTATGCTCCACATAGATTGTGGGATTGACAGTTAAAGCGTGGGCGATATGTGTGGATTTTAGGAAGTCCACAATCTGATGAAATCCTTCGGCTTGGTTGGGCTTATTCAGCATTGCCAACTCATTGTGGTCATCGACAAATACAAGACCTGCCATTTGAGAGAGATTCGACTGTGAACTAGGGTTAAGAGCTTGAAGAGCAAGAACGTTAGCGAGAGCGAAAGAGAAAGAAGATAAATAAGTGCAAGAAATTCAAAGAGTCGTTTTGATTTTTGGCGGACTAAGGGGGTATTTATACAACCAATAAAAAGTTAAGAGCAGTACTAATTTACATTAGCAGTAGTAACTGACCCCGGCAGTAGTAATTCTTTGAAGCAGTAGTAAGTACACTAGCAGTATTAACTAACTCGCAGTATTAACTCATATTAGCAGTAGTAACACATACTGGCAGTACTAACACAGACTAGCAGTATTAACACAGACTAGCAGTATTAACACAGACCAACAGTAGTAACCCTGATTAGCAGTATTAAATAAGTCAAGCAGTAGTAACTTTACACTGGCAGTATAAACCACCTAACATTCGTAACCATACTTAACCATTTTTGAAAAAATTTCATGAGTAATATAGTGAGCAGTATTAACTGAACTAGAAGTACCAATTATCCAATCAAAACAACCTGAAACACTTAAACACACGGGGGTTAATAGCACCAATTTAATGAAAGTAAATAAGGAGGAATCTATATAGGTACATAAAGAGAATGAGAATATACTTATTCATTGTTCATCATGCCCACACTTGTGACCAAGATTGTGAATCTACCCACATCAAAAGCTTTTGTGAATAGATCCGCAAACTGGTTACTTGTGTGTACTTTCTGAACCTGAATTAGCTTCTTCTCATTACAGTCTCTGATAAAATGGTACCTTATTTCTATATGCTTTGTTTTTGAATGCTTGACAGGATTATTGACAATGCTAATAGCACTGTTGTTGTCTATGAAAATAGGAGTGTGAAGAAATGTCATACCATAGTCCATCATTTGATTCTAAATCCATAGCACTTGTGAGCAGCAGCTATGTATTCTGCTTCTGTTGTTGAAGTGGACACTGTGGTTTACTTCTTACACTGCCATGATACTAGTCTTGCACCCAAAAACTGACATCCTCCAGTTGTAGACTTTCTGTCCAAGTTAGCTCCACCCAAATCACTATCTGAATATGCGAGTAGGTCAAATGGTGAGTCATGAGGATACCAAAGGCCTAATCTGGGTTGACCTTTGAGATATCTGAATATCCTCTTGACTGCTTGAAAATGTGACTGCTTTGGTCTAACTTGAAATCTTGCACACACACAAACAGGGAACATGATATCTGGTCTAGAAGTTGTGAGATAAATGAGAGAGCCAATCATGGATCTGTAATAATGAACATCCACATCCTCCCCCTTAAGATCTGCAGTGATCTGTTTGTGTGTCTCCATGGGTGTGCTTGCAGGCTTTGAGTATGAGAATCCAAACTTATTAAGAATATCCTGCACATACTTGGATTGGCTTATGAAGATTCCATCTTGTTTCTGCTTAACCTGTAGCCCAATGAAGAAAGTAAGTTCACCCATAGAACTCATCTTGAATCTCTTATGCATTAATCTTTCAAAATCTCTGCACAGTTGATCTTTTATGGATCCAAAGATGATGTCATCCACATAGATTTGCACTAACAGGATGTCCTTCTTCTTCCTTTGAATGAACAGAGTCTTGTCAATGATTCCTCTCTCAAAACCATTTTCCAAGAGATAGGTAGACAATGTGTCATACCAAGCTCTTGGTGCTTGATGTAGTCCATACAGTGCTTTCTTCAATTTGTATACTCTGTCAGGGTACTTGGGATTTTCAAACCCTGGAGGCTGACAGACATATACTTCTTCTTCAATTTTGCCATATAGAAAAGAACTTTTCACATCCATTTGGTAGACTTTGAACTTCATGAAAGAAGCATAGGATAAAAACGGCCTAATTGCCTCAATCCTAGCCACTGGAGCAAAAACCTCTTCATAATCAATTCCTTCTTCTTGAGTGTACCCCTGTGCTACCAATCTAGAATTGTTCTTGATTACTATCCCTCTCTCATCCTTCTTGTTTCTGAAAATCCATTTTATCCCTATAGCTCTGTGTTCTTTAGGCAGTTCTACCAAATCCCATACATTTTGCAGTACAAACTGCAGCAGCTCCTTTTGCATTGCTTCTATCCAGCTTGGATCTTTCATTGCATCATGTGCCTTTTTGGGCTCAACGTGAGATAGAAAGCAAGATAGTAAGCCTGATTGTATGTCTTTTAATCCACCCAACTTACTCTGATTCCTTGTGATGATTGGAGAATTGATGTCTCCAATCACCAACTGAGGAGGATGATCTTTATGCACTTTTGTTTGATGAATAGTCTCTTCATTAATCTCTGCATCCAGATTAGAGTCATTCTTTTCGGGAGATCTGCCACCAAACACTGAGGAGTTCTCATCATCAATATCATCTTCTGCCAATGCAGGCATCTCAGGTTCTAGATGTTCTGAAGTCAAAAGCAGATCCTCCTTTTCACCTCTCTCCTTTTCATTCTGAGCAGTTTCAGTATCCTTTGAATCTGAAGCATCTTTCTTCTCTTGAACACAGAGTTCAATAGGATCTGCTGTAAAGATTGGGAACAGCACAAACTCTTGTCTTTTGTCTTGTACTGATTCTGTCCTTGTTTCTGCATTATTCTCATAACTGAAACCCAAAGAATTAGTTAGTGAATCAATGTCAAAAAGCCAATCAGGGCCTGTACCAAGTTTATTTGGTGTGCTCTCATTGCATTTGACATTGTCACTTTCCTCAATTATTCTAGAAGAGGTATTAAATACTCTGTAAGCCTTACTTTGGGATGAGTAACCAACCAGAAATCCATCATCTGCTTTGCTATCAAACTTGCTTAAGTGAGTTTTGGTATTAAGAATTGTGCAAGGACACCCAAATGGTTTGAAAAATCCAATAAAAGATTTCTTCTTGTTAAAAAGTTCATATGGTGTCTTGCCTTGAGATTGAACTATTAGAACCCTATTTTGAACATAACAAGCAGTATTAACTGCTTCTGCCCAAAATGTAACTGGCAGTTTTGAATCTGCCAACAGGGATCTTGCAGCTTCAATCAGTGTCCTATTTCTCCTCTCAGCAACTCCATTCTGTTGAGGGGTCCTAGGAGCACTGTATTGTCTCTCAATACCTTTTTCCTCACAGAAGTTGTTTAGATCATGGTTTTTAAATTCTGTTCCATTATCATACCTGATGATTTTAACTCTTTGATTTGTTTGGTTTTCAACTCTGAGAATAAAGGATTTGATTAGTCCATTTGTCTCATCCTTTGTCCTCAGAAAATAGACCCAAGTGAATCTAGAGAAATCATCAACAATAACTAAGCAGTAAGATTTCTTGCCAATACTCATCACATTAGTAGGACCAAATAGATCCATATACAATAATTGGAGAGGTGTAGAGATTGTATTTATCTCTTTGGACTTATGAGAGGATTTGTGTTGTTTGCCTTTAAGACAAGCAATACAGTGATCATCACATGAAAATACCTTTTGTGGCAAACCTCTTACAAGGTTGTTTTTCATAAGTTTATTCATTGTTTTAAAGTTCATGTGACACATCCTTCTGTGCCAAAGAGATGATTCATCAACAGAAGCTTTTGAAAATAGACAATTAAATGATGAATCATTTGTCAGGATCTAATTCTTAACAAGAATAATGAACTCAGAAACAATATTAAAGAAGTTTGCGGAATAACACTTTAATATTCAGAAAATCAATGAAAAAGTGAATATAAATCTCAACTTGTAAACTTTATTGAATGATTCAAAGCTACAAGATTTCACACACAACCTCAATATTGATGAACAGGCTCACCAATACGAATTCTACTTCTCTAGAACTAGGATTATAAACCTTGAGGTTGATTCTCTCTATGAAAACAAAAACTCAGAATTATCTAACTTGATTCTGACTAATTCTATATATATACTAAAGATAAAAGATAATTACAAATTATAAAAGTTCTTCAGTATAATCTTCCATAGTTATCTCCAAGCTTTCCATGAATATCTTCTATCAATACAGCTGTCATCCTTGCCATCCGAAGTCTTCATCTCATAAGCAACATTAATGAAGTTGACAGTAGTAATCCCTTAGCAGTACTAACTACTAGCAGTACTAACTATGCTCAGCAGTAGTAACTTCTTCTAGCAGTATTAATCTTGGTTAGCAGCATTAACCTGTATCAGCAGTAGTAACTTCAGAAGTAGTAACCAGGTTGTGCTAGCAGCATTAACCATACTTGTGCAATTCTTTCAGTTCCCAACAATCTCCCCCTAACTTGACTTTTAGGAAGAAAAGTCAAGTTCTTCAATTTTAGTCTTCAAGATGCTTTCAACACTACATCTTAATTGCCCAAATTCGGATCTATACCCAGGCTTTGATTTATTGTTCTGCTTACCACAATCTTTGCCATTTCTGAATCTTTTGAACATGTAAGCTTGGCATTCAACATTGCTTGCAGTTTACCCTTGCTGTGATCATAGATTTTATCAACCAAGTAGTACTCATGATAAGCTCTGTCTACAGTGATGACATAGACTCCACACCTTTCAAATATCATCCAGTTTTCTATTCTTTGGAATTTATTCTGTAGATGCAAATCTCTGATCACATGTTGAACTTTGCTAGGATCAAACATCATGCACAAGTACTCCATGGCTAATCTGATTAAGCTCATCCTTTCTCCTGTCAGCTCCTTTTCATATAGACTCAATCCAACTTTAAACATCTCTTCTAGATCTGATCTTGAACAGCTTCTGATGAGTCTACCCCAATTAGTAGAGTACACTTCATATATATCTCCCACTCTCTTAAGCCTGAAGTATTTCTTTCTTTGATCTTCCAGAATATCCCAAAAGATGACTTCTGGTGCTTTCATAGAAATGGGATCAGTTTGTACTGGTTCATCATCTGTTATAGTCATATAAAGCTCAAGGTGCACATTAGATTGGCTTGGTTGTTGTGCACTTTGACTTGATTTTTCTGTATGACTTGCACCAGATGGTTCTGCCTCTTTTTCAGCATCATCAACCCTTGGCTTTTTGGACTTTTTGGAGGCTAGAGTTTTCACTCTCTTTGCAGATTTAATTTCCACAGATATTTCTTCTTTTGTGTCTTCAGCCTTGTCTTTTGTGGGAGTGACTTCCTCAGGAAAATGTTGTTGAATGTTTAGATCATGTCTCTCCTTCATCCTTCTTTCAGCCTCTTACCTTTGTAAGGAGTCCCCTTGAAGTTTATCCATTTCCTTTTTATAGAGCTCCTCTACTTGACTGTATGCCATATTAGTAAACATCTCTCCTTTGACACCAATTGAACCTTTCAGGAAATTTATCATTTTTCTCCTTTACTGATTAGCCAAAAAGGTCTTAGAAGGTTGTCTTTTCTGCATTCTTTTGACTGGTAATTTCTTGGCCTCTGCTGCAGTTTGCATGTTCTTTTGAAATTCTTTATTTAGCTTTTTAGCCATGTCCAGTGCAATCTCTCTATCCTTTGCAGATTGAAGTTGTTCCTCCTTTTCCATTTCTGCCTGAAGCTGCTTTGCCACTTCTTCATCCATCTCAATCTAACTTTTCTTCTTTAAGGGTTGTTCAGGTTCAACCATCTTTGGTTTACCCATTGCATCCTTCAAACCTGCCTCACTTGTTTCTTTTCTTTTCTTTGAAAGGCCTCCTTCATTGATGACCACTCCCTTGGCCTCTTGAGTAGCCTTAGGAGTGTCATTCTTGGCTTTTACCAACGTTTCTGCAATTTCCAATTCCTCCATGGATAGCTCTGTTACGTCTGCTTCAATTGTCTCAGCAGCATTAACTGTTTTAGCAGCCTTAACAGTTTATGCTTCTTTCTCCCCCTCAAAATCAAATCCCCTCTCAGCTATACTTTCCTTTTCTGTTTCACCCTCTTGATTCTCCACCTTGTTGGAAGCATCTTTATCACTTTTCCTCCTCTTTAACACAAATTGCTTTCGTCTCTATTTCTGTACCAATCTTTTCACCATGTTCTTCAGTTTGGTAATCTGTACTTGTTGAGACAGAATTACCAGTTTCATTTCTTCAATGTCTTTTCCTTGCTTGATTACATCCATATTGATGTTGCCCATTGTTTCCATCAATTCATCATAGTCATATCTGTCCTCACCTCCTTTGGGTGTTTTTACCACCTTTGGAGAATCATTTGATCTTTTTGTAGTAGAGGTCTTCTGCCTAGCAGAAGCACCTGCTACCCCCTTGGTTTCTTGGCACCTGGGACCTTTGGATGATTGCTCACCCAAAGTTGCCATGGGGAAGGTCTTATTGATGTTACCACTGACCTCCTCTGTGCAAGCAGGAGTAGTGGCAGCCTGTGCACCCATATGCTCATTCATCTCCTCAGTGAGCACCTCCTTGGGGTTGGGAGACACCCCTGTGGTTTCCCTATAGATATTCTCTAATGGAGAATTCTCCATTAGAGGGCTTGAAGGCTTTGAGGGTGAAGGTACAGGAAGGGAAGAAGCCTTCTTTACCTTTTTCCTGATGTAAGTTTGGGTGATTGGAGAAGTTGGTTTTTGAATAAGGGACTGTGGGATTGATATGGTGATTGAAGGTTGGGATTGGCTTTCAGTGGGATGGTCTAATGAGGGCCTTGACCCTGAAGCCATACCTTCTTCATTGTGGGACACCACCATCATTATAGAGAACAATGGGGTGTCAACTCCTTCCGAGTCTAATGGATATCTCTTCATATTTGAAAAGACCTTACCTTTGGGGATTTTGGGTACATATACCTCATCAAAGTGAGGCATATCCGTCAATTCATTGGTTATAACTACCTGTACAAATCTTGGGTACATGTAAAAACTCTTTTTGTTTCCCAAGTTTGACACAAGGTCATTGAAAATCATTTTAGAAAAATTGTACTTTCTGGCAGTGGCCAAGCAGACCAAAGCATAAGCAATGGTACTACTGAACTCACTCCAGCCAGTAGTCTTTTTGGAAATACAGTGCATAAGGGTATGAACAAGAAAACGCCATTGGGTATAAAATTTAGCTTTTGAGAATTTGAAACCACCCAATTGGCCTCCATACCCCATTCTTGAAAGATTGGAGAACAAGTCCTCATTAGGAATAGAGGTAATACCTCCAGCATCGTCTAGTCGTAGACAAATGCGAATCACCTCTTCAGAAACTGACAAGGGTTTGTCACACACCCTTGTCTTGATTAACTGCACACCATTTTCTGTAACTGCAGTGGCATTCGCCCAAAATTGTCTTTGATGCTCTATGTAGATTGTTGGCGACACTGTAAGAGCATGGGCAATGTGGCTGGACTTGAGAAAATCCACAATCTGGTGAAATCCATCAGCCTGCTTCGGCTTTTGAAGCATCGCGATTTCGTTGTGCTCATCAATGAACATCATGGATGCCATTGAGCTTGAGTGTTCTTGCCTGAAACTTACTAGGAGCTTGAGAGAAAAAGGGTTAGAGAGCAGATGAATAGTAATCAAAGAGTCGTTATGAGCTTTTGGGCGGGCAAAAAGTGTATTTATACGATTCGGGACATAAGCAGTATTAACCACTAGCAGTATTAACTAACTAGCAGTATTAACTGAGAGCAATATTAACCACTAGCAGTATTAACTAACTTGCAGTATTAACTGAGAGCAGTATTAACCACTAGCAGTATTAACTGAGAGCAGTATTAACCACTAGCAGTATTAACTAACTAGCAGCATTAACTTTGCACTGGCCGTATTAAAACTGCACTGGCAGCATTAACTGCACTTACACTATTTGAAACTTGGGTTGGTCAGAACAAGGCAATATACTTCCTG
This sequence comes from Arctium minus, assembly GCA_954870635.1. Lineage (NCBI taxonomy): Eukaryota > Viridiplantae > Streptophyta > Magnoliopsida > Asterales > Asteraceae > Arctium > Arctium minus. The sequence goes on along the minus strand of OX941095.1, from coordinate 68,576,972 downwards.
AGAAAGATGATTAGTAACAACAAAAACAACCAAATAACAGGTATACAGTCACTTTTTACATATCAACTCATTCAGAGTTGATCATGCCCACACTTGTGACCAAGAAGGTGAATCTACCCACATCAAAAGCTTTAGTGAATAGATCAGCAAACTGGTTGTCAGTATGAACTTTAGCAACTTGAATAAGCTTCTTTTCATTACAATCTCTAATAAAGTGATACCTGATCTCAATGTGCTTTGTTTTGGAGTGCTTGACTGGATTGTTAACAATGCTTATGGCACTGCTATTGTCAATGAAGATTGGAGTGTGAAGAAAGGTTACCCCATAGTCCAGCATTTGATTCTGAATCCATAGAACCTGAGAGCAGCAACTTGCAGCAGCAATGTACTAAGCTTCTGTTATAGATAAGGACACCGTGGTTTGCTTCTTACACTGCCAAGATACTAGTCTTGCACCCAAGAGTTGACAACCCCCTGAAGTAGACTTTCTGTCTTTATTAGCACTTCCCAAGTCACTATCTGAAAATGCAATCAAGTCAAAGTTGGATTCATACGGATACCAAAGACCTAATCTAGGTTGCCCTCTTAAGTATCTGAAAATCCTCTTAACAGCTTGAAGATGTGATTGCTTTGGCTTGACTTGGAATCTGGCACAAACACATACTGGAAACATAATATCTGTTCTTGAGGCTGTGAGATACATGAGAGATCCAATCATTGATCTATAAAGATGGACATCAACATCCTCCCCCTCAAGATCAGCAGTGATCTGTTTGTGTATTTCCATTGGTGTGCTTGCTGGCTTTGAGTCTGATAAACCATATTTATCCAGGATGTCTTTCACATATTTTGATTGGCTTATGAAGATTCCATCTTTCTGCTATTTCACTTGAAGCCCAAGGAAGAAAGTAAGTTCACCCATTGAACTCATTTTAAAGCTCTTGTGCATCAATTCTTCAAAGTCTCTACACATCTGATCTTTTGTAGACCCAAAGATGATATCATCCACATAGATCTGAACAAGTAGGATGTCCTTCTTTCTTCTTTTGATGAAAAGGGTTTTGTCAATTATACCTCTTTCAAACCCATTTTCCAAGAGATAGGTAGACAAAGTATCATACCATGCTCTTGGGGCTTGATGCAGACCATAGAGAGTTTTCTTCAGTTTGTATACTCTGTCAGGATATGATGGATTTTCAAATCCAAGGGGCTGACAGACATATACTTCTTCATCAATAGTTCCATAAAGAAAGTCACTCTTTACATCCATCTGGTATACCTTGAACTGCATAAATGAAGCATAGGCTAGAAATAGCCTAATTGCCTCTACCCTTGCAACCGGAGCAAAAAATTCATCATAGTCTATGCCTTCTTCCTGAGTGTACCCTTGTGCCACAAGCCTTGCTTTGTTTCTGATGACAATTCCTCTCTCATCCTTTTTATCCCTGAAGATCCACTTGATGCCAATAGCTCTATGACCTTTTGGAAGGTCCACCAAGTCCCAAACATCTTGCAACTTAAACTGTAGTAACTCTTCTTGCATGGCTTCTATCCAACTGGAATCTTTCATTGCATCATAAACCTTCTTAGGTTCAATCTGAGATAGAAAGCAAAAGAGTACTGTATGTTGTTGATCCTGCAATTCTTGAAGTCTGCTTTGATTCCTAGTTACCATAGGAGAAGAGATGTCTCCTATGACCAGCTCTGTAGGATGGTTCTTTTGAGTTCTTGTCTGGTGACTTGGTTCTTCATTGATTCCCACATATAGATTGGAATCATTTAAGTCAGCTGAGGGGATCTCATCAGCTACTTCTGGTTCTTCATTCTCTAAAGTCTCCTTATCTCTTCTTTCTTCTTCACTCTGTATTGGTTCAGAAATAGTTTCTTTTTCACAGATTTCAACAGGGTCCACTATAGGTAATGGAAAAATCACAGACTGAGGAATAATGTCTTGTACTTGTATATCCCCTGATCCTCCACTTCCTGAACCTGCACGATCATCACTACTGAAACCCAAAGAGTTAGTTAGTGAATCAATGTCAAACAACCACTGAGGACCAGAACCAATAGGGTTTGGTGTGTTCTCATTACATTTGACATTGTCACTTTCCTTAATTATTCTAGAAGAAGAATTAAAAACTCTGTAGGCCTTACTCTGAGATGAGTAACCAACAAGAAAACCATCATCTGCCTTGCTATCAAACTTTTCTAAGTGAGTTTTGGTATTGAGAATGGTACAAGGACACCCAAAAGGTTTAAAAAATCCAATAAATGGTTTTCTTTTATTTAAAAGCTCATATGGTGTCTTGTTCTTAGGCTTGACTACTAGAACTCTGTTTTGGACATAGCAAGCAGTATTAACTGCTTCAGCCCAGAAAGTAATTGGTAATTTTGAATCAGCTAACAGAGATCTAGCAGCTTCAATCAGTGTCCTATTCCTTCTCTCAGCAACACCATTTTGTTGTGGAGTCCTAGGAGCACTGTATTGCCTCTCAATTCCTTTTTCCTCACCAAAGGTGTTTAGGTCATGATTTTTAAATTCAGTACCATTGTCTGTCCTAATGACTTTTACCTTTTCATTTGTTTGGTTTTTAATTCTTAGAATAAAGGATTTGATCAGTCCACTTGTCTCATCCTTAGTCCTTAGAAAATATACCCAAGTAAATCTGGAGTAATCATCAACAATAACCAAGCAGTATGATTTCTTGCCTATACTCATAACATTTGTAAGACCAAACAGATCCATATGCAACAACTGAAGATAATTAGAGATAGTGTTCAACTCTTTGGACTTATGAGAAGTTTTGTGTTGTTTGCCTTTGAGACAGGCAACACAATGATCATCACATGAAAAGACTTTTGAAGGTAAACCTCTTACAAGGTTGTTTTTAACAAGTTTATCCATTGTTTTAAAATTCATGTGACACATCCTTCTGTGCCAAAGTGATGATTCATCCAAAGATGCTTTTGAAACAAGACAGTTTAGGGATGAATCAGTTGAAACACTTTCCATATCTAAGCAATAAACATTATCCTTTCTGGGAGTTCTTAGCAGTATCATCTTTTCATCAACTACCTTGAATCCAGGAGCAAGGATAATGCATTCAGAATCAGTAAATAATATACTATGCTTTTTGTCACAAACCTGTGATACACTTAACAGGTTGTACCTTAATTGCTCAACATAGAATACATCTTCAAAGGTCATTTTACCTTTGGTTACATCTCCCTTACCACTGATCTTACCTCCATCTGGGGTATTACCAAAAGCAACATGTCCACCATCAATTTTCTTGAAATTCTTGAGGCAAGACATGTTCCCTGTCATGTGCCTAGAGCAACCACTATCAACATGCCAGATGCTCTTCCCCTTGAGCTGCTGGTTACCCTGCACATTAGATTAAAACAATTAGTATTGATTGGGAACCCAAGCCAAAGTGGTCTTGGGTCTCCCTTTCTCATCAAATTATTTACATTCCTTTTTAATGAGATTTTTGAAATCAGAGCACTCTTTACTGGAGTACTTTGTCAAGATGATTGGCTTAGCAGCACTAACACTAGAAGCAGTAGTAACCTTAGAAGTACTAACAGAGTTAGCAGCACTAACAGGTTTAGCAGTACTAACCTTGTTAGCAGCACTAACAGAGTTAGCAATATTAATATTTGAAGAAGTACTAACCATGTTAGCAACACTAACATTGGTAGCAGCAGTATTGATTCTAGCAGCACTAACATTGTCAGCAGTACTATTTGAGGTAGCAGTACTAACAGTTTTAGTGCTTTTAGGAATCCACATCTTGACACTTTCTTTCACAGTCTTTTTCTTCATGTGGCTTTTAGATTTAACAGATTTCTTAGCCACATGGTTCCTTTCATTCTTCCTATAACCAAAGGGTTTTTGCATAGATCTTTGAAAATTCATCCTTTGGTTCATAGGATTGAAATAACAGTATTTAGCAATATGATTGATCTTTCCACAAATAAAACAAGGTTTTGGTCTATTGATTTTACTCAGATCAACCCCTTGTTTTTGTGCCCACTGATTATTCCAGTTTCTTTGATTACCCCTCCTTTTATCATGTTTTAGGGGCTCAAATTTAGTACAAGCACACTGTTTGCAAGGAACAGGATTCACAACTGTGGTCTGCTTGTAAAGGACCTTGCTAGACTTTCCCTCAGTCTTCTCTATGTCCTTAGATTTTACCCAAATCTTTCCACAACCCTCATTGGTAATAATGTGGTTTTCTAGAGGAATCTCACCACTCACATTGTTCTCCTTACTCTTACCAACCTCTTTCTCAGTCTTGTCCTCAACAACTACCTTATCTAAGGGATCTATCTCAGTGGCTCCCTCAGGCAAGTCCTTCCTATCTTTGGTTTCTAGCAAATCTGATGTAGGAGGAATGTAATTGTTGTTGTATGGTGGTGGTGTGGTATTATACCCAATTCCTCTTCTCAGCTTGTCATGAATCTGAGTTTGTAGTAAAGAGTCCATTGCTTTAGAAGCATTGGAAAACTTTTCCACATCTAGCTTAACCTTGGCTAGCTCCCCTCTCAACTTTTCACTCTCCTCTTTAGACTTTGTCAGTTGGAGTTCTAGATCCTTTTTCTCCCACTTCCAGTAATTTGTGTCATATGAGTGTTGAAGTTCATTGGCTTGGAAACCTTTAATTTGTTCCTCAAACCTCTCTACAATCCTCACATAGTCTTTTATGTCTTTTGCTAACCTCTTAAGGTCATCACTCATATTCTGGTTGTGATCCCTGTACCTTTTAACAGTGTCTATGCAAGTTTTAGAACAGAGATTAGAACTTACCTCAGTTGGGAGATCAGATACCTCTGCCATGAGAGCTTCATTTTGAATAGCCTCTTCTGCTTGATAACTCCAGTCAAACCCCATTCCTTGTTGAGAAACAAGGGCTTGAGCAGAGTTTCTGTTCTGGTTGAAGCTACCAGTATGAGCTTGTTGGTGGTTATTGTGAGACGCTCCACTTCTGCATTCCCTGGGAAAGTGTCCCTTCATATGACATTTATAGCACTCCACCTTTGATTTATCAAAGCCTGCTCCATCTTCTCTTCTTTGGGAGAAGTTGTTCCTCCCAGTCCTCTTGATAAACTTCTTCACCCTCATAGAAAGCATGGCCATCTGCCATTTAATATCCATCTCTTCAAGATCATCAGGATGAAGTTGTTCCAAGTCATGATTGATTAAAGAAGAGCTTCCATGGCTGGACAGAAAGGCTTCAAACACAGACTCAATGCCTTTTTCTTGATTTACTCCATTATCAACATTAACTGATTCAGGGTTAGCAGTAGAATCAATTGATGCTGATAGGAGTGCAGCATTATGAACAAATACAAAAGGCTTCTTCTTTGCCTCCACCTCAGATTCAAACACTCTAAGATCATTGTACAGATCATCAAGTTCTTTTTCTTCCAATTGTTCATTATGTCTGAATGAAACAGTATACATGGTCCATTCATCTCCAAGGGACCTTAAGAACTTTCTGTTTACATCATCTTGATCAATCTGTACTCCCACAGTAGCTAGTTCACCAATCAGCTTATTAAACCTGTCAAAAGTTTGAGTCTTGGACTCTTTCTTAGTTGACATAAAGTTTTCATACTGTTGCTTCAATATTGCCTTCTGATTTCTCTTGGTACTTTTGGTACCAGAGAACCTCTTTTCTAGAGCATTCCAAAGCATCTGTGCATCAGTGCAATTGCAGAATTGGTGTTGATACTCATTGGGAATAGCCAAGAGAAGTGTGCTCAAGGCTTTCATCTCTATCTGCTTTGTCTTCCTTTCTGCATCCGTCTTTGGTGGGGTTCTTTTTCCATCTGCACCAATCTTTCCTGCATCAGATGGGCCATTCTTAATGATGTCCCACATAGAGTAATCTGTGAGGAGAATGTATTGCTTGATCCTTATCTTTCACATGTCAAACTCATTAGATTTGAGCATTGGAACCTTTGAGAAAAGAGTACTGTTTGATTCAACTGTGTTTTCCATGATGAATGAAGGTTTCTGAGAATACTTGCTCTGATACCACTTGTCAGGATCTAATTCTTAACAAGAATAATGAACTCAGAAACAATATTAAAGAAGTTTGCGGAATAACACTTTAATCTTCAGAAAATCAATGAAAACAGTGAATATAAATCTCAACTTGTAAACTTTATTGAATGATTCAAAGCTACAAGATTTCACACACAACCTCAATATTGATGAACAGGCTCACCAATACGAATTCTACTTCTCTAGAACTAGGATTATAAACCTTGAGGTTGATTCTCTCTATGAAAACAAAAACTCAGAATTATCTAACTTGATTCTGACTAATTCTATATATATACTAAAGATAAAAGATAATTACAAATTATAATAGATCTTCAGTATAATCTTCCATAGTTATCTCCAAGCTTTCCATGAATATCTTCTATCAATACAGCTGTCATCCTTGCCATCCGAAATCTTCATCTCATAAGCAGCATTAATGATGTTCACAGTAGTAATCCCTTGGCAGTACTAACTACTAGCAATACTAACTATGCACAGCAGTAGTAACTTCTTCTAGCAATATTAATCTTGGTTAGCAGCATTAACCTGTATCAGCAGTAGTAACTTTAGAAGTAGTAACCAGGTTGTGCTAGCAGCATTAACCATACTTGTGCAATTCTTTCAGTTCCCAACATCATTAGATACATTCTCTAAATCCAAGCAATAAACATTGTCCTTTCTTGGTGTTCTCAATAGTATCATACTTTCATTAACTACCTTGAACCCTTTAGCAAGGATTATACATTCAGTATCATTAAACAATATACTATGTTTCTTGTCACAAACCTGTGATACACTTAAGAGGTCGTATCTCAATTGCTCAACATAGTAGACATCCTCAAATGTCATCTTACCCTTTGACACAATACCTTTTCCACTAATCTTTCCTCCAGATGGATTATCACCAAATGCAACATGTCCTCCATCAATTCTTTTGAAGTTTTGTAGGCAGGACTTATTGCCTGTCATGTGCCTAGAGCAACCACTATCAACATGCCAAATGCTCTTCCCTTTTAGCTGTTGGTTGCCCTGCACATAAAGTAGAACAGTTAGTTTTTAATAGGAACCCAAGCCAAAGTGGTCTTGGGTTTCCCATTCTCATCAACATATTCACAATCAGTTTTGATGAGCTTTTCAGACTAGGGAATCTTATGGCTTGAATACTTTGTCACAATAATGGGTCTGTTACTGGAAGCAGTACTAACTTGATTGGCAGTACTAACTTTGTTAGCAGTACTAACATCATTAGCAGTACTAATTGGGTTAGCAGTACTATTGCTTACAGCAGCATTATTTCTGTCAGCAGTACTATTTGAAGTAGCAGTACTAACAGCTTTCTTTATTTTTGGAACCCATACCTGTACAATGTTGTTTGCTTTCTTCTTCATTAAGTTACTCCTTGACTTATTTGGAGTATTTTTCTTTGATTTTGCAAACTTGTTTTGAGCATGAGATTTTATTGGTGCTCTTTTTACATTTTCAGTCATATGATTCCTTCTTTGATTCCTATAACCAACAGGATTTTGTATAACAGGATTTTGAAAATTTATCCTTTGGTTCATAGGATTGAAATAACAGTATTTGGCAATATGATTAAGCTTTCCACAAATAAAACAAGGTTTTGGTCTTTTGATTTTACTCAGATCAACCCCTTGTTTTTGTGCCCACTGATTATTCCAGTTTCTTTGATTACCCCTTGTTTTATCATGTTTTTGGGGCTGATGTTGTTTACATGTACAAGGATTCACAATTGTGGTCTGCATATAGTGGACTCCCAGTACCTTTCCCTTTTCTCTCTTTGAGCTATCCACCTTTTCACTCTTGATGAATGGTTTACCCCCCCTTCATTGGTAAGAATATGATTTTCTACAGGAATCTCTTCTGCATTCTTACTCTCAGAATTCTCTTCCTCATTCTCTTCTTCAACCACCACACTATCTATAGGATCTACTTCTGTTGCTCTTATAGCTAAGACCTCCTTATTTTGGTTTTCTAAGAGATCTGAAGAGGGAGGGATGTAATTATTGTTATAAGGTGGAGGTGTTGCATTGTATCCTATACCACTCTTGATCTTATCATGAACTTGAGCTTTAAGCAAAGAGTCCATTGCTTTGGAAGCATAAGAAAACTTCTCAATGTCAAGCTTAGCTTTCTCATACTCACTCTTTATCTTCTCACACTCCTCTTTAGACTTTTCTATTTGAATCTCTAATTGATTTTTCTCCCACTTCCAGTAATTTGTGTCATAGTAGTGTTGATGTTCATTGGCCTTGTAAGCCTTGATTTGATCTTCAAACTTCTCAACAATCACTTTATACTCTCTTATATCTCTCTCTAACCTTTTAAGATCGTCACACATGCTTTGGTTATGATCCCTGTACTTTTGTACAGTCTGAAGACACTCTTTAGTGCACAGTTTAGTTTTTACCTCTGTTGGAATATATGTGCTTGAAGATTCTGAGACTTCTGCCATCAGGGCTTGATTCCGAACAGCTTCTTCTGCTTGATCACTCCAATCAAATCACATTCCTTCTTGAGAAACAAGAGCTTGAGTGGAGTTTCTGTTGTTTTGGAAGCTTGAGAAATGTGCTTGCTGATGGTTGCTGCCATGTTGTTGAGGAATTCCTCCTCTGCATTCTTTTGCAAAGTGTCCCATTTTGTGACACTTGTAGCACTCCACCTTTGACTTGTCAAACCGAGCACCATCTTCTCTCCTCTGAGAAAAGTTGTTCCTTCCAGTCCTCTTTATGAATCTCTTGACCCACATAGTTAGCATGGCCATCTGCCACTTTATATCCATCTCCTCAAGGTCATCTGCATTAATTTGTTCAGGATCATCATTAATTAAACCAGAATTAGCATGACTAGTAAGAAAAGCTTCTAATACAGAGTCATTAGATACATCCTGCTTAAGTACATAAGCAGTACTAACTGATTCTGTATTAGCAGCAGAATCAGTAGAAGAAGAAGATGATAAAAGAGCAGCATTATGAGTGTATCCAGATGGTCTCTTCTTTGCTTCAACTTCAGCCTCAAACACCTTTAAGTCATTATAAAGATCGTCTAGTTCTTTGTCCTACAGCTTGTCATCCTGTCTGAAGGAGATAGTATACATGGTCCATTCATCTCCAAGGGACCTGAAGAACTTTCTGTTTACATCATCTTGATCAATCTGCACTCCAACAGTAGCTAGTTCACCAATCAGCTTGTTAAACCTGTCAAAAGTTTGAGTCATGGACTCATTCTTAGTTGACATGAAGTTTTCATACTGTTGCTTCAGTATTGCCTTCTGATTTCTCTTGGTACTTTTGGTACCAGAGAATCTCTTCTCTAGAGCATTCCAAAGCATCGGTGCATCAGTGCAGTTGCAGAATTGGTGTTGATACTCATTAGGAATAGCCAAGAGTATTGTGCTCAAGGTTTTCATCTCTGTCTGCCTTATCTTCCTCTCTCCATCCGTCTTTGGTGGGATTCTTTTTCCATCTTCACCAATCTTTCCTTCATTAGATGGGCCATTCTCAATGATGTCCCACATGGAGTAATCTGTGAGAAGAATGTATTGCTTGATCCTAATCTTCCACAATTCCTTCTTCTTGAGTGTACCCCTGTGCTACCAATCTAGCCTTGTTCTTGATCACTATCCCTCTCTCATCCTTCTTGTTTCTGAAAATCCATTTTGTCCCTATAGCTCTATGTCCTTTAGGCAGTTCTACCAAATCCCATACATTTTGCAGTACAAACTGCAGCAGCTCCTCTTGCATTGCTTCTATCCAACTTGGATCTTTCATTGCATCATGTGCCTTTTTGGGCTCAACCTGAGATAGAAAGCAAGATAGTAAGCCTGATTGTATGTCTTTTAATCCTCCCAACTTACTCTGATTCCTTGTGATGATTGGAGAATTGATGTCACTAATCACCAACTGAGGAGGATGATCTTTATGCACTTTTGTTTGATGAAAAGCCTCTTCATTAATGTCTGCATCCAGATTAGAGTCATTCTTTTCAGGAGATCTGCCCCCAAACACTGAGGAGTTCTCATCATCACTATCATCTTCTACCAATGCAGGCATCTCAGGTTCTAGTTGTTCTGAAGACAAAAGTTGATCCTCCTTTTCACCTCTCTCCTCTTCATTCTGAGCAGTTTCAGTATCCTTTGAATCTGAAGCATCTTTCTTCTCTTGAACACAGAGTTCAGTAGAATCTGCTGTAGGAATTGGGAATAGCACAAACTCTTGTCTTTTGTTTTGTACTGATTCTGTCCCTGTTCCTACATTATTCTCATAACTGAAACCCAAAGAATTAGTTAGTGAATCAATGTCAAAAAGCCAATCAGGGCCTGTACCAAGTTTATTTGGTGTGCTCTCATTGCATTTGACATTGTCACTTTCCTCAATTATTCTAGAAGAGGTATTAAATACTCTGTAAGCCTTACTTTGGGATGAGTAACCAACCAGAAATCCATCATCTGCTTTGCTATCAAATTTGCCTAAGTGAGTTTTGGTATTAAGAATTGTACAAGGACACCCAAATGGTTTGAAAAATCCAATAAAAGGTTTCTTCTTGTTAAAAAGTTCATATGGTGTCTTACCTTGAGATTTAACTATTAGAACCCTGTTTTGAACATAACAAGCAGTATTAACTGCTTCTGCCCAAAATGTAACTGGCAGTTTTGAATCTGCCAACAAGGATCTTGCAGCTTCAATCAGTGTCCTATTTCTCCTCTCAGCAACTCCATTCTGTTGAGGGGTCCTAGGAGCACTGTATTGTCTCTCAATACCTTTTTCCTCACAGAAGCTGTTTAGATCATGGTTTTTAAATTCAGTTCCATTATCAGATCTGATGATTTTAACTCTTTGATTTGTTTGGTTTTCAACTCTGAGAATAAAGGATTTGATCAGTCCATTTGTCTCATCCTTTGTCCTCAGAAAATAGACCCAAGTGAATCTAGAGAAATCATCAACAATAACTAAGCAGTAAGATTTCTTGCCAATACTCATCACATTTGTAGGGCCAAACAGATCCATATGCAGTAAGATAAGAGGTGAAGAGATTGTATTTATCTCTTTGGACTTATGAGAAGTTTTGTGCTGTTTGCCTTTAATACATGCAACACAATGATCATCACATGAAAATACCTTTTGTGGTAAACCTCTTACAAGGTTGTTTTTCACAAGATTATTCATTGTTTTAAAGTTCATGTGACACATCCTTCTGTGCCATAGAGATGATTCATCAACAGAAGCTTTTGAAAATAGACAATTAAATGATGAATCATTAGATACATTCTCTAAATCCAAGCAATAAACATTGTCCTATCTTGGTGTTCTCAGTAGTATCATACTTTCATCAACTATCTTGAACCCTTTAGCAAGGATAATACATTCAGTATCAGTAAACAATATACTATGTTTCTTGTCACAAACCTGTGATACACTTAACAGGTTGTATCTCAATTGCTCAACATAGTAGACATCCTCAAAGGTCATCTTACACTTTGACACATTACCTTTTCCACTAATCTTTCCTCTAGATGGATTATCACCAAATGCAACATGTCCTCCATCAATTCTTTTGAAGTTTTGTAGGCAGGACTTGTTTCCTGTCATGTGCCTAGAGCAACCACTATCAATATGCCAAATGCTCTTCCCTTTTTGCTGTTGGTTGCCCTGCACATAAAGTGGAACAGTTAGTTTTTAGTAGGATCCCAAGCCAAAGTGGTCTTGGGTTTCCCATTCTCATCAACATATTCACAATCAGTTTTGATGAGCTTTTCAGATTAGGGAATCTTATGGCTTGAATACTTTGTCACAATAATGGGTTTGTTACTGGAAGCAGTACTAACTTGATTGGAAGTACTAACTTTGTTAGCAGTACTAACATCATTAGCAGTACTACTTGGATTAGCAGTACTAATTTTGTTAGTAGTACTAACTTCATTAGCAGTAGTATTGCTTGCAGCAACATTATTTCTGTCAGCAGTACTATTTGAAGTAGCAGTACTAACAGATTTCTTTACTATTGGAACCCAAACTTGAACAAAATTGTTTGCTTTATTTTTCTTTAAGTTACTCCTTGACTTATTTGGAGTATTTTTCTTTGATTTTGCAAACTTGTTTTGAGCATGAGCTTTTAAAGGTGCTCTTTTTACATTTTCAGCCATATGATTCCTTCTTTGATTCCTATAACCAACAAGATTTTTTATATGCCTTTGAAAGTTTATCCTTTGGTTCATAGGATTGAAGTAACAGTATTTGGCAATATGGTTAAGCTTTCCACAAATAAAACAAGGTTTTGGTCTATTGATTTTACTCAGATCAACCCCTTGTTTTTGTGCCCACTGATTATTCCAGTTTCTTTGATTACTCCTTGTTTTATCATGTTTTTGGGGCTGATGTTGTTTACATGTACAGGGATTCACAACTGTGGTATGCATATAGTGCACTCCCTGTACCATTCCCTTTTCTCTCTTTGAGCTTTCCATCTTTTCCCTCTTTGAGCTATCCACCTTTTCACTCTTTGAGCTATCCACCTTTTCACTCTTTGAGCTATCCACCTTTTCACTCTTGATGAATGGTTTACCTCCCCCTTCATTGGTAAGAATATGATTTTCTACAGGAATCTCTTCTACATTCTTATTCTCAGAATTCTCTTTCTCATTCTTTTCTTCAACCACCACACTATCTATAGGATCTACTTCTGTTGCTCCTATAGGTAAGTCCTTCTTATTTTGGTTTTCTAAGAGATCTGAAGAGGGAGGGATATAATTATTGTTATAAGGTGGAGGTGTTGCATTGTATCCTATACCACTCTTGATCTTATCATGAACTTGAGATTTAAGCAAAGAGTCCATTGCTTTGGAAGCATAAGAAAACTTCTCAATGTCAAGCTTAGCTTTCTCATACTCACTCTTTATCTTCTCACACTCCTCTTTAGATTTTCCTATTTGGATCTCTAATTGATCTTTCTCCCACTTCCAGTAATTTGTGTCATAGTAATGCTGAAGTTTATTCTCCTTGTAAGCCTTGATTTGATCTTCAAACTTCTCCACAATCACTTTATACTCTCTTATATCTCTCTCTAACCTTTTAAGGTCATCACACATGCTTTCGTTATGATCCCTGTACTTTTGAACAGTTTGAAGACACTCTTTAGTGCACAATTTAGTTTTTACCTCTGTTGGAATATCTGTGCTTGATGATTCTGAGACTTCTGCCATCAGGGCTTGATTCTGAGCAGCTTCTTCTGCTTGATCACTCCAATTAAATCCCATTCCTTCTTGAGAAACAAGAGCTTGAGTGGAGTTTCTGTTGTTTTGGAAGTTTGAGGAATGTGCTTGCTGGTGGTTGCTGCCATATTGTTGAGGAGTTCCTCCTCTGCATTCTTTTGCAAAGTGTCCCAACTTGTGACACTTGTAGCACTCCACCTTTGACTTGTCAAACCCAACACTATCTTCTCTCCTCTGAGAAAAGTTGTTCCTTCCAGTCCTTTTTATGAATCTCTTTACCCTCATAGTTAGCATGGCCATCTGCCACTTTATATCCATCTCCTCAAGGTCATCTGCATTAATTTGTTCAAGATCATCATTAATTAAACCAGAATTAGCATGACTAGCAAGAAAAGCTTCTAATACAGACTCATTAGATACATCCTGCTTAGATACATAAGCAGTACTAACTGATTCTGTATTAGCAGCAGAAACAGTAGAAGAAGAAAATGATAAAAGGGCAGCATTATGAGTGTATCCAGATGGTCTTTTCTTGGCTTCAACTTCAGCCTCAAACACCCTTAAGTCATTATAAGGATCGTCTAGTTCTTTGTCCTACAGCTTGTCATCCTGTCTGAAGGAGATAGTATACATGGTCCATTCATCTCCAAGGGACCTGAAGAACTTTCTGTTTACATCATCTTGATCAATCTGCACTCCAACAGTAGCTAGTTCACCAATCAGCTTGTTAAACCTGTCAAAAGTTTGAGTCATGGACTCATTCTTAGTTGACATGAAGTTTTCATACTGTTGCTTCAGTATTGCCTTCTGATTTCTCTTGGTACTTTTGGTACCAGAGAATCTCTTCTCTAGAGCATTCCAAAGCATCGGTGCATCAGTGCAGTTGCAGAATTGGTGTTGATACTTATTAGGAATAGCCAAGAGCAGTGTGCTCAAGGCTTTCATCTCTATCTGCCTTATCTTCCTCTCTCCATCTGTCTTTGGTGGGATTCTTTTTCCATCTGCTCCAATCTTTCCTTCATTAGATGGGACATTCTCAATGATGTCCCACATAGAGTAATCTGTGAGAAGGATGTATTGCCTGATCCTAATCTTCCACATGTCAAACTCATTAGATCTGAGCATTGGAACCTTTGAGACCAGAACACTATCATTTGAACTGTCCATAATGATTGTTGTTTTTCTGAGTTTAACAATGCTCTGATACCACTTGTCAGGATCGAAATTCAAACAAGAATTTAATTCACACACACTCAGAAACAATGCTAAAGAAATTGCGGAAAAACACTTTAACACTAACAATCAATGAAACAGTATATCAAACTCAAATCACAAGTTTATATTGATTCAACTTGATGATTACACACAAAAACTCAATCTATTGAACAGACTCAACAAACGTTCTATACTTCTCTATAGAAAGGATCTAAACTAGTCTTGAGGTTAATTCTCTCTAAAACAAAACATATGAATGAAAATTATTTCTTTACTATCAAATACTTCGATACTATATATACAAAACTGAATACACGATAATTATCAAAATACAATTGATCTTCAGTATCAATACCATAATTATCTTCAGTCTTATCTCCAGCTTGTCTTTATCTCCAAACCATCTTTATCTTTAGAAGCAGCACTAATTACATTTGATGAAGAGATGGCTTCTGAGCACGATCGTTCAGGAACCCGTGATAACAGGAGTACTAGCTTCTGGGCAAATCAGTCCAGAACCTGTGTCTCAAGCGAACAAATCAGACGGGGCATCAACGTCTACTAATCATTTATCTGATTTAGATTTATTATTTGAACTATTTTATGATGAATTTTTTGGATCTAACGTAACCAAATCTGTTGTGGTTGACAGGATGGAAGACTCAATGACTACTCATCCAACCATTTCAGATATCTCTACTGAATCTGTCAGGATCAAATTCTCAACAAGAATTAATTCTCAGAAACAATATCAAAGAAGTTTGCGGAATAACACTTTGATATTTAATCAAAACAGTAAATCAACACATTAGATATGAAGAACAAACTGTAAACTTGTATTGAATGCTTTGAAGTTACAAGATTACACACTCAACCTCAATATTGATGAACAGGCTCACCAATACGAATTCTACTTCTCTAGAATTAGGATCTATGCCTTGAGGTTGATTTTCTCTCTAATAGAATGAAGAAAAACAAAAGTTAACTCACTATTCTAAACTATACAATATATATACTGAATACAAAGATAATTACAATAAATAAAATATCTTCAGTATATCTTCCATGTATATCTCTAAGCTTCCATGTATATCCTTTCATACGAATCTTCATCATATAAGCAGTATTAATCTTCAGCAGCATTAAATTCCTTCTAGCAGCATTAACTACTAAGCAGCACTAACCACTAGCAGTACTAACTAGCTAAGCAGTACTAACTTTGTTCAAGCAGCACTAACTTTGACTAGCAGTATTAATAGTACTAGCAGTAGTAACACTCAGCAGTATTAACCTTTAAGTCTTCTAGCAGTAGTAACTTTGAACCAGCAGCATTAACCATACTTGATGAATTCTTCAGTTCCCAACAATCTCCCCCTAACTTGACTTTTAGGAAAAGAAGTCAAGTTCTTCAGAATTAATCTTCAAGATGCTCCCAAAACTCTATCATGGCCTAAATCCCAGTGTTTGCATCCAATCCCAAACTCTGATTGATGGTTCTTTGAATCAAGTATTTAGCCATTTCTGAATCTGGAACACATCTTAACTTTTTCTTCAGCATGGCATGAAGTTTCACTCTGCTATGATTATACACTCTATCCACTAGGAAGTATTCAGTGTGATTTAAATCCAAAGTCACTGTATATACTCCACTAATTTCATATAGAGTCCAACTGTTTACTGATTTGAAGACATCCTTGATCAAATGCTCTACTTCTTCAGGTTTGAACATCATACACAGATACTCCATTACCAGTTTTGTAATTGAAATCCCTAGAGCCTTTAGAATATCTGCATACAACTTCATTCCTATCTCAAACATCTCTTCAATATCTGATCTAGAGCATGTTCTGACAATTTTTGCCCATGTGTTGAACACTTCATACTTTTCATCCTTTCTTTTCAGCCTTATGTATTCCTTTCCATCCACTGTCAATGTATCCCAGAGGATGACCTCAGGGGGCTTAACTCCTACAGGTTCTGCTGAAATTGGTTCAGGCACTTTGTCCATCACTACCATGTACAGATTTACATCATCAGTGTTTGATGGCTCTTTCTGTTTAGATGACTCAGGTGCCCCTTCTTCTTCAGCAACCTTCTTAGCCTCTTCTTCAGATACTTTAAGCTTCTTGATTGGCTTTCTCCTTGCCATCATTTTTGTTCTCTTTAAATTTCTTAGACTTTCTCCCAGAGTGGACTCTTTCTTAGGAGGTGTTTCTTGCTCATCTGGAAATGGCTTTTGACAATCAAAGTCTTTACTTTCTTTTATCCTCTTCTCCATCTCCACCCTAGCAGTTTCATTTCCCTGAAGCTTCAACATCTCTGAATCATACAGCTCTTTGATCTTCTCAAAAGACATTTGGGAGAACATCTCCTTTTTGACTCCTACAGCACCTTTGAGAAATATAATCATCTTGTTCCTCTCTTGGGTACCTAGGAATGTCTTTGAGGGTTTTCTCTTCTTTGCAACTGTTTTCACCACTGATTTCTTCATACTTGCAGCTTTCTTCTGTGCAATTTCAGTTGCCATACTCAGTTGATAAGCTTCATTCAGTTCAGCAGCTAGAGCTTTTGCCATTTCCCTGTCCTTTTCCATCTGAACTCTTTCTTCCTCTTCAATGTCATCTTGCATCTTTCTAGCTAAAGCTTCATCTGATTCAACCAACCTTTGCTTTTTGATTGGTTGATCAGATTCCACCATTTTTGCTTTTCCTTTGTCTTTGTTCATTGCCTTCTTGCTATTATCTTTCTTGATCACTTCACCTTGTTCTTTGATGATTACTCCTTTGGTCTTTGAAGTGACCTTGGGAGTATCATTCTTGGCTTTTAGTAAGGTTTCTGCAATCTCAAGATCTGTTAAAACTTCTTTCACAGTTTCTGCTGCTTTATTAATGTCAGCAGTAGTAACTGTTTTTGCTGCTTTTTTTGTTTCTTTTGGCACTGAATCTCTTTCTGTTTCTGCTTCCTGCTCCCCCTCAACATTAAGCTTCCCCTCTCTTGTGGCTTCTTCCATGTTGATCTCCCCCTTTTTGGGAGCATCATTCTCAAATTTCCTTCTCCTTAGTTGGAATTGCTTTCTCTTCTTCCTTTGTACCATACTAATCACCATCTTCTTCAGCTTAGCAATCTGTACTTGTTGTGACAGAATGACTAGCTTCATTTCTTCAATTTCTTTGCCTTGTTTGAGAACATCTTGATTGATGTTCCCCATTGTTTCCATCAATTCATAGTACGTATATCTGTCCTCACCCTCTCCAGAAGTATTACCCTCCTTTGAAGGATCATTGGGTCTTTTAGTAGTGGAAGTCTTCTGCCTTGCAGAAGCACTATCCACCCCTGTGGTTTCTTGGCACCAGGGACCTTCAAATGATTGCTCATTTAAAGTTGCCATGGGGGAGGTCTTATTGATGTTACCACTTTCCTCCTCTGTGCTAGCAGGAGTAGTGGCAGCCTCATCACCCATATGCTCTACCTCCTCCTCAGAGAGCACCTCCTTTGGGTTGGGAGACACCCTTGTGGTTTCCCTTTGGATATTCCCTAGGGGAGAATTCTCCCTTAGAGGGCTTAAAGGCTGAGAGGGTAATGGTACAAGAAGGGAAGGAGCCTTCTTTACCTGTTTTCTCTTGTAAGTTTGGGTGATAGGAGAGGTTGGTTTTTCAAGAAGGGACTGGGGAATTGATTTTGAGAGGGAAGGTTGGGCTTGACTAGCAGTGGGTTGGTCTAATGGGGGCCTTGACCCTGCTGCCATACCTTCATTGGTTTGGGACACCACCATCATTGTAGAGAACAATGGGGTGTCAACTCCTTCAGAGTCCCCAGCAGATCTTCTCATATTTGAGAAAACCTTGCCTTTGGGGGGTTTAGGTACATATACCCCAACAGGTTGAGGTATATCCGTCAATTCATGAGTAATGACTTCTTGAACAAACCTGGGATACATAAAGAAGCTCTTTTTGTTTCCCATGTTTGAGACAAGATCACTGAAAATCATTTTAGAAAAATTATACTTTCTGGCAGTGGCCAAGCACACCAAAGCATAAGCAATAGTGCTGCTGAACTCACTCCATCCAGTAGTCTTTTTGGAGATACAATGCATAAGAGTATGGACAAAGAAACGCCATTGGGGTGAAAATTTTGCTTTAGAGAATTTGAAAACTCCCAATGGGCCTCCATACCCCATTCTTGTAAGATTTGAGAACAGTTCATCATTTGGGATAGAGGTTATACCAGAGGCATCGTCTAGACGTAGACTGATGCGAATAACCTCTTCAGTAACCGTGAGTGAGTGATCACAGATTCTTGTCTTGATCATCTGCACACCATTCTCAACAACAATGGTTGCATTAGCCCAGAACTGCCTTTGATGCTCGATATAGATTGTAGGGGATACAATAAGAGCATGAGCAATGTGGCTTGACTTGAGGAAATCCACAATCGGATGAAATCCTGCAGCTTGCTTTGGTTTTTGTAGCATCGCAATCTCATTGTGCTCGTCAATGAAAGTCATTGATGCCATTGATCTTAGTGAAAAGCTTGCCTGAAGATTTCGAACTTGAGAGAAAAGGTTTAGAGCACAAGAGAACAGTATGCAAAGAGTCGTTATGAACTTTTAGGCGGGCAAAGAGTATTTATAGTATTCGGAACATAAGCAGTATTAACCTAGAGCAGTATTAACTACTAGCAGTATTAACTGAAAGCAGTATTAACCACTAGCAGTATTAACTGAAAGAAGTATTAACCACTAGCAGTATTAACTGAAAGCAGTATTAACCACTAGCAGTATTAACTGAAAGCAGTATTAACCACTAGCAGTATTAACTGAAAGCAGTATTAACCACTAGCAGTATTAACCGAAAGCAGTATTAACCACTAGCAGTATTAACTGAAAACAGTATTAACCACTAGCAGTATTAACTGAAAGCAGTATTAACTACTAGCAGTATTAACCACTAAAAGCAGTATTAACCACTAAAAGCAGTATTAACCACTGAAAGCAGTATTAACCACTAAAAGCAGTATTAACTAACTTACTCCTTTTAAACTTGCTAAACACTGAGTACTGCTATGCATATCCTGAAACAGAAGATTAGTAACTCCAAGAATAATATACAGATATAAAACCACTTTTTGAGAAGAGGATTATTCAGAGTTGATCATTCCCACACTTGTTACCAAGAAAGTGAATCTACCCACATCAAAAGCTTTAGTGAATAGATCAGCAAACTGATTATCAGTGTGAACTTTGACAACTTGAATAAGTTTCTTTTCATTACAATCTCTTATAAAGTGATACCTAGTCTCAATGTGCTTTGTTTTTGAGTGCTTGACTGGATTATTCACAATGCTAATAGCACTGCTGTTGTCAATAAAGATTGGAGTGTGTAGAAAGGTTACCCCATAATCCAACATTTGATTCTGAATCCATAAGACTTGAGAACAGCAACTTGCAGCTGCTATGTACTCTGCCTCTGTTGTAGATGTGGATACTGTGGTTTGTTTCTTGCACTGCCATGAGACTAGTCTAGCACCCAAAAACTGACATCCTCCAGAAGTAGATTTTCTGTCCAAGTTTGCCCCACCTAGATCACTGTCTGAGTATGCTATTAGGTCAAAGGGTGAGTCATGAGGATACCAAAGTCCCAATCTGGGTTGCCCGTTGAGATATCTGAATATCCTCTTAACAACTTGAAAGTGAGATTGCTTTGGCCTAACTTGGAATCTTGCACATACACAGACTGGAAACATTATATCTGGCCTTGATGCTGTGAGATACATGAGAGAGCCAATCATGGATCTATAATGATGCACATCCATATCCTCCCCCTCAAGATCTGCTGTGATCTGCTTGTGTGTTTCCATAGGTGTGCTGGCAGGTTTTGATTCTGAGAAACCAAACTAGGTTAGAATATCCTGCACATACTTGGATTGACATATGAAAATGCCATCTGACTTCTGTTGAACTTGGAGTCCAAGGAAGAAAGTAAGTTCCCAATGGAACTCATTTTGAACCTTTGATGCATTAAATCTTCAAACTCCTTGCACATGTTGTTTCTTGTAGATCCAAAGATAATGACATCAACATAGATTTGGACCAGCAAGATATCCTTTTTCTTTCTCTTGATAAATAGAGTCTTATCAATGACTCCTCTTTCAAAGTCATTTTCCAAGAGATAGGATGACAGAGTGTCATACCATGCTCTTGGGGCTTGATGTAGTCCATAAAGTGCTTTCTTTAATTTGTATACCCTGTCTGGATAGCTTGGGTTTTCAAACCCTGGTGGTTGACAGACATATACTTCTTCTTCAATTGACCCATAGAGAAAGGCACTTTTTACATCCATTTGATAGACTTTGAAGTTCATGTAAGAAGCATAGGCTAGGAATAGTCTGATTGCTTCTATTCTAGCCACAGGTGCAAACACTTCTTCATAATCTATACCCTCTTCTTGAGTATATCCCTGAGCCACCAGCCTTGCTTTGTTCCTTATGACAATACCTCTTTCATCTCTCTTGTTTCTGAAAATCCACTTTGTGCCAATTGCTCTGTGACCTTTAGGAAGGTCTACTAGATCCCATACATCTTGTAGCTTGAACTGTAACAGTTCCTCTTGCATTGCTTCTATCCAGCTAGATTCTTTCATAGCATCATGTGCCTTTTTAGGCTCAAGCTGAGATAGAAAACAAGAAAGCACTGTATGCTGTTGATCTTGCATTTCCTGAAGCCTACTTTGATGTCTAGTCATCATAGGAGAAGAGATATCTCCTATTACCAGCTGTGGAGGATGATTCTTTTGAACTCTGGTGTTATGACTAGGTTCTTCATTCAGTCCAGCCTCTAGATTAGAGTCATGCAACTCAACTGAAGTGTTTTCAAAGGCCACTTCATTATTCTCTTGAGTCTCCTCATCTCTAGTTTCTTCTTCACTCTGACTTGGTCCAGTAAATGATTCCTTTTCACAGTCTTCAACAGAATTTACTGTGGGTATGGGAAAAATCACAGATTTAGATATACTTTCTTGAACTTGTGTGATTCCTGATCCTCCACTTCCTGAACCTGCATTCTCATTACTGAAACCAAAAGAGTTAGTTAGTGAATCAATGTCAAATAGCCACTGAGGTCCAGACCCAACAGGATTTGGTGTGTTCTCATTGCATTTGACATTGTCACTTTCTTCAATTATTCTAGAAGATGAGTTAAAAACTCTGTAGGCCTTACTCTGAGATGAATATCCAACAAGAAATCCATCATCTGCTTTGCTATCAAACTTACCTAAGTGAGATTTGGTATTTAGAATTGTACAAGGACACCCAAAAGGTTTGAAGAAACCAATGAAAGGTTTTCTTTTATTTAAAAGCTCATATGGGGTCTTGTTCTTTTGCTTGACCACTAGAACTCTGTTTTGGACATAACATGCAGTATTAACTGCTTCAGCCCAGAAGGTAATTGGTAATTTTGAATCAGCCAACAGAGATCTAGCAGCCTCTATTAGTGTTCTATTTCTCCTTTCAGCAACACCATTCTGTTGAGGAGTCCTAGGAGCACTATATTGTCTCTCAATACCTTTTTCCTCACAAAAGGTGTTTAGATCATGATTTTTAAACTCAGTTCCATTATCTGATCTAATGAATTTTACTCTTTGATTAGTTTGGTTTTCAATTCTTAGAATAAAGGATTTGATAAGTCCACTTGTCTCATCCTTAGTCCTTAGAAAATATACCCAAGTAAATCTGGAGTAATCATCAACAATAACCAAGCAGTAAGATTTCTTGCCTATACTCATAACATTTGTAGGACCAAACAGATCCATATGCAGTAACTGGAGACAAGAAGAAACAGAATTTAACTCTTTGGTCTTATGAGAAGTTTTGTGTTGTTTGCCTTTAAGACAAGCAACACAATGATCATCACATGAAAAGACTTTTGAAGGTAAACCTCTTACAAGGTTGTTTTTAACAAGATTGTTCATAGTCTTGAAATTCATGTGACACATCCTTCTGTGCCACAGAGAGGATTCATCTACAGAAGCTTTTGAAACAAGACAATTTAGAGATGAATCACTATCAATATTGTCCATATCCAGACAGTAAACATTGTCCTTTCTTGGAGTTCTAAGTAGTATCATGCTTTCATCAACTACCTTGAACCCTGGAGCAAGGATCATACACTCATTATTAGTAAATAATATACTATGTTGTTTGTCACAAACCTGTGATACACTTAACAGGTTGTACTTTAATTGATCAACATAATAGACATCCTCAAATGTCATCTTACCTTTGGTGACATTACCTTTTCCACTTATCTTACCACCAGTAAGATTATCTCCAAATGCAACATGTCCTCCATTGATATGTTTGAAATCCTGAAGGCATGACATGTTGCCTGTCATGTGCCTAGAGCAACCACTATCAACATGCCAAATGCTCTTTCCCTTGAGCTGTTGGTTGCCCTGCACATTAGATAAATCAATTAGTATGAAATAGGAACCCACGCCAAAGTGGTCTTGGGTACCTCTTTCTCATCAAAATACTTGCATTCTTTCTTGACAAGATTTTTGAACTGTAACTCCTCATTCTTGGAGTACTTTGTTACAATAATAGGCTTGGAAATATTTTTGCTAGAATCAATACTGGTTTTAGAAGTACTAACTGCCTTGGCAGCACTTGCATGCTTAGCAGTACTAACCTTGTTAGCAGTAGTAACTGTGTTAGCAGCAGTAACTGTGTTGGCAGTATTAACCTTTGAAGAGGTATTAACAGTATTAGCAGCATTAATATTTTCAGCAGTACTAACACTGTTAGCAGTAGTAACTGTGTTAGCAGTACTAATATTGTTAGCAGTACTAACACTGTTAGTACTTCTAGGTACCCACATTTTGACACTTTCTTTTAAAATCTTTTTCTTTAAAGTGCCTTTACTTTCAACAGATTTCTTTATCACATGTTTCTTTCCAGCCTTCCTATAACCAACAGGTTTTTGCACAAATCTTTGAAAGTTCATCTGTTGGTTAATTGGGTTAAAGTAACAATACTTAGCCAAATGATTCAACTTGCCACATATAAAACAAGGTTTTGGTCTATTGATTTTATTCAGATTAACTCCTTGTTTCTGAGCCCATTGATTATTCCAGTTTCTTTGATTTCCTCTTTTTAAACCAGAATTTAGGCTCTTGGCTTTATTGCAATCACACTGTTTACAAGATCCAGGATTCACAACTGTGGTTTGTTTGTAATGGACCTTGTTATCCTTTCCTTTAATCTTCTCTATCTCCTTGGACTTGACCCAGATTTTCCCACATCCCTCATTGGTGATAATATTGTTTTCTAATGGTATCTTTTTACTCACAGTATTATGCCTGTTCTCACTGGCTTCTTTCTCAGTCAAATCCTTAACTACTACCTCATCCAAAGGATCTATCTTAAAAGCTTCTTCAGACAAGTTCTTTTTCTCCTTAGTTTCTAACAAGTCTGATGTAGGAGAAATATAGTTATTATTGTAAGGAGGGGGTGTATTGTTGTATCCAATACCAGGCTTCATCTTATCATGTATCTGAGCCTTTAGAAGAGAATCCATTGCTTTTGAAGCATAAGAAAACTTTTCTATGTCAAGCTTAACTTTTGACAGTTCCTCTTTCAGCCTATCATTCTCTTCTAATAACTTAGACAGTTTGGTTTCTAACTCATTCTTTTCCCACTTCCAATAGTTTGTGTCATAAGAGTGTTGAAGTTCATTAGCTTGAAAGCCTTTGATTTGCTCTTCAAATCTCTCTACTATCAAAACATAATCTCTTCTGTCCTTTTCTAATCTTTTGAGGTCATCACACATACTTTGATTGTGATCCTTGTATCTTGTAATAGTGTCAATGCAAGATTTAGTGCAAAGATTAGAACTTACCTCAGTGGGGAGATCAGACACTTCTGCCATAAGAGCTTGGTTCTGAATGGCTTCCTCAGCTTGATCACTCCAGTCAAATCCCATTCCTTGTTGAGAAACAAGGGCTTGAGCAGGATTCTTGTTCAGATTGTATCCTCCATTCTGAGCTTGTTGATGGTTGTTGTTTGGAACAACACTCCTGCATTCTCTAGCAAAGTGTCCTTTCTTGTGACACTTATAACATTCCACCTTGGTTTTGTCAAAACCAGCTCCATCTTCTCTTCTTTGAGAGAAGTTATTTCTTCCAGTTCTTTTAATGAACTTCTTCACCCTCATGGATAACATGGACATCTGCCATTTAATATCCATCTCCTCCAGATCATCAGGGTGAATTTGATCCAGATCATCATTAATCAAAGAATTGCTGCTATGACTGGACAAAAAGGCTTCAAAGATAGTTTCAGTGCCTTTTTCTGAACTTACTCCACTGGCAGTACTAACTGCTTCAGGGTTTGCAGTAGTATCAGTGGATGCTGAAAGAAGTGCAGCATTGTGAATATAACCAGAGGGCTTCTTCTTGGTTTCTACCTCAGTTTCAAAAACTCTTAGATCATTGTATAGATCATCAAGTTCTTTCTCTTCCAGATTGTCACTCTGTCTATATGAGACAGTGTACATAGTCCATTCATCCCCAAGAGATCTGAGGAACTTTCTGTTGATATCATCTTGTTCCATCTTCACCCCTACAGTAGCCAGTTCACCTATGAGTTTGTTAAACCTATCAAAAGTTTGAGTCATAGACTCATTCTTTGTGGAAGTGAAGTTCTCATACTGCTGCTTTAGAACATCTCTTTGATTTCTTTTGATGCTCTTAGTTCCAGCAAATCTTTTCTCTAGAGCATTCCAGAGAATCTGAGCATCAGTGCAGTTGCAAAATTGATGCTGGTATTCATTGGGAATGGCCAAGAGCAGAGTGCTCAAGGCCTTCATCTCTGTTTGTCTGATCTTCCTCTCACCATCTGTCTTTGGTGGAGGTCTTTTCCCATCTGGTCCTATCCTTCCAGCTTCAGAAGGACCATTCTCAATGATATCCCACATTGAGTAGTCAGTGAGAAGAATATATTGTCTGATTCTTATCTTCCACATGTCAAACTCACTTGGTTTGAGCATTGGAACCTTAGAAACCAAAGTACTGCTTGATTCTGTAAGATTTTCCATGATGAATAACTGTTTCTGAGAGAGTTTTGCTCTGATACCACTTGTCAGGATCGAATTCTCAACAAGAATTAATTCTCAGAAACAATATCAAAGAAGTTTGCGGAATAACACTTTGATATTTAATCAAAACAGTAAATCAACACAGTAGATATGAAGAACAAACTGTAAACTTGTAAATGAAGTTGTATGCAGATATTCTAAAGGCTCCAGGGATTTCAATTACAAAACTGGTAATGGAGTATCTGTGTATGATGTTCAAACCTGAAGAAGTAGAGCATTTGATCAAGGATGTCTTCAAATCAGTAAACAGTTGGACTCTATATGAAATTAGTGGAGTATATACAGTGACTTTGGATTTAAATCACACTGAATACTTCCTAGTGGATAGAGTGTATAATCATAGCAGAGTGAAACTTCATGCCATGCTGAAGAAAAAGTTAAGATGTGTTCCAGATTCAGAAATGGCTAAATACTTGATTCAAAGAACCATCAATCAGAGTTTGGGATTGGATGCAAACACTGGGATTTAGGCCATGATAGAGTTTTGGGAGCATCTTGAAGATTAATTCTGAAGAACTTGACTTCTTTTCCTAAAAGTCAAGTTAGGGGGAGATTGTTGGGAACTGAAGAATTCATCAAGTATGGTTAATGCTGCTGGTTCAAAGTTACTACTGCTAGAAGACTTAAAGGTTAATACTGCTGAGTGTTACTACTGCTAGTACTATTAATACTGCTAGTCAAAGTTAGTGCTGCTTGAACAAAGTTAGTACTGCTTAGCTAGTTAGTACTGCTAGTGGTTAGTGCTGCTTAGTAGTTAATGCTGCTAGAAGGAATTTAATGCTGCTGAAGATTAATACTGCTTATATGATGAAGATTCGTATGAAAGGATATACATGGAAGCTTAGAGATATACATGGAAGATATACTGAAGATATTTTATTTATTGTAATTATCTTTGTATTCAGTATATATATTGTATAGTTTAGAATAGTGAGTTAACTTTTGTTTTTCTTCATTCTATTAGAGAGAAAATCAACCTCAAGGCATAGATCCTAATTCTAGAGAAGTAGAATTCGTATTGGTGAGCCTGTTCATCAATATTGAGGTTGAGTGTGTAATCTTGTAACTTCAAAGCATTCAATACAAGTTTACAGTTTGTTCTTCATATCTAATGTGTTGATTTACTGTTTTGATTAAATATCAAAGTGTTATTCCGCAAACTTCTTTGATATTGTTTCTGAGAATTAATTCTTGTTGAGAATTCGATCCTGACAGATTCAGTAGAGATATCTGAAATGGTTGGATGAGTAGTCATTGAGTCTTCCATCCTGTCAACCACAACAGATTTGGTTACGTTAGATCCAAAAAATTCATCATAAAATAGTTCAAATAATAAATCTAAATCAGATAAATGATTAGTAGACGTTGATGCCCCGTCTGATTTGTTCGCTTGAGACACAGGTTCTGGACTGATTTGCCCAGAAGCTAGTACTCCTGTTATCACGGGTTCCTGAACGATCGTGCTCAGAAGCCATCTCTTCATCAAATGTAACGTTGATGCTTTCAACAACATTCTTTTACTTATTCAAGTATACACGGTATGCAGTAGATGTAGAAGAATATCCAATAAAGATGCCTTCATCCGACTTAGCACTGACCTTGTTCAGACTCTCTCTGTCGTTTAGAACATAACACTTACACCCAAATATATGAAAATATTTGATTGTAGGTGTTCGGTTGTTGATTAACGCATACGGAGTCTTCTTAAATCTACGGTGTATTATGGAACGATTCTGAGTGTAGCACGCAGTCGATACAGCTTCGGCCCATAGTAATAGAGGTAAGTCAGATTGGCTTAGCATAGTTCTAGCGGCCTTGACTAGCGTACGATTTCGCATTTCGACTACTCCATTCTGTTGAGGCGTACGTGCAGCAGAGTATTGATGTGAAATCCCGACTGATTCGAGATATTCTTTGACTATTTTGTTCTTAAACTCTGTGCCATTGTCAGTTCTGAGAAGCTTGACTGGTTTCTGCAAATTTACCTGGGTCGTCTTTAGAAATGTGATGAGTACTTCGGGCGTCTCATCTTTTGAACGTAGAAATTTGACCCACGTGTATCTCGAATAATCGTCCACGATTACTAATATGTACTTCTTTCCGCCTAAGCTTTGCGTTCGCATCGGACCACAGAGATCTATATGCAACAACTCTAATGAAGCGTTGGTACTAGGTTCAGGCTTTGGTTTGTGAGGATCTCTCTTCATCTTACCTTTTTCACACGCTGCACACATATGTTCTTTGACATACTTGAGCTCAGGAAGTCCGTTCACTAACTTTCCACTGACCAGTTTATTGATGTACCGAAAATTGAGGTGAGAGAGCCGTCGATGCCATAACCAGCTTTGTTGCATTGAGGCTTTTGAGAGTAGACACACCTGTTTGTCAGTCTAGACGTTTGACAAATTGATTGTGTAGCGTTCGGACTTTCGAGTGCCGACCAAGAGTTCCTTGCCTTCTTCAGTTCGAACAGAACACCTCTTGGCCTTGAAATTTACCTCTATCCTTTGTCACAGAACTGGACTATACTGAAAAGGTTGTATCCTAAGCCTTCAACATATCTCACCTTCTTAATCGTGACTTTGTCCTGTACCATATCACCATATCCCAGAATTGGTGAAAACTGATCATTACCAAATCGAACTGTTCCGCAGTACTTCTCTGTACAGTTGGTCAACATACATTTCTGCCCATTCATATGCTTGGAACACCCGCTATCCAAGTACCACATATGACGGGTCTGCACAAGAGAAATTACGAAACAAGAGGTTTAGGTACCCACTTATAAATGTGACCTAAGGTGTTAGTACATGATTTCGGCACCCATTGAAATTTGGGTCCTCTTTGCTTTTGAGAATCAAATGAAGAATTAGAATTATAAGAGTGTACATGATATGTGCCAAACCAATTATCAGAATCTTGACAAGAAGCATAATCATTTTTATCATAATATGAAGACTTTCTAGCAGACAGACGTAACTGGAATAATTGCTTCATAGAATATTTCTTGCTAGAAACGACAAGATTAGATTTAGAAACAGCAACATTCACAATCAAAACATCTTTACTAGAAGTAGTCTTATTACAGTCAACACTAAAAAAAGATTTAACAGTCTCGTCAATCTCCTGTTTAGGTTGCCACTTAGATTTAACTCCAAGCCTTTTCTTGCTCATATCTAAAACATTTGAAACTTTTGAGTTAGAATTGAGAGAATCAAATGAATGCTTCTTCTTTGGCTTACCAGTAGTGATCGGTTTCTGTGAATGCTGAGATTTCTTCTTACCTTTAGCATTTTTAGATTTCACAGAAACTGATTTATTAACTTTCGTTGATGTTATACCTTTCTCAGACATACTGGTTAATCCAAAGGAATTCACAACAAAAGACGAATGATTAGGAAGTTTGGCACTAAAATCAAATTGATCAATACAATCATCTAAAACACCATCAGAGTTTAGAAAATCAAACCCTCCATCAGTTAGACCTAACATATCATCAGATTTTGAAACCTTAGTTGAGTTAGAAAGTTCAATATTCTTAAGCACAGTTGAAAACACTTTTTGTTCAACTTCAATCAAAAGTCTTTCATCTGCTAAAGAGTTCTCAAGTTTAGAAATTTTACTTTCCAAAATGAGAGGAGGGACGTAAAGTTTACCTTCAATAGGCTTCGCCTCCATTTATTTTACAGAATAACTCTCAAAGAAATCATTTGAAAGAGATTTTGATTGAATAGAATTATAACTTTGATTCAACTTCCCATAAAGAAAAAGAAGTTGAAATTTGGATTTGAACTTTCGTTTTTCTGTTTCCTTGGCTTCATCCTCTTTAGATAGTCCAGTCCAGAAAACTTTAAGTTCAGGGAATCGATGAGAAAGTCTTAAGAATGTAAAATCATAAAGTGCTGGCACTTCAGATATACCCTTTTTAAGGTAGTTAGGATTCTCATAACCAATTCCCAAACTTTCTTTATTCTCTTTGGGTTTGTTCAGATGAATGGTTTGTTCAGTTTGACCCAATGAGTAGAACTTCACTTCCAAAGCTTTTAATTTTGCAAGAAAATATTTGTTTTCTTCAGAACGCGAAGAATACATTCTTGTAAGCTCTTTGAAATCAAACTCATATTTTCTCAATTTAGAATTTGTTTCAGCAATCTCTTTAAGAATTATGGTCTTTTCTTTTGCGCTGGTGTCAATGTTTTTATGTAAAATCTCAATCAATACTTTCTTCTCAGCAATATCCTCGCTAAGTTTCTGTATTGATTAGTTTTTGTCATTAATAACACCCTTTTCACATTTATGTTTAGACTCTAATCTTGGAGTTTTATCATCAAGGCATGCATTTGATTTAAGAAATCTGATTCAGTTAAATCACATACCTCTTCGTTGTCCTCTTCATCGGAATCAGCTTCAGCTTCTATTTCCAGCTTGCCCATGAAGCATAGAACTCATCTTCATCTTCATCTTCATCTTCTTGGTATGACTGATCTAGCCATAACTCATCTTCTGCCATCAATGCCTTTCCAGCTTCCTGTTGCTTGGCTAGAAGCATTTTGTTCTTGTAGTAGTCGGAGTTCCAGACTTTGGGTCTTCGGCAGTCTCTGGCAAAGTGTCCAAGTCTACCACAGTTGTAGCATTTTGGAGGTTCTTGCTGTTTGGTCTCTTCAGCTTTATTCCTTTTCTTTTCTGGCTTACTTTCCTCTATCCTCTTTCCTTCAAATCTCTCCTTATGTACATAGTTACTAGGACCAGATGAATACCTCTAACTGTTCGAGCTAGGCTTTTTGTAGAACTTCTTTTGAAAAGCCTTGGTCAACATAAGCATAGCCTGCTTTAGTTTTTCACAGTCGTCAGAGTCAGAGCTCGCTTCACTTTCAACCTCATCTGATTCAGACACAATCATCATCTTCTTCTTCTAATTCTTCTTCACAACAAGAGCAATTGAATCATCAACTGTCTTCTCACCCTTTCTCTTTTCATCCATCTCTTCCTCATTCTGCTTGAGGGTTTCATATACCTCGTAAAGTGGAATATCGTTCAGATATTTTATTTGCTTCATCTGTCTTGTAAACCTTTTCCATTCAGGCTGAAGGATGCTTAGGAATTTGACAATCAGTTATATTTGTGTTTTATTGACCTTGTTCTTGCTTAACTCATTCAGCAAGGTCACAAAGTTGTCATATGTTTCTTCTAGAGATTCTCCAACTCTGCCTTTGAACTCTTCATAGTTGTTGAGGCAATTGGATATCTTGAGCTCGTTTCCAACTTTTGAATCAAGCATCATTTTCTCCAGTTGATCCCACATTTGTTTGCCTATAGCTTTGTAGCTATCAATCTTCACATATATTTCATTAGTAATGCCTTGAAGAATGAAAGACTTTGCTAATCTATCAGCTTTTGATCTCTTTAGGTCTTCACCATCGAGTTCATCAAACCTAAGTTTATATGGTTCTTCCTCAGTCCCATCCATACGAGTCTTCATAACAGGTGGCATAACTCCTTCTAAAGATTTCCTGATTAATGCACCCAAATCATGTCTTTCTATGAAGTCTATGAACCGATCTTTCCACTGCTCGTACTCTCCCCTGAAGAGTACTGGTGGCTTGGTGTCAGTTCTGATAGCTAGAGCTTCTCTTGATGTCATCCTTTCAGAAAGACTAAGTCAGGAACTGGAGCAAAAGCACAATTTGCGCTAAAGGAGGCTGGCGCAAAAGTCAACTTTGCGTTAGAAGAAGCTGGCGCAAAAGAGTTTTGCGCGAGGAAAAGGTCGCGCGAAAGGAACTTTGCGCGAGTAGTGGGTGGCGCAAAACAGACTTTGTGCGAGAAGAAGGTCGCGCGAAAATGGAGTTTGCGCAAACCGTTGATGGCGCAAAGTAGAGTTTTTGCGAGTAGTTGATGGCGCAAACCGGTGATGTGATTTTCCCTCTGACCGGTATGTTGTTGCGACTGGTGTTATGTTGCGACCGGAGAGTTGTGTCGACCGGACTGTTTCTCGACCGGAGTGATGCGTCGACCGGTGTGATGTAGCGACCGGTGTGTTGTCCGACCGGGGTGATGTGGTGACCGGTGTCTGGGACGGGTGTGTTCCACCGATGTGAGTGTGACCGGTGTCGACCAGTGCGTGTTCTTCGATAATCGGCTCTGTAACACCCAAATACACCTATCTAGAAATCGTTTTACAGCTCTAAAACTTGACAATACGATCGCCTAATCAACTACAACAAGATACAACCTTTTGATTTAAAAAACAACCACTATTTGAAAATTTGATCGATGGTACAGTGACCTTGAAGATGAAGAACACAGTGAGTTCTACAAATTTGATTTGAATCTGGTCTAAGCTCTGATACCAATTGTCGGTCCTGTATATTTGATACCAACCTGTTTGATTAATAACCACGGATTACAGATTGATCTGATTTCTCTTTAAAGCTCTCTCTCTGTTTTCTCTCTTCGTGAATAGTGTTCTTGGTTGATATGTGATATTATTTTTGATATGAGATATTGTGAGATTATCTAATATCTCACCTAATATCTAATATACTATCTAAACTAATATCTAATAATAAATATCCTAAAATATCTAATAATAGATATTTAGGAATAATAATAAAATACTAAAAACAAACTTTGACATTTTATTACAAACTAACTTTAGACTAATATTGAGAGTGGCCTTTCAGCTTTAGCTTCAGATTCCAGTCTTCAGATTGGATGATATTGAATCCAATAAATCGGAGATCTAACAGTATCCATAAACTGCATGATGTACGTTCTTTCGGTTTGGCCAATGCGTGGCTTCGGCAATATCCTGCACGAGAGTGGGTTTTATGGAAATTATTTCCCTTGAAAACCTTATCAGTTACATTGTATATGAACAATGAAAAGATTCGTGGAAATCTGAAGAGGTCGGTCCGGACGAGAAACCACAAAGGGTACCCCTTGGGTGAATCGACCAAAAATGGGTGTCGCGCTAACATCCATAACATTTGCTACGGGGATCAATTTTAAGACCATGACCCGTCAAAATGAACCTAAGAATGAGAAGCACGCCATGGCTTGTCGCTTTCTGGCAATACAACATGATTTGAGTGGGTATCGATAAACTGCATGATGTACGTTCTTCCAGTTTGGCCAATGCGTGGCTTCGGCAATATCCTGCACGAGAGTGGGTTTTTTGCAAGTTATTTCCCTTCAAAACCTTATCATTTACATTGTATATGAACAATGTAAATATTCGTGGAAATCCGATCAGGTCGGTCCGGACGAGAAAACACAAAGGGTACCCCCTTTGCTGAATCGACCAAAAATGGGTGTCGCGCTAACATCCATAACTTTTGCTACGGGGATCCACATTAAAACCATGACCCGTCAAAACGAACCTTAGAACGAGAAACATGCCATGGCATGGTCGCTTTCTGGCAATACACCATGATTTGGGTGGGTATCGATAAACTGCATGATGTACGTTCTTTCGGTTTGGCCAATGTGTGGCTTCGGCAATATCCTGCACGAGAGTGGGTTTTATGGAAGTTATTTCCCTTGAAAAGCATATCATATACATTGTATATGAACAATGAAAAGATTCGTGGAAATCCGAAGAGGTCGGTCCGAACGAGAAAACACAAAGGGTACCCCATTGGGTGAATCGACCAAAAATAGGTGTCGCGCTAACATCCATAACTTTTGCTACGGGGATCAATTTTAAGCCCATGACCCGTCAAAACGAACCTAAGAACGAGAAGAACGCCATGGCTTGGTCGCTTTCTGGCAATAAAACATGATTTGAGTAGGTATCGATAAACTGCATGATGTACGTTCTTTCAGTTTGGCCAATGCGTCGCTTCGGCAATATCCTGCACGAGAGTGGGTTTTTTGCAAGTTATTTCCCTTTAAAACCTTATCATTTACATTGTAGATGAACAATGTCAAGATTCGTGGAAATCCTACGAGGTCGGTCCGGACGAGAAAACACAAAGGGTACCCCCTTTGCCGAATCGGCCAAAAATGGGAGTCGCGCTTAAACGTCCATAACTTTTGCAACGAGGATCCGTTTTAAGCCCATGACCCATCAAAACAAACCTTAGAACGAGAAGCACGTCATGGCTTGGTTGCTTTCTGGCAATACACCATGATTTGAGTGGGTATCGATAAACTGCATGATGTACGTTCTTTCGGTTTGGCCATTGCGTGGCTTCGTCAATATCCTGCACGAGAGTGGGTTTTTTGCAAGTTATTTCCCTTGAAAACCTTATCATATACATTGTAGATGAACAATGAAAAGATTCGTGGAAATCCGACGAGTTCGGTTCGGACGAGAAAACACAAAGGGTACCCCCTTTGCTCAATCGGCCAAAAAATGGGTGTCGCACTTAAACGTCCATAACTTTTGCTACATTTATCCATTATAAACCCATGACCCATCAAAACGAACCTTAGAACGAGAAGCACGTCATCTATTGGTTGCTTTCTGTCAATACACCATGATTAGAGTGGGTATCGATAAACTGCATGATGTACGTTCTTTCGGTTTAGCTGATGCGTGGCTTCGGAAATATCCTGCACGAGAATGGGTTTTATGGAAGTTATTTCCCTTGAAAATATTAGCATATACATTGTATATCAACAATGAAAAGATTCGTGGAAATCCGAAGAGGTCGGTCTGAACGAGAAAACACAAAGGGTACCCCCTTGGGTGAATCGACCAAAAACAGGTGTCGCGCTAACATCCATAACTTTTGCTACGAGGATCAATTTTAAGCCCATGACCCGTCAAAACGAACCTAATAACGAGAATCACGCCATGGATTGGTTCCTTTCTGGCAATACAACATGATTTGAGTGGGTATCAATAAACTGCATGATGTATGTTCTTTCGGTTTGGCCAATGCGTCTCTTCGGCAATATCTTGCACGAGAGTGGGTTTTTAGCAAGTTATTTCCCTTGAAAACCTTATCATTTACATTGTATATGAACAATGTAAAGATTCGTGGAAATCCGATGAGGTCGGTCCGGACGAGAAAACACAAAGGGTACCCCCTTTGCTGAATCGACCAAAAATGGGTGTCGCGCTAACATCCATAACTTTTTCTACGGGGATCCTCTTTAAGCCCATGACCTGTCAAAACGAACCTTAGAACGAGAAACATGCCATGGCTTGGTCTCTTTCTGGCAATACACCATTGTAACACCCGTAAATTCATAAGGTAAGTATTTTGTCTCCCTTAATGCATTAATTTCGCTTATGTGTGAATATGTGTCTTTGTGTGCATTTTATGATCATGAATTATGTTAAAATGTCATATATTGATTTACCACCTTTAATCTTACAAACCTTGTGCTCGTTATCATTTTCGGTTGAGTTTTCGGGCTGTTTCGGGTGCCACGCGATTATGCCACGCGATTGTGCCCTTGGTACTATCGCAGAGGACACTATCGCCGAAAGCGTACCGTAGGTTTAGGGTTGCTCGCGATTGTTCCATGGCACTATCGTGGAGGGCACTATCGCCAGATTTGTACCTCGGGTGTTGAGAGCCTCGCGATTGTGACTCGCGATAGTGCCAATAGCACTATCGCCGGGCACTATCGCCATCGGGGTGCAGTGCTTTAAATGAATTCTATCTTATTCAACCTCATTTATCTCAAACCCTCTCTTCTCTTTGGCGATTTTGGGAGACTTCCAAACCAAACTTTTCCTCTCAAAACCCTAACCCTCATAAATACAACTTTTTTTGGTGGTTGTATCTTCACACTTGCAATAACTCTTCTCAAGGACAATCTCTAGGGTTCATAAAGCTCAATTTCTCCACTTCAAGTCTCATCTTCTCAAATCTAGGGTTTTCACCTTTTCTAGGTTTTGGTACAAAACCTAAATTGTGAGTTTACTAACCCTTTTGTAAAAACTAGATACACATCATTTACCCTACTTGTTATCATTATTGTTATTACTCAAGTGTTCTTATTTAATGTACAAGTATTTGGGGATTTCTATGGAAATATGCATGTGAGTAACCTACTATGAGTCACTTATGCATATCTTGGTATTATGATGATTCCTACTTGGAATGCCTTTTGGCGACCTTATATTCTCACGAAGTGGATGGTTGATTATTACGTCATATGACGGATTTACATGCTTGGGATGGTAATGTTGTGTTCATGGTTGATATCGGAATATGTTAGGTTAAAACACATCTTGAGACCTTCTATTTGCATAATGTGGACGAACCAAGTCAGTGATTCACTATAGGGATGTAGGTGGGTGACATTTGGAGAATTTCCTAAACGGTAGTCCTCGATGCGTGTCAGGCCTTTGGGTTGCCTTTGTTATTTGGCTTCAAGGTGCATCGCCTCTTTGGGTGAACCTGATTGGAGATATGGTTCGCTCCCGTTGACTCCACATCTACGTGATTAAATGATTAACTGCTGATAAGAACTGTAACTATTTTCTGGCATGTTTTTACTTGTACAACTCACTAGGCTTTTTGGCCTAACACTTGTTTGGTGTTGATGTGTATCTCAGGTGTTAGCGGCGCTGCTCCTAGGCAAGTTTAGATGCTTTGGGTGAGAGATTGGGGATTTTGGCACTTGAACTATTTCTGGAAGATTTGGGTTTATAGATGACACCCCTTTTGTAATCTCTTTTCTAGATTTAGAAATTAGATTAATTGGTTGTTATTTATTTACCCGTTAAATTACAAATTATGATTAAACAGGTTATTTGTATATTTCCCCATTTTTGGGAGGCTCTTGCTATGGAAATTTTTATACCACTTCTCCTCTTTTGGAAAGTTTTGTTATCCCTATTTTTAGGGTGTTACAAGTTGGTATCAGAGCTTTAGTTTAATTGAACTAGGTATTGTTGTAGCATATCTAGACTTAAGCTTTAGACTGTTTTGACTTCACTATCCTCTTGAGGTAGAAATCCTAGATGGGAAGAGTGTTAGGTTACGGAATTACACTAATTGAGAGTTGTGATGATGGTGGCAAGAATTCTTGTGTATGGTTCGTTCATAATTTCACTTAGCTACTGCTATTATGAATGCATTGTTACGTAAGCATACTTGATTCACTGTTATTGCGATAATTGACGAATGTATTAGTACGTACAATGAGTTAAACTCGTTTAGTCTTTCCTCAATCTGCTTCTCGTGCTTGTGTGGCAGTGAACAATGGTTAATACTCGAAGTAGATTACCGGACATGCCAGAGGGTCAACCAGAAGTGGAATCTACAGCTTTACGACCTCCGGTAGGGGAAACCTCCGATGGAATTCCCGTACCCAGAATCTTGGGAGGCGGACCTGAGCATATTCCTCGCCGGAACCTCAACACGAATAATGCTATCATGGAAGAGGTGACCATGGAGACCAGGATTCGAGATAGCATGATGTTGGCTATGAATTCTGCCATGGACCAAAAACAAATCCAACAACAAGAGTTTTTCATGAAGCTCCTAGAAGATCGAGATGCTAGTCACCGCCAACCTGAGACTATGGCGGAGAATATCATAGCTGGGTCGGGTGGTAGATCTAAAGTGGTGGTGACCGAAGAACAACCGAGCAACGTGAATCGAGAAAGGACTAAGGGATGCTCCTACAAGGCTTTTCTGGGGTGCAACCCTAAAGAGTTTGCGGGTTCCGACAACCCGGTTGCGTGTATGTACTGGCTCAAGGAAGTGGAAATGGCCTTTGAGTCTATCGAGTGCGACGTCTTGCAACGGGTGAAATTTGCTTCTCAATTACTCCGGGGAGAGGCATTGATCTGGTGGAATCTCACCCGGTCCGCCCTCACCTCCGAGGTCCTAGCAAAGCTGGCCTGGACAGTCTTCAAGAAAAAGATAATGGACAAGTATTGCAGCGAGCGTTCGTTGGACAAACTGGAAGCCGAGTTCCGGAATCTGAAGAAGGGATTTTTGTCTGTAGCCGACTACTCCAAGTTGTTTCTTGAGAAGTTGAACTTGGTGGGATATCTGGTCCCAGATGAGAGATCAAAGATTAAGGCCTTTCATCTTAGCCTACCGGCCGATATGCGGACTGACGTACGCAATGCCGGAGGATCGACTCTTCAAGAAGTCATTTAAGAGGCCATGCTTGTGGAAGATGATAGGTTGTCTGAGAAGGAAGAAAGAAGCGTTGCGGGTGAGAAGAGAAAATGGGAAGGGCCATCTGGGCCCATTCGTCAGTCGAAGCCTTTTGTTAGTGGGAGAACTGGCGACTCTCGTAGAAGTGATCAGTGGTGCCCAAGGTGCAGAACCAAGCATTCGGGCGCATGTGCTTCCAAAATCTATGCGGGTCCGATGACTTGTACCAGGTGTGGCAAGAAGGGCCATTTGGCCCGGGACTGCAATGTTCGTCCGACGGTGTGTTTTGAGTGCCAGGAACCAGGGCACATAAGGAGGAATTGTCCA
This sequence comes from Arctium minus, assembly GCA_954870635.1. NCBI lineage: Eukaryota > Viridiplantae > Streptophyta > Magnoliopsida > Asterales > Asteraceae > Arctium > Arctium minus. Next base: position 68,538,918 of record OX941095.1, on the reverse strand, counting down.
AAGTTAGCGGGGAACAATCAAGGCAGATCTGTTGGGTCGACGGCTAGAGTCGACCAATCGCCGAGGGTGCCGAGTCGAGCTTTCCGGATGACCATCGAGGAAGCAAAGGAGACAACCGATGTCGTTTTGGGTACGTTTCTAGTGAACTCCTTGCCTGATCGTGTGCTTTTTGATTCGGGTGCTACCTACTCTTTTGTTTCAGATGTGTTTTGTAAACAATTTGTCACCCCTACTAGTGTCCTTTCCGACGCACTAGTAGTAAAGATAGCAAATGGTGACCAAGTAATTATTCGAGAACGTTTTCGTAGTTGCACCTTAGAGATCGACGGGAATTCTTTTGGGGTAGATTTGCTACCTATGGCCATAGGAGGGTTCGAAGTGGTCATAGGCATGGATTGGTTGTCAAGGCATAAGTCCGACATCATTTGTGCTAAGAATATGATCCAAGTGCCTTCGTCGGAAGGCGACATGGTCGTCATTTATGGGGAGAAAGGAAAGGGACGCAACCCCATTATCTCCTCTCTCAAGGCGCGTAAGTTTCTAGTGAAGGGTTACCCTTCGTATCTAGCGTATATTGTGGACGCGAAGAAGGAAAAGAAGACGGTGGAAGACGTGAGGATCGTGCGGGATTATCCGAATGTCTTTCCGGAAGAACTTCCCGGATTACCACCAGAACGTCAAGTGGAGTTTCAAATTGACCTCACTCCGGGAGTGGCTCCGATAGCCCGAGTTCCCTATTGTTTGGCCCCGACGGTGATGAAGGAAATGATGACGCAACTTCAAGAGTTGTTAGAGAAGGGTTTTATCCGACCGAGTTCTTCACCTTGGGGAGCGCCGGTGTTGTTCGTGAAGAAGAAGGACGGATCGATGAGGATGTGTATTGACTACCGTGAGTTGAATAAAGTCATGGTAAAGAACAAATATCCTTTACCTCGCATCGATGATCTCTTCGATCAACTTCAAGGTGCGGGATGTTTCTCGAAGATTGACCTCCGATCCGGTTATCATCAAGTGAGAGTGAAGAAGGATGATATTCCGAAAACGGCCTTCCGAACGCGTTACGGTCACTATGAGTTCTTGGTGATGCCTTTTGGGTTGACCAATGCGCCGACCGTATTTATGGACTTGATGAACCGTGTGTGTCGCCCATTCTTGGATAAATCCGTGATTGTCTTTATCGACGACATTTTAATTTATTCTAAGGATGAATCCGAACATGGAAAACACTTGCGGGAAGTCTTGGAAGTCCTAAGGAGCGAGAAGTTGTTCGCAAAATTCTCTAAGTGCGAATTTTGGCTCCAAGAGGTTCAATTCTTGGGGCACGTGGTGTCAAAAGACGGTGTTCAGGTGGACCCGGCAAAGATTGATGCGATGATGAGTTGGGAGATGCCAACGAATCCGTCGGAAATACGGAGTTTCTTGGGCTTAGCGGGCTACTATAGACGCTTCATCCAAGACTTTTCCAAAGTAGCTACACCGCTCACATCCCTCACAAGAAATAACGTCAAGTTTCTTTGGACCGATGTTCAAGACCAAGCCTTTCAAACGCTCAAGAGGAAATTGTGCGAAGCTCCGATCTTATCCTTGCCTGAAGGATCGGAAGACTTCATAGTGTTTAGTGACGCTTCTAAGATGGGGCTTGGATGTGTACTTATGCAACGAGGGAAAGTCATTGCCTACGCGTCGAGGCAATTAAAGGAGCATGAGAAGAACTACCCGACGCATGACTTAGAGTTGGCGGCGGTAGTTTTTGCTTTGAAGTTGTGGCGGTATTACTTGTACGGGACCAAGTGTACTCTCTTCACGGATCATAAGAGTCTCAAGTACATCTTCGATCAAAAAGAACTCAACATGCGGCAAAGAAGATGGCTTGAACTTCTAAAGGATTATGATTGTGATCTACTCTACCATCCCGGTAAGGCCAATGTGGTGGCGGATGCATTGAGCTGGAGGAGCCATGATGGTGGCGTTAAATTGTACCTTACAAGAATCGACGTGGTATCAAGTTTGGTGGTAAGCATCAAGACGTGGCAAGTGGAAGCGCTCAAGGAGCAAAATCTCAAATCCGAGATCATGGTAAAGCAATGTGGACTTTTGACAGAAGATAGTCGTGGGCTCAAACTCTTCCAAGGTCGAATGTGGGTGCCGAAATTGGGTGGAAATCGAGAGTTACTTCTAGAAAACGCGCACAAGTCGAAGTATTATATACATCCCGGTAGTACCAAGATGTATAGAGACTTAAAATTTAATTATTGGTGGTCGGTGATGAAGTTGGATGTGGCTAACTACGTGGAGAAGTGTGTCACGTGCCTTCAAGTCCAGGCGGAACATCAAAGACCGTATGGAAGTTTACAACCGTTGTCCATTCCCGAGTGGAAATGGGACAACATTACCATGGATTTCATGACTAAGCTACCGAAGACCTTGCGAGGCCATGATACAATTTGGGTAGTCGTTGATCGACTAACCAAGAGCGCGCACTTCCTTGCAATGAGGGAGACTTTTCCAATGGAGAAATTGGCCAAGCTTTACATCGACGAGGTTATGTCGAGGCATGGGGTTCCACAATCTATTGTGTCGGATCGAGATAGCCGTTTCACGTCGAACTTTTGGGCAAGCTTGCAAAAGGAGTTGGGTACCCGATTGAATTTGAGCACGTCGTATCATCCTCAAACGGATGGTCAAAGTGAAAGGACGATTCAAACGCTCGAAGACATGTTAAGGTCATGTGTTATCGACTTTGGAGGTAGTTGGGACTCACACCTGCCGTTGGTGGAGTTCGCATATAATAATAACTACCACTCTAGCATTGGCATGGCACCATTCGAGGCGTTGTACGGGCGAAAGTGCCGACCAAAAATGGGTGTCGCTCTAACATCCATAACTTTTGCTACGAGGATCAATTTTAAGCCCATGACCCGTCAAAACGAACCTAAGAACGAGAAGCACGCCATGCTTGGTCTCTTTCTGGCAATACAACATGATTTGAGTGGGTATCGATAAACTGCATGATGTACGTTCTTTCAGTTTAGCTAATGCGTGGCTTCGGCAATATCCTGCACGAGAGTAGGTTTTTTGCAAGTTATTTCCCTTGAAAACCTTATCATTTACATTGTAAATGAACAATGTAAAGATTCGTGGAAATCCGACGAGGTCGGTCCGGAAGAGAAAACACAAAGGGTACCCCATTTGCTGAATCGACCAAAAATTGGTGTCGCGCTAACATCCACAACTTTTGCTACGGGGATCCGCTTTAAACCCATGACCCATCAAAATGAACCTTAGAACGAGAAACATGCCATGGTTTGGTAGCTTTCTGGCAATACACCATGATTTGAGTGTGTATCGATAAACTGCATGATGTACGTTTTTTCGGTTTGGCCAATGCGTGGCTTTGGCAATATCCTGCACGAGAGTGGATTTTTTGCAAGTTATTTCCCTTGAAAACCTTATAATTTACATTGTATATGGACAATGTAAAGATTCGTGGAAATCCAACGAGGTCGGTCTGGACGAGAAAACACAAAGGGTACCCCCTTTGCTGAATCGGCCAAAAAAGAGTGTCGTGCTTAAGGGTTAATAAATTTTGCTACGGGGATCCGTTTTTAGCCCATGACCCGTAAAAATGAACCTTAGAATGAGAAGCATTCCATGGATAGGTCGCTTTCTTGAAATACACCATGATTTGAGTGGGTATCGATAAACTGCATGATGTATGTTCTTTCGTTTTGGCCAATGCGTCGCTTCGGCAATATCCGGCACGATAGTGGGTTTTTTGCAAGTTATTTCCCTTGAAAACCATATAATTTACATTTTATATGAATAATGTCAAGATTCATGGAAATCCGACGAGGTCGGTCCGGACGAGAAAACACAATGGCTACCCCCTTTGCTGAATCGACCAAAAAATGGGTGTCACACTTAAACGTCCATAACTTTTGCTACGGATATCCGTTATAAACCCATGACCCATCAAAACGAACCTTAGAACGAGAAGCACGCCATCTATTGGTCTCTTTCTAGAAATACACCATGATTTGAGTGGGTATCGATAAACTGCATGATGTACGTTCTTTCTGTTTGGCCAATGCGTGGCTTCGGCAATATCCTGCACGAGAGTGGGTTTTATGGAAGTTATTTCCCTTGAAAACCTTATCATTTACATTGTATATGAACAATGAAAAGTTCTTGGAAATCCAAAGAGGTCGGTCCGGACGATAAAACACAAAGGGTACCCCCTTGGGTAAATCGACTAAAAATGGGTGTCGCTCTAACATCCATAACTTTTGCTACGGTGATCAATTTTAAGCCCATGAACCGTCAAAAAGAACCTAAGAACGAGAATCACGCTATGGATTGGTCACTTTCTGGAAATACAACATGATTTTAGTGGGTATCGATAAACAACATGATGTACGTTCTTTTCAGCTTGGTAAATGCGTGGCTTCGGCAATATCCTGCACGAGAGTGAGTTTTTTGCAAGTTATTTCCCTTGAAAACCATATCATTTACATTGTATATGAACAATGTCAAGATTCGTGGATATCCGACGAGGTCGGTCCGGACGAGAAAACACAAAGGGTACCCCCTTTGCCGAATCGGCCGAAAATGGTTGTTGCGCTTAAACGTCCATAACTTTTGCAACGGGGATCCGTTTTAAACCCATGACCCATAAAAAAAAAACTTAGAACGAGAAGCACGTCATGGCTTGGTCTCTTTCAGCAATACACCATGATTTGAGTGGGTATCGATAAACTGCATGATGTACCTACTTTCGGTTTGGCCAATACGTGGCTTCGGCAATATCCTGGACGAGAGTGGCTTTTATGCAAGTTATTTCCCATGAAAACCTTATAATTTACATTGTAGATGGACAATATAAAGATTCGTGGAAATCCGACGAGGTCGGTAAGGACGAGAAAACACAAAGGGTACCACCTTTGCTGAATCGGCCAAAAATGGGTGTCGCGCTTAAATGTCATTAACATTTGCTACGGGGATCCGTTTTAATCCCATCACCCATAAAAATGAACCTTAGAACGAGAATCACGCCATGGATTGGTCGCTTTCTTGCAATACACCATGATTTGAGTGGGTATCGATAAACTGCATGATGTACGTTTTTTCGGTTTGACCAATGCGTCGCTTCGGCAATATCCTACACGAGAGTGGATTTTTTGCAAGTTATTTCCCTTGAAAACCATATCATTATATTGTATATGAACAATGTAAAGATTCGTGGAAATCCGACGAGGTCAATCCGGACGAGAAAACACAAAGGGTACCCCCTTTGCCGAATCGGCCAAAAATGGATGTCGCGCTTAAACGTCCATAACTTTTGCTACGGGATCCATTTTAAGCCCATGACCCGTCAAAAAGAACCTTAGAATGCGCAACACATCATGTCTTGGTCTCTTTTTGGCAATACACCATGATTTGAGTGGGTATCGATAAATTGCATGATGTACGTTATTTCGATTTGGCCATTGCGTGACTTCGGCAATATCCTGCACGAGAGTGGGTTTTTGCAAGTTATTTCCCTTGAAAACCTTATCATTTACATTGTATATGGACTATGTAAAGATTCGTTGAAATCCGACGAGGTCGATCCGGAAGAGAAAACACAAAGGGTACCCTCTTTGCCGAATCGGCCAAAAATGGGTGTCGAGCTTAAACGTCCATAACTTATGCTATGGGGATCCGTTTTAAGCCTATGACCCGTCAAAAAGAACCTTAGATCGAGAAGCACGTCATGGCTTGGACGCTTTCTGGTAGTACACCATGATTTGAGTGGGTATCGATAAACTGCATGATGTACGTTCTTTCGGTTTGGCCATTGCGTGGTTTCGGCAATATCCTGGAAATACGACGAGGTCGATCCGGACGAGAAAACACAAATGGTACCCCCTTTGCCGAATCGGCCAAAAATGGGTGTCGCGCTTAAACGTCCATAACTTTTGCTATGGGGATCCTTTTTAAGCCCATGACCCGTCAAAACAAATCTTAGAACGAGAAGCAGATCATGGCTTAGTCGCTTTCTAGAAATACACCATGATTTGAGTGGGTATCGATAAATTGGATGATGTACGTTCTTTCAGTTTGGTCAATGCATGGGTTCGGCAATATCCTGCACGAGAGTGGGTTTTTTGCAAGTTATTTCTCTTGAAATCCTTATCATTTACATTTTATATGGACAATGTAAAGATTCATGGAAATCCAAGGAGGTCGGCCAGGACGAGAAAACACAAAGGGTACCCTTTTGCTGAAACGGTCACAAATGTGTGTCGCGCTTAAACATCCATAACTTTTGCAACGGGGATCCGTTTTAAACCCATGACCCATCAAAACAAACCTTAGAACGAGAATCACGTCATGGCTTGGTCGCTTTCTGCAATACATCATGATTTGAGTGGGTATCGATAAACTGCATGATGTACCTACTTTCGGTTTGGCCAATACGTGGCTTCGGCAATATCCTGGACGAGAGTGGGTTTTTGTAAATTATTTCCCATGAAAACCTTATAATTTACATTGTAGATGGACAATGTAAAGATTCGTGGAAATCCGACGAGGTCGGTAAGGACGAGAAAACACAAAGGGTACCCCTTTGCTAAATCGGCCAAAAATGGGTGTCCCACTTAAACGTCCATAACTTTGGCTACGAGGATCCGTTTTAAGCCCATGGCCCGTCAAAACGAGTCTTAGAACGAAAATCACATCATGTATTAGTCACTTTCTAGCAATACACCATGATTTGAGTGGGTATCGATAAACTGCATGATGTACGTTCTTTCGGTTAGGCCACTGCGTAGCTTCGGCAATATCCTGCACGAGAGTGGGTTTTTTGCAAGTTATTTCCCTTGAAAACCCTATCATTTACATTGTATATGAACAATGTCAAGATCCGTGGAAATCCGACGAGGTAGGTCCGGACGAGAAAACACAAAGGGTACCCCTTCGCTGAATCGGCCAAAAATGGGTGTCGGGCTTAAACGTCCATAACTTTTGCAACGGGGATCCGTTTTAAACCCATGACCCATCAAAACAAACCTTAGAACGAGAAACACGTCATGGTTTGGTCACTTTCTGCAATACACCATGATTTGAGTGGGTATCGATAAACTGCATGATGTACCTACTTTCGGTTTGGCCAATACGTGGCTTCGGCAATATCCTGGACGAGAGTGGGTTTTTTGCAAGTTATTTCCCATGAAAACCTTATAATTTACATTGTATATGGACAATTTAAAGATTCGTGGAAATCCGACGAGGTCGGTCCGAACGAGAAAACACAAAGGGTACCTCCTTTGCCGAATCGGTCAAAAATGGGTGTCGCGCTTAAACGTCCATAACTTTTTCTACGGGGATCCGTTTTAAGCCTATGACCCGTAAAAACGAACCTTAGAATGGGAATAAAGCCATGTCTTGGTTATTTTCTGGCAATACACCATGATTTGAGTGGGTATCGATAAACTGCATGATGTACGTTCTTTCGGTTTCGCCAATGCGTGGCTTCAGCAATATCCTGCACGAGAGTGGGTTTTTTGCAAGTTATTTCCCATGAAAACCTTATAATCTACATTGTATATGGACAATGTAAAGATTCGTGGAAATCCGATGAGGTCGGTCTGGATGAGAAAACACAAAGGGTACCCCATTTGCTGAATCGGCCAAAAATGGGTGTCGCGCTTAAATGTCCATAACTTTTGCTACAAAGATCCATTTTAAGCCCATGACCTGTCAAAACTAACCTTATAACGAGAAGAAATCCATGTCTTTGTCTCTTTCTAGCAATAGACCATGATTTGAGTGGGTATCGATAAACTGCATTATGTACGTTCTTTCGGTTTGGCCAATGCGTGGCTTCAACAATATCCTGCATTAGAGTGGGATTTTTGGAAGCTATTTCCCTTTAAAACCATATCATTTACATTGTAGATGAACTATGTAAATATTAGTGGAAATCCGACGTGGTCGGTCCGAACGAGAAAGCACAAAGGGTACCCCTTTCCTGAATCGGCCAAAAATGGGTGTCACGCTTAAACGTCCATAACTTTTGCTATGGGGATCCGTTTTTAGCCCATGATCCATCAAAAGGAACCTTAGAACGAGAAGCACATCATGGTTGGGTCACTTTCTAGCAATACACCATGATTAGAGTGGGTATCGATAAACTGCATGATGTACGTACTTTCAATTTGGCCAATGCGTGGCTTCGGCAATATCCTGGACGAGAGTGGATTTTTTGCAAGTTATTTCCATTGAAAACCTTATCATTTACATTGTAGATGGACAATGTAAATATTCGTGGAAATCCGACGAGGTCGGTTGGACAAGAAAACACAACGGGTACCCCTTTCCTTAATCGGCCATAATTGTGTGTCGCGCTTAAACGTCCATAACTTTTGCTACGTGGATCCGTTTTAAGCCCATCACCCGTCAAAACGAACCTTAAACGAGAAAAAAGCCATGGTTTTGTCTCTTTCTGGCAATACACCATGATTTGAGTGGGTATCGATAAACTGCATGATGTACGTTCTTTCGGTTTGGCCAATGCTTGGCTTCGGCAATATCCTGCACGAGAGTGGGATTTTTGCAAGTTATTTCCCTTGAAAACGTTATCATTTACATTGTGGATGGACAATGTAAGGATTCGTGGAAATCCGACGAGGTCGGTCCGGACAAGAAAACACAACGGGTACCCCTTTCCTGAATCGGCCATAACTAGGGTTGTACAAAAAATCGTCAACCCGCGAAACCCGCCCAACCCAAACCTCTAACAACCCAATTAAACCCAACCCTTCCAACCGCCAAACCGCCCATCCTCCAAACCTCCAACCCGCAAATTAAGAGGGTTGAAATTGGGTTACGCTTTTTTCAACCCGCCCAACCCGCCAACCCGCCGCTAATATATTATTTTTAGAAAATTATATATATATATATATAATACAACAATAAAAATCAACTAGACTATTTAGACAAATTTATAGCCCAAAATATTATATATATTGTTAGTGCATTATATTGTATCCAAGATTTAATGTGTTAAGTCAAAGGTGTAAAGTCAACAAAGTCTAAGTCAAGTTTAGTCAATGTTGTTTAGTTTCTTATCTTGTAAGTCTTTGTGGTTAGTTGTGGTATATATAGGCTTAGTGCCTTGTTAGTTTTGTAAGAAGAACTTCGTTGTAATATTCAGACGTGTAATTGTTTCTCTCTCTACTTTCTCTCTCTAGTTCTTGATATTGTCATATTCTTGATTCTTGAATGAGATTGTGCTTGATTTGAATAGGGAATTTACATTCACAATTGGTATCAGAGCTATACCAAACAATTTCAGAAAGATTGGATCATATGAAAATGGATTAATTTTCTGAAAATTTCAAGATCTTGAAAATCGTTCACTGTTGAAATTTTCTGAAAATTTGCATTGAATAATTGACTCTCTGTTTATGAAAATGATTTTATTGTGTTCAAATTCTATGTTAGAATGATTTTTGTTTCAATTCGATCACAGATTAATCACTTGTTCGATTTCAATTTTTGAAATTTTGGATTTTTGAGTTCATGCAGATTCACGCAAATTGTTTTCTGAAAAACAGACTTGAGACCAAATTCACATTAGTTTGTTGTTATTACATTGTTAAAATTGATTTTGCAATGATCTATTAGAATAATTAATCATATTGTTGTAATCTTGAGAATCAATTTTGCAGGTTTTAGAACAATTTGAATCAGATTGGTGAACCAGATCGTGAAGAACACGCTAACTTCACACAGCTTGCGAGTTCTAGTCTGGCTAATCAATTCGATCTGAGAGTTTCAATTTACTCTATTTGCGAGTTTCAATTTCACAGCCTGCAAGTTTTAATTCAAAACATTGATTTTGCTCCAGATTTTTTGTTTTACGCTAAACATCATCACATTTGGTGTCGAGCTAAACGTCCATAAATTTTGCTACGGGGATCCATTTTAATCCCATGACCCATAAAAATGAACCTTAGAACGAGAAGCACGTCATGTCTTAGAAGCTTTCTGGCAATACACCATTATTTGAGTGGGTATCGATAAACTGCATGATGTACGTTCTTTCGGTTTGGCCATTGCGTGGTTTCGGCAATATCGTGCACGAGAGCGGGTTTTTGCAAGTTATTTCCCCTGAAAACCTTATCATTTATATTGTAGATGGACAATGTAAAGATTCATGGAAATCCGACGACGTCGGTCCGGACGAGAAAACACAAAGGGTACCCCCTTTGCTGAATCGACCAATAATGGGTGTCGCACTTAAACGTCCATAACATTTTCTTTGGGGATCCGTTTTAAACCCATGACCTGTCAAAAAGAACCTTAGAACGATAAGCACGTCATGGCTCAGTCGCTTTCTGGCAATACACCATGATTTGAGTGGGTATCGATAAACTGCATGATGTATGTTATCCCAGTTTAATCTAGTTGATTAACACAGAAACACAATAATATCAAGAGATAATAAGATTAACAAAACGTACCAATCCTTGAATAAACAATGAAACCCTTGTGTGTTCTTGATACCCTTGAATATAGGATTACAGCAACTTCTCTCTAAACAATAATTATGAAATTATGAAAAGGTTTCTAACCCTAAAACTAAACAAAACATAACTTTAAATACCTAGGCCATATGGGCTTTAAGCTTAATGGGCTTGGGCCCAATAGCTAATAACTATTAAACTATTACAATTTAAACCCTCTAATTAACTTTAGCACATTTGCAGTTTAAACCCTGAACTTTAACTTTAATCTTGAATACAATTATTTGATCCAACAATCTCCCCCTTTGGATTCAAGATTAAAAAAAAATTGCAATTGGCTTCGGGTCTTCACTTGTATTCTCTTTTCTTCATATATGACGTTGATTGCTTCAAAACTTGATATCTTTAAAATCTTTAAAATCTTTGAAACTTTGATATCTTTGAAAATCTTCAGCAGTCTTCAGATTATATTCTCCTTCTTTGATAATTCTCCATTTTTGTATCTTCTCCCCCTTTTTGATGAGTGGTGAGAATCATCATCATCAAAACTTTGCAAAACAATCTCCCCCTTTTCAAGACAATCTCCCCTATTGTGTATGATCACGTAAGCACAATCTTCATGTAACGAGCCCTGTATGGAAATAAGAGCAGTCTTCCCAGATGGAAAGAGTGATTATTTCAATCTTTTCAGATTAAAATAGACAGTAGTAACCATTCAAATCTTTTCAAATTCAAACAGTGTAATAAGTGTAACCCTGAATCAACAAATGACTCAGTTAGAATGCCTGTCAATGACACAAAGTCACTGAGTAACACAAAGTTACTATATAAGGAGCTGGTTTGATGTAGACTCCCCAGGTCTTCCATTCAATCATCGAATAACACATGGTTATCTATGAACGTTCTGACAGAAAACAAATTTCTGTGTGCTCGTGCATGTGTTAGAAAAAAAAAACTTAAGCATAAATGATTGCCTTTTCAATATAGGCTCAAAGTATGTAAACTTGTTGAGACAACAACAAATTGTACAAAGACTCAATGTGCATGAGAAAGGGTTCGAAGGTGGGGCAACTTTCCTTCTTTATCAATATTAGTATCTTCCAAATGAAGAACCAATAGCGTATGTGTTGCGTCCCCAGAAAATGTGAAACATTCTCTTTTTGAGAAAAGAATGAGTAGCTGGTGGGGTTGTATGCAAGAGATGGCATGGGCTAGTTGCCTTTTTCAATGATGGTCACCAAAGAATGTGAACCAATCAGATTATGTGGCTGCCCGGCTCAGAAAGAAGTTTGGTGCAGAGTTTAATATTGTTTTACTCTGATCGCTCACCCTCTTTCTTTTAAATCTCACTTCTAACCAATCTCTCTTTTCCATTTTACCTCTTCACACACCATCACTCAATTCTTTTTACCCCTCTCCCCTCAATCACATAGGGAATACTTCCTGGGTAGGAAACACTGGTTATCGTGAATCCATGGAAGTTCTGTTAAGTTCTCACACTGAATCTCATGTATTTTCCTAAAAGAACATGTTGTTCAACAGGCTATTTGTACATGTAAGCACAAATACCACTTGTTACATGAAAAATAAGACTTTCGGAGATAAACAGTTATGTTTGACGATGCAATTCTCCCCCTCAAACTAAAAGAGTTTGACAATTAAGCTGATATCATTTTGTCATGAAGAATAAGATTTTGGAGAATCAAAAACGAATGTTGTTTATATGAACAATATATAAACATATTTTCAATGAAAGCACATGAAATGACGTTTGATTCAATCAACAGTGAATACAAATAACGTGAGTATTACCATAGAAAGATTTAACTTTTGATACATGGTAATAACAAAGTCAAATAGAATGTTCTGAACCGTTATGTGTATGAATACTTGACAAAGTATATTGACAAGATAAAACGCAAGTATTTATCTTTAAGAACACACGGTCAGATAAGCATTTAAGTATCAAAAAATCTGTTAATATCACGGTCAGACAAGTTTTTTTTTTTTTTTTTTTGAATAAACAAAAAAATAAGGTACTGAAGTGCGGGTTCTAATCCGATGTGATTAGAAGCCATTGTCACTTGAAAAACCTGCATAAATGAAATAAATAATGGTAATCATTTATGAAAATGATTCCTCTCTCGTTAACAACAGTTTAAAATTAACACACAAGATAAAAACGTAGAATACTCCCCCTAGAATCATGAGTAAGGTCTAAGACATGTTCAACATACCAAGTTTGCTGATGAGAAATTGAAAATGCTTTTCATCCAATGGCTTGGTGAATAGGTCAGCTAACTGGAAGTCAGTTTGAACAAAGTCCATTTCAATATTACCTTTTTCTACATGATCCTTGATCAAAATGATAGCGTACGTCGATATGCTTGGTCTTCGAATGCTGTACCGGATTAGCAGTTATAGATATTGCGCTCTTGGAATCACAATAAATAGGAACATGCTTGTAGTTGTAGCCAAAGTCCCTTAACTGTGTCGTCATCCAGAGGACTTGAGAACAGCAGCTAGCAGCAGCTACATACTCAGCCTCGGCAGTGGATGTTGAAACACAATTTTGTTTCTTTGAAGTCCAACTCACAAGTTTGTCACCTATGAATTGACATGATCCAGAGGTGCTCTTCCGGTCTAGCTTACATCCTGCATGATCAGCATCTGTAAAGGCAGTTAGTTCAAAACGAGAATCCTTTGGATACCAAAGGCCTAGATTAGGAGAACCTTTGAGATATCTAAGGATTCGCTTAACAGCAGATAAGTGCGACTCTTTAGGATTAGACTGATATCTCGCACAAAAACATGTGGCAAACATTATATCCGGGCGACTGGCAGTCAGATAAAGTAAAAAGAACCAATCATGCTACGATACACCTTTTGATCAACAGGTTTCCCGGAGGGATCTGCGTCTAAGAGTGTACCAGTAGCCATTGGTGTTTTCATGACTGAACTATCTGACATATTGAACTTTTTCAAAATATCTTTTATATATTTAGCTTGATTAATAAATATGTCGTCGGGTAATTGCTTTACTTGTAGACCAAGAAAGAAATTCAATTCACCCATCATCGACATCTCAAACTTTGTTTCCATTATGTTTGAAAAGTTCTTACAAAATTTATGATTTGTCGACCCAAAAATTATGTCGTCAACATAAATCTGAATGAGAATCAAGTCCTCACCTTGCCTTTTAAGAAATAAGGTTGTATCAACAATACCTTTCTTGAAACCAGAAGCAAGTAGAAATTTAGTGAGAGTTTCATACCAGGCTCGCGGTGCTCGTTTAAGACCATAAAGCGCTTTGTCTAAAACATAGACATGATCAGGGTGATAAGGATCAACGAAACCTTCAGGTTGAGCCACGTAAACCTCCTCATGCAAAACGCCGTTTAGAAAAGCCGACTTTACGTCCATTTGATAGACAGTAAAGTTTTTGTGCGCTGCATATGCTAGAAAGATTCTGATGGCTTCGATCCTTGCAACCGGGGCGAATGTTTCATCATAGTCAATGCCCTCTTGTTGACAATACCCTTTGGCGACCAGTCGAGCTTTGTTTCTCATGACTACTCCAGCTTCATCTTTCTTATTTCTGAACACCCACTTTGTGCCAATAACGGATTTACCTTTAGGTAGTGGGATCAAGCGCCATACCTTGTTCCTTTCGAATTGGAGAAGCTCATCTTGCATAGTAGAAATCCAGAAGGGATCACGTAGAGCTTCAGACGCTTTCTTTGGTTCTAGGGAACTAAGGAAGCTTGAAAACATGCAGAAGTTGGCTGTTGCAGATCTTTTCATGACACCAGATTGTACGTCACCTATCACATTGGTCAGGGGATGATTCTTAGTCCAACGATGTGTGCTTGGTAGAGCTTCAACTGTTTGTTGCGTATTCGACGCATCGTTTTCATCATGCACGGCAGGTTGCTCCATAGATGTACTCGGGACATCTTGTACTGGTGTTTCTGATACTGAAGCTTCTGGACTAACAGTTGAAGTGCTCGGGACTTCGTTTCCAGAAGAACTATTCGTAGAGACAGATCAGCATTAGTAGAGTCAGAAACTAACTTTGTACTCGTACCTGATGGAGATGAAGTGTCAGTGACTTCTTCGGAAGGTCCAGACATGTCTTCAGAAATAGTAGGGACCTCCGAGCTTGTACCACTTGTTATTGATGTGGATATGCCTTTTTCAAAATCTACCCATATATCATCAAAGGCATCAATAAACAATAAATCTAACTCAGATGAAGTAGAGTTAGAGTTAGAACAAGTGAATCCTTTAGGTGCTGGTTCTATTCTTGATTGAATAGAAGCTTTGTCGTTAAGACCGAGTTCTGAACTGTTGTGTCCAGAAGTCCTTGTAGAATTCTCATCAAAGGAGACATTCATGCTCTCAACAACCGTCTTGGTTCGAATAATGTAAATTCGATAAGCTTTGGATGTCAGAGAGTATCCAACGAGATATCCTTCATCCGCTTTCTTATCAAACTTTGATAATCCTTGATGAACTTTTAGAATGTAACACTTGCAACCAAATACACGAAGGAACTTGATGTTAGGTGTACGATTGTTGATCAACTCATATGTTGTCTTATTAAATCGCTTGACCACAATGGTACGGTTCTGAGTAAAACATGCTGTAGCGACTGCCTCAGCCCAAAGGTACATGGGTAGATTCGAGTAAGCAAGCATAGTACGAGCTGCTTCAACCAGAGTACGGTTCTTCCGTTCAACAATGCCATTTTGCTGCGGAGTGTAGGCGGCGGAGAAATTACGTGAAATACCCACGGAAGTAAGATAACTCTTCAGGGTGTCATTCTTGAACTCCGTGCCATTGTCACTGTGAATGGTTCTGACTGGCAGTTGAAGACATACTTGAATGCGCTTGATGAAAGCGATAATCAACTCTGGCGCATCTGACTTGTTGCGAAGAAACTCGAGCCATGTATACCTTGAGTAGTCATCTATCATTACCAACACATATTTCTTTACGTTGATAGATGTTGTGCGCATTGGGCCACAAAGGTCCATGTGAAGAAGTTCCAGTGCAGATGAGGTCGATGATTCAGCTTTGGACTTGAAGCAGCTTCGCTTCATTTTGCCCAACTCACATGCGGGACATAGTGAGTATTTTTCGAACCTCATTTCTGGTAGACCTTTGACCAGACCTTGTCTCTATAGCTTCACTATAGATCTGAAATTTTGATGAGACAAGCGTCGATGCCACGTCCACGATTGTGCTTTCGAAGCTTTGGCTAGTAGGCATACTGGACGTGTGACAGACAGTGTAGGAAAATCTACATAGTATAGATTTCCATGACGCTCAACTTTGAAGACTTCGTAACCATCGGGATCCTCTAGATAGCAATGAGTGGTTGTGAAGCGGACTTGATATTTCATGTCACAGAAGTGACTGGTACTGAACAGGTTGTGATCAAGTCCTTCAACATATAACACTTTTTGAATCTTCACAACACCGTTATCGAGCATTCCATATCCTCTGACGTGGCCTTCGGCTTCAGAATTGGCAAATCTAATTGCTCCGGCAGGCTCTTCCACATAGTTATGCAAGAGGTGCTTGAATCCTGTCATGTGGCGTGAACATCCGAAATCTATTACCCACAATCGACAGGCCTACAAAAGAGACAATTAGTTTTGCTTAGGTACCCATATCAGGATGGGTCCTTCACGGTTAGCATCAAGCAACTCAGGAATATCATCTGGTTTGACTTTCACTCTCCATTCATAACGCGGTTTTGGAATCCATTTCCAAACCATCTTAACATTCAGTTCCTGAAAGTGCTTTTTAGAAGTAGGATTGGCAACCTTAGATCGATACACTTTGGGTTGTGTAGAAGAATCAGAATTAGAATTAGACTTAGAGTTCAACTTAGCTTTGATTTTATTCTTTTTGGACTTAGGAGGGGAGTAGTATTTGAATGAATTATCCCAACAGTGTTTGCAATAAAGATTCTTTCGAGCAAAATTCATAAACTTAGATTTATCGGAACAAATCTTACATTCATGTTTATCAAAAGAAGTATTGTTCAAAATAACACTGTCTGTAGGACAACTACTACAATTCAAACTATTCTTTTTATTCAAACTAAGATCTTTATTCTTCTTACTCTTACCAACTCCATTTCCTCTTAAATCTGAAACAGAAATAGGAATCTCATTAGTCTCATGCTTAGAAGGTGATTCTTTTCTAGAATTAGTTGAAGTTTCACCCTTCTCAAAGATGCTCGGTGGATATTCAGGACAGTCAGAGTAAACAACTGAAGGTTTTGTAGGAGCATCATATTCTGGATTTGTTTTTACCTTCCAGCTTGGATCGTTGAACATCTGTTTATCATTTGAAGCATTTTTAAATAGAGTAATTTTCAAATCATTGATTTCTGTGCAAAGCTCTTGATTTTCTTTCAAATATTTTTTAAGTTTAAACTTGAGATCAAAGTTTTCATCTTCAACCTCATCAAGAGACTGTTGCAACAGGTCAATTTGCTTCATCAAGTTAGATGTATGATCACTCATAGAATTCGACTCCTTTGGAATAGAAACAGGATCAGAGTCTGAAGCATTCATCATTTCAGAAAATAATTCTTCAGTCATGGACTCAATAAACTCCGTTTTATCATTTTTAGAACAAGATTCATTTGTATTAGCAGTTTCTTCTTCAACCACTTCAACAAGTAAAGGTTTAGAAGCAATGGGATTTGAGACTAATGGCATAGTAGATGGATCAACATCCGATTCATACTCATCATATTTGCATGCAGTCTCTGGTAGAACTGTGTTGGTGCTAACTGATTCGTTGGATGGTGTGGTAAATAGTGATTCATACTCAGTAAATACGATCTTTCGAGTCGCATAGCTTTTGTTTAAATCACCATATTGAAAACCAACTGATTTAAAAGGATTTTGAGAATCAGTGTCACCAGACTTGTTCTTTCCCATTTCTTCTTGACCTTTGGTCTCAGATAAAGGTGTAGGAGTACTTGCTTCAACAAAAGTTGCACGAATGTCAGGAATGGGTCTGATTGTGGAGCCGAATTTATCAAAATTATATAGATGCTCCGGTGCCTTTTTCAAAATCTCATTAGTTGGCACACCCAAACCTGGTTTTAGTTTATAAAACCTTTCGTCTTGGAGTTTATTGGTCAACAGATTTAATGTCTGTTCAGTCTGTCCTCGTTTCATATTATTGTCCTCCAGTTGCTTGATTTTGGTGTAAGCTTCATTTCTTTCTTTATAACAAACTTCAAATTTTATTTGAAACGCACCCTTTTCAGTATTAAGATTCACAAGATCTGTTTCTAAACCAGATATTTTTTCTTTTAATGACGCTTTTTCAACTTTTAAATCGTCTTTTTCTTTTTCTTTTTCTTCCACAACAACTTTCAGCAAAGCGTTTTCATCACGAAAACTCAATATTGATTGTTGTGCAGAGCTAAGTTTGCCTTTCAATAAAGCAAATTCATCTTTCATGCTATGTATTTGGGCCATAAGAGATTCAATAAGCTCAGAATTATCACTTACCTCAGAGTTTGCATCTTCAGATTGTGCCTCAGAATCTTCATCGTCACCATCCAGCTTTGCCATATAAGATACTTGGGTGAAGTGAGCTTGCTCCTCGTCATCGGAACTTTGGAACAACCAGTTCTCTTCTTCGGCCATAAGCACCTTTCCTTCTTCAGCTTTCTTGGCGATGAGTGACTTTCTTGCATAATAGTCTGAGTTCTTTACCTTCTTGAATCTGCAGTCTCTGGAGAAGTGCCCAAACTTGCCATAATTGTAGCATCTTCCTGGTTCATCAGCTCTGTCTTCTTTCTTTTTTTCTCTCTTATCTTCTCTTCTGTCTTCTTTTCTCTCTTCTCGTCTTTCCTCTCGCCGTCCTTGCCTTGGCTTGTATCTTAATTCAACCTTCTCTTTCTTATGACCTTCGTACTTAGGCTTTGAAGAAAACTTCTTCTTGCCAAAGGTCTTCTTGAATCTTCGAGTAATAAGAGCCAAGTCCTCAGAGAACTTCTGAATATCTAGATCAGAATCAATCTCCAGTTCTTCATCACTTGAAGCAGAGTCAGAGTCGGTAACTTCAGTAACTAGAGCTTTTGTCACCTTTTTCTTTGACCTTGCGGAAGATACAGAACTTTTTCCGGCTATGAGAGCCACAGAATCCTTCAGTTTATTGGACTCAAGATTGATGGTTCTCACCTCATCCTCATGCTGAGAAAGAGTGGAGAAAATATCAGTGACGTTTTCTTGAGCCATGTTCTTTGACATCTGAAGGTTTATGGCAAAGTTCTTCCATTCTGGATTTAAGTTCTTGATGAACTTATAATTAATCTCAGAAGAAGACTTAGAGATGTTGTTCCTCCGCAGGTCATTGAGAATGATGTTATATCTGTTGTAGGTCTCTAGCAGCGTCTCTCCTTCTTTTGCATGAAACCCCTCGTATGCATTTATGCATATATTCTTGTTAGCTTGGATAGAGGCTTCACTTCCTTCAAACTGTCTGGATAGTTCATCCCAGATTTCCTTTGCAGAGTTCCAACTGTCTACACGGTTGTAGATGTCGTTCGGGATTGCCATGGTCAGATAGATAAGAGCCTCTTCATCTGTCTTGTACTGTTCCTTCTGCTTTTCAGTAAAGTACTGATAAGGTTTAGGAACATATCTGTCTGGGATTTCTGGAGAGGTGTCAGTTGCTGCTTGGCCATAAACTTTGATCATTGGATTGACCAGATCATTGATGATTGATTCCATGTAGTCTCTGTTTTTATGATTCAGAAACTGGACCATTCTCTTCTTCCATTGCTGATATTCATCAGCCATAAGCACAGGCGGTTTGGACTGAGAACCCATCGAGAGAAGCTGGCTCGACATCTTAGCTGTACGGTTAGTAATTAAACTTATCTGTACCAAGACAACCAACTAGATGAGATCGTTAGAATCAAGAGTAAAGACTACACCCAAAAATTTTCAGAAAAATAAATTTCCAAAAATAATCAAATGCAGTCCTCGCACACAGTATAAAGCACTAATATCTATGAATAAAATACTGAAAAATTAAGAAGATTTTGATCAAGAGCAAAACTTTGTCCCCCCTATTACAGTTTGCAAAAATTGACCGGGGATGTGCTTCGACCGGTATTGAGTCGACCGGGGTTTTGCTTAGACCGGTACCTTGTTTGACCGGTAAGATGTAACAACCGGTCTTATGCTCGACCGGTAAACGACTAAGACCGGTATAGAGAGTTCGACCGGTAAGTTGCTTGTACCGGTACTTTGTTCAACTGGGAATATAGGTGACCGGTATAGTGAAGACCGATAAAAATATTCGACCGATAAAAGTCTTCGACCGGGAGGTTGTAAGACCGGTAAACACTTCGACCGGTATTGATTCGACGGGTATTAAGTTCGACCGGGAACTTGTAAAGTCCGGTGGAGTGATTTGACCGGTAATATGCAAGACCGATATAAACAAAGACCGATAAAGTGATGGACCGGTATGTTCTTGCTCAACCCAGAAACGCAGAGAACACGATGATGAAACTCAGAAAACACTCAAAACACAGAAATTGAATGCAAAATCTATGTCTTTGTGCCCAGAAACATATATCAAGCAAACCCAAACATGAATTAATGATCAAAAACAACTTTTTGATTATCAATTTGAAGAACCCAGGGGTCGACCAGTATGAAGATTGTCGAACCCAGATTCAACAGAATCCACAAAGAAAACAATTGATTAATGAATCAAAACTCAATTAAGCAATGAGATATCATTCAGATGCATAAATCACATATAACCATATCAATTTTATGCTCAAAAACTCATAAATTCATGAACTCGATTTTTCACATATAAACAGTCGATGAACACAGTGAATAACCAATAATCAATAAATCGATAAACATTCAAATCTTGATTCTTTTGGCTCTGATACCAATTGTTATCCCAGTTTAATCTAGTTGATTAACACACAAACACAATAATATCAAGAGATAATAAGATTAACAAAATGTACCAATCCCTTGAATAAACAATGAAACCCTTGTGTGTTCTTGATACCCTTGAATATAGGATTACAGTAACCTCTCTCTAAACAATAATTATGAAATTATGAAAAGGTTTCTAACCCTAAAACTAAACTAAACATAACTTTAAATACCTAGGCCATATGGGCTTTAAACTTAATGGGCTTGGGCCCAATAGCTAATAACTATTAAACTATTACAATTTAAACCCTCTAATTAACTTTAGCACATTTGCAGTTTAAACCCTGAACTTTAACTTTAATCTTGAATACAATTATTTGATCCAACAATGTACGTTCTTTCGATTTGGCCATTGCATGGTTTAGGCAATATCCTGCACGTCAGTGGGTTTTTTGCAAGTTATTTCTCTTGAAAACCCTATAATTTACATTGTATATGAACAATTGAAATATTCGTGGAAATCCGACAAGGTCGGTCCGGACGAGAAAACACAAAGGGTACCCACTTTGCCGAATCGGCCAAAAATGGGTGTCGCGCTTAAACGTCCATAACTTTTTGAACGGTGATCCGTTTTAAGCCCATGACCTATCAAAACGAATATTAGAACGAGAATCACACCATGGCTTGGTCGCTTTCTGGCAATACACTATGACATGAGTGGGTATCGATAAACTGCATGATGTACGTTCTTTCGGTTTGGCCAACGCGTGGCTTCGGCAATATCCTGCACGAGAGTGGGTTTTTTGCAAGTTATTTCCCTTGAAAACCTTATCATTTATATTGAAGATGAACAATGTAAAGATTCATGAAAATCCGACGAGGTCGGTCCAGACGAGAAAACACAAAGGGTACCCCCTTTGCTGAATCGACCAAAAATGTGTGTCGCACTTAAACGTCCATAAGTGCGACACCCATTTTTGGCCGATTCACCAAAGGGGGTACCCTTTGTGTTTTCTCGTCCGAACCGACCTCGTCGGATTTCCACGAGTCTTTACATTGTTCATCTACAATGTAAATGGTAAGGTTTTCAAAGGAAATAATTTGCAAAAAACCCACTCGTGCAGGATATTGCCGAATCGACGCATTGGCCAAACCGAAAGAACGTAAATCATGCAGTTTATCGATACCCACTCTAAGGTTCGTTTTGACAGATCATGGGCTTAAAACGGATCCTCGTAGCAAAAGTTATGGACGTTTAAGCGCGACACCCAATTTTGGCCGATTCAGCAAATGGGGTACCCTTTGTGTTTTCTCGTCTGGACCAACCTCGTCAGATTTCCACGAATCTTTACATTTTTCATCTACAATGTAAATGATAAGGTTTTCAAGGGAAATAACTTACAAAAAACCCACTCTCGTGCAGGATATTGCTGAAGCCACACATTGGCCAAACCGAAAAAACGTACATCATGCAGTTTATCGATACCCACTGTTGGATCATAAATTGTATTCAAGATTAAAGTTAAATTAGAGGGTCTAAACTGTATTTATTTGATAGTTAAAGTTACAGGGTTTATTTTGTAATAAGCTAATAGTTGTTAAGCTATTGGGCCTCAAGCCCGTTTAGCATTTAGCAAAGCCCATTAGGCATTAGGCCTGGGTATTTAATGCTTTGATTTATTAGGTTTTAGGTTTAATCCACACAATTACAATAATCATATTACAGAGGTAGCCGTTTTCTCTGTATTCAAGGGTATCAAGAACACACAAGGTTTAACTGTTTATTCAAGGGATTGGTATTTTATTCTGATCTTATTATCTCTTGATTATTATTGTGTTATGTGATTGTTAATCAACTAGATTAAACTGGGATAACAAGTGGTATCAAAGCCTAAAGGATCAAAAAAAAATTTGATATTACTATTCATCGAAAAAAAAATTACTATTCATTGAAAAAAAATTACGGTTCATCGAATAGTGAAATTCGATTGTATGAATTGGTGTGCTTATTTGTTTAAAGTTGATCTGATTAGTTGAGGTTCATGCTTCTGAATGCTATCTGATTGATTAATCGCAGTATAGATCATCAAGTGATTAGATTTTTAGGATTTTGTAAAATCTGGGTTCGTATACATATCGGTCTCTGTGTTCATCAAATTAATGCATGATAGTTGAAATTAATCTTTGATTTTGATTGAACTGTGATCGATACTTGTTTCTGGGCGTAATAGTCTGATATTTGCATATATTTGCATTTGATTTTGAGTTCGTGATTGATTTATGGGTTGATTATCTATTCTGTTCATCGACAATCTGGGCTGCAATTAAGAACATATCGGTCCTTAGCTTTACCGGTCATAGCATCATATCGGTCGATCATACTATTGGTCTAAGGAAATCTATCGGTCAAATACCTTGTATCGGTCGAAGACCAATATCTGTCAAAGCATACTATCGGTCCTATCTCATTACCGGTCGAATACCCTTTACCGATCCATTGCATTATCGGTCTATCACTATACCGGTCCATATCAATATATCGGTAAAACACAGTTTATCGGTCGAACACTCACTATCGGTCAAAGGCTTTATCGGTCTTAGGCACATTACCGGTCAAACTCGATACCGGTCATTACAAGTTCCCGGTCGAACGATTTACCGGTCGAAGCAAGTTTCCAGTCGAACTCTGCTTTGCGCAAACCAAGTGTCACGAGAACCACGGTTTGCACAACCCACTAGACACGCAAATCTTCACTTTGCGCAAGTACTGTTCACACGAGCACTGTTCACTGCACTATTCACTATTCACTATTCACTGTTCATTGTTCACTGTTCACTTTTGTGGAAAAAAAAATTCTTTCTTTTCCGTCAGATTTTCACAGTTTGTTCAGTATTATTTGAAGCTTTATACTGATTGAGAGGACTGCATTTAATTACTTTTGGAAATTTATTTTTCTGAAAAAATTTTAGTGTAGTTTTTATTTTGATTCTAACGATCTCATCTAGTTGGTTGTCTTGGTACAGAAAAGTTTGATTACTAACCGTACAGCTAGGATGCCGAATCAGCTTCTCTCAATGGGCTCTCAGGTCAAACCTCCTGTCCTCATGGCTAATGAGTATCAGCAATGGAAGACCAGAATGATCCAGTTTCTGAATCACAAGAACAGAGAATTCATGAAAGCAATCATTGATGGTCCACAAACTCCAATGATCACAGTAAAGGGTCAAGCTGCAACAGAAACCTCTCCAGAAATCCCTGACAGAGAGGTTCCTAAACCTTATCAGTTCTTCACTGAAAAGCAGAAAGAACAATATAAGATAGAAGAAGAGGCTCTAATCTATCTGACAATGGCAATCCCAAACGACATCTACAATCGTGTAGACAGTCAGAGCACTGCTAAAGCAATCTGGGACGAACTAGCAAGACAGTTTGAAGGAAGTGAAGCCTCTATCCAAGATAAGCAGAATCTATGCATAAATGCTTACGAGGGATTTCATGCAAAAGAAGGAGAGCTACTACTAGATACCTACAACAGGTATAACATCATTCTCAATGACTTGCGGAGGAAGAATATCGCTAAATCTGCTTCTGAGATAAATTACAAGTTCATCAAGAATCTGAATCCAGAGTGGAAGAACTTTGCCATCAACCTCCAGATGTCCAAGAATATGGCTCAAGAAAATGTCACTGATATCTTCTCTACTCTTGCTCAACATGAGGATGAGGTGAGATCTATTAATAACAAGTCTAATAATCTGAAGGACTCCGTGGCTCTCATAGCCGGCAAAGGTTCTGTATCCTCTGCAAGGTCAAAGAAAAAGGTGTCTAAAGCTCTAGTTACCGAAGTTACTGACTCTGACTCTGCTTCAAGCGATGAAGAAATAGAAATTGATTCAGATCCAGATATTCAGAAGTTCTCTGAGGACTTAGCTCTAATCACACGACGATTCAAGAAGAGCTTTGGCAAGAAAAGATTCTACTCAAAGCCAAAGTATGACGGATACAAGAAAGAGAAGTCTGAAATACGATACAAGCCGAGGCATGTAAGGAGAGAGGAAGGATGAGAAGACAGGAAGGAAGATAGGAGAGAAGGAAAGAGAGAGGAGAAGCGAGAAAAACGAAAGGATCAACCAGGAAGATGCTACAACTGTGGCAAATTTGGGAACTTCTCAAGAGACTGGAAGTTCAAGAAGGTAAAGAACTCAGAGTACTACGCAAGAAAGTCACTTATTGCCAAGAAAGCTGAAGAACGAAAAGTGTTGATGGCTGAAGAAGAAAACTGGTTGTTCCAAAGTTCCGATGACGAGGAGCAAGCGCACTTCACCCAAGTATCTTATATGGCAAAGATGGATGGTGACGATGAAGACTCTGAGACACAATCCGAAGATGCAAACTCTGAGGTAAGTGACAATTCTGAACTTATTGAATCTTTAATGGCCCAAATACATGGTATGAAAGATGAATTTGCTTTACTGAAAGGTAAACTTAGCTCTGCACATCAATCTGTCTTAAGCTTTCGTGATGAAAATGCTATATTAAAAGTTGTTGTGGAAGAAAAGGAAAAGGATGATTTAAAAGCTGAAAAAGCAGCTTTAAAAGAAAAAATATCTGGTTTAGAAACAGATCTTGTGAATCTTAATGCTGAAAAGGGTGAGTTTCAAATCAAATTTGAAGTTTGTTATAAAGAAAGAAATGAAGCTTTCACCAAAATCAACCAACTGGAGGATATTAATATGAAACGAGGTCAGACTGAGCAAAAATTAAATCTGTTGACCAATAAACTCCAAGACGAAAGGTTTTATAAACTAAAACCAGGTTTGGGTGTGCCAACTAACGAAATTTTGAAAAAGGCACCGGAGCACCTATATAAATTTGATAAATTTGGCTCCGCAATCAGACCCATTCCTGACATTCGTGCTACTTTTGTTGAAGCAAGTTCTCCTAAACCTTCTAAAGAGACTAAAGGTCAAGAAGAAATGGGAAAGAACAAGTCTGGTGACACATATTCTCAAAATCTTTTTAAAACAATTGGTTTTACATATGGTGATTTAAATAAAAGCTATGAGACTCGAAAGATCGAATTTACTGAATTTGAATCACTATTTTCCACACCTTCCAAAGAATCAGTAAACACCAACACAGTTCCACCTGAGACTGCATGTAAATATGATGAGTATGAATCGGATGTTGATCCATCTACTATACCATCAGTCTCAAATCCCATTGCTTCTAAACCTTTACTTGTTGAAGAGGTTGAAGAAGAAACTGCTATCACGAATGAATCTTGTGTTCAAAATGATAAAACGGAGTTTATTGCGTCCATGACTGAAGAGATATTCTCTGAAATGATGAATGCTTCAGACTCTGATCCTGTTTCTGATTTAAATGGGTCAAATTATGTGAATGATAATACATCTGAATTGATGAAGCAAATTGATATGTTGCAACAGTCTCTTGATGAGGTTGAAGATGAAAACTTTGATCTCAAACATAAACTAGAAAAGTCTTTAAAAGTAAATCAAGAGCTTTGCACTGAGATCAATGATTTGAAAATTACTTTGTTTAAAAATTCTTCAAATGATAAACAAATGTTCAATGATCCAAGCTGGAAGGTAAGAACCAATCCAGAATTTGATGCTCTTACAAAACCTTCAGTTGTTTACTCTGATTGTCCTGAATATCCACCGAGTATTTTTGAAAAGGGTGAGACTTTAAAGAGCACTAGAAAATAACCACCTTCTAAGTTAGAGACTAACAAGGTTCCTGTTTCTGTTTCAGATATAAAGGAAATGGAGTTGGGATGAGTAAGAAGAATAAAGATAGTAGTTTGAATAAGAATGATAGGTTATCTAGTGAAACTTTTGCTTCAAATAGTTTTACTTTAGACAGTGTTATTTTGAAGAGTAATTCTTTTGATGAACATGAATGTAAGGTTTGTTCCGATAAATCTAAGTTTATGAATTTTGCTCGAAAGAATCTATATTGCAAACACTGCTGGGATAACTCATTCAAATACTACTCCCCTCCAAAGTCCAAACAGAATAAGAGAAAAGCTAAACTGAACCTTAAGTCTAATTCTAATTCTAATTCTTCCGCACAACCCAAAGTATATCGGGCTAAGGTTTCCAATCCTACTTCTAAAAAGCACTTTCAGGAATTAAATGTTAAGATGGTTTGGAAATGGGTTCCAAAACCGCGTTATGAATGGAAAGTGAAAGTCAAACCAGATGATATTCCTGAGTTGCTTGATGCTAACCGCGAAGGACCCATCCTGATATGGGTGCCTAAGCAAAACAAATTGTCTCTTTTGCAGACCTGTCGATTGTGGGTAATAGATTCTGGATGTTCACGCCATAAGACAGGATTCAAGCACCTCTTGCATAACTATGTGGAGGAGCCTGCCAGAGCAGTTAGATTTGCCAATTCTGAAGCCGAAGGCCACGTCAGAGGATATGGAATGCTCGATAACGGTGTTGTGAAGATTCAAAAAGTGCTATATGTTGAAGGACTTGATCATAATCTGTTTAGTACCAGTCACTTCTGTGACATGAAAAATCAAGTCCGCTTCACAACCACTCATTGCTATCTAGAGGATCCCGATGGTTACGAAGTCTTCAAAGTTGAGCGCCATGGAAATCTATATTACGTAGATTTTCCTACACTGTCTGCCACACGTCCAGTATGCCTACTCGCTAAAGCTTCTAAAGCACAATCGTGGACGTGGCATCGTCGCTTGTCTCATCAAAATTTCCGATCCATAGCAAAGCTACAGAGACAAGGTCTGGTCAAAGGTCTACCAGAAATGAGGTTTGAAAAAGACTCACTATGTTCTGCATGTGAGTTGGGCAAAATGAAGCGTAGCTCATTCAAGTCCAAATCTGAATCATCGACCTCATCTGCACTGGAACTTCTTCATATGGACCTTTGTGGCCTAATGCGAACCGCATCTATAAACGGAAAGAAATACGTGTTGGTAATGATAGATGACTACTCAAGGTATACATGGCTCGAGTTTCTTCGCAACAAGTCAGATGCGCCAGAATTGATCATCGCTTTTATCAAGCACATCCAAGTACGTCTTCAATTGCCAGTTCGAACCATTTACAGCGATAATGGCACGGAGTTCAATAATGACACCCTGAAGAGTTATCTTACGTCAGTAAGCATTTCACATAACTTTTCCACAGCCTACACTCCGCAGTAAAATGGCATTGTCGAACGGAAGAACCGCATACTTGTTGAAGATGCTCGTACTATGCTTGCATATTCCGATCTACCCATGTACCTTTGGGCCGAGGCAGTCGTGAGAGCATGCTTTACACAGAATCGTACCATCGTGGTCAAGAGGTTTAACAGAACAGCATATGAGTTGATCAACAATCGTAAACCTAACATCAAATTCCTTCGTGTTTTTGGTTGTAGGTGTTACATTCTGCGAGAACGTCAAGGATTATCAAAGTTTGATAAGAAAGCGGATGAAGGATATCTCGTTGGATACTCTCTGACATCCAAAGCTTATCGAATTTACATTATTCGAACTAAGACGGTTGTTGAGAGTATGAATGTCTTCTTTGATGAGAATTCTACAAGGACTTCTGGACATAACAATTCAGAACTCGTAATTAAGGACAAAGCTTCTATTCAATCCATAATAGAACCAACTTCTCAAAGATCTACTTCTTCTAACTCTAACTCTACTTCATCTGAGTTAGATTTATTGTTTATTGATGCCTTTGATGATATTTGTGCAGATTTTGATACAGGCATATCTACATCAATAACAAGTTCGGAGGTCCCTACTATTTCTGAAGACATGTCTGGACCGTTCGAAGAAGAAGTCACTGAAACTTCATCTCCATCAGGTACAACTCAACCATTAGTTTCTGACTCTACTAATGCTGAATCTGTCTCTACAGATAGCTCTTCTGGAAAGGAAGTCTCAAGTACTTCAACTGATAGTCCAGAAGCTTCAGTATCAGAAACTCCAGTACAAGATGTCCCGAGTACATCTATGGAGCTACCTGCTGTGCACGATGAAAACGATGCATCTAATACGCAACAACAAGTTGAATCCTTACCAAGCATACATCGTTGGACTAAGGATCATCCCCTGGACAACGTGATAGGTGACATACAAACCGGTGTCACGACAAGATCCGCATCAGCCAACTTTTGCATGTTTTCAAGCTTCCTTAGTTCCTTAGAACCAAAGAAAGCGTCTGAAGCTCTACGTGATCCCTTCTGGATTTCTGCTATGCAAGACGAGTTTCTACAATTCGAAAGAAACAAGGTATGGCGCTTGATCCCACTACCTAAAGGTAAATCTATTATTGGCACAAAATGGGTTTTCAGGAACAAGAAAGACGAAGCTGGAGTAGTAGTGAGGAACAAAGCTCGCTTGGTCGCAAAAGGGTACTGTCAACAGGAGGGCATTGACTATGACGAAACATTCGCCCTTGTTGCAAGGATCGAAGCCATCAGAATCTTTCTAGCCTATGCAGTGCACAAAAACTTTACAGTCTATCAAATGGATGTAAAGTCAGCTTTTCTGAACGGA
Organism: Arctium minus; assembly: GCA_954870635.1. Classification (NCBI taxonomy): domain Eukaryota; kingdom Viridiplantae; phylum Streptophyta; class Magnoliopsida; order Asterales; family Asteraceae; genus Arctium; species Arctium minus. The sequence continues at coordinate 68,509,899 of OX941095.1, read as the reverse complement.
ATTCTGCATGAGGAGGTCTACGTGGCTCAACCTGAAGGTTTCGTTGATTCTCATCACCCTGATCATGTCTATGTTTTAGACAAAGTGCTTTATGGTCTTAAACAAGCACCACGGGCCTGGTATGAAACTCTCACTAAATTCCTCTTAGCTTCTGGTTTCAAGAAAGGTACAGTAGATACTACCTTATTTCTTAAAAGCCAAGGTGAGGACTTGATTCTCATTCAGATTTATGTTGACGACATAATATTTGGGTCGTCAAATCAGAAATTTTGTAAGAACTTTTCAAAGATAATGGAAACAAAGTTTGAAATGTCGATGATGGGTGAATTGAACTTCTTTCTTGGTTTACAAGTAAAGCAATTACCCGACGGCATATTTATTAATCAAGCTAAATACATAAAAGATATTTTGAAAAAGTTCAATATGTCGGATAGTTCTGTCATGAAAACACTAATGGCTACTGGTACACTCTTAGACGCAGATCCCTCCGGGAAACCTGTTGATCAAAAGGTGTATCATAGCATGATTGGTTCTTTACTTTATCTGACTGCAAGTCGCCCAAATATAATGTATGCCACATGTTTTTGTGCGAGATATCAGTCTAATCCTAAAGAGTCGCACTTAACTGTTGTTAAGCGAATCCTTAGATATCTCAAAGGCTCTCCTAATCTAGGCCTTTGGTATCCAAAGGATTCTCGTTTTGATCTAACCGCCTTTACAGATGCTGATCATGCAGGATGTAAGCTAGACCGGAAGAGCACCTATGGATCATGTCAATTCATAGCTGACAAACTTGTGAGTTGGACCTCAAAGAAACAAAATTGTGTTTCAACATCCACTGCCGAGGCTGAATATGTAGCTGCTGCTAGCTGTTGTTCACAAGTCCTCTGGATGAAGACACAGTTAAGGGACTTTGGATACAACTACAAGCGTGTTCCTATTTATTGTGATTCCAAGAGCGCCATTGCTATAACCGCTAATCCGGTACAACATTCGAAGACCAAGCATATCGATGTACGCTATCACTTCATCAAGGATCATGTAGAAAAAGGTGACATTGAAATGCACTTTGTTCAAACTGACTTCCAGTTAGCTAATCTTTTCACCAAGCTGTTGGATGAAAAGTGATTCCAATTTCTAATCAGCAAACTTGGTATGTTGAACATGTCTTAGACCTTACTCATGATTCTAGGGGGAGTATTCTAAATCTTGATCTTGTGTCTTATTCTTCAACTGTTGCTAACAAGAGAGGAATCATTTTCACAAATGATTACCAATTTTCTTTTATTTATGCAGGTTTGTACAAGTGACTATGGCTTCTAATCACATCGGATTAGAACCCGCACTTCAGTGCTTTATTTTTCTGCGTTATCTTTATGTTAAAAAAAATTATCAGTTAAGGGGGAGAATATCTGTGATTTTAAAAGATTATCTGACCGTGTGTTCTTAAAGATAAATACTTGTGTTTTATCTTATCAATATACTTTGTCAAGTATTCATACACATAACGGTTCAGAACATTCTATTTGACTTTGTTATTACCATGTATCAAAAGTTAAATCTTTCTATGGTGATACTCACGTTCTTTGTATTCACTGTTGATTGAATCAAACGTCATTTCATGTGCTTTCATTGAAAATATGTTTATATATTTTTCATATAAACAAAATTCTTTTTTGATTCTCCAGCATATTATTATTCATGAAAAATTGATATGAGCTTATTGCCAACCACTTTTAGGTTGAGGGGGAGAACTGCATCATCAAACACAACTGTTTTGACTTCTCCGAAATTTTTATTCTTCATGTAACAAGTGGTATTTGTGCTTACATATACAAAAGATTGTTGAACAACATGTTCTTTTAGGAAAATACATGGGATTCAGTGTGAGAGCTTAACAGAACTTCCATGGATTCACGATAACCAGTGTTTCCTACCCAGGAAGTATTCCCTGTGTGATTGAGGGGAGAGAGGTCAAAAGAATTGAGTGATGGTGTGTGAAGAGGTAAAATGGAAAAGAGATATTGGTTAGAAGTGAGCATTAAAAGAAAGAGGGTGAGAGAACAGAGTAAAAGAATATTAAACTCTGCACTAAACTTCTTTCTGAGTCAGGCAGCCACATCTACTGATTGGTTCACATTCTTTGGTGACCATCATTGAAATAGGCAACTAGCCCATGCCATCTCTTGCATACAACCCCACCAGCTACTCATTATTTTCTCAAAAAGAGAATGTTTCACATTTTCTGGGGAAGCAGCACATACGCTATTGGTTCTTCATTTGGAAGATACTAATATTGAAAAAGAAGGAAAGTTCCCCCACCTTCGAATCCTTTCTCATGCACATTGAGTCGTTGTATAACTTGTTGTTGTCTCAACAAGTTTACATATTTTGAGCCTAAAATGGAAAGCAATCATCTATGCTTAATTCTTTCATACACATGCACGAGCACACAGAAATTTGTTTTCTGTCAGAACATTCATAGATAATCATGTGTTATTCGATGATTGAATGGAAGACCTGGGGAGCCAACATTAAAACCAACTCCTTATATAGTAACTTTGTGTTACTCAGTAACTTTGTGTTACTGACAGGCATTCTAACTGAGTCATTTGTTGATTTAGGGTTACACCTATTAACTGTTTGAATATGAAAAGATTCGAATGGTTACTACTTTCTATTTTAATCTGAAAAGATTGAAATAATCACTCTTTCCATTTGGAGAGACTGCTCTTATTTCCATACAGGGCTCATTACATGATGACCATGTTCAAAAGAGGAGATTGTTTTAACAAGTTTTGATGATGATGATTCTCACCACTCATCAAAAAGGGGGAGAATATAATATGAAGACTGCTGAATGCTGAAGATTTTCAAAGATATCAAAGTTTTGAAGTTTTGAAGTTTTAAAGTTTTGAAGCTATCAACGTGATATCTGAAGAAAAGAGAAGAAAAGTGAAGATCTGAAGATTATTGTCAACTTTTTTTTGATCTTGAATCCAAAGGGGGAGATTGTTGGATCATAAATTGTATTCAAGATTAAACTTAAATTAGAGGGTCTAAACTGTATTTATTTGATAGTTAAAGTTACAGGGTTTATTTTGTAATAAGCTAATAGTTGTTAAGCTATTGGGCCTCAAGCCCGTTTAGCATTTAGCAAAGCCCATTAGGCTTAGGCCTGGGTATTTAATGTTTTGATTTATTAGGTTTTAGGTTTAATCCACACATTTACAATAATCATATTAGAGAGGTAGTCGTTTTCTCTGTATTCAAGGGTATCAAGAACACACAAAGTTTAACTGTTTATTCAAGGGATTGGTATGTTATTCTGATCTTATTATCTCTTGATTATTATTGTGTTATGTGATTGTTAATCAACTAGATTAAACTGGATAACACCCACTCAAATCAAGGTGTATTTCCAGAAAACGACCAAGCCATGGCATGCTTTATGTTCTAAGGATTTTTTTACGGGTCATGGGTTTAAAACGGATCCCTGTAGCAAAATTAATGGACGTTTAAGCGCAATACCCATTTTTGGCCGATTCGGCAAAGGGGTAGCCTTTGTGTTTTTTCGTCCTGACCGAACTTATCGGATTTCCACGAATCTTTACATTGTTCATCTACAATGTAAATAAAAGGTTTTCAATGGAAATAACTTGCAAAAAATTCACTCTAATGGAGGATATTGCCGAAGCCACGCATTGGCCAAACCGAAGGAAAAACGTGCATCATGCAGTTTATCGATACCCACTCAAATCATTGAGAATTGCCAGAAAGTGACCAATCCATTGCATGCTTCTCGTTCTATGGTTCGTTTTGACGGATCATGGGCATAAAACGGATCTTCATAACAAAAGTTATGGACGTTTAAATGCGACAGCCATTTTTGGTCGATTCAGCAAATGGGGCACCCTTTGTGTTTTCTCGTCCGGACCGACCTCGTCGGATATCCACGAATCTTTACATTGTCCATCTACAATATAAATGATAAGGTTTTCAAGGGAAATAACTTGCTAAAAAACCACTCTCGTGCAGGATATTGCTGAAACCACGCAATGGCCAAACCGAAAGAACGTACATCATGCAGTTTATTGATACCCACTCAAATCATGGTGTATTGCCGGAAAGAAACCAAGACATGGCATGCTTCTCGTTCTAAGGTTCGTTTTGACGAATCATGGGCTTAAAACGGATCCCCATAGCAAAAGTTATGGACGTTTAAGCGCGACACCCATTTTTGGCCGATTCGGCAAAGGTGGTACCCTTTGTGTTTTCTCGTACGGACCAACACGAATCTTTACATTGTTCATATACAATGTAAATGATAAGGTTTTCAAGGGAAATAACTTGCAAAAACCCCACTCTCGTGCAGGATATTGCCGAAGTCAGGCATTGGGCAAACCGAAAGAACGTACATCATGCAGTTTATCGATACCCACTCAAATCATGGTATATTGCCAGAAAGCGACCAATCCATGACGTGATTCTCGTTCTAAGGTTAGCTTTTATGGGTCATGGGATTAAAACGGATCCCCGTAGCAAAAGTTATGGATGTTTAATCCCGACACCCATTTTTGGTCGATTCGGCAAAGGGGTACACTTTGTGTTTTCTCGTCCGGACCGACCTCGTCGGATTTCCACGAATCTTTACACTGGTCATATACAATATAAATGATAAGTTTTTCAAGGGAAATAACTTGCAAAAACCCCAATCTCGTGCAGGATATTGCCGAAGCCACGTATTGCCCAAACCGAAAGAACGTACATCATGCAGTTTATCGATACCCACTCAAATCATGGTGTATTTCCAGAAAAATACCAATCCATGGCATGCTTCTCGTTCTAAGGTTCATTTTAACGGGTCATGGGCTTAAAACGGATCCACGTAGCAAAAGTTATGGACGTATTAGCGCGACACCCATTTTTGGCCGATTCAGCTAATGGGGTACCCTTTGTGTTTTATCGTCCGGACTGACCTTGTCGGATTTCCACAAAGGTTTACATTGTTCATATACAATGTAAATGATATGGTTTTCAAGGGAAATAACTTGCAAAACATCCACTCTCGTGCAGGATATTTCCGAAGCCACGTATTGGCCAAACCAAAAGAACGTACATCATACAGTTTATCGATACCCACTCAAATCATGGTGTATTGCCAGAAAGAAACCAAGACATGGCATGCTTCTCATTCTAAGGTTAGTTTTGACGAATCATGGGCTTAAAACGGATCCCCATAGCAAAATTTATGGACGTTTAAACGCGACACCCATTTTTGGCCGATTCGGCAAAAGGGGTTCACTTTGTGTTTTATCGTCCGGACCGACCTCGTCGGATTTCCACGAATATTTACATTGTTCATCTACAATGTAAATGATTAGGTTTTCAAGGGAAATAACTTGCAAAAAACCCACTCTCGTGCAGGATATTGCCAAAGCCACACATTGGCTAAACCAAAAGAACGTACATCATGCAGTTTATCGTTACCCACTCAAATCATGGTGTGTTTCTAGAAATCGACCAAGACATGGCGTGATACTCATTCTAAGGTTCTTTTTGAAGGGTCATAGGTTTAAAACGGATCCCCATAGTAAAAGTTATGGACGTCTCAGCGCGACACCCATTTTTGGCCGATTCGGCAAAGGGGGTACCCTTTGTGTTTTCTCGTCCGGACCAACCTCGTCGGATTTCCACGAATCTTTACATTGTTCATCTACAATGTAAATGATAAGGTTTTCAAAGGAAATAACTTGCAAAAACCCCACTCTCGTGCAGGATATTGCCGAAGCCACGCAATTGGGACAACCGAAAGAACGTACATCATGCAGTTTATCGATACCCACTCAAATCATGGTGTATTGCATGAAAGCGACCAAGCCATGACGTGCTTCTCGTTCTAAGGTTCGATTTTACGGGTCATGTGATTAAAACGGATCCCCATATCAAAAGTTATGGACGTTTAATCCCGACACCCATTTTTGGCCGATTCGGCAAAGGGGAAACACTTTGTGTTTTCTCGTCCGGACCGACCTCGTTGGATTTCCACGAATCTTTACATTGTTAATCTACAATATAAATGATAAGGTTTTCAAGGGAAATAACTTGCAAAAACCCCACTCTCGTGCAGGATATTGCCGAAGCCACGTATTGGTCAAACCGAAAGAACGTACATCATACAGTTTATCGATACCCACTCAAATCATGGTGTATTTCTAGAAAGATTCTAATCCATGGCATGCTTCTCGTTATAAGGTTCATTTTTATGGGTCATGGGCTTAAAACGGATCCCCGTAGCAAAAGTTATGGACGTATTAGCGCGACACCCATTTTTGGCCGATTTAGCTAATGGGGTACCCTTTGTGTTTTCTCGTCCGGACTGACCTTGTCGGATTTCCACGAATCTTTACATTGTTCATCTACAATGTAAATGATAGGTTTTCAAGGGAAATAACTTGCAAAAACCCCACTCTCGTGCAGGATATTTTCGAAGTCACTTATTGGCCAAACCGAAAGAACGTACATCATGAAGTTTATTGATACCCACTCAAATCATGGTGTATTTCCAGAAAGATACCAATCCATGGCGTGCTACTCATTCTAAGGTTCTTTTTGAAGGGTCATGGGTTTAAAACGGATCCCCATAGTAAAAGTTATGGACGTTTAAGCGCGACACCCATTTTTGGCCGATTCGGCAAAGGGGGTACCGTTTGTGTTTTCTCTTCCGGACCAACCTCGTCGGATTTCCACGAATCTTTACATTGTTCGTCTACAATGTAAATGATAAGGTTTTCAAAGAAAATAACTTGCAAAAACCCCACTCTCGTGCAGGATATTGCCGAAGCCACGCAATTGGGACAACCGAAAGAACGTACATCATGCAGTTTATCGATACCCACTCAAATCATGGTGTATTGCATGAAAGCGACCAACCCATGACGTGCTTCTCGTTCTAAGGTTCGATTTTACGGGTCATGTGATTAAAACGGATCCCCATAGCAAAAGTTATGGACGTTTAATCCCGACACCCATTTTTGGCCGATTCGGCATAGGGGAAACACTTTGTGTTTTCTCGTCCGGACCGACCTCGTTGGATTTCCACGAATATTTGCATTGTTCATCTACAATATAAATGATAAGGTTTTCAAGGGAAATAACTTGCAAAAACCCCACTCTCGTGCAGGATATTGCCGAAGCCACGTATTGGTCAAACCGAAAGAACGTACATCATACAGTTTATCGATACCCACTCAAATCATGGTGTATTTATAGAAAGATTTTAATCCATGGAATGCTTCTCGTAATAAGGTTCATTTTGACGGGTCATGGGCTTAAAAAGGATCCCCGTAGCAAAAGTTATGGACGTATTAGCGCGACACCCATTTTTGGCCGATTTAGCTAATGGGGTACCCTTTGTGTTTTCTCGTCCGGACTGACCTTGTCGGATTTCCACGAATCTTTACATTGTTCATCTACAATGTAAATGATAGGGTTTTCAAGGGAAATAACTTGCAAAAACCCCACTCTCGTGCAGGATATTTTCGAAGCCACTTATTGGCCAAACCGAAAGAACGTACATCATGCAGTTTATTGATACCCACTCAAATCATGGTGTATTTCCAGAAAGATACCAATCCATGGAGTGCTTCTCGTTCTAAGGTTCGTTTTGACGGGTCATGGGCTTAAAACGGATCCCCGTAGTAAAATTTATGGTCGTTTAAGCACGACACCCAATTTTGGTCGATTCGGCAAAGGGGGTACCCTTTTTGTTTTATTGTCCGGACCGATCTCGTCGGATTTCCACGAATCTTTAAATTGTTCATATACAATGTAAATGATTAGGTTTTCAAGGGAAATAACTTGTAAAAACCCATTCTCGTGCAGGATATTGCGGAAGCCACACATTGGCCAAACCAAAAGAACGTATATCATGCAGTTTATCGATACCCACTCAAATCATAGTGTATTTACAGAAAGAGAACAAGCCATGTTGTGCTTCTCGTTCTAAGATTCATTTTGATGGGTCATGGGCTTAAAACGGATCCCCGTAGAAAAAGTTATGGACGTTTAAGCGCGACACCCATTTTTGGCCGATTCAGCAAGTGGGTACCCTTTGTGTTATCTCGTCGGGACCGACCTTGTCGGATTTCCAAGAATCTTTACATTTTCCATCTACAATATAAATGATAAGGTTTTCAAGCCAAATAACTTGCAAAAAACCCACTCTCTTGCAGGATATTGTCGAAGCCACGCATTGGCCAAACCGAAATAACGTAAATAATGCAGTTTATTGATAAGCACTTTAAGATTCGTTTTGTCGAGTCATAGGCTTAAAACGGATCCCCGTAGCAAAATTTATGGTCGTTTAAGCGCGACACCCAATTTTGGCCGATTTGGCAAAGGGGGTACCCTTTCTGTTTTATCGTCCGGACCGACCTCGTCGGATTTCCACGAATCTTTACATTGTTCATATACAATGTAAATGATAAGGTTTTCAAGGGAAATAACTTGCAAAAAACCCACTCTCGTTCAGAATATTGATGAAGCCACACATTGGCCAAACCAAAAGAACGTACATCATGCAGTCTATCGATACCCACTCAAATCATGGTGTATTTCCATAAAACGACCAAGCCATGGCATTCTTCTCATTCTAAGGTTCGTTTTTACGGGTCATGGGTTTAAAACGGATCCCCGTAGTAAAATTTATGGACGTTTAAGTGCGACACTCATTTTTGGTCGATTCAGGAAAGGGGGTACCCTTTGTGTTTTCTCGTACGGACCGACCTCGTTGGATTTCCACGAATCTTTACATTGTCCATTACAATATAAATGATAAGGTTTTCAAGGAAAATAACTTGCAAAAAACCCACTCCCGTGCAGGATATTGCGGAAACCACGCAATGGCCAAACCGAAAGAACGTACATCATGCAGTTTATCGATACCCACTCAAATCATGGTGTATTTATAGAAAGAGACCAATCCATGACGTTCTTCTCATTCTAAGGTTCGTTTTGATGGGTCATGGGCTTAAAACGGATCCCCGTAGCAAAAGTTATGGACGTTTAAGCGTGACACCCATTTTTGGCCGATTCAGCAAGTAGGTACCCTTTGTATTTTCTCGTCCGGACCGACCTCGTCGGATTTCCATGAATCTTTACATTGTCCATATACAATATAGATGATAAGGTTTTCAAGGGAAATAATTTGCAAAAAACCCACTCTCGTGCAGGATATTGTCGAAGCCACACATTGGCCAAACTGAAAAAACGTAAATCATGCAGTTTATCGATACCCACTTTAAGGTTCGTTTTGACGGTTCATGGGCTTAAAATGGATCCCCGTAGCAAAAGTTATGGACTTTTAAGCACGACACCTAATTTTGGCCGATTCGGCAAATGGGGTACCCTTTGTGTTTTATTGTCCGGACCGACCTCGTCGGATTTCCACGAATCTTTACATTGTTCATCTACAATGTAAATGATAAAGTTTTCAAGGGAAATAACTTGCCAAAAACCCTCTCTCGTGCAGGATATTTCCGAAACCACACATTGGCCAAACCGAAAGAACGTACATCATGTAGTTTATCGATACCCACTCAAATCATGGTGTATTTCCAGAAAGCAACCAAGCCATGGCGTGCTTCTCGTTCTAAGGTTCGTTTTGACGGGTCATGGGTTTAATACAGATTACCGTAGTAAAAGTTGTGGAAGTTTAAGTGTGACACCCATTTTTGGTCGATTCCGGAAAGGGGTACCCTTTGTGTTTTCTCGTCCGGACCGACTTCGTTGGATTTCCAAGAATCTTTACATTGTCCATCTACAATATAAATGATAAGGTTTTCAAGGGAAATAACTTGCATAAAACCCACTCTCGTGCAGGATATTGCTGAAACCACGCAATGGCCAAACCGAAAGAATGTACATCATGCAGTTTATCGACACTGATAATGTCCAATTCACGCTTTAGGAATCAATTAAACACAATTCAAACAAGATTTTAGAGAGAGAGTATAGAGAGAGAAAGTCACAAGTCTATTGATATCATAAGTGTTATGCGTACAATGATCAGAGTTACAAAAGAGTTACAAGAAACTCTCAAAGCAAAGCTATATATACTACTAGACTTTCTCTCACACAATACAAAAAAAACCTCACTACAAAGGTTCTCTCAAATCATTAAAAGTCAAACATAAAGTCAAACACATTGATCTAAACAAATACATTAACAATCTCCCCCTTTTAGATCAATTGTGAATATTTGGTCTGCCCCAACGTGATAGTTTCCCTTGACGAATCCCGAGCAAAGACTAAAAATTTCTGATGTTGCGCCGAAAGTTGAATCTATCATAAAGAGCATCAACTATCTTTTCTGTGTTGAGTTTGAGTTGCCTTGGCATACCTTTCTCACCTTGTTTCTTCTTCTCCTTGTTGTCTTTAAGCTTACTTTCCAATTGCAACTTTAACATCCTCAAAGTTCCATCCGAAAACTTGGCGATTTCTGAAAGTCTGAAGAACCTTTTCTTGTTCTCAGAGTTCTTGTAAACCACACCAAGTTCTGGCTTCTCAAGCATAGTGAACAAACTATACTCATCAACGTTCTCCAAGCTAAGATCAGGGTTTATCATGTTGACTTTCTTTTGGTTTGTCTCTATTCCAAGCTGAAAGTCATAGCAGTAAGTGAAATTGACCTGTCTTCTCATAAACCTATTTACATCATCCAGTGCAACAAGAATGTTTTCCTTCCTTACAGTCATATTCCTGAAGAGATGGTACAAATACTCGATGTCGTCCACATTCAGGAAACAAAAGTCAGCTTCAGAGAAAACACATTCAGTTAAATCTCTTCGTTGCACATGGAATACCGGATACCAGATACGTACAAATTGAACAAGTATCACAAGTTTTAACGAGACAATCCCTGACTTGTTTCTCACAATACTCTCCCTTTGTCTGACCCAGTTCATCATTCTTGCATATTCTTCTTGATAATCCGGATGTTGGTCTGAGACACCCAAGACTTTAAATCTGTCCATCTCTCTAATCTTGTGAACAAAAATATTCTTCATCTCTTCTTCAAGAAATGGTTGCCTCAATCTATTCCTCAACAATCTAACTTGAGCATCAGTAAGAACAGGAGGTAAAAATGGTTGATCAGAAGGACCAATTTGGATTTCAACAGAGTTAGAAGGAAAGAAAGGTTCATTTACAGTGTTTAGGTTAGGAAAGTTTTCAGGGTTGGGTAGTTGAATAAAGTTTGGGCTTGGGAATCTTTGTAGGCTAGGTAAGTTTGTTTGGGTAGGTGAAATAGGTTGGTTGGTTGGGATAGTTTGAGTTGGGGTTGTTTGAGCAGTTTGAGCAGTTTGAGTAGTTTGGGTAAGTTGGGTAGTTTGGGTAGATATATCAGGTTGAGTGGGTTGGATGATTTGGATTTCTGGGTTTGATATAGGTTGGTTTATTTGGCTAGATTGGTTAGAAGGTTGGTTGGAAGGTTCAATAACATCCATTTCTTTAAATAAGGAATTTCAGATTGTTGAAGAGTGGTTTCTAGAAGATCAGTGTTCACAGGACTGAGCTGGATGTCTTCCTGAGAGCATGCAAGGATGTCCAGAATGTTAGCTTCACCTTCTTCAAACAGATCTCTTTCTTCTTCCTTTATCTTCCAAAACCTTTCATACTTTTCATCATAAGATGCCTCATCATCAGAAGAAAGATTTATGGCATATATTTCTTCCAAACCAGTGAGCCTGATAATTTCCTCCTTTATAGCAACCACGGGCTTTTCAACCAATGGATCTTGTTATCCCAGATTTATTCTAGTTGGTAAACAATCAATCAAGTAATCAAGCAACACAATAATAATCAAGAGATATAAAGATTAATAATAACGTACCAATCCCTTGAATAAACAATTAAATCTTTGAGTGTTCTTGATACCCTTTGAATACAGAGAAAACTTACGGCTACCTATTTAGAAAATTATCAGAGTTCTAACCTAAAACTAAACTAAACATAACTTTAAATACCCAGGCCATATGGGCTTCCTAATGCTTAATGGGCTTTCTAATGGGCTTGGGCCCAATAGCTTAATAACTATTAGCTTATTACACTTTAAACCCTTTAACTATAACTATCAAATAAATACAGTTTAGACCCTTTAATCTTGAATACAATTATGATCCAACAATCTCCCCCTTTGGATTCAAGATTAAAAAAAAATTGCAATTGTCTTCGGGTCTTCACTTTTCTTCAGATATGACGTTGATAGCTTCAAAACTTCAAAACTTTTGATATTTGATATCTTCAGTCAACAACTCTTCTTGTATTCTCCCTTGTTTGATAATTCTCCCTTTTCGTATCTTCTCCCCCTTTTTGATGTGTGGTGAGAATCATCATCATCAAAACTTTGCAAAACAATCTCCCCCTTTTCAAGACAATCTCCCCAAATAGAAATAAGAGCAGTCTCTCCAAATGGAAAGAGTGATTATTTCAATCTTTTCAGATTAAAATAGAAAGTAGTAACCATTCAAATCTTTTCAAATTCAAACAGTTAATAAGTGTAACCCTGAATCAACAAATGACTCAGTTAGAATGCCTGTCAATGACACAAAGTCACTGAGTAACACAAAGTTACTATATAAGGAGTTGGTTTAATGTTGGCTTCCCAGGTCTTCCATTCAATCATCGAATAACACATGGTTATCTATGAACGTTCTGACAGAAAACAAATTTCTGTGTGCTCGTGCATGTGTATGAAAGAATTAAGCATAGATGATTGCTTTTCAATATAGGCTCAAAATATGTAAACTTGTTGAGACAACAACAAATTATACAAAGACTCAATGTGCATGAGAAAGGGTTCGAAGGTGGGGCAACTTTCCTTCTTTTTCAATATTAGTATCTTCCAAATGAAGAACCAATAGCGTATGTGTTGCGTCCCCAGAAAATGTGAAACATTCTCTTTTTGAGAAAAGAATGAGTAGCTGGTGGGGTTGTATGCAAGAGATGGCATGGGCTAGTTGCCTATTTCAATGATGGTCACCAAAGAATGTGAACCAATCAGATTATGTGGCTGCCCGACTCAGAAAGAAGTTTGGTGCAGAGTTTAATATTCTTTTACTCTGTTCACTCACCCTATTTCTTTTAATGCTCACATCTAACCAATCTCTCTTTTCCATTTTACCTCTTTTCACACACCAACACTCAAATCTTTTGACCCCTCTCCCCTCAATCACTCAGGGAATACTTCCTGGGTAGGAAACACTGGTTATCGTGAATCCATGGAAGTTCTGTTAAGTTCTCACACTTAATCCCATGTATTTTCCTAAAAGAACATGTTGTTCAACAGGTTATTGTACATGTAAGCACAAATACCACTTGTTACATGAAGAATATAATATTCGGAGATGTCAAAACATAAGATGTTTGACGATGCAATTCTCCCCCTCAAACTAAAAGAGTTTGACAATTAAGCTCATATCATTTTATCACGAAGAATAATATTTTGGAGAATCAAAAACGAATGTTGTTTATATGAACAATATATAAACATATTTTCAATGAAAGCACATGAAATGACGTTTGATTCAATCAACAGTGAATACAAAGAACGTGAGTATTACCATAGAAAGATTTAACTTTAGATACATGGTAATGACAAAGGCAAATAGAATGTTCTGAACCGTTATGTGTATGAATACTTGACAAAGTATATTGACAAGATAAAACGCAAGTATTTATCTTTAAGAACACATGGTCAGATAAGCATTTAAGTATCCAAAAATCTGTTAATATCACAGATATTCTCCCCCTTAACTGAAAGATTTTTTTTTTTTTTTAAGATTAAGAAAAAACAGAAAAATAAGGCACTGAAGTGCGGGTTCTAATCCGATGTGATTAGAAGCCATTCTCCGTTGAAGTACGGGTTCTAAGCTAATTTACTTAGAAGCCTTCCTTTTTAACAATAAAGTCCGGGTTTTGAACTGTTTTGTTCAAAAGCCATAGTTCTTCCTCCCCTTTAAACATTGGGTGCCTGCAACACAGATTTAGCTTTTGGTACCCACTGGTATTTGGGTCCTAATCGGTTAGTTGCAGTTCTAGTGGGAGAGTTAAAATAAGAACCATACCAGTTATTCACATAATCTTTTCTTACAAAATCATTTGAGCCACAGTAGGAACAACTAATTTTCTTTTGTGCTAACCTGATCAATTGATGGATTGTGTAAACCAGATCAGGTTTGCCAAAAGTTTTACCTTTTGTAGCATAGTTCCATTTAGCATGTGATGTATGCACAAATGATTCTTCTTTCTTCTTCTCCTCCGAGGATCCTTTAACTCTCCAGATCCAGTTTCCTCTTTCTTTCTCATCATGCCTTTTCCAGAAGCTTTTCTTTTGAGACTTAGTCTTCTTGAAGTTACCTGAACCATCAACATTTTTGTCATAGAAAAGGTTAGAAGGACGAATCTGATCAGTAGATTTAGAAGTAAGACAATCATCTAAATCATAGAAAGGATTATAGAAAACATTTGAAAAATGTGAACTTGAAGCTGTTTTTAATGAACTATCTGAATCAGCTAGATCATCTCTTGGTGATTGAGCTATTGACTCTGGCGTCTTGTGCTCAGTCAACTTCACCTTGAATACGATCTCTTCAAGTTCCTTTATCTTTGAAGACAAACTGTTTCTTTCCTTTTCAATCAGATCAAACTTCTTATGCAACTCAGATTTTGCATTCTTCTCCTTCATGATGTTTGTTGACAATTCAGATAGCTTTCCTGTCAGCTTGGCTATCTCGGTCTGAAATATTTTCTTTTCTTCAGAAAAGTCTATATTTTCTTTCTTCAGCTCAGCTTTCTTCTTCTCATTCTCAGCCTTTTCTCTCTCTAGAATGATAACCTTCTCAAAGTCTGAAACTTGTTGAGAAAGTTTAACGCATCTAAGCTCTAAAGATTCCTTCTCTTCAAAGGCTTTTCTGGAGAAGTCAGAGAATTTCTTAGAGAATTCTTTTCTTTCTTTTTCAATCTTCAACATCTCATCTTGAGCTATAGTATTGTCTCTATCTTGGGTTGCCTTTTCTTTCAGATTTTCAATCTCAACCTCAAGACTGAGAACTTTATCTTTAAACTTATCTCTGTCCGCACAGAGTTGAGAATTTATCTGTCTTATTCCTGTACTAGTATCTCTTGCAACACTTGTACTTCTTCTAAGATCCTCAAGTTCTCTTTGCATTGCATCCTTTTTAGACCATGTAGAGCTTGATTCAGATCTTTTCAACTTTGCTTGAAGATCGAAGATCTCTTTTTCTTTAGACTCAATTATTCCTGCAAAGTCAATTAAAGAATCAGAATCTTTTGAATTTTCTTTTAAAGCATTGATCTGAATAAGAAGAGATGAGTTCTGAATCTGTAAAGCCTTGTTCTCAGCTTTGAGCATTTTGTCCTCTTTGTCATACTCATCAATCATGCGAGATGATGTTGATAACCGTCCAGCAAGTTGTTTAGCCTTTGCTTTTATTTCAGAATGAGTCATGTTGTTAAAATCAAGGCAGTAACCATCAGACATCATTAGCTGATTCGACATCCTAGCTGTATGGTTAGTAATTAAACTTTTATGTACCAAGATAACCAACTAGATGAGATCGTTAGAATCAAAATAAAAACCACACTAAAAAATTTCCAGAAAAAAAATTTCCAAAAATAATTAAATACAGTCCTTTCAATCAGTATAACGCTTCAAATAATACTGAACAAAAAGAAACAGTTGATCTCAAACAGAACTTTGTCCCCCTTCGCAGACTTAGCACGGGGGTCCCGCTACCCGGTTAGCGGGTGGGGTCAAGGGGCAACGCCCTTGCGGGGGTATGGGGGCAGCGCCCCTAGAGAGGCCATATTACAATTTGCAAAAATCGACCGGAGATGTGCTTCGACCGGTATTGAGTCGACCGGAGACTTGTAAAGACCGATAGAGAGTTCGACCGGGAACTTGTTCGACCGGGGAAGTGCAAGGACCGGTAGAATGCTTAGACCGATAGTGCTTAGACCGATAGTGCTAAGACCGGATGGTTGTTCGACCGACACTATGCTTCGACCGATAATATGTAAGACCGGTAGAGAGCTAAGACCGATATACTGCAATGGACCGATATACCTTCGACCGATAATATGCAAGACCGAAGTGGACAGTGAGTGTACCGGTCGAATGCTATAGACCGATAAAGGTATTCGACCGGAAGTGGACTTAGACCGATAGAAACAAAGACCGATATGTTCGACCGGAATGTTCTTAATTTACCCAGAACGATGAACAACCCAGAAAGATCAACCCAGAAATCACTCAAATTGAAAGCAAAAATCAGACTTTTGTACCCAGAAACATGTATCGAACAGTATTCAATCAAAATCAAAGATTAATTTCAACTTTAATGCATCGATTATGAAGAACACAGTGTTAACTTTTCACGAACCCAGAAAACTCAAAATCACAGATTCAATCACTTGTTAATCCACAATGCAATTAATCAATCAGATACTGATCACTAGCATATATCGCATCTATTCATATCGATTTTAACCATAAAAGCATGTTAATTCACGAAATCAATTTTCACTCGATGAACAGTAAAAAAAAAAAATCGATGAACAGTAACTTCGCATGAATAGTGATTTTCGATGAATAGTAATTTTCGATGAATAGTGAAATCGCAAAACACAGATTTAATCCTAAAAACTTGATTCTTTAGGCTCTGATACCAATTGTTAACCCAGATTTATTCTAGTTGGTAAACAATCAATCAAGTAATCAAGCAACATAATAATAATCAAGAGATATAAAGATTAATAATAACGTACCAATCCCTTGAATAAACAATGAAACCCTTGAGTGTTCTTGATACCCTTTGAATACAGAGAAAACTTACGGCTACCTATTTAGAAAATTATCAGAGTTCTAACCTAAAACTAAACTAAACATAACTTTAAATACCCAGGCCATATGGGCTTCCTAATGCTTAATGGGCTTTCTAATGGGTTTGGGCCCAATAGCTTAATAACTATTAGCTTATTACACTTTAAACCCTTTAACTATAACTATCAAATAAACACAGTTTAGACCCTTTAATCTTGAATACAATTATGATCCAACAGATCTACTTCTTTATTGACATACAAAATCAGCTCCATTCCATGACCTTTACCAACATCCATCTGATCATCACCAACTAGATCAATCATCTCAGTGTCCTCACCCCTGTCTGAACCACCAGCAGCATGTTCAGATTCTGAAGCAGTTCGTTGTCTCTTACTTATCTCCCCCTCATGGTCATGATCAGAATCATGATCATGTCTTTTCTTCGAACCTGTTTGAGTCTTACAAGAATCCTGAACTGCTCTAGTCAATTCCTGGATATGCTGAACCATTTCTGTTTTGAATGTATTGAACTCTGTAATGGAAACAACTTTAGTTTGGGCTTGAGGTTGGTGAGTTCTCAACAATCCAATCAGGTCAGCGTATGAATCCTCAGCGGGTGCCTGAGACAGTAATTTGGCAAAAAGTAGTGATTTCAGCTCCTCCACCGATAGATCATAATGCTAAACGGGTGGTGGTGGAGGTGGCTGAACAGGCTCTTCCACTGCTGGGCCTTTACCCTTTAACAAACTCTTCACCTTTGCAATCTCCTCCTGAAAATTCGCCGTTAAGCGCTCAGTGATACGGTTTTCAACAGCCTTTAAGGCGTCGTCGAGATGTTCCTTTGACACGAAGTCGGGTAAAGTAACACCGGGATCACTTAGACTTCCCGTTAACACAAATGTTGAGGATCCAACAGTGTGGCCTGTGTTCATCGCTGGAATTTCGTTAACAATGACAGGGCTTCCACCTGATCCTTGTAGTCTGGACTACGGAGCTACTACAGGTGTTCCAACCGGGTCACTAAGACAACCGGTAGTAGCAGAAAGTATTGGTTGTGTCCTAGGAATGAACAAAGATGTATCAATTGGTTCTAGACTCAATTGTGCACTGAAAGAAGTCAAGCTCGGGGGCAGCTGAGCTCTTGTTTCAATACCTGCCAATTCCGAGTGAACGGCAGATAGAGTATGTGCTAATTCCCCGTGTGAAGGTGAGACTACAGCCTGTTGAGAGGCAGTAGAATGGCTAGCTGTGGTGTGCATTTGCATAAGTGGGCGACTTATGTCTTGTACTTTCGATTGCAACACATGCAATGGAGCACTTGATGTGGTTACCCGTCTAGAATGATAGGTTATGTGACACTCACGCTCTCCATATTCTTTTGCTTCAACCTCTCTCCGTCTCACACTTTCAATATTTTCAACTATGTCTCCCTCTGATCTCCTTATATCTCCCACTACTTGAGCAATCTCCATATCAGCAATATCACTGACCATGTCCTTATGAAGTAGAGAAACATCGTCTAGAAAGCCAAAACTATGTTGGAGATTCTCATTTTCAATATCTGCTTCATGAAAAATAACATCTTCAGCTTGATGATCCGAAGTAGCTGAAGGAACATGATTTGATGAGCTAGTATGCCTATCCGACTCAATATCAGATATCACATCATCATCAGTAATCCTTACCTGAGGACTTGTTTGACGGATTAAAGTCCTTTCAGGTTCGAATGTGGAAACCTCTAGACGTGTGGCAGCTTGTGCCGAGGTCCCCACAGCTTCAGATGCAATGTTCTGAACCCCACCAGTTCCCCTCTCTAAATTTTCCCTCGTCTCTCCCCGCTCCTGAACCCCCATGGTTTCAGGAACCCTCACCGACTCCTCTCGCCTAAGGTTTGAGTCCTGGGTAGGGATTACCAATGCTGGTATTCCCATAGACTCTCTATACTCAACTACGCACTTAGAGTTCGGATTGGCATAAGAGAGCAGAGCTTGTGGAACCGGCATGGAGTAAGGAAACTGCTTTTTCTGCTTTTGAAGATATTTCATCTCAAATTCCGGAGCAAGTTCATGTTGAAGTCGTTTCGGAATGTCTCTGTTCGATCGGATCATACTTCGGATAATCAACTGTAAGAATCTTTGATAAGGCACATAGATAGGACTTTTGGATGTCCTCTTGCTGATAACCTTCTCATAAAGTTTTGTCCAGAACACCACAGAATAATCAACATGTAAGTCATACACAAATGCATGAAATAATCACAGTGTATGCATATTGGTGTTGTCTAGACCAGAATTCCTTGACGTTAAGCAACGGTTGAAGATAGAGAACATTTGATAGTAGAAACGAGGAAGGTTGGTCTTCTTGAATTCACTGATCTTTGTGAGAGGACCAGTGTAACCCAAAGCTAGAATGCCTTCAAAGACTTCGGAATCCAGTGGATAAGAATCAAATCTTGTTCTGACTTCTCTAGAATTGGCCTCCGGTAAGTCTAGTATCCATCTCAATCTCTGATAAGTAAGAATAGATGTGAAGTTGTCTATTCTGAGCCTAAAGTACTTGTTGGTTTCAATTTCAACAACATACTCAATCGTCTTCCAGACTTGCTGTAGGTAGATCAGTGGAACAGCAGCAGTGTCTGTTAGAGCATGGTGAAGTGGATGGCCTTTCAGAATATCTACCACAAGTGAATTGACAGATAATGAGTCAAAGTCCACATGGTGGTTATTTGGATACGGCAACAGGTACTCAGATGGATTAATGAGGGCTTGCTCAGGATCTTGACCAATCTCCGATTGAAAGTGAGATCGGGAGGAAGGCATAGGAGTTTCTTTTGAGCCCAGTGGATCATGTTCATCCATGTGAACACTTTGATCATGGATATGTTCCTCCGCCATTGATTACCTGAAAAATAGAACAAGTTTTGGATGAAATCCAAAATGTTAGTCAATAAGCTCAAAAGATGTTTTTCAGAAAACCATTTTGATACTTGAAGTATCAAGTACATAAACAATTGTACTTAGAATATCAGAACATATACGCATAGAAAGTTACAGGATAACAAAATGTAACTTTGAAAGAAAAAAATGACTAAAAAGACACAAACTTGAACATGACACTTGACACTTTGAATTTGTTCTGACAAAATAATGTTGTATTGCAATAACACTTTAAATCTTTGAGATTTTGAAAAATATTTTCTAAGTATGAAACACTCATGATACTTGAAAGCTTATAATTCTTATACAAACTTGCAAAGTTACCAAAACTCTCAAACTCTTAGATATTGAAACTCTCATGAACTTGAAAAGTGATATTTATCACTTTTTGAACATACAACTATGATCAAAAACAAGAATTACAGTGTGATTCAATGAGATTACAGAACCTGTGCGTCCGTGTTACAAAATTTCAAGAAATTCAAAATTACATCAAATCAATTGATTAATTCATGTTTGTGTGTGAATACAAAGTGTTTTCTAACACAAATCGATCACAACAAGTACAAATTTACACACGAATTTTTACAAAACACAGAAAAATCGATCAAACAGTGAAATTTCAAGAATACAACTGTGTTCTTGAAATTTTCAGAAATTCGATCAAAATTCACAAACAATTCACTCTGAACTCTCTTGGGTAGGCTCTGATACCAATTGATAATGTCTAATTCAAGCTTTAGGAATCAATTAAACACAATTCAAGCAAGATTTTAGAGAGAGAGTATAGAGAGAGAAAGTCACAAGTCTATTGATATCACAAGTGTTATGCGTACAATGATCAGAGTTACAAAAGAGTTACAAGAAACTCTCAAAGAAAAGCTATATATACTACTAGACTTTCTCTCACACAATACAAAGAAACCTCACTACAAAGGTTCTCTCAAAACATTAAAAGTCAAACATAAAGTCAAAAACATTGATTTAAACAAATACAGTAACAGACATCCACTCAAATCATGGTTTATTGACAGAAAGAGACCAAGCCATGATGTGCTTATCGTTCTAAGGTTCGTTTTGATGGGTCATGGGCTTAAAACGGATCCTCGTAGCAAAAGTTATGGACTTTTAAGTGCGACACCCATTTTTGGCCGATTCAGCAAGTGGGTACGCTTTGTGTTTTCTCGTTTGGACCGACCTCGTCGGATTTCCACGAATCTTTACATTGTCCATCTACAATATAAATGATAAGTTTTTCAAGGGAAACAACTTGCAAAAAACCCACTCTCGTGCAGGATATTGTCGAAGCCACGCATTGGCCAAACCGAAAGAACGTAAATCATGCATTTTATCAATACCCACATTAAGGTTCGTTTTGTCGGGTCATGGGCTTAAAACGGATCCCTGTAGCATAATTTATGGACGTTTAAGCGTGACACCTAATTTTGGCCGATTCGGCAAAGGGGGTACCCTTTTGTGTTTTATCGTCCGGACCGACCTCGTCAGATTTCCACGAATCTTTACATTGTTCATCTACAATGTAAATAATAAGGTTTTCAAGGGAACTAACTTGCAAAAAACCCACTCTCGTGTAGGATATTGCCGAAGCCACACATTGGCCAAACCGAAAGAACGTACATCATGCAGTTTATCGATACCCACTCAAATCATGGTGTATTTCCAGAAATCGACCAAGCCATTGCGTGCTTCTCATTCTAAGGTTCGTCTTCATGGGTCATGGGTTTAAAACGAAACCCCGTAGTAAAAGTTATGGACGTTTAAGTGCGACACTAATTTTTGGTCGATTCAGGAAAGGGGGCACCCTTTGTGTTTTCTCGTCCGGACCGACCTTGTTGGATTTCCACGAATCTTTAAATTGTCCATATACAATGTAAATGATAAGGTTTTCAAGGGAAATAACTTGCAAAAAACTCACTCTCGTGCAGGATATTGCTGAAACCACGCAATGGCCAAACCGAAAGAACATACATCATGCAGTTTATCGATACCCACTCAAATCATGGTGTATTGATAGAAAGAGACCAAGCCATGACGTGATTCTCATTCTAAGGTTCGTTTTGATGGCTTAAAACGTATCCCCGTAGCAAAAGTTATGGACATTTAAGCGCGACACCCATTTTTGGTCGATTCACCAAGTGCGTACCCTTTGTGTTTTCTCGTTCGGACCGACCTCGTCGGATTTATACGAATCTTTACATTGTCCATATACAATATAGATGATAAGGTTTTCAAGGGAAATAACTTGCAAAAAACCCACTCTCATGCAGGATATTGCTGAAACCACGCAATGGCCAAACCGAAAGAACGTACATCATGCAGTTTATCGATACCCACTCAAATCATGGTGTATTGATAGAAAGAGACCAAGCCATGACGTGATTCTTATTCTAAGGTTCGTTTTGATGGCTTAAAACGTATCCCCATAGCAAAAGTTATGGACATTTAAGCGCGACACCCATTTTTGGCCGATTCAGCAAGTGGGTACCCTTTGTGTTTTCTCGTCCGGACGGACCTCGTCGGATTTACACGAATCTTTACATTGTCCATATACAATATAGATGATAAGGTTTTCAAGGGAAATAACTTGCAAAAAACCCACTCTCATGCAGGATATTGCTGAAGCCACGCATCGGCCAAACCGAATAAACGTAAATCATGTAGTTTATCGATACACACACAAATCATGGTGTATTGTCATGTGCTTAAAACGGATCCCCATAACAAAAGTTATGGACCTTTTAGCGCGACACCCATTTTTGGCCGATTCGGCAAATGGGGTACCCTTTGTGTTTTCTCGTCCGGACCGACCTCGTCGGATTTCCACGAATCTTTACATTGTTCATCTACATTGTAAATGATAAGGTTTTCAAGGGAAATAACTTGCAAAAAACCCACTCTCGTGCGGGATATTGCCGAAGTGACTCATTGGCCAAGCCGAAATAACGTACATCATGTATTTTATGGATACCCACTCAAATCATGGAGTATTGGCAGAAAGAGACCAATCCTTGGCATGCTTCTCCTTCTAAGGTTTGTTTTGATGGGTCATGGGCTTAAAACGGATCCCCGTAGCAAAAGTTATGGACGTTTAAGTGCGATACCCATTTTTGGTCGATTCTACGAAGGGGGTAACCTTTGTGTTTTCTCGTCCGGACCGAACTCATCGGATTTCCACTAATCTTTACATTGTCCATCAAAAATAAAA
Organism: Arctium minus; assembly: GCA_954870635.1. Taxonomy (NCBI): domain Eukaryota; kingdom Viridiplantae; phylum Streptophyta; class Magnoliopsida; order Asterales; family Asteraceae; genus Arctium; species Arctium minus. Next base: position 68,486,831 of record OX941095.1, on the reverse strand, counting down.
ATTATAAGGTTTTCAAGAGAAATAACTTGCAAAAAACCCACTCTCGTGCAAGATATTGCCGAAACAACGCAATGGCCAAACCGAAAGTACGTACATCATGCAGTTTATCGATACCCACTCAAATCCTGGTGTATTGCCAGAAATAGACCAAGCCATGACGTGGTTCTCGTTCTATGATTCGTTTTGACGGGACATGGGCTTATAATGGATCCCCGTAGCAAAAGTTATGCACGTTTAAGCGCGACACCCAATTTTGGCCGATTCGGCAAAGGGGGTACCCTTTGTGTTTTCTCGTCCGGACCGACCTCATCGGATTTCCACGAATCTTTATGATAAGGTTTTCAAGGGAAATAACTTGCAAAAAACCTACTCTCGTGCAGGATATTGCCAAAGCCACGAATTGGCCAAACCAAAAGAACGTACATCATGCAGTTTATTGATATCCACTCAAATCATGGTGTATTTACATAAATCGACCAAGACATGGCGTGCTTCTCGTTCTAAGGTTATTTTTGACGGGTCATGGGTTTAAAACGGATCCCCGTAGCTAAAGTTATGGACGTTTAAGCGCGACACCCATTTTTGGCCGATACAGCAAATGGGTACCCTTTGTGTTTTCTCGTCCAGACCGACCTCGTCGGATTTCCATGAATCTTTACATTTTACATCTACAATATAAATGATAAGGTTTTCAAGGGAAATGTTTTACAAAAAACCAACTCTCATGCAGGATATTGCCGAAACCACACATTGGCCAAAACGAATGAACGTAAATCATGCAGTTTATCGATACCCATTCAAATCATGGTGTATTGCCAGAAAGAGACCAGTCCTTGACGTGCTTCTCGTTCTAAGGTTCCTTTTGACGGGTCATGGGCTAAAAAAGGATCCCCATAGCAAAAATTATGGACGTTTAAGCGCGACATCCATTTTTGGCCGATTCGGCAAAGGGGGTAACGTTTGTGTTTTCTCGTCCGGACTGACCTCGTCGGATTTCCATGAATCTTTACATGGTCCATCTATGATATAAATGATAAGTTTTTCAAGGGAAATAACTTGCAAAAACCAACTCTCAAGCAGGATATTGCCGAAGCCACGCATTGGCCAAACCGAAAGAACGTAAATCATGCAGTTTATCGATACCCACTTTAAGGTTCGTTTTGATGGGTCATGGGCTTAAAATGGATCCCCGTGGCAAAAGTTGTGGAAATTAAAGCGCGATACCCAACTTTGGCCGATTTGGCAAAGGAGGTACCCTTTATGTTTTCTCGTCCGGACCGACCTCGTTGGATTTCCACGAATCTTTACATTGTTCATCTACAATGTAGATGATAAGGTTTTCAAGAGAAATAACTTGCAAAAAATCCACTCTCGTGCAGGATATTGCCGAAGTCACTCATTGGCCAAGCCGAATAAACGTACATCATGTAGTTTATCGATACCCACTCAAATCATGGAGTATTGGCAGAAAGAGAGCGAGCCATGGCGTGCTTCTCTTTCCAAGGTTTGTTTTGATGGGTCATGGGCTTAAAACGAATCCCCGTAGCAAAAGTTATGGACGTTTAAGTGTGACACCCATTTTTGGTCGATTCAGCGAAGGGGGGTAACCTTTGTGTTTTCTCGTCCGGACCGACCTCGTCGGATTTCCACGAATCTTTACATTGTCCATCTACAATATAAATGATAAGGTTTTCAAAGGAAATACCTTGCAAAAAACTCACTCTCATACAGGATATTGCCGAAGCCACGCATTGGCCAAACCGAATGAACGTAAATCATGCAGTTTATCAATACCCAATCAAATCATGGTCTATTTCCAGAAATAGACCAAGACATGGCATGATTCTCGTTCTAAGGTTCGTTTTGATGGGTCATGGGCTTAAAACGGATCCTCGTAGCAAAAGTTATGGACGTTTTAGTGCGTCACCCATTTTTGGCCGATTCGGCAAAGAGGGTACCCTTAGTGTTTTCTCGTCCGGACCGACCTCATCGGATTTCCACGAATCTTTATATTTTTCATCTACAATTTAAATTTTTACGTTTTCAAGGGAAATAACTTGCATAAAACCCCACTCTCGTGCAGGATATTGCCGAAGCCTCTTATTGGCCAAGCCGAAAAAACGTACATCATGCAGTTTATCGATACCCACTCAAATCATGGTGTATTGGCATAAAGAGACCATGCCATGGAGTGCTTCTCATTCTAAGGTTCGTTTTGATGGGTCATAGGCTTAAAACGGATCCCCGTCGCAAAAGTTATGGACGTTTAAGTGCGACACCCATTTTTGGTCGATTCAGCGAAGGGGTACCCTTTATGTTTTCTCGTCCGGACCGAACTCGTCGGATTTCCACGAATATTTACATTCTCCATCAAAAATAAAAATGATAAGGTTTTCAAGGAAAATAACTTGCAAAAAACCCACTCTCGTGTAGGATATTGCCGGAGTCACTCATTGGCCAAGCCGAAAGAACGTACATCATGTAGTTTATCGATACCCACTCAAATCATGGAGTATTAGCAGAAAGAGAGAAAGCCATGGCGTGCTTCTCCTTCCAAGGTTTGTTTTGATGGGTCATGGGCTTAAAACGGATCCCCGTAGCAAAAGTTATGGACGTTTAAGTGCGACACCCATTTTTGGTCGATTCAGCGAAGGGGGTAACCTTTGTGTTTTCTCGTCCGGACCGAACTCGTCGGATTTCCACGAATATTTACATTGTACATCAAAAATAAAAATGATAAGGTTTTCAAGGGAAATAACTTGCAAAAAACCCACTCTCGTGCAGGATATTGCCGAAACCACGCAATGGCCAAACCGAAAGTACAAACATCATGCAGTTTATCAATACCCACTCAAATCCTGGTGTATTGCTAGAAAGAGACCATGCCATGACATGCTTCTCATTCTAAGGTTCGTTTTGACGGATCATGGGTTTAAAACGGATCTCCGTAGCTAAAGTTATGGACGTTTAAACGCGACACCCAATTTTGGTCGATTCGGCAATGGGGCTACCCTTTGTGTTTTCTCGTCCGGACCGACCTCGTCGGATTTCCACGAATCTTTACATTGTCCATCTACAATATAAATGATAATGTTTTCAAGGGAAATACCTTGCAAAAAACTCACTCTCATGCAGGATATTGCCGAAGCCACGCATTGGCCAAACCGAATGAACGTAAATCATGCAGTTTATCGATAACCAATCAAATCATGATCTATTGCCAGAAATAGACCAAGACATGGCATGATTCTCGTTATAAGGTTCGTTTTGACGGGTCATGGGCTTAAAACGGATCCTCGTAGCAAAAGTTATGGACGTTTTAGTGCGTCACCCATTTTTGGCCGATTCGGCAACGAGGGTACCCTTTGTGTTTTCTAGTCCGAACCGACCTCATCGGATTTCCACGAATCTTTATATTGTTCATCTACAATTTAAATGATAACATTTTCAAGGGAAATAACTTGCAAAAAACCCCACTCTCGTGCAGGATATTGCCGAAGCCTCTTATTGGCCAAGCCGAAAGAACGTACATCATGCAGTTTATCGATACCCACTCAAATCATGGTGTATTGGCAGAAAGAGACCATGCCATGGAATGCTTCTCATTCTAAGGTTCGTTTTGATGGGTCATGGGCTTAAAACGGATCCCTGTCGCAAAAGTTATGGACGTTTAAGTGCGACATCCATTTTTAGTCGATTCAGCGAAGGGGTACCCTTTATGTTTTCTCGTCCGGACCGAACTCGTCGGATTTCTACGAATCTTTACATTATCCATCTAAAATATAAATGATAAGGTTTTCAAGGGAAATAACTTGCAAAAAACCCACTCTCGTGTAGGATATTGCCGAAACCACGCAATGGCCAAACCGAAAGTACGTACATCATGCAGTTTATCGATACCCACTCAAATCATGGTGTACTTTGTTAAGTCTGATTTTATAGTAATCATTGTATTTATAGGGCTTGGTCAAATACTGTGTTTTGAGTCATACTTTGTTGTATCTGACCAAGGGTATTTAAGTCCCTTTGGTCTTGGTTTGTTGTAAGAAACACACGCACACTTTAATCAATTCCTACTTTGCGCTCTCTAGTTACTCTCTCTCTACTTTCTCTCTCTAAAGATTCTTAGATCTTGGACTTTCAATTGGTATCAGAGCATACTAGATCTTGAGAGGATTGAGAGAAATCGTTTTTAGTTACTGAATTTGTAGATTAAGCAGAAAATTTGATTGATTTTCTTGATTTTTCAAGAAAATCTCATTTTTTGCTTGATTCGTCAAATTTGGATAGGTTTCTGGTTGATTTTGTGCAAATTTGTTTGGTTTAGATTCGTTTTTAGTAGTTGATCATACTTGATTCATATATTTGTGCATAAAAACTATGATTTGATTCTCGATTTTGTGTTTTTGTGATTTTTCTGAAAAAAACTCGTTAAACGTATTGTTACATTCTAGATTTTTAGATTTAGTGGTTTTTAATCGAGTTTGATAATCAAAAGTTGTTACAAAGGTGTTTTCGATATTCAGTATGTGTTTTTCTTGCATAAATTTCTTGGTTTGAATTGATCTTGCGAAAATTTGTGAGTTTTTAAAGTTTTCGCTTCATTCATACAAGTTTGCGCCTCATTCATAGTAGTTTGCGCTTCATTCATGCTACTTTGCGTTTCATTCTTATAATTTGCATAAGGTTCATTGTGGTCTAATTTGGATGTTAGTGAATTTTCAGGTTTTCGGATGTAGTTTGAAATGCAAAGCTTCTCTTGCGTATCAAGAAAGAAAGGATTTCAAGTTTGCGGTTCTAGCTTCATACGCAAACCTCAGTTTGCGTATCACTCAGTAAACGCAAAGTCTTCTTTGCGCTTCTCTTGCCAAACTCAAAGCTTACTTTGCTCTTCTCACCTCACCCGCAAAGTCTTCTCACGTAAAGCTTCATCTTGCGTTTCTCTAAGCAAACGCAAAGTTCAGTTCGCGGTTCTCTCTTGAAACGCAAACCTATAGTTTGCGCGTCTCCCTGACTTAGATTAAAAAAAAAGAGTCTGGGAATTTTTTTTTTGGTCATCTATGGATTCTGCAAAATTTGGCTTTCAAGCTAAGTTCTACACAAGTGACCTCATGATGTCATTGGGTACAGAAACTCGTCCTCCAGTTCTAGTTGACGAAAACGAATTCACTCAATGGCAAGATAGGTTCTTAAATTTCATCGAGCGTCAAACTAATGGAGATAACATGATGAAATCTCTCACTGAAGGACCTTTCGTAAAGCCTAATAAAGAGACTCCTCCAACAACTAAAGAGGCTTCACGAATGAAAGTTGATCGAGAGCTGAAAGTTAATCTGATGTTGGCTTTACCAAACTCTGTCTACAACCGGGTTGATCACTGCAAGGATTATCCAAATCTGTTGTGGGCACAATTGGAAAAGATAATGCTTGGTTCTTCGGTCGCAACTCAACTCCGACATACTCGATTCATGAACAACTTTGAGGAGTTTAAGGCCAAAGACAGCGAGTCTATAAAGAGTGTTTTCGACAGATTCTGCGCAGTGCTGAATGATCTCCGAAAGATAAATATGATCAAGACAGAGCTTGAGACGAATCTGAAATTCCTCAATGCTCTTCATCCTGAATGGAACAAATCATGTCATAGACTGAGGAACGACGTTCGGATCTCAACAATGCAAATTCAAGAACTGTATGAGATTCTGATGACTGATGAGAGCTTGGTGCTTGAAAAGAAGGCCAAACTGGACAAAAAGAACAAGAAGACAGTTGATCCGGTTGCTCTCCTCACGAAGCAACTGGATGAACAAGCGTTGTCTGATAACGCTTACACCGGGTCAACTGAAGATGATGGTGAGGCATAACAGAAAGCTATGATTCTTCTCTCTCAACACTTTCAGAAAAAGTTCCAACCCCGATCAAGTTCCAACTCTTCTCGCTTCACTTCCGGCTCTACAGTCAAAGTACCCGAGCCTAAGACTGCTTCTTGTTATAACTGTGGAAATCCGGGTCACTACTCAAAGGAGTGTCGAGCTAAGAAGGTTAGGGACTCCTCTTACTACACGAAGAAAATGGAACTAGCAGAAAAGAGAGAGAATGGAACTGCTTTGCTGGCTGAGGAAGAATTCTGGCTGGATCACTCTGACGACGAAGCTGCAAACGTAGAGATCGCTCAGATGTGCTTGGTTGGAGTTGATCAGTCAGAAGATTCTGAAACAGATGAAGATGAGGTATATTCTGAATTTGATTATAATTTCATTACCTCTCAGATGAATATCATAATTAATGCTTTGTCTGATTTACGTTCAAAGATTTTATTTGAAAATAATTTAAATTCTGAAAAGTCAGATTTGATTGACAAACTGAAAATTTCTTTGAAAGATGAAAAATCTATTTTAGAAAATACTAAAGACATCTTTCAAAAGAAATTGGATGATATGGAAAATTCAAATAAAACTTATCTTCAATCTTTGACGTTTATGACTAATTTAAAAGATGAATTTTCAGATAAAATAAATAAGTTAGAAGAAAAACTTTATCGAAGAAACCAATCTGAACAAACAATTTTTATGAACAAGCCAAGGAGTGAAAAAGCTTTAAAACAAAGGTGGGGACTTGGTTTTGAAAATCCTCATTGTTTAAACAATGCGATTGAAAAATCCCCAACTTTATATAAATACGATTATCTGACTCTTGCTCATTATGCTCCTCAATTTAAAATTGATTGGATGAATGAGAAGCAAGTGTTAGAAATCGAACATGAGAAAAGGACAAATAATAAGAAAAATGAAATTCCTTTTGTTTATACAAGTGAAAATGCAAAATATTTTCCTGAAAAATCAGAAAGAGGAAGAAGAGTTTTAAATGATATATCTTCTATCAAATCTTCAGTTTCTGATGATTTTATTTCTTCTTATGCCTCTGATTCTGATAAGGAAAATATTTCTCCAATCATTTATGATTCGAAGAAATATACTCCTCCGTTAGTTTTAGAAGGCAAAATCATCGATCTTGAAGATAAGATAGAAGATCAAAATATTTTGAAGAAAATTGAATCTGATATTATTTTTTCTTTCATGACGTCTAGTCTTGAAGAAAAATTATTTTCTCCAAAATCAGATTCTATTTCTAGCCTTTCTTCTGATTCTAAGGAAAACGAAAAGGAAGTTTCAAATTTTAAAATCTTTTCTCCAAATAATTCAGACTCCAAGGCAAATTCAGATTTATTAGTTGATCAGATTAGTTGCTTAGATAAATTTATTTCTTCTGATTTAAATATTAAGTCTAAAATTCTTGATGATTCTTTTACGCTCAATGATCAATATTATAAACCTAAGCGTAAAAAAAGACGGTCAAAGAAGTCAAAGAAACGAGATACAGTTCTTTCTGACAGTTCTAATTCTTCCGATTCAATTCCTACAGATAGGATTTTGAGCGCTCAGTCAAAGAAGCAGATATGATGAGCGAAGCGGACATCTGATGAACATATTTCTGATGGGGATAAATGTGTAGACAAACTTTACAACAGTGATTCATTTGCTATATGTAATAAAATTTCAAAATACTCTATAAAGCAAATGATTCGAATTTCAAAACATGTCTCATGTTCTTCCTCAGATTCTAGTTCTGATGATTATGCTTTCTCTTCTGATGATTGTGATTATTTTTCTGATCATATTCCTCGTGCTTTAAATATTAATTCTAACAAATATATCCCCAGACGAACTGGAACTAACAAACATGGGCCCAAATTTAAGTGGGTACCCAAATCTTTATCTGATTCAAAGTTGCAGGCATCACATGTTAAGGGGGAATAATAGAACATTGGTTTCTGCGTACTTCAGCTCAGGACCCGTACTTCATAGACTACGACTTCTAAACAAATCAGTTTAGAACTCGTTCTTCAATGATTTAAGCTTCTGACTAAATGAGATACTGTGAGTACATCAATTTTATTTCCACTGCATTTTATCTCTGATTATGATGTGTTCCAGTTTTTCTCATTATTTTTCAAGAATCTGAACTTGTTCAACTTTTTCTTAATTTTGTATAACCCAAATTTTTCTTTTAATATGAGACACAAATTTATTTTCTTCAATGTAAAAGATGAAATAGTTGAATTTTATTTTTTCCAACTAAATATCAATTTGCCGAATTTTTTACATTTTGTCTTTAAGGAAAATTTTTAACATCGGCATATTGAGTTTAAAAGTTTAAATCTTTACAAATTTTATTCTATAAAGTAAAGTTTTACATTTTTTCTTTCTTTTGAATAAAATATGTGTCTAGGATAAATTTTCAAGTTCTTTTGTTTATATTAAAGTTTTTATATGATCAAATTTCAAGTCTTACAAAAATCGAAAAGTCAGCAACATGTTTGAAACTTTTATTACTGATTTAAAGTTGTGTGATTCGGAATTTTTATAGTTTACTTTGCTTAGACTTCCTAATTAATCAGAATTATAAGATCGGAATGAAAATATGGACTAAGCACTTAGATGTAGATCCTTGTGTTTGAGATGAATATTAAATTCTTAAAATACAGAAATCTCTAAGTTTAAAAGTTTGTACCTGTGACCTTTCTGGTTTGGGAAAGTAAGTTCCGTGGGATGCTCGTCATCTGGTTCCCTAAGGTCAATTGATCTGGGAGTGATCGAACCCAAATCCTTCTATAGAATCAGATCGAAAGTCATGTTCTACTGGTATGAATGGGTTTAGGATATGTCGATGTAGCCTTTCTGATCTGGGAGAGTAAGTTCCAAGGGGTGCTTGACACCTAGTCCCCTAAGGCCAACTGGTCTGGGAGCGGCTGACCCAAATCCTGCAATAGGGTCAGATAGAAAGTTACGTTTACGGCATGTTCTTTACTTAATAAACTTTTTGATCAAAAGATGCCAAAAGTGCACAAGCTTAAAAGATGCCAAAGAGCACACTCATGTGAAGATGCCAATGTGCACAATGCTAAAAAGATGCCAATGAGCACACATCTCATGATACTTGGTGATATGTTTGAGTTGCGATAAATCTATAAATTTGTGAAAATCTTAATTTTTGATGGATTAGTGTCAGTACATGCAAAGTTCTCTATAATATTTTTACAATTGCATTTTCTTGAAGCTAATCGAAGATTCGCATGTGAGCACACTGAATAGATTGCTGGAAGTTTTTGAAACTGAACATGTTTTAACTTGATATGCAATGAAACTTGTTCTTGTATCCAACAACATATGTTTGATTTCAAATGATTGATAAATCTGTAATATTTTACTAAGTAGATTTTTATTTGTTTAATGTTTAAAATTTTATATGTTTAGTTGTTTCAAAATTTACATTCAGTATATTTTTCTTTATACATTAATATTTGATCATTGTGTTCTCATAAATATATTTTAATGGGTTTATGCATTATTCAAGGGGGAGTGAACAAAGAGAATATTTTTCAAAGTTTATATCTGTTTTTTAGGGGAAGTGTCTGACTTTCTATATAAATGCTATTTTGAATTGTCAAATTTAGTGCATTTGTGTAGGGGGGTCAAAGAGCTAATCAGGTAAAATTTTCAGACTCTAAGTCAGCTTTGCGCATCTAGCGTCATGCGCAAACCTCACTTTGCGCATCCAGCGTGAAACGCAAATCTTGGTTTGCGCATCAAGCATGATACGCAAACCTTGTTTTGCGCATCCAGCTTGACACGCAAACCTTGCTTTGCGTATCCTTCGTGAAATGCAAACCTCGTTTTGTGTATCCTTCATGAAACGCAAATCTTGGTTTGTGCAACCAACGTGATACGCAAACCTTCCTTGTTTTCTCTGTTTCTTTGATTTTGCAGATCTTAAGTTGTCTCGTCTCCAACATTTGCATGACCAAGTTGATCCTGATCATCAAGGTCATGAGGGGGAGAATTAAGAGATGTTGTCAGGATCTAATTCTTAACAAGAATAATAACACTCAGAAACAATATTAAAGAAGTTGCGGAAAAACACTTTAATATTCAACTATCAATGGAACAGTAAAACTGAAATCACAACTTGTATACTTTATTGAATGATTAAAGTTACAAGATTTCAATGAAAACCTCAATCTTGATGAACAGGCTCACCAAGACGAATTCTACTTCTCTAGAATTAGGATTATAAACCTTGAGGTTAATTCTCTCTCTAAAAACTTATCAATCAAAAGTTAATTCTATCAAAGACTTCTATACTATTTATACAAGACATATTACAAGATAATTATCAAAATACAATTGATCTTCATTCCATAATTATCTCCTTTACATTAGCAAGACTTCTATACAGCTGTCTTCATTCCATACTGAGTCTTCATCTCATAAGCAGCACTAACCTTCTTCAGAAGTATTAACCATTTTCAGCAGCATTAAACTCCTCAGCATTATTAATCATGTTGGCAGTAGTAATCCCTTAGCAGTACTAACTACTAGCAGTACTAACTCTCCAAGCAGTACTAACTATTTAAGTAGCAGCACTAACTTTTCAAGCAGTATTAAATCTACTAGCAGTAGTAATCATGATATACTAGCAGCATTAACCATACTTGAACAAATCTTAAATTCCCAACAATCTCCTCCTAACTTGACTTTTAGGAAGATAAGTCAAGTTCTTCAGATATGGTCTTCAAGATGCTTTCAAAACTTCAGCTTAGTTGCCCAAATTTGGATCCAGTCCCAGACTTTGATTGATTGTCCTTCTTATCACAATTCTAGCCATTTCAGATCCTTTTGCACACACTAGCTTGGCTTTCAGCATTCCTTTCAGCTTCTCCTTGCTATGATCATACACTTTGTCCACTAGAAAATACTCATGATAGCAGTTATCTATTGTGATCATGTAGACACCACAGTTTTCAAAGAGCATCCACTGATCAATCCTTTTGAACCCATACTCATGATGCAAATCCTTGATCATGTACACCACTTTTTCTGGTTCAAACATCATACACAAGTATTCCATAGCAACTTTTAGTAGACTTTCTTCAGTTCCTTTCATAACAGGCTCATATAGCTTTATTCCCACCTTATGCATTTCTTCTAAGTCAGCCCTGGAACAACTTCTGATCACTTTGCCCCAAGTTGTATATACTTCAAAAAAGTCACCAATTCTTTTTAGTCTGAAGTAATCCTTTCTGTTGTCCCTCAGAATATCCCAAAAGATGGTTTCTGGTGCCTTCACAGAAATGGGAACAACCTGTACTAGTTCTATTAAAGTCATGTAAAGACCAACATGCTCATCAGATTGATTTGGTTGTTGTGCACTTTGACTTGTTTGCTCTGTATGATCTGCAATATATGGTTCTGCCTCCTTTTCTGCTTTTTCAATTCTTGGCTTTTTGGACTGTTTCTTGGAAGCTAGAGTTTTCACTCTCTTTGCAGATTTAACTTCCACAGCAACAGACTCTTCCTTCTTTTCTTCATCCTTTTCCTTTGAAGGAGTGGTTTCCTCAGGGAAGGGTTGTTAGATGTTGAGATCATGCCTCCTTTTCATCCTTCTTTCAGCTTCTTCCCTTTGAGTAGAATCCCCTTGAAGCTTAGCCATCTCCTTTGAATACAACTCCTCTATCCTACCATAGGCCATGTTAGTAAACATTCCTTCAGGAACTCCAAGAGCTCCTTTCTGGAAGTTTATCATCTTTCTCCTTTCTTGATTAGCCAGATAGGTCTTAGAGGGTTGTCTTTTCTGAATCTTTGAAGGCAGTCTGTGCTTGGTTGCTTTTACTATACTTTTCTTGGCCTCAGCTGCAGTTTTCAGACTCTTTTGATATTCTTCATTGAGCTTTTTAGCCATATTCAGTGCAAGCTCTATGTCCTTTTCTGATTGAATTTTTTCTCCTTTTCTATCTCTGCTTGAAGCTGTTTTGCCACTTCTTCATCTAGCTCTATCTATTTTTGCTGCTTTAAAGGTTGTTCAGGTTCTACCATCTTAGCCTTTCCTTTCTTCTTCAATTCTGCCTCACTGATTTCTTTGTTTTTCTTCTTAAGACCTCCTTCTTTAATGACCACTCCCTTGGCCTTTTGAGCAGCCTTGGGAGTGTCATTCTTAACTTTTACCAATGTTTCTGCAATCTCTAATTCTTCAACAGATAGTCCTGTTACTGTTGCTTGAGCTTTTTCAGTTACTGCTGCTTGTCTAACAGTTTCTGCCTCTTTACTAGTTTCTGCTTCTTTGTTTTCTGTTCCCCTATTCTGCTCCCCCTCAAATTGAGCTTCCATACCACTAGTACTGAGCTTCTCCTTTTCATCATGTTTCTCCCCCTTTTTGAAAGCATCTCCCCTCTTCTTCAAGATAAACTGCTTTTTCTTCTTTTTCTATACCAACCTCATCACCAGCTTTTTCAATTTGGTAATCTGCACTTGTTGAGACAGAAGTACCAATTTCATCTCCTCTATATCTTCTCCCTGTTTGATGACATCTAGATTAATGTTGCCCATTGTATCCATCAATTCTTGGTAGTTATATCTGTCCTCACCTCCTTTGGGTGTATTTACCACCCTAGAAGGATCCTTGGATCTTTTAGTAGTAGAGGTCTTCTACCTGGCAGAAGCACCTGCTACCCCCTTGGGTTCTTGGCACCTGGGACCTTTGAATGATTGCTCATTCAAAGTTGCCATGGGGAAGGTCTTATTGATGTTACCACTGACCTCCTCTGTGCTAGCAGGAGTAGTGGCAGCCTTCTCACCCATATGCTCATGCATCTCCTCGGTGAGCACCTCCTTGGGGTTGAGAGACACCCCTGTGGTTTCCCTATAGATATTCTCTAATGGAGAATTCTCCATTAGAGGGCTTAAAGGCTTTGTGGGTGAAGATACAAGAAGAGAAGGAGCCTTCTTTACCCTTTTTCTTGTGTAAGTATGGGTGATGGGTGAAGTTGGTTTTTGAAGAAGGGACTGAGGGATTGATATAGTGATTGAAGGTTGGGATTGCTTCTCAGTGGGATGGTCTAGTGAGGGCCCTGACCCTGATGCCATACCTTCTTGATTGTGGGACACCACCATCATTGTAGAGAACAATGGGGTGTCAACTCCTTCTGAGTCCATGGCAGATCTCTTCATATTTGAAAAGACCTTGCCCTTGGGGATTTTAGGTACATATACCTCATCAAATTGAGGCATATCCGTCAATTCAGTGGTGATAACTGCCTGGACAAATCTTGGATACATATAGAAACTCTTTTTATTGTCCAAGTTTGACACAAGGTCTTTGAAAATCATTTGCGACAAATTATACTTTCTGGCAGTGGACAAGCAGACCAAAGCATAAGCAATGGTACTACTGAACTCACTCCATCTAGTATTTTTTCTAGAAATACAGTGCATAAGGGTATGAACAAGAAGAAGCAAAAATATTCTGATAAAGACGTTCCTCAGTAATATCATCATGACCGTACGTGGAGCTTCCGCCTCATACGGCTCCTCTAGGGATGGAGGTAGGCCCAGCCTAGGCTTGTGCGGTTAAGGTGCCATTGGGGAGAAAATTTGGCTTTGGAGAACTTGAAAACACCCAATGGGCCTCCATACCCCATTCTTGTAAGATTGGAAAACAGATCATCATTAGAGATAGATGTAATACCTGAGGCATCGTCTAGTCGTAGACTGATGCAAATGACCTCTTCAGAAACTGTCAAGGGTTTGTCATACACCCTTGTCTTGATAACCTGCACACCATTTTCAGTAAAAGCGGTGGCATTGGCCCAAAATTGCTTCTGGTGCTCTATGTAGATTGATGGTGACACTGTAAGAGCATGAGCTATATGGCTGTACTTGACAAAATCGACTATTTGATGAAATCCAGCAACCTGCTTAGGCTTTTGAAGCATTGCGATCTCATTGTGTTCATCAATAAACGCCATTGATGCAACCTGCTTGACTAAAACACACTGGTTGCTTGAGAGAAAAAGGTTAGAGAAAAGATGAACAGTATTCAAAGAGTCGTTATGAGCTTTTAGGCGGGCAAAAAGGGTATTTATATGATTCGGGAAAGAAGCAGTATTAACCATCTAGCAGTATTAACTAACTAGCAGTATTAACTAACTAGAAGTATTAACTGAGAGCAGTATTAAACACTAGCAGTATTAACTGAGAGTAGTATTAACCACTAGCAGTATTAACTAACTAGCAGTATTAACGAACTAGCAGTATTAACGAACTAGCAGTATTAATTGAGAGCAGTATTAACCACTAGCAGTATTAACGAACTAGCAGTATTAACTAAGAGCAGTATTAACGAACTAGAAGTATTAACTGATACCTGAAGTAGTAACTTTGCACTGGCAACATTAACTATACTTACACTATTGAAGCTTGAGTTAGTCTGAGCAAGGCAATACACTTCCTGAGAAAGATGATTAGTAGCCCCAAATATAAACAAATAACAGGTGTACAATCACTTTTTAAACATGAGCTCATTCAGAGTTGATCATGCCCACACTTGTGACCAAGAAAGTGAATCTACCCACATCAAAAGATTTAGTGAATAGATCAGCAAACTGGTTATCAGTATGTACTTTAGCAACTTGAATAAGCTTCTTTTCATTGCAGTCTCTAACAAAGTGATACCTGATTTTAATGTGCTTTGTTTTGGAGTGCTTGACTGGATTGTTAACAATGCTAATAGCACTGCTATTGTCAATGAATATTGGAGTGTGAAGAAAAGTTACCCCATAGTCCAGCATTTGATTCTGAATCCATAGAACCTGAGAGCAGCAACTTGCTGCAGCAATGTACTCAGCTTCTGTTGTGGATAAGGACACTGTGGTTTGCTTCTTACACTGCCAAGATACTAGTGTTGCACCCAAAAGCTGACATCCACCTGAAGTAGACTTTCTATCCATATTAGCACCACCCAAGTCACTGTCTGAATATGCAATCAAGTCAAAAGTAGATTCATAGGGATACCAAAGACCTAATCTAGGTTGCCCTCTTAAGTATCTGAAAATCCTCTTAACATCTTGAAGATGTGACTACTTTGGCTTGACTTGGAATCTGGCACACATACACACTAGAAACATGATATCTAGTCTTGATGTTGTGAGATACATGAGAGATCCAATCATTGATCTATAAAGATGGACATCAACATCCTCCCCCTCAAGATCAGCAGTGATTTATTTGTGTGTTTCCATAGGTGTGTTGGCTGGCTTTGAGTCTGATAAACCATACTTATCAAGGATGTCTTTCACATACTTTGATTGGCTTATGAAAATTCCATCTTTCTGCTGTTTCACTTGAAGCCCAAGGAAGAAAGTAAGTTCACCCATTGAACTCATTTTGAAGCTCTTGTGCATCAACTCTTCAAAGTCTCTACACATCTGATCTTTTGTGGATCCAAAGATGATGTCATCCACATAGATCTGAACAAGTAGGATGTCCTTCTTACTTCTTCTAATGAAAAGGGTTTTGTCAATTATTCCTCTTTCAAACCCATTTTCCAAGAGATAGGTAGACAGAGTATCATACCATGCTCTTGGGGCTTGATGTTGACCATAGAGAGCTTTCTTCAGTTTGTATACTCTGTCAGGATATGATGGATTCTCAAATCCAGGGGGCTGACAGACATATACTTCTTCATCAATTGTTCCATATAGAAAGGCACTCTTCACATCCATTTGATATACCTTGAACTTCATGTATGAAGCATAGGCTAAAAACAGCCTAATTGCCTCTACCCTTGCAACAGGAGCAAATACTTCCTCATAGTCTATGCCTTCTTCCTGAGTGTACCCTTGTACCACTAGCCTTGCTTTGTTCCTGATTACTATTCCTCTCTCATCTTTTTTATTTCTGAAAATCCACTTGGTGCCAATTGCTCTATGACCTTTAGGAAGGTCCACCAAGTCCCAAACATCTTGCAATTTGAATTGTAGCAACTCTTCTTGCATGGCTTCTATCCAACTTTAATCTTTCAATGCTTCATAAGCCTTCTTAGGCTCAATCTGGGATAGAAAGCAAGAGAGTATTGTATGTTGCTGATCCTGCAAATCTTGAAGTCTGCTTTGATTCCTAGTCATCATAGGAGAGGAGATATCTCCTATTACCAGCTCAGGAGGATGATTCTTCTGAGTTCTTGTCTGAAGACTAGGTTCTTCATTAATTCCCACATCTAAATTGGAATCATTTAAGTCAGCTGAGGGAATCACATCAGCTGCTTCTGGCTCTTCATGCTCTGAATTCTCCTCATCTCTTCTTTCTTCTTCACTCTGAATTGGTTCAGCAACAGTCTCCTTTTCACAGATGTCAACAGGGTCCATTGTAGGTAATGGAAAGATCACAGACTGAGGAATAATATGTTGTACTTGTTCTTCCCCTGATCCTCTACTTCCTGATCCTGCATGATCATCACTACTAAAAAACCCAAAGAGTTAGTTAGTGAATCAATGTCAAATAACCACTGAGGACCTGAACCAATAGGATTTGGTGTGTTCTCATTGCATTTGACATTGTCACTTTCCTCAATTATTCTAGAAGAAGAATTATATACTCTGTAGGCCTTACTCTGAGATGAGTAACCAACAAGAAAACCATCATCTGCTTTGCTATCAAACTTTCCTAAGTGAGTTTTGGTATTGAGAATGGTACAAGGACACCCAAAAGGTTTGAAAAATCCAATAAATGGTTTTCTTTTATTTAAAAGCTCATATGGTGTCTTGTTTTTAGGCTTGACTACTAGAACTCTGTTTTGGACATAGCAAGCAGTATTAACTGCTTCAGCCCAGAAAGTAATTGGAAGTTTTGAATTAGCTAACAGAGATCTAGCAGCTTCAATCAGTGTCCTATTCCTTCTCTCAGCAACACCATTTTGTTGTGGAGTCCTAGGAGCACTGTATTGCCTCTCAATTCCTTTTTCCTCACAAAAGGTGTTTAGGTCAAGATTTTGAAATTCAGTACCATTGTCTGACCTAATGACTTTTACCTTTTGATTTGTTTGGTTTTCAATTCTTAGAATAAGGATTTGATCAGTCCACTTGTCTCATCCTTAGTCCTTAGAAAATATACCCAAGTAAATCTAGAGTAATCATCAACAATCACTAAGCAGTATAATTTCTTACCTATACTCATGACATTTGTAGGACCAAACAGATCCATATGCAACAACTAAAGAGAAGAAGAAATTGTGTTCAACTCTTTGGACTTATGAGAAGTTTTGTGTTGTTTGCCTTTGAGACAAGCAACACAATGATCATCACATGAAAAGACTTTTGAAGGCAAACCTCTTACAAGGTTGTTTTTAACAAGTTTATTCATTGTTTTAAAGTTCATGTGACACATCCTTCTGTGCCAAAGTGATGATTCATCCAAAGAGGCTTTTGAAACAAGACAGTTTAGGGATGAATCAGTTGAAACATTTTCCATATCCAAACCATAGACATTATCCTTTCTGGGAGTTCTTAGTAGTATCATCTTTTCATCAACTACCTTGAATCCAGGAGCAAGGATAACGCATTCTGAATCAGTGAATAATATACTATGCTTTTTGTCACAAACCTGTGATACACTTAACAGGTTGTACCTTAACTGCTCATAATATAAAACATCCTCAAAGGTCATCTTACCTTTTGTTACATCACCCTTACCACTAATCTTACCTCCATCTGGAGTATTACCAAAGGCAACATGTCCTCCATCAATTTTCTTGAAATTCTTGAGGCAATCCATGTTCCCTGTCATGTGCCTAGAGCAACCACTATCAACATGCCAAATGCTCTTTCCCTTAAGCTGTTGGTTGCCCTGCACATTAGATAAATCAATTAGTATTGATTGGGAACCCAAGCCAAAGTGGTCTTGGGCCTCCCTTTCTCATCAAAGTATTTACATTCATTTTTGATGAGATTTTTAAAATCAGAGCACTCTTTACTGGAGTACTTTGTCAAGATGATAGGTCTAGCAGCACAAACACTAGAAGCAGTACTAATTTTAGAAGTACTAACAGAGTTAGCAGGACTAACAGGTTTAGCAGTACTAACCTTGTTAGAAGCACTAACAGAGTTAGCAGTATTAACATATGAAGAGGTACTAACAATGTTAGTTTTAGAAGTATTAATACTCTCAGCAGTACTAACATTGGTAGCAGTAGTATTGCTTCTAGCATCACTATCTTTGTTAGCAGCACTATTTGTGGTAGCAGTACTAACAGTTTTAGTGCTTTTGAGAACCCACATCTTGACATCCTCTCTTACAGTCTTTTTCTTCATGTGGCTTTTAGATTTAACAGTTTTCTTAGTCACATGGTTCCTTTCATTCTTCCTATACCCAAAGGGTTTTTGCACAGATCTTTGAAAATTTATCCTTTGGTTCATAGGATTAAAGTAACAGTGCTTGGCAAGAAGGTTCATTTTGCCACATATGAAGCAAGGTTTTGGTCTGATGATTCTACTCAGATCAACTCCTTATTTCTGAGCCCACTGATTATTCCAATTTCTTTGATTTTCCCTCCTTTTATCATGTTTTAGAGGCTCAGACTTATTGAATGCACACTGTTTGCAGGAAACAGGATTCACAACTGTAGTCTGCTTGTAATAAACCTTTTTGGACTTTCCCTCAGTCTTCTCTACACCA
The DNA here is from genome assembly GCA_954870635.1 of Arctium minus. NCBI lineage: Eukaryota > Viridiplantae > Streptophyta > Magnoliopsida > Asterales > Asteraceae > Arctium > Arctium minus. The sequence goes on along the minus strand of OX941095.1, from coordinate 68,468,271 downwards.
TCAGATTTGACCCAATCCCTTCCACCACCCTCATTGGTAAGAATGTTATTTTCTAAGGGAATCTCAACATTCACATTATTATCCTTACCCTTTCCAGCTTCTTTCTCAGTCTTGTCCTTAACAACTACTTTATCTAAAGGATCTATCTTAGTGGCTCCCACATGCAAGTCCTTTCTATCCTTGGTCTCTAGCAAGTCTGATTTAGGATGGATGTTGTTGTTGTTGTATGGTGGTGGTGTGGTATTGTACCCAATTTCTGGTTTAAGCTTATCATGGATTTGGACCTTTAGTATTGAATCCATGGCTTTAGAAGCATAAGAAAACTTTTCCACATCTAGCTTAACCTTGTCTAGTTCTCCTCTCAACTTTTCATTCTCCTCCTTGGACTTTGTCAGTTGGATTTCTAGATCATTCTTCTCCCACTTCCAGTAATTTGTATCATATGTGTGTTGAAGTTCATTGGCTTGGAAACCTTTGATTTGTTCCTCAAACCTCTCAACAATTCTCACATAGTCTTTTCTATCCTTTTCTAACCTCTTAAGGTCATCACTCATATTATGGTTGTGATCTTTGTACCTTTTAACAGTGTCTATGCAAGTTTGAGAACAGAGATTAGAAAGTACCTCAGTTGGGAAATCAGATACCTCTGCCATGAGAGCTTGATTTTGAATGGCTTCTTCTGCTTGATCACTCCAGTCAAACCCCATTCCTTGTTGAGAAACAAGAGCTTGAGCAGAGTTTCTATTCTTGTTGAAGTTTCCAGTCTGTGCTTGTTGGTGGTTGTTGTGAGATATTCCACTTCTGCATTTCCTGGCAAAAGTGTCCCTTCATATGACACTTATAGCACTCCACCTTTGACTTATCAAAGCCTGCTCCATCTTCTCTTCTTTGAGAGAAGTTGTTCCTCCCAGTTTTCTTAATGAACTTCTTCACCCTCATAGAAAGCATGGCCATCTGCCATTTAATGTCCATCTCTTCAATATCATCAGGATGAATCTGTTCCAAGTCATCATTGATTAAAGAGGAATTACCATGGCTGGAGAGAAAGGCTTCAAAAACAGATTCATTGCCTTTTTCTTGATTTACTCCATTAGCAGCATTAACTGATTCAGGGTTAGCAGTAGAATCAGTTGATGCTGATAGGAGTGCAGCATTATGAACATATCCAGTAGGCTTCTTCTTTGCTTCCACCTCAGATTCAAACACTCTTAGATCATTGTACAGATCATCCAGTTCCTTTTCTTCTAATAAGTCATTCTGTCTGAATGAAACAGTGTACATGGTCCATTCATCTCCAAGAGATCTGAGGAACTTTCGGTTGACATCATCTTGTTCCATCTGGACTCCAACTGTGGCCAACTCACCAATCAACTTATTGAATCTGTCAAAAGTTTGAGTCATAGACTCATTCTTTGAAGATGTAAAATTTTCATATTGTTGCTTGAGAATATCCCTTTGATTCCTCTTAGTGCTCTTGGTGCCAGCAAATCTCTTCTCTAAAGCATTCCATAGAATCTGAGCATCTGTGCAGTGTTGAAACTGATGTTGATACTCATTAAGAATGGCCAAAAGCAGGGTGCTTAAGGCTTTCATCTCCAACTATCTGACTTTCTTTTCACCATCAGTTTTTGGAGGTGGTCTTCTGCCATCTTGTCCAATTTTACCTTCAGCAGAGGGACCATTCTCAACAATGTCCCACATAGAACAGTCTGTAAGGAGGATGTACTGCTTGATTCGAATTTTCCACATGTCAAACTCATTAGGTTTGAGCATGGGAACCTTTGAGACAAAAGTACTGTTTGATTCACCTGTGTTGTCCATGATGAATGAAGGTTTCTGAGAATACTTTGCTCTGATACCACTTGTCAGGATCTAATTCTTAACAAGAATAATAACACTCAGAAACAATATTAAAGAAGTTGCGGAAAAACACTTTAATATTCAACTATCAATGGAACAGTAAAACTGAAATCACAACTTGTATACTTTATTTAATGATTAAAGTTACAAGATTTCAATCAAAACCTCAATCTTGATGAACAGGCTCACCAAGACGAATTCTACTTCTCTAGAATTAGGATTATAAACCTTGAGGTTAATTCTCTCTCTAAAAACTTATCAATCAAAAGTTAATTCTATCAAAGACTTCTATACTATTTATACAAGACATATTACAAGATAATTATCAAAATACAATTGATCTTCATTCCATAATTATCTCCTTTACTTTAGCAAGACTTCTATACAGCTGTCTTCATTCCATACTGAGTCTTCATCTCATAAGCAGCACTAACCTTCTTCAGAAGTATTAACCATTTTCATCTGCATTAAACTCCTCAGCAGTATTAATCATGTTGGCAGTAGTAATCCCTTAGCAGTACTAACTACTAGCAGTACTAACTCTCCAAGCAATACTAACTATTTAAGTAGCAGCACTAACTTTTCAAGCAGTATTAAATCTACTAGCAGTAGTAATCATGATATACTAGCAGCATTAACCATACTTGAACAAATCTTAAATTCCCAACAATTAAGGAGATGATAAAATGACAAAGAGCACAAACGTTTATCTGCTGATCAAGATTCGCTCAAAGATTCTATTCTCTCAGCTACAACTTCTTCTTTTGTTGTTTCTGCTCTGATCACCACAATTCATTCAAGGTCATTTAAAAGAGGTGTGTCGTCTAGAGCTCAAGCTGATGCAAAGAAAACTCAATCTGAAAAATGCTGAGAAGAATTTTTTTCTTAAAAGTCAGAAAGCTTCACAAAGTCGCTTTGTTGGTCAGTACTGTTTAAGAAGATGATTTTTGATGACCAAAGCGCCAATGATGACTAAGGAGGATATTGTTAAGTCTGATTTTATAGTAATCATTGTATTTATAGGGCATGGTCAAATACTGTGTTTTGAGTCATACTTTGTTGTATCTGACCAAGGGTATTTAAGTCCCTTTGGTCTTGGTTTGTTGTAAGAAACACACGAACACTTTAATCAATTCCTACTTTGCGCTCTCTAGTTACTCTCTCTCTCTCTACTTTCTCTCTCTAAAGATTCTTAGATCTTGGACTTTTATACTTCCAGAAAGAGACCAATCCATGACGTGCTTCTCGTTCTAAGATTCGTTTTGACGGGTCATGGGCTTAAAACGGATCCTCGTAGCAAAAGTTATGGACGTTTAAGCGCGACACCCATTTTTGTCGATTCAGCAAGTGGGTACCCTTTGTGTTTTCTCGTCCAGACCGACCTCGTCGGATTTCCACGAATCTTTACATTTTCCATCTACAATATAAATGATAAGGTTTTCAAGGGAAATAATTAGCAAAAAACCCACTCTCATGCAGGATATTGCCGAACCCACGTATTGGCCAAACCGAATGAACGTAAATCATGCAGTTTATCGATACCCACTCAAATCATGGTGTATTGCCAGAGAGAGACCAGAACATGTTGTGCTTCTCGTTCTAAGGTTCGTTTTGACGGGTCATGGGATTAAAACGGATCCCCGTAGCAATAGATATGGACGTTTTAGCGCGACACTCATTTTTGACCGATTCGGCAAAAGGGGTACCCTTTGTGTTTTCTCATCCGGACCGACCTCATCGGATTTCCATGAATCTTTACATTGTTCATCTAAAATGTAAATGATACGGTTTTCAAGAGAAAGAACTTGCAAAAACCCCACTCTTGTGCAGGATATTGCCGAAACCACACATTGGCCAAACCGAAAAAACGTACATCATGCAGTTTATCGATACCCACTCAAATCATGGTGTATTTCCAGAAAGATACCAATCCATGGAATGCTTCTCGTTCTAAAATTCATTTTGACGGGTCATGGGTTTAAAACGGATCCCCGTAGTAAAATTTATGGAAGTTTAAGTGCGACACCCATTTTTGGTCGATTCAGGAAAGGGGGTACCCTTTGTGTTTTCTCGTCCGGACCGACCTCGTTGGATTTCCACGAATATTTACATTGTCCATCTACAATATAAATGATAAGGTTTTCAATGGAAATAACTTGCAAAAAACCCACTCTCGTGCAGGATATTGCCGAAACCACGCAATGGCCAAACCGAAAAAATGTACATCATGCAGTTTATCGACACCAACTCAAATCATGGTGTATTGACAGAAATATACCAATCCATGATGTGTTTCTCATTCTATGGTTCGTTTTGAAGGGTCATGGGCTTAAAACGGATCCCCGTAGCAAAAGTTATGGACGTTAAAGCGCGACACCCATTTTTGGCCGATTCAGCAAGTGGGTACCCTTTGTGTTTTCTCGTCGGGACCGACCTCGTCGGATTTCCACGAATCTTTACATTGTCCATCTACAATATAAATGATATGGTTTTCAAGGGAAATAACTTGCAAAAAACCCACTCTCGTGCAGATATTGCCGAAGCCACGCATTGGCCAAACCGAAATAACGTAAATCATGAAGTTTATCGATACCCACTTTAAGGTTCATTTTTTCGGGTCATGGGCTTAAAACGGATCCCCGTAACAAAATTTATGGACGTTTAAACGCGACACCCAATTTTGGCCGATTCGGCAAAGGGGGTACCCTTTATGTTTTATCGTCCAGACCGACCTCGTCGGATTTCCACGAATCTTTCCATTGTTCATCTACAATGTAAATGATAAAGTTTTCAAGGGAAATAACTTGCAAAAAACCCACTCTCGTGCAGGATATTGCCGAAGCCACGCATTGTCCAAACCGAAAGAACGTACATCATGCAGTTTATCGATACCCACTGAAATGATGGTGTATTTCCAGAAAGAGACCAAGCCATGGCGTGCTTCTCTTTTGACGGGTCATGGGTTTAAAACGGATCTTCGTAGCAAAAGTTATGGACGTTTAAGTGCGACACCCATTTTTGGCCGATTCAACAAGTGGGTACCCTTAGTGTTTTCTCGTCCAGACCGACCTCGTCGGATTTCCAAGAATCTTTACATTTTCTATCTACAATATAAATGATAGGGTTTTCAAGGGAAATATTTTGCAAAAAAACCCACTCTCATGCAGGATATTGCCGAAGCTACACATTGGCCAAACCGAATGAACATAAATCATGTAGTTTTTCGATACCCACTCAAATCATGGTGTATTGCCAAAGAGAGACCAAGGAATGGTGTTCTTGTCGTTCTAAGGTTCGTTTTGACAGGTCATGGGCTTAAAACAGATCCCCGTAGCAAAAAATTATGAACGTTTAAGCACGACACCGAATTTTGGTCGATTCGGCAAAGGGGGTACCCTTTGTGTTTTATCGTCCGGACCGACCTCGTCGGATTTCCACGAATATTTCCATTGTTCATCTACAATGTAAATGATAAGTTTTTCAAGGGAAATAACTTGCAAAAAACCCACTCTCGTGCAGGATATTGCCGAAGCCACGCATTGTCCAAACCGAAAGAACGTACATCATGCAGTTTATCGATACCCACTGAAATGATGGTGTATTTCCAGAAAGAGAGCAAGCCATGGCGTGCTTCTCTTTCTAAGGTTCGTTTTGATGGGTCATGGATTTAAAGCGGATCTTCGTAGCAAAAGTTATGGACGTTTAAGTGCAACACCCATTTTTGGCCGATTCAGCAAGTGGGTACCCTTTGTGTTTTCTCGTCCAGACCGACCTCGTCGGATTTCCAAGAATCTTTACATTTTCCATCTACAATATAAATGATAGGGTTTTCAAGGGAAATATTTTGCAAAAAAACCAACTCTCATTCAGGATATTGCCGAAGCCACACATTGGCCAAACCGAATGAACGTAGATCATGTAGTTTTTCGATACCCACTCAAATCATGGTGTATTGCCATAGAGAGACCAAGGAATGGTGTTCTTCTCGTTCTAAGGTTCGTTTTGACGGGTCATGAGTTTAAAACGGATCCCCGTAGTAAAAGTTATGGACGTTTAAGTGCGACACTCATTTTTGGTCGATTCAGGAAAGGGGGTACCCTTTGTGTTTCCTCGTCCGGATCGACCTCGTTGGATTTCCACGAATCTTTACATTGTCCATCTACAATATAAATGATAATGTTTTCAAGGGAAATAAATTGCAAAAAACCCACTCTCGTGCAGGATATTGCTGAAACCACGCAATGGCCAAACCGAAAAAACGTACATCATGCAGTTTATCGTTACCCACTCAAATCATGGTGTATTGATAGAAAGAGACCAAGCCATGATGTGCTTCTCATTCTAAGGTTCGTTTTGATGGGTCATGGCTTAAAACGGATTCTCGTAGCAAAAGTTATGGACATTTAAGCGCGACACCCATTTTTGGACGATTCAGCAAATGGGTACCCTTTGTGTTTTCTCGTCCAGACCGACCTCGTCGGATTTCCAAGAATCTTTACATTTTCCATCTACAATATAAATGATAGGGTTTTCAAAGGAAATATTTTGCAAAAAAACCCACTCTCATGCAGGATATTGCCGAAGCCACATATTGGCCAAACCGAATGAACGTAAATCATGTAGTTTATCGATACCCACTCAAATCATGGTGTATTGCCAGAGAGAGAGCAAAGAATGGTGTTCTTCTCGTTCTAAGGTTCGTTTTGATAGGTCATGGGCTTAAAACAGATCCCCGTTGCAAAAAATTATGGACGTTTAAGCACGACACCGAATTTTGGTCGATTCGGCAAAGGGGGTACCCTTTGTGTTTTATCGTCTGGACCGACCTCGTCGGATTTCCATGAATATTTCCATTGTTCATATACAATGTAAATGATAAGGTTTTCAAGGGAAATAACTTGCAAAAAACCCACTCTCGTGCAGGTTATTGCCGAAGCCATGCATTGGCCAAACCGAAAGAACGTACATCATACAGTTTATCGATACCCACTCAAATCATGGTGTATTTCCAGAAAGCGACCAAGCCATGGCGTGCTTCTCATTCTAAGGTTCGTTTTGACGGGTCATGAGTTTAAAACGGATCCCCATAGTAAAAGTTATGGACGTTTTAGTGCGACACTCATTTTTGGTCGATTCAGGAAAGGGGGTACCCTTTGTGTTTTCTCGTCCGGATCGACCTCGTTGGATTTCCACGAATCTTTACATTGTCCATCGACAATATAAATGGTAAGGTTTTCAAGGGAAATAAATTGCAAAAAACCCACTCTCGTGCAGGATATTGCTGAAACCATGCAATGGCCAAACCGAAAAAACGTACATCATGCAGTTTATCGATACCCACTCAAATCATGGTGTATTGATAGAAAGAGACCAAGCCATGACGTGCTTCTCATTCTAAGGTTCGTTTTTATGGGTCATGGCTTAAAACGGATCCCCGTAGCAAAAGTTATGGAAATTTAAGCGCGACACCCATTTTTGACCGATTAAGCAAGTGGGTACCCCTTAGGTTTTCTCGTCCGGACCGACCTCGTCGGATTTCCACGAGTCTTTACATTGTCCATCTACAATATAAATCATAAAGTTTTCAAGGGAAATAACTTGCAAAAAACCCACTCTCGTGCAGGATATTGCCGATACCACACATTGGCCAAACCGAAAGAACGTACATCATGCAGTTTATCAATACCCACTCAAATCATGGTGTATTTCCAAAAAACGACCAAGCCATGGCATTCTTGTCGTTTTAAGGTTCGTTTTGACGGGTCATGGGTTTAAAACGGATCTTCGTAGCAAAAGTTATGGACGTTTAAGCGCGACACCCATTTTTGGACGATTCAGCAAGTGGGTACCCTTTGGGTTTTCTCGTCCAGACCGACCTCGTCGGATTTCCAAGAATCTTTACATTTTCCATCTACAATATAAATGATAGGGTTTTCAAGGAAAATATTTTGCAAAAAACCCCACTCTCATGCAGGATATTACCGAAGCCACACATTGGCCAAACCGAATGAACGTAAATCATGTAGTTTATCGATACCCACTCAAATAAAGGTGTATTTCTAGAGAGAGACCAAGGCATGGCGTTCTTCTCGTTCTAAGGTTCGTTTTGACAGGTCATGGGCTTAAAACTTATCACCGTAGCAAAAGTTATGGACGTTTAAGCACGACACCGAATTTTGGTCGATTCGGCAAAGGGGTACCCTTTGTGTTTTATCATCCGGACCGACCTCGTCGGATTTCCACGAATCTTTACATTGTTCATATACAATGTAAATGATAAGGTTTTCAAGGGAAATAACTTGCAAAAACTCCACTCTCGTGTAGGATATTGCCGAAACCACACATTGGCCAAACCGAAAGAACGTACATCATGCAGTTTATCGATACCCACTCAAATCATGGTCCATGTCCAGAAAGCAACCAAGACATGGCATGCTTCTCGTTCTAAGGTTCGTTTTGACGGGTCATGGGTATAAAATGGATCCCCGTAGTAAAAGTTATGGAAGTTTAAGTGCGACACCCATTTTTGGTCGATTCAGGAAAGGGGGTACACTTTATGTTTTCTCGTCCGGATCGACCTCGTTGGATTTCCATGAATATTTACATTGTCCATATACAATATAAATGATAAGGGTTTCAATGGAAATAACTTGCAAAAAACCCACTCTCGTGCAAGATATTGCCGAAACCACGCAATGGCCAAACCGAAAGAATGTACATCATGCAGTTTACCGAAACCCACTCAAATCATGGTGTATTGACAAAAAGAGACCAAGCCATGATCTGCTTCTCGTTCTAAGGTTCGTTTTGAAGGGTCATGGGCTTAAAACGAATTCCCGTAGCAAAAGTTATGGACGTTTAAGCGAGACACCCATTTTTGTCCGATTCAGCAAGTGGGTACCCTTTGTGTTTTCTCGTCGGATTTCCACGAATATTTACATTTTCCATCTACAATATAAATGATAAGGGTTTCAAGGGAAATAACTGTTGATCCAAACTCTCTCAGTGATTTGATAACGACCCTCTTCTATACTTAGTGAAAATTACGTTTTAATATGTATTAGTGTTTCACCATCAACGATCAGACTGAGTCTGTTTAGTTATCGCTGATGACCTTTCTTGTAAACATTTCGTATGTATTAGTGTTTCACTATCAGCGATCAGACTGAGTCTGTTCAGTTATCGCTGATACTCTCTGATGTAAACAGTTTACGTAATCCCTGAAGACAAGTCTCGCGTCAACAGATGTTCATAGCTGAATCGAAGACGAAGCCACTAAACAAAGACAAGTCTACTAGTGACCTGATGCGGATATTAGTGAATCAAAGACGACTCTACTTATACGCGAAGGAACATGAGGAAAAGCTTCAGCGATAGCTGAACTTCTTTGTATCTCTGAAGGAAGAGATATTCAGCGATCAAACGATCATGTAGCTTATGCCTCAAGTCTCCTTTTGTCTTACCTTGCACAACCAGTACGATGTGTCAGAACGGACATACCTCTGCCACAATTCGTACAACAACTCTGTCAACTACACTGTTCATGATACGGCCGAAAGCATGTCTCCCAAAGTCAGACTCTCTCAGCCAATCAATGAAGGACACGTGTAAAGTGCCCTGCCATGAATTTAATGCATAGGGTATAAATAGAAAGATTACCTCTTCATCTGAAGAGAGTGCTCACCTCTAGCTTTCATCTTTCTAACTTATAGAAACCCTTGTTTTCTATACTTCTCCAATCCCCATTCTCTATATTCTTGTGCAACTCTCTTAGTGTTTTCTTAAGTTTGTTTAGATTGAGTTCTACTTAATCTTATTCCGCAACAGACTTGTAAATTGTGTTTGATTTATCAATAAACAATTTATTAAACTTTAAATTATGTGTTTGTATTCAACCCCCCCCCCTTTACAAACGTGTTAAGCACCTCCGGGACCAACAAGTGGTATCAGAGCTGACTGTTTAATCTGATAAACAAGATCTTGCTTTATTCTCTTCCTTGCTATTCTAAAATGGCACTTAACACAAACACAAACTACTATGATAATGGTTCACTTTCTAAACCTCCTCGATTTAGCAGAGATAACTTCACTCTCTGGAAAAATCGAATGATGCTATTTCTTGAAGATGCAGATCCCACTATACCTAAGTACCCTCATAGTTGTCGTACCAGCTACTGCCACCACTCCATTTATTCCTGAACGCTATATTGCTAAGGAAATTAGACAATAGAGTGATGAGGACAAAAAAAAGGTTGGTATCGATGCAAGGGCAAAGACCATTATCTCTATGGCTCTGCCTGATGAAGTTTTCCATTCCATCATGCATCTTAAAACTTCTAAAGAAATGTGGGAAACCATATGTGTTCAATATGAAGGCACCACTGAAATCCAAGAGACTTGAAAGATTAACTTGGTAAGACAATATGAAATTTCATCGCTCGTAAGAATGAATCTCTCTCTGATGTTCATCAGCGGTTTAACTGCTTAATCATTGATCTAAGAACCGTTGGCAGGACCTATTCTAATTCTGAGGTCCTAAAAAAATTCTTAGAATGTCTTCCTGAATGTTGGGACAGTTATTCAATATGTCTCAAGTTGACAAAAGACTTAAATTATCTTTCTCTCAGCACCTTGTATGAAATATTGCTCAACTATGAGCAATCAAACCTTTTGAAGAAGAATCTTATAAAAGATTCTAAAGACTCCAAAAGCACTCCTGTTGCTTTAGTCTCTTCAGAGATAATTCCATCTCAGCGATCTACCCTTACTATCACTGAGTTAGATTCTGAATCTGAGGATATATCAGACACTAATCTTTCAGAGTTTGATGAATCCTTAGCACTCTTGACAAACTCTTTCAAGAGATTGCAAGAAAGAGCAATTTCAAAAGAAATAAGCCTCTCTCTCTCTCTCACTGATAAGCCAAAATCAACCCCTGTTGATAAGGCTTCTGCTACTTGCTATAATTGTGAAAAGATTGGACACTTTGCAAGTGAGTGCAGGTCAAAGAAAGTCTTCAAACCTTCTACCTCTAGAAGATCCAGTGATGACAAGTACCTAAAGCTGAAAGAGAAATATCAAAAACTGAAAAGCTACAAGCGAAAAGGTAAAGGTCTCATTGCTGAAGAACATGACTGGGCAGAATCAGAAGAATCAAGTTCTGATGAAGAAGAAGTCGCTAATCTTTGCCTCATGGCTGAGATTAAAGAAGAAGTGGAAGAACCTACTGAAACTTCTATGAGCTATATATCATCTCAGGTATCTATCTCTACTAACCCCTCTCTACCTGAATTAGAGAGAAGTCGCGCAGTTGATGTGCTGACGATTGATCTTTACAATGCTCTAAACGGAAAATCTCTAGCTGAAAGCAAAAACAATGATTTAACTGAACAGCTGGAAAAATGCCATGAAAAGATCAGAGAACTTACTCTTTTAGAGGAAAGTTTGAAAGATCAAGTTGTTGTAAATAAAATCATCAGTATAGAACGCGAACAAGCCATCGCTGCTCTAAAAGCAGAAAAGGCTACTGTTGAAAAATGGTGTAATTCTTCAACAAAGATCACTGAGATAATAAACGCTCAAACTCCTGGCGGTGATAAAACCGGTCTTGGTTTTTGGAAACCATAGGATGAGCCTAAAGAAGACTGTTCCATGCTTAAGTTTGGAACTTTTGTCACTTCTATCTCTGACACTTCTTATAATCAGTTTTATCCTTCTTCTTCTAATTCTATCCCTGAGGAAAAATCCAAAGGCTCTAAGTCTGCGGATAAAGGAAAATCCATTCTTCATCCTCAGAAGGCTTCCAAGAAAGCAAAGCTGAAAGTTCCCTCTAAACCTTCAGCGAATCAATCGTCTAGCTCCGTGATAGAAATCTTTGATATCTGTCCTCCAAAGCTAAAGATTGATCTTAAGCCTAAGAGATCTGAAGAAATAAAAATTCCTCCCAGATTTCATGAGAAAAGCATTCTTGGAGTTGGACCCGCTCATCTTAAATTCTCAAAACCTTCTACTTCTGGTCCAAAAACCACATTCAAATATAGAAAATGCTATCACTGTGGATTTACTGACCATATTGCAAGCAAATGTCCAACTGCCACTAAAGCTGATAAATCAGCTAAAGTGAAGATGAATTCCTCCAAGGCTGAGCAGGTCATCAAAGCTGAAAAATCTACCAAGGTGAAAAATACCACTAAGGTTAAGAAATTAACCAAAGTGAAGATTACCACTGAAGCTGAATCTTCATCTGCTGTGAAGATTGTTGAACCTTCCATCTCCACTAACCCCAAAGGACCCATTGAAAAGTAGGTACCAAACAAAGATTAATCTTCCTTATATGTGCAGGGATCAAAGGGCATCTGGTATCTCGATAGTGGATGTTCTCGTCATATGACTCGACAAAAAGACATGCTCACTGAATACAAGAAAGAGAAAGGTCCCTCTGTGACCTTTGGTGGAAATGGAAAAGGATATACCCGAGGGTTTGGTGTCCTCAGCAATGAAACAACTACCTTCAGAAGAGTCGCTTATGTGGATGGACTGAAGCACAATCTTCTGAGCATCAGTCAGCTATGTGATAAAGACTATGAAGTTCGTTTTTCCAAGAAAGCATGTTCAGTGGTAAATGAGAAAGGAAAACTTGCTCTCAGTGGTTATCGTAGAGAAAATGTCTATGTAATAGATATGGACTCTACTATCACTGAAAACGTATGTTTTCTCTCTAAAGCCTCTTCTGATGTCAACTGGCTATGGCACAAAAAGCTCTCTCATCTAAATTTCAAAACCCTGAATTCTCTCTCTTCTAAGGAACTGGTTTCTGGTCTTCCTTAGCACTCATATGCTAAAGAATCTCTCTACTCAGCATGTGAGAAAGGAAAACAGACAAAAGCTAGTTTCAAGTCTAAACAAGTTTCCTCAGTGACAAGTCCTCTTCAGCTCTTACATATGGATATGTTTGGCCCTGTCAACATCCAATCAATAGCTGGAAAGAAATATACGCTTGTCATTGTAGATGAATACTCTCGCTACACCTGGGGTTATCTTTTTTCGCTATAAGAGTGATACTCCAGAAGAACTAATACCTTTTGTTAAAAAGATGGAAGTATTGAATAATCTCACTGTTCGTTCAATAAGAAGTGATCATGGAACTGAATTCAAAAACAGTTTTCTGAACATTTTCTTTGAGAACAAGGGAATCTCTCATAACTTCTCTTTAGTGAGAACACCTCAGCAAAACGGAGTCGCTGAAAGAAGAAACAGAACGATCATTGAAGCTGCTAGATCAATGCTCAGTGATTCTCGCCTCCCTACTCAATTTGGGGCTGAAGCTGTAAACACTGCATGTTTTACTCAAAACATATCGCTGATAGTAAAGCAATTTGGAAAGACAACTTATGAACTTTGTCATGGAAGAAAGCCTTCTATCAGCTTTCTTCATATCTTTGGTTGTCAGTGCTTTATTTTAAACAACAAAGATCAGCTTGGAAAGTTCGACCCAAAAGCTGATGATGGAATATTTCTAGGATAATCCTCCATCTCCAAAGCCTACAGAGTTTTCAACAAGAGAAGACAATTTGTGGAAGAAACAATTCATGTCACTTTTGATGAAACTCGCTCAGCGAACTCTAAACCAATCGCTGACAATGAAAAGTTAAATGCTTGGATGTTTTCACATTACAGAGAAACAGAACCTTTCTTCTCAAACCATCAGCATTCAAATCCTCCAGCTGCTGATGATGATCCAAACATCATACCTCCTAATGTTGAATCCAACTCATGGATCTCAGCAGAGCCTCTAAACACCTTACTTCCATCAGATCCATCTTCGTCTGAACACCTCTCAGAAAACAATGGTTTGTCTGACACTCAACAGTTAATAGCTGATGAGCCTCAAGCTTCCTCATCAGTGAACATTCCCATTGTTGATCCAACCTCTGAAATGAGCGATCATGCTCCTGCTCAGCGATGGACCAGAGATCACCCCATAGATCAAATTCTTGGTGATCCCGATGCAGGTATTCAGACACGACGAAGTTCAGGTAATATCTGTCTCTTTGTCAATTTTATTTTTTTAATAGAGCCAAAGAAGGCTGATGATGGCCTCAGAAATCCAAACTGGGTCAGCGCTATGCAAGAAGAGCTGACTGAGTTTTCTCGCAATAAAGTTTGGAATCTGCTTCCTAGACCATCTGACAAAACTGTTATAGGCAACAATGGGTGTTTAGAAACAAGTTAGATGAACATGGAACTGTAACCCGCAACAAGGTTCGACTTGTTGCTCAGGGATACAGACAAGAGGAAGGCATAGACTATGATGAAACCTTTTCCCCTATGGCTAGGCTTGAAGCAATTCGACTATTCTTATCCTATGCAGTCTATAAAGACTTCATTGTTTATCAAATGGATGTAAAATCAGCGTTCCTAAATGGAAAGCTGAATGAAGAAGTCTATGTAGAACCACCTCCAGGGTTTTATGACTCTAAGTATCCAAATTATGTTTATAAATTGGATAAGGTTCTCTATGGTCTCAAACAAGCCCCTCGTGCTTGGTATGACACTCTCTAATCTTTTCTTATCTCTGAAAACTTTGAACATGGAAAAATTGATAATACGTTTTTTTCAGAAATATAAAAGGTCATATAATTCTTGTACAAATATATGTCGATGACATCATATTTGGTTCTACTAACCCATCTCTGTGTACTCGCTTCACTGAAAGAATGAAGAAAGAATACAAAATGAGTATGATGGGTGAGTTGACATATTTTCTTAGCCTTCAAATCAAACAATCTGACAAAGGTACTTTTATCAGCCAAGGTAAGTATGTTAAAGACATGTTGAAGAAGTTTGATCTTACACAAACTTCAGCGATGAAGACTCCTATGGAACCTCCTCTGACACTTAACAAAGATCCATTGGAAAACCTGTTAATGTCACTGCCTATAGAGGAATGATAGGGTCCCTGTTGTATCTTACAGCGAGCCGACCTGACATTATGTACTTTACTTGTTTATGTGCACGCTATCAATCTGAACCCAAGGAATCCCATCTGATCGCTGTTAAGCGAATTTTCAGATATCTGAAAGGAACTCCTAACCTCGGTCTTTGGTATCCCAAAGACTCAGGGTTCGATCTAACTGGATATTCTGATAGTGATTTTGCAGGTTGTAAACTCGATAGAAAGAGTACCACTGGTGGATGTCAACTCCTAGGTGGAAAGCTGGTAAGCTGGACGAGCAAAAAGCAAAATTCAGTGTCCACTTCCACAGCTAAAGCTGAATACGTAGCCGCTGGAAGTTGTTGTGCTCAGGTCTTATGGATGAGAAATCAACTATTAGACTATGACCTTCAGCTATCAAAGATTCCAATCTATTGCGACAGCACTAGTGCTATCGCTGTAGCAAATAATCCAGTGCTACATTCAAAGACAAAACACATAGAGATCAGATATCATTTTATCAGAGATCATGTGATGAATGGTGATATTGAACTTCATTTCATCCCTACTGACTATAAGCTTGCTGATTTATTCACCAAACCTCTTGATGAGACAAGGTTCAACTTTCTCATCAGTGAGCTTGGAATGCTGAATCTCGAAGAGTAAATCTTCAGCGTTCATGCATTATGTCAGTGATTATAAGTTCCCCTTTCTCACTCAATCTCTGATTAAAATTCTGACTCTCAGGTATGTTCTCTTACTCTCAATCACTGAATCTTCAGTCAGTAAGACGTTTTAAAATAAAACTTTGATCACTGAAGTTTTCTTCAAATGATTAAAAGCTTTTTGAGAAACAAAATGTGACAACCGTCAAGATTAGTGCTCAGGTTAATTTCTAAGTTAATAAAAATTAAGATTTAAGTATTTGCCACTCCTTAAATTGCATAAAATTTTTAAGATAAAAGTTTCCTAAAAATTTAGGAGGTTGCGTAGAATGTCCGGAACAGTCCAGTAATTGACCGTTACATCTCAAAAATGCCAGAAATTATGTTGTGAGTCTAAAATACCTAAAATAATAGGATTTTATTAATTTCAAAGTAAAATATATTTATCCATTTATAATATTTATTTTTAGATGTAAACTGAGAATTTAGGGTTACAGTTCTTAATCTTATCTGATTTTTAAACAAGTATACATTATAATTATATATATATATATTTTTTTTTTATTTCTTTGAGGTGAGTCATTAAGGCCACATGGCAGAAAATTGGACCTCCTCTCTCTCCTTGTCTTCATTTTTTTTAAAATTTAAAATTTGAGAGATAGAGGCTATTAACCCATTTCATTTTTCCAAGTAAACTCCTCAACTCCTCTCTTCTTCTTCCTCTCAATCGGCCACCATACATCCACCACCATCATCAACAAATTTCCAGAAAATATCATGGAAGAAAACAAGATTTAAACACTCTTTTACTTCAAGAATTCAAGTTCTCATCTCCAAGTAAGAAGGTAATCACTTTATATCTTCATTTTTCAAGTTTTTATTCAATATGTGAGGGTTTCATACCATCTCATGTAGAAGTTATAAAATCCTTGTTCTAGAAGAGAAATGGGATGCATTTGGTAAATATTACATTTGCCAAGTAAACCATTGAATGATCTTCCCATAAAACTTGGAATTTAAGTGGGATTTTTGAGATTTTATCAAAATAATAGTGTTATGAAATGTGGTACTATGGTCCACGAAATTTTGGTGATTTTTGGACTGAAATTTATATATTTACAACAATTTTGTGTATAAAGAAACTCTTAGGATGAGATTACTCAAATCTCATATGATTAAGAGCATCTAAAATGGTGTAATATCACTTATTTAGTGATTATGTTGTCATGCATGGGATTGGATGAGCACTTGTAGTTGCTATGAATCCATGATGTATATTTGTGTTATTAAAATCTTTGTATATTCACTTAAGATGTGAGGCCATGAGTTATTGAAGAAAACCATGCCAAATGATCATCATTTTATGTTAATACAAACTTCTTCATGTCAACAGCTTGCTGTCATGGAATGTGCATTCACTTTCAAGCTTTATAAGTCAGTTTATACTCCTTAAAATTTTGGGCTTTTTGTTACAAAACTTCAATATAAGGTATTAGTGATTTATAGCATCAAGAATCACTCAAAATTATGGAGGTTTGGTCACTCATTTGTATTTTAGAAGAAAGTGGTGTAATCTGTCCAGAATTGGCAGATTCATATACCCAACTTTCAAAGACCATAACTCCCTCAATTATTATCCAAATTGAGTGAATTTTTTTTCCAAATGATAGGATTTTGAGTTAGGTTTGCACCCATATAAGGATTATGGGCTAATTCAAGGAATTGATACCTCAAAAGCATGCTACAAGTGAGGTATGTCACTGATCCGAAAATCAGTGACACACTGCTTTGTGGAAATTATTTCAGGTATCAAAACTCATCCAAAAGTTATGAAAAAGTGCAGATTTACTCTTGACACACTATAGTATTACCACAAAAGTTTTGGTGAATTCATTCCTTTGGGAAGATATGTTTCTATAGTGGTTTTGTTGACCAAAATATTGGACAACTTCTGCTGAATTTTTAGAAAAGTGATTATAATGAGTTCTAAAATAGTGTTAAAGCATAATAAGTCTATAATTGATTTAAATATGGTTTTGGCTATTGAAACCTACTTAATGGCATTTCATAAGTTATTGGGACGGGTCATTTGGACATAGGAACGGGTATTAATGTATTTCCTCTATGGCAACCTTCACTATAGGAAACCAAGGAAGCGGCACCTATTTTGAGCACTATCATTAAGTTTCCAAGTTCACTCTCAAGGTGAGTATTCACAGCCCCTCTTTTATCGTTTTACGTATTTTGGGGTGAAAAGCATGCTTAAGTACGATTATAATGATTCATGAGTTAATTGAAATGTTTTGCGCTGTTAAGTCGCCAAGGCTTGTTTTCAAGCATTTTTAAAAGTAAGATGTATGACGCTAAATAGTTGGTATGTTGAGTATTTAAGAGTTAGTCCCCAGACGACACTACTATTAACCCAGAAAAATTGGGCCTATAGTATTAGTGGATAGCGCTATTTGGGCTTGACCAACCCCACTTCTTACAGCTGACGAGCTAGGAGTGCACTATACTAGAGAAGTGATTGAACATGTGGCGCTTGAGACCACCTCTGAGTCAAGGCACACGGGGCAAAAACAAGGGTCCGGGACGGTTTAGTAGTGGCTCAACCAAGTTTAAGTTATACCGACTCAAGTCATACGTAAAGCAATACTCATGAAATTTTCAAGTTAAGCTGATGAGCACAGTTATGCTCCAAGTATTTGAGCACGTATATGCTCCAAGTATTCAAGTTAAGCTTTTGAGCACGAACATGCTCCAACTATCAAATCTTGCATATAAAATGTTTTGTGCATATTTAAAACCTGTGAACTCACCAACTCTCGTAGTTGACCATATTTTTGTACATGCTTTTCAGGAAATCAAGAAGGTAAATTTTAAGGGTCGTTCTGCGTATGATCCGAATATGCTTGGGGGATGTACAAACTTTTGAACAATGCTATCTTGAATTATCTCGGGATTGTAATTTCACGATAAACTTTCTATTGTTAAATTTTGTAATGTATTTTTATTAAATGTATGATGGTTGAACTTTATGCTTGTGGATTGTTTATCGGAAACTGTTATACCCCGTGTTTCCGCTTTAGCGGGGTGTGACACAAAATCTATCACTGACTTTTCTCTTCAGTAATCCTTCTGATATAAAAATCAATATCTGAATTTTTATCAGGGATTCTTTCAAAGGAAAACCTATCTCTGACTTTTCTTCAGAGATAATTTCAAAAAGGAAAAATGAAACGTTTTTCTCTCTCCTATGACGTCATTTGAACCGACAATCCACGACATGCCTTTTTCTGACACGTTCGTCCGTTGCCCTTCTATCCAATCAACTTCGTGGGACGTGTCCATGTCATGATGAACATTTGTTTTCCCGCCTCTCTCTCTCTCTCCTACTCTCAAACGTATAAAAAGAATGTTTTTCCATTCTTATCATTTTACACTTTCTGGAAATCCTCTTGAGCAACAAATTCTCTCTCAAGCATTCTCTCTCAAGAAATTCTCTCTCAAGCAATTTCAAGCATCTGCATCATCCACATTCAAGATCACCAGGTTACTTTGATCATCTTCTTATTTCAATCTTGTTAATAAACTCCATGTATGTTCCATCATTATGGTTTTTCTATAAGATTTTCTATCCTATAAAATCATTTTTTTATATGTTTCTTTTCCTCAAATAGAAACTGGTAAAACCTTCTTTATTTTTAGACTAAACTTTTCTTCTACTCTTCTTTATTTCCATATTCAGAAATGGCTCAATCCGCTCTTGTTGCTTCTAAGAACGTCAAGTTCGCCATCACTGACTCTGAAGTCCCCAAGAACAACCATCTTGGACACCTAGACTTCGATTGAATCAAATACCCACACCTTGTGGATGCTGCAAAACTCCTGAAGTAATCTTGCATTGCTTACGCTCTAAATGTGGATCCCAAGCCATCCAAAACTCTACTTCAACAGTTTTGGTTCACAGCCGACGAATCCATCATCACCAACAAGAAAGGTGACCAGGTTCCTGCCATTTCTTTCTGCACTAACCTAGGACCAGGAATGATGACCGCTTTCAGCTTGAGGAAGGCTCTCAGGTTTCCTGACAAACCCAAGAGTGGGTTTGACGCTCTGCCCACTGACGCTGAACTCATCCAGTTTATGGATGCTATGGAGTATTGTTGGGACAACAAGCCACGAACAACTATCCCCAACAAACGGCTGACTCTTATCAAGAAGGCGAACATGCCTTCTCAGCTGAACTTTATCTTTTCTCACTTCATTCAGTGCATGAGTGGGAAAAGTGGTTCACTTGATCAAGCCAACAAGGTTCAGCTCCAGATGTCCTACTCAGTGATCGCTGGTAAAAACTTTGACTTTGCCACCGCTATCTTTGACGATCTCAGGTCAAAGATAGAGAAGACGGAGAGGGATCCCAAGAACCCATATGTACGGTTCATCTCTGCATATCTGAAGTTTCTCTACGCCAACTCTTACCCCACTACTCCTGATGGCTCCTTTGCCAAAGTGGGTCAGCGTTCACTAGAGGTCAAACCACTAGACAACGAGGTAAGTATCGCTACCCTACATTCTCGCCTCTCTCTCCATTCTTCTACTTCAGCGGCCACGCAGGAGGTTCCTTCTTCTGCTATCCCTGCCGCTACCACCACTTTAAAACGCCTATCAGCTAGTTCCTTTGGTCCTTCGAAGAAGGCCAAAGTGACTAAGGAGACAAGCGCCACCAGTTCAAGGCTAGAGGAAGTTTCTCGACAAACTTCCTTGGATGATTTTGTGGTTCTCTCCTCCACATCCTCAGCACTCACATCATCAACCGTGCCAGCGATCTCGGTCGCTGTCACAACAACAGTGACTCAACCTGAAATCTCAGTTCAATCAACTGAGGTACCTTCTCAACCCCAAATTTCTTCTATCCCTGTTACTAGTCCTCCCATCTCTTTGGTCTCTAACCCTTCATCTCACTTGCAGCAACCTCATGTTGCATTTCTAAAACCTGATGCTCAAACATTTGAAAGAGACATGCAATTTTTCATTTTGTTTGAACGTTCAGGTATACGTAAACCCCAAATACACCTCCCACCTATCCATATAAACCTGTTACTTAGAACCTAACTTTTCTTTTAGGTCCTAGTATGGCGACTGTTGATGCTAATGTCAACAGTTTGGGAGTCAAGGTGGATTCTCTCACCACCTCGCTCAACGACACCACCAGCACCGTTAATATCGCTGGTGAAGAGCTGAACACATTGACAGCTACCTGCTCCACCAAAGCTGAAGCCTCTCAAATCTCCACTCTTCAAGAAGAGATTGTCAAAGTAAAGGAGGATACTCAGCGATAGTTTGATGCTCTATCCACAAAAGTGGATTCCTGCACAGCTCTTCTTCAGCAAGTCCTTGACAAGCTGAATGCACCAGCTCCGACTCATTCCCCTTCCTTCACATCGGACGATCGCACCTCTCTGAACCTAGTTGTTGAATTCATTCATCAGGCTACTTCGGATATCCCTGTGATTGAAGGACGCCTGGAAAGTCTGGAGGCTGAAGTCCGCAATTTGGCCACTACACAACCTTCCTCTCAACCTAAAGATCTCTCCCTAGCTGATAATGACAAAGAGGGGGAGAAGGATGCTGAAGAAAATCAAGAGGAAGAGGAAGCTGTTGCTGAGGTTCAATAGGAAGAACCTCCCTCTCATGTTGAGGGGGAGAAGGTTGCTGACAAAGCCCCTCCTTCTTTCAAAGACTTAGTCAATGAAGAAGAAGAAGAGGAAGAGGAAGAGCAACCTCATCAAGAAGATGATGATGATGATGATGATGATGAAGAAGATCAGTCATTATGGTGTTCTGCAGCCATCACATCTTCAGTGATAACTTCGAAAGAAGTTGTCACAGCAGGGGGGAGTCATGAAACATCCTCAGGAACCCCTTCCCAAAGCAAATCCAAGGGTGCAGTTGTTGAGGGAAACCTGAAGAAAGTTTCACTATCTGAGGAGAATCCTACTCAGGTATGCCTTTCACTTGTTCCCATATCCTACTATAAATTCCCTACCCCTGTTTCCTTCTAGCCATTATCTTCATTCTTCCCAAAATAAACACTAACTTTGTTTCTTTTTATTTTCTGACCAGACAGTTCTCTTCCCTGCTTAAGGGTAAAGAACTACAAATAATTCCAGCTCCCATAGCTGATGAAGAAATAATCCCAATCTCTGTAAATGAGATTGATGAAGAAGAAGAAGAATCCCTGCAACATCTAGGAAGGCCCTCTAGACCATCTCACTGATCAGGGGAAGAGATGAAGAGAAGAACAGAGTTGATCTTTCATCAAGAGAAACAACGACTGAAGGTCCCTAATCAATCAACAGATCTAGAGTTCCTGACTGAAGCTGAAATCGAAGAATCTATTAGGGCTGAGAAGCTGATAGCTGATTGTCAAAGAGATGCCTCTCTTGCTCTCAAAATTCATTCCTCTCAAATCAAAGACAAGAAATTGAAAAACAAACCAGTGGAAGTCCAGGTTGTTCTATTGAAAGAGATTGAAGAGGAACACTCAAAAGAACTAGCGGTCAGCGATAACTCAGTTGATTGGTGCAAGCATAAAATTGACTATCGCTCTAACCCAATGAAGATCATAGCAGTTGTTATCTCAGGGAGAAAGAAGAAGGACAAAGTTTCTGTCACTATGGAGATTATCAGAGAGGATGGAAGCTGCAAGGCTATGTTCGTTTCAAAGCTGGAAAGCTTCGGCTACATGGAATGGCTTGAGTTCAAAGATGCGCTGAAGAAATCGAAGTCAATCTACAGAGGCTATGTTGAAGGGATAAATGATGCTCTCATCAACAGAGTCGCTGCAATCCTAAAGGTGCCATCTGCTCTTCCTTCTAAGCCAAAGCAAATCAAAAGAAAACCTATCTCCTCCTCGTCTGAAAATGTCGTTGTGATAAGAAATGAAACCTCCATCAAATTCTCAAGACGAAGCCACTGAACAAAGACAAGTCTACTAGTGACCTGATGCGGATATCAGTGAAGCAAAGACGACTCTACTTATACGCGAAGGAACATGAGGAAAAGCTTCAGCGATAGCTGAACTTCTTTGTATCTCTGAATGAAGAGATATTCAGCGATCAAACGATCACGTAGCTTATGCCTCAAGTCTCCTTTTGTCTTACCTTGCACAACCAGTACGATGTGTCAGAACGGACATACCTCTGCCACAATTCGTACAACAACTCTGTCAACTACACTGTTCATGATACGGCCGAAAGCATGTCTCCCAAAGTTAGACTCTCTCATCCAATCAATGAAGGACATGTGTAAAGTGCCCTGCCATGCATTTAATGCATAGGGTATAAATAGAAAGATTACCTCTTCATCTGAAGAGAGTGCTCACCTCTAGCCTTCATCTTTCTATCTTATAGAAACCCTTGTTTTCTATACTTCTCCAATCCACATTCTCTATATTCTTGAGCAACTCTCTTAGTGTTTTCTTAAGTTTGTTTAGATTGAGTTCTACTTAATCTTATTCCTTAACAGACATGTAAATTGTGTTTGATTTATCAATAAACAATTTATTAAACTTTAAATTTTGTGTTTGTATTCAACCCCCCCCCCTTCTACCAACTTGTTAAGGTTCGTTTTGTCAGGTCATGGGCTTAAAACGGATCCCTGTAGAAAAATTTATGGACGTTTAAGCGCGACACCCAATTTTGGTCGATTCGGCAAAGTGGGTACCCTTTGTGTTTTATCGTCCGGACCGACCTCGTCGGATTTCCACGAATCTTTCCATTGTTCATCTACAATGTAAATGATAAGGTTTTCAAGGGAAATAACTTGCAAAAAACCCACTCTCGTGCAGGATATTGCCGAAGCCACGCATTGCCCAAACCGAAAGAACGTACATCATTCAGTTTATCGATACCCACTCAAATGATGGTGTATTTCCATAAAGAGACCAAGCCATTGCGTGCTTCTCGTTCTAAGGTTCGTTTTGACGGGTCATGGGTTTAAAACGGATCCCCGTAGTAAAAGTTATGAACGTTTAAGATCGACACCCATTTTTGGCCGATTCAGCAAGTGGGTACCCTTTGTGTTTTCTCGTCCAGACCAACCTCATCGGATTTCCACGAATCTTTACATTTTCCTTCTACAATATAAATGATAAGGTTTTCAAGGGAAATAATTTGCAAAAAGCCCACTCTCATGCAGGATATTGCCGAAGCCACGCATTGGCCAAACCGAATGAACGTAAATCATGCAGTTTATCGATACGCACTAAAATCATGGTGTATTGCCAGATAAAGACCAAGACATGGCGTGCTTCTCGTTCTAAGATTCGTTTTGACAGGTCATGGGCTTAAAACGAATCCCCGTAGCAAAAGTTATGGACATTTAAGCGCGACACCCATTTTTGGCCGATTCAGCAAGTGGGTACACTTTGTGTTTTCTCGTCGGGACCGACCTTGTCGGATTTCCACGAATCTTTACATTGTCAATCTACAATATAAATGATAAGGTTTTCAAGTGAAATAACTTGCGAAAAACCCACTCTCGTGCAGGATATTGCCGAAGCCACGCATTGGCCAAACCGAAAGAACGTAAATCATGCAGTTTATCGATACCCACTTTAAGGTTCATTTTGTCGGGTCATGGGCTTAAAACGTATCCCCGTAGCAAAATTTATGGACGTTTAAGCCGACACCCAATTTTGGCCGATTCGGAAAAGCGGGTACCCTTTGTGTTTTATCGTCCGTACCGACCTCGTCGGATTTCCACGAATCTTTCCATTGTTCATCTACAATGTAAATGATAAGGTTTTCAAGGGAAATAACTTGCAAAAAACCCACTCTCGTGCAGGATATTGCCGAAGCCACACATTGGTCAAACCAAAAGAACGTACATCAAGCAGTTTATCGATACCCACTCAAATCATGGTGTATTTCTAGAAAGAGACCAAGCCATGGCGTGCTTCTCATTTTAAGGTTCGTTTTGATGGGTCATGGGTTTAAAACGGATCTCCGTAGTAAAAGTTATGTTCGTTTAAGTGCGACACTCATTTTTTGTCGATTCAGGAAAGGGGGTCCCTTTGTGTTTTCTCGTCCGGATCGACCTCGTCGGATTTCAACGAATCTTTACATTGTCCATCTACAATATAAATTATAAGGTTTTCAAGGGAAATAACTTGCAAAAAACCCACTCTCGTGCAGGATATTGCTGAAACCACGCAATGGCCAAACCGAAAGAACGTATATCATGCAGTTTATCCATACCCACTCAAATCATGGTGTATTGATAGAAAGAGAACAAGCCATGACGTGCTTCTCATTCTAAGGTTCGTTTTGATGGGTCATGGGCTTAAAACGGATCCCCGTAGCAAAAGTTATGGACGTTTAAGCACGACACCCATTTTTCGCCGATTCAGCAAGTGGGTACCCTTTGTGTTTTCTCATCCGGACCGACCTCGTCGGATTCCCACGAATCTTTACATTGTCCATATACAATAAAAATGATAAGGTTTTCAAGGGAAATGACTTGAAAAAAACCCCACCCTCATGCAGGATATTGCTGAAGCCATGCATTGGCCAAACCGAATGAATGTAAATTATGTAGTTTATCGCTACCCACTCAAATCATGTTTTATTGCCCGAAAGAGACCAAGACATGGCGTGATTCTCGGTCTAAGATTCGTTTTGATGGGTCATAGGCTTAAAACGGATCCCCGTAGCAAAAGTTATGGACGTTTTAGCGCGACACCCATTTTTGGCCGATTCGGCAAAGGGGGTACCCTTTTTGTTTTCTCGTCCGGACCGACCTCGTTGGATTTCCACGAATCTTTACATTGTTCATATATAATGTAAATGATAAGGTTTTCAAGGGAAATAACTTGCAAAAAACCCACTCTCGTGCAGGATATTGCCGAAGCCACTCATTGGCCAAGCAGAAAGAACGTACATCATGTAGCTTATCGATACCCACTCAAATCATGGTGTATTGGCAGAAAGAGACCATGCCATGGCATGATTCTCATTCTAAGGTTCGTTTTGATGGGTCATGGGCTTAAAACGGATCCCCGTAGAAAAAGTTATGGACGTTTAAGTGCGACATCCATTTTTGGTCAATTCAGTGCAGGGGTACCCTTTGTGTTTTCTCGTCCGGACCGAACTCGTCGGATTTCCACGAATCTTTACATTTTCCATCTAAAATATAAGTGATAAGTTTTTCAAGGGAAATAACTAGCAAAAAACTCACTCTCGTGCAGGATATTGCCGAAACCATGCAATGGCCAAACCGAAAGTACGTACATCATGCAGTTTATCGATACCCACTCAAATTATGGTGTATTGCCAGAAAGACCAATCCATGGCGTGCTTCTCATTCTAAGGTTCGTTTTGATGGGGCATGGGTTTAAAACGGATCTCCGTAGTAAAAGTTATGGACGTTTAAGTGAGACACTCATTTTTTGTCGATTCAGGAAAGGGGGTCCCTTTGTGTTTTTTTGTCCGGATTGACCTCGTTGGATTTCCACGAATCTTTACATTGTCCATATACAATATAAATGATAAGGTTTTCAAGGGAAATAACTTGCAAAAAACCCACTCTCGTGCAGGATATTGCTGAAACCACGCAATGGCCAAACCGAAAGAACGTATATCATGCAGTTTATCGATACCCACTCAAATCATGGTGTATTGATAGAAAGAGACGAATCCATGATGTGCTTCTCATTCTAAGGTTCGTTTTGATGGGTCATTGCATAAAACGGATCCCCGTAACAAAGGTTATTGACATTTAAGCGCGATACCCATTTTTGGCCGATTCAGCAAGTTGGTACCCTTTGTGTTTTCTCGTCCGGACCGACCTCGTCGGATTTGCACGAATCTTTACATTGTCCTGTACAATATAGATGATAAGGTTTTCAAGGGAAATAACTTGCAAAAAACCCACTCTCATGCAGGAC
This sequence comes from Arctium minus, assembly GCA_954870635.1. Taxonomy (NCBI): domain Eukaryota; kingdom Viridiplantae; phylum Streptophyta; class Magnoliopsida; order Asterales; family Asteraceae; genus Arctium; species Arctium minus. The sequence goes on along the minus strand of OX941095.1, from coordinate 68,441,861 downwards.
ATTGCCGAAACCACGCATTGGCCAAACCGAATAAAAGTAAATCATGCAGTTTATCGATACCTACTCAAATCATGGTGTATTGCCAGAAAGACACCAATACATGGCGTGCTTCTTGTTATAAGCTTAATTTTGATGGATCTTGGTCTTAAAACGGATCCCCGTAGCAAAAGTTATGGACGTTTAAGCGCGACACCCATTTTTGGTCGATTCAGCAAGTGGGTACCCTTTGTGTTTTCTCGTCCGGACCGACCTCGTCGGATTTCCCCGAATCTTTACATTGTCTATCTACAATAAAAATGATAAGGTTTTCAAGGGAAATGACTTGCAAAAAACCCCACCCTCATGCAGGATATTGCCGAAGCCATGCATTGGCCAAACCGAATGAATGTAAATTATGTAGTTTATCGATACCCACTCAAATCATGTTTTATTACTAGAAAGAAACCAAGACATGGCATGATTCTCGGTCTAAGGTTAGTTTTGATGGGTCATAGGCTTAAAACGTATCCGCGTAGCAAAAGTTATGGACGTTTTAGCGCGACAACCATTTTTGGCCGATTCGGCAAAGGGGGTACCCTTTTTGTTTTCTCGTCCGGACCGACCTCGTTGGATTTCCACGAATCTTTACATTGTTCATATACAATGTAAATGATGAGGTTTTTAAGGGAAATAACTTACAAAAAACCCACTCTCGTGCAGGATATTGCCGAAGCCACTCATTGGCCAAGCCGAAAGAACGTACATCATGTAGTTTATCGATACCCACTCAAATTATGGTGTATTGGCATAAATAGACCATTCCATGCCATGCTTCTCATTCTAAGGTTCATTTTGATGGGTCATGGGCTTAAAACGGATCCCCGTAGCAAAAGTTATGGACGTTTTAGCGCGACACCCATTTTTGGCCGATTCAGTGAAGGGGTACCCTTTGTGTTTTCTCGTCCGGACCGAACTCATCGGATTTCCACGAATCTTTACATTGTCCATCTAAAATATAAGTGATAAGGTTTTCAAGGGAAATAACTTGAAAAAAACTCACTCTCGTGCAGGATATTGCCGAAACCACGCAATGGCCAAACCGAAAGTACGTACATCATGCAGTTTATCGATACCCACTCAAATTATGGTGTATTGCCAGAAAGACCAAGCGATGGCGTGCTTCTATTTCTAAGGTTCGTTTTGACGGGTCATGGACTTAAAACGGATCCCCGTAGCTAAAGTTATGGACATTTAAGCGCGACACCCAATTTTGGTCGATTCGGCAAAGGGGGTACCCTTTGTGTTTTCTCGTCCGGACCGACCTCGTAGAATTTTCATGAATCTTTACATTTTTCATCTACAATGTAAATGATAAGGTTTTTAAAGGAAATAACTTGCAAAAAACCTACTCTCTTACAGGATATTGCAGAAGCCACGCATTGGCCAAACCGAAAGAACGTACATCATGCAGTTTATCGATACCTACTCAAATCATGGTGTATTTCCAGAAATTGACCAAGCATTGAGTGCTTCTCGTTCTAAGTTTCATTTTTATGGATCATGGGTTTAAAACAGATCCCCGTAGCAAAAGTTATGGACGTTTAAGCGGAACGCCCATTTTTGGCCGATTCAGCAAGTGGGTACCCTTTGTGTTTTCTCGTCCAGACCGACCTCGTCGGATTTCAACGAATCTGTACATTTTCCATATACAATACAAATGATAAGGTTTTCAAGGGAAATAATTTGCAAAAAACTCACTCTCATGCAGGATATTGCCGAAGCCACGCATTGGCCAAACCGAATGAATGTAAATCATATAGTTTATCGATACCTACTCAAATCATTGTGTATTTCCAGAGAGAGACCAAGCCATGGCGTGATTATCGTTCTAAGATTCGTTTTGATGGGTCATGGGCTTAAAACGGATCCCCGTAGCAAAAGTTATGGACGTTTTAACGCGACACCCATTTTTGGCCGATTCGGCAAATGAGGTACCTTTTGTGTTTTCTCATCAGGACCGACCTCATCGGATTTCCACGAATCTTTGCATTGTCTATCTACAACCTAAATGATAAGGTTTTCAAGGGAAATAACTTGCAAAAAACCCACTCTTGTGCAGGATATTGCCGAAGCCACACATTGGCCAAACCGAAAGAACGTACAACATGTAGTTTATCGATACCCACTCAAATCATGGTGTATTTCCTGAAAGCGGCCATGCCATGGCGTGATTCTAGTTCTAAGGATCTTTTTGACGAGTCATGGGCTTAAAACGGATCCCCGTAGCAAAAGTTATGAACGTTTAAGCGTGACACCCATTTTTGGCCGATTAGGCAAAAGGGGTACCCTTTGTGTTTTCTCGTCCGGACCGACCTCGTCGGATTTCCATAAATCTTTACATTGTTCATCTACAATGTAAATGATATGGTTTTCAAGGGAAATACCTTGCAAAAAAACAACTCTCATTCAGGATATTGTTGAAACCACGTAATGGCCAAACCGAAAGAACGTACATCATGCAGTTTATCGATACCCACTCAAATCATGGTGTATTGCCAGAAAGTGACCAAGACATGACGTGATTCTTGTTCTAAGGTTTGTTTTGATGGGTCATGGGGTTAAAACGGATCCTCATAGCAAAAGTTATGGGCGTTTAAGCGCGACACCCAATTTTGGCCTATTCGGCAAAGGGGGTACCATTTGTGTTTTCTCGTCCGGACCGACCTCGTCGAATTTCCACGAATCTTTACATAGTTATTCTACAATGGAAATGATAAGGTTTTCAATGGAAATAACTTGCAAAAACCCCACTCTCGTGTAGGATATTGTTGAAACCACGCAATGGTAAAACCGAAAGAGCGTACATCATTCAGTTTATCGATACCCACTCAAGTAATGGAGTATTTCCAGAAAGAGACCAAGCCATGGCGTGCTTCTCGTTCTAAGGTTCGTTTTGACAGGTCATGGGCTTAAAACGGATCCTCTTAGCAAAAGTTATGGACGTTTATGTTTGACACCCATTTTTGGTCGATTAGGCAAAGGAGGTACCCTTTGTGTTTTCTCGTCCGGACCGACCTCGTCGGATTTCCACGAATATTTACATTGCTCATATACTATGTAAATGATAAGGTTTTCAAGGGAAATAACTTGAAAAAAACCCACTCACGTGCAGGATATTGTCGAAGCCACGCATTGGCCAAACCGAAAGAACGTACATCATGCACTTTATTGATACCCACTCAAATTATGGTGTATTGCTAGAAAGCGACCAAGCCATGGAGTGCTTCTCGTTCTAAGGTTTGTTTTGACGGGTCTTGGGCTTAAAACGGTTCCCCGTTGCAATAGTTATGGACATTTAAGTGCGACACCCATTTTTGGTCGATTTAGCAAAGAGGTACCCTTTGTGTTTTCTCGTGCGGACCGACCACGTCGGATTTCCATGAATCTTCACATTGTCCATCTACAATATAAATGATAAGGTTTTCAAGAGAAATAACTTCCAAAAAACCCACTCTCGTGCAGGATATTGCCAAAACCATGCAATGACCAAACCGAAAGAACGTACATCATGCAGTTTATCGATACCCACTGAAATCATGGTGTATTGCCAGAAAGAGATCAAGCCAAGACGTTCTTCTCATTCTAAGGTTCATTTTGACGGGTCATGAGCTTAAAACGGATCTTCGTAGCAAAACTTATGGACGTTTAAGTGCGACACCCATTTTTGGCCGATTCGACAAAGGGGGTACCCTTTGTGTTTTCTCGTCTGGACTGACCTCGTCGGATTTCCACGAATCTTTACATTGTCCATCTAAAATATAAATGATAAGGTTTTCAAGGTAAATAACTTGCAAAAACCCACTCTCGTGCACAATATTGCCGAAACCACACATTGGCCAAACCGAAATAACGTACATCATGCAGTTTATCAATATCCACTCAAATCATGGTGTATTGCCAAAAATAGACCAAACCATGAAGTGATTCTCGTTCTAAGGTTCATTTTGACGGTTCATGGGCTTAAAACGGATCCCCGTAGCAAAAGTTATGGACATTTAAGTGCCACACCCAATTTTGGCCGATTCGGCAAAGGCGGTACCCTTGGTGTTTTCTCGTCTAGACCGACCATGTCGGATTTCCAAGAATATTTACATAGTTCATCTACAATGTAAATGATATGGTTTTCAAGGGAAATTACTTACAAAAAACTCACTCTCATGCAGGATATTGTCGAAGCCACTCATTGGCCAAAACGAAAAACGTACATCATGCAGTTTATCCATACCCACTCAAATCATGGTGTATTTCTAGAAATCGACCGAGATATGGCGTGCTTCTCGTTTTAAGGTCCGTTTTAATGGGTCATGAGCTTAAAACGGATCCTCGTAACAAAAGTTGTGGACGTTTAAGTGCGACACCCATTTTTGGTCGATTCAGCAAAGGGGGTACCCTTTGTGTTTTCTCGTCCGGGTTGACCTCGTTGGATTTCAACGAAACTTTACATTTTCCATCTACATTATAAATCATAAGGTTTTCAAGGGAAATAACTTGCAAAAAACCCACTCTCGTGCAGGATATTGCCAAAACCACGCAATGGCCAAACCGAAAGAACGTACATCATGCAGTTTATCGATACCCACTCAAATCATTGCGTATTTCCCGAAAGCGACCAATCCATGGCATGCTTCTCGTTCTAAGGTTCGTTTGGACAGGTCATGGGCTTAAAACGGATCCCCGTAGCAAAAGTTATGGACGTTTAAGCGCGACACCCATTTTAGGCCGATTCGGCGAAGGAGGTACCCTTTGTGTTTTCTCGTCCGGACCGACCTCGTTGGATTTCCACGAATCTTTACATTGTCCATCTACAATATAAATGATATGGTTTTCAAGGGAAATAACTTGCAAAAAAACCCACTTTCGTGCAGGATATTGCCGAAACCACGCAATGGTCAAATCGAAAGAACGTACATCATGCAGTTTATTGATACCCACTCAAATCATGGATTATTTACAGAAAGAGACCAAACCATGGAGTGCTTCTCGTTCTAAGGTTCGTTTTGACAGGTCATGAGATTAAAACGGATCCCCGTAGCAAAAGTTATGGACGTTTATGCTTGACACCCATTTTTGGCCGATTCGGCAAAGGAGATACCCTTTGTGTTTTCTCGTCCGGACCGACCTCGTTGGATTTCCACGAATATTTACATTGTTCCTATACTATGTAAATGATAAGGTTTTCAAGGGAAATAACTTGAAAAAAACCCACTCACGTGCAGGATATTGTCGAAGCCACGCATTGGCCAAACCGAAAGAACGTACATCATGCACTTTATCGATACCCACTCAAATTATGGTGTATTGCCAGAAAGCGACCAAGCCATGGCGTGCTTCTCGTTCTAAGGTTCATTTTTACGGGTCTTGGGCTTAAAACGGTTCCCCGTAGCAAAAGTTATGGATGTTTAAGTGTAACACCCATTTTTAGTCGATTTAGCAAAGGGGGTACCCTTTGTGTTTTCTCGTACGGACCGACCACGTCGGATTTCCATGAATCTTCACATTATACATCTACAATATAAATGATAAGACTTTCATGGGAAATAACTTGCAAAAAACCCACTCTCGTGCAGGATATTGCCGAAACCACGCAATGGCCAAACCGAAAGAACGTACATCATGCAGTTTATCGATACCCACTCAAATCATGGTGTATTGCTAGAAAAAGACCAATCTAAGACGTGCTTTTGGTTCTAAGGTTAGGTTTGATGGGTCATGGGCTTAAAACGGATCCTCGTAGCAAAATTTATGGACGTTTAAGCGCGACACCTATTTTTGGCCGATTCGGCAAAGGAGGTACCCTTTGTGTTTTCTCGTCCGGACCGACCTCGTCGGATTTCCACGAATCTTTACATTGTTCATCTACAATGTAAATGATAAGGTTTTTAAGGGAAATAACTTGCAAAAAACCGACTCTCGTGAAGTATATTGCCGAAACCACGCATTGGCCAAACCGAAAGAACGTACATAATGCAATTTATCGATACCCACTCAAATTATGGTGTATTTCCAGAAAGAGACCAATCCATGGCATGCTTCTCGTTCTAAGGTTCGTTTTGCTGGGTCATGGGCTTAAAACGGTTCCCCGTAGCAAAAGTTATGGACGTTTAAGTGCGACACCCATTTTTGGTCGATTTAGTAAAGGGGGTACCCTTTGTGTTTTCTCGTGCGAACCGACCATGTCGGATTTCCACGAATCTTCACATTTTCCATCTACAATATAAATTATAAGGTTTTCAAGGGAAATAACTTGCCAAAAATCCCACTCTCGTGCAGGATATTGCCGAAACCAAGCAATGGCTAAACCGAAAGAACGTACATCATGCAGTTTATCGATACTCACTCAAATCATGGTGTATTTCCAGAAAGCGAGAAAGACATGGCGTGCTTCTCGTTCTAAGGTTCGTTTTGATGGCTCATGGGCTTAAAACGGTACCCGTAGCAAAAGTTATGGACGTTTAAGCACGACACCCATTTTTGACCGATTCGGCAAAGGGGGTACCCTTTGTGTTTTCTCGTCCGGACCGGCCTCGTCAGATTTCCACGAATCTTTACATTGTTCATCTAAAATGTAAATGATATGGTTTTCAAGGGAAATAACTTGCAAAAAATCCACTCTTGTGCAGGATATTGTCGAAACCACGCAATGGCCAAACCGAAAGTACGTACATCATGTAGTTTATCGATACCCACAAAAATAAAGGTATATTGCCAGAAAGATACCAAGCCAAGACGTGCTTCTCATTCTAATGTTCATTTTGACGAGTCATGGGCTTAAAACGGATCTCCGTAGCAAAACTTATGGACGTTTAAGTGCGACACCCATTTTTGGCCGATTCGGCAAAGGGGTACCCTTTGTGTTTTCTCGTCCAGACCGACCTTGTCGGATTTCCATGAATATTTACATGGTCCATATAAAATATTAATGATAGGGTTTTCAAGGGAAATAACTTGCAAAAAAACCCACTCTCGTGCAGAATATAGCCGAAACCACATATTGGCCAAACCGAAAGAACGTACATCATGCAGTTTATCGATACCCACTCAAATCATGGTGTATTTCCAGAAAGAGACCTAGCCATGACGTGATTCTCGTTCTAAGGTTCATTTTGACGGGTCATGGGCTTAAAACGGATCCCCGTAACAAAAGTTATGGACGTTTAAGCGCGACACCCAATTTTTGTCGATTCGGCAAAGGGGGTACCCTTTGTGTTTTCTCGTCCGTACCGACCTCGTCGTATTTCCACGAATCTTAACATAGTTCATCTACAATGTAAATGATAAGGTTTTCAAGGAAAATAACTTGCAAAAAACCCACTCTCGTGCAGGATATTGCCGAAGCCACTCATTGGCCAAACCGAAAGAACGTACATCATGTAGTTTATCGATACCCACTCAAATCATGGTGTATTTCCAGAAAGCGAGCAAGACATGGCGTGCTTCTCGTTCTAAGGTTCGTTTTGATGGCTCATGGGCTTAAAACGGTACCCGTAGCAAAAGTTATGGACGTTTAAGCACGACACCCATTTTTGACCGATTCGGCAAACGGGGTACCCTTTGTGTTTTCTCGTCCGGACCGGCCTCGTCAGATTTCCACGAATCTTTACATTGTTCATCTAAAATGTAAATGATATGGTTTTCAAGGGAAATAACTTGCAAAAAATCCACTCTTGTGCAGGATATTGTCGAAACCACGCAATGGCCAAACCGAAAGTACGTACATCATGCAGTTTATCGATACCCACAAAAATAAAGGTATATTGCCAGAAAGATACCAAGACATGACATGCTTCTCGTTCTAAGGTTTGTTTTGATGTGTAATGGGCTTAAAACGGATCTCTGTAGCAAAAGTTATGGACGTTCAAGCACGACACCCATTTTTAGCCGATTCGGCAAAGGGGGTGGTACCCTTTGTATTTTCTCGTCTGGACCGACCTTGTCGGATTTCCACGAATCTTTACATTTTCTATCTATAATATAAATGATGAGTTTTTCAAGGTAAATAACTTGCAAAAAACACACTCTCATGCAGGATATTGCCGAAACCACGCAATGGCCAAATCGAAAGAACGTACATCATGCAGTTTATCGATACCCACTCAAATCATGGTGTATTGCTAGAAAGAGACCAAGACAAGACGTGCTTCTCATTCTAAGATTCGTTTTGACGGGTCATTGGTTTAAAACGGATCCTCGTAGCAAAAGTTATGGACGTTTAAGTGCGACACCCATTTTTGGCCGATTCGGCAAAGAGGGTACCCTTTGTGTTTTCTCGTCCGGAACGACCTCGTCGGATTTTCATGAATCATTACATTGTCCATCTACAATATAAATGATAAGGTTTTTTAAGGGAAATAATTTCCAAAAAACCCACTATCGTGCAGGATAATGTCGAAGCCACGCAATGGCCAAACTGAAAGAACGTACATCATGTAGTTTATCGATACCCACTCCAATCATGGTGTATTGCCAGAAAGAGACCAATCCAAGACGTGATTCTCATTCTAAGGTTCGTTTTGATGGGTCATGGGCTTAAAACGGATCCTCGTAGCAAAACTTATGGACGTTTAAGTGCGACACCCATTTTTGGCCGATTCGGTAAAGAGGGTACCCTTTGTGTTTTCTCGTCCGGAACGACCTCGTCGGATTTCCACGAATCTTTACATTTTCCATCTAAAATGTAAATGATAAGGTTTTCAAAAGAAATAACTTGCATAAAACCCACTCTCGTGCAGAATATTGCCGAAACCACGCAATGGCCAAACCGAAAGAACGTACATCATGCAGTTTATCGATACCCACTCAAATCATGGTGTATTGTTAGAAAGCGACCAAGCCATGACGTGCTTCTCGTTCTAAGGGTCGTTTTGACGGGTCATGGGCTTAAAACGGATCCTCGTAGCAATAGTTATGGACGTTTAAGCGCGACACCCATTTTTGGCCGATTCGGCAAAGGGGTACCCTTTGTGTTTTCTCGTCCGGACCGACCTCGTCGAATTTCCACGAATCTTTACATTGTTCATCTACAATGTTAATGATAAGGTTTTCAAGGGAAATAACTTGCAAAAAACCCACTCTAGTGCAGGATATTGTCGAAACACGCATTGGCCAAACCGAAAGAACGTATATCATACAGTTTATCGATACCCTCTCAAATCATGGTGTATTGCCTTAAAGCGACAAATCCATGGCGTTCTTCTTGTTCTAAGGTTCATTTTGATGGGTCATGGGTATAAAGTGTGGTTTATTCTAGGTTTTGATAAGCTTTTAGTTAAGGAGCTTAAGGATACAAAGCTTCAAGGAGTTTTCTCACCTTCCTCTAGGTTCATCCAACATCTAAGGTTTTTGTATAATCTTTAAAAGGTGAGTTTATTCATTTCTCTTAACCTCAATATATGTTTATATCTCTTGTATTTTGATCTTCCATGTTTTTCTAACCTAAATGTGGGTTTTGGGAAGGTTAGGGTTTGGTAACCTAAGCAAAAAATGAAAGAAATGTATTTTAAACTAAAAGAGATGGTATCCTTGATATCTACTCACTTGATAAACAACTTTTGGTCCTATGGGATTTTGGTGAACCAAAGTGGAGTGTTTGGGGTTTGTGGGGGAAAACAAGTATTGGGTAAATTAATTACAATCTTGACTTTTAATGAAGAATATATGTATGGTATTGTGTGGATGAATTTTATTAATTAAAGCCTACTCAGTAGTGGGAGTTAAGTTTTATATGTTGGTAACCTCTTACATACTATCTTCTTATACACATGATTTATGTGAGCATTCTATATGCTAGTATGTTTTGGTATTTAGTTTTAGTGCAATTGATCCATAGGCACGGTGTTCCTATGTCCCTGTTTTGGAGATTAGGTTCACCACTTGGCACAGAATAGGCATCAGGTCACCATGATAAGTAAGGTGTGGGCCTATACTGTCGGACAGCGTCTCATGGGCAGTAAGGTGTAATTCCCTTATTCTAGAGTTCCTCGTTTTGGAGCTCTCAAGAATAGACCTAGAGGGGTTGACTTGATGTTTTCGAGCAATAGACTTAGAGGAGTTGAGCTCACTATGTGATTGGTGTTATTTGTACCATGTTTTAATCACTAATGGTTTATTTGATTTATTGGTTTTAGCTCACGTCTTTATCCTCCGCGTGACCTCGAATGGGTTTAGTACTCCTATTCTTACTTGACTTGTTCTCACTAGGTTGTAGCCTAACACTTGTTCTTTGTTGTTGTTAAGTCAGATTTTATAGTAATCATTGTATTTATAGGCTTGGTCTAATATTGTGTTTTAGGGTGCTTATATGTTCTGTATTAGCCAAGGGTATTTAAGTCCCTTGTGGCTTTGTTGTTTGTAAGAAACTCACGCATATTCAATATTGAGATCACATTTGCGCCTTCAACTCTCTCTCTCTACTTTCTCTCTAAGATTTGGTTGATTTTGGGATTATCAATTGGTATCAGAGCCTAATCTGAATCTGAGAGGATTGAGAGAAATGTTTTTCGATTCTGAATTTGTGATTAAATCAGAAAATTTGATCGATTTTCTTGATTTTTTCAAGAAAATCTCATTTTATGGTTTTTCATCAAATTCGATCTGGTTTTTGAACGATTTTTCTTGTAAATTGGTTCGTTAGATCCATTTTCTATAGTAGATCATCTTTATTTCACATCAATTTCCAAGAAAATCAGAATTTGTAGTTCGATTTTGAGGTTTTATCGAGTTTTTGTGCTGTTCGAAAAACGTACTGTCAAGATTTCAAAATTTTGTGGTTTTTAATCGAATTGTTTGATTCAAAGTTGTTAGAAAGTAGTTTTCGAACATATTTGTGAAAGAAAATTTCATTACATTCAGTTCAGTAATCGATTTTAGAAGAATTACGAGTTTTTCATCATTTTTGCACCAGATCTGATATTTGCGCCAGTTCATCTCAGGTTTGAGCCAGTTCTTCAGGAGTTTGCGTCAGTTCATCCAGATTTGCGCTAGATTCATCGAGTTTTGCACCAGTTCATACTCGTCTTTGAGCTAGTTTCTTATGATTTGATCTAGTTCTCGCAATCTACATTTCACGAGAAGTTCAGTTCAGTACGCAATTTACCTTTGCGCTACCATCATCTCACGCAAAGAAAAGTTTGCGTCATCTTTGTTTAGCGCAAGTAAAGTTTGCGTCAACAACGTATCGCGCAAGTTAAATTTTGCGCCATCTCTTACTCACGCAAGTTACTTTTACGCCACCTTCTGCTCAAGCAAAGAAAGGTTCTCATCAACATCATCTCGCGCAAAGTCTATTTTGCGTCATCTTCATCTCGCGCAAAGATCAGTTTACGCCACCTTCGTCTGACGCAAAACCCAGTTTGTGCCAGTCACTATTAGCGCAAAGCTCTAGTTTGCACCAGCATCTCTGTTTCAGACTTGGCATTTTCTGAAGTTTTTCCTCTATGGATTCTGCAAAGTTTGCTTTTCAAGCTCAGTTCTACAAAAACGATCTCATGATGTCATTGGGCACAGAAACTCGTCCTCCGGTTCTGGTTGATGAGAATGAGTTCACTCAATGGCAAGATCGGTTTCTCAATTTCATCGAGCGTCAAAAGAACGGAGATGACATGATGAAGATTCTAACTGAAGTTGTATGTTCCAGATTCTAGTTTCTATTCAATAACAATCAAACAAACAAGATTAAACACAATGAATTACCTGTTTGATTACTTTGAATTTCACAAGATTACACTTTCTCTCTCTAGAACTCTCTCTCTACAAATCTCTCTCTCTCTCTAACGAACTCTCTTTCTCTCTCTGATACAACTGAATTCTCTCTAATTAGTATATTACATATTACAGAGAAAGGAAACTATTTATACTAATATCTAATACAAGGAAAATACAAAAAATACAAAATACATTGACTTATTACAAATACACTTTGACTTTGAATGAGATTTGACTTTAGCAGCTTTAACTTTCTCAACTTTGACCTTCAGTATTCTTGATCTTGTATCCAACAGATTTATGCCCTAACAATCTCCCCCTTTGGATTCAAGATCACTGTTGAAAGATCTAGCAACTTAGTCTTCACTTTTAAGCTCTGTCAGTACAATCTCCTCTTTTCTTTAACGGTATTCTTTCCAAAACTGTCTTCAAGTGATTAACAATATCCCCAAAACTTTCACAATAATACTCTCAGACTTTGGAAAGAAATTATCTTCAGAATCAGCTCGAATTTGCTTTAGCAAATAATCTTCAAAGAAAATTTCCTCAAATCTTCAGAAATACTTTGATCTTCTTCAAATCTTTACCTTGAACTTTCTGACTTGAACATTTCAGAAAATCATCTCCCTCAAACTTGAAAATCTTTAACATTTCTTCATACCATCTCCCCCTTTTTGATGATTTGAACATCTATATCATCAAAACTTTACGTCCAAGAAATGTCATTGACCGTTCTGATCTGCCAAACTGAGCCTCTGATTCTGTGATCCACAACCAAGATTTCATCTAGATCTTTGCAAATCCAGACAAAATAAGAACATGTAACTCCTGAATCAACAGATGAATCAGTTAATATGTCTGTCAGTAATACAAAGTCACTGTGTGTAACGAATACACAATATAAAGGAACTTTTTGATGTTCACTCCCCCAGGTCTTCCATCCAATCATCGAAATACCACAAAGGCAATTTCTATGAATGTTATGACAAAGAAACAAATTCTTTGTGTGCTCGTGCATGTGTTGAAAGAATTAAGCACAAATAATTGCTTTTCAATAAGGCTCAAAGTTGTGTAAACCACTGAGACAACAGTAGATAAACACAGACTCAATGTGCATGATTGAAGTGCGAAGGTGGGGCAGACTTCCTTCTTTTTAAATATCCAGATTTTCCAAATGAAAAACAGATAGATTATGTGTTGCGTCCCCTTTATAATGTGAAACATTTTCTTTTTGAGAAAAAAAATGAGTAGCTTGTGGGGTTTATTCAAGAGTTGGCATGGGCTAGTTGCCTGTTTCAATAACGTCCACGAAGAAATGTGAAACATTAGTAATGTGGTTGCCCGGCTCAGAAAGTAGTTGGTGCAGAGTTTGATATTCTTTTACTCTGATCTCACACCCTCTTTCTTTTAATCATTAAGCGCACTACTAACCAAACTCTCTTTTCCATTTTACCTCATCATACAACCCACACTCATTTCTTTTTGACTCCTTACACTCAATCTCTATGGATTAACTTCTTGGGTAGAAATCACTGGTTAACGTGATTCCATAGAAGTTCAGATAATTCCTAGCACAAAGAACCCATATTTCCTATAAAAGCATAATGTTGCTCAGATGATTTAACTATAATAGTTAAAGCTCATATACAAATGTCAGATGAATGTATGCTCAGAATATAATCATGAAGATATGAGCATTTTAAAACATTGAAGTATTTTCAAACAAGTATACTGAATGAATGAACATGAATGCAAAAGACTTGTTCGAAAATCTGACATTGTATGAAAATGATCAGAAATGAAATGATATATCAATCAAAGCTTAAGGTCAAGAATAATGGATATTTGTCTATACGAAACAAATTATAGACATTCTTGAAATGACCGTTTTGAAATGAAATATCGCTCAAAATTCTTTGAATACAAGCGAAGTGTCTTACCATCGAAGAAAAAATTGTTTCAATTTAGAGACATGGTAAGAACATGTTGAACAAAGTCAAACCGGTGTGTGTGAATACTTGAAAGTATATAGAAAAGAAAATACGCAAGTATTTATCTTTGGATACACACGGTTTGATTATCGATGAAGCACACAAAAAAAATGAAAACATTTAAAATCACACTTCCAAATTATAAAATCTGTTCAAAAATCAGGAAGTGGTTTGAACATTTAAGAACATGTTTTCTATATCTGAAAGTTGTCCTTCTTTCAGATACATTTGAGATTAAGGTAAGAAATTTACCTTTTCGCTCAATCTTAATACTCATAAAGTCAGTTGTAGTCATTAAGATATGATCGTGTCAGCTTCTCTCATCCTGCATAAGTCTCAAAGTCTAGTCAAAAATTTATTCACAAAATTTATTCGAACAATAAAAGAACATAAAACAGTAAAAACGATTAAAGAACGAGTTCTGATCTTAAGTAATCAGAAATCATAGTCTTACTCCTTTTGATAAGCTCTCCCTAAAATCATGCATTACAAAAATTTTGTCAGTTAAGTAAAATGCAGAAATCAGTTATGCTCCCCCTTAAAATAATGTAGATCATCTAAAATCTTCTCTTACTCCCCCTGAGATCATGAGCAAACAATTAAAGTGCAGATATCCTTCAGACATAAAGAATAAAGAAAATGATGAAAAATAACAATACGTAACTTTATTAGGTAACAACCGATTATGTCTTAAGATTTAACATACCAAGCTTAGAGACAAGAAAATTAAATCTCTTTTCATCTAAGGGTTTGGTAAATAAATCTGCAAGTTGATAATCTGTTTTTACAAAATAAAGTTCAATTGTTCCTTTTTCTACATTATCTTTTATAAAATGATACCTGACGTCAATGTGTTTGGTTTTCGTATGCTGGACAGGATTAGCAGATATCGCGATTGCACTCTTCGAGTCACAATAGATTGGAATTTTATCAAACTTGAATCCATAGTCTCGCAGCTGTGTTCGCATCCACAAGACTTGAGAGCAGCAACTGGCAGCAGCTACGTACTCTGCTTCAGCAGTCGATGTGGAAACGCATAATTGTTTCTTTGATGCCCAGCTAACGAGCTTGTCTCCAAGAAATTGAACATGACCTGAAGTACTCTTTCTGTCCAACATGCAACTTGCATGATCTGCATCTGAATAGGCAGTCAGTTGAAACCCAGTATCCTTAGGATACCACAGACCAAGGTCTGCAGTCCCCTTCAGATATCTAAAAATCCGTTTGACAGCAGCCAAATGGGATTCTTTAGGAGCAGCCTGATATCTAGAACATAAACATGTTGAAAACATAATATCTGGTCTACTGGATGTAAGATACATTAACGATCCTATCATACCTCTATAAGTCCTAACATCAACACTTTTACCCGAAGGATCAGTGCTAATTTTAGTACCTGGTGCCAACGGGGTTCCAATTGGTTTACAATTTTCCATTTTGTACTTTCGAAGAATATCCAAAATGTACTTAGATTGGTTAATGAAAATCCCCGTAGAAAACTGTTTTACTTGTAATCCGAGAAAGAAATTCATCTCTCCCATCATACTCATTTGAAAACGTGACACCATGAGGTTAGAAAATTTTTTACAAAATTTTGGATTAGTAGAACCAAATATTATATCATCAACATATATTTGAATAAGGATAATATCAGCTTTTTCCTTTTTGATGAATAAAGTAGTATCAACCTTACCTTTAGAAAAACCAGACTTGACCAAGAATTTAGATAAAACGTCATACCATGCTCGAGGGGCTTGTTTTAAACCATAGAGGGCTTTGTCCAAGATGTAGACATGATCTGGCTTATCTGGATTGACAAACCCTTCTGGTTGAGACACGTACACTTCCTCTTTAAGAATACCATTCAGAAAGGCTGTTTTCACATCCATCTGAAATACTGTGAAATTCTTATGAGCTGCGTAGGCTAGAAACATGCGGATTGCTTCTATACGCGCTACTGGAGCATACGTCTCATCATAGTCTATACCTTCCTCTTGCCGGTAACCTTTGGCAACAAGTCTAGCTTTGTTTCTTATGAAGATACCATCTTCATCCTTCTTATTCTTGAATACCCATTTAGTTCCTATCACGGTTTTACCTTCTGGTTTTGGAACTAATCTCCAAACCTTTAGGGCTTCAAACTGATTGATCTCTTCTTGCATAGCAGATACCCAGTCCGAATCAGCAAGAGCCTCAGATACTCGCGTTGGCTCAATCTTACTAAGGAATGAGTCATGCATACATTGGTTAAGAGTCGCTGACCTAGTCTGAACAGGCTTGTTGAGATCTCCAATTACTTGGTGTAATGGATGCTCTTTGGTCCAGCGATGCTCATGAGGGAGTGGAGTAGATACTGATTGAACATGATCATCATCTAGAAATCCACTATCAGAATCTTCAGTTTGAATAACAGGAGGGGGTTTTGCAATTGAAGTTTCAGGTGCAGAAGCATCAGTTGGAACAACAGACTGTGGTTGTTGAGTAGACATGATATCACAGCCAACTGAAATAGTTACTTTTGGCTCAGCAGTTACTTGTACATCTTCAACTGTAGGAGTAATTGTAGGAATGTGAGTTTCTGACTGAACAGGGAATTCTTGTTCAGTTATGACTTCTGAAGTGACTGGATGATTGCAAGTTGTGTCTTCAGACCTGTCAGTCACAGCAGATTTAGATACATTAGAACCTAGAAACTCATCATAAAAGAATACAAATAACAAATCTAAATCAGTTAAATGTGAAGTAGAAGTAGAAGCGTTATTCGAATTTGTCGCTGTAGAAACAGGTTCTGGACTGATCTGCCCAGAAGCTAAGACTCCAGTAATAACGGGTTCTGAACTAGTTTGATCAGAAGCCATTTCTTCATCGAATGTGACATTAACGCTCTCAATAACTGTCTTTGACTTCTTTAGATAAACACGATATGCAGCAGATGTTGAAGAATAACCGATAAAGATGCCTTCGTCCGCCTTAGCACTAAATTTATTCAGACTCTCTCTGTCATTAAGAACAAAACATTTACACCCAAATATGTGAAAATATTTGATAGTTGGTGTTCTGTTGTTGATCAACTCATATGGAGTCTTCTGAAAACGGCGGTGAATCATGGATCGATTTTGAGTATGGCATGCAGTCGACACAGCTTCTGCCCACAAGAATAGAGGTAAGTCTGATTGGCTAAGCATAGTCCGAGCAGCCTCGACTAGCGTCCAATTTCGCCTTTCAACTACTCCATTTTGTTCAGGCGTACGAGCAGCAGAGTACTGATGTGATATCCCAACCGATTCGAGATATTCTTCAACTATATTGTTTTTGAACTCTGTGTCGTTGTCCGTTCGAAGAAACTTGACTTGTCGCTGCATTTTCACCTGGGTCGTCTTTAAGAAAGTAATGAGAACTTCTGGCGTCTCATCTTTTGATCGAAGAAATTTCACCCACGTGTATCTTGAGTAATCGTCCACAATGACCAACACGTATTTCTTTCCTCCCAAACTCTGAGTTCTCATTGGACCACACAAATCCATATGTAACAATTCTAACGGAGAACTAGTGCTTGGTTCAGGCTTCGGTTTATGTGCGGCTCTCTTCATCTTACCCTTTTCACATGCTGCGCATAAGTGTTCTCGTTCATATTTCAGCTCAGGAAGTCCTTTGACCAATTTCTCACGAACCAGCTTGTTGATGTAACGAAAATTTTAGATGAGATAAACGTCTGTGCCAGAGCCAACTTTGTTGCGTTGAAGCTTTTGTCATCAAGCATACTTGATTGTCAATCTGTACTTTGGAAAGATTGATGGTATAGAGGTTTGTCTTTCGATGTCCACCTAAGAGTTCTGTGCCGTCTTCAGTACGAACCGAGCAACTCTTAGATTTGAAGTTGACCTCTAACCCTTTATCGCAAAATTGACCAATGTTGAATAAGTTGTGCCCCAAGCCTTCGACATAACTCACTTTACTTATCGTTATGTTGTCTTGAATGATGTCACCATATCCTAAGATAGGTGAAAGCTGATCGTTTCCAAATCTGACATTTCCACTGAATTTCTCTGTATAGTTAGACAATAAAGCTTTTTGCCCAGTCATATGCTTGGAACATCCACTATCCAAGTACCACATATGACGGGTCTGCAAGAGAAATCAGACAACAATAGATTTAGGTACCCATTTAAAAACGGGTCCTAAAAGTTTAGCACAAGATTTTGGTATCCACTTGAAAATGGATCCTCTGTTCTTTTGAAAACTTTGAAACACATTTGATCTTGAAGAATATATATGATAAGATTCATACCAATCAGAAGAATTATGAGAATAAGCAAAATCAGTTCTCCGATAATTAGAATAAAATGTAGTAGGAATAAGAGATAATTGAATCAATTGCTTTATTGAATATTTCTTGTAAGAAGTTACAAGGTTTTGTTTATTTGAAGCAAATTGATCAATTACATCATTATCACTACTAACTTGACTAGTAAAAGAATTATCAGAAACTGATCTGGCTATCTCATCCTCCTTCCGTTTTGGTCTCTATTCGGATTGAGCTTTCAAATTTTTCTTCCTTAACTCTGAAACATAAGATATAGATTTATTAGGAAAAGCAGATTTACGAGACTGAATATTCTTTTGTGTACCAGTGTATTTCTGCTCTTGAAATTTCGATTTGGATCTGCTCTGATACCAATTGTATGTTCCAGATTCTAGTTTCTATTCAATAACAATCAAACAAACAAGATTAAACACAATGAATTACCTGTTTGATTACTTTGAATTTCACAAGATTACACTTTCTCTCTCTAGAACTCTCTCTCTACAAATCTCTCTCTCTCTAACGAACTCTCTTTCTCTCTCTGATACAACTGAATTCTCTCTAATTCGTATATTACATATTAAAAAGAAAGGAAACTATTTATACTAATATCTAATACAAGGAAAATACAAAATACATTGACTTATTACAAATAGACTTTGACTTTGAATGAGATTTGACTTTAGCAGCTTTGACTTTCTCAACTTTGACCTTCAGTATTCTTGATCTTGTATCCAACAGATTTATGCCCTAACAGAAGGATCTTTTGAAAAACCCATACTGGCTTATGGGATGACAAAGCCTATCTCTGAATACACATCCGATGAGTCGTTGCAATATAAAGCTGATCGTGATATAAAGGCAAATCTGATGCTAGCTTTGCCAAATTCTATCTACAACAGGATTGATTGTTACAAAAACAATCCTAAACTAATGTGGGCACAGCTAGAGAAGATTATGCTTGGGTCTACAGTTGCAACACAACTTCGGCATACGCGTTTCATGAACAATTTTGAAGAGTTCAAAGCCAAAGATGGGGAATCTATGAAAAGTGTTTTTGACAGGTTCTGTGCGGTGATAAACGATCTGCGAAAGATAAAAGTGGTAAATACTGAGCTAGAGATCAATCTGAAGTTCCTCAACTCTCTTCAATCGGAATGGAACAAATCTTGTCATAGATTGAGGAATGATTTCTGGATCTCTACCATGCAAATCCAAGAGATGTATGAGATTTTGCTGACAGATGAGTGCATTGTCAAGGATAAGAAGGCCAAACTTGACAAGAAAACTAAGAAAAAAGTGGACCCGGTTGCACTTCTCACAAGCAAACTGGCTGAACAAGCATTGTTCGAGAATGCTTATGACGGTGCAACTGATGATGATGGTGAGGTGCTACAGAAGGCAATGATTCTTCTCTCTCAGCACTATCACAAGAAGTTCCAACATCATTCGGGTTCCAACAATCTTCGCTTCACTTCTGGGTCTAAGAATGTTAAAGTGCCCGAGGTTAAGAAAGCAGTTGCATGCTTTAACTGTGGAAAGTCGGGTCACATCGCTAAGGAGTGTAGAGTGAAGAAAGTTCGGGATTCGGCGTATTATCGAAAGAAAATGGAACTAGCCGAAAAGAGAGAGAATGGAACCGCTCTGCTAGCTGAAGAAGAATTCTGACTAGATCACTCTGACAATGAAGCTGACAATGTGGAAACTGCTCATATGTGCTTCATCGGAGATGATCAGAGTGATGATGGTGATGATGATTCTTCCACTGATGAAGATGAGGTACCTTCTGATTTTGACTTCAAATTTATATCCTCACAGATGAATATCATTATAACTGTTTTACATGATTTACGCTCAAAATTATTATCTGAAAAACAATTAAATTCAGAAAAGTCAAATTTGATTGATAAATTACAAATCTCTTTGAAAGATGAAAAATCTATTTTGGATCATACAAAAGAAATCTTTCAAAAGAAATTGGGTGATTTAGAAAAATCAAATATGACTTATCTTGATTCTTTGACTGAAATGACCAAATTAAAAGATAATTTTTCAGATAAAATAAATGAGTTGGAAGAAAAATTATATCGAAGGAATCAGACTGAACAAACTATTTATTTGAAAAAACCACGGAGTTATGAGTCTATCAAAGAAAAATGGGGACTTGGTTTTGAAAATCCTCGTTGTTTAAACAATGCTATAGAAAAATCCCCTACTTTATATAAATTCGATTATCTAAGTCTTGCTAAATGTGCTCCTCAATTTAAAATTGATTGGATGAATGAAAAGCAAGTTTTAGATATCGAAAATGAGAAAAGAATGAACAACAAGAAAAAGGAAATTTCTTTTGTTTACACGCGTGAAAATGCCAAATATTTTTCTGAAAAATCAAAGAAGAATAGAAATAGTTTAAATGACATTTCTCCAATTAAATCTTCATTATCTGATGGTTATTTTGATATATGTGCTACTAACACTAATAAAGAAAATATATCTCCAGTTTCTTATGATTCTAAGAGATATATTCCTCCATTAGTGTTAGAAAGCAAAATCATTGATCTTGAAAATAAAATAGAAGAACAACATATTCAAAGCGAAATTGAATCAGATGTTATTTTTTCTTTTATGACGACAAGTCTTGAAGAAAAATTAATTTCTCTAAAACAAGATTTTGTTTCTGGTTTTTCTTCTGATTTTAAGGAAAACAAAAAGGAAGTTCTAAAATCTGAAAACTTTTCTCAAAATTTTTCTGACTCCGAGGCAAGTTCAGATTTAATTACTGATCAGTTTTGCTTCTTAGGTAAAATTGCTTCTTTTGATTCAAATCTTAAATCAAAAATTCTTGATGAATCTTTTACGCTAAATGATGATTATTATAAACCAAAGCGTAAAAGAAAAAGGTCAAAGAAACAAGTTACTTTTATTTCTGAAAATTCTAATTCTTGTGATTCAAATATTACAGATAGGACTTTGAGCACTCCTACAAGGCAGATATGGAGGGTCAAGCGAACATCTGATGAATCTGCGACTGAAGAGGATAGAAATGTAGACAAACTTTGTAGAAATGATTCATTTGCTACTTGTAATAAATTTTTCAAATATTCAATAAAGCAAATGATTCAAATTGCAAAAGATGTCTCATCTTCCTCCTCTGGTTCAAGTTCAGATGATTATGCTTCGTCCTCTACTGATGATTCTGTTCATTCATCTGATTATTTTTCTCATGCTTTCTATGTTAAATCTAACAAGTTTTCTCCCATTAGAACTGCAACTAACAAATATGGACCCAAATACAAGTGGGTACCAAAATCAAAGATTGATTCTAAGTTGCAGGCACCTAATGTCAAGGGGGAGTAAGAGAACAATGGCTTCTGAGTAAATCAGCTCAGAACCCGTACTTCAATGGACTTCGAATTCTAAACATATCAGTTTAGGACTCATTCTTCAATGCATTTAGCTTCTGGACAAATGAGCAACTGTGAGTGCATCTACTTTATTCCGCTGCATTTATCTCTGACTGTGATGTTATTCCAGTTTTCTCATATATTTCAAGAATTTGAGCAAGTTCAACCAAAACCTGAATTTGTACAACCCAAAACTTTGATATGAGATACAAATTCATTATACATTATGTGTAAGAAGGTATTATTGAATTTTATTTTGTTCCGACTAAATATCAATTTGCCGAATTCTTTACAATAGTCTTAAATGAAAAATGTTTTTTTCTTCAAACTCGGCATGTTGAATTTAAAAGTTTAAATCTTTATAAATTTTATTCTATACGATAAAAGTTTTACAGTTTTTTTCTTTCTTTTGAATAAAATGTGTGTCTATGATAAATTTTCAAGTTACTTTGTTTATATCGAAGTTTTATATGTTCAACTTTCAAGTCTTACAAAAGTCGAAAGGTCGACAACATGTTTGAAACTTTTGATATTGCTTTAAAGTTATGTGATTCGGAATATTTATAGTTTACAATGCTTAGAAATCCTAAAAAGTCAGAATTATGGATTGTAATGAAAATTTGGGCTAAGCACTTAGATGTAAAACTGGGTGATTGAGATGAATCTTATATATAAAATACAGAAATCTCTAAGTTTAAAAGTTTGTACATGTGACCTTTCTGGTTTGGGAAAGTAAGTACCGTGGGATGTGTAGATCCCAGTACAGTGCAATCAGCAGCAAGTTAATATCAAAGATGAACAGAATATGAATCACAGCAACTAGTCATATGATTGATATGAGATCAAAGGGTTACAGGTTTACAGAAAGGATTTCTGATCAGAAAGAGTAAACCTATAAACTAGTTGTTTGTAAATAATGAGACTTCGCTAATAATCTTTCTAATGAAAATGTTTAACCTGAATTATGAACTAATAATGCCTTTATATACTTAGGCTTACAGGCCTAATGGGATTATGGGCTTGGGCCCATCTAATTAATCAACTATTAATGAATTACATTATGCACCTTTATAAATACTTTATTCCACTTTCAACACATAGGACTTTCAGTCCTAACAATCTCCCCCTAAAGTTAAATAAAGCATTTATCAACATGAAAAACTTCAGGCCTTGATCTTCTTTCCCTCTTGAATCTTTAAAGAACTTTGGTGTTGCTTGACTTCATGTCTTTCCACGCTCCCACTTGAATAAAGCTCTTGGTCTTCATAGTTTCAACTTTGTAACCAGATTCAATGTACAGTAGCCTCGATTGAATGCACTATCACGCAGCTTTTAACTGGAGAAACTCAATCACATCGGATCAGCACACAAGAAAGATAATGTGAGAGTAACGTGACTTTCCATGGTGCATCTTCAGTTTAAAACAAAGAATTTGTCTTTGAACCGCGAGTTGAATAGACTTTCTGCTTAAGAACTTGTTTCAATCAGCGCGTAGGAGGAATGAGAAACAAACTTGTAGCAGACACCACATGATACGGAAAGAATCAATACAATCTTTGAAATCTCTTTTGAAACATCATCTTCATCTCTTTGATCTCTAGACTGTCTTCAGAAATAATTTTCTTTCTTTAAAACTTTGAAATTGAACTTTGTAAGATTTCTCCCCCTTTTTGATGATTGTGAGCATCATGAGCATCAAAACTTCTTCAATTTCAGCACTTTCTTTGATCTCCCCTTTTATGATAATTTGACTTTCTCCCACCTATGATCTGAGTATCCGTCAATTCATGAAATGTATATATCCGAATCTTTTCAAATTCAGACATAATGAACAAGGTAACCCTGATTCAACAGATGAAACAGTTAGTATGCCTGTAAGTAGCACGGAGCCACTTTGTACAACAGATGTACTTTGGAAAGGAGTTTTTGTGATGATCACTCCCCCAGGGCTTCCATTCAATCATTGAAAAACCACAAAGGAATTTTCTATGAATGTTATGACAAGAAAACTCATTCCTTGTGTGCTCGTGCAAGTGTAGAAATGATTGAATCTACTTAGCTTGATCAGGCTCAAATTGTGTAAACTGTTGAGACAGCAACAGATATTACACGGACTCAATGTGCATGAAAGAGGTACGAAGGTGGGGCAACTTTCCTTCTTTTTCAATATCTAAATCTTCCGAGTGAAGACTAGATAGCAGATATGTTGCATCCCCAAAGAAAATGAAACATTTCTTTGTTAAGAAAGAAACGAGTGGCTGGTGGGGTTATAGCAAGAGTTGGCATGGGCTCACTGCCTGTTTCAATGATGGTCACCAAGGAATGTGAACCAATCAGAATATGTGGTTGCCCGGCTCAGAAAGTGGTTGGTGCAGAGTTCTGATATTCTTTTAACTCTGTTCTCACACCCTCTTTCTTTTTAACATTAAAGCTCACTTCTAACCAAACTCTCTTTTTCATTTTTCCGCTCAGCACAATGAGAAAAACTCAATCCGATGAGTTATCTCCCCCACTCTTTGATTTAAGACCCCTCACCCCTCAATCACTCTAGGATAACTTCCGGGGTAGGAAACACTGGTTTACGTGAATCCATGGAAGTTCTGTTTAAGTTCTCACACAAAACCCATGTAAGTCCTAAAAAGAATAGTAGCTCAACAGTTTAACTTGAACATTTAAGCTCAAATAAGATAACATTGTCAAAAAGTATGCTCAGGAGATTTGAGCAATTGATCTTTGACAAACTGACAATGTATCAATCAGATCAACTAAACTGGTTAGGGTATCAAAGAATTGGATATTTTGTTAATATGAACAAATATAAACAATTTAGCAATGAAAGCACAACATTAGAAATTATGATTGATGCTCAACAACATTGAATTTCAAACGGGGGTATTACCATCGAAAAATTGGTTCATTATGAGACATGGTAATAACAAATTCAAACAAAGTATTGAACCTGTGTGTGTGAATACGTTACAGTATAGAGACAAGATAATACGCAAGTATTGATCTTTAGAAACACACAGTTAGTTAAACATTAAAGCTCAAAACTGAAAAACATTTAAAATCACACTTCTATATTCATGAAATCTTTTGATAATCAGAAGTGGTTTGAACATTTCAGAAATTGTTTTTCATGCTTGAAAGTTGTTCTTCTTTCAAACAATCAGAGATCTAGAGTTAGAAGATACTTACTTTTAAGCTCCCCCTCAAATCATGATATAATGATTTAGGTCTTTTAAGCTCCCCCTGGATAGTTGCAAAATATCCAGGTCTGAACGTTGAAGAACGGGTCCTGATCTGTCATGTGATCAGAAGCCAAACTTCGTTGAAGTCGGGGTTCTAAGTTGGTTTACTTAGAAGCCATTTTTCTTCTACTCCCCCTTGACAATAGGTGCCTGCAACAAAGAATCAGTTTTCGGCTTTGGTACCCACTGGTATTTGGGTCCATGAATGTTAGTTGCAGTTCTTGTGGGGGAAATTGAATAAGAACCATACCAGAAATGATCACTGGTTTTGTGAATGTGATCATGTGAATGACAATAAGAACAGTGGTATTTCTTACCTGACAACCTGAGTAATTGATCTCTCGAGTAGATATGATCAGGTTTACCTTTACTCGCTTTGTTCTTCTTGGCATTAGACGCATGTACACACGATTCTCTTTCTTTCAGCTCATCTTCAACTGGTTTCTTCTTCCAGACCAGTTCCTCTTCTTTGTATCTCCTTCTTCTAGGATGTGTACCTGAACCATCTATATTTCTATCATAGAAAAGGTTAGTCTTACGAATCTGATCAAAAGATTTAGCTGACATTTGTGAAGACACAGGTTTCTGATTTGAACTTGATACAGACTTTTCAAGCACTTTAATCGTTGAAGAAAAGTTGTCTCTTTCTTGAACAAGTAGGTCAATCTTCTTCGTGAACTCAGACTTCGTTTTCTGCTCTTTCAGCACACTTTCAGATAGTTCAGATAACTTCTTAGTAAGCTTTTTGATCTCAGTCTCAAAGATGCTTCGTTCTTCTTCAAATCCCTGTTCAGCATCATTTCTTTGGCCGGATATTTCCTTGAAGAATCCAACATTCTTCTGTTCAATGGCCTTCTTCTCTTTAGCAAACTTCTCTCTTTCAAGAATGATTACTTTCTGAAAATCAGAAACTTGCTGAGAAAGTTTTATGCATTTCAGCTCAACTTCTTTCTTCTCGTCAGCACATTTTCTCGAAAAATCTGAGAACTTCTTTGCGAACGATTTCTCAAACTCGGATTTATCTTGATCATGCTTTTGCTCCAAATCAGATATTTGCTTTTGAAGCTCAGCATTTGTATCTTTCAGATGCTCAATCTGCTCCTCAAAACTTTCAACAGATGCTGCTTGTTGGATTTGGACAATTGGAACTTCCAGATCAGAAATCTGTCTTTTTAGTTCAGAGTTCTCAGTTTCCAAAAACTTTACTCTTGAAGACATCTTTGGTCCTGCCATTATCTTCTCAAGATGTTCCCACAGCTGTTTTTCTGTAGCCTTTTTACTGTCTAAACTTACAGAAATCTCTTTTGAAATCTCCTCGGAAATTCCTTGCACGATAAAAGCTTTAGATAATTTATCAGCTTCAAATCTCTTTCTTTGCTCATCTGTGTAATCCTTAAATGGTATTATGTACACTTCGTGTTCCGTTCTTCCATTTTCTCCCATATAATAACAAATATATGTCGGAGTTTTCATTCTTCCTTCCCTCAGAGATAATCTGATATAGTCAGCCAAGTCATTTCTGTCGATGAAGTCCAAGAATCTGTCCTTCCATTGCTCGTACTCTCCTCTGAAAAGTACTGGTGGATTCTCATTCGTACTGATTGAAAGAGCTTCGCTTGAAGGCATTCCTTTTGATATACAGGGACTGAACTTGACAAGAGATGAAACTTGAAAGTGCAGGGACCAAAAGTGACAAATTGTGAAACTTGAAAGTTTCGGGTCACAAATGACACACTACTGAAACCTTGAAGTACGGGGGCTAAAAGAAATGCACTGCAAAATGATCGTGAGACAAAAAATTTGACCCTTTTGTACTTTTTTTTTTTAACAAACCCGGTCGAGCAAGGGTATCGGTTAAAGCAATCTACCGGTATAGACAATGTACCGGTCTAGCAAAGGATCGGTATAGACAAACTATCGGTCAAAGTAAAGGACCGGTAAACAGGGTACCGATCGAAGTAATGTGCCGGTCGAATAAAGGACCGGTATTGGCAAAGACCCGGTCGAATCAAAGACCGGTAGAGTCAAAGATCCGGTCGAGTCAAAGACCGGTAGTGACAAAGTCCCGGTCGAAGGTTATCTATCGATCAAATAACCTATCGGTCTAATAACAGATTAAAACAAAATAAGAGATAGACCGATAAACACAAACACCGATAAACAGATAATCCCGATAAAATCAGATAAAGACCGATAATCGCGAAGAACACGAAGAAACTAGAATTTGATCAAGACCAAACCCAGAAATTGAAATCGATAAACAAGAATATCAATCGACCCAGATCAACCAAAACCTAGCAGAATAAGCAGATAATCGAATAGGGTTTTTAGACAAACCTTTTTCTGGATCAAACCTTTTGTCTCTTTGCTCTGATACCAATTGTAGATCCCAGTACAGTGCAATCAGCAGCAAGTTAATATCAAAGATGAACAGAATATGAATCACAGCAACTAGTCATATGATTGATATGAGATCAAAGGGTTACAGGTTTACAGAAAGGATTTCTGATCAGAGAGAGTAAACCTATAAACTAGTTGTTTGTAAATAATGAGACTTCGCTAATAATCTTTCTAATGAAAACGTCTAACCTGAATTATGAACTAATAATGCCTTTATATACTTAGGCTTACAGGCCTAATGGGCTTATGGGCTTGGGCCCATCTAATTAATCAACTATTAATGAATTACATTATGCACCCTTATAAATACTTTATTCCACTTTCAACACATAGGACTTTCAGTCCTAACAGGATGCTTGTCATCTGGTCCCCTAAGGTCAATTGGTCTGGGAGTGATCGAACCAAAATCCTTCTATAAAATCAGATCGAAAGTCATGTTCTACTGGTATGAATGGGTTTAGGATATGTCGATGTAGCCTTTCTGATCTGGGAGAGTAAGTTCCAAGGGATGCTTGACACCTAGTCCCCTAAGGTCAACTGGTCTGGGAGCGGCTGACCTAAATCCTGCAATAGAATCAGATAGAAAGTTACATTTACGACATGTTCTTTACTTACCAAACTTCTTGATTAAAAGATGTCAAAGTGCACAAGCTTAAAAGATGCCAAAGAGCACACTCATGTGAAGATGCCAATGTGCACAATGCTAAAAGATGCCAATGAGCACACATCTCATGATACTTGGTGATATGTTTGAGTTGCGATAAACTTATAAATTTGTGAAAATCTTAATTTTTGACGACTTAGTGTGAGTACATGCAAAATTTTCTATTATATTTTTAGAATTGCATTTTCTTGAAGCTAATTGAAGTTCGCATGCTAGCACACTGAATAGATTGATGAAAGTTTTTGAAACTGATCATGTTTTAACTTGATCTGCAATGAAACTTGTATCTATATCCAACAACATACACTTGACTTCAACTGATGGATTAATCTGTGATATTTTACTGAGTAGAATTTAATTTGTTTAGTGTTTAAAATTTTATATGTTTAGTTGTTTCAAAATACATATTCAATATATTTTTCTTTCTACGTTAATATTTCGATTCTTGTGTTCTCATATCTGTGTTAATGGGTCTGTGCATTATTTGAGGGGGAGTGAATAAGGAAAATATTCTGAAAAAGATCATATCTCATATTTCGAGGGGGAGTATCTGATTTTCTATACGAAAGCTAACTTGAATTGTCATATTTAGTGCATTTGTGTAAGGGGAGTCAAATAGCTTAACAGGTGAAATTTTTAAGGTTTCAAGTCAGATTTGCGCCAACAGTTGGTAGCGCAAAACTCAAATTTGTGCCACCTTCAGCTAGCGCAAAACTAAGTTTGCGCCACCAACATGTAGCGCAAAACTTCCTTTTCTCCTTTATTCTGAATTTTGCAGATCTGAAGTTGTCTCGTCTCCAACATTTGCATGACCAAGTTGATCCAAATCATCAAGGTCATGAGGGGGAGAAGTTGAGGAGAAATTAAAGAGACAAAGAGTTAAAAGTTTATCTGCTCAAGATTCGAGAAGTTAAAGCAATAAAGAGTTGTTTGCTCAAGATTCTATTTCTTCAACTATACTTGTCTTTTTGCTGTTCAAGCTCCAACCACCACAGCTTCTTCAAGTTCATTTAAAAGAGGTGTGTTGTCTAGCGCACAAGTTGTTGTACCTGTTTCTGAACCAATTATTCGTCCAAGCTTATTACAAATAGGTCCAGTCTTGTCAAGGCAGCAAAGGCATCAGGGTTTAAAAGATGCTGAGAAGAAAAAAATTTTAGTCAAGAAGCTTCGCTAAGTTGCTTAGATGGTCTGTGTTGATTTAGAAGATGGATATTGAAGACCACAACGCCAATGATTACTAATGGGGAGATTGTTAAGTCAGATTTTACAGTAATCATTGTATTTATAGGCTTGGTCTAATACTGTGTTTTAGGGTGCTTATATGTTTTATATTAGCCAAGGGTATTTAAGTCCCTTGTGGCTTTGTTGTTTGTAAGAAACTCACGCATATTCAATATTGAGATCACATTTGCGCCTTCAACTCTCTCTCTCTCTCTCTCTACTTTCTCTCTAAGATTTGGTTGATTTTAGGATTATCAATTATCATGTTTGACAGGTTATCTTAGCGATGGGGCACGTCGGGACTGAGGGAACGACAATGGGGTCATGTGTGGTCTTTTTGAGGAAATATAGTGACCAACCTACAATGATTTTGAAGATACACATTTTGGAAGTATAGCGACACCCGATCATAATCTAGTTAACTTATTTTAGATTAGTAGGTTGTCGTCCTATGCTTCATTTATTGGGATTGTAAATGTCTTACAATATACCCCGTTGGGGATGATACACTTGGGCTTTTGAATTGTTTTTACCTTATCTCACAGATTTAATTTATTCCCCTTTTAGGGTGACAGGTTTTCTCTATTTTCAAACGTTATATTGCCGAAATTTCAAATTTTATTTCCGCCTAAATTTTAGAGTGTTACAGGATCAGTCGGGAAGCGAACACGATAATTGGTTAAGCTTCAATCAACCACACAAGATATGCAAGAATGATTCATGGAACCTAAAAACCCCAGGTAGATAGGGCAATAGAGTGTGAAAATGAGGATAAAACAGTCGTTTAAAAACACAAATTGGATTAAGCATAACCGTGTAAGAGTGTCATTTGTATAAGAGGTTCAGTCTAGGTAACCAGTAACTGAAAATGTTTGTTTACTATGTATTTTGTGGTAAGTACTTGTAACACCCCGAAATTCGAAAAGTATCATTTCAAGTTAATGCAGAAATCAGTAATTTTAAGGGAAAAATAAGATATAGGATTTTGGACTTGAATCATAGATTTCATAGTCTTTATGTATGAAGGATTCAATTACAAGTCCAACGGTTCTTTTCGGAGCAAAATCGGAGCTATAACAAAGAAGTTATGGCCAAAACAGTTATCGGGCATGAAAAATGAAGAAACCGGACGAACAGTGCACGGGGCGACTTACGGGGAGACTTAGGCCACCCGGTAACCCGCCCGGAGCCCTATTCGAGCATAAAACCCATCTGGGTGAGTTGTGGGGCGACTTAGGCCGTCCGGTAACCTGCGTGGAGCCCTGTTCGAGCTTAAAACCCGATTTTCAGCCACCAAACTTCATTTCTTCATAACTTTTGCATCCCAACTCCGTTTTTGATGATTCAAGTTGTCATGGTTTCGTTTTTGAGATCTATTCAAGGATATAGCAAGATATTGGAAGTCTATTGGAAGATCCAAGTGTATTTTGTGGTGGTAAGTTCCTCATCTCTCTTAATGTTAAGTTAGGGTTTGATGATTTCACCCTTTTTCCTTTCATCCTTCAACTTGGGTGTGATTTTGGTGACTTGTATGTTGAAGGAAACCTTGTAGATGTGTCGGATATAAGATCTAGAGAAGTTTCTTGGAGATTCAAGCCTTCATCTTTGGAGATTCAAGTTTTGGGGGTAAAATCTAGATTTAGCCTAAATCTAGCAAGGTGAGTTCAAGTTGATTTGTGAAAACGTTGTACATGCCAAAATGTCTATTTTAAAGTATTTATGTGTTTTACATGAAATTATCAAATGTTGGGTTAGTTGGTAATCTTTGATTATTTGAAGTATTCAACTTTATAAACTTTGTAAAACACCCACATTTGGGATTTTTGGGCATTTTGATAAAGGTGTCACAAATGAATGTGTTTTGATGATTTATTGCATAAATAGATCTTTGGTCAAAGAAATACACTTTTAAATGTATGTCGTGTTTTATGCATCATTCATGAAATGGGATGTTTATTAAAGTTCTACTTGCACATTTGTGAGAAGTACTTGAAAGAATGTATATAGTCTCATTTTATGATTTTCATTCTTATCAGGAGTTAAACATGGAAATTCATATTTGAAAATAAATGAGTCTTGAGGACATTTGTCCGGTTTAATAGCTCGTCGTGGAGTTTTGAGTATGATGGCAGTTAATGCGCATCATTTGAGAATTACATGTTTTGAGTGCGTTGGTCATTCAGTTGGAGTCATGTAATGTTTTAGACTGTAATGCAGTGGATCCATAGGCATAAGAGTCGGCCTTTGTTATTTAAAAAGAAAATGGGCTATTATTTATATGTTGGTGCCAGAATTAGTCTTGGGATTTCGAGGACTTGTCGGTGAGGGCTCTTGGAGTCCAATAACCGGACCTGCATCCGCGAGTTAATTTCTGAGCCTGTTTTTATGGGATAGTCACTTCCCATTTGTAGCTAGTTGAGATATTGGGTCCTCGGGGGCAACTTGGTACGGTTATGTGGGACCGGTTACTAGCCATGGACCGTAAATATAATCCTAGCGAATGAGAATGATTGGGAATCCTCAAGGGACCACCCCCACATCTTAGTACGAGTCGGCGAGCTCGTGGTCATGGGTTCCTAGTATGGTGAGCTCATTATATTGGAATGTGGCCTACTTTTGTGTTCCGCCACTAGCCTTGGAATTCGGGATTCCCCCGTCACCGAGAGGTGTTGTTTTGGGGTATTTAGTTTTATCCTTGTTTTCGGTGACGCTTTGAGTTTTGGGTTATCTCCCTTATGCTACAATTTTGGAGACTTGAGTTTATTCATATTTTTGTCGTGGGTTTATAAATTTGTATTCAAATTTCATTATTGGAGCATTTACAACTATTCACGTTTTGAGTAAGTGTTGGATTGCATTACTTCATGAAACGATGTTTGGCGTTGAGGCGTCCATTTATAAATTTGCATATTATTGGAAAACGGGTCGTTCTCATATTTAAAGTAATTCATTTTAAAGGATCATGATTTAAGTTGCATTATTTTCCGTTTAATTATTTTTATAATCATGATGAAAACTCTTGAACTCACTAGGCGTTAGCCTAACCTTTTATTTGTCGGCATGTGCAACAGGTTCCGGTTGGGAAAAAGTTCTAGTGACACTGTGAAGCGAAGAGTGCTAGTGGTATGCTCGAGAAATGTTTAGCTTGATGAAGTCTTCCGCATTTATATTTGGAGATAGTGATTATTATTGGATTATAGTAACACTCGACTTTAGTTAGTCTTTATGTAGGACTTTAATTATTTGTTGATGGTTCAACCTAGAAATGTATTTTAATTATGGACTATTAGTAAGAGATTTTATTACCCTTTAAGGTATTTTTGAAAGTTTTTAACTAGTCGCTCTTTCCAAATTTGAGGGTGTCATAAGTTGGTATCAGAGCTTTAGTTTGAGAGAATTAGGTATTGATTTTGGATGTCTAGACTCAAACTAGCGTACTTTTAAGTGATTGAAAGTAAGATTGCACCAATAGGCACTATAAGATTGGATGTTTTGAGGATATTGGAGTCACTAGGAGCGGGAATCACGTCGAGAGTAACAAGGATGATCATGTACAGTACGTTCATAATTGCACCTGGCCAGTGTTATGGTGAACCTACGAGCTACATGTGTATACTTGGACTATTTTGATGTGACGACCGTTGGGGTGGTGAAGAAGTTCTAAGTGAGTAACCGTTACGAGAGGTTGATGATTTTAGTATTCGTCACTTGGAGTGACGGTAAGCATGGCGATTGCATTAAGTGGACCGTTTCGAGTCAGATTGATTGATTAGAATAGAACCATAGACATTTGGAACCAATGTTATTTCGAGGAGAAATTGTGAGGTGAACCTATGAAATATTTGATATTTGCCTTAAGATTTTTGAACATCCGGATGACAATAGTGCGGCTAGGAAATTGAGAACGTGGTTCTAAGATGTTGAGTGCCGACCAAACTCATGCACAAAATTCATTTCTGAAATAAATTGCATCAGTTATTTCTCATATTTCCAAATCACCATGTAGCTCATATTGCGAAATCTTGGAAAAATGTTTAGCACACACCAGTATTTAAACTATGATTTTAAACATGCATAAAATTATTTTATTGCATGTGGTTACAAACTTTGTCAAGATTTTTCTTATCCTCGTTGTTTTCCAACGCTATTTTCGATTATTGTGATGTTCGTATTTTGACGTTGCGTAGAGTCTTGGACAAGTAACTACGACTTATGACCTTAACATTGGATCTCCTCCACATATGTTAAGGCCTTGGACGAAGAGTTGTCTTCCACTATTTTAGTGTTTGAGTTTTCTTGGGAATTATATTGCGTGTGAGTTTTATTAAGTTTTATGGAGTATTGTTTTACGACGTTCACGACGCTTGGGTGAACCTCGAAATGCACAGTCTAAGTTCTTTGCGTGTGTTGTTTTATGGGTAGTTGGGAAATTTATTTCATAAGAATTTTGTAGGTGGATGTCACCCCATATGTTATTTTGGTAGTTTCAATGTCGTGTGGGTCATTTTTGAGTTTTATGCAAATGTAGCACGTTGTGTACAACTTAGTGGGTGAGTTGATTTAAACTTCTAGTGTGAGTAAACTTATGAAAAAACTAGGATGGGTTCGTGTTGAATTGAGGCTTTGAGCATTATTTGATTGACGTTTTATCTTTGTTGTTTCACGAAATCCGTTATATTGATTTACTCGCATGCATGACATAATAATCACTATTTTTGGGCCAAAGAGCGTTTTATCCGAACGACTAAAGTCGAAGTCGATTTAAATTATTTTGTGTTTGGTCAAATCGCAAGCACTTCACGTTTTACTAAGTTTGAGAAATAAACTGGTGTATGTGGGTCGTATAGGAGTTTTGACTCCACGTCATTTTATGGTTAAATGGGAAATTTTGGAGTTTGATTACGTAAATTTTTCCTTCCGGAACTTATACAAACATTTTTTGCACTCTGCTTTAGTGCGGTAAATTATTTTACGTACATAACATAAATTGATGCATATTCGGATCATAGCGGTCCATTTCGAAATATTTTCTTATCTGTGTGACTTTGTGACCACTTTGTACACCTACCGAGTAAATGGTAGTGGATTTTTACTCCCATGTTTAATTGTTATAAAGCTTATGAACTTGGAAGTTTTATAAAATGTTAAATTGGCATATTAGATTGAAAACCCCTTGAACTCATTAGAACCATAGCTTTAAACCCTATTTGTGAAAGGACTTGTTAATAAGGACTAGAAATGTCCTTGGGAGTTGAAGCGTCAGATGAGTCGATTGGTGACCAGTTTCAAATCTTGGATTCACTTTCATGAACTGGTTCATGCAGAAGTATTTGATGCGTTAGATTTATGTTTTTCCAGTTAGTTAAGTGATGATCTTTCGTTTCGATAAATCCTTGGGTTAAAACCTTGTGCGGTTGTTTTTGGTTGGTTTTGAAGTTGGGGGTTGATGGTACGGCATGTTGTGTGTCTGTGGTGTACCACCTTTTGGTATTTGTGGTTATTGGTGATGTTATGGGTGGCTAATAGGGACGTATGGTTTGGGTGATTATCTCATAAAGTAGGTGTCAACTTGGAATCGACGTTGTTATTTGAGAATGGAATGGTTGGTTGTATATCCTCATTCCAGATAGTTGTTTTAAGGATAGGAGTCGATATTCGATTTGGAGGACTTGGAGAGAATGTCGGAGCAGACCTTAAGTGAAAATCGATTATTGAGGAGACCTTGATTTGTCACAACTAGAAATATCGTCCTTATAACAACAACGGGTGATCGGCTCAGTAATTCTATGTACGGATCCCTTATTGCTCGGGTAAAGTCACTTTGGTTGTGAATATCCAGAATCGAAAGGAGCTTAGTCAATTGTAATTAGTTTGTTGATGCAAACGTCGTTATGGTTTTGGAAGGCAAGCAAGGGTGGAGCGCGGCTCGCTGGGGAATGATTGGAAATATTAAAGGTAAAAAGTTCGTTTTGGACACCTTCGTGGAAACGGTTGGTTGTCATCGCAAGTTACTCTTGAAGTAATACGTGCAACCTAAGGTTGGGAGGCAACCAAGACCTTAATATTAAGAAAATGATTTGATAAGGACTCGATGTTCTTTCTGTCGTCAGTAAAATATATTGAACCTTGAAATCAAGTTCTGATGGCTCGTTATGAAAAATCCAGCGACAACCTCGACCGGGATGTAATCGGGTTCGTATATGAGGTAAGGTTTCGTGAAGGCATTCCTTTTGGACAGGAAATCAATTGATCTCTCCAAGTGCGATGTTGGGTGCTTGGTTGGTGCTAAATTTCGAGGATGAAATCTCTTTTAAGATTAGGAGGATTGTAACACCCTGAAATTCGAAAAGTATCATTTCAACTTAATGCAGAAATCAGTAATTTTAAGGGAAAAATAAGATATTGGATTTTGGACTTGAATCCTAGATAAGCTTTCAATGCTCCTAACCAAAATCAATCAATGAAGAGAGATGATAAAATCTACCTCTCACCAAGAAAATCGCCCAACCAAGCTCCTAAGTCAAGAAAATGAGTCTGATGGCCGAAAAATACGTTTTTAAGTAAACTGGGCCCGACCGCGACCTTGACTCGCGAGAGTGACAAGAAATGCAACTCTCGGTACAAACCTGACGATTGTGCCATGCGAGAGTGACATATGTCACAATTGTGCGGGCACTATCGCGCCACTCCACCACCCCTCAGTACAATCCTGGCGATTGTGCCCCGCGATAGTGACCTCTGTCACAATCGCGGGCAATGTCGCCCTGAGCGTACCGAAACCCGTTTTCGTCCCAAATTGATCCAACGAACCCCCCGCTCACGACACTAGGTCCTAACATAAGCAAAGTTGGATTTGAGACATACCGAAAGCACGGGTGTTACAGATCCTATGTAAGGTGTTCGTTAGTTGAAATTCAATGAATTTAGGTGGATCCGATCCAATCATCCATTGGATTATTGGATCGGATCGATTCCACCCATTATATTTTACTCTTGGTTATCCTTTGATCTCATTAGATTAATTCAATATTTTGATATAATTTTCAACAATTAATTCACTGTTTCAACCAATTATTCATATATTTTGTAAGTTATTAGAAAACACCACATATAAATATAAACTAAAAACTACCGTAAAATGTTAATAATTATACATAGTTATTAATTGGATGATAGTTGAATGATAATTAGATAGCCATTGGTTTGGATCGGTTCGGTTTTATTAGATTATTGACTTCCATCCAATAAATGACCGATCCAATTTGGATGTTGAAAGCTCTTATCCGACCCGACCCAATTACGATTGAATATCCAATTATGGTCGATCTGTTCTAATTGGATCTGATGACTTTTTGCACATCCCTAATCCTAAGATGATGCATTTTTTGTGCATCTCTTATTATATAGTTGTTGGAGAAGGAAAGATGTATAGGATTAAGGTAGATAAAATAAAGAGGGAATATTTTTTTAATATAGAATTTTTGTATGAAGACATGATTGGAATGTGAATTATGGGGATCAAACAAACATTTTTTCCAACAACCCATCTATTCATTTATATCTAATTTCTCTTTTTGGATCAGTGGTTAAAACGGTCTATTTGGTAAACTACTAACGAATAATTTAGCTGTTAGTTGATAAATTAGTCTTATTTTATAAAAAAACGTGATAAACAGTAGGACAATAAAAATGACCTAAAAACATGTTAGAACATTAACTGAAACAATAAAAATGACCAAAATGCCCATCACGTAAGGTCACATGGCACCCCTAATGGCCACATTTTGAACGGCGGTAATAGAAGGGACTTATTTCGGCTAGAAACACGATTTTGGGACCAAAAAAGTATTTTAAGAATTTGAGAGATGAAAACCAAAAGGTAGATATAAACAAGGGACCAAAAATGTAATTCACCCTAATAAAAATATGAAACTACTCCAACAGTTTTGAATATTTTACTAAAAATACAATTATCCTGATTACATTATAACACCTTAAAACACTCTACAAACATTTTGAATTTTAATTAAAAATTTATAAATTTTACTAATTTTTTATTTTAATTTACAATAAATCTTTATATTCGATTATATTATATACAATTAGTATATAAATATATAAAGTCCTGATGACATGACAATTATATATTATATACAATTAGTATATAAATATATAAAGTATTTAAAAAGTTTAATAGACACTTCACACATACTAGTAATATAACAATAGAAAAAGGAAAAAGACAAAAAAAATCATGTAAACATGTGATGATCACGTGAGCATGGACATTGACATTTCAGTTTACCCATTTTACATATCGGTGTGAGAAGAAAAGTTATGAGTCATTTATTAAATTCTTATTGGGTAAGTGTTTATCAGCAATAGATTCATCTTCATTTACTTTATCGTGTAACATTTTTTGCCATGAAAATGAATTGTTTATAAACATTTTAAACCTAGTAAGTGTTTACCGGGGTTGTTTGTTTACCTCTTAATGGTTCCATTAAGAGACAACATCTGAATCACTAAGAGGTAAATCTTGTTTGGCAAAAAAATGGTTGTCTCTTAATGGTTCCAAAATCCTCTTAATGATTTTGTATCCTGACCCTCCTTTAACCATTAAGAGCCATGATTTCATTATGAACAATTAGCAAACAACAATATTTCATTTTACACTATATCATAAAACCTCTTAATCATTCAGACCACTTAATTATTTTGTACTAAACCATTCAACAACTGCCAAACAGCCCCTAAGAGTCATTTCTCATACTTATCGGGTAAGACTCTCGGCCCCTCCCTTGTTTTTTGTCGGGTAAGTTTATTGGTCATCGTCATGCTCAATCAATAAGGTAAATGATATTGGGAAGCGCTTACCCGGTAAGCTCTTACCCGAGTAAGAGTTGTCACTCTCACTTACCAGGTAAGACTCTTCATCCTTATCTTCGTTCTTACCGGGTAAGATCCTCTGCTCTTGTCATGTTTATCCGGTAAGATAAATGCCCTGGTAAAGTAAGTTAGTGTGTCAAGTTTTATCGATAAGCGTTTACCGGGTAAGCATTTGGGTAAACGGCCCCTTAATGTGAGAAGGTAATAAATGATCTGGATCCTTGATCACTTTTAATCTCAAACTCAACTATGAATCGCTCATGATACGTGAATTGATCTGGTGCATCTTAATGCATCACATCCTAATGTGCATCCAAAGGTGGAGATCCCTTCTTACCCTTTTCACAATAACTTTCATTCTCACTAGAAGCCAACCCTTCAGTTTTTAATCTATAAAATCTTGAATTTTTATTTTTACCACATTCCTAGTAAACATTTTTTTAATCAAATTTTAATTATTGCATTTATATAAGAGTATATCAATTACAATATTTAGGGGTTGTTTGTTTTTATAAAAAAAAAACTTTTAATGACTCTTAAGTCTGAATCGTTCAGACCTTTTTACACACCACCTCTTATTAATCATAACTAAAATAAGACTTCAAACCTCTTAAAAAACAAACGGCACCTAATAATTAAAATATTATACATCCATGTCGTCAGTGTCAAGCCAGGATTTTTGCCAATCGAGTGCACCTTTAAGGTGGATCAAAAGATCGTAAAGTATCCGATGTGTTTTTAGTCGAATTCCACTATTTCAAAGTGTGTTTTTTTTAAGTTTTTTGGTTGTTTTTGAGGGATCCCCCCCCCCCCTTTCTGTTGATTTCGGGAGGCTTTTTTGGCTTTTTGGTCGATTTCAATGTAATTTTTTTGGTTTTTTGGTTGATGTTTCTTTATTTCTAATATCCAAGAGCACCCCCTCAAAAGTTTAGCCCGTGCACATTTCATACCTTAAAAAAATCCTACTTGTAAAAATAAGGTGAACAGGTACATGAGAGCCCGCTCGAACATTCAAATGATCTGCCCATTCACTTTGTTATATCACCAAAAGATTTTGCGAACAATCATATTGATGTTATAATAACTTTTGAAAGTTTTCTCATTATCAATTATATTTATGTAATATATATATTTCTTAGGTTTGTCATTTTTAATATATTACACATACATATAAACTTATTATTAAATACTCGAGGTCGTGGTTGAGGGTATGTCCATTTCCGACCCCATCCCCGATCAACTTCGAGATTCCAAAAACAAACCAGGTTCTGGTATCAAAATCCCGTCGGGTACGGATTTTTCAATTTCAATATGCATTTTTAACTTTTATTTTCGGGTTTATTTCTAACCTTTTACTTAGGGGGTGTTCATCCAAACCGTCAAACCGCACCGTACCGCAAAGCGCGGTTTAGAATTTTCGCGGTGCGGTTTGTGGTTTGCATTTTTACCAAACCGCACTATGCGGTGCGGTTTGCGGGTTTTGAGTTACCAAACTGCGGTTCAAACCGCATCGCACCGCACTGCATATTTTGTATATTTTTATTTTATAATTTTATATATAACATATATACATAGATAGAGAATAATTTAGTGTTTATATGTAACAAATTTTGGACTTCTTGTTTTGGCTCAAAGTTCTATCATCTCATACGCCTTATTTAGTTCGAAATATAATTTTTTTACTTTTTAAACTATTTTCAATTATATAATATGTATTTAGAAATAGGATGTATACAAATCTTTATTTTTTTGGACTACGGTTACTTTATTGTTGATTCTATAAATGTCTTTTTGAACTTATAGTTTTTGGATTTTAGGTGTAAAGTGCGATAGGAACAACCTGCATAAACCGCACCGCATTTTGCGGTGCGGTTTAAGGTTTATGCGGTATAGTTTATGATTTGGAAAAATGCTTAAACCGCATATGCGGTGCGGTTTGCGGTTTAGCCCCAAACCGCACCGTGAACACGCCTACCTTTTTGTGTGAATTTTGTAGAATTTTTTTCCCAATAAATGAAATTTATATCCTAGTATAAAAAGAAAAAGTACCAATGATTGAAAGATGGGATGTAAAGAGCAAAGTAAAGATTAAAGTTTGAAGAACAACAATCATATGATTTCATAGAAACCCATTCTAACATCATTTGGAAACCTTTTATTTATTTAATTTTCTTTTTCTACATTATACATAATTATATATATATTTTTCTCTCTCTATATATATACTAAGAGAGAGAGAGGGGAAATTGAAATGGTAAAAAAAATGACAATAAATTTAAAAATAAAAAATAACAAAGGAAAATCCAAAATCATAACAACTACTTCCAACACTACATCATACAAACAAACAAAACCCCAAAAAGCTTATTTGGCCTTGGATTGAAAATTATGCCCTCTTTGATCATCATAGTCAAACTTCAAAGAAATTGGAATTTATGAAGGTGGGGGTGGGAGGAGGGCAAAATGGTAATTTCACACACAAAATTGCTATGAATTCATCAATCCATCCAAAACCATTTCTTGGCATCTGCATTCTTCACTGCAAAAACCAATCTCACCCCTGTTTAAACATGCAAATATTCAGTACCATCATTCATGATCATCATCAAGAAATCTTTAAAGATAATCTTGAAAAAAAAACCTCATAAATATTCAATAATCACGATAAATTGTTATAATTCAAACCAAGATTTTTCATAAATTAATCACAGGGTTGGTAGCATGGTGAATAAAGATAAGGGATGATAAAATCAATCCGGGTTTGAATCTCATTATGCCGCTGTGGTCACTAGAAGATTTACATGGCTTTTTTCCAGCATAAAACTCATCCTAGAAACTTACTGAATAAGTCACTTTCTAGATTAAGCCACTATTAAATAGTTATTTACAGCTAACTGAATAAGTTGCAAGTCTCATTAAGCTAATTAAACTGCTAATAAACATATATTTATCTTACCAGGTGAACAAAACAAAACAGTCATTTATAACTAACTGAATAAGTTATAAGCCACTAAGCTCATTAAACTACAAATGAACATGTCTTTATCTTACCAGGTAAACAAAACAAGGCCAATAATTTACCTCAGAATAAAGAGAGGCTTAATGAATAAGCCATTTTCTATATTAACAAACCACTGTCAAACCATCATCTATAGCTAACCGAATAAGTTACAAGTATCATTAAGCTCATTAAACTGCTAATAAACTGGTCTTTCTCTTATCTTATCAGGTGAACAAAACAAAGACCAAAAATTTACCACATAATAATGAGATAATCTGGGATCACCCATTTAAAAAATAATAATTTTTTTTTGCAATTATTGATTTTGTTTATTTAAAAAGAATAATTTGGGGATTTGGGATTTAACCTGTACATGAAAATATCACATCCTTCCCCAAGATTCTTCTTGCAGGTGTGACAAAATCTCACAGTACTCTCCAATGGCGGATCCGACCCGACCCGAATACCACAACAGCTCTTCACAACACAATTATCATAAATATGGGTGGTTTTCGGGTTAGGCCCGTGACAGATCACACGTGTATACTCTTCCGAAAGCTCCATCTCACTCAAAGACAAAGGACCCGTACAAAACCTACCCGACCCGGATCCAGTTGGAGTCGCACCACTCGAAAACACAGAATTCCGGGTCTTGATCCCAAAATCACCACCCGATTCCGGCGACCCGTTTGGAGATGACGGGTCAGGTAACGGGATCTGAATCTTCAACTTCGATCCAAACAAATTGGGTTTACAGATATTTCCACTAGGGTTTTGTTCTTCAACAAGAACAAGAGCAAGCGCAATTCCTCCACAATCGAATTTCTCAGATGGGTGTTTGATTCCATCAAATTCCTTTCTGGGTTTTTCTGGGTTTTTCCCGAATCGAAATGGGTCGGTGGCGAAATCGGAGAATTGTTTGTTGGATTCGAGAATTGAAGTGGGTGATTGAAAGAAGCCATTGAAGAACCTTGGTGAAGGAAGAAAAGATGAAATGGATCGGGTCGGGTTGGATGAAGGTGGTGGTTGTTGGTGGTGATCTGTCATGATTGGTGATTGTTTTGTTATAGCTCTGGATCTGTTTCTCAGCATCACTGATTGATTGGTTTATGAGAATTTCAAAAGTATGAGAGATTGAATTGAAGAATTATGAGATTGAAATTGGGGGGGTTTTTTTCAAGAGAAACAAGAAGTGATTCGAATTAAAACCCAAGTGTTTGTGACGAAATTGAGATTAGATTTTCTGAGATTTAATCTTCCCATTTAAGAAAAAAAATGGTTAGCATCAAAGAAAGGAAGAATTGAAGAAAGAAGAGGAATTTTTTTTCATTTGGTTGTCATGGTCTTGGCCTTTATAAAACAAGATAAGAGAGAGAGAGAGAGAGAGAGAGAGAGAGAGAGAGAGAGAGAGAGAGAGAGAGAGAGAGAGAGAGAGAGAGAGAGAGAGAGAGATATTTTTTTTTTTAAATATATATATTTATTATTATTATTTTTTGTAAAAATTTAATTTTGGTCCTTGAAGTTTATTGAAAAGTAAAGGTAATACTTGAACTTTGATAAGTTTAAAAAAACAGTTGGACTGACATTGGTAAGGATAGATCCGTTATAGGAATCGTTGGATAAGGGTACGGGTAAATAAAATTTTATGTACTTATCAATTACCCGTTTTACTCAACGATTTAGTGGGGTATGGATAAATGGGTTTTTTGTTATCCATTACCCATCACCTATTATACATATATCTATACTATATTATAAAGACAGAATAAAAAACTCTTAATTACTACTTATAAAACATAAGGTACTACCATTTTATGCATACATTTCAAAATTTTCTTAATCACAACTTAGTATGCATAAGGTACAACTCATTTGAAAAAAATTCAAACTTTACTTTTTCACTACCTTCCATATTCAAGTTTTTTCCTTTCCATTTGGGGTTTCTCCAAAAGAAGAAAAGTTATTTACTTGCTAAAATTAACATATTTCTTTAATTATGATAGTACATGTATTTTCTTCATGTATACACGTTTTTAAAACCTTTTGAATTCTATAAAACTAACTAATAATGAACCTATATATACGTTTAGATACAAAATAATACTATCCAACATTATGGGGGTGTTTGGGATTGCTTATTTGAGGTGTTTATTAACTTATTGCGTTTTCAAACAGCAAATAAGTTGTTTTGAGTGTTTGGATTGGAAACTGCTTATGACTTCTCCACTCCGCTAATAAGCAGTTTTTGATAAGTCATTCTCAACTGACTTATTTGAAACTCCTTATTAACTTATTTAACCAAATTACATATTTGCCCCTTCTTCCTACAAGTTAATAAGCAC
Organism: Arctium minus; assembly: GCA_954870635.1. Lineage (NCBI taxonomy): Eukaryota > Viridiplantae > Streptophyta > Magnoliopsida > Asterales > Asteraceae > Arctium > Arctium minus. The sequence continues at coordinate 68,398,656 of OX941095.1, read as the reverse complement.
TTTACAAATAACCATAAGTTAATAAGCACTTTTGCAAATAAGCACAAGTTGTTTTAAATAAGCAATCCCAAACACCCCTATATTTGTTATTTTTACCTATTCTATATTTCAGTATTTTGAAAAAAATATTATCATTCGTTAGATATCGCTGATTAATGCATGTTTTTAAAATTCAAATATACATTTAACGATTACTTTAATATAATTTCTTAATGCTTCATGATTGAAAAAACTCAAGTTATGTGTTTATCACTACTAATGCTACATAAATTATAAATATATGATTTACTCCATATATATCTTTTTTTCTTTTTTTTCTGGTAAGCTATTACATTAATTTTTTATTTCCATTTACAATTGCTCACCCCGATGCATTGCACGGGTACACTGTTAGTATATATATATATATATATATATATATATAGAGAGAGAGAGAGAGAGAGAGAGATATGAGTTCAAACGAGAACATTAATCAAATAAAACAAAATAAAAAACGATCAAATCACGTACAAAATCAATATGTGTAAGGTGTGTAACATTTACATAGTTTGTATTTGACTTGTTCTATATACACACATAACGATAAAAACAAAGAATAAAAGAAAATATTTAAATCAAGATATATCACACTGCATTGTACAAGTAGACTTCTAAGAGCATCTCCAGCAGCTATGCTAAAATGGAAAAAATTGGATTTTAGCATTTTTGTTGCTCCATCAACTATGCTATCATCTATGCTACAATAGAGAAAAGATGAGAGGGATTGTAAAAATCTCTAAATTTAGAGAAAATTTTCTAAGGAGCCATTTACCAAACGCTTACCAAGTTATATTACCTTAATCGATGAATATGACAATAATCAATAATCTTGCCCAGTTCAAATTCAGGTGTACACAACAATTGTGTCCACTGAGGTTTAATCAGGGTTGATAGTCTTACAATCATAATTTGCCAAGGACCCTTCCAAAAGAAACAAAAAGAGCGAAAGCAATGGTCGATAGTCTTACCCGATAAGTGATGGCGACAACTCTTACCCGGTTAGTGCTTACCGGGTATACTTTTGCCTACGATAACGTTTTAATTGACTAAAATCTTACCCGATAAGGTAAGTGATATCATTGAATTTAACTGGTAAGTGTTTATCGGGTAAGAGTTTGGGTAAACGCCCCCTAAATAAATAGTTTTCCCCAAAACTAATTATTACCCACAAAAATCAAAATTTTCCTCTTCCAACTTTTACATATATTGAATATCTATACATATAATAAATAAGTAACTAGAATGACACGTGTCGCCTTCTGGTGAACCCATTTTTTCATTTTTCCGTCTAAACATGTATTTGGACGTATTTTACATTATAAGTTCATTTAGCACATCCACATTCATTCCTTCTAAAATCTTTTCTTAATTCATTTTTTTTTAATTTATACCTTATATTTACTACTCTTATAATTAGATATGTAGTTTACTTTTAATCTCTTACTTTTTTATTTTTTATTTTTTATTTTTCATTTTTGACTCTTATCATATAAACATAAATAATATATATGAACTAAAATGCATTAAAAAAACATTTTTATTTTTTACAAATTATACCATTGTAATCGATTCGTCAATACCTTCGAAAGGAGTCCAATATTGAATATTTTTGGGTTTAATTACATTTTTAAATATCATAAATATATACGAATTAATATCTCGTGATTAGTATGAGATTTGTTAAAATTAGTTAGAGATTTGATACAAATAATCACTAAATTGTCGTTATTTTCTTTTTGCAATTTCATATCAATTTTAACTATGTATTTTTCCATAATTTCATTTACGTTATATTATAAATTTTGTTTTATAAATTCTTAATATTTATTCATATTTTTTATTATTTTTTTGCAAAACATCCCTTATGAAAACTGCCTAAAACAAGGACATTTTGTATCCAACTACAAAAAAACAACTCTGAAGTGGAAAAAAATTTGGAAAAGTAGTATCGTACTTTCGATGATCATTCATATCTGTAAGATAAGTTTATGGCATGATTTAATTTTTTAAATTACCCCGGGATCGAACCTAGTTTTAATAATATAATTAAATAAATTAAATATTTTAATAAGATAATTAATATTAAAATTGTTAAAATAGAATAACCGTTGGAGTTGAATGCAAAATTTTTTAGAGATTTTAATTTTCTTTATTTTTAAAAACTTAACATAACATTTGTATATAATCTAAGTAACTATAAAATATCTTGTGATTTATCGTACTTAAAAACTCAAATACGTCAACTACAAATTATATAATACAAAATGTCTTATCCTTTTATTAATAACAACTATTTAGAAAAATAGAAAAATAAAAACATTTTTTGTAATTAATATCATCAATGTATATGCGACAATTTCAATTTAATTACTTAGGTATTTGTTCGATCCGTTTTCTATATGTCACTAACATGTTTCATTATAACAAAATTAGTTTAATAAGACACTTAAAATGTTTGAGCATACTAATAAAATATTTTATAAGAACAAACAAAAAAAATATCATATCTAAAATTATTACAATATGTTTAATTATAAAACGATTTTGTGCATCTCAATAAGGTTTTTTAGAACATTTTAAAAATAAAGTGTATTATAAGCTATTTTATATGAAATTATTTGGAAAAGTGTACTATAAAAAGATGGATTTATAGAATATTTTTTCAAATAATGTCCTATAAAATAGCTAATACGACATTTTATTTTAAAATCATTTAAAAAAACTTGTTTAAACCCCTAGAAAATGTTCTATAAATATATTATAACACTTTTAGATATGACTTTTTGTAATTCGATTATATAATCTTAAGTTCTATAAAATATTCTATTAAGACGATTAAACAATTTAGATATCTTATAAAACCAATTTTATTGTATTGTTTATTTTGTCACACATTAATGATAATAAATTAATTAGTAAATATAAGTCATACTAGGAACTCATATACGTCATCTGTAAATAGGATAACAGACATATCTTTATCCTTTAGAAAATATCCTTAATTAATAACTACTAATGAAATAAATAAATAATGTTTTTCTCCGTAATTAATATCATTAATGTATATATATGACAATTTTAGGGGAGTTTGGTTCATTATAATAAGGAATGTGAATGAAAATAAAAATGGGAATGCAATAATAGGAATGGACATTGTATTGATGTTGTTTGGTTAAACCAATATAATTAATAAAAAAAATGTTTTATATAATATTTTTAATACAAATATGTGACATCCAATATGAAAATAAAAAAATATTTTACATTTAACATCGGCAAATAAGGAACGCATGAGAAAAGATGATTGATAGGAATAAAGTTTCTCTTTACTAACAACTCATTAGGTAAACGTTTACCGACAAAAGTAATCACCTTTACATTCCTTTATTGGATAATATTTTAATAAATCAAGCCAATCAAAAATTTCACATCCGACCATCTATCTACAGAGAGATCGAAGTTTCAATAAAAAAAAATATAAAAGAATCACAAAATGTCTTAAACAAGCGACTACATTTACTTGTAGGTCTTGGTATTAAACTCGGTTATAGAACATTGTTGATGCATTCTTAAACTCGTTGTTGATGCATTCTTAAACATCCTCGCCGTTCACATGTTCAGTGGTATTAAACTCATTGTCATGTACAGATCAATGTTATAGACTCGGTTATAGAACGTTGATGCATTCTTATCGAGTCTCTTCTCAAATAAGTGATGATGCAGATTCTCGTTCATAACATCCCAACCAATCAACCTTCCTTTGTATCTTCTGACTACAGAATCAACTCTTTTATTTGCTGCTTCTAACATTTTTTCAGGTGAAAGGGCTTTCACCCACTTCTGCTGGTACTTGATATCATCCCACAAGATGGTGTGACCTCTAACAATTATGCCATTTTCATCTGCAGCTGTGAATATAAAGTCTAGCGCCTTTAACTGCACTTGTATCGCTTCATACTGAGACATATAGTTCAATTAGATAGGTTGTTGCTGTATCCAAACCATCTCCATTCCCAACCAAATCCAATTGAACTGATGAAGAAAAAAATAACTACTGTCAATCAAACCAACATAGAACCAAATATGATAAACCACCATATGGTTGTAGGACCATTCCAACCAATAGAATATAAGACCAATGACCACAATAGCAAAATGGAAATACAACCATAAACAGTGGTTTGATCGAGAACGCAATAGAAACATATGGATTCAACAAACAAATATGAACATGTAAATTGTAAAGAGAACATTAGAAACAGATGCAATCAATCCCAAGAGATGCATTAGAAACAAAAGATGCATTCCAAAATTGATATCTTCCATCCCAACAAATGCATTCCAAAATCGATTATAGAAACAAACAGATGCATTCCAAAGTCGTATTTCATATCATTATAAGCAAAAAAAACAAACAAAATTGATTACGGAAACAAATGTAATCGGACCAGATGCATTCCAAAACAAGAAACAAAGAAGTATCAACAGAAAACGAAAGGGACGATACCCCGTCTTGATGGCCGAAAATTCTAGGGTTCCAGTGAGAAAAAAGAGGGAAAAAGGAGGACGAAAGTAAGGAGGACAAAGGCGATACCTGATCGATTTGTAGGAAGCAGTGAGACAGATCCTTGTTTGTTGTCGGAGACGTTGAAGATGATGGAGGCGAGAAGGAGAGGAGGTGCACAATCTGGAGATAAGTGGAAAAAAAAGTGATAACCTAATCACTTTTTCGGTCAGTGAAAATAAAGTAATAAGTGTTGAATTAGAGCAAAAAACAAACACACTTATTTTAGAAATGTCTGACCGAATAACTGAGAATAGGTAAATAAGTGTTAGAAATTGAAAAAACAAACAACCCTCAAACACAATAAATTTAATGGTGAAGTATGAAATAAAACCCTTTTTTATAAAGTGAACAATAAACTAGTAAATAAAACGATGTATAAGAAAATAATAAATAGTAGTCATAAACTTGGCAAAAGTCCAAGTATTATTGACAAGTGATATTTTGTCGGCTTGGACACCAATTATTTTTTTTGTCCTATTCTCTCCATTTCAGATGCAAAGTTAATTATATTTAATAAATAAACTATTTAGAATTTACTCAAAATTAAATTATAAAATTTTAAATTATTGTATTTAATATTTTTTATATATGATTATATTTAATATGTAAATTATTTATAAAATTAAAAAAAAAAATGTTGTCGTCAACCTGATATGTTTCAAACCAGTTTAAAATGTTACTTATTTGACATATTATTACGTAAGAAAAGATTTAAACGAAAACTATAAATATTTTAACAATCAATGTATATTCATTAATATTATTTATAGAATATTATTTATAGCTGATGATAAATGAATTTTAGTGAAAAATGAATATATTTTAATGGCATATTTCGATCAGAGTTGTTCCAATGCTTTTGAAGATCCCGTTACACATGTATGATTATAAATCGACAACATGAATAATATATATATATATATATATAGGGGTAGTTTAATTTACAATCCATGCAAATCTTACAACCTATGCAACCCACGTCTTAACCGTTGGATTCATGATCGACGGTTACAATAGATGTGGACCTAATATTTTTAATTAAAAAAAACAAAAAAATAAAAATAAAATAACCGTTTATCATTGATCCAACGGTTAAGATGTGGGTTGCATGGGTTGCAAGATTTACATGGGTTGCAAATTATCCTTGGCCTATATATATATATGTATATATGACTGCTTATATCATATATTATATTAAAAGTCTTACAAACGAAAACAACAAAGTGCTCTAAACGATAAGCAGCATATGAAATTCACTTACATAAAATTATTCTTCAAAGATTTTTCAAAAGTCGTAATCGAGAGTTGCCAAATCAGCTAAAATAGTAAAGACCTAAAATATTAGAGCATCCACAATGTACGAGTTATTCACCGAGCTTTTTCATAGCTTTTTTCTTACACATTATTGCCACATCAACAACTTAAAAACCTTTATATACCTCCACTATGTGAAAAACCTCACCCAAGCTTTTTCATTACTTTTTTAAACTATTCAGGGTCTCAATATTTTAACTTTATATCATTTTTATTCTTATTTATAAAAATAAATACATTAAAATTCATACAAATACATATTTATTCATATCAAGAAAATATTATTAATTTAATTATGTATTTATTTTACATAATTTTTTTAATATTTTAATACAATATATATTATATATATAAATTTAGGTCAAGACCGACACCTAAATCAACATCATCCAACCCTATTTGCGTTGAATGAGGTGGGAATTGATCACCTTCGAAGACGTCAATAGTATCTGAAATGCTAAAAATATGTCAAATTTGAGATATTATTTTAAAAATATAAAATATAATTACTTTCATTATGTATTTATTTATATTATTTATTTAATAATTATATTTAAATAGGATTACTTTAAATATATTAATAAATAAAACTGGTAAATAAATAAAACTGATTAAATACGAAACTTTTATAAAATTCTATAAAGTTAAAACTGATTAAATACGAAAAAGCTACAAAAAAGCAGGTTGTGCAGTTACGAGCTATGACGAAAAACCTCGCGAAAAACCTCAAATGAAAAAGTTGTCCACTATGTGAAAAACCTCAAAAGGAGCTTTTTGTTTTATGAAAAACCTCTGAAAAAGCTTTGAAAAAGCTTCCTACGAGCACATTGTGGATGCTCTTATAACCGACAAAATGTTACTCCCTCCGTCCCAAAATAAATGTCCATAATGAAAAAGACACACACTTTTAGAAGTGTGTAATTATTACACTTTTTAATTAACCAAAGTACAATTTTACCCTTAATTAAAGAGAGAGAAACTTTCTTCATCACATAATTATGGGTAGAATGGGAAAGTGAAATTTTACTTTCGAAAGTGGATACTTATTTTGGGACAAACAAAAATAGTAATATAGACACTGATTTTGGGACGAATGGAGTAAAAGGTAAAACATGTAAAATCAGTCCTGGAAAAATGTGGGACCCTGTTCCATATTTCATGTTGGAACACCCCCCCCCCCCCCCCCCCCCCCCGCACAACCCTGATTTTAATAGTCGAGTTGAGTTCTTGTCACTGTTTTAAAAAACCCGTCGCACAGCCGCCATGGCGCGCCATGACACCAAGGCTTGTGTCTCACGCCACGTTAAGCTCGTGGCACGCCATAGCCTAATGCGCAGTTTTTGTAATGCAATGTTTGATATTTTTTATGTTTTTAATGTCTTATTTGCAGGTTTTTACTATATATAACCTAATTTAACTTCTTTATTACTATTGACTCATTGAATAACACGCCAAAACATATGTTTTTATATATAATATTATATATAAATTAGAAATTTGACGTCATAAGTCACACTTTGAAAATGCCAAGGCTTCGCCATGGCTCCTAAGGCTTGAGATTTGGCCTTGCCGCCATGCCACGCCTCACACCATTTAGAACCTTGGTTCTTGTGATACAAGCCTGTTTTCATAAGACTCGTAAAGACAGTAGTAAAGACGTTAAAACAAAATCTTTACAATGTTTTTGTTATGTTTGTGGTATTTTCGTGCCTTTATAATTGTTTTTTTTTTGTCGCATATATCCGACTTTTCATTTTTCACAACCAATCACGACTCTTTCGGTTTTCAAACAAGAACCTCGAGATTAAGAAACAAAGAAAACCGGTATAGACATATAAACACGACTCTTACGTGAACCATTTTTTTTTTGTTGATGTTGACTTTCAAGTTAGATCAAATACCAAATGATGTTTTCTTATTGCATTTTAGAATTTTTATTAAATTAAAACAAAGTAATTATATATTTTGTTAAACATTTTTTTTATAAATAACTAGAAACGTACTCGCGCAATATACATCACGATTTTAATGTTTCATTTTATTTTTTGTTTTTTTGTCGATTTACAGTACGATTTTGGATGATTTTGAGAAAGTGATAATGTTTTTTTTTATAAATTTGTTTAATTTAGGCTTAATAATATAATGTTTTTTATATAAAAAAAATAAGTATTTTATTATAATTCAATGATTATTTTATATATTTTAATGACATCTAGAAAAAATAACCAATTACATATTTAATAATATAATTAAAACAAAGTTATAGTAATATAATATATTAATTAGAAGCGTACTCGCGCAATGCAGCGAAAGTGAGATACATCACGATTTTAATGTTTTTTTGTTTTGTTTTTTTTTCTCGATTTACAATACGATTTTGAATGATTTTGAGAAAATGATAATGTTTTTATAAATTTGTTTAATTTAAGCTTAATAATATAATATTTTTTATATAAAAAAATTAAGTATTTTGTTAGAATTTTACGATTATTTTATATATTTTAATGACATCTAGAAAAAATAACCAATTACATATGTAATAATATAATTAAAACAAATTTATAATAAATATAATTTATTAATTAATAGTGATACATAAAAATGTCTACATAAAAGGAATGCCATGCACATACCAAATTGGTGGATGTTAAAAGTCTGTAGTAGTAATATGCATCTTTTGCTTTGATACTTGTAAATTAAGATATTTTTAAAATCTTGCATAAAATGATGGTATCTTATGTCTAATAATTTGTATTTAAGAGTTTTTTATCTGTGCCTTATAATATAATATAGATATAGATATTTTAATGACATCTACAAAAAAATAACCAATTACATATTTAATAATATAATTAAAACAAATTTATAGTAATATAATATATTAATTAATAGTGATACATGAAAATGTCTGAATAAAAGGAAGACTTTGCACATACCAAATTGGTGGGTGTTATAAACTTGCAGTAGTAATATGTATCTTGTGCTTTGATACTTGTAAATTAAGAGATTTTTAAAATCTTGCATAAAATGATGGTACCTTATGCCTAATGATTTGTATTTAAAAAAAATTTATCCATGTTTTATAATATAGTATAGATAATAATAAGTAAAATTAGCTCAAATGGTCAAATCTAGGAGAGAGATTGGCCTCTTAGTCATCCCTCTCCCTGACTTGCAAAAATGTCCAAAGGGACGCAAATGGAGACCCAAGGACGCAATTGGGCTTCATTTGCGCCATTGGGACTCCATTTGCGTCCCTTTGGACATTTTTGCAAGTAGAGGCCAATCCCTCTCCGTAAGAGGCCATTTATGTGGACAAAGTTGCATGACTTTGATGAAAAAAATTGTACCTCCATGTAAGATTATCATTTCCATAAAAGGTTTAGGATAGGATTAAGCCGTTGCCATAAACCATCGTAGATCCCTATGTTACTTAATTAAATGTTAATTAATTAAATATTAAATCAATTATCATCAACAAATTTAATGCTCCATGTTTTTCCCCCAAATATGAGTGAATTACATTTTTAGTCCTTGTGATTTATCAAAACTATGGTTATCGTCCCTTTGGTTTCATTAACTGCATGGTTGCCCTTGTGGTTTGCATTTTGCATTGATTTGGGTTATTGAGTCTAACGATCGTTAAGAAGGACCGTTAAGTAAAGTCATGTGGCCCTCATGTGAGGGGTATTTTGATCATTTTACCTGTTTTTATTAATAAAAGAAGTATGTACAACCATGTCAAGCTGAAGTACAAGTCCTTCAAACATATGTCCCTCAAATTGATGTAATTGAAAGCGGTTTCGTATGATACCGATTAGGGTTGTCAGTTATCGACTTTTTATCTAAAGTAGTCATTGTAACTTGCAAATTTGTTTAAGAAACAAGATATATTTTTTTTTGTATTAAGAAACCAGATAAATAACTGTATGATATAATACAATTTAATACTCTTGACCATAAATCAAGAAACCCCATATGAATAATTTATTGCATAATTACCCATACTTTTTTTAATCTATATTTATTTTGAAATAGAAAAATTCAAATAAAAACCATAAATATTTTAAGAATTTTGAAAACAACTATTTCGTGATTAATGTCGTGATCGGGGCGGATCCACTCTATAGCATATAGTGGCACGGGCCACTGTTTTGTTCCTCTATTGTAATGTAAAAAATTATAGGGATGTAAAAGATTATATCGTATCATTTTGTTGTGTGCAACCAAATATATTTTGAAGCTACAATAATGACACAAGTTTTCTTTAGTATAGTTGGTTTGCATGACTTTTCTCCTACCCCAGGTATAGGATTGAATCTTATTTAGATCAATTTCTTAGTTTTTAGTTTTTAATTTCAGATTTATTATGTTTATGAATTTATTGGCAATATGAGACTCGAACACACAGGGATTCACATACGAAAAAGCAAGAAACTAACCAACAAACCAATGATGATTTTATGAAAAACATCCATATCTTCGTTTCTCATATTCAAATGGTGATGCCACTTGAGAAAATTCTTAGGTCTACCTCTAGTTGTGATAGATGTTAGTTAAGAAATTTATTTATTTATTTTTGAAAGGCCAAGAAATGTATAATATGAAAAATTATGATAAATACATGATATTCATGTTTATTTAAGGTTGATGAATAATACATGAAAAAATAGTTTGTTCTTGATCTGCTTTTTTTGCTATTTTCTTAAATAGTTGGCATTCTCGTTTAAACCTTCCCCTCTCTCTCTCTTTTATATATATATATATATATAAGAAATGGTAAATATATGAGAGAAATAGATAAGTAATCTTAGCCATTCATCTGGTCAACATTTACGGCTTTGACCGCGAAGCACCGGATAATTCCTTGTGTGATCCATAGAAGGTAGAGAGGTAATTTCGTAAAATACACGAGATGAGTTCATATATGAATCTGTATGAATCACAAAGATTCATATATGAATCTTTGTGATTCATACAGATTCATATATGAATCACAAAGGTTTATATATGAATCTGTTAGTTAGTTCAACTGATTCATATATGAATCACAAAGGTTCATATATGAATCACAAAGGTTCATATATGAATCAGTTAAAAGAGTTGTTGTGAATTGCACTGGTTCATATATGAACATATAGTTCATATATGAACACAGCCCGTGTGTTTTGTAAAATTTACGAAACTGTTCTTCTATTTTTGGGATAGCCGCAACTTTTGGCCAATCAAAGCCGCAACTTTTGACCGGTCAAAGCTGCAATATTTTGACTAGTCAAATCCGATCTTGATCATATGAATGACTATGATTACTTCTCTATTTCTCATATATTTACCATTTCTCAAATGAACCAAACACTATATATATATATATATATATATATGGGTTGTTTTATTTGCAACCCACATCTTAACCGTCGGATTCATGATCGGCGGTTACAATAGATATGGGGCACAATATTTTTAATTAAAAAAAAACAGAAAAATAAAAATAAAATAACCGTCGATCATGAATCCAACGGTTAAAATGTGGGTTGCAAGGGTTGCAACCTTTTTCAGGGTTGCAAAATATCCTTCCACTATATATATATATATATAGGATAACATATACTTATTGATAATATACATATTTTGATAATGTGTATGCATCAATAAATATACAGAGGTTCTTAGAAAACGCTCAATCGTCATCAATCAACAAGAACATATGATTTATTGTTTTATAGACCGGGATAGATTCTGATCAACTTACGAAAAATATACGGTATACAACGATCGAACCAACAAAAAAGCGATGCTACTTTTCGGTTTCAGAGAGTCAAGACCTACAACATAACTATTCAAGACGAACACGAAAAGAAAACCGAGAGCCGACGACACCTAAATTCTCAGTTCGGCACAACCAAGAATCGTTCCCCGACACCTCGTCATCGGAGCCGCTTGCTGCCACACGGGTCTCTCGCTCCCGAGTGTCAAAACATCGATATCCGACATCTTCTTGATATCCCAGTTCCACCCCTCGGGCCCGATCACGCCCCCGATCACGTAGATATCATCCCGGAAACCGATCATAGCGCACCCGATTCTCCTCTTGAATTCGGAAGCCGAAATCACCACTTTCCTCGAGTCCCTCTCTTGTTTGTATATGAGCCCATGGCTCATGACGTATAACGAACCCTTGACCACGGTCATCGGACCATGCACCCACGAATGCTCCTGAACCCGCCACCCCTCCTTTAGGTTCTGCAACACCTGAACCGTGGTCAAACCCTTGTGCACCACATGCACCTCGCCCCCGATCACTAACCCAGAACAAGCCGAGTTGTGGGTGTGGTGAAGATCGGGGATCGGTACCCAAACGTCCTTCTCGGGATCGTAGATCTCCGCTTTCAAGATCGATTTCCGGCACGTCGTGAAACCGCCAGCCACCAATATCTTCCCGTTCAACACGCAGCACGCAAACATCGCACGAGGGACGATCATGGCGGCCCGCGGCGCCCACCGCCGGACGATCGGATCATACGCCCATACCTCGTTCGTCGCAAAGCTCCCGTCTTGATCACCCGTCAACGGGTCAACCGCATCACTACCGCCACCGAGAACGAACAACTTTCCGGCGGTCGAAACAACGCCAAACTGGGCCAAGTTCCTGACTTTCGAAGGAAGTACCGGGAGCGTAATCCAAATGTCTCGGTTCGGATCGTAGAGCTGCCACACGTTTTCCGGGTCAAACGCGCACACACACAAGAACTCTTCGGACGACTTCACCTCTTCACGGGCTTTGTATAGCTCGGTGCTGCGGACCGCATCCCGCCACGAACGACAAACGACTTCTAGTTTCGGGTGAAGATAGTACGGGACCCGCGCTAGACATCTGATAGCAACGTCATCAGGAAGACCGTCAATCAGAACCGACATTCACAATGAATACTATTAAGCAACCTGCAAAGAACCAAAAAGAAAGAAAACCTTCAGTTTCTACATATTTGCACCCTGTAAAACTTATTCATAATGAATACGCAAAAATCCGACTGCTGGTGGAACCGATAAACGGAACAGAAATAAACCTAAGGAATTTACGTTTTCAAAAAACAACAAAACGACATCAATCTAAGTTGCTAATCAAGCTCAACATCTGATCATGGAAATAGCTGTTCTACTCTTTAGGGTAGAAGTCAGGTCTACGTACATCGTCAAGAAAAGCATTTGAAGAACTTCGCCATATTAATCAAACCCAAAACGTATTTCCGCTAATGGGTGTGTTAAATTTCATGTTTTTTTTCGTTAACAGTGGATGTCAGGGTCAGCTTGCACGCACTTCGACTAATCCCATGGGACCCTGAAGATAACAGTCAAGAAAATCCCCAGTGTGTCTTCAGGGGAATCGAACTAGCGACTTATAGGGGAGAGCCACAAGGCCTAGCCTTTATTTGACGGTTCATTTTCATGTTGTATTCAAGAAAACTTGGATTTCGTATATATTTGAGAGACTATCGCAAGCAACCAAATAATGCGATGCATCTTTGAGCTACAATGCGTCGTAGTTATGGGGTAAAGTGATTTGAACCAAGATCGATGAGCTTGGGCTAGTGTGAACGAGCATATAGTCGAAAATAGAACTAACAAGAAGAAAATTTAATCGTAATTAGGTACGGAAAATGTAAAACTCAACAAGAAACTATAGGGCATAGAGAAACCAAAGAAACAACAAGTATCACCTAAGAAATTCCGTTGCGAATAACTGAACCCCACATTGGCACGAGGCTTAGCATCAGTGTTAAAAGTCTCATATCGGTTAGACTTGGACTATGTTTCTTCAGTATATGTTCGAACGTCCCTTCTCTCCTCTAAAGGCTCTTTTGGAGAGTAATCTAATGGGGTTCCACATATTCTCACATGGTATCAGAGCAAAGGTCTACCTCTCTAGGGACTCGACAATCTTAAGCAAATTGTATTCGTCTAGCCGCTCACCCCTCTTGACACTATGAGACAATCTGCGCCCATCTAGCCTCCAGGCATTTTAGAGTCTCATATCAGCTAAACTTGTACCGTTTCTCCTCAATATATTTGTTAGAACCTCCTTTCGCCCCTCAAAAGGCTCTAAAACAGAGTAATCTAATGGGTTTCCACATATTCCTACAATTGGGATGCCGAATGCCATCCAAGAACGATGAAAACCTAAGCTAACGCGGGGCGAAAACTTCGGCTACTCGCCAATTTAAACACGAAAACACAAATTCAAATTTCGAATTCAATACCTCCAAGTTATCTTGGAACAAACTCTAGAACACTTGAACAAAACCCCAATTCGGCATTGGACAAAAGAGTTTTACAACATAAAAAGCAAAGCTAACCCAAGTTATAATCTAGAAATTCTAAAGAACAAAAAAAAATGTGAATCCCAAGTTATAATCTTTGCAAAACTTGAAGAATATGACCAGAATCCTTTCAAGAACACAATCACTATCACAATGCACAACCCAATTCCCTAATTAATCACACAAATATCATCAAATCACACTAAGATTGTTGTGAAAAATTGAGTAGATTTACACCCAGAAGCTGTGTGTGTGTATATATATGTGTGTGTGTGTATACATATATATATATGTGTGTGTGTGTGTGTGTGTGTGTGTTTGTGAGTTCAAATGATACAATTTCAATTACAAATCATCAAGATTTTCAAAACCCATAAAAATTCAACGAAACCCATTAAACCAAACGACTAATCGAATCCAAAAAAACCAGATTTTTAACATTCTTGAAAAATCAAAATCGAGAAACCCATGATTCCCAATTTTGCAAGACGATAAAAAAATCGAATTAATTGGGACATAAAAAAATCCAACAAATCATGGTCAAACAACAGGTAAACAATGATTAATTAGTAAAAGAAAAAATAAAGCAAGAAATTACCTTGTAAAAACCGAGATTTTGATGCAGAGTTGTTGCGTAATTTTTTATCAAGAAATGGAGGCGAAGTATAGCGTTTGTGAAGAAGAAAGAAGAAGAAGAAGAAAGAGGGTAAAATTTATTTATTAATTTATTAATTTATTTTTTGTCGGTTTTTCTTTTTAATTAATTATTGATATTTATATTGTATTTAAGACGAAGAGAAAAAGAATTGTTACAGACGACGAGATTTTGAGTGGATTCCAACACCATCATTTAGAGATAGAGATTGCGTGTGAAATGAAAACATGGGATTTTGTTAGAACTACTTTATCTATACTATATTATAAAGTATAGATAAAAAACTCTTAAATACAAATGATCAGTTACAAGGTATCATTATTTTATGTAAGATTTTAAAAATATCTTAATTTACAAGTATCAAAGCACAAGATACATATTACTATTGCAGGCTTCTAACACCCACCAATTTGGTATGTGCAGGGCCTTCTTCTTATGCAAACCTTTTCATTTTCATGTATCACTATTAATTAATATATTATATTACTATAATTTTGTTTTAATTATATTATTAAATATGTAATTGATTATTTTTTCTAGATGTCATTAGAATTATAAGATAATCATTGAATTCTAACAAAATACTTACTTTTTTTATATAAAAAATATTATATTATTAAGACTAAATTAAACAAATTTATAAAAAAAACATTATCACTTTTTCAAAACCATCCAAAATCGTACTGTAAATCGACAAAAATATAAAATGAAACATTAAAATCGTGATGTATCTCGCTGCATTGTGCGAGTACGCTTCTAGTTATTAATTAAATGGGAAAAATTGACAAAAAGTATATTCTATAAGATGTTCTTGTTTTTTTTTAAGTTTTTTTTAAATATTGTTGGGGAAACTTGGTTTTGTGGTTTGGATAGACCTAGATAAAATTTGGGATCGTGTATTGGAATTCACTTTATAAATACTATATTTCGTTTGTAGAATGTCTTGGGTTAATACGAAAATTAGTACCGGGATAATGGAGAAATTACATACATGAATTAAGGTACAAATTTGTGTGTGTGTGTGTATATATATATATATATATATATATCAGATCAATCGTTTATGTATTTGTAGGAGAGATCGACAATTATGAGCGGTTAAACGGTTTATATGTAACTACACAGCAGTTTAACTGCTTACAGATAAAAAGATACAACTGACTCAGAGGTTTTGATCATAGATTAGAGACCTCGAAGGACCAGAGGTCAGAGGCTCTGATCACAAGGATAGAGGCTCTGATCCTCGACACTTTGGAATTTCAACAAAGAGTTACAACTCTGAGCATAAGGCTTAGAGGCTTTGAATACATTGTCTTAAACTATATTTGGTCAAAATTTCATAGCAATTTTAAGAAGGTTTTCAATCTTTTGAAATTCATCTAGCTCATATCGAAACTTAAAAATTCCTAAATAGAACTCTTGTTAAAATCTGTTGACCTAGGACCCCATTAGGGGGCTGCCCCTAGGACCCCGCAAGGGGGTGCGTCCCATGACCCCCATTTTTCAGTGATCTAAGATGATAGAGGTAACATTAGTAAGTATGAATGCCGCACCTCCTAACTCATATTGTTTGTCTTATCACCTTAATCGATCTCAAGTAAATCACAATTACAACAAATGATTGATGACACTAAAATCACCAACAAATATTTTGGCAAAAAAATGATTAACGACAATCCCAACCGGTCCCGTATGGAACCTGCCCCAGGACATTATATGTAAGGAGGTATTTCGTTAGCTGACTCAACAACTAAGGCAAGCGAAGATTCAAGCCCGCATCCCTTGGAATTCGAATATGAATATGTTATGTATTTGGGCAAAATTGCTCAAACTCTTTGCCAACTGAACTACACGTCCAAAGGCATTGTTTTCTAAATATTAATTATTTCGTCGTCACAATTATGAATTATTGTTGTTAAATATCCTTCTGTTAATGACCATTTGATACGTTAATAATGTAAAAAATTAAAGGCTTCATTACGACATATGTGAAATAGAGATTGATAGGAGGTTTGCCTAAAAACTTGTAGGGCTGAATATGGTCTAGAATATGTTATTATGTGATTGTTAGGAGTCGGAAGAAACATACATATTTAAAACATGTCTAAAACAATATATATATATATATATATATATATATATATATATATAACATTTTCTTGTTGTGAGGATATTTTTGGAGCCGTCAATCTCTTTTGATTCAACAGAGCTTATTGTACGCGTTTTCATTTTTTTATTTTTTCCCATTTGGCACGAATTGACCGACCTTTATGAAAGTATGTAAAGTTTAAGTATTTTTTTTATGAATGTGCAGTAGTGAAGTTGGCTGAAGATAAGGGTGTGCAGAAACTCAACCGATCCAATAGGAATCGACCGATCCAATTAGAACTGACCGACCATAATTGGATATCCAATTGTACTTGGATCGGATCGGATTGAAAATCTCAACATCCAATTTGGATCGGTCGGTTCTTGGATGACAGTCCAGAACCGACCAACATCCAATTACCCATCCAGTTTTCCATGCAACTATCATCCAATTATTTTTTTTTTTGCAATTTTCTTAAATCTAAATTTGTTTTGTGTTCGTTTTTGAATTTTTAGTCTCACTTATGTTGCTTTTAACACAAACTAAAAGTAATTAATTAGAACATTGCATTAAATTAACACGTTGGATGGATCCGATTTGATCATCAATTGGATGTCGGATGGATCCAATCCGATCCAATGGATATCCAATAAGAATATTCAATGGATATCCAATAAGAACATCCAATGGATGGAACCGAACCGATCCAATCATCCATTGGATTGGAAAGATCCAACATCTAATGGATGATTGGATCGGTTCGGTTGGGAAAATCCAACATCCAATGGATAATTGGATCGGTTCGGTTCCCCTCACATCCATTGGATGTCAACCGATGAACACCCTAGCTGAAGATATGTGCAAACATATGAAGTTTAATGAAGATATATGCAAGTATAGTGTTTTTCACGTGAATGTGTGTGAAATCTGATGTTTTCATGCTAAAGTATGTGTGGATTTAATGATTTTCATGTTGAGGTATGTGCATCTTCAGTAGATTCAGAGTTTTCCATCTGAATATATGTAAAGATCCACTATTTTTATGTGCTACGGAGGTACGAGTTCCATCCATCAGATAAAAAAAGTCACATTTTCCATAATAGCCATTACCTAACTTTTACATCCATGTCAAAAAGTTCCACTAATCTAGAAAAAGTCATCGTTTCCACAATAGCCATTAGATAAAAATAATATCCATGGGTTCAGAAGGGGTTCCGAAGCTTATTTTACGGGGAAAAAAATCTCACATGATCTGAAGTTTATGTATAAAAACTTCTAAAGTACAATGGTTATGAAAAATTAAGTACAAGTCACCAATGCATTAAGAGTTAGGGGCTATTAAGCCCTAAACAGGTTCCCGTGTACCAGCTCAACTTATTTTCGTAAGTAAAATTTATTTGAGGTATGAAATGTGCACCCGCTAAACTTTTAAAAGTGCTCCAGGATATTAGAAAATACAAGGAACATCAACCTGAAAACCAAAAAAAGTTGCTCGAAATCAACAACAAAAACTTACAAAATCCATCGAAAAGGTGGAATTTGGATAAAAAATACATTGAACGACTTTGCGGGTCTTTAATTCACCTTAAATGTGCATCCGCTCGGCAAAAATCTTGGGTCCACAACTATTAAGAGTTAGGGTTTATTGAAATCTTTTTTTGCTGAAACAAAAGGAAACCTATGAAACCATGTCCCACGTAGATGGAGTGGCAAAATTTTACTACGTTTCATGCCTATAAAACGATTCTAAATTTTGATTTCAAAACACCCTAATCAGATATATTTAAGTAGTTAAGTATTTGATTATTTTCTTTTTTGTTTTTTTGTTATAAAATGTAGAAAGACTGAGTTCAATTTTTGGAGGGTGTAAATATAATTGGGTTGGCTTGATAGATTAATTTGTGTGTTTGTAATAATTTTTTACATACTGTATTTTTTTTTCTCTTCAGACATGTTTTTGAATAAAAAAAGGACTTCGTAGACTGCAATCGAATTGATCAAAAAATAGAAATAGGAATCAAAAACAAATTAGCACATTTAGTCATTTATGTACATATGTATATGATCATGGATTGTAATTTCTGTTTTATTCAAATATAAATTTTAGGGTTTTCTTTTAATTAGAGGAAAAACATTGAGATTTTCGGTTACAGTTTCTTTACATCCAATTGAATCACATGTGTAGACAATTATTAATATATTTAAAGACATTTTTTTTCTTTTTGACTTTAGTGTCACTGAATTATTTCGATACATTAAAAATTACTGTTATATTCTTCTAACTTCGCTATCTTTTTTGTACGTTGAAAAACTTGATGTTCATATTGCGATATAAAAACTAGTCATAATTATTTAAATTGTTCGTTAACTTTTGCTCAATATACTCAACTATATAAAAAAGGGAATTAATTTATTGCTTCAAAACCATTAATTTAAAACGATGAATGAACTTTTATCACACGAACATAAACATAAGAGTAAATTATGTTTTTAGTCCCCGTAGTTTGTTAAAAATTGCAAATTTCGTCTTTGTTGTTTTGAAATTTCAGTTTTCGTCTCTATGGTTTGCAATTCATTTATATTTTCGTCTTTGAGGCAAAATAAGTATGAAGAACTAAAATAGAAATGAATTATAAACCATAGGGATGAATTATAAAACATAGGGATGAAAATCGTAATTTCATAACCATAAGGACGAAAATAGAAATTTTCAACAAACCACAGAGACTAAAAACGTAATTTACTCTAAACATAATATAAGGGCTCACAATTTTATTTTATTAATAAACAACGCTCCACGTACATACCACACCAAACAGACAAAGTAGTAACGTATAATGCTATGAAGTTTTAAGAGAAATTAAGCGATACAATATGAAGAAAATGTAGCTACGAAGAGTAGAACGAATGTGATATAAAATGGTAGGTTTTTCGTAGCTCCATCAGATGTGCCTGCACTTGTTCCCGGTGTTGTCTTCGATCCACTTTCTGCAATATCCATAAATGTCTCAATAACATAAGAAAATAATCAAGAAACCAACGAAAACAGATTTAATGTCTTAAATGGTTCACCTGAAGGCGTAGAACTTGTCGGTCCATTGGCACCATCTGACAAAAATAGTTATAGAGTTACGTGGTACAATCTTTGATGTACTAGAACATTGTCCTATGACCAGGGTGTTATCGCTCTATCATACTGATATAGTGAAAATTTTGTAGTTGTCTTAAAGGAGCATCCACTTTAATTTAATGTGTGTTCCGTAAATTAACAAGAAATGAGTAGCGTACTGATAGTGTTATTGCATATGACATTATAGGTTGCAAGTTCGAATCTTTTTGCTGTTTTTTTTAAATTATTTTGATAACAACAAAAAAGAAGAAAAAAGTTACTTGGGTGTTGCAAAAAATCATTTATATATCATTTTAATTGAAATCATCTTTTTTATAATTAGTTTTGCGTTATTTTATATCATGTTAATTATTTCGTGTCCATAATCGAAAAAGAATTTTGGATCGCCTCTGCATACAACATAAAGTAATTTTGGTTTGTATTGTAGAAAATATCTGAAAACATTAATAAGAAAAAATACGACATACCGTCACATCGGCTAACAGGGGGAGTCTGGATGTTACAAGCACCGGGTAGCGCCAGAGCCAAAGTTTGGTTGATGTTCAAACCCATCGGTGAGCCACCACCATTGCCTGTGAATGGGCACAAACACTGTGGTTGTGACTGAACCACATTGGCTAGCTGCGAGCAACAAGTAGATGATGGGGTTGATGAATTTCCGGAGACATAGCTAAGACATGGGCTCAAGCTAACTAGAGCAGTGGTGCACCCTGATTGAGCCATAGCAACACCCCATAGCATGACCATGGCTAGACCAAATACCTCAAATCCTTTTGCACCCATTTCTTTTTGGGTATTTGGCTTGAATTTGATTCAGGGTTTTGGAAGTGAATTTATATGATAAATTGAGAACATGGAAAATATAAAAAATTATGTTTTTGAAGGACTTTGGTGACCTACTTTTGGTATTTAGAATATAATAAATACTAGTAATTTAAAATAAATGGATGTATTATTTTTAAAATGTTTTGATTAATCGGCTAATTGTAGATTGATGATATTTGTTATTAGTTTATTCCGAATAAATTGATAACCTTAATTTTGATATTTTGTATTTCATATTTTGTTTCTACTAACTGATATATTATAAATTTGATAAATAGTTACCAACCTCTTTTTATTAAATTACATATGAAAATTAGTGTTATAAATTTCATAAAACAGAATGTTAATGTTGAAAATTGAGAAAAATTCAAACTGAAATCCCCATGGAATTTGGACTTGATGAGATTTGTGTAAGCCCTAAAATGGAATTCAAAGAGAAATATGAAAGATTAGAAGTCATAGCTCAGTTAAAAAGTTTAAATTCCAATATTGCTTTTTTAATCTACAAGTAACATTGAGCCTCATGTTTCATCCCCAAATAGTTAAATATCTAAAATACAGTTTAAATATCTATCACTGATTTTAGGATAACAAAATAAATCCCTTGTTAACCGGTGACCGTATATTATGTTGGTTTCTAGCAGCAAACCCACAAATCCTCCATGTTTTTAGGACTATCATGAGCTCCAAACGAACCATCGTATAAATAATACCAACTTAACCGGAAAGATTTGATATCCAAATTAATCCAATCTGAAGACATAATCAAGAATGACATCTAAGAAAACTGCAACGATGCTTCTCATGTGCATTGTCATCTTGGCAGTAGCGCATGCCGAGGATTTCGAAGACAAGCCCATAATGGCTAGTGCCTTGGCACCAAAAAAGTCCGAGCCACCGAAGGACAAATGCTACGTCGATTGCGAGAAGCATTGCATAGCTGGAGGCTATGCTGGTTCGTTTTGCACGTTGAAGTGTGAGAATTCATGTCGCCAAAACGCCATATTACATGGTTCGATTCTCTTTTCAATTATATATGATGACTATATGCTTTTGTGATTCTTTTAACAATTTTATTGATTTACTTTCATATTATTTGATGTTTGCAGGTAGACGTATGAGTAGATGATGCACCTAACCTTAAAGACGTTCAAGATCCGAGTACATGCATAAATTAATTGTTCTTGTGGATGACACTTTCATTTTTATCCATTTCATTCCATCAAACGTAAATATAATTTTCCAAATTTTAAATAATAATATTGTTATTACTTTCCTTTCCTTTTTAATTATTTTTTACACGTTCTTTCAGACGTTCTTTTAAAAAGATTACAAACCCAATAACCTCTGTGTCTTGTGTGTATATAGCTTTCTAATTTCAAAATCGTTGTATTGTATATATTTTTATTGTTTAGAGTGAATTTAACAATAGGATTATTTATCAATGAATTATGAGGGCGTTTATTTAAAACCCCATAGAATTGTGATAATCTTGAGAACTAGTGCATCATATGCTATTTCACATGTTTTTCCCCATATACGACTTGCATTTAGTGTATTGATTAACATATGTTTATTTCACAATGTGAGCTGAATATAAATAAAACAAACATATTGTGAAACAAATATATGTTAATTAGTATATTAAATTTTTGTCTTAGATGAAAACAATCATGTGAAACCATATTTCAATAATAGTTCTTACGGTTATCACAATATATAAGATTCTTTAATGATTCACCCCGATAAATTATTACACCGAATAACTTTTAACAAGAAAAATGATCATAACTTGCTCAAAATAATCTATCTATTCTTGAATAATAAACATTTATTTTTATTTCAATTGTTTATGAATATGGTCAAATCACTCAAATGGGCTACAATTGTTAGATTTTTTTGAGTAAACTATAAATTTGGTCCATGTGGTTTGCGAGTTTACGAAATACTCTTTGTTCTGGCTGGTCGAGGTTCGTCCATGCCCGATCCCAATGGACAAGCCTTAGCCATTTTGACCCCTCGAAACTCTTATTCGATAAACAAGGATTAAAGTAATTAAAGATGAATATCGCTCTCTATAGCTAAACTGGAAAAAACCTACTTTTGCAGAAAGATTAAATAGCGAACCTTTTCTGCGAAAACGTTACGAAAATTGCCCAGTTTCTTGGTATCTAAAAGCATCCATCGTAGGGGCTTTAATTTTATATTAGTCAAGAGGAAAGTTGATGAATGGTGTACACATTTGGTCCCATCATATAATGGTTGTTAAATTTTTTTGTTAAATGAGAGGTATTTTCGTCAACATACACACCAACATTAAATTTATTCATATTTATAATTTATATTTTTAATATATAATATAACCAAATTTTGACCTAAATAACTACATAAGGGTCGGTTCAAATAAAAATATTGAATATCATGAGAATGTAAGAAATAAATGTTAATATGTAAATAAATGAAAAAATCCATTTGAATATGTATATGTGAATTAGCATTACAAATTATTCTTATGGATTCAGATATTCATTGTCAGAGTCCCATATATGCTAGACTTGGACCATTTCTCGTCTATATATGTTGGAATCTCCCTTATCTCCTCGAAAACCTTTTTGGAGATTAATCAGGGGGTTTCGTATATTCTCACATGCATCTTCAAATGAATTTTTCTGAGAATTCATATATAACCTTCTTTCTTTCTTTCTTTTTTTAATCTTTTCACGATATTTAGGATTCTTATTTGAATCTTAATAATATATACTGGCTAGTGGATGAGTGTGAAGACTTAGGCATTGTTTGGCAAAAAAAAGTTAGTTTTTTTTTGTGCATGTTTGGATGACCATAAACTAGCTTATAAGCTAGCCTATTGAAAAACTACTCATAGTAGCATTTTGAAAAATTAGCTTATCAGCTAGCAACTAGTTTGCCAAACATAGCCTTAGTGTTGTACAAAACCCGTTCCAACCCGAAAACCTGAGCCGAAAAAACCGAATAGCCCAGACCCATATCCCACGACCCGTTTAGACCCAAAACCCAAAATCCCTCACACCCGATTCTAAAATTCGGAGACTGCATTTCATATCCGAAACCCGATCAGGATTTTGTCTTTTCTTTCCCGACCCGACACGTACTCACCCCTAGTGATGACCAAAAATCGGGCTCGGGCCGAGCCGAGCCGGGCCAAAACGGGCTTCGGGTCTCAACAGTGAAAACAAAAACCGGGCCCAACGGGCTTCGGGTCGGGCCGGCCCGGGCTTCACCCAAAAATGTTCGGCCCGTTTGAGGTGGGAATAAACCGGTTATATAAAAACCGGGCCGGGCCGTGATCGGGCCGATGATTTTCTCGTATTTTTTTAAAATAATTTCTTTATATAATGGATCACTAAAATACACTTTAAAAATACGTTTTATTTATAATAAATCACTAAAATACACTTTAAAAATACGTTTTATATATAATTTTAAGTTACAAAGTTACAATACAAGTATTTATAGGGGTTTGGGAGGGTAAAAAAATACAAAAAAGCGTATATAAACGGTAACGTAGCGTCTTTTTTTTTAAAGTACGAATCGGGCCGGGCCGTGAACCGGGCTCGGGCCGGGCCGCCAAAAACTCTAAAAATATGAACCGGTCCATGATTTCGGGCTTCAAACCGGGTTGGCATCGGGCCGGGTTTTGAGGTGGTTCGGGCTCGGTTAACTGGTCAGGCCGGGCCGAGATGGCCATCACTACTCACCCCTAGTGACGACTCCCAATAAACACTTTCCACTCCGCATCGTATATACTCTTTGTCCTCTTCCTCAATCTCTTACCGTACAGCCACGTGACCACCCTCTTCCCCTCACGTGACCACCACGTCACATGAACCAAAAACAAACAAATCCTACGTGGCAACATCCATCCTTGCTGGCACCTTCCTGTTGACACGTGTAAACACACTTCGACACTCGTCTTCATAAAACCTCAAAATTTCATCAATCACCCGACACGTCATCTCACAATCTCTTACACGTATTTCACAACATTTATATACACACATATATACATATACATATACATATACATATACATATAGTGTATGTATATATGTATATATATATAGAGAGAGACGTGGGTAATAGTTATCCGACGAACAAATCAATCAAAAAAACTTGATCGGAAAAAATGGCGTTTAGAGCAAATTTTTTTCTACTTTTCTTGTTTTCTACATCGTCGTTTCTTCTGTCTCCGAGTGTAACCCTAGCTCGGAGCGAAAGAAACGCCGACGTTATCGTCTGCCAGCTCAAGTGTGAGAAGCTGCCAGGAGACGAGCAGATGTCGTGCAAGCAGACGTGCGAAGAGTACCACGACCGCGACGGTGGCAGCGGCGGTGGTGGCCACGGTGGCAGGATGAGGTTGAAGGTGGCGGGGAACGGCGACGTTGGAGATTTCGGTAAGGGACAACAAGGGTCGAATAATCCTTATGTATTCGAGGATCGTCATTTCACGACGAGGCTCGAATCGCAGCTCGGGAATGTTCGGATTCTTCAGAAGTTTACGGATCGATCGGCGGAGCTTTTCCGTGGGATCGAGGAGTACCGGGTCGGGTTTCTTGAAGCCGAGCCGCAGACGTTTATAATACCGAACCATTGGGATGCGGATGCTCTTTTGTTCGTCGTAAATGGTATCGATTTCTCTGAGAATTTTAGATTTTGATCGATTTAATTGAAGACAACAAAATCGAGTTTATAGATCAGCAAAAAGTTTTTTAAATAATGCTGATGGAATACTTTATAGACTTAAAGTTTACATGACCATACATTTGATAAGTTTATAGGATGTTTTTTGAACTTCTTAACAAAGTTTTTAGGATTTCTGTGTCCAAGTTTTTACGACTTAAAAGTGTGTGATAAGTTTTTAGGATCTTTGGACGTCTTATTAACAAACTTTTTGGACGATGTTTGTGATAAGTTTATAGAACGTTTTAACAAACTTTTTAGGATTATTGTGTCGAAAAGAGTGGTGATAAGTTTATAACACGATTTTAGATGTCTTAACAAAAAAATTTAAGACACTTTTGAGGTAAGGACGCTTTTTTAAACATTTTTCTGTCATATATATATATATATATATATATATATATATATATATATATATTACTTTTTGTTTCAAAAGTGTCCTAAAAAGCGTTTTAAAATGTAGAAAAAACGTCCTATATACAGACTTATTACAATACCACAAACTTATTACAATACCTTTATTAAATAGGAGACAAGTGTTTGAACCTATAGATTTATTACAATACCTTTATTAAATAGGAGACAAGTGTTTGAACCTATAAATTTAAGTCTCATAAAACAGTTTAAAACACTCGGACATTTACGGGCTTTTATAAATCCGAAACGCTTATATTAGTGTTTAGACTCTTTTAATTCATGGGTTTTTGATTAATTTCACAGGAGAAGGAACCATCAGTTTGATCAACCACCCGAAATCAAGACAAACCTTCAACATAAAACGCGGCGATATTTTCCGAGTACCCGCCGGAATCAGCGCGTACCTAATCAACAGAAACAACAACCAAAAACTCGTGTTGGCCAAGATCCTACGTTCCGTCTCCGTCCCAGGCGAATTGCAGACGTTTTTCGGCGCCGGCGGCGAGAACCCGGAATCATCGTTCCTCAACGCGTTCAGTACCGAAGTTCTCGAAGCCGCTTTCGATGTAAAGTTTTTATCGATCTTTTCTTAACGAAAAACCCACGATGAAATCTTCGATTAATTTCGAGTTCTAATGGCTGCGAATTTTTGTAGGCGAATAGAGACGAGTTGCAGAGATTGTTCTTCGGGCAACAAATGCAAAAAGGGGTGTTCAAGAAAGCGACTGAAGAGCAGATCAGATCGTTAGAAGAAAGTCGGAAATGGCCGTTCGGAGAAAGAAAGGGAAGAAACGGTCCTTACAATGTCTTCGAGAAAAACCCGTCGGTCCAAAACGAAAACGGACACATGCACGAGGTTGATTCGAACGACTTTTCCGATCTTCGGGACATCAATGTCGCTGTTTCTTTCTTCAACATAACTCAGGTGTGTTAACTTTCTTGGTCTCTTAAGATCCGGTTTCGAGAAGACCCGATTAAAAACGGTGTAAAAATCCGACCCTATAACAAATTCGGTTTATTCGGACGCTGAAAATATTTTCGCATTATAATAGACTATGACTATTTTATAAGACTACAAAAAATTAGAACGTAATAACTAAATGTATTTATTTGAGCCTTGTCATGAGTTTTTAAGTCCTATAAAAATAACGTCGTATGTGAAAAATGGTTTTATCAAAATAAGTGTAAAACTATCTGGACTTTTTGTATTAAAAGTATCATAAAAATTCTTTATAAAACGTCCAAAATCGTCGCTTAAACTTGGTTCTTATATGGCACTTTGTGTTAAAAGTGTCGTACAGAACTTGTTAAAACGTCCAAAAACGTTTATACAGAACTTGTTAAAAGTTAAAAACGTCGTTTAAACTTGGGTCTAATACGATGGTTTGTCTTGTCTTAAAGAACTCGTTAAAGCATTCGAAAACGTTGTATAAACATAGGTCCATTATATGAACTCAAGTCATATAAAGCATTCTAAACACCTAGAAATTATCTGCGGTTTCAATTTGTAGGGATCAATGGCGGGACCGTTTTACAACACCAAAGCGACGATGGTCCTGGTGGTGCCGAACGGTGAAGGTCAGCTCGAGATGGCATGTCCTCACTTAGCGGAGCAACATTCCCACGGCAGCGTTGGCGGTGCTCCAAGTTACGAGAAAGTGAGTTCCCGGCTGAGTCGGGGAACCGTGGTGGTAGTTCCGGCAGGTCATCCCGTGGTGATCGAAGCCTCCGGTGGCAACCAGAATCTGGAAGTGATCGGTTTCGGGCTGAATTCACACGAAAACGAGTGGTTCCCGCTTGCGGGACGAGATAACGTGATGAGTGAATGGGAGGACGAGGCGGTGGAGCTGACGTTCGGGGTTCCGGCGAGGGCGGTGAAGAAGGTGATACAGAAGCAAAACAATAAGATGTTCTTCAAGGGTCCGGAGCGACGTGGTCGAGCTTTCGCTTGACTCGATCGCGATCGTGATCGATCCAGAGTGTTTTGTAACCTGATGTTAATTAAATGCTAACATGTTTACATAAATAAAACTGGCTGGTTTTTGCTTGGTATAATTGATGTGTTTTTTAAAGCTTAATACTATGTTACCGAGTTTTATCGAATATATAACTAGTTTATCAGTTGGTAACTAAGGGCTTGTTCAAATTTCAAGTTCATTTTACGGAATGAAAGCGAATAATTCCATTGAATTTTACAAATTGTGGAATTCATTGTTGCTTGGCTTAAGTAAGCCAAGAAATTGAATTTTGATCAACTAAACGTGTGGTCAAATTCCATGAAATTATATATTTCAATTCCTTCAAAGTTAAATTCCTATCAAATTTCATTCCGTGAACTAAACGCCTCCTAAGTTGTCTCTGAAGTCTAACCGGTATAAAATCTTATATGAGATCCATGATACTATGTAAATAACACTGAACTTTTACAGTGTTGTTTGTACCCCATTGTCAGTGTTGTTTTGTGGTCTCATGAGTCTTACGAAAATAGGCTGGGTCACAACAAAAACACCGTGAACACAACAAAAACTCTGTGAAGGTTCACGGTGTTTTTGCTCTGAAGTTTAGGTATTTTTTTGTTATTGTGTAGTTTCAATGTTGTTTTGTGGTCTCATGGGTCTTACGAAAATAGGCTGGATCATATGAGACCACGTTGTTTTTGTAAGATCTGTGAGACCACGTAAATAACATTGAACATTCACAGCAAAAATATTGTGTTTTACTGTGAAGTTTCAATGTTTTTTATACTAATGTTGTGAGGTTTCAGGGACTGTTTGGCAGTTGCTGAATGGTTTGGTGCAGAATGATTAAGAGACTCGTATGATATAGTGTGAAATGAAATATGGTTGTTTGCTAATTGTTCAGAATGAAATCAGGGCTCTGAATGGTTAAGGCAGGGTCAAAATACAAAATCATTCAGAGGGTTTTTAAACCATTACGAGGCAGACCTTTTTTTTTTGCCAAACAAGATTAAACTCTTAACGATTCAAAGGTTGTCTCTTAATGGAACGTAAACAAACATCCCCTCAGTATTGTTTTATGGTCTTGGGGGTCTCACGAAAACAATGGTTGCATGTAAATCCAACCCATAAACAATAACATGATAAAAGAAAGAAATATAATAAAATTTTATATATTTGAATCATGTGGTTTAATTTTCTGACTAAATAACAAAATATACATTTCTAAATCTTTTTTTCTACCAAAAAAGGAAAATAGAAAAAAAAAAAAAAAACTTGTTTACTCTTATCACCAAGCTCTCATGCTTGGAGGTCAAAGATGATCTCCTCCTCCTGTTATTTGAAAATATGTGAAATTCTGTTAGATTATTTTTTGAAAAAAGTTCTTAAGACATTAAATACTTTATCGCATGTGTTGCGTACGAGTATTCAAGACATAAGTAGCCCACTTATGCAAGTGCACACCACAGCCAGCCACTCTACCTCCTCTCAACAGGGGTCCAACTTCCAACATAATCTTTTACAAACCAAGATTTTTATATAAACTTACAAATTAATTTTCATGTGTTGTTTCATATATAAAAAAAATGTGTAAAAAATACAATGTTTTATACAGTGTTGTTCTATATGTGAAATGTTCAGGACTTTTTTTGCACACACAAAACAATTATAAACGTTTCACATATAAAACAACGTATTTATATTGCATTTTAACACGTGTTGTTTCATATCTCATGAAAACTGATTTGTACTGTTTGTACTAAAATCTTAGTTTGTAAATGATTGGAAGTCTAAAGCAGCAATCATCCAAGTCTTATAATAAGTTCAATGTTTCTTTTACACTTAGTTTTAAAAAATATATAAAAAGTTATCATAATTACCTGTAAGTTGATAAGACGCTTTTGGACTGCCTAGGAAGAGGCCCATAGCAAGTGATATTCACACCTTCTACATAATGAAAAAACCTATATATCATATCAAAATATAAATATTCTAAGAAACTGTATTATAAATGTCAAATACGTCTAAATATTGTAATAAACTGTTTTATAGGATCAATTATTATGTGTCCAATGTAATGTGTTACAGTGAGTTGATAGGACACTTTTAGGGCCTGTTTGTTTGCAGCTTAATGAGCTTAATGAGACTCACAACTTATTCAGTCAACTATATATGACGATTTGGTAGTGGCTTAATAATATAGAAAGTGACTTATTCAGTAAGATTTCAAGGGGGAGTTTTATACAGAAAGCCACGTTTTTTCCAAACCAGTCCCTCTCATTAAAAAACACGTTCCTTCCATCTATGAAAAAACTCTCTCAAATAAATTTTTTCTAAATCTATACAGATAGATTAATCCACACAAACAATTTTATCCATACATAACTTAATGGAAAACCAACTAAACATCCGACATCCTAACAAATTTTTAGGACATTTTAGAAACAAAACATTCTATTAGCCTTTTTAAAAGACATTATCTCAAAAAGACTGTTCTATAAAAAAATATGTTCATAAAAAATGTCTTATAAAAAAGCTAATAGGACCAATGTTTTAAAAACCGGTTTTTTAGTTGACCCGGTGTGGTGACTGGGTCACGGTTCAACCGGTCCAACCAGGTGGTTGACCCGGTTTCAAAATTTTTACGTATTTTTCATTTTCTTGCATATATATATATATATATATATATATATATGTAGGGGTAGGTTCAAACGAGAAACTAAACATTTTGCGAGAAGGCGAGAAATGTTTAATCATATATGATACACAAACTTAATCATATATGATTAAACACATGTTATATTGGCAATACATAAACGTTTAATCATACATGATTAAACACACTTACAAGTCGTGTAATCATATATGATTAAACACTTCTCGACTTCTCGCAAAATGCTTAACTTATCGCATGATCCTCCCTCTATATATGTATATATATAAAACCAAGAATTTGATGTTCACAAGTTAAAACATTAAAAATACACATAACAAAAAGTTTACATCAATCCAAAAACATTAAAAAAAAACACATAACAACAAGTTTTATATCAATCTAAAAACATAAAAAACACAAATATAAAAAAAATATTTTTTTAACCGGGTCAACCCGGGTTTTTGCCGGTTCAATCATACCGGTTCAACCGGTTTTCACAAAAACCCGGCGGTTCGATCCAGTTCATAAATCCCCAAAAACCCGGTGATAGTTGACCCGGTCTCTCGACCGGTTCCCGTTCAACCGGTTGAACCGGCCGGGTCGACCCGGATTTTAAAACATTGAATAGGACACTTTATTTCAAAAATATCATAGAAAACTTGTTATGATGTCCAAGTACGTCATAAAATTTTATTGTAACAACTTTTTCTCTTAGGGCCCACAATTGTTTGGCATGTGAACTTAATTAAGTCATAAAAAACAGTTTATTATGAGATTTAGACATATATATATATATATATTTTTTGATCAGCAAGTTAACGCACACATACAATCCAGCGGTATCGGGCCTCCATTACGGGCAATCCCACTAATCCGCTGCGACCCGACCCAGCCTATGGTTGAACCCGACCGGCAGGGTAGAGGGTCTCATAGACCGGACCCACGCGAACCGGCCCCGGCCCCGAAGGACCAGACCCAGAGTCTGGATATCTCAGGAAAGTGTCACTCGTGGAATCGAATCCGGGTAGTGTGGCTTTCACCCCACACCCCCAGGATGTTACATATCCAACTGAGCTAACCCCTTTTGATGACATTTAGACATATATGACGTACTATAAAGTCGATTTTGTTGTAATGAAAAGGAAAAAAGAATTGACCTATCCTCGGAATGTTGCAAGAACATGGCGTATCCGTCACTGTTCTTTCCCACGATTTCTTTCGCCACGACCCACGCACGGTCAATCCTCAGCCGATCTACGTGAAAATGGTAACAACTCTTCGATCTGTATTCTCGAAGAATAACTAACGTTCGTCTTGAATTGACTACGGTTAATAGATTCGACTTCCGCTAAAAATATGCTATACACGGGTCTATGATCCGAAAATCTCGACTCCCCTCGAACGTACGACATTTGATGGAGTCCGTTACCGTACCACAAGATTCGATCGCACCTTCAGAAGAAATCTACGGTATCAAGAATTTGAAAAAAAAAACGAAGATCGATCCTAGAATAATGGTTGGAAAGTTGGTTTACCATGCGGGAGTTCGTCGTTTTTCTCGAGGATG
Organism: Arctium minus; assembly: GCA_954870635.1. Lineage (NCBI taxonomy): Eukaryota > Viridiplantae > Streptophyta > Magnoliopsida > Asterales > Asteraceae > Arctium > Arctium minus. The sequence goes on along the minus strand of OX941095.1, from coordinate 68,366,405 downwards.
CATATTGTATCCTGCATATCGATCTGAATTGTTCGAATATTTATACGTTGGAGGGAAATATATGTTCCCTTCATTCCATCCCTCGAATACGCGTCCCCTTTTACGCTCCATCCGAAGCTGTAAGCGTAAAAAGAATCAAACATTTCGCAAATTGCTCACTAAAACATCGAAAAGTTTGAAAGTTTCGGTGTAATAAAATCGGCTTTATAGGACGTCAAATATGCATACATGTCAAATAGACTGCTTTATAGGACTTAAGTTTATTGGATTAGACAATTGTACGTCATATGTAAAGGTGTTACAATAAGTTGATAAACGTTTTTGGACGTCCTAACAAGTTTTTTGAGATACGTTTGAAATAAAATGTTTTATTAGCTGTTTTTATAGGATATTTTTGAAAAGTGTTCTGTTAACACGTCTTTTTATAAGTTTTTTTTAATTACATCATAAAAATGCTAATTGTAAGTATTATTTCAAAAGTGTCCTTAAAAACTTGTTAAAACATCCAAAAAAAAAAAAGCGTCTTATCAACTTATTATAACATTTTTACATAGTACGGATAATTGTTTGGTCCTATAATTTTTAACATATTTTGTCGTGTTATAAAGCCGATTTTGTTGTAGTGACGTTTTCACTTTGGATTTCTAGACTTGCCTGGTCCTTTTCCAACAAAGCCCTCCAGTTTCGCATCTCGACCAAGGTCTTGGCAGACCGATACGAAAGGGCAATTCGGTAATTTAAGTCGCCAAGCCATATAACTCGACTGGAATCAAGCAAAACGAACATAACGACGTTAGAATTCGGCTTCATCTTAAGAACATTCATTAATGAATAGAATCAGTAAGAACTTGCAGCCTTACTCGTGGTCGAGAATCGTTTGAGGAGCGTTCTTATCTCCCGTTTCTTCAAGACCCAAAAACCGAGTTTTCCTCAAGATTTCCATCACGTCCGAGTTTCTTCTGAGCTCGTCGCCTTCCTTTTGTCCGGACGTCAAGTGACTACAAACGAAGCAAAAGCTCGTTTCACCAAACGACATGCTAATCGATATCGAACCCTGAAATGATCGATAATAATCAGTAGACTTCTTACAACACTGCAACAAAATCGGCTTTATAGAATGTCAAATATGTCTAAATGTCATGCTTTAAAGGACCCAAAAACTGTGCGTCCTATATAAAGATTGTAGTGTGAAGGTAAAAAACAATCTTTCTGTAAAGCCGATTTTGATGTAGTGTACTGTGAAGGTAAAAAACATCGAAAAAAACGTTGTTTTTACCTTATTTCCGAGATAACCCATCAATCCTCTACCGACACACGACACTTTCATATTACGAACGTTATCTCGAAGATCGCTCTTTACCCATATCGTTAGATATATTCCGACCATTTGCTTACTCGCAACCAAACAATACCTAGAGTTTTCCGTTTGTTTATCTCTTTCCTCCATCGAGAAAGATCCGCTATACGGTATTTGCGAGTAGTTTGCGCTACTAGGCGAATCATATGGCTCGTAATTATCTTCATCTGAAGATCCGATCCCCCATCTTAGACTCCGATCGTAATCGGTGGGATCACAGATACTGTATCGGTGCTCGAATCGAGGATTTGGCGTTGCCATTTCGCTCTCCATCATCCGCAAGCTGCGGCTAAGTGATTGGAAAGAACGACGATGAAGGAAAGATGAGGTTTTAGCTGTTACTGATCCTGCAAAGTCTGCATCTGAATTGATTACGGGATCGGGAATTGGTGAAGGGGGACGGAATTGGAATCCGCCACTCGTTCCTGGAAGACTGTTTAGCGTTTTCCGAATGAGTGCTAGCCATTTTTTAGCTGGGCCGTTGTCTTCTGTCCCGAGCACGTTTCCGGCATTTAGAGGGACGACTTCTTGAAACCTGAATTCTCAAAAAGGGATCAGAAAAGGCGTCGAATGTGACGAAAGAGCCTGTTGGCTAATAAACTAGTTGTTAGTTGAAAAACTAGTTGTTGTTGTTAGTTGATAAGCTAGCTGATAAGATTGTCATTTTTGGTAAAAACAAGCCATTGGCTAAAAAGCAATCTGTTGGGAAAAAACTAGTTGACTGTTGGTTGATAAGCTAGCCAATAAAATTGTCATGTTCGGTAAAAACCAAGTTGTTGGCTGAAAAAAAATAGTTGTGGAGTAATAATCTATCTGATGGTTGATAAGATAGCTGATAAAACTGTCGTGTTTGGTAAAAAAAAGTTGTTGGTTAAAAAGCTAGTTGTTAGCTGAAAAACTTTTTATTAACTAAGGGGCTGTTTGTTTACCTCATAATGGTTCCATTAAGAGACAACCTTTGAATCATTAAGAGGTAAATCTTGTTTGACAAAAAAAAAGTCTACCTCTTAATGGTTCCAAAACCCTCTGAATGATTTAGTGTCTTGGCTCTGCCTTAACCATTCAGAGCCCTGATTCCTGATTCCTGAACAATTACAATTAGCAAACAACCATATTTCATTTCGCATTATATCATAAAAGCCTTCTAATCATATTGACCACTTAATCATTCTGCACCTAACCAATCAGCAACCGTCAAACAGCCCCTAATAATCTAGTTGTCAGATGATAAGTTAGCTTATAAAATTTGTCATGTTTGGTAAAAACAAGTTGTCGACTAAAAAGCTAGTGGTTGGAGGATTTCGTTAAAAAAATGACAATGTAAAATAGCCTAAAAAGATTAAAAAAATAATTGGAAATATATACATGATAAAAAGTCTCTGAAACTTATCGAAACGCTATCAACTAGCTTATACTCAACCAAGTTGAGTTTTTTCAATAAGTTCAAAAAATAAGCTTAACTTATGTACGTCAAACATGGCCTAAAACTCACCCAAGAACGTAGATATCTGCCGGAGGTGAAGTGTGTAACCAATCTTCAAGATTCAAACAACTCGTCGGAGATTTTCCCGCCACGTTCCACGTAGCTACAAAGATCCTATTTCAATTTCGAAAGCAATAATATATAAAAAAGAACCATAAGAAGTCTCGTAATAAACACAAGAGGAACGATCGTACGAGAAAGCCAGAAATTTTTCCAGATCACGTGTGATTACAGAGTAAAATCACATGTGATACAACATGTAACCAAGGTCACCGACTCTATGACTGGTCAACGCAACATGTCTGTTTCACATGTGATTACGTGTTTGTATCACATGTGACTTGGAACTTCTCGCCTTCTCGTAAATTGACCGTTTTCTCGTTTGAACATGAGGTTTAAACAAACAAACCTATAGTTGTTAACATCCTTCACTTGGGCAACATCAGAATCGATCTTATTTGTTTGAAGAAAATCGATCGTCTTCTCGCTTGATCTTTCTGTTGAATCAAAAAGATGATTGATACATCAACAAAATTTTTGATGTTATGATCATGTGAAATTATAAAGAGTTTGATTTGGTGAGTGGTCCAAAAGCAATAAATAGTCAGAAAATGTCACCTGTTTTTAGGCTTTTGTTGATGGTGGATGATGCTTCTTTTTCAGAGAAATTGTTGCTCCATTTTTCATATTCACCTGAAAAAGGGAACCCATTTGAGAAAAGTGTTGTTTTAAGCTGTCACAATTGCTCTGATACTAAGGCATTGTTTGGCAAACTAACTGGTAGCTGATAAGCTAGCTTTTCAAAACGTTACTATGAGTAGCTTTTCAATAAGCTAGCCTATGGTCATCCAAACATGTACTAGAAAAAAAAGTTAGCTAACTTTTTTTTACCAAACATAGCCTAAGTTAAAATATGTGGAAACCTGTTAATTTACTGTTTAAAAAAGTTTTTTAGAAGAGAAAGAGGTTCCATATATATATATATATAGAGAGAGAGAGAGGGGTTCAAGGGAAAACCTTAAAAAAATGGAAAACTGAGGAACACCCTGGTAGTCATTCATCTGGACGGTATGCACGTGTGCATGTTACAAATTACTTGTATGCACAAATGCATACCGTCAAGATGAATGACTATTAGGGTGTTACTCAGTTTTCCGTTTTTTTAGGTTTTCCTTTAACCTGACCCATTATATATATATATACACTAGATTTGCCCCCGTGTATTACACGAGGTAATTTAAAAAAATTAAATTATGCCAAAAAACTTATCTTACAGATATGAATGATCATCGAAAGTACGATGGTATTTTTCCAAGCTTTTTTTCCTTCAGAGTTTTTTTTTTGCAGTTGGTTACAAAATGTCCTTGTTTTAGACAGTTTTCACAAATGATGTTTTGTAAAAAAATAATAAAAAAATATGAATAAATATTAAGAATTTATAAAGCAAAAATTATAATAAAACGTAAATGAAATTATGGAAAAATACATAGTTAAAATATTAATAAAATAAGAATCACGTATAATAAATTACCAAATACTTCATTATATACAACATTCTTTGTTCTATTGCTAATTATATTTTCATCATATATAATTAATATTTTTAAAATTAAAATATCATAATGTCAAGAAAATAAAATTAAAAATGTTATTTTATAAAACTTCATGATAAAAATCAAAATTCTTGTACAAAAATTTAAAGAGGGTGAGGTTTTTATAAAAACTCTTCAAGTAAAAATTGATATGAAATAGCCAAAAGAAAATTAAGACAATTTAATGATTATTTGTATCAAATCACATACTAATTACGACACATTAATTCGTATATATTTATGATATTTAATAATATAATTAAATCTAAAAATATTCAATATTTGACTCATTTCGAAAGTATTGACGAAACGATTACAATGGTATAATTTGTAAAAAATAAAAATGTTTTTTAATGCATTTTAGTTCATATACATTATTTATGTTTATATGATAAAAGTCTAAAATAAAAAAGTAAAAAGTAAAAGGATTAAAAGTAAACTACATACCTAATTATAAGAATAGTAAATGTAAGATATAAATTAAAAAAATTGAAAATTAGTGAAAATTTTGTATTAATAATTGATTTTGAAAATCAATTATTAAAATTTGTGAGATAAAAGTTGAAATGAATTTTGTAAAAGGATTTGCATATGTTCGATAATACTTGATTTTCGATTTGTTTACAAAAAAAATAATATGAAATAATATTTGATTTTCAATTTGTATTAGAATAAAATATATTCTATTTTATTTTTAGAAATTATAATATATTTTAATGCAATAAAAGATATTCATATTACAATTTTGATTTCTAAATTGGATTTCCGAAACATATGCAATCTCATTTTCAACTTTTATCTCATACTAATTTCGACAAATTCCATAGTAATCACGACATATTAATTCGTATATATTTATGATATTTAATTATATAATTAAATCCAAAAATATTCAATGTTGGACTCATTGTAAAAAATAAAAATGTTTTTTTAATGCAATTTAGTTCATATACATTATTTATGTTTATATGATAAAAGTTTAAAATGAAAAATAAAAAAGTAATGGATTAAAAGTAAACTATATATCTAATTATAAAGGGTAGTAATTGTAAGGTATAAATTAAAAAAATTGAATTAAGGAAATATTAAATAAGGAATGAATGTGGATTTGCTAAATGAACTTATAGTGTAAAATGCGTCCAGGTTCATGTTTAGGCGGAAAAATGAAAAAATAGATTAACCAGAAGATGACACGTGTCACTTCCGTTACTTATTTATTATATGTATAGATATACATACGTATATATATATATACATATAGAGAGAATTTAAAAATGAAAAACTGTTCAATCATGCGTTTCGTTTAAAAGAATGTTTGGAATTGAAATTCCATGATTACAATGAAATCCAAATTCCTATAGGGATAGTTAGTATTTCATGGGATTTGTTTGTTATAATGTTTTAAAATATGTTAAAAACATTGTTTTGTAATAATTAATTAATAAAAGTCAATTTAGTTATTTTATAATTATTTATAATTTGTTTTTATAAATTACCTATAAAAAATAAAATTCAATTCCTTCCCATATCATACAAACCAAACATCAAAAATTCCAAATCCTTCCATGAAATTCACATTCCTACAAACACCAAAATCTTGAACAAAAAAAAAGGAGTTGAATTTTGAGATCAAACACCAAAATCTTGATGAAAGAAGAAGGGGGGCTAATAGCCCCCTTTACTTTGCTAATGACAACCTTATAAATGATTTTCTTCTCACACACATCAACATCAAAACCTGTTTTTTACATTCTCAATGCATAAATTGACTTGATTTTGACATTAATAAGGGTGACATTAACATTGCTCAAGAAGAAAACAAAAAAGAGATTTTAAGCACCAAAAAAAGTTGCAAATGGTCATTGAGATTCCAATTGCTACTTTTTCATAAGAATTTAAACAACAGTGATTGATGCAGAAATAAAGCAAACAGCAAGTCAATTGTTCTGTTGGCTTTATTTAGATATATATATCTTAAATGCAGTTTAATGATTTTAATAAAATTTATAACTTTTCGTCTTTTTATTAGCAGTTTAATAAGATTTATAACTTTTCGATCAATTATACATTGACTTCTTGATATAGAAAGTGACTTATTCAGTAAGTTTCTAGATAAAAGATTTATGCAGAAAGTCAAATTTTTTTTCAAACTGCTCCTTCCAAGTAAAAAACCACGTTTTTCCATCTATGAAAAACTCTCTCAAACAAAAACCTTCTTGGCTTTATCCATATGGAATTTAATAGAAAATCAACCAAGCAATTCGTAAATGATACTTTAATTAAATTCATAGTCTTCTAATGAGTATGAAACCATTTTTTCTTTACCAGGTCAAAAGGGTATCCTTTGGTCAAATGACCTTTTAAGAGCATATCTAATTTAAGTTCTTATAAGAACCTCCTTTTTGTACTTTTTGATGTCACCTCATTTCCACCTCATCAAATTAAAAATTCACATAAAAGTCCACACAATGGTAGTTCTTATAAGAACCTATTTTGTGGGTCCAATACATTTTAATACTAATATATATAATATTAATACTTATTATATAGTCAAGAAAAAAAATAAAAAAAATAAAGATAATGTCACATCTCCCACATTTCATGGTAAGAACCAATTTAAGAACCTAGAGGAGTTTGGGTTCTTATAAGGAACTCTCCACAATAGTAGTTCTTACAAGTCATTGCATTTTTTGCTTATAAGAACCTTGCATTGGAGATGTTCTAATGATTTTTTTTTAAATCCATGACCTTTATACAGTTTTAAGAATGAAACAATTTAACTGAATTAAAAAGCATCTATCCGAAAGTCATTTAACTTAAAAAAAACCCAAATTAGATTGTAATGATGAAGAAAATTAATTACCTTCATAACTGAAGTCATCTGCATGGAAATCCTCTGCTTTATTCTTGACACTAAACCATTTCTTGAGTGTTTTAGGCCATGAAACCTTCACCATCATCAACATAAACTCAAATTTTTGAAAACATTCAATAATATAAACACAATTCAAGATTAAATGTCAAAAAAAAAAACTACATTTTGATGGAAACAAACCTTGCTTTTCTTGCAGATTTCATCTCTCATTGTTACACAACCTCATATATATACATATATATATATATAATAACAATAATAAAAATAATAATAACTAATAATAATAAATACCCAGTAATTAAATTACAGAAAAAATAATGGGTATTGCTAAAAATTGGATCTTGAGAAGAAAAGGTTGGTTTTTTATGGATTCCCAGAAATAGAAGAGAAAAGCAGAGTGTTATGTGTTGAATCTGAAGTTATAAAAAGGAGGCAAAAATGGCAGTTTTTGTGCATTTTTGGTTTCATAAAAATATGCAAAACTGGGTGAAATCAAAGAAAATCCCAATTGGGTTTTGTTGAGTTATATATATATTTCTCTGTTACACCAGTTAGTTGTGTGTGTGTGTGTGTTGCAGAGCAGAGAACATATGGAAAATGATGGCAAAGAAACTAAAGAGGAAAAGGAAACTACTTCAAGTGAGTGTCATATAATCATGTACAGAGGAAGAAAGGGGGGGGGGGGGGGGGGGGTCTTGTGATGGGTAAGCTGGAAATGTGCAGAGAGAGAAATTCTTCTTCTATAGGGTAAGCTGGAAATATATATATATATATATATATATATAGGGTTAGTTTCATTTGGAAACCACCTTAATTTTGCAAACCATGAAACCCGTCGATTTCATTAGTTAAGTTAATGAAATTGTTTCATAAATTGTATAATTTGATAAATTGTTTCATATAATTCTTTTCTTTATGAAATTGTTTCATATAGTTATGTTTTTTTATGTAAAAACGAAAAAGTTTCATAAGAATGAGAAAATTGGTGAAACAATTTCATCGGAATGAGAAAATACATGCAACAATTTCATTTTTACATAAAAAACACAAATATATGAAACAATTTCATGAACCAATTTTGTTAACTTAACCAACGAAATCGATGGTTTGCAAAATTAGAGTGGTTTCCGTTTGATCTCTCCCCTATATATATATATGGTTGGGTTCCGGTGAAAAATTGAGTTAACAGTGAGAAGCGTGAGAAGTGGTTATCAACCATTGGATGAGAAATTGACGCACATTATGATGAGATGCACCAAGATAAGATGCATCGAGATGCACCAGATCAATTCCCTTCTAAGCCGCAATTCATGGGAGGGTATGAGATTAAAAGAGATCAACGGTTTAGATCCACTTCTCACGCTTCTCACCGTTAACTCAACTTCTCACACGATCTTCACCTATATATATATATATGTGTGTGTGTGTGTGTGTGTGTGTGTGTGTGAGCTTTGTTTATTTGAAAATCGTGAGAATCTGTATATTCATATTGATGCATATATATCGCTTTAGTTGGTATATGCATCAATGAGTATATATACTTGCATACATAGTAGCTATGCATTGATAAATATATTCATTGACGAAATACATATTTTGATAATGTACAGGTTCCTACGGTTCTCATGCATGGTTAATAATTATAAAAAGGTTGAAAATCAATTTTAACATATTGTTTCAGTTTCACATAAATTGTTTCGTCTAATATTAGGATTTAAAATACTTACATATATTTGTTTCACGTTATGAAACAAAAGATACATCTCAAAAAGTGTCAACAAGTTTTACATTGTGAAATAATACCTTAAATCATATTCTTAAAATAAAAAATCATGTGAAACAATACATTAAAATAGTTTCTCACGAGTTCTCAATTTTTGTGGTTCTCATTTGATTATACTCACACCCACATATATAGATAGATTTTTTGTATTGACTTATTTTCTTCTATGATCAACAAACATGGATCGAAAATAGTCTCACCTCTATGTATCATATACAACTGGATTATAAGAAAACTTATTATAAGAAAAGATTGCATAAAAAGACTGTAATGTTACATAAATTAGAATTCGAAACTACATTCAAAACTGTTTAAAGATTATAGAATTACTAGTTTGAAAATTATACTTTTGAGATGGATGCATTTGTACTTGGAATGTTTATTGGGAAGTTAAGTGTGCAACATGAAGGGATTTCATTGGGTTATGGGCATTAATATTGCATGCCTTTCTTAAAGGGCTCAATTCATAGAAACTTGATTTAAGTATGATTTTGGGGTTTTGGAAGATTTTGTAGATGCATTTTTTTTATTAAATCCATCACTTTTCTAATTAAAGAATGCAAGAATTCATGCATCTTGTTTACCACTTGGCATTTGTTCAAGAATTTTGTCTTTAAAGAACCAAAACCAATGTTTGGTCCCAACCCAACATGATAACCAAGGTAATGCCTTTTTCAAGAGTTGAAACAACTAACGATATATTGAAATACAAGTTGTTAAAGCTCTGAATTAGCTGTTTATAGTTGTAAACATATGAAGTTTTTTTGGGTTAACTTAAAAAACCCATGATTAGATTTACCTGAATATAGGATCTTGTTAGAGCATTCAGAAGAAATCAACCCACGAAACCAAGATTATGTAGAGTTCCATATTTTGTTCATCGTCATTCATCTTAGGTCTCCAACCAAAGTTGAATTTTGGAAACTCAATCATAATGCATGTGGGTTTTGTCCCCTAAACATTTTTAAGTTTATCTTATACAGTATAAAGACAAAAACAAAAACAAAAGTCTGTCCAACATAAATAAAGTTAAATTCTATATAATATTATAATTGATTCTCTACCACTTCTCAAACACATGTGGCTTCTCGATCTTCTATTTAACAGGGTAAATTGTATCAAAACGTAATGAATTTTATTTTGATTCTTATTTAGGGAAACACATTCTCAAAAGTTTCGTTTGGCTGTCAACGACAAACATCTCAAACAGAAAAAGTGTAACAGTTAAATTTTTTTCAAGAGTAACTTTTTTAGAAAATCATACTATGTTCTCTTCTTTATTCTCCAAGTTATATCATGTTTCTCTTATAACATCAAAAATATAATTTATTTTTTGTTCTGAACATTATACCATGTTTATTTAATTACATCAAATACACAGTACATTTTTTCCCACAAAGTTATAACATGTTCCTTCAATTACATCGGTATCATGATACGTTCCTTTAATTGCATCAAATACATAATATATTTTCCAAAATGGGTCTTTTAAAAGCACATTTTTAACATAAGAACCGAAACAAAATACATTTTTCTGTAAATATAGTTTATGTTTTTAAATAAATGGAAATCCTCAACAAACCCTCCCATGTAGCCCACTACCACTCTACTATCTTGGTGAAGGTTCCACTAGCATTACTAAAAAGCTATTTAGTCTCTATTACATGTATTTGTTTAGGACATGTTCCCTTCTTAGTTGTCCCAACATAACAAATCAATTAAAAATTCATTTTTTGTTCATTTTATTTGGCATATTGTCACTCAAAACAAATGTTGTTGATAGAGATCCTCACAATTAATACCTACACTAATTAAATATTCTTTCATAATGACTTGATTATTGTAATATCTTGTAAGTTACGATTTAGTTTTGTAGGTTACGATTCTCTTAATATATATATATATATATATATATATATATATATATATATATATATTCACCTACAAGTAATAATACAAATCAAGTTTTTCACTCAATCATATTTTTTCTTCTATAGTTGTTACCATAACATATATATATTGATATGCATAACAGCTCAGAGGTGTTATATTCTATACGCAGTAATCGTATTAAAGAAAAAATAATAATAATCTGATAAATCAACAACTCCATCTTATTTCTCAAACCCAGTTTGACATTTCGCCTCTTTAGTTTTACAAGTTACCATTCGTTTTAAGTTGTGCAAGAAAGTAGATGTTTACTGATATATAAGTTCTATAAGGGTTTGTTGCATGAGTAAATTAGAGCTCTAAAGGGAACAAATGTGGAAAGAATGTTCCTCTTACTCACGTTGGGCATGAGAATGGCCAGTAGAAAATATGGTGCATTACCAGATTTTTTAATAAAAAAAAGTCTCTATAGGATTTGCACGTGTTTATCTGATGGCAATACTAGCTTCATATAGGTGAGGCAATAGAGAACGAAAACATGTATGTAAATCTGAACATCCGTAGAAGAGATCTATGTGGCTTCATTTCTCTTGTATACCAACCAAGATTTGTAAGTCTGGCAGCCTATTCACTTGACATGTCGTAATTCTAGCAGATATAATCCGAACCCTTTTAAACACAGTACGTGAATTCAAGTCTTGTTTAAAAACGAGTAAAAAAGATTAAGAAAAAGAATGAAAAAAAGTGACCAAAAATAGGAGGTGGCATGCATAACATTTGTTTGAAAGTGGGTTGATGCAAGATTGTCACAAAATTAAATGCAAAGGTAGTCAATTGTGTTATGATGATTTGGTGATTTGGTGAATATGACATTGACCATATAATAATGTAGATGCCATGTTTTGGTTCATTTTCATTGGGTCAAATTTAATTGCCATCATCCACCGTTAATTATTTCATCTTCTTCTTTTATTTTATGATTTTAACTTCCCCATCACCCACCCACACACATCAATTCAATCTTTTTATGATTCAACAAAATGGCTCTTGTTTATTTAATGATATATTTTTTATAATTTATTAAACAAAATATATATACATATATATATATATATATATATTAAACATGGAGGACCTCAAAACAAAAATAACTGAATAACTTACTCAAGCCGTTATATTAAAATGATCTAACAAATGCTATTAGAAAAATGGTTGCAACTATACTTTTTTGAAATGAAAACTATCTTCCTGTTTTTAAAACGAAAATCGGTAAAATATAGTCTAAATTGGAGGGAAAAACTTACACCAAACAACGATCATTTTATTCTCTTTAATTTGACATACATATTGATATACTTTTTTATCTTTTGTTTGTGGTTCTTCGATTATCTTTTTATGGGTTATCTTTAGATCTCACTCTATGTATAAAGAGAAACTGAGAGAGACCGGAGGTTCAAGAAAGAACCCCCCCCCCCCCCCCCCCCCCCTAGAAAAAGAACAGAGTACCATTATCAACCGTTACATCTAAAAAAAGAAACAGATTGCTCATATTCAAATGTAATTGCCTTTATAATTGTGGATTCGATTTCATCAAAACGTAATTGCCTCTATTATTCACAACACAAAGCTAAAATAAATGGATGCAACATATTGGTTCCCTTGTCTTCCTTTTTAAGGTTATATATATATATATATAGACGGAGGTTCAGGGAAAACCTCAAAAAAACGGAAAACTGAAGAACACTCTGGTAGTCATTCATCTAGACAGTATGCACTTGTGCATACAAGTAAATTATGTTATTTAATTGGTTTTTATGCACAAATGCATAATGCGCGTGTGCATGTTATAAATTACTTAACTGTCCAGATGAAAGGCTACCATGGTGTTCTTTAGTTTTTCGATTTTTTGAGGTTTTTCTCTGAACCTGACTATATATATATAGAGACCTAATCAAATGATAATTGTCTATTTTGTGATAACCGTGAGATCTAATGTGAACCAATCATTTAAGATCATTATTGTTATTTACTAAAATAGAATAAATGGTAAATTAGTAAATTAAATTGGGCTGACAACTCATCAAAACCCTAAAATAATTGTAAGTGTGTTCAAATGAGAACGCCAACTATTTAAAAAAAATAGAAGAACGGCCGTTAATGTACAAAATCATATATGATTCACGCGATTTAGGTCGTGACCAAAGTCGCTCTCGTCCATTTTTTTTACCGTTAATGTAAAACACATATGATTTTATACATGATTTATTGTTTATTTGTTTTCTTAAATAGTTATCATTCTCGATTGAACATTCCATCTTTCGTCCATAACTAACATTACCATTGATAAGTCTAATTAATACACAAACAGACAACTCTCTCATCATCTTTCAGTATTTCAACAAACATATGACATTTCATCAATGTTTTAAAAACCGGGTCGACCCGGCCGATTGAACCAGTTGAACCGGGACCCGGGGAAGAGGGCGGGTCAATTGTGACCGGATTTATGTCAATTTATGGCCCGGATTGAACCGGCAGGTTTTATCAAAATACCGGTTAAGAACCGGTAAAAAACCGGTTGAACCGGTGAAAAAAAAACAATTGATTTTTCTAATATTTTTGGATTGATGTAAATTTGTTGTTATGTGTATTTTTAATATTTTAATTTGTGGACATCGAATTCTTGGTTTTATATATATATATATATATATGTAGAAAAATGAAAATTACATAGAAATTCTTGAAACTGGTTTAATCTGGTGGTTGAACAATTGAATATTGACCCGGTCACCACACCGGGTCAACCAAAAAACCGATTTTTAAAACATTGCATTTCATACATGACCCTATAAAAAAAACGTGTCCTTTCGATAAATAATTATCAAACGGTATATAGAAATTATATTCACCAATAAAATTAATTTTATAAAGTCTATAGGTGAATTATATCATTATCTATGATGATAGCTATACAACTTAAAAATGGGAGAATGAAAATAAATAAGGGCACGTGAGAAGCGCGTGGGGTGGTCCACAAACCTAATAAATGGCTCAAGCCATGAAGGACCATGGCCAAATTGACATGAGTCATAACTCATCGACTGACTTGTAGGACTCATGATTTCTTAATTTTACAATCTACCAAAGGGGGAAATTAATTAAGGCTATGTTTGGCAAACGGGTGTTGCTATATGCACCCTAGTTTAGGGTGCATATGGTGTAACTGGATCGGAAAACTGTGCACTCATTATCCCTTTCCTCCTCACAACCTTCCTAGACTAGGGTGTAAATGGCACCTAGACTAGGGTGTAGTTAGAATCATCCTTGACAAACTAGCTGATAAGCTAGCTTTTCAAAACGCTATTATGAGTAGTTTTTCAATAAGCTAGCTTATAAGCTAGTTTTTGGTCATCCAGACATGTACAGAAAAAAAACTAGTTTTTTTTGCCAAACAATGCTTAATGCAAAACTTGAAAACCCTGAAAAACTGTTAAAGTTTGGGTCTGGTCCAGTAAGCTAGAAAATATATCGGTAATTAAGTTGAAAATTGGGACCGATATGGACCGGTTATTCGGTCACCAATACATGATTGTTTGGTAATAGCTTAATGATATAGAAAGTGATTTATTCAGTAAGCTTCTAGGGGAGAGTTTTATGTAGAAACCTAAGTTTTTTCCAGATATGTCTATCCCAATTAAAAAACACGTTCTTTTCATCTATAAAAAACTCTCTCAAACAAAAATATTCCCAATATGTGCAAACAAATTAATCAACATAGACATTTTTATCCATACATGATTTAATGGAAAATTAACCAAACATCCCCTGAAGTTCTATAATTAGTCTGGATGTTTTGCAAAATGTTTTTGTTGCTTATGTGGAAGCGATTCCGATGTCTGGTTTTGGAATTTTCCTTTTTGAAAAATAGACATTTGAACCTCTAACTGGCCCTACCTTAACTTAATAGCTAGGGCTCGATGGATTGGACCGAGCACGTAACTAGATATGGGCAAGTGGGCCTAAAGTTCGAGGCAGTTAGGTCTGATTACAAGCCTGATTACTAAAAGTCTGACCAGTTAGAATTTTTTGAGGTTGGATTCTCCGACCGGTAAAAGGACATGATGTAGTTTATTTATCTTATTCACCAAATGCTCATTTGACATGTTTTTGTTAATACATTTTACGTTTTTTTTTGTTCGAGTATAAATAGATGTTTGAATTTGTGGTTGAATCCCACAAATCAAAGAACTTTGTATATTAATTTGAGATTTGAGTAATAATTAGACTTAGGGTATATTCACTTTTTTTTTCATTAAACCCTATATGAGTTAAGATATCTGACCGGATAAATCTATCTATCTGAGAAACAGAAGATTGATGGTTTGTAGAAAACAGAGAGAGAGAGATCTACAGATAGAGAGAGAGATGAATTATTTATGGACATTTCTGATATTAATTTGTTTAAAGTGACCATGGTCTTGGCTTATTCCATAAAGCATTTTAGCTTAATAACTTCACTATTAAGCTGTAAAAACACTTATGTATGACTGAACGAATGAGTCACTTAAAACATTAAGTTCATTAATCGAAAGTAAACAACCCTTTAGAGTTTGGGTATTAATTAGCAAGATGTTTTTCTTTCCATGGGTATTAATTATAAAAAGGTGTAAGGTCTTCTTTCTTTAAAGCATTTGACCAACAATGATCGTGTCATCAATAATTACAAGATTATAATAACATCAATACTTCAATAGTTACAAGATTATAATAAGTTGAATCCAATAAATAACTACATCTAATAAAACCAAAAAGAATATCCAATTAAAATTATAAAAATAAAAATCCATATAAAATATAAACAAAATTGTAACTCCAATAATAATTGGAGGCTAGCATCACTTCAGTCATCATTTTCAGAATTTAAAGTTTTGAAATGACAAATCAAATATTGTTCTTCCAAAAAATATGACAATTAAATTAAATAAATGAAGAGAATTTAGAAATGAGAATCGAAAATCTACAGACACCGACATGGTTTTTTGTCAAAATATGTCGGATTTATATATATATATATATATATATATATATTGGAAGGATATTTTGTGCAACTCTTGAAAATGTTGCAACCCTTGCAACCCACATCTTAACCGTCGGATTCATGATCGACGGTTATTTTTTTTTTTTTTTTTTTTTTTAATTAAAAATATTGGGCCTCATATCTGTTGTAACCGTCGATCATGAATCCGACGGTTAAGATGTGGGTTGCAAGGGTTGCAACATTTTCAAGGGTTGCAAAATATCCTACCCCTATATATATATATATATATATATATATATATATATATATATATATATATATATAGGGTCAGGTTCAGGGGAAAACCTCAAAAAAACGAAAAACTGAGGAACACCTTGGTAGTCCTTCATCTGGACGGTATGCACTTGTGCATACAGGTAATCTGTAACATGCATTTGTGAATATGCACAAGTGCATAATACACTTGTGCATAAAAAACAAAAAACAACATAATTTATCTGTATGCACAAGTGCATACCGTCCAGATGAAGGGCTACCAGAGTGTTCTTCAGTTTTCCGTTTTTTTGAGGTTTTCCCTTGAACATATATATATATATATAGGGTGCGTTTCTTTTGCAAACCAAATAATTTGTACAAACGATGCAAACCACTATATTAGGAAACAATAGATATATTTATGGATAATGATTATGATTCATTAATAATGATTGTGATATATATGGAAAATGTTAAGTTTATTCATTATAATCATGATTTTAAATTAGGAAATGTTAAGTTTATTCATTATAATCATGATTTTAAATTAGGAAACATAATAAAATCATATATTCATTAGACTTAATGAACGGCTAAGATTGGTTTGCATAATTTGTACAAACTGTTTGGTTTGCAAAAGAAACGCACCCTATATATATATATATATATATATATATATATATATATATATATTATATCATACATGATTAAATGTCTATGTATTACCAATGTAACATGTGTTTAATCATATATGATTAAGCTTGTGTATCATATATAATATCACACTTGTCTCATTCTCACAAAATGTTTAGTTTCTTGTTTGAACCAACCCATATATATATATGGGTTGTTTTATTTGCAACCCTTAAAAATGTTGTAAACCTTGCAACCCACATCTTAACCGTCGGATTCATGATCGGCGGTTACAATAGATATGGGACCCAATATTTTTAATTAAAAAAACAGAAAAATAAAAATAAAATAACCGTCGATCATGAATCCAACGGTTAAGATGTGGGTTGCAAGAGTTGCAACCTTTTTCAGGGTTGCAAAATATCCTTCCATATATATATATATATAGGGTTCCACTTCTTTTGTTAACCCAAAATTTAGTGTTAACTTTGTTAACCACTTTAGACCAATATGATTGCAAAGAAGTTTTTGGTTTAATAATTTAGAGTAAGGGTATATTTGTAATTTGAAATTTTAAATTTTCTAATATTACATTTTTTATTCCATCACGTTGAGATAAATATGGAGAGAGGTTTTTTAGAGATTTTATTCTTTTAATTTTAAACCATTATAATGATCTGATTGATTTTATTTTATTTTTTCATTATATTCCATCGTCTTCTTCCTATAATATAGGAACAGATTTCTGTAAAACACATAAACCCACACTTGAACATGATTACATATATGAACCCAAAACCATAAACCCACCTTCTAAGATTTTCACATATATGAACCAAAAACAATAAACTCACACGTAAACATTTTTCACATATATGAACAAAAAACATAAATCCATACTTGAAAAAGATTTCACATATATGAACAGAAACCATAAACCCACTATTATAAGATTGTCACATATATGAACAACAAACCATAAACCCAAAATTAATCATTTTTAACATATATGAACCAAAAACCATAAACCCACTCTTATAATATTTTCACATATATGAACAAAAAACATAAACCACTCTTGTAAAAATTACACATAGATGAACAAAAACCGTAAACCCACTCTTATAAGATTGTCACATATATGAACAACAAACCATAAACCAAAATTAATCATTTTTAACATATATGAACCCAAAACCATAAACCCACTCTTATAATATTTTCACATATATGAACAAAAAGCATAAACTCACTCTTGTAAAAATTACACATAGATGAACAAAAACCGTAAACCCACTCTTATAAAATTGTCACATATATGCACATCATAAAGCTCATATACGCACACCAAAACCCAAACACTTAAGTGTTCATATATGAACGGTAACAAATTTACATCTCTAAAATTAAAACTCAAACTCTTAGGCTGGAGATGCAATATGTAAGGATGGAGACGACGAGTTTGCAGATGCGGTGTGCTTTGATGGCGATGACCATGTTCTTCGAAACCCATATCTCATTTTAGCCATGTGTGTTCGAAATATAATCTTGTCTTAATGGTGATTACCCAAACGTCGGATATGACTGTGGAAACTCGTCTCGAGAACCAAACCTCAAACGTCAGACCTGCTTGTGGAGGTCGATGGTCGCAACACCCAAATCGGTGTTGGCGGAAAAAATGGACGCGGAGGCTACGAGATAGGTTAGATGGTATGAGCACCATGAGGATGGTCGGAAAAGAAGATGAGGATGGCCGGAGATGGAGATACGATATATATGATTTGGTTTCAACGGAGATCTTGGTAGTGGTTGATCCGTCGGTGAGATATTGGTAGTTGTCGGTGAAGGAAGAGAAAAAGCAGGAGAGAGCGGAGAGGGTGGAAGAGAGGTGTTTGTTGAGGGTGGTGCAGTGGGCAGTGGCCGGAGTTGGTGATGATGGGGTTGAGGAATTGGAAGGCGAAGATGGTGCCTAGTATTTAGGAGGTTTGATATGTTTCCTAGTTTATCAATTAAAACACTTTTACCCTTGTTCGTATATGAACATCCTTTTTGAACCGAAATGTTTTCCTTTTTTTAATTTACAATTCTGTTTTAATAACAACCGTTTATTTTCAAGATTAAGGGTCCTGATTAGTTAACAAAGTTAATACAAAATTCTTGGTTAACAAAATAATGACCCTATATATATATATATATAGGGTCAGGTTCGGGGAAAAACTGAAAAAAAAACGAAAAACTGAAAAACACTCTGGTAGCCCTTCGTCTGGACAGTATACACTTGTACATACAAGTAATTTGTAACATGCACAAGTGCATAATGCACAAGTGCATAATGCACTTATGCATAAAAACAAAAAAACAACATAATTTACCTGTATGCACAATTGCATACCGTCCAGATGAAGGCTACCAGGGTGTTCTTCAGTTTTCCATTTTTTTTAGGTTTTCCCCTGAACCTCCGTCTCTCTATAGGTTCAAACGAGAATAATAATTAAATAAGAGAACATGAAAACGGTCAAATTACGAAACGTAAGGAGTGTGCAGGCAACGTGGGCCCGTGACCTCAAATCACGAATCACATGTGATATACACGTGATTTCAATGTAAAATCACATCTGATTCAACCGTTTTTTTTTCTTATTCTTTTATTTAGTTGTTGTTCCCGTATGAACCTCACCATATATATACACGACTACACGAGTTATATAGTCCTATAATGGTCCTTCGGATACAAATGCGTAAAAGATTTTCGGTCCTTAGCCTGCTATTTGATGAAACTATCGACCAACTCCCTATTCTCGATGGTCCCGATACTATGTTTTACGTAAAACTGATAATTGTCGACCTTGAACACAAACTGAAACTTGTTTTAACTTAACGAGACGGACTCCATAACATCAATGTTTGACCCGGTTCGTTCGAAACCTTAATTAATTTTTTCGAGTCGAGCCAAGCCATTTAAGCGTACACTTTTTCGAGCCAAACATGTTCATATGTTCATAAATCATACAATCAAAATATAAAAGCTATTGAGGTCGAACCAATAAGCGAGCTAATCAATCTCGAATCGAGCATGTAAACAAGTATCGAGCTCAAACATTAATAAAAAGATCGAGCTCGAACTCGAGCCCTATTAAACCACAACCAAACAGTCATATATAACTTACCGAATAAATTGTATCTCATTAAACTCATTAAACTGCTAACAGACATACCTTATTTTTAAATATTAATATTTATTTTAAAACAAACTAAAATACAATATAAATGTTTTCTCTCTCACCCTTTTGGTAGGGATGATTTCTCCCCCACCTTGAAAGGAATCCTCTATTGTATTGTCTATTGTTCACCATTACAATTAATAACCGAAAACTACCTAATATTTAATTCTCTTTGTTGCTTTGCCATTTAATATTTTATGGGATTTATTCTAGTACCTATATTTTATACAATAAATGTTAAATTACCAACAAAAAAAAAAAACTTATCCATGTCAAGTCTACCAAAAACCTTAAATAGAGCCCTCATGTTGGGGCACCCAATGGGACCTCAATCAAGAAAACATAATTCAGCCCTAGAATTGAAACAAACCAACTAAATCCAGTAAATCCCATGTAAAAGTCTGAATCTGAATTAAAGGGTTGTTTGGTTGGTTTTCCATTAAATCATGTATGAATAAAGTTGTTTGTATAGATTGAAAAGGTTTTTGTTCGGGAGTGTTTTTTCATAAAGGGGAGTAGCGTGTTTTTTAATTGGGAGGGGCAAGTTTGGAAAAAAAATGGTTTTCTGCATAAAGCTCCCCCTTAGAAACTTACCGGATAAACCACTTTCTATATCATTATGCTACTACCATATAATCATGTATAGCTAACCAAATAAGCTTTTGAGTCCCATTAAGCTCATTAGGCTACTAACATAGTAACAAACAGATCTTATAAGATATATCCAGACCTTTCCTCTACTCCAAAGGTGGTGGTACACGGGACAGGACGGAACAAGACAATACAAAAACTTATTGTCCTATGTTTGACACGACATTAACATTAGACCGGAACAAGACAGACTCTGTGTGGGACAAAAATGCATTTTTTTTCCTTTCCCACCAAAATAAGTGGAACGAATATCGAGGAGATCAGACAAGATTGGTAAATTACTATATTACCCATGTCAAATTCTTTCACAAAATTACTAAACTACCTGCCTAGTTCACTCTCGTCTGTCCAGTCTTATCCAGTTCCATCACTAAATAATAATAGTGACAGGAAAGGCAGCCCTACAACTACAGCAGTTGCATAGATATGCATGTGACCAAAAAGACATCAGCATGGGAGAGTGGGAATGATGTATTATTAAAGATGTGTAGAATAAGATTGTAAATTACAATTCTTACCAATCCTCCTAAAGAAAGCCTTTCTTTTTTCTTTTAATTTAAATCAAACCGAACATATGCAGTATAATCTCACTCGAAGGTAGAGTCTGTCAGTCTAGGAGGTGAGATCTTTAAATCAACTAAAAAGATGCGTACAACTAAAACCGAACAGATACAGTATTTTGTGAAAACCCTTAAGGGTAGCTCAACTGGTTTGCTCCCCTTTGGTCCCGGTTCGAGTCCCTCAGGGTCAGATGGAGATTTGTCCGACTGTTAACTTCAGGGTCCTATGAGATTAGTCGAGATGCATACAAACTGGCTGTTGTAAACAATAAAAAGTAAAAAGATTGGCTTATGATTTATGAAGGAAACATGATTTTCTTGAAACACCAGAAGACAAGCACTGCACCCCAGCTCAACACCTTTTCGACATATGATGGCAAAAACAAACCACAAAAACTTAGGGCCTGTTTGTTAACAGCTTAATAAGCTTAATGGAGTCACAACTTATCCGGTCAGCTATACATGATTGTTTGGTAGTGGATTAATGATATAGAACGTGGCTTATTCGGTAAGCTTCTAGGGAGAAGCTTTATGCAGAAAGCCAAAAATTTTCCAAACCTACCCCTCCCAATTAAAAAAATGCTCCTTCCATCTATGAAAAAAAACCTCCCAAACAAAAACCCTCTCAATCCATACAGACAAATTAATCCACACATTCAACTTTATTCATAGAAGACTTGATGGAAAACCTCCTTTCTATCCTCAAAGGCTCTTTTGAAGAGTAATTTGATAGGGTTTTACACATTCCCAAATGGTAACAGAGCTAAAGTCTACCACTCTAGAGACTTGACACTTTGGGACAATATGTGCCCGTCTATCCCCCTCTTGACATTTTGGGACATTTGTTCCTGTCTAGCCTCTGTTGGAGTCTCACATCGGCTAGACTTTGACCATTTCTCCTCCATATGGGGTTCCACATGTTTTCACAGCTACTACCTCCTGCGCTATCCTAACTATGTAACTAGGTTCCAACTATAGACTAAAGGCGGCGGCTTCAGATCTCCTTCCCCTATGTTATACTCGATCTAATTGACTAAGGCCGACGGACTTTGCTTTCTAAAATTTGTCGTCATGTCAGCACACCCAAGTTAGTCATCAAAGACTCGGGCCTGCAACCTATGGCTATAGATCGATGATACAATAATGAAAAAGCAAAAGTGTTTGCCACCATTTCTTCTTTCTTTTTTTTTTCTTTTTTTTGGGGGGGTAACCATGGGTTTCTAGGACAGCTTACGCGTACCAACTAATCCCCGGAAGACCATGAATGGCCTGAAGGTGAACCTCCATGGCCACAAGGGCTTTGGTAACGCCTGGATTCAAACCGGAGGAAGATGAGATTTCCACTACATCCCCCTGAGCCTTACTAGCTTTCTACTTTTTGTGCACAATTCTATTGAACCAAGAAACCTGAACTGAAGCAAACTTCGGATCTAGTTTATTGTTTGCCTTTCCCATAAGGATGTGTTCAAGAACTCGGATTTCATGGCTTGACGAATCGAGCAAAATTAATTCAAAAGGCTTAACCACACAATCACGAAAGGCATTGACGATTCCAAACCAAAATAAATCATTACTGGTCTGTTGGGTTTGAAGGATCATAAACTGCTACAATCTCATGGAACCCCAGATATATTTATGTGCAATCAGTTTAAGTTCTACTTGGATACATGAAATTGCTTATTTCAATAACAGCACAATCAAATTCACTCAATTTTTAGCTTTTTTATTAACAGGTTGTGAATCGGGTACAATATCATAACATTTTCGAGCTAATCGAATACATTGCAACCAATGGAGAGTCTCAGCATTGGGGTCTCTTTCAATAAAAACACTGGAAACAGTAAGTTGGAGTTTACCTCTGTAAAAAGTAACCTTACCTCGCACTCGAGCCGAAACCCCTATTTGGATCAGGGTTGCGAAATTGCGAGCCGCTTCGGCAATTACTCGAACATCTGGTGGGCTACGGCGGGAAAAATAAGGAGAGGTGAGTTGGTTGAGCCAAAGGACACAAGGAGTGCATCCGGTGCCATCATCGAGGGTGAATCTAAGGAATCTGTCGGGCTTGTGGTCTCGGCTAGTAACGACGCCTAGGGTTTCGACACGAGAAGGGAGGT
The DNA here is from genome assembly GCA_954870635.1 of Arctium minus. NCBI lineage: Eukaryota > Viridiplantae > Streptophyta > Magnoliopsida > Asterales > Asteraceae > Arctium > Arctium minus. The sequence goes on along the minus strand of OX941095.1, from coordinate 68,342,953 downwards.
GGGTGCCTCTGCGACATACGGCGTTGGGGTTCGAAGAAGATGGCGTGAGTGATAAGAGGTCGAAAGCAAGAAGCTTCACGTCAGTATTGTGTAGAGCTTCCATGCGAGCCAGCTATGCGGAAGCCTGAGAAAAATGGCGAGATATATAACTACTAGAATCATTGTGGAAGAATATGGAGGCAAGATCCAAATTATTGAACTAAGCAGAGAACTAAAAAAGACATCACAACCGAAGTAGCAATTAGAAATGCAATCAACTCGAAATCTCGAATTTAAGCTCATAAACAAAATCATACCGGATAAAGAAACAAAGATCAAGAGACTTTGGGTAACATAAAGAGGACTGAAAGATTTGATATTTAAGCTCATAAACAGATTAGTTCCATTGAAATTACAACAAAGGGCAAAATGGGATTCATTTTAAGAAATTCATCCCACAAGACTTGAAATCTTGACATGATAAGTTGCTCTTCTTTAGAACCCCATAGAACCATGCATTTGTAAGAATAGGTGGTCATTGAGTTTAATATCCTCAAACAAGTTACATCATCAATGCTTTAGAATGTTGTAGTTTGGTGTTATTATGTGAGATAGCATATATACATATGGTTTATGCTTTCATCTTCATACCTACTGTGGCTTAACCAACACATATTGTCGTATTGATATGATTACAAAGTAAAATATATATATATATATATATATATATGAACTTGATGATGTCTAGAAAAGGATGATGCGACATCGATAAGCTTTGTACTAATTGTGCATGTTTCGTGCTTGTTAGGTGCTCTGTGAAGAGAACTTTTATTTGGATTACTTGGGTAGAAAATGGGAATCTCATACCAGCCTTTGTGCTGCTACATAATCCCTACATGTTAAATTGAAAAACCTCCATGAACGAAATAATACATTACTAGTTTACTACACATACAATTTAAACTACCAATGATCCACACCATAACCATCTCTATGGGAATTAGTTTATAATTTGAATTTTTTGTCATTGGGAACTTTTATCAAACACTTGGTGTTCATGAACAAAGTAGTCGTAGTAATCACAAACAAGATAGGAAGACAATTGAGGCAATAAAAAACCCAAGATTAGAGACGTTGAAAGGAAATCCACAGACTTTTTCACAAAATAGCCAAAGGAAATCATAAGCAAACACATAAAGATCCATCAACACATAAATCATTGTTTCAAAACACCAAAAATATCACATAAACCATTATTTCAAACCTAGAGAAAATAGATAAAGGGTCCACATACCGCGATTGATAAGAGAGACCAGATCAATCGTAGCGAAAGATGATAGTTGGAAGACGAGTAACAGGGGAAGATGACGTTCTGAATGATATGGCTAGGTGTTAAGAGGACGAATGATTCAGAGCATTTTGGATTTGTTCAGAGGATGATTTAGGGGTGGTTTGTTTTTTGTTAAAACTAATTAATGGCTTACACAATCATACTTAAACAAAACTTTAGACCTCTTGAAAAAACAAACGACACCTCAGTGTATCTACAACACAGTTATGCTATAATTTTTGTAAATTGTATTATAAAAAGTTAAGATTTCCAACCGTTAATGCTATAATTTTTCTAAGGAAAAAGTCCAAAAAAACCCAATGAACTTTAGTGTTTAAAGTGATTAAATCATTGGACAATTTTTTGGAGCAAATAAGTCCTTAGACATTTCAAAACACACTAAATAAATCATTGGACTTTTCTAAACATGTTAAATACATTCTTATTACTTAAAAATGTAACTTACAACCTACATAACAGATAAAACTACAAATTAAAAAAAAGCAAAAAAGATGTCACATACTTTATCCCCTACAGATTAAAAAATAGGAAAATTAATTAAAATAGTCAATCTTATCAACCAAATTCATTTTTTAAACACGTTTCAAAATCTCTTTTTAAAATAGTCTAAGTTTATGCATAATTTTTTTTTACTTAAGAATTGTTTTTGGCAAAAAAATAATAATAATAAAAAATAGAAAACATATTTATAATTTGTTATTTAATTTACTTTATATCTTCTGCTTTTTTAATTTCAGTTAACTCTTTATTATATTAACACACATAATCGTATATTAACTAAAATACATTAAAAAGAATATGTTATTTTTTCATATTACACGACTATAATTGTCTCGTCAATGCGTTTAAAATGAGCTTAATATTGAATTTTTAGGATTTAATCTCATATTATTAAATATCATAAATACGTACGAATTATATTTAATATTTACACTTTCTATCTTTTTAGGTTATTTATTTAATAAAATAAGATAAATCTGTAACTATAAGTATTAAAAATGCTTATAACGATTTTCGTCACTGGTCTTTAAAATCTGCTCTTTTCATCCTTATGGTTTTCAACTCCTTTCGTTTTTTGTCCCTGAGTCTAACTCTGTTAAAAAAAAACAAGTTAATGAAGGGCATATTTGTCTTTTTACATATTTTTGTTTTTTCTTTAAACATTTATTAATCGATATACTATATTATACACACATATAATTATATACCATATGTGTATATGTATTAACTACCCTTCAAATCAATCTGTCGTCCCTTCCCTGTTCCCACCGCCTTCACCAGCGGAACTAACTTCATCGGTGCAACCAACCAGAACCACTCACATAGTCCCTTCCCCATTCCCGATGAACCAAAACAATAACCATCTCAAATTGTTCTCTCTGTGAACTACCACAACCCCTATTCTCATTGAGAACCAGAATGACAACATCTCTCGTTAACTCCAGCATCTCCTCGCCCATCTCAAATGTAACACCCGTAAATTCCTGTCTGTGAAAGTCAATCCTTTGAGAAATCCTTGATTCTAATCATGGAATTTCATCCCTTACGCCTTACCTTTTAAGCCTTATCGCATCGTGGGTGCTCCGGATGAAAATGGAAGAAATCGGGGATCGGGACACTCTGGGCGATAGTGCCTTGGCGATAGTGCCCTGGACACAATCACCAACAGGGTGATGCCCGCGGTACAATTTGGGCGAGAGTGCCCTGGCGAGAGTGCCCTGGGCACAATCGCCGACGACCCTGGTCGTTTTTAATCAGCCTTGAGCAGCCCCTCTTCATTTATCTCAACCCCCTTTCACCCTTTTTCTCTCTAGAAACCGAACCCCAAAACCCTAAAATCAGTTTTATGCATCAAAGGCACCAAATCTTTTATGTTCCAAGTGTTCCTCCTTCCACCCATCAAAGATTGAAAGTTATGGCCAAGAAGCTTCATCTTGACCTTCAACCTCAAGTTCATTTCGGGTTTTCTAGGTTTTCGTCAAAACCTAAGTGGTAAGTATATTCTTTCCATTTACAAACCTTGTAATAAGTTATGAATGCTCCATTGATGTTGCCCTAGTATTTGGCTTATCAAATCTCGGACTTGATAGTTTTGAGAGAAACTAGGGTTTGGATCTCGTTTGGGATTTTGGTGTATTAGGTTTGGGGAATGTTTCTATATGGTTGAATATGGTTATTTACGGTTGAAGTTGTATGGATCTAGGTTTTTGGAGGATTTCGGCTTGAGGATTCAAGTGGTTTTCAAAAGAACTCGTTGGGTGAAATCTAGATTTAGCACTAAATCTAGCAAGGTGAGTTCAAGTTGATTTGTGAAAACGTTGTACATGCCAAAATGTCTATTTTAAAGTGCTTTATGTGTTTTACATGAAATTATCAAATGTTGGGTTATTTGCTAATCTTTGATTATTTGAATTATCTAACTTTACAAACCTTGTATAACACCCACATTTGGGGATTTTTGGGCATTTGATATATGTGTCACAAATGAATGGGTTTTGAGGTCTTATTGCATGAATGGATCTTTGGTCAAAGAAATACACTTTTAAATGTATGTCGGGTTTTATGCATGCATCATGAAATGGAGTGTTTTATAAAGTATTACTTGCACTTTTATGTGAGGTATTTGAAAGAATGCTTATAGTCTCATTTTACGATTTTCATTCTTATCAGCATGTCAAGTTTGGAAAATGCATGTCATTTGTGTTATGAGGCATTTTGGAAATATAAGGGTATAAGTCATTTGGAAAATTGATTGCCTCAACTAATGTGGAGTTTTGTAATTATTACACTTTTAGTCGCGATGTTTACATATCCGTTGGTCGAGTGCGTTTTATTGTATTTTATTTCATTTACCAATGGGTCAATGGGTTACTAAGCCTGCGGCTTGGTATTTTTATTTGATTTGGGGTCTTTGGACAATTGTCCAGTTTTGGTAGCTCGACTTCGAGCCTTGTTGGGCCTTATGCGTATTATTTGGCTTATTTGATGCATTTGGGAGTCATGACCCCGTATTTGGTTTATTATTGTTCCGGCGTTGGGACGATTAGTTTTCCATGTCGAGGCACGTTAAGGTATCAGATTGAGATGTAAGTCCTTTGTGCTGCACGTTAAGGTACCGGATTGAGGTATAAGTCATTCGTGCTCAAGTATTATGATATTGGATGAGGAGCTCGACATAGGAACCCGACGGGGTTGAACTCGAGTTTCCGTGGGTGTACGTTTAAAGCTACTGAGCCTGACATCCCTTGCGTGTACTTTTGTTTATATGACTAGTCATAACAACATAAAATGGACTTACTTTGTGGACCGTCACATTTTATGGAATCGGGAATCCCCCGTCACTGAAAGGTGTTGTTTTGGGGTATTGAGTTTTATTATCCAAGTTTTCGGTGACGTTTTGTACATTTGGGTTTTACCCTTGATTTATGGGTTGAGTATTATGCCCCACCCGTGTTTTTGGGGTGTTTTGGGATATAAGGTTTAACCGTGTCTTCATAAATGGAGAGTTCAATTTATACTTACGCTTTGAGTGAGTTTTGAGTTAAAAACTAATTTATGAATGGGCGGCTTATGTTGGTATCATTATCTTTGAAGTAGTTGGTTTGGAAAACGTTTTAATTGGCGTTCTTTACCTAAAATGCATATTGTTGGAAATGAGTCGTTTTCACATGTAAGACGTATCATATTGAAGGACTATAACTTTTAACCGCATTCTTTCTTTTAAACTATTATTTCATATATGCTGAAAACTCTTGAGCTCACTAGGCGTTAAGCCTAACCTTTTTATTTGTCGGCATGTGCATCAGGTTCCAGTTGGGGTTGGTTCTAGCAGCCATGAAGAGTTGAGCCTTAGCTTTGTGCGAATGTGAGTAGTTGGTGAAGCCTTCCGCAAATTTTGGAGATAGTGACTATTATGGGGTTTTAGTAGCACCCATTCTTATCATAGGCTTTTGTATAGAATGAATGTTTGTATTGAGGTTAAATCTTAATTTGTGGTTGTAGATAATTCATTTATTGGTGTATTTAGAAAATTTTAAATAAGTTGCTATTTCCAGATTTGAGGGTGTTACAAGTTGGTATCAGAGCTTAAGTTTGAGGGAATTAGGTACTGATTGTAGGATGCCTAGACTCAAACTAGCGTTTTTATAAGCGATTGTAAGTGAAGTTGCACATTAGGAACCTTAAGATAAGATATTATGGAGTTGATCGGGTCACTAGAAACGGGAAACTTGTCGAGGGTCGCAAGGATGAGCATGTGCGGTACGTTCATAATGGCACCTGACCAGTGTTATGGTGAACCTACATACTACATGTGTATACTTGAACTACCTTGGTATGATTACCGTTGGGGTAGTGAGAAGGTTTCTAAGGGAGTAATCTAAGGAAACGTTGATGTCTGTAGCAATGTCACGTTGAAGTGATAGTTAAGTACGTTGAATGCATTAAATTGATCGTATTGAGTAAGAATAATTGGTTGGAGTAGAACCTTGAGCTTACGGAATTGACGTTATACGAGGAGAGATTGTAAGGTGAACCGATGAAATATCCGAGTGTTGCTTTAAGACGTGGAGTATCCGGATGACAATAGTAGGAAATTGAGATTGTTGTCCTAAGATGATTGATACACCCGGATGGTATTAGTATGTCGGGTTGTTGAGAAGCGTAGTCTAGAGGGGTGAATGCCGACCACATTCATGCACTAAAATTTATTTCTGAAATAAATTGCATAAATTAAACCACAGGGACGAAAATCGTTATAAACATCAAACCACAGGGACGAAAATCGTAGCTTACTCAAAATTAAACCATAAGAATGAAAAAGGTAGTGAATTTTAAACCATAAGGATAGAAGTCAAAATTTCAAAACCATAAGGACTAAAATAGAAATTCTTAACAAACAACAGGAACTAAAAACGTAATTTACTCTTTTAGTAATTCTATCATCAATTCTATTATTAAAATATTCAATACATTTATTAAAATATTATTTCTCTCCCATAAACACACAAATTTAATTCTCCTTTTGGTGAAAAAAATTAAATATTATTTCTCTCTTAAATATGAAGTTTTAGAGATTTTTTCATATTTGAAGATTTTTACCTTCTCTCTTCTTTTCTCTGTATAGCACTTGAAGCAAAAAATTGCTAAAATCTCATTTTTTTTTTCTATTTTAGCATATATGTTGGAGATGCTCTTACCAAACAGTCATCAGCTCTGGCCGATTCAAATGATTGATATTAATGAATCCATTGGAAAAACTAGTAAATTATTTAAACTCAGGGTACGATTACCCAACGTTTACCCGATAAATGTTTATCGTTAAAAGTTGACATTGTTACTTAACTTATCGGGTAAGATTTTAGTCCATTAAAACGATATCGTATGAATCATTTTTATCCAGTAAACGCTTACCGAGCATGAGTCGTTACTCTCACTTACTGGGTAAGACCTTCGATCCTTGTTATCGTTATTACCGGGTAAGATTCTCAATTTTGTCACGTTCATTCGATAAGGTAAAATGATCCGGTAAGTACTTACTGGGTAAGGGTTTAGTAAACGGCCCCTTACTCTTACATCTTATTATCTAATATATTATTGGATATTTTGTTTTAAAACTTTTTTAGTGTAAGTTTTCCAATCAATCAAAACAAAGCACGTATCAAAATTACATTTTATTTGAATTAAAATAAAGTTCATCATTGTCTTTCAAAGCGTATATTGTACTTCAACATGGACTACTTTTTACCTGTCACTAAATATTTTAATACTTTTACTCCTCGGGTGAAGATGATTTACACATATATTATGACATTTTACGTATTTGACTCGTTGGTTGGAGTAGCATAATTACACAGTGTTTATTCTCATCTTAACCTGATCAACCTTTGATCACAGGGTGAACAGATCATCGGTAGATTTTTCTTTTTCCTTTAAGTTTTATCTCTTTGACTTTTGTCTTGCTTGAAATCGTTCAAAACAGGTTACCATTAAAGATGGTCTTAAGTTTGTGATAACAATCAGATATTTTTCATGAGCTACTGAAGTTTATTTATCTCGAATTCCAGCTTAATAATCCTGATCTTGAACACAAAACACAATTCATTTAACTTAACAAGTTAAGCTCCATTACACCAATGCTTAACTCAGCTATTTCGAAAACTCATATATTTTTTAAATAATTGGAAGATGTAAAATGACAAGTTTACCCTCACATTTCAACAGAAACGATAGACGGATATTAGGGTCAGGGACTAATTCCAAAACAAAATTCAAATCTTAACTTTTTCCTGTAATAAATGAAGTCAAAGGACTAATTTTATAATAAATCCATTTTACAAGGACCAAATCCGTAAAAGTCAGAGATAAATCCATATTAGCGGTGATACCTCCGACGTTATTTCAGGGTTTCCAGCTCCGATCGGCGTCGTCGATTGATCTCTGATTTCCGGCGAACGGCGACGAAGGTAAATACGACTCTCTCTCTCTCTATATATATATATATCTTTTTCTCCTTGTGTTTTACTGATTTTAGGAATTTGAATCGAGGAATACAACGACTTGTGAAACTGAAACCCTAAGAACTCGATTCGGTTCCAATTCTTATCGAACAATAGCGATATATTCATGTTCAGATCCGCCATATTTGTTGTTGCAATACTCACTATGTTTTGAGATATGTTACTTGATGAGATGGCAACGTGATTTTCTGTTAGGCTCAGTTATGATCTTCCATTGTGTTATCTTTTAGATCATTGCTTATTAAACTGTTTTTTGTTGTTATTTTTCATGTTCTTAGCTATGAAGTCCGTAGATTTTGTGTAATCAGCATTCATGCTGCACAGATTAACTGTGGATTTCCGCTGTGTTCTCTTAGATCATTGCTTATGAAACTGTGTTTTTTTGTTGTTGCTATTTTTCATGATTTTAGCTATGAAATCCACAGATTTTGTGTAGTCAGCATTCCTGCTACACACATTAATTGATGGATAAGGCTTTGTGTATGGAGGTTTTGTATGGAGATTGGAGATGGTTTTGGTTCAATATGTTTGTGTACTGTCATCTTCTTCAAGCATTTATATTATTGAAGAAAACATGATATTTACATGGTTTAGCAAAAAGCTTATAGCATTGATTCTTGAAGTCCGGTGCTCTTGTCTTCACAGAAAGGTTTTGCGAATTTGTCCACTATTAGTAGATAAAATGACTTATTTCACTTCTGAATCCTGACTATTCAATTTGTGGTCAGTACACAAAGATTTAAAGATCCTTCCCGGACCTTTTCTCTACATGGGATTTACTAAGAGCCGGTTTGGTTTGATGGAATGTTTTTGAGGGATTTGGATATCGTGGAAGGATTTGGAATATTTGGTGCGTTTGGTTTCTAGGAGTCGCAATGGAATATATTTTCCTTCTTATTAAATAATTTATAAAAAAAATACAAAAAACTTATAAAAATAATTAAATTACCTTTTTATTAATTGATTATTACTAAACATACGTTTTGAACATATTTTAAAACATTATTACAAACAAATCCTATGAATTCCCGCAAAATACCAACTACCTCCATTGATTTCTAAATCCCATTTTGTGGGATTTCATTGAAATCATGTGATTTCAATTCCGAATTTTCCTTTAAACCAAACACGGAATCCCGCAAACCAAACGGGCCCTTAAGTTCCTTTGATTTGATTTGTTAGATACATGTACATTTCATTGAAAAAATAGTCTTTTAAAGGATAAAATTCAGACAAAAAAACTGCAATCTGTCTTCTCAAATCACCGGATAACCAAATCCGAAGTTTGGACTGCTTTCAATATGGGATCCCAAAATCTAGATGCTTATAAAAGCCTGCTATATAAAATTCTGCTGTATGATTCCATCAGCTTCATATAACATGTTAGTTTTTGATTCGATATTTATATCATTGTCATCTTCTTGGGAAATTTCTTGATGACTAGGGGAGCCTGTATGATGGGAGGACAATCTTTACATCATTACATGGTGATTCTTCAAGAATGAATAAGTTGATCTTTTCGTAGTTTGATGTCGTGTTTGCCTTGTGGTATATCCAGTGGTGGATTTAGGCTTTAGGCTATGGGGTGCCCGTGCACTTTCTCTATCGTTTCTCCGCAATGGGAAAATATCAAGCGTCTTAAAGGTGCACCTGCTTTAACTTGATGTGTGCTTCTTTAAGTTAATAAAAAGTGTTTGCACCCTGTTGGTAGGGTAGGGTCATTGCCTTTGGTATTATAGGTTGCAAGTTTGAAATTCTTTGGCTCTTTTTTTAGTTTTTGGTAACAGCAGAGCGGAAAATAAGGGGAAAAAGATAGAAAAAACCACTTAGATGTTGCAAAAACACACGTGTATGTCGTTTCTATCGAAACCGTACTTTTTATAATAAAATTTGTTTTATTTTATATTATGCTATTTGTTTTGTGCTCCTGCTTATAAATTTATCTCTATCTGCGTCTGGGCATATCCTTTGTTGTTTGGTTTGAGGAGCTCCTCTTTGTTGAAACATTGTGGATGCATTTTAATCAATCTTCATATATGAATACGTTACTTTTTACAGTGCTTCTCTAGCTAATACATCATGAAAAGAACGTTGCCATGGAATGATAGTGATTCTTCGTCTGATGAGTTTTCAAGTTCTGATACAAATGCTTCCGATAGCGATCAAATTCCAAAGAACAAAAAGCGGTCATCCAAAACTAAAGGTAATATTGTATACTTGCTTATACTATGACCTTATGTTAACCCCATAAAACGATTGTGTTTCATTTCCCCATTTTGAAAACGTCGGGTAATTTTTTTTTTCCTAAACTTAAAACTGTAGACGATGAGAAGATAGATCTAAGCAAGTTTGGAGGCCTAAACGTGCAGGCGGCCTTCATTATGAATGGATGCAAACGTTTGCCAATCGAGTTTGATAAGCACACTTATAAACCCATGGGAAATAACGAGTCTTTATTCATGGGGTGCATCGAGAACTGGATCGGTTACACGATCCCGCCATATCATGAAGGTTGGGATCAAGTTCCGGCAAACTGGGTGAAGGGAATGTATTCTCAAATGGAGGTAAATATATATTATTTATTACTTTACATTTCTATTTATGTTTGTTCCAAAATAATTGTCCAATTTCAAAAATAGATGGCTAAATTTCCAAATCTACCCTTAATTGATGCACACATATTTAAGAATTTGATAAAGATAAGATAACTTAATTAAGGGTAAATTTGTCATTTGGTTTACTAATTACTATAAAGTGTAATTTATGTAGGTCTAAAACCGTGTCATTTCAACTGTGGGTATTTATTTCGGGATGGAGGGAGTATTATTTATAAATTTAAAACAAAATTTCTGACCCCTTTTATTTCGAAGCATTTTTTTAACCTGGATCGGGATTGCTACGGGCCTGAATGGCCGTCTGTACTCACCGAAGTCGATCGCTTCTGTACGCGTAAGTACAAGGATCAAAAAAAGAAGCTAAAACAACACTTTCGTGCGGTCGGTGGTTACGAGGACGTAGAGAACGCGAAAAAACATCCACCAACTCATATCAGCAGCGAAAATTGGAATAAAACTATCGATTACTTTCTTGAGGTCGATCGTGTAAGTAATTGTTTAACTTTCCGTTAATAAAATAAGGGTTGGGTCTCGTGAGACCAGCCTGTGAAAATTCAATGTTATTTTGTGGTCTCACGGGTCTCATGAAAAAAGACGGGTCTTACATGATCCCAAGTCTAATAAATAAATGTATTTAATATTGATATTACTAATTTTTTTTATTTCAAAACGACACAGAGAAGAAAACTTATGGATCTAGCTTCAAAAATGACATTTGATGGGTCGTCGTCACCGTCTTCCTCATTTGAGGCACAAATGATCGCAGAAGTACTGGGTGAACGTTGTGGTAACGACCAAGATAAATCTATGGAAACGCCGCCGGGAACGTACGTTGCCGATGACGTAAAATGTATAATCGACCAATTTAATGAAATTGTTCATCAGAGTAATTTGAACCAGCAGGCTCTACTTGAGGCGTTTACGAATGGAAACCCTAGTGCCACTGTGCCAACTATTCGGGAACTAAAACCTATCGTAATGCCACCGCCACGACAACCACCACAACAACCACCACAACATACTAACGATAGTGGTGATGACGAGTCGGGCTCGATGGGTAATTAGATATGTTGGTTTTAGGGGTTGTTTGGTTGGTTTTTCATTAAGTTTTGTATGGATAAAGTTGTCTGTGTGGATTAATATGTCTGTATAGATTTGAAAGATTTTTATTTGAGAGTTTTTTCATAGATGGAAGGAACGTGTTTTTTAATGGAAGGGACCGGTTTGGAAAAAAATTGGCTTTTTGCATAAATCTCCTCCTTGAAATCTTACTGAATAAGTCACTTTCTATATTATTAAGCCACTACCAAACAGTCATATATAGGTGTCTGAATAAGTTGTGAGTCTCATTAAGCTCATTAAGCTGCTAACAAACAGGCCCTTAGTATGCTTGTTTTTAGATGTTAAATACTTCATACGATTAAATATAAATTTTGTTTACTGTTGGAGTTTAGAGTTAACTACGATATTCGTTCTACGAAGATCATAACCGTAAAAGATTATGACCAAGAATCTCGTGGTTTTATTTTCGTTATGAATCAAGTCCCTTATCCCGACTCTATTAAGAAAATACGTTTTGAGTTGAGGGCATTTTGGTATTTTTGTCACCCATCCCTACCTCTTCCCACCGCCTCTCTTTTTCTTTGGTGACTGTGAGTTTCTGGGCCAACTTACGCACACCCACTAATTCTCTGGGTGATCATTATTGACCTGGAGTCCTCGCAGATGAACCTCCATGGCCACAAGGACTTTGGCAGCGTCTGGATTCAAACCCAGAGAAGATGAGATTCCCACTACTTCGTGAGTCTTACCGGTGCGTCATAACCCCTTTCTCTTTTATGTAAACTTCACCGTGACGTCCCCTTTGCGGTCATCTTCTTCGACGCCCAATTTTCAGTTACCTTCTCAGGCCATTATACCGATACCAGAGCATACGCATACACGGAAATGCACTTATGTTAGAGATAGTTGTTTCTTTTATAATTTTGTACACAATTTTCTTTTTAATAATGTTATGTTACTAGAAATTTCATTTTGGATATAGATTTATGTTTTTTTAGTTTAAAGCCCATAATAAACCTAAACCGGTTAGACCAGCCCGTCTTTTGTGCCGCTATGTTTGGAAATTTTCTAAACCGCTATTACGGTTTGGTTTGTGGTTTGAGGGATTAAACCGCCCAAACGGGACCGCAAACTCTCTTAACTTTTTGTCCCTACAATTTCAATATTACAAGATAGCTATCATGGTTTGTGAAAACGTCCGGATTTAATTCTTTTCTTTAACAGTCATTAAAAAAATTCCACTAAATGAGGGGCATTTTCGTTCTTTTACCATTTTTTGTCCCTATGGCTTTTGCTTCAGAAAAAAGACAAAAAAAAATGCTAAAATGACGAAAATACCCTTCATTTAACGGAAATTTCAACATTCGTTCGAGAAAAGACCAAATCTAGACGTTTTTGCAAACCACGATGACAATCTTATAGTTTTAAAACTTAAGGGGTAAAAAGTGTTATTTTTGACAAACCAAAGGGACCAAAGCTGTTGCTTACTCTTTATTTAATCATAACTGAGCAAACACCATTGAATAAGGGGTTGTTATTTTGGGTATTTTAAGTGTCGTCGGACGGCCGATTGATCTTCGAATTCCGGCGAACGGCGGAGAAGGTAACTACCGGCGTAACTTCCGTCTGTAATTCCGGTATCTCTCTCTCTCTCTATTCAATTGTTTATGGTTTACTGATTTTTAGGAATTTGGTACGAGTTGTGAAACCCTAATTCTTCTCTAATAATAGCGAATTAACGATACTTTCCTGTTTAGATCTCTCATATATCTGTTGTTTAACTCCTTAATAGCAAGTATAAATGTCTTGTGATATCACCGTAATGTTCTGTTAGGCTGAGTTTTGATTTGTTCTTTGATCAATGCTTATGAAATTGTGTTCTTTTGTTGTTGTTGTTGTTGTTGTTGTTGTTGCTGTTTTAAATGTAGTTTTTAGCTATGAAATCCACAGATTTTAGACATTAATAGTAATCAATTGGTAGGTTTTGTGTATTGGATATGGGATCCTAACATCTAGATGCTAAAAATGCTTTTGGTACATGGAACTGTATCAACTCACTGTGAATGCTTATGAAATTGTGTTTTTCTTGCTATTTTTGATGTAGTTTTTAGCTATGAAATCCACTGATTTTGGACATTAATTGTAGTCGTTTGGTAGGTTTTGTGTATCGGATATGGGATTCCAACATCTAGATGCTTATAATGCGTTTGGTACATGGGATTGTATAAACTCACTGCTCCATATTTGGTGCGACATGGGAAAGAACAAAAACTCACTGTTCCACGTTGGTCACCAAAAAAGGGCCTTTATTTTGTTCCACCAAAATAGGTGGAACAAGATGGGATAAAACTAAAAAATTACCAATTAATTCTCATTGGATATAACCCGTATTTGGTTTAATGGTCACCACTGCCCATCGCCAACATGCCACCTCCATAATCACCATCTCCACCACCACGGCTATCACTACCGCCGACCACCACCACCTCCACCTCTTCCACAACCACCACCTCCTCCGCAACTACCATTTCTACCTCCATATTCTCGACCGCCACTACTACTCATCATCTCTGTGTCCTCCACAATCATATATTCTACTATATGATTCTAACAACTTCATATTTAATGTTAGTTTTTGATTCAATGTATATCATTGTCATGTTCTTGGAAAATTTCTTGATGATTATGGATTTACGGTATGACAATTTTTGGATGGGGATTCTTTAAGAATGAATAAGTTCATCTTTTCGTATCCATTGTCATTTGGCTTGAAGATTTCATCTTTCGTTGAAAATATCGATGATTTTGGCATTTGAGTAAACTATGCCTTTTCTAGCTTCGATTTTTAATCAATATTCATATATGAATACCTTATGTTTTCAGGGCGCTGTTCTAGCTAATACATCATGAAACGAACGATGCCATGGAATGATGATAATAGTGATTCTTCATCTGACGAGTCTTCAAGTCATGATACGGATGCTTCTGATAATGATCAAATTCCAAAGAAGAACAAAACATTAAGCTCCAATGGATCATCCAAAACTAAAGGTAATGTATTATCTTTGCTTATATAGTATGCCCTCTTGTTAACTTTTCCGGTGGAAGTATATATTCTTGTTTATCGATATGTTAGATTCTTTTTTCATTGCATTAGTAAAAGATTGTTGGGATTAATCTACAAAGTTCATGCACATCATTCATAGATCCCCTTTTTCCATCTTCGGTATCAGAGGGTGACACCATTTGACTATAAGAAAATAATCTATGGAAAATTTTCATAATATTGTTATAGATATGTTGGGTGGTTCTTTGCCTCTTTTACAAAAAGAACCCATGTTCGAACCTTGTTTTTGAAGTTCTTTAAAAACACAAAATCTATATAAAAAACCCCCAAAAGTTAAGCTGAAAAGTAAGAAATTTGACAAAAACAGGACTCGAACCCAGGTCTTTTGTACAAGGGCATCTCTGACAGTACAAACTTGTGCCATTTGTTTAGTTTCAAAAAATATAAGGGCACCCAACAAAACAATACGATGGCACACTTCGGAAATAAATTTTTTTATCATGAAGCGGTGGCCTGTGCCACCGTATACTTTTATGTAGGTCCGTCCTTGTTCAGTGTGTCAATCCATTGGTTTAATCCCTATTTTCAACTTCTGTAAGAAAAGTTCATAAGAAAAGTTGGTTCAATGTGATTGGTGTTTTCATTGGAGCAACATACTTGAACCGTTATCTTGACGCCTTTGGGGTGCGTTTGCTATGTTGACCGGAGTGAGTGGACAGACGAAAGTAGGGTAGGCGAGTGAAAATTTTGTGGAAGGTTTTAGGGTTTTGATTCGACATGGGTAGTTTAGTAATTTACCAATCTTGTCTGTCTCTTGATTTTTGTTCCACCTATTTTGTTAGGACAAAAAACATGCATTTTTGTCCCACCCAGTCCCGTCATGTCCTTGTCCAATGTCGCACCAAACGTGGGACCACAAGTTTCTGTCCTGTCCAGTCCGGTCGCGCATACCAAACGTACCCTGAAGTTTTTGTTCTGCAGTCTGTTTCCGCGCTTAGCTCTTCAGGACACGGCTTTACCATCACAAGATGCGTCTCCTATTTACATTTTAACTCTTCCTGAGTTCCATTTCCGCAGTTGAATCCGCAAAGCGGAAGAGTAAAGGCATCGACTTCGAAGCATTGAGTCAACACGGCTACAAAGGCGGACTATCCGTCCTGAAAGTCCCTCCACCGAAAGAAGACGACCGCAACCGCGATTGGTCGTGGTCAACCGGCAAAGACAGCCGTGAAGCCAACGAGACCGAAGAGAGCTACCAAGAACGACAAAAGACACGAGCCACGTTACTCGAAGGCGAGCGGTTGGCATATGTGCAGACTCAGAAAGAGAAAAACCTTTCTTTCTCACAAAAGGAGAAGAGGAAAAGGGATATTGGGCAGGCTAGCAGGGGAAAAAGCTATGTTGAAGAAGAGAAGAGATTGTTGAGAGAAAATGGCATTTATTCGGGTTTTGATTCTTGATCTTTATCTGAACAAAAGGTTGATTACTGGCAACCCTGACTCTGACTGGTTTCACGTGGGACCCATTCCCTAGGAATCAGATGTGAGGAGGCATTTCAGAGCTGACTTAACTGGTTTTGGTTCTTGATCATTATTATTTGTAGTGTGTAGATTTTGAGGTTATGGTAGAAAATGGGAAGAAGTATCATGAAATGTGTTGAAGACTTATATACTCTTATAATTTTTTGAACTTGTGAAATGAATTATTGCAGAAATGAGGATGATGAGATGGACCTGCAGAGATAACTTTATCAAATAGGCTCGGGCTCGATTTTTTTTTTGAGTTTTCGAGCTCGAGTTCAATGCTCGTTTAAGGGCTCAAACTCACAATCGATTAACTTGTTTATTAGTTTAAGTTTGATAATATTTGTTTTTTTTCTTTTGTATGATTTATGAATATATTAGCATGTTTTGGCTTGAAAAAGTGTGCTTGAATGGCTCGGCTCGACTTGAAAATTTTAATCGAGTTATCAAAAGAGCCGAGTCAAACATTATTGTTATGAAGTTCGAGTCAAACATTATTGTTAACCACAAGGGTTGTGGCGTAATGGTTAAGACCCTGAGGGATATGGTGTAATATCCCATCTGTCTAGGGTTCGAATCCAGACGTACACAACAATTTTGTCAAATTAGTCTAGACATAGCCTAGGACACCCTATAAAAAAAAGTTTGACTCGTTAATCTAAACAAGTTCTATTTTGTATTCGAGATCGACTCGAGTAGCTCGTTAAAAACTCGAATTGTTTACACCCCTATAAAGAGCTATATAAAACCAAAATTACGATAACTTAGATTCGGATCGGCACATAAAAGATGGTTCGAACACTTGTTTACAATAGAAAGTACATAACGACGCCAAATCCCCCTCTAGATGATATGATTATATTAGATTTGGACTCGTTTTTTAGGCTTTTTGTTGCGATCATGCCGGTGAAATGGAAACGGATCTGGTGGGAAGAGTTCGGAAAATGGCTCGAATAGTGTTTGGAGTAGTTCTGCAGCAACCTCCTACAAGCGATGCCCCTATCTCGCACCATTTATTCACATACGAAACAAAATCTACATCCGGAACTCCAGTGTTTTTCTGCAATCGAACGTAGAAGCGATAAATCAAACCAAGGCGAACCCAGTATGAGATACTGCTTTCAACTCCCACATATTTTGTTTTTGTGATGCTATACATAACACTCCCTCCATCCCAAAATAAATGTCAACAACGAAAATGACACTCAGTTTTAGAAATGTGTAATTATTACACTTTTTAATCAACTAAATGACACTATTACCCTTTAAAATAGATTTAGAGAAATATTATCCATCACATAATCAAGGGTAGAATAGGAATATTGACACTTATTTTAGACAAACTAGAATAGAAATATGAACACTTATTTTGGAACAGAGGGAATAATACATGGAATTACTGCAAAAAGGTTAAGAACGTAGGAATAAATTATTAATATGTGAATCATTGGTGAAAGGAAACATGGGTTCATATATGCATCTTCAAATGATTTTTTTTATTATTTGAGTTTACCAATTATTCACATGTGAATCATTTATTCCTACGTTCTCAACCTTTTTGCCTTTCTTATTTGAAGCTTCTACCATGGAAATATATGAGCATATAGGGAACCAAAGAATAGGGCAGGCAAAATGTATCAATTCGCAACAAAGCTTGTATTTAGGGTAACGAATAATTTTCTCTAAATCAATGTAACAAGGTTTCAAAATTTCCTATTTCACGTAACATTTAACCGGTAATATGCTGATCTTGTAACATTTGACGAAGTGGATATCAATTTTATCGCTCACTTCATCGTATCCCGGATGTCACCCCCCCCCTTTCTCCCAAAACCCCCCTCAAGAGGGGAGTTGGTTGCTTTAAATTCGATAGGTGCCACCCTTTCATAAACCTTCCGTAAACGGATATCCACGTCACAAATGTTACAAGTTCAGCAGGTTAGCGGTCAAAATGGTACAAAATAGAAAAGATCCATTGTTACACTAAATAGGAACTAAATCAAACTTTGTTGTATTTTTCCCTTTAGGGTGGTTAAAACCGCTGATATCAGAAGTATTCGATCATCATATAGAAATGATTTAAAGCTCTATTTGCCTAACAATTTAAATCCAAACAAACATTCAAAAGAACAGCAAGTTAAACCAGAAGGAAGTACTCACCACCCACTGCTTTAGTTCAGCATCATAAGTTTCACCGCTATTTGGATATATAAGTATCGGTTTATCTGTTACCTGAGAGAGTGGTCAGAAATATATATGTAAGTATCGAGTACAGTAAAATTGAAGGAAGAAAATGTTTCGCGAACGAAACATTAGTCTTCAACCATTATAAGAAATTCCTATTCGTAATGATTATTATGATTCCGTTGTTCCCCATCCCCTAATTAGATTACTAACACAGATATGAACTTCACAATTCTTGAATCCCGCTATCACTAACCGCTGTAAAACTAACTAAATCGGCATGTTCCATTGTGGGTTTCTAGGGTCATTGATCCTAGGCATTTGGGGTTTAATATATCTGTTAGAGTCTCACATTGGCTAGACTTGTACAGTTTCGTTTCAATATATGTTGGAATCTTCCTTTTCTCTTCAATGGCTCTTTTGGAGAGTAATCTAATGGGGTTCCATATATTCTTATATCACATGGTATCAGAGGCAAGATCTACAAATCTAGAAACTCAACACTCTGGGACAATCTATGACCGTCTAGCCTCAGTCAAAGGCGGATCCAATAATTTTTTGGAGTGGTATCACAAAATATACCAGGAGTTTTTATTTCATAATTTTTCATATGAATCCCTGAAGTTTTAATATGGTTTCACCCAACTTTTTGGTTTCACATTTGAAGACCTAAAAGAATTACACTTTAACCCCCCCCCCCCCCCCCCCCCCTTTAACTTTGTAGTTTCACAGGCAACCATGCCTCAAAGGGTAGGTCCGCCCCTGGCCTCAATTGGAGGGGGCGTGTTAAGAGTCCCACATCGACTAGACTTGACATTTTTTTCTCAATATATGTTGGAACCTTGCTTTTCTCCTCGAGGGCTCTATTGGAGAGTAATCTAATGGGGTTCCACATATTCTCACAATATCAATACACACACTTGCATATACAACAGTAAACCTGGCAAATCGTCTAAAACTACTAGTAAAATGTGTATTTCTTTCTGTTACTCCAGTCATGCTTTCCATACATGCACGTCGTAATTGTAACTTTTCAGCTATTTAGACATGTTTGTTGGCTGCTCTAAGGTTTTTTCGTGTGATGAAGGAAGTGAAGCATTTTGGGCTCTTGATAAAGACACAATAAACATTCTTCTTTACCCTCGTATAAGAGTTGAAGATGGACGAAGTGAAATAGCGTCAAACAAATGAAGTAGAAAAAAGTAGAGTAATACCTTTTTTATAGATTGGATCAAACCGCTGATAAATCTAGGAGGTGTACAGTTGATTCCTACAGCAACAACTTTCTGGCATGAATCGGCAATTGTGGCACATTCAGTCAAGGAATCACCGCTGACCACGTTCACACCATCTTTGGAGTTGAAGGAAAACCACGCAGGAATGTTTATGCCTTCGTCAAGTAGCTCGGCATAAGCCTGTCCAAGTACTAAAAAACATCAATAGGAATCTCCAATGCAACTTTCCATATGTAAAACGACACCAAAAATAGTGTAAAATACCACATGGAGAACAATCAAGGCCATGCTCGGCAACCATAAGCTAGCTTATTTTTTGAGCTTATTGAAAACAACCCCGTTGGTTAGACCTAAGCTAGCTGGTTTTTGAAGTGCACTACTTCAACCAGCGTTTCAATAAGCTCCAGGAGCTCTTTTTCTAGTTATACCACTTATATTTTTCCAATTATTTTTTCAACACGTCATTTTACATTGTCATTCAGCTTATCAACTATTTTTTTTACCTAAGATCCAAATTTGGGTTTTGTTCCTATTTTTGGGCATCAGAAAAAAAAAAAATATATATATATATATATAGTGGAAGGATATTTTGCAACCCACATCTTAACCGTTGGATTCATAATCGACGGTTATTTTATTTTTATTTTTCTGTTTTTTTAATTAAAAATATTGGGCCCCATATCTATTGTAACCGCTGATCATGAATCCGACGGTTAAGATGTGGGTTGTAAGGTTTGCAACCTTTTTAAGGGTTGCAAATAAAACAACCCCTATATATATATATATATATATATATAGGGAGGTTCAAGGGAAAACCTCAAAAAAATGGAAAACTAAGGAACACCCTGATAGTCCTTGATCTGGACGGTATACACTTGTGCATTCAAGTAAATTAAACTGTTTTTTGGTTTTTATGCACGTGTGCATGTTACAAATTACTTTTAAAAAAAAATATATATATATATAGGGAGGTTCAAGGGAAAACCTCAAAAAAATGGAAAACTAAGGAACACCCTGATAGTCCTTGATCTGGACGGTATACACTTGTGCATACAAGTAAATTAAATTGTTTTTTGGTTTTTATGCACGTGTGCATGTTACAAATTACTTGTATGCACAAGTGCATACCATCCAAATGAAGGGCTACCAGAGTGTTCCTCGGTTTTCCCTTTTTTTGAAGTTTTGCCCTGAACCTGACCCTATATATATATATATATATATATATATATATATATGAAGACTGAGAAGCTTTTGGCCATGGTAGTTCAGAGAAGTGAGAAACAATAAAATCTAGAGGTGGTAAAGATTTTGCCCCGACCTGTGCTTCAAGCTTATTTGGCACTGTTTCAAATGCTATTAGATCAGCACCAGATTCAGCTAGAACTTGAACTCTTCTCCGGTGAAAACTCTTCAAGAACTCCAGATTCATTGCATCGCCATAGTCCCCGCTGTTAGAGGACACATGGGTGTCAAAAACAAACAAAAATCACATGTAACTCACTTGATGAAAGCTAATAGCAGTTGAGCATCACTAAAGCAACATAATTGTTCTGTATGTGAGATTTCAGAAAAGAAAGACTGATATAAGGGGATATTTTTAGTGGTTATCATGTCTTTACTGTGTGCATAGTTGAAAACTTGCTTGACAATCTAGATAAAAGTTCTATGAATTGTCAATAAGGTAACATGATTCATATAATGTGGAATTAATATGTAAAGATCATTAGGACCGAATAACTCCTTCAACACATCATTTAGCCCAAAAACAAGTGAACATGACGGAAATCCAACTGAAAACAAGATTTCATGCAACTCTTTAATAGTAATGTAAACCAAACCACCAATCAAACTCAGTAAATCCCAAGTAGAGGCAGGGTCTAGGGAGGATAGAACGATAGCAGACCTTTCATCTAACCCAAGGGTAGAGAGGCTGTTTCCATAAAGACATCTGGCTTGCAAAACAAAAAAAATAAAAGAAACAAGAGAACAAGCTACAGGTTTCGTGGTGTGCGAACAAGCAACAACAGGAACCCATACATCTGTTCCTGTTTTAATGGCGATGTCAAGTTACCTATACTCGGAACCGTCAGCCAAATATGCCCCATAGCTCCCGACAGATGCAGCAACTAAGATAGGCCGATGCTTGAGAATTCTACCATCACCACCACTATCAGTAGAAGATTCACGGCATCTCTCATAATATACATCCCTTGCCTCACGTGCGATATCTACACTTCTTTTAAGCATGGCCTCACTTTCCTCCTGCGAGAAGCCTTTGGCTTCAAACCCTTGAATCGTTGCCTGTCCCAACACCAGTCAATTGAGAGAAGACTAGGGAGAGATAGATAGAGAGAGAGATTGATCCAACGAAGGCCATTAAATTACCTGATAAGATGCCGTGATTAGTATATCCGCACCAGCTTCAAGATAATCAAGGTGTACCTGCGACAGGAGACAAATGAATGCACTATGCAAAGGAATAAAATCGATAGCATCTAACTTCACAATAACCTATTGGAAGTGTCCATCCTGCCTTCACCTACCATACCCTTCTAAGAAGGCTAAGGGGATCTCTTTATAAATGTAATAATAGTAAGAAATGTTTGCATGGTAGTGGAATTATTAATGGTGAAATAATAGAAAACATTCACTTGATCCAAAGGGTTTTTATCCCAGTGGTATCTGGGTTCAGGTAGACCCCAACCTCCCTCGAGGTCAAGGGTTCAACCATGAGGAGTGTGTGTGAGTTTTGTCGTATGTAAAATAAACTTCAAACTGCATACCATGCAAACAGGACCACTGGAGAAATAAAAGTTTTAATTATGACACTTAATTGAAGAAATGGTCCTTAGCAGGGTTATACCTGGGCCACAAGGATGCTGACAATACACCAAATCTTCTTATTAAAAGAATTATATCAATATAACTTACCTGCTCCTATGTACATGTTATGGTTGTCTTTACTATAATCCTCCTTAAAAGTGTTAAGCAAATTACACAGGGCTGAACATGCCAGGTTTTGGGAAGAATATATGACCGATTTATCAATTAGATCTGATTTGTGTAGGCTGACTGATGCTAATTTGGGATCTTGCAATCCACTTTATCTGAATTGAACTAAGGGCTTAATGAACCAAAATCTATGATCATACAATGATATTATATTAAAGTAGCTTCTACATAATGAACCGATTACATACAATTTAACTCAAAAGTTAAACATGAACAGATAATTAACAAATGATTATCAGCACGGAACATAATTAACCAATACAGAGATCAGTACCTCCTTTCAATTCCAAAGAAGCCTCTAGAATTTTATTTTCAAAACTCTGATTCCTTTTCAATTGCGCCTAACATACTAGAGTTCAATTTCACCAAACACAAATTTAGCATCTTATTTTCATTTCCATCACATTTTTTTCCGAAGTTTCCTAGACAACTATGAACAGAAATTACATGTTTAAAACAATAATTATCATCATTTCAATAGCAATTTGGTCATAGAAACGCCATTAGCATTTTTTTTTCTAAGTTTCCTAAACAACTATGAACAGAAATTACATGTTTAAAACAATAATTATCATCATACTAACAGCAATTTCGTCATAGAAACGCCATTAGCATTTTTCCGAACGAACACTAGAAAACTATGAACAGAAATTACATGTTTAAAACAATAATTATCACAATTTGGTCATAGAAACGCCATTAGCATTTTTTTCGAATGAACACTAAAAAACTATAAACAGAAATTACATGCTTAAAACAATAATTATCATCATTTCAATAGCAATTTAGTCATAGAAACGTCATTAGAACACCAGTAAATACACACAGTGACAGAAGTGCATATATATGTATACATACCTGACGAACAAGGTCAGAAGAAGTAAGGAGGCACTTAGCGCTCCAGAGAGGATCGTTAAGGTCGGCACCGTGTCTTTCAAGCTCCGTCGCAAGTCCACCGTCGATAACGGCCACGCCACCGGATTTGCTGAGGAAATCAGACATCAACGTGTCTACGGTGCCGTTGCTCAATCTCATGACGAACTTCTATATAACTAGCTAAATAAAAGCACAAATGATCTCCGGCGAACCGCTACTTCTCCGACGTCGGCGGTGAAAACAGCTCGGTGATCCGGCGACTCGGAAGAACAAGGAGTGTGTATTTATAGAAAGGGAAGGAGAATCTATATTTACAATTACTCCCCTGAACTTTCATATATTACATAGATAGTCCCTACATTGTAGTTTCTAAAACAATTAAGCCTCATGAAGAAAATAGTATACCGGGAGCAGGGAACGCAAAACCCAAACCTAACCTGACCCGGAAATAAGGTGTTTGTGCAAAACTCGAATATTCCAAAATCGGTAAATCTGAAACCCAACATTTGGGAGATATTTGGGTTTGATTTTTTGGCCACCCGACCCATCAGAAAAACCCGATATATATATATATATATATATATATATATATATATATATATATATATATATATATATATATATAGTGTTTGGTTCATTTGAGAAACGATAAATATATGAGAAATAGAGAAGTAATCCTAGCCATTCATATGGTCAAGATCAGATTTGACTACTCAAATATTGCGGCTTTGACCGGTCAAAAGTTGCGGCTTTGACTGGTCAAAAGTTGCGGCTATCCCAAATAGAAGGACAATGTAACACCCCGAATTTCGAAAAGCATCATTTCAAGTTAATACAAAAATCAGTAGCCTTAGAGGGAAAAATAAGATTTTTGATTTTGGACTTGAATTCTAGATTTTATAGTCTTGTTGGATAAAGAATTCAATTACGAGTCCAACGGTTCTTTCCGAGCAAAAACGGAGCTATAACGAAGAAGTTATGACCAAAACAGTGTTCGGGAAAAATCTGGGGCGGCAGTGCTTCGCGCGGCTCTCCGCGCGGAGCCGCTGGGTCGCACAAAAAGGGGGAAAATCGGCCCCAAACCCCATTTTCACCTTAAAACTTCATTTCTTCATAACTTCCTCCTCACAACTCCGATTTGAGTTATTCAAGTTGCCACGATTTCGTTTTTTAGAGCTCTTCAAGGATCTAGCAAGAGATTGGAAATCTATTGGAGTATACAAGAGTATTTTGTAGTGGTAAGCCCCTCATCCCTCCATCTTCATCTTCTTGATCAAGTTTTCTAGGGTTTCATCCACCATTGTTCTTCCTTTCGTAGATTTGAGGTTTGTAACCATTATTGGTGAACTAGAGGTGTTTTGGTTGGTGGATTCAAGCTTGGGTTAAGGTAATCTTCTACTCTCTTCATCTTTGGAAACTAGGGTTTTGGGTATAGATGAGATCTTCATGTAAAGGGTTGGGGAACGATTCTATGCGGTTGAATATCTATGTTTTTAGGTTGAAATGTTTGGATCTAGGTTTTGGAAGATTTCGGCTTGAGGATTCAAGTGGTCTTCAAAAGAGCTCGTTGGGTGAAATCTAGATTTAGCCTAAATCTAGCAAGGTGAGTTCAAGATGATTTATGAAAACGGTGTACATGCCAAAATGGTTATTTTAAAGTATTTATGTCTTGCATCAAATTGTTCACTACTAATAAATGTTGGGCATTTGGTTATATCTCACCTTATAAACTTGTGTCACATGCATATTTGTGAGTTTGGGCATTCGTCAAATAAATCATGTTTGAGAAGCTTCATTTATGCATATTTTATAAATGGAGTCCATTTGAGATAAATGTCATTTATATGATTATGTACTTACAACTATTTGGGAAAATGCATATTAATGTGTCAAGAGGTATTTTGGAAATGTAAGGGTAAAATGGTCCTTTTTGGAAGATGGTTTGCCTCAACCAATGTTGATTTGGAGTTGTTTACACTTTTGGGATCGTTGTGTCTTTGTCAGTCGGCTAAACGTGTTTTTAATGTGCAAAGACTTTCGTTGGAGATTTACGTAAAGTGTTGGGCCTTTGACTCGGTTTTGATTTAAATGAGTTGTGTGGACATTTGTCCGGAGTTATAACCAGCAGGGTTTTTGATTTAAATGAGTTGTGTGGACATTTGTCCGGAGTTATAACCAGCGGGGGTTTTGACTGAGATGACGATTAATTTCGTATCGTTGGTGAGTTACATGTTTTGAGTGTGTTGGTCATTCAATTGGAGTCATGTAACGTTAGACGGTGTTGTAATGGATCCATAGGCACGTAAGTTCTATCGGTCTTGTAAGGCCGGAGGTTTTGGGATACTTTTGGTGACCGCTCGGGTTTGCTAGCGAGTAGGCAATAAGCGGCACGAGCCGTTGAGGTGTAACTCGTCTAGGTTGGATAGGCACCAGTGTCCGTAAGTCCTTGGGGTGGAACTCGACGGAGTAGGGCTAGAGGCAGTAAAACGGATTGAGGTTGTGATGTCTGGTATGACATGGGAACTAAGTCTGGGATACGTGGTGAACTCCAACAACATCAAGGGTGGCCCCATTCACGTGTTCTCGCCACCCAAGATGGAAACGTTTAGAGGACATGCAAGGAAGTCGCGTGAACGACCTACTTACGTGTTTTCTATTCTCGGTGTTTACGGATCTCCTCATCGTTGATTCGTGGTATTTTATTTGGTAATGTGGTATTTTTACCAAAAGGAGTTTTTAAGTGGTTGACGGCAAATGATGACTTTAATATTGGGTTTTTCCCACGTATATTAAGGTTCGCATGGACCGTGTCATTTCCACGTGTCGGTATTCATTCTCGTCCATTTTATGGTCGTGTGAGTTTTGGGTTTAAAGTCGTGTTCATGGCGATATTTAATTGTATAGATCTTCATCTATGATTTATGTGTTGTGTGTCACGTTTCACCCGTGTTGGGTATTTCAAGTTGTAATGTGTTAACCGTGTTTTATAAAATTGGGAGTCCGCCCTCTATTTTACTTCTAGCAAGTTCCGGTTTACTTTACATAATTACGTCTCATAGTGAGATCCTCGTCTTTAAAGCAGTATGGTTTGGTTAACAGTTAACTTGGTGTCTATTTCGTACAAAGCGCATCATTATTGAAAACGAGTCATTTTCATAAGTGAAACATATCATTTTGAAAGATTATGATTTTATTCGCATTCTTCCTTTCTAAATGATTAAATTATATGTTGAAAACTCTTGAGTTCACTAGGCGTTAAGCCTAACCCTTTTTATTTGTCGGCATGTGCATCAGGTTCCGGTTGAGAGATGGGTTCTAGCAGTCCTATGAAGAGTAGAGTCTTAGCTAGACGCGAAAGTAAGTATTGGGTGAAGTCTTCCGCAAGTTGGAGATAGTGACTATGCATGAGTATGAGTAGCACCCGCCCTTTATGGTCCGTTTGTATAGATTGTTTATGTGTATTGCAGTTGAATCTAAATTTAGGGTTGTAGATGATTCAGTTATTGATGTATCTAGAAAATTTTAATAAGTTGCTATTTCTAGATTTGAGGGTGTTACAGACAATTTCATAAATTTAACAAAACACACGGGCTGTGTTCATATATGAACATGTATAATTCACATATGAACTATATGTTCATATATGAACCAGTGCAATTCACAACTGAACTCTTTTAACTGATTCATATATGAACCTTTGTGATTCATATATGAATCAATTGAACTAACTAACAGATTCATATATAAATCTGTATGAATCACAAAGATTCATATATGAACCTGTATGAATCACAAAGATTCATATATGAACCTTTGTGAATCACAAAGATTCATATATGAACCTGTATGAATCACAAAGATTCATATATGAATCAGTTGAACTAATTAACAGATTCATATATGAATCTTTGTGATTCATACAGATTCATATATGAACTCATCCCGTGTATTTTACGAAATTACCCCTCTACCTTCTATAGACCACACAAGAAGTTATCTGGTGCTTCGCGGTCAAAGCCGCAAATGTTGACCAGATGAATGACTAAGATTATTTCTCTATTTCTCATATATTTACCATTTCTCAAATGAACTTCTCCCTATATATATGGTGCGTTTCTTTTGCAAACCAAACAATTTGTACAAACTATGCAAACCACTATATTAGGAAACAACAGATATATTTATGGATAATGATTATGATTCATTAATAATGATTGTGATATATATGGAAAATGTTAAGTTTATTCATTATAATCATGATTTTAAATTAGGAAATGTTAAGTTTATTCATTATAATCATGATTTTAAATTAGGAAACATAATAAAATCATATATTCATTAGACTTGATGAACGGCTAAGATTGGTTTGCATAGTTTGTACAAATTGTTTGGTTTGCAAAAGAAACGCACCCTAAAAAAACGCACCATATATATATATATATATATATATATATATATATAAAACTCATATTTCATTGTGCACATTAGGACAAATCTTAACCATTGATCAAAACTTAGAAAACTAATCAATGGTTAATACATAATAAGATTAATTGGGAAATTATTAAGAACAAAATTGTAATTTTGAATCAACGCCTACCTTCTTTGACTTTTTATTTTTAATTAAAAAAAATTATCCCCCTTAAACTTTAAAATAATTTATCTTAAAAATTACTAATATTTAAATCAAACAAATTAAATAAAAAAACGAGAATTTCGTGCTCTTCGATATGACATCCATCTCGATATAGGTTTTTTTTCGTTTTAACCGTTTTTACGTGAAATTCTATATACGTGTTATATTCATTATGAATATGAATGCACGTCTTCAGGTGTCCACATTCAGTATGAATAACAAAGATGAACGTTCATTCACTATTCATGATGAATAATACCGTATGCAGGATGAATAATACAATATTCAGGATTTTTTCGTTTTAACCGTTTTTATGTGAAATTCTATATATGTGTTATATTCATTATGAATATGCATGCACGTCCTCGGGTGTCCACATTCAGTATGAATAACAAAGGTGACCGTTCATACACTAATCATGATGAATAATACAGTATTCAGGATGAATAATGCAGTATTCAGGATGAATAATGCAGTATTCAGGATGAATAATGCAATATTCAGGATGAATAATATACGAATCCATGATTCATGTATTATTTATCATGAATCGTGTATTATTCACCCTGAATGTTCTATTATTCATCCTGAATGATACATTATTCATGATGAATAATATATGAATGACACGTGAAGATGTAGACACATGACACACTCTCTTTTATTTCCCAATTCACAACCGAAATTTGGTTTAATTCATTATGAATATGTATGCGCATCCCCGGATGTCCCACATTCAGTATGAATAACAAATGTGAACGTTCATTCATTATTCATGATGAATAATATAGTATTCAGGATGAATTACACAACATTCAAGACGAATAATACACGAATTCATGAATCGTGAATTATTCACCCTGAATGTTGTATTATTCATCCTGAATGATACATTATTAATGATGAATAACACATGAATGACCTGTGAAGATGTGGAGACCTGACGCACTCTCTTTTGTTCCCCGATTCACAACAGAATTACTCGATAGGTTCTCGATTCGTCTTGATGGGTGTTGGGTTACGGTACTAAAGAAACGTGATGTCTTACGACGTTGAAAAAAGTGTTGAAGAAGGTGATGTCGAGTTACATACTTACGGTGTCGAGGCGTTGTACAAATTTGAACTTACATAAATATTCATAATGAATATAACACATATATAGCATTTCACGTAAAAACGGTTAAAACGACAAAAAAAAAAACTATATCGAGATGGATGTCATATTGAAGAGCACGAAATTCTCGTTTTTTTGATGTAATTTGTTTGATTAAAATATTAGTAATTTTTAAGATAATTTATTTTAAACTTTAATTGGGTAAAAAAAATTTAATTAAAAAAGAAAATAAAAAGTCAAATATGGTAGGCGTGTGTTTAAATTTTTCTTCCATTTTTACCCCTAAACATTTTAAAATTAAAAACTCTATTTAATATGAGTTGTTGGATCAAAGCAGATCGAATGACTGAGATTTGTCCTCACGTGCACAATTAAAAATGAGTTTTCATTTGAACTTTCCTCTCTCTCTCTCTCTCTCTCTCTCTCTATATATATATATATATATATATATATATATATAAAGATGGGGGGAGGAATGAAGGTTCAGACGAGAACACTAACTTTTTAAAAAAACACAAGAACAACAAATCATGTGCAAAATCACATGTGATTTTACATTAACAACAAAAAAATGGACGTGTACGACTTTGGCTGCAACTTAAGTAGCGGAGGTAAAGTCACATGAATCATATATGATTTTGCACGTAACTCCAGTGTAAAATCATACTTTGCAACGAACCTTGTAAACATTTATTTATACAAAATTTAAGCATTTCCTTCTGAATAATTTAAAAAAAAAAAATGGTTAGTCATTCTTTGCAATGAACCTTGTAAAGAATAAGACAAAGAAAGCAAATGCATCTGGTCTTAAATTGCATTTATATGAAGACTTCACCAAAGCATGATTATAAGTGAGTGGATACGAATTCAAACACTAGAAGCATCGTAAACCTTTTGATTGCTCTTGAGCCCTTCACATGTGAGTCGTCTGATGAAGCTGAATGGTGAATCACTCGTTGTTTCAACATTAAAGTTAAACATATTCTAGTTTTTGATACGTGTAAGTTTGGCAGTTGTTGAATGGTTTGGTGCAGAATGATTAAGAGGCTCTTATGATATAGTGCAAAATGAAATACGGTTGTTTTTTAATTGTTCAGCATGAAATTAGGGCTCTGAATGGTTAAAGGAGAGTGAGGATACAAAATCATACAGAGGGTTTTGGAACCATTAAGAGAGACCTTTTTTTTTTGCCAAACAAAATTCACCTCTTAACGATTCAGATATTACCTCTTAATGAAGCCACTAAGAGGTAAACAAACAACCCCTAAATATCATATAAACAAAAGAGATAAAAAAAGATTACAAACACTTTGCCTTTTTTGCAATTGTTTGTGGGCTTACTAAGATCATAAGTGGCCAACATCATCTCTACTTCTTCTTGTCTTTATTACTTTTTGCAAATTTAAACATATTCAAGAAAGGATAATACAGAAAATGATAACATACTTTCATTAAATTTCTTTTTCAAAATTTATAAAATACACTTTTTAATTAATAAAATGATAAATTTACTCCTAATTATAAAGAGATAAAAATTTCCTAGCTTATAATTAAGGGTAAAATGGAAAATTAGATATTTATCTTTGAAAGTAGATACTTATTTTGAAAATAAAATAAAGTAGTAATGTAGACACTTACTTTGGGTCGTTGGAATAATTTATATCAGAACAATTACTGTAATTAGTATCAGAACAATTATTGTGATTAAAAAGGAATCTTGGAAGTTCTATATTCGTAAAACATGAACATTTTTCTCAAAATTTTCCAATTCAACAACAAACCCATTTTTTTAATCAAGAGTATGTACATTTATAATAATTTTTTTTTAATTTCTGCTACATTATAAAAATAAATATGGCTAGACATGGTTACATGTTGGTCCCATGCACCAAATTTAATGTTTTGATAGAGTTAAAAATAATTTCAATGATTGTAAATATTCATATTAACTACTATAAATCACTTTAAAACAAAATATCACAAAAGTAATTTGCTATTAAAAGAATTGTAAAACTATTGGCTTAGAGTTTTCTTTGTTATGGTGTCAATTACTCTTATCTTATGAATCCATAAAATATGTATTTATATATATTTAAAGCCAAACAAATTTTATCATTTCTGATATAAAAACTAATGACTTTGTCATAACTCGAGCCTAAAGTAGATTCTGAATGTTTGTTTCATGATATGCTCAATTTTGTTTTTATCTTGATACTTGTTGACATCTAAGTATTCCAAGCGTTTACGCAATGATTTGGTGAATTTGTTCAAAAAGTAAATTAACTTTTATGAGTTCCTCATATGGCCCATATGAACTTTCCTTTTAATGGAAAAAAAATGAGAGCTGTAATTTGCTAATTGTCAATGATAGATCTAATTGTAGTTTGATCAGTATGTATATCATTCGCGTGGATTCCGTATGACTGCTAGTGATCCAATAGGTAAATATTATATGATAGTATGAATTGTATTTTATTTTTATTTCTTTGTTAACATGGACTACTCAATCGATTTAAGTTGCATACCCAACTTTTCAAATAGCAGAATTCATATTAAACATTATAACATCAAGCCCGCAAGACCTCTTTCAAATGAGTCATCGTCCAAAAACATTCCTTAATCTTGACCAACAAAACAACATGTAGGGCTACGACATCATTATGGTCATCTTCATTAACTGATTCTTGCCCTTCCCGTTCGATATTAATTTGACTCATTTTCCATCGGAGCCAAAATGCGTATATTGAAATTAAACCCGATAAATACATATAAAAATATGTTTAATTCAATTTTTTTATAGTAGATCATACAATTGCACTACTTATAAAGATCCAATCATTAGACAGAGGGTTTAATCCAAAAATGACTTGAAAATAAAGTCCCCTAAGTTTGTTTAGTTTAAATCAATAATACAAGTTGTCAAGTAGGACCGGTGTTGTTAAGAATTCAAAAAAATGGGGGTAAAATGTAAGTTTCTCAAAAGAACAAGGAGGTAAAATGCCATTCTTTGAATTATATTCCTTTGGAGTTCTTAATAACTAGGAAACCTATGACAAAGAAAAGTGATAAGAAGACACGTGCCAAGCTTACCTTTGAATATAATAAAGAGTGAATTACATAAATGGTCCCTCGTGAATGCTTGGATTTCACTAATTGTTCCTCCAGTTCTTAAAGTACATTGGTGGTCCCTAAAAGCAAGTTTTGGAGCCCAAATTCGTCCCTGACGCTAACGCCGTTAAGGCGTGCTCCGTTAACCCCATCACGTGCCCCTCACATGAGGGGCATTTTAGTCTTTTTACCCTTTTTGTTTTATTTAAAATATATTATTAAATTAATATTTTTATTTCTTTTATTTTAATTAAAACAAAACATGAGTATTTGTAACACCCGGAAATTCGTAAGGTATGTATTTGTTCCCTTAATACTGTAATTGTATTTATCTGAAATTACGAGTCTTTATATGCTTATGAGCCTTACTTTAATATCATGATGTTATCTGGTTAGCATTTTAAGTTCAAGTATTTAGACCTCGTGCTAGTTACCGAATTTACGTTGGCTAAATAAGAAAAAGAAGCAAGATGTTGGAATTCACAAAAAACGCACGACCCGTGCGCACTGGATAGAAGGTCCAGTGAGTTAAGTACGAATTTTCCCCCTTTTCTCATTCTCATCTTATTTCTTTTCTTCAATTATTCTCTCCCAAACCCTCCCTCTTCGTCTACTTCTTCTAAGCTTCTTTCAACCACCAAATCATCACCATTTGTTGCTAGAGTTAAGAACATCATCCAAGGTTTCGGTTTGTAAGCTTCACCACCATCTCCATCTTCATCTTCCTCAAGTATCCAAAAGCTTGATTTTGGGGTTTTCGTCTCCTACCTTATAATTTCCAGATTTTGGGTGATAAGAGCATTAAATCATCATTGAAGGTTCATCCAAGTGATTTCATTGAAGCATCCTTCAAGATCTTCATCTTCTTCAAGTCTCATCTTCTTCAAAAGCTAGGGTTTCATCTTTTCTAGGTTTTGGTCAAAAACCTAGATTGTGAGTTTACTAAACCTTTTGTAAAAACTAGATACACATCATTTGCTTCACTTGTTATCATTATTGTTATCACTTAAGTGTTCTTATTTAATGTACAAGTAATTGGGGATTTCTATGGAAATATGTATGTGAGTAACCTACTATGAGTCACTTATGCATATCTTGGTATTATGATGATTCCTACTTGGAATGCCTTTTTGGCGACCTTATATCCTCACGAAGTATTTGGATGATTATTATGTCATACGATGAATTTACATGATTAGGATGGTAATAGTGTGTTCTTGGTTGATATCCGAAATTTTGACGGATTGAAACACATCTTGAGACCTCCTAAATGCATTATGTGGACGAACCAAGTCTGTGATTCACTATAGGAATGTAGGTGGGTAACATTTGGAGAATTTCCTAAGCGGTAGTCTCCTATGTACCTAGACCTCTGCCGTCGGGGAATTTCCTAAGCGGTAGTCCCCGATGCGTGTCGGGCCTTTGGGTTGCCAGTGAAAGTGGCTTCAAGGTGCATTGCCTCTTTGGGTGAACCGGATTGGAGATATGGGTCGCTCCCGTTGACTCCACATCTATGTGATTAATTGTTTAACTGCTGATAAGAACTGCAACTGTTTCTGACATGCTTTTACTTGTCCAACTCACTAGGCTTTTTGTCCTAACACTTGTTTGGTGTCGATGTGTATCTCAGGTGTTAGCGGCGCGGCTCCTAGGCAGGTTTAGATGTTTTGGGCAAGAGCTTGGGGATTTTGGTATTTGAACTATTTTTGGGAAGATTTGGGTTTATAGATGACACCCCTTTTGTAATCTATTTTCTAGATGTAGAAATTAGATTAGTTGATTGTCGTTTATTTATCCGTTAAATTACAATTGTGATTAAACAGGTTTATTTGTACTATTCCCCTTTTCAGGAGGCTCTTACTTTGGCAAATTATATACCACTTCTTCTCTTTGGAAAGTTTTTGTTATCCCTATTTTTAGGGTGTTACAGTATTAGATTATTAGAGAAAGGAAACCATCAAAATTGGTTTTCCTCATCAAAGTCGCCGCCTCCAGCAAATCTTTCTTTCTTCCTCCCTCAAATCTTTCTTCTCCTTTTATTCTTTTTTGTTTTATGTGTTTAGCTCATCAAAACCAGTTATTCTCCTTGTTGTTTTGCTCATCAAAATCGGGCTTTTACGGTTTTGGTTTTCGAACTCGACGATGAACAACTGACGAGCAGCCCCTCTCTGAGCGATGAACGAACGATTGTACCAGACCCTTCGTCAGCAAGTGTGGAACTCGAAGTTGAAAACCAGTCCCTTTGTCTACAAGGGTTTTGATCCACATATTCCGGTTAGATTTGGTTAGGGTTTCAATTTTTTGTTTAGTGATTAACGTTTGTTTAGGGCTTCGATCAAGAGATCTAGATTAAATTGGTTTTGGCTTTCGATTTTTGTTTGTAATTTTAGAGATTGGATCTGTATTTGTATTTTGGTTGTTTCTTGTATATGAATCTGATGCTTTTCATTTTTGGATTTGATTGTTAATTTCACTGTTCTTGATTTCATAACTATTAGGGTTTTGTTGTTCTTGAATTTCATTGTTCTTGATTTTCTTCATTTCTGGGTTTGAGAAATCAATATTGGGTTGTTAGGATTTTTTTTTCATTTATGGGTTTGAGAAATCAGTATTGGGTCATCAGAAATGTTTCCAATGTTTCTTTAATTTCATTGTTCTTGTTTTTTTCATTTTTGGGTTTGAGAAATCAGTATTGTTTGGTTCATCAGAAATGTTTTCAATGTTTCTTGAATTTCATTGTTCTTGAATTTTATTGTTCTTGAATTTCTTTGTTCTTGGTCATCAATGTTGTTAGAATGAAGAAGATGACTAAAAAAAAGACTAAAATGCTCCTCACGTGAGGGGCACGTGAGGGGGTTAACGGAGCATGCCTTAACGGCGTTAGCGTCAGGGACGAATTTGGGCTCCAAAACTAGCTTTTAGGGACCACCAATGTACTTTCAGAATTGGAGGGACGATTAGTGAAATCCAGACATTCATGAGGGACCATTTATGTAATTCACTCTATAATAAATATTGGAGTAAACTTAAATTTTGGTCCTTATGGTTTGTCAAAAATAACACTTTTTGCCTCTGGAGTTTCAAAATTACAGGATAGCTATCATGGTTTGCAAAAACGTCCCAATTTAGTCCCTTTCTCTGATGATTGTTAAAGGATTTCATTAATAAGAGGCATTTTCGTTCTTTTATTGTAACTTTTGTTTTTACCCAATCAAAATTGATTTTATAATTTTGTTCTCTGTGGTTTTTGATTAGGTAAAAGTAAAAAAAATGTAGAGTAAACTACAGATTTGGTCCCTGAGGTTTACCAAAAAATACGAAAGTGGTCCCTGAACTTCAATAAGTGCATATTTCATCCTTGAGGTTTCGATTTTGCTATGAAAATGGTCCCTCGTCCGTTAGATCCATTAGATTTCTCTGTTAAGTCAAGCGTATTTTCGTCTTTTTATTACACAAGGATAAGTTTTTCAATTTTGCTTGAACTTGAGGGATCAAATTGTAATTTAATCTAATTATATTAATATTATATTTATATATATTATATATATTATATATATGGTGTGTATATATATATATATACGAACACATACAGGGCACTCTGACCAACTCCTCCGGCGGACTTCTCCAACACCCTCCTCCGGCGACCACTCCGATCGGCAACCCCCAACCTCTCCCCTTTGTGTGTGTGTGTTAATTATATAGGTGTGTATATATATATATATATGTGTGTGTGTGATATATATATATATGTATATATGTGTGTGTGTGTTAATTATATAGGTGAGGTCGCCGGAGATGGTGACCGGCGACCCCAACCTCTCCCCTTTTCTTCGTAGGCGTCACCCACCCTCTCCCCTTTTCTTGCATCGATCTCGTGATTATATATATATATATATATATATATATATGTGTGTGTGTGTGTGCGTGTGTGTGACATATGTGTGTCTCTATATATATCTGTGTATATATATACATGTGTGTAATATATATATATATATATGACTATATATGTGTGTGATATATATATATATATATATATATATATATATATGTAATAACCATAATTAAAGTCAATAATCTCAAAGTTGGGGTGGGGTGTGGTCAAAACCCAATATTGAGGGGGGGCTAAGTGTAAATACTTATTAAAAGGGGTTTTAACCCTAGGAATTTTGTGTAGTGAGGGTGTGTGGCGACTCATTTTGAAGAAAGAGTTCGGAGCGATTGTAGAGCAAGGAACCGAGAAGGAAGAGTGTCTGCAAGAAATTTCGGTTTGGGTCACTCCTCGTTGAAGGTAAATTCCTTATGACTAAAACCCTTCAATTTGTTATTGTTTTAACCATTATAGTTATAGTCGGGGTTGGGGTTTTTGAATCTGAAATTTGTTTCTGGGTTTTGATTTAAGGGGAATCTGATATGCGACCTATTCATGGGGTTAATGGGAGTGTTGTTGAAATTTTCTCGATAAATTTTAAATCTGGGTTAAGTTGTTTTGATTTCAAGAGTTAATTGGGAGCTGTAGTTTGGATTTATCGATTTCTGGGTTTTAATCGTTCGTCTAGCACTGGTCGACTTGATGGTCCGGTCCTTGGGTTGGACACCGGTCACCGTGAGGAGTTCGGTCGATTTTATGACCGAGGGGCACTGGTCGAAAAAGTGATACCGGTCGAAAAAGTGGGCACCGATCAATTTAATGTAACATCGGTCGATGGGGGAAGGTGACCCCGGTCGGTGGGAGAACCCCGGTCGACGAGGAAAATGGGGGGCTCCGGTCGCATTTGTCACACTGGGCGACTGGCCCCGGTCCCCGAAATACTTAGCATGGGCCGAAGCCCATTATTTGTTTATATTAAAAATGTTAGTAGTGGAACCACATTGAAAGAAAACAATCTCAAAGAAATTGAAGGCGGGGTCCTCTTAGAAAGTCAGGTTGTCATGATGGATCTTGTTAGTAGTGGACTTAGGGCCTGTTTGTTTGCAGCTTAATGAGCTTAATGAGACTTACAGCTTATTCAGTCAGCTATTTATGACTGTTTGGTAGTGGCTTAATGTTATAGAAAGTGGCTTATTCAGTAAGATTTCAAGGGGGAGCTTTATGCAGAAAGCCAAGTTTTTTCCAAACCAGTCATTCTCATTAAAAAACACGTTCCTTCCATCTATGAAAAAACTCTCTCAAATTAAAACCTTCTAAATCTATACAGACAGATTAATCCACACAGACAACTTTATCCATACAGAACTTAATGGAAAACCAACCAAACAGCCCCTTAGTTTTAGTGGGCCACTTTAACTTCATTTATAAAGAAATGCAAAATTGTGTTATCACATGTATGAATTGATGGATTAAGTTAATTAAAGGATAGATGCCTTTGGTTAAGAGGGTTAAGGTCAAACCTTGTTAAAATAGAGAAAATCGGGTGTTCACCGGTCGATGTTTCCTTTTTAGGGCTTGGACCGAATTGTAGGAGTATACGTGAGCCTCGAGCTAAGGACGTCAGGTGAGTTTTTCTGAACTAAAATTCTTTTGGTAACGGAAGCATGTAAAGTTTATTTTCTTTAAACTTTGAATTTAATTGCGATGGCATGTTGTGTATGAAATGTTTTATTTAGCGTGTTATAAATTGTTGTTGTTTAAATGTATGTATACATTCTATGTGGAGATTGTGACTTAAGTCGGGGAGTGTGGCCCGCCTACTCGTGCCGGGGAGTGTGGCCCGTTTATGTCGTTGGGGGTGCGTCCCAACATTAAGGCATCGCGAGTTAGACACATCGTCTTTGACGGTCGTGTGGTCAATAGCGTGTTTTATCTCTATGTGTTTATAAATCTGTTGATTTAAATTTGCTGGAAAGTTATTTTTATCGATTAACTGTTAGAGGGAACTCACTAGACCTATGGTCTAACCCTTGCTCTTTCAAAACTAAAAATCTTTTCAGGCCGTCGCGAGTTAGACAGAGCTGTTAAGGGCAAGGAGAAGGAGAAGGTTTAGCAGGATGGATAGAAGACCGACATTTAGTTTATCCTACTTTATCTCAGTTGTGCATAGGTTGCCTTTGCAAACCTTGAAACTATTGTAAACTTGGGGCCGTTATGGCATGGATTTTCATTATTAATATTAAGATTAAATTGTTATCTTGTTAATTCTGGTTGGGTTGTTACAATATATGTGTGTGTGTGTTAATTATATAGGTGAGGTCGCCGAAGATGGTGACCGCCGACCCCCAACCTCTCCCCTTTTCTTCGTCGGCGTCACCCACCATCTCCCCTTTTCTTGCGTCGATCTCGTGATTATATATATGTGTGTGATTATATATATATATATATATATATATATATATATATATATGTGTGTGTGTGTGTGTGTGTGATTATGTACTGTGTGTGTATATATATATATCTGTGTATATATATATGTGTGTGTGTGTAATATATATATATATATATATATATATATATATATATTTATATGTGTGTGAATGAGGTCGTCGGAGATGGTGAACCGGAGTGTGTGTGTGTATATATATATATATGTATATGTGTATGATTATATGTGTGATATATATATATATATATATAGGGTCCACTTCATTTGCTAACCACGACATTGGTGCTAACCAATTTTCGACCAATCAAAAGCTTCCTAGAGTTTATGTCATTCACTCAATGCTATTAAATCTCAAAGGGTATTATTGGAATTTTACAATTTTCGGTCATTTAAAATTTTTCCATATTTTAAGGAGATTTTTAATTTGGTAGTTATCCAATTTTTAAATATAATATTTTTAAATTTTCGACCATTTAAATATAATATTTTTAAAATTTTAAAAATTGGTAGTTATCCAATTTTTAAATATAATATTTTTAAATTTTCGGCCATTTAAATATAATATTTTTAAAAATTTAAAAATTGACAGTTATCCAATTTTTAAATATAATATTTTTAAATGGTAATATTTTTAAATTTTAAATTTTTTTCATATTTTTAAATGGTAATATTTTTAAATTTTAAAATCGGTAGTTATCCAATTTTTAAATATAATATTTTTAAATTTTCGGTCATTTAAATTTTCTCCATATTTTAAGAAGGTTTTTAATTTTGTAGTTATCTTAATATTAAATATAATATTTTTTAAATTAAACTTGGTAATTTTCTAATTTACGCAACATTTATCTTGTTTTCATAGTTCAAAGATTTTTTTAAATTGATAGTTATCTTTATTTTGAAATATAATAATTTATTGTTTCTAGCGTATTCAAAATACATATATGCACATCAAGGCTTAATAATTTGAACAATGCACACATGCACAGAAAATAAAAATATTTTAAACATTAAAGTTTGAAACTTAACATATAACCATATGCACATATGCAATCTTAAAAGATGCACAAATGTATATATGCACAGGTTGCATATATGAATATACAATTTACATCGAACTGCATATATTCACAGACTGCATATATGCACAGGTTGCATATGCATAAATGCACGGATTGCATATATACACATATTCACTATTCTAAATGACCCTATCGGCAACCTCGTGGTTCTGCGAATCCGCGTATCTCGATCTATTCGCTACAAAGCAAGCAATCCCCTGAACCTCGAGCTTGGATTTCAGCCATTTACAGAACCGTATCAAGTTCGGGTTTTGGCCGTGATATCCATAGCAGCTCATGCGTTTCGCATTCGCAGGCGATACCGACCCTTTCGCGAAAGAAATCCGAGGTACCGGAAATGAAAACGAGATACGCGGTGCTATCGGATTGTTATCGGAAGACGGTAGAGGAACACAGTTGACAATTTTCAGCTTCGTATCGTCGGAAAAATCGCATCTTTCCGACGTGGGAGTGTAGGAAGTGCTCGGGATATCGTCGTTGGGGGACCCACAGTAGAATACCGGAGTCGGTGGTGAGTAAATGAAGTCGGTGTGGTAGTGGCGCTGGTGGTGGTGGTCGAGGGCGGATTCGGGTCATCTCCGGTGGCTCTCGGAGGTATGTAAGGTGACTGCAGGGCGGAGACGAAGGTGGTAGACGGCGGCAATATTAGAGACGGAGAGTTTTATGGAGATGATGATGAAATTGAAATTAAAATTAAAATTAAAATTAAAAAGGATAATTCTAAATTAAAAAGATAACTCCCAAAAATAACTAACTGCATAATTTAAATTTAAGATTCTCCCTGATTTCATGTCGTGATTATTTTAAAAATAATTAAAATAAATTTCAATTAAAATATAAAAGGAAATGTATTTTGACCGAAATACCCCTGTGCGTACATGCATTTTATTTTTATAAACCGTTTTTTATATTTTATTTTAATAAAAAATCAATTAATTGTGGACCATTGATCTCATCAATTTACGGTTGAGATTGGTTAGCACGGTTAGCACCAATGTCACGGTTAGCAAATGAATGAGTCTCTCTCTCTCTCTCTCTCTCTCTCTCTATATATATATATATATATATATATAGAGAGAGAGAGAGAGAGGCTCCTTCAAATAGATTTTTTTTTAGTAGAAACTATGCAACCCAAGGGTATTTCAGTCTTCTTACAAAATTTCGTATTTTTAGAAAAAAAAACCAACTTCCTTAATTATCTCTCTCTCTCTCTCTCTCTCGATCCACCATCACCATCCACTTCCGGCAGCGACCTCCTCCCACTCCGGCAACCTCCTCCATTTCCGGCGAGTTTCATATGAGAAAGAACATAAGAAACTTCGAAATTTTCACGATTCATATGAGAAAAAAACATATGAAACTACGAAAATATATGATTACTTCGAAAAAATCTGAATATTCATATAGGAGAAAATATATGAAACTTAAAAATTCGATTATTTAAATGAGAGAAAAATATATAACACCATTTATGAAAAAATATGAAGACGGTTTATGAAAATATATGAAATTATAAAAACATATGATTATTTTGAAAATTTCATGTTTCATATGAGAAAAAACATATGAACCCATTTATGAAAATGCAGAAAACCCATCGGAGTTTAGAAGGTTTCGCCGGAGTTTGGCATCCCTTTCGGGTTCACTTTCTTGTTCATCATGGTAGCCGGAATTTTTCAGAGATAGACGACTTCACTTTCTTGTTCATCATGGTTGTCGGATTCTTGTTCATCATAGTGACCGGATTTTCGAGAGAGAAAGAGAGATAGATGGTTTGCCAGATTTTTGAGAGAGAAAAGAGAAATGGTGGCCGGATTTTTGATTGAGAGAGAGAGAGAGAGAGATTAGATAATGATGGAGAAAATTAAGGAGAGATTATGTAACCATATTTAGATTAATTCAAATTAATTAATATATTTTGAATTTAAAAATGGTTAAAACTATTCCCAAACTACCCTTCCCCTATTTTTTTAATAAATTTAAATCTGAAAAATCCTCAACCGTTGATCAAAATTTCGGATGGTCTAGATGGGTTTGTAAGTTTGCATAATTTAAAAAGTTTGCAAATGATTGTCCCTATATATATATATATATGTATGTATATGTAGGTGTCATGTACAAGAGAGAGAGAATAAGACAAAAAGAAGTAAAGACAAAAAAACGTATAAAAAGACGAAATTACCCCTGCCTTAACGGATGATTTAACGGAGCTAACGACAGAGGGACCATTTTCATAGCAAAATTGAAACCTCCGAAATGAAATCTGCATTTACTGAAGTTCAGGGACCACTTTCGTATTTTTTGGTAAACCTCAAGGACCAAATTTGTAGTTTACTCAAAAATGTAAAAAGACGAAAGAAAAAGGACTAAATTCAGACGTTTTTGCAAATTATGATAGCCATCTTGTAATTTTAAAATTGTAGGTACAAAAAAAATATTATTTTTGACAAACCACAACGATCAAATTTGTAGTTTACTCTAAATATTGATTAAAGTTAAATATCTAAAATTCTATTAATGAAACAAAATCAGAAATCTTATAATCGAAGCATCAACAACAAAGTTAAGAAAGTAAACATTCTTGTAGTATTAACTAAAATGAATGAGATTTGACTTCAATCATCACCACATGTTTTTGGATACATAATTTATTTTGAGTAAACTATGATTTTCGTCCATGTGGTTTGTTTTTTATAACCATTTTCGTCGATGACTTTAAAAGTTGTTTTTTTGGTCATTGTGGTTTGCAATTCCTTTTCCTTTTCGTTCCTGAAACTAATATTTTCAGGGACTAAAAGCGAAAGGAGTTGCAAACCACAAGGACTAAAAAAACAATTTTTAAAGATCAAGAACGAAAATAGTTATAAACAACAAACCACATGGATGAAAACAGTAGTTTACTCATTTATTTTTGTATGATAGTCGTAGAACCAATATAATAAGTGAGCTTAAAGATGACGTCATATTTTTTTTCCAAAGGTTACGAACAATAATTTTGGTTATTTTTTAAAAATGAATCTTATTAAACCATATTTTAAGAGCATCTCCAACAGATTCTCCAAAACAGATAAAATAAATATTTTAAGAATTTTAAGCAATTTTTTTGCTTTAAGAAATTCTCACAGAAAGAGTATGAAATTTACCAAATTAAAGAATTTCACAAGACCAACCCTATGGGTGTACTAGTGGTGCCGCTGCACGGGGCATCGATTTTTTTTATTTTCCATATATAATAAAAATGAATATAAAAGAATAAATATATTAATTTAAACTGAAAAACCTCTTGGTTAGAGCATTTCCAATCATTCGCCAATTCCTTCTTTTTGCCGTTTTCACCCCTCCAATCGACCGCTAATCCCTAAATTTTTTTGCCGGCCACAATTTTTGCATGACATATATGCCGTTTGCTTTATTTTTGCCGGCTATGAGAGGGCCACATAGAACCACTTTATTCATTTTTTTGTTTTAATTTAATCTAAAACTCTTTTAAATAATTAATAGATATGTATATATGTTATTTTAATGTGGGTCCACAAATTTGATTTTTTTAGAAAATAGTTGGAGTTGAGTTTTTTTTTGTTGATGGTCCCACTAAATTTAATGTTTTTGGCGTTTTATTTGGTGTCAAGATTGGAGTTGCTATTAGGTTGGTAAATGTCTTTATCTTAAACCACATAAACATGGGTAATCATATTTTAAATTGGATAATGGTTTTTAATGGAGATAGATATTCCATTTAATTAGTTGTCATTTATTAATTGTTTAATACTTTCATTATTTATTTTATTCACTTACGAATTTTAAGATTTTATCTTGCTCGATTATATTATAGAATTGAGAATTCTTTTTAATTTTTCTTTAATTACTTTTTACATATTTAATAGGGAATTTAATTAAAATACCCGAACATGAAAAATCAGTTTCCAATATGCCCCAAATCTTGTCATTTTTACCAAAATATCCCGTATGTCCGCGTTTTTAGCCGCATTTTTTAAAAAAACGCGGGGTTGCACTATTTGGGTCCGCGTATTGGTAGAAACGCGGGTATGGTCCGCGTTTGGGGGCTAAAACGCGGGGATGGGGATATAACGCGGGTATGGTCCGCGTTTGGGGGCTAAATCTTGATATTTAATATAACGTATTTTACGTTTCTATTTTTCATTTTTCATTTTCATCATATTAACACATAAAATCGTATATTAACTAAAATACGTTAAAAAAATACGTTTTAATTTTAATAAGTTACACCATTATAATCGTCATTTCGAAACCTTCGAAATGAGCCTAATATTGAATATTTTTTATTTTATTATTTAATTATATATCATATGTACTACATAAAGCGTATGAAGCGTATGCATATGTTATTTTTCCTTTTACCATAAAACATAAAACGTATTATATATCATATATACTACATATTTTTGGACAAGTTATTCAT
Organism: Arctium minus; assembly: GCA_954870635.1. Lineage (NCBI taxonomy): Eukaryota > Viridiplantae > Streptophyta > Magnoliopsida > Asterales > Asteraceae > Arctium > Arctium minus. The sequence continues at coordinate 68,298,833 of OX941095.1, read as the reverse complement.
AATTTATGTTATTCTTCTTTCTACCATTTTACTAATAACGATATTTTAGTAAAAATAACGAGATTCTACCATTGGACTAAAAATATCGTTATTCTACTAAAAATATCGCTATTCTACCATTTTAGTAAAAATAACGATATTCTACCATTTTACTACTAACGATATTTTTAGTCCAATTACTAAAAATATCGTTAGTAGTAAAATGGTAAAAAGAAGAATAACATAAATTATGAATAATTTGTCCAAAAATATGTAGTATATATGATATATAATACGTTTTATGTTTTATGGTAAAAAGAAAAATAACAAATGCATACGTTTCATACGTTTTATGTAGTACATATGATATATAATTAAATAATTAAATCCAAAAATATTTAATATTGAACTCATTTCGAAGGTTTAGAAGAGACGATTATAATGGTGTAACTTGTTAAAATTAAAACGTATTTTTTTAACGTATTTTAGTTAATATACGATTTTATGTGTTAATATGATGAAAATGAAAAATGAAAAATAGAAAAGTAAAAGATATAAAGTAAACTAACTAAATAATTATAGGGGTATAAAATGTAAATATATATTAAATATGCCCCAAACCCCAAACGTTGTTATATCCCCCCATCCCCGCGTTTAGCCCCCAAACGCGGACCATACCCGCGTTTCTACCAACACGCGGACCCAAATAGTGCAACCCCGCGTTTTTTAAAAAAACGCGGCAAAAAACGCGGACATATGAGATATTTTGACAAAAATGACAAAATTTAGGGCATATTGGACACTGATTTTTCATGTTAGGGTATTTTAATTAAATTCCCTATTTAATAACCTTTTCAATTTTTAATGTTAACGTGTTATTTTACTTATAATAAATAAATTAAACTTTCAATTAATTAGTAATTTACCGATAATGATCGACGGATTAATTATAAATAAGATGTCTTCAATTTATAAATTTCAAATCAGATTACTCTAAACATAAAAAAGATGAAACTTTATTTATACTCAAAGAAGAGGTATCCATCGATACATACATCTTATTTTCAAAAAATTAACATAACCCACTAAAATAACCAATAACAAAAAAAGAAAAAGAAAAAAAAGAAAAAGATAATACTATATGCACTCTTCTATGTCAGAATCAGATTAAACCATACATTAAAAATATAAAAAATAAATGTTAATACTAATATGTATGAAGAAGAAATTAACATATAAGAATGCATTTAACAATATATAAAAGTATATTTAACTTAACCCTAAAAAACACTCCAACCAAAGTTTTCGACCTTATAATAAAAATACCTAAATTATTTTATCAACATTAAAATTTTGTAAGAAAAAATAAAAATAACCTTCTAAGAAAAATAAATTGTTTCTAAATTCCCTCGTAATGACGGTGGTGGAAGGTGGCGGAGGAGATCAAGGACCACGGTGGCTGTGAAAGCAAAAACAGCCGACGGCTTGATCTTCCGGTATCATTCCACCACCTTTACCCGTGTCTATTGCTTCTAACAACTTCACCACCTCCTCCATCTCCGGTCGCTTTTCCGGATTCGCGTCCCAACACTTCTTCAAAATGCTCGAAAACGAGCTCGGACAACACTTCGGAATGCTCGGACGTAAATTCTGAAACCGAAAAAGAATCCGATTTAGAAAATACATAACGAATGCTAATCAGTATCTAAACTAAACAAACCCAGTATATCCCACTGATTTAGAAAGATAAGACAAGATATATGCAGATCTGACATCTACTCCAAAAAGTAGAGCAAATGTTTTCTTGATCAATAAACAATGATAGTTTAATATGTTATCTAGTATATATCCCACCTGGAGGTATGGTCTGCAGAAGCAGACCTGACATCTACCCAAAAAGTAAAACAACTGTTCCATGATTAGTAACTAATAATAATTAATATGTACCCAATACTATATCCCACGTGGAGGAGGCATCTACCAAAGTGAAGATATACACAGTCCTGACATCTATCCAAAAAGTAAAACAACTATTTCCATGATTAATAACGGATAATAATTTAATATGTTATATACCCGGTATATCTCACATGGAGGTGGGGTGAGGAGGATAAGATGTATACAGACATGACATCTACCAAAAAAAAAAGTAGAGTGATTGTTTCATGATCAGTATCTAATAATAGTTTAATATGTTACCTAGTATATCCTACCTGAAGGTGGGATCTGAAAAATATAAAATGTACGCATACCTGACTTCTACCTCAAAGAGTAATATATTACCTGATGAACAACTGCAGACGATACTTCAGCAAAGCTAAGATCGACATACGTCATATCGCAGCAGTAGATTTCCCATAAACATATGCCGAAACTATAAACGTCGCATTTCCTATTATACGGTTTTCCGTCAAGAACCTAAACACACGATGACACGAAATTCAGATACCGGTTCATCGGAAATGGCGGAAAAAAAACACCGAAATCAGAAACCCGAATGGAAAAAAACAGAAAAAATTGAAACGATACGTACCTCGGGAGCCATGTAACCAAGAGTTCCCGTTTCACCCGTCATATCGCTAGGATTTTGCGCTTCAACACGGGCCACTTCAAAACCCGCGATTTTTAGTGTTCTATTCGAATCTAACAGCAAATTTTCGGTTTTTAGATCGCGGTGTACGATTTTCTTGGAATGAAGGTAGCTTAACCTGTGGGGAAAAATAAAACGACATTTTAGTTACGACATAGATTCAAAAATCTTGATAAGAGTCGAATAAGAGTAGAACTCACCCTCTAGAAAGATCGAGAGCGAGTTGAACGACGATCTTGAATGGGAGTTTCTTTCTAGAATTTTTGATCAAGAATTTCTTGAGGGTCCTGTCGGGAAGATATTCGACGACGATACAACACGCTCTAAAGGGTACGGGATTTTGGGGAGGATTTGTGTCGTTTCTTGGCGGGATCTTGAGATTCGATGCTCCCATTGAAGCTCCGATGAACTAGAAATTGGAAAGTTTGAGTTTATTAGAGCACGAGATTAATGTCAAGTCTAGAAAGATCTAGAATTAGCTAGGAAAGTTCTAGAAGTACCGACCTTTGTGATATTTGGATGATCGAGTTTGTGCCAAACAGCGACTTCTTGTCGAAAGGATGCACGAAGAGCGGAAATCTTGGCAGCTGATGCATGACCGTCCTCGCCCCAATCTAATACCTTCACTGCAAAATTTATCGTGCTCGAGTCGTTAAGAATACGATAACGGAAAAAATGCATGAAACAATGTTTCTACGATGGTTCGTCGGTAGACACAAGTAGGTTTTAGGGTTTTAATAAGACATGGGTAGTTTAGTAATTTATAAATGCATACAAGTTTTTACTTTTTTACAAGGGTGTTGCTATCCCTACCCCCTTCTCACTCACAAAACCCTCCATACCCCTCCTATCTCACTCACATACCCCCTCCTACCTTACTCACATACCACCTATAGGAGGGGGTATGGATAGAATTCACCTTTTTACAATCCAATAACGCATACCAAACGCATCTAGAATAAAAAACTATTATAAAAAAATGTAGTATTGACTATTTTATATGACAATATTTTTAAAAAAGGTGTTTTAACAAGTTTTTAACACATTATTACAAAAAAAAAAAAAAAAATGTTGTAACAAGTTTTTAGGATATTTTAATAAAAAAAACGTCCTATTAACTATTTTAGAGAAAACTATTTAAGAAAAGAGGTCTTGTAAAAAGTTTTTAGAATGTTTTTATTAAAAAAACGATGTTATTAACTATTTTATAAGACACTGTTTAGAAATTTTGTCTGATAAAGACAAGTGTCTTATAAAATAGCTAATATGACACATTGTATTAGAAAATTATCCGAAAAAACTTGTTAAAAAATCAAAAAGCGTTTGATCCTACGAACTTTGAAAGTCCTATAAAACAGATTATTAAAACATTTAATCAAATTTTACCTGCAACATCTTGGTGATCATAAACACCTTTGTAAACACTTCCATAACTACCATGATCAACAACCTCCCCCATCTCCAATTTCCCCAAATCAATCTCCCTTCCGTCTTTGATCCGCCTTTTCGTCCGATCGATAACGCCTTCGCCAAGTGTTTCTCCAATTGCGAATCCCACTATAAAGATTATTCACCAAAAGTTATTTTATCATTGAACAATCAATAGGTATTTATACAAGAGAAGATCCAATCAAGGTGGATCAATTACAACAAATTAGGAGGATAATGGTGGATCAATTACAACAATTTAGGAGGATTAATTCCTTCCATTATTATCTACATATTTGAATATTTAAAATACAGATTTATAAAAGGAAATGAAAACGGTGATTCAATTTATTGTTTGATATGCTCCCGCAAGATGGACGATCTAGAGACAAGTCCAATCTTGGAAAGTAAGTCATAATGACGATGTTTTAGCAAGGGCTTTGTGAGAGCATCGACTAGTTGATCATCGCCTTTGATGTGAGTAACTCGGATGGTGCCTTCTTGGACCTTTTCACGGAAAAAATGAAAATCCAGAGCTAAATGCTTCATCCTTGAGTGGAAAACTGGATTTGCGGAGTAGTGGATGGCACTAAGATTGTCACAGAAGATTGTTGGGGTGACAATGGATTTAAAACCTAGTTCCGATAATAAAGAAACAATCCATTGAACTTATGTGGTTGTTGAAGCGACGGCTCGGAATTCAGCTTCTGTGGATGATCTCGCCAAAGTAGGTTGTCTTTTTGAATGTAACAACCTGAAATTTCGTTTGGTCGTTTGAGAAGTTGTGTTAAAGGAGCGAGGGCTGCCTGCGCTGGTCTACAGGGCGCACGACCTTCAGAAATTCCGCACGGGTCATGCGCTAAGTCAGGGGCCACGGCAGTAAGTTTCGCACGGGTCGTGCGTTCCTCCTTCAGCAAAAACGCACGGGTCGTGCGTTTTGTCAGGGGCTTCATCAAAGTGGGTTTAATGAGATTTTATTCCCAAAACTAATTCATTTCTCATTTCATCTTTCAAGTCTCTCTCTCAAACCTCCTCCCTCCTCATTTACTCCTTTAGGGTTTCCCCAACCACCAATCATCCCATTTATTGCTTGAATCAAGTGTTCTATTCAAGGTTTCGGGTTTGAAGCTTCACCTCCATTGTCATCTTCTCCAAGAGGTCCAACCTAGCATTTTGGGTTTTCTTCTAAAACCTACTTGGTGAGTTCCTACTATTATTTTACAAACTTTATACATATCAAATGTTACATTTTTGAACTCCTATATATCTCTATGGTTTTGGATCTAAGTTTATGGCATTTTGACCTAACTTAAGTTTTTGGGATATTTTAGGGTTCTTAATCATTTTCTTGAAATGTAAAGGGTTTGATCTTATTGAGAGTAAAATGGATATTTACTTGCACATTTATGTGATTTACTTGAAAGAATGTATATAAACTCATTTTATGATTCTCATTCTTATCAGTAGTTAAACTTGAAAAAGGCATTTTGGTTATAAATGTTTTTGGAAGCTATACGTTTAGCTTTGGTTAGTCACACGTGTTATTGTGACAAGTTTAGACTATTACTAGTGGATCCCTAGGTTTTGAGTCGACTTATATTATTGGGATTTCTTTTCCCCTTTTTGTAGCTATGGATGCACTTGATCCTCGTGAGCGTTTGGTACAGTTATGTGAGACCGGTTACTAGCTATGGGTCAAGTGTAGTCCTAGTGAACGAGTATGACTTGGTTTCCTCGGGGGCCCTCCCTCACATCTTAGTACGTTCCGAAGTGTTCGTGGCCATGGATTCAAGTATTTAGCTCATAACTCGGGTCGTGGCCTACTTTTGTGTTCCGTCACCACCCTTGGTAAATCGGGTAGCCCCCGTCATCGCGAGATGAACTTTTGGACCGGTTGTCCTTTCTTGATAAAGATCTTCATTTGTAAACTAAAATTCTTGAAAAGATTTACTTATGATACAATTGTTTATACCTCTTGAAATCTATAAACTGTATGTTCTCACTAGGCTTTAAGTCTAACACTTTTTCTCAAATGATATGTATAACAGGTTCCTTTAGCGGTGGGGCGTCATGGTCGTGAGTGACGAGCATGTCTTAGAGGCATTTTTGAGATGACTTGTAGTCATAGTTGGGCATTGTTTAAGTCCTATCTTTTGGTGATGTTGGATCGACAACCGATGTAATCTAGATAGATGTATTTAGATTAGTTTGTTGTTGATTTCCATATTCGTTCTCAGGTTTTGTAAAGGTTTAAGTACTATACCCCCTTTTGGGATTTTTATACCAAGTGCGAAGTCATATTGCCTATATTTCCGAAGTTTTATTTCACTCTGATTTTTAAGGTGTTACATTGAACTCCAAGCTATTGGATTTGAACCAAGATAAACAATATAACCGGTGGTACTTCGATAGGTTTGCTTGTCGCCCGCCCAATCAGCATCAGTGAATGCATGAAGTTGTAATGGAGAGTTACGTCTTAGAAATATTCCATGATGTATGCTCCCGTGAAGGTAACGTAATAAACGTTTTAAGGCATTCCAATGATTAACCGTGGGACGGTGCATAAACTGAGAGAGTTTATTCACTGAAAATGCAACATCGGGCCGAGTGAGTGATAAATATTGCAGACCCCCAACAAGTGATCGATAATCTTTAGGATTAGCTAAAGGAGTGTCGTCGGTGGTGAGATGAAGTGTGGTCGAGGGTGTGGAAGCCGGCTTACAATCACTCATGTTAGCTCTATTGAGAAGATCAAGAATATATTTTGCTTGTGATAGGAAGAGACCGTTGGAATGAGGTAGTACCTCAACACCAAGGAAGTAAGATAGATTGCCTAGGTCTTTGAGAGAGAAACGATTGGCAAGTAAGGTGATGAATGAAGAGACTTTGGAAGGATTGGGACCGGTGATTATTATATCATCAACATAGACAAGAATGTAAATGGTAGATGAAGTAGATTTGTGTACAAATAAAGAAGGATTGGATATGGTAGGTTTGAAACCAGTGGAGAAAAGGAAAGATTTAAGTTCATTATACCAAGCACGAGACGCTTGTCGAAGACCATATATGGCTTTATTTAGTTTGCATACATGATGTGGAAAAGATGAATCGGTAAAACCGGGTGGTTGAGACATGTAAACATCTTCGGTGAGAGTGCCTTGTAAGAAGGCATTGTTGATATCAAGTTGGCGAAGGCACCAATTGTGAGAGGTAGCAAGTGAGAGAAGGAGGCGAAGTGAGGCGGGTTTGACGACGGGACTAAAAGTCTCAATATAATCAATACCGGGTCTTTGATGGAAGCCTTTGGCAACAAGGCGTGCTTTAAGACGTTCAACGGTGCCATCGGGTTTGAATTTGGTTCGAAAAACCCACTTGCACCCGACTAGGTTAGGTGCGGATTCGGGTGGAACAAGAGACCCATGTATTGTTGCGAGTTAAAGCATCATGTTCTTCTTGCATGGCTTTACGCCAATGAGGTTGTTTAAGAGCTTGAGTGATGTTTTGTGGTTCGGGAAAAGGTTGTGCGATAGAGTGATAAAGAATAAAATCATTGTTATGGTATTTCGGGTTGGGTTTGCGGATAGTTCTAGTGGGACGGGATGAGGGGAGAGAATCGGGAGGTGGTATGACCGGGGAAGGAACAGAGTCATTAATGGGGCTGTTTGGAGTTGAGTTGGTGGATGGGTTGTGCAACAAAGTATTGTTTTGGGTGTTTGAGGAAGTGGGAGGGGAAGATTGTATAGGAATGGTATTTATGTGAAGCCACGAATCTGGATCAGGTGATGGAGAGGTGTGAGATTGAGTTAAAGAGTTATATGGGTACACATGTTCAATAAATTGAACATGTCTAGATGTGTATATTTTATTTGTGGTGGGGTCAAGTAAATGATAAGCACTTTGGGAAGAAGAATAGCCTACAAAAATGCAAGGCTTGGATCGAGATTCTAGTTTGTGTTTTGTGTATGGTCGGAGCCAAGGGTAAGCAAGACAACCGAAATTCCGTAGTTTGGAATAGTTTGGTGTTTTGTGGAAGAGGCGAAAATAGGGTGATTCGTTTTTTATGGTGGGTGTTGGTAGACGATTTATGAGATAAGCGGCGGTTGTAATGGCGTAAGGCCAAAAGGTTAATGGAAGTTTAGCATGGGAGAGAAGTGAGAGGCCGGTTTCGACTATATGACGGTGTCGTCTTTCGGCATAGCCATTATGTTCTGGCGTGTGAGGTGGAGATGTGATGTGAGATATGCCACAAGAAGCAAGGTGAGAGGTGAGTTTGGTGTATTCTCCGCCATTGTTGGAAAATAATTGTTTGATTTTGGTTTGAAAATAGTTTTCTACAAGACGTTGAAAACGTATGAAAGTAACGAGGGAGTCGGATTTGTGTTTCAATGGATATAACCATATGTATTTGGTGAAATGATCCACAAAAATAATATAGTATTTGAGACCATCAAAAGATGTGATAGGAGAAGACCATACATCAGAAAATATCAACTGTAATGGAGCATTTGAAATAAGAGAAGAGTTATGAAAAGGAAGTTTGTGACTTTTATTAATGCAACAAGAATTACAATTGGTTTGTGTTGATGTAATTGTAGGAACAAATAAAGACAAATGCTTTAAAACTTGAAAATGTGGATGTCCAAGTCGATGATGCCAAGATATGGACTTATTGTGTTGAGCAAGAAAAGCAGAGGCTGAAGTTGTGGAACGAAGTTGGTAAACTCCATGACTAGCTGTCCCGCGGAGTAGAGTTTGTTTGGTTTTGAAGTCCTTGATAAGAAAATTGAAGGAAAAGAATTCAATTAGTATATGGTTGTCGACACATAAACGAGAGATAGATATGATGTTTTTGGAAATGGAAGGAACACAAAGAACATTTGTGAGTATTAATGATGTATCAGAAAAGCGAAGAATTAATGAGCCAACATGAGTAATAGTAAGAGACGAACCATCACCGATGATTAGTTCATCAGTACCATCATAGGGTGCATGGAGAGACAATGCATTGAGATCATTGGTGATATGGTGAGAGGCACCACTGTCGAAGAGACAACTTTGATTGTGATCCGGTTGCGTGGAAGTCATGGCATGAGCCTGTGGTTGGATGTGTGTAGATTTCGGGTATGAAGGTAAAGCTACCGTAGGGTATTTGTTTTTGAAGGCATAACAGGAGGTGAGTGAGTGACCTTTGGTGAAGCAAAATTGGCATTTTCCAAGAAACGGGCGAGTCGGGGCGATGGTTGTAGGAGTAGGTAGGAGGGCAGATGAGTGCTTGGAATTCTGGTTGTTCCATGGTTTGTTTGGTGGCCGTTTGTTTGCTGTAAAAGCAGTGACCGGTTGGTGAATAGTGACTATAGTGGTTTGCTGAAGTAAAGATAGCTCGTGATTTATAAGTTTTTCATGTAATTCATGAAAGGAAATGGGTGTATCACGGGCATGAACAACATCAATTATGGTTTTGTAAGAATTGGAATCAAGGCCATTTAAGACAGCATCAGTGATGTCTTCTTCATCCATTTTCTTCCCTAAACTGTTGAGTTCATCGACAAGAGTTTTGACAGATTGCATGTAGTCGGTGATAGTTTGATCAGCGGTTTTGGTGGAGTTTTTCAGACGGTGCTGGAGTTGTTTAATGTGACCACGAGAAGGGCTAGCATAGGTGTTTGACAGAATAGTCCAGGCTTGAAGGGAAGAAGATGCGTTGGTGACGAGAGGGACTATGGGTGGGGAAAGAGTGTCAACAAGGGCGCCAAATAGCAACCTGTCCTGGCGAAACCAGGCAGGGTAATCATCGTGAGGTGTAGAGATACTCGCAATGACAGTGGGTTGCGAGGAAGGGTAAGTTCCATCGATGTATTTGTAGAGATCCAGGCCATGAAGGAGAGCTTCGATTTGGGTTTTCCAGCTTAGATAGTGTTGGGTCATCTAAGATTTGAAGATAACCTCTCCTTTAGTTTGTGTTTACTCTTCTGTAAATGATTGTACATCTTAGAATTAGTATGGTTCTTTGTAATAGCTTAGTTATGCATAAACAGATCGGTAAGTCGAAGACATACTGAAATCAACATGAAGGAAGTCTACTTTGCGGATTGAGATGAACTTCAAGAAGACTAAGCCTTGCCTGCCAAACTCATATTCCTCAGTATCTCCTTACTTCAGATTAGGAGAATGAAAGAAATCATACCTGGGGCTGAGAACTCGATTGGTGGAGAGAGAGTCATTGTTCAAAGTGGTCTTCATGACTTTCTAAATGTTGGTAGGATAGTCATCACCAAATCAATTAGTGACCCAATAATTTATCTCCCCCTATTTGATGATGACACCAACACTTAGAAAAAAATAGTACTGACACTCAGAAAAGGGAGAAGAACTAGAACTCATAAATTCAGAGGCCCATTTTTTTTTGGTAAGGCAAAGAAAAACGAGAAACGAGAATAAAGACTCAAAGAACAAAAAAAAAATGGGAAGAAAAAGAAAAGGAAGAAAGAATTGGGAAAAAATGGAAGAAACTTTGGGTAGACATTTCGGATAGAAATTGGGGTGAAATGTTGGGGATTTACAGTAGGAGGGATAAGGGAATTTGAAAAGGTAGGAGTGAGGGGCGCTGAAGTCATTCCGGGTAGTGGGAAATAATGGGGGAAAAGGATATTAAGGATATAAGAGGTGACTAATAGAGTATGTGAGAAAGGGTTCGGCTAGTGGCTTAGCTTAGTGAAATGAGGGATGGGTTAGTGGCTTTAAATGACAACAAAAGAGTCACTCATTATCACATAGTTCCAAAATTTTCAAATAAATGAAACACATAGGATTGAAGAAAAAGAAGTCATCATAAATTCGGGGAGAAATTATGAGAGAATTTTTTTTTGGAAGAAAATTTAGGAAGAAATTTCCAGTAGAAAGAAATTTCGGTTGAAAAGAAATTCGAAAATTTCGGTAAAGAAATTTCGAGGGGAATTTTTCGGTAAGGAATTTCGGGGAGAAACATCGGTAAGAAATTTTGGTAGGAAAGTTAGGGGAGAAATATTCGGCGGAAAATTTCGGCGAGAAAAACTTAGAAGAGAAATTTCGGTAGAAAATTTCGGCAAGAAAAATTCGGCAACCAAAATTTTGGAAGAAATGATAGTGGAGAACAAGAGGAATAAAACCGAAAACCAAAAAAAATATTGCAATCGACTACTTCCCCAGTAAAAGAATTTGAGATTTTTTTTTAACTTTCGGCAAGTCAAAAAAGAAATTTGATTTTTTTTTAAAAGATTCACACTAACCCACCGAAATAAATATTATAATTTTTTTTATAACAAAAAGCAATCTACCGAAAATTAAAGAAAAAAAAATTAAATTTTTTTTTTTAATTTTAAAACCATTCCGCAGTTTTTTTTAAAAAATAGTTTTTTTTAAAGCAACTCACCGAATGATAGAAGACGTTTTTTTTAAAGGAGGTGTCATTGGAGTTTTCATAGGAGAGCAATTTTCAAAAATAAATTTGTTTAGGAGATCACGAAAGTATTTGACTTATAAAGATCTCTTCAGAAATTTGTTTTACTTGTACACCCAAGAAAAATGTAAACTCTCCCATCATGCTCATCTCATATCAACTTTTCATGAGAGAGACAAACTCCCGACAGAGAGATTTATCGGTGGCACCAAAGATGATACTATCCACATAGATTTGAGTAAGAATGATATTACCTGTTGTCTTCTTGATGGAAAAGGTGTTGTCGATTTTACTTCGAGAGTACTTGTTTTACACATAGTCAAGATGTGAAGGGTCTTCAAATCCAGGTGGTTGTTTCACATAGACTTCTTCAGGAACAAGTCTCCATACTTTATTTCCCTCAAAATGAGAGAGTTCTTCTTGCATGGCTGTTATCCAGCATAGATCGGATAGAGCTTCTCAATTCCTTTTGGTTCAAAGATGGATAGAAAATCCACATAGAGACAAATATTTCAATACCTCTTCTATTTTGGACACCTGCTTGCTGATCACCTATAAGTTGAATAATTGGATGATCTTTGGTCCATTTGAGAGCTGGAGGAAGAGGTGCAGGAAATGTGTTTGGAGAGTATGAAGGTGAAGGATCGGTAGGTATATGATGAATATGATGAAGAGGAGAAGTATGTAAGGTGGGTTCGGTAGGAGCTATGGATTCGGTAGGAGCTGTGGGTTCGACAGTTGGTAAGGGTTCTGCTGAACCATGATGGAGGGAAGTAGAGAGTACCGAGAATGGAACATATGGAGGTCCTGAAGACAGAAGATTTGTAGAATCTTCTCCAACACACGAAATGATCCATTCATGAAGCTCAGTATCATCACAAGATAAGGAAGATGTCTTGTGATCATCGAACTTCACATGTATTGATTTATCAATACATTTTCTCCTTAGATTGTATACTCTGTAGGCTTTAGAAGAGAGAGAATAACCCATAAATATACCTTTATCAGCCTTGGGATCAAATTTCCCAAGATGATCTCGATCACTCAAGATAAAACACAAGCATCCGAAAACATGAAGAAAACCAATGTTTGGTTTTCGGCCATAAAAGACTTCATAGGAAGTCTTATTGTGTCTTTTCACAAAAATAGATCGATTTTGAGTGAAACAAGCTGTATTAACAGCCTCAGCCCAAAAATAGGTTGGTAGATTTGATTCACTTAGCATGGATCTTGCAGCTCCACATAGCGTACGATTCTTCCTTTCCACAACATCATTTTGTTGTGGAGTTCTTACTGCTGCAAAGTTTTGAGAAATACCTTTGTCACAGAGAAAGACATTCAAGGTAGCATTTCTGAAGTCGGTCCCATTGTCACTTCTGATAGATCTGACTAGTTGACCGTTGAGAACTTCAGATTTCTTGATAAAGTTGATGATTTCTTCAGGTGTATCACTTTTGTACCTGAGAAAGAATACCCAAGTGTAACGTGTGTATTCATCAATAATGACAAGAATGTACCTTTTTCCACCTAGGCTGGGTGTGCTGACAGGCCCACAAAGATCCATATGCAACATAAGCAACACATAGCTTCTTTTTTTAGAAAGAATTTTTCGGCAAGCCGACAACAAGCTCCTTGTTGGAAAGAGCATTCAACGGATGATCTTTTGATCACTTAGTAGCTGGTGGAAGAGGTGGTGGCAACATTTTATGAGGTTGAGAGGAAGATGGGAATTATGGAGGTAGGAGAAGTGATATGATGAGAAAAGGGATCGGCTGGTGTGAATAGGAATGATGGAGGAAGGTTCAAGTTGAGTGAAATGAGGAAGAATAGGATAGGAGGGATCTTGATCTTCAGAGATGACTATCTGAAGATCAGGGATTGGAGATGAAAAGATAGGTAGGTCACCGCTTTGAGGAAAGGTGTCTGAAGAGAATGGAACAAAAGGATTAGAGATGGTTGAAGAATTTTGAGAACCTTCATAACACATGATGAAATCCGCCGATTTAACTCATCACCATCATATGAAAAAGAAAATGATTCGTGATCATCAAACTTCACATTAATAGATTCATCAATGCAATATCTCCGAAGATTGTAGACTCGGTAGGACTTTGAAGAGAGAGAACATCCCATTAAGATTCCTTCATAAGATTTGTTGATGCTCAAACACCTGCAATCACAGAGAAATCATTTCTTTGGTACCCATTTTGAAGTAGGTCCTTTAGGGTTAGAAGAAGAAGAAGAGTTATCAAGATTCTTTCTTTCAATGCGATATTTTGGACAAACCTTTGCTAGATGAAAGGTGTCACCACAATTATAGCATTTTTTATAAATAAAAGTTTTCTTTGATTTCTGACCCAGATCTTTGTCTTTGACCTTAACATTGACTTTGAAAGATTTAGAGGTGGAAGGTGAAAGGCAAGGCTTTGGTCCAAGGATTCCTTTTTCAGAGGAAGAGAGAGGAAAGGTAGAGATACCTTGGATTTGGACTTCTTCAAGTGCACAGATCAGGAAATGAACTTTGTAGGAAGAACAAGAGGTTCATTTTTGGAAGAAGAAGGTAGTTTTCTTTTTAAAGGTAGGTCAGTAATTACTGATTTTCCTTTATCAAAAGTTAGAAAACTTCTTTGAGGCAAGTTGAAAAATTTTCTTAGAAAAATTTGAAGGTTTAGGAGAAGAAGAGGTAGCCTCATCAAAATTCAAAGATTTAAAAGGTTATGAATAGGCTTAACAAGATCATTTGATCATTGATCCTCCTCATTTTTAATATGAGGAGTAGAATCTTTGGCCTTGATGAACATACCAAATTTTAGAGCTTTGGAGAAATCAGAAGAGTCCAAGAATGGAAGTTACTAGAGTTAGGATCGGTAGACTCATAGAAAGAAATATGTTTTGAAGAAGAAGAAGAAGCTTGAACAACACTTAGAACAAAAGAGGGATCAATATCCATTTTTCAAATCCAAGACCAGAAAATTGATGATTTTCAAATCTTCAAGTTCAGCTTTGATTTATCAAAATGTTTCAGTTAAGAAAGACATATTTCAAGTTGAGAGGAGAAAGATTTTAAACCTTTTTCTTAACATCATTTTTACTATAGAAGTCAATGGTTAAGGAATCAAAGGCCTCAATCTTTTCAGAAACAATAAGAGAATGAAAGGAATGTACCTGAGAGGAAAAAGAGGAGCACTCAGCAGAGACTAAAGCGGTGGACGATGCATGTCCTTCAGGATCTTCCACGTCATTTATTTTTGCCATAAGGAAAATGTTGGAGATGTCCTTCTTGCTTTCAGAGGTTGGTTCATCTACCCAGTCATAGGTTTTAGTCATTTGACCTTTTCCCTTTTTGAGCAAGGTTTCATTTTTCTTCTTCTCTCTCTTGTATTTGGCCTTGTATTTTTCAGCACGGTCGGTACTCTCTTTGAAAGAAGATGAGGAAAAATTTTGAGAGTGAGACCTGTTGGCAAAGTCAGGTCTCATTCTTCTTAACTTAGAGGAATTTTGGTTGGAAAAGGTAGTTTTAGATCTTCCTGAAGAATTGCTCCTACACTCAGAGGCAAAGTGGCCTTTCTTGCCACAAGCATAACATTCCTCATTTGCTTTATCGGAGGGAGAGAGTTTTGAGATAGAAGAAGATTTTCGGCCAAACTTAGATT
Source organism: Arctium minus (assembly GCA_954870635.1). Taxonomy (NCBI): domain Eukaryota; kingdom Viridiplantae; phylum Streptophyta; class Magnoliopsida; order Asterales; family Asteraceae; genus Arctium; species Arctium minus. Next base: position 68,283,748 of record OX941095.1, on the reverse strand, counting down.
TTCTAGAAGAAAAATGAAGGTCACTGGAAGTTTCCTCACCTTCATCACCAGCCTCACTAAGATAGGCTTCTGAAGGATCATTAGGTTCCTCTTGACTATTATCGTCAAAATCGGAGGGATAGGTTATTCTAGGAATACACACAGATTTCTTGAAAGAGTCACTGATAAGAGCCATAGATAAGTTTCTTATCTCTTTTATGACAATCTTCCTTTGGATCATAGTTTGTTCATAGTTAAAGAGAGATCCATAGAGAACAGTAAGAGACATATGATCAAGATCCTTGGTTGTCTTGATGCAGGTACAAATGTTTTCCCAAAAGTCAGTAAGACCATCCATAAACTTGCATAAAACTTCCTCATTGTCATACACTCTACCCAAAAGCTTAAGGTCATTAAGAAGGTTGTTAAAACGGTTGTAGTAATCAGAAAGATACTCTCCCTTTTCATGAGAAAAGAGCTCGTACTTTCTGACAAGAGCAATCTTTTTGCTCCTTTTAACCTCATATGTTCTCTCATACAAAATGCATAAGGTAGACCACATTTCCTTGGCAGTAGAAATATTCACCAAGGAGTGATACACCTCATCAGGGAGGGAGAGAGCAATGATGGCTCTGACTCTAGAGTCAAGAGCAAAGAGACACTTGTCATCATCATTGTATTTTCTAGGATTTTTGAGGATGTACCTCCCAGTAGCAGAAGTTCGTTCTTCATCCGAAGAATCATCAGAATCACCAAAAACATCATCTTTATCTCTTAAGACAGAACGAGGTTTTTGGGTCTCAAAGCGAGCCCAGACTTTAGGAACAATAGGTCCCTCACGAAGAATAGTCAGATAACGGCTGTCAGCTCCTTCTAGGAAAAGCATCATTCTACCTTTCCAGAGAGAAAAAGTTGTTAGCATTAAACCAAGGAGGTTTGACCATAGAGCCATTATCAGTTTGAGAAGAAAAAGAAGAAGGATCAACTTTTGACGAAGATGCCATCACGGATCTAATTTATCAAGTTAAATCAACTGCTCTGATACCACTTGTTGGTCCCAAGTAAGCAAAACAAGTATTGTAGAAGGGGGGGGGGGTTAAATACAATACACAAAAATTTCACTTAATTTTAATTCTTTATTGATATAAATATCAAGAATTACACATAGAAAACTTTTAAGATTGTTGCGAAAAAGAACAGATAAATCTATTCTAACAATCTTTCACTTAGAAACTAGAAAACTAAACACAACTTGAAAATACAAAGATCAAAGCTATGAAGTTCTTGAGAGAGAGAGAGAGAGGTTGCCAACTTTTCTTGAGCACTTAGAAATCTCTTCAAAAAGGGTTAGCTTGGAAGGAGACGTTCTTCACCCTTAAATACCATCATGTGCAATAATGCAAAGGACACTTGTCATCTTGGTATTGGATACCAAATATCTTCTTGAAAAAGCAATAAGATTTTGATGTGACTTATCATAAAGCAAAGTAGACTTTTGTACCTTGATAAGACAACACCTCAATAAAGTATATTTGGTACATGTCCTTTTTCTGATCTTTTGGAGAAAGTCTCTATCATTTCAGAACTTGGGTGAATATCTTCTAAGAGAAGGAAGCTTCCATTCCCATTGTCAGAAAAACATTGGGAATGATGAAGTATGTCAAATCGAGAGGGTTTGACATAAAGGGGTGTTGCCGACACAGAGAGGATCGACAAGAATAGGTTCTGCCGAAAGAGTGGCAGAAGGATGCCGAACAGAAGAGAGTTGCTCTCTCCGTATCACTCACTTCAGTGACCCCTGATTCCCTTACCTGAGTGAAATTGGTGGCCAAAAAGAATAAATCAAAAGCCACCGATACCTCCGCAACCTCTTCTGAGACTATGCCACCGAAAAAGCCTTCGGTAGCTGCCCTCGTCTCCCATCACTCTCAAAAGCGGACACTTTTCTTCCCCTCCTAAGTCTCCTCTAAAGAGGCTCAGGAAACCTTTTAGGGTCAAACCATCTCAACCAGTCACCGATTCTCAAAAATCGGAGGCTGTTGAATTCTTCCCTTTTGGGCCCGGGAAATCTGTCTAATCCAAAGCCACCTCCTTTGTATCCTCTCAAAAGGATACAATTGTAAAATCGGGGACCCCTATTATTCCCTCATCAAACTTTTCTTTGGTTGATAAGGATGAATTCTCCTCCCTAATCCAAGGTGCCTCTTCTCCACCTCACAACCTATCACCCGGGATTTCAGTCCCGATGTTTCTGCACGATCCAAGGATGAACCTGCCTTTCCAAGAGAAAGTTCGGAGGATCCCGAAAACTTTCTGACTTCTTAATTCTTACACTGAGAATTAGTTGAGACCACTCAAACTTAAACTCTGCTGAAACCTATTTTGTAATGGACTGTGTGATCAAACCCACCAGACATTAGTTGAGAGGGAGTATGAATTAAGGGGGAGCAACCACCCACTCAAGTTCAAACAATTCCCGACAATTGTCTTTTGTGTATATATATATATATATATATATATTCTCATTCTTTATTCTTTGTATTTATTTATTCGTTTGTATAGCTATACTCATTCTTTTATTCTTTCGTAAATGTCGTTTATACTTAAAAAAAATACAAAAAGAATGGTCTATGTGAAAAAGAACCCAAAAGAATATAAACAAGGGTCAAAATGTATTACTCATGTTTTATCTTTTTAAATTCTAAGTATGAGATGTCATCATCAAATAGGGGGAGATTGTTGGGTCATCTAAGATTTGAAGATAACCTCTCCTTTAGTTTGTGTTTACTCTTCTGTAAATGATTGTACATCTTAGAATTAGTATGGTTCTTTGTAATAGCTTAGTTATGCATAAACAGATCGGTAAGTCGAAGACATACTGAAATCAACATGAAGGAAGTCTACTTTGCGGATTGAGATAAACTTCAAGAAGACTAAGCCTTGCCTGCCGAACTCATATTCGGCAGACTACTCATCTGCCGAACTCTCTTCTGTTCGGCATCCTTCTGCCACTCTTTCGGCAGAACCTATTCTTGTCGATCCTCTCTGTGTCGGCAACACCCCTTTATGTCAAACCCTCTCGATTTGACATACTTTATCATTCCCAATGTTCTTCTGACAATGGGAATGGAAGCTTCCTTCTCTTAGAAGATATTCACCCAAGTTCTGAAATGATGGAGACTTTCTCCAAAAGATCAGAAAAAGGACATGTACCAAATATACTTTATTGAGGTGTTGTCTTATCAAGGTACAAAAGTCTACTTTGCTTTATGATAAGTCACATCAAGATCTTATTGCTTTTGCAAGAAGATATTTGGTATCCAATACCAAGATGACAAGTGTCCTTTGCATTATTGCACATGATGGTATTTAAGGGTGAAGAACGTCTCCTTCCAAGCTAACCCTTTTTGAAGAGATTTCTAAGTGCTCAAGAAAAGTTGGCAACCTCTCTCTCTCTCTCTCTCTCAAGAACTTCATAGCTTTGATCTTTGTATTTTCAAGTTGTGTTTAGTTTTCTAGTTTCTAAGTGAAAGATTGTTAGAATAGATTTATCTGTTCTTTTCCGCAACAATCTTAAAAGTTTTCTATGTGTAATTCTTGATATTTATATCAATAAAGAATTAAAATTAAGTGAAATTTTTGTGTATTGTATTCAACCTCCCCTTCTACAATACTTGTTTTGCTTACTTGGGACCAACAGATAGTTTGTGGAGGAGAGTTTAAGAGAGGGTGGGAATTGAACCAGGGTTATGGAGGGTGTGTTGAGAGGAAGGGTGGGGATGACGGTGGAGGAAGAGCTTGAGCTGGTGGTCATGGTGATCGATGCTAGCTCTGATACCATATAAAGATTATTCACCAAAAGTTATTTTATCATTGAACAATCAATAGGTATTTATACAAGAGAAGATCCAATCAAGGTGGATCAATTACAACAAATTAGGAGGATAATGGTGGATCAATTACAACAATTTAGGAGGATTAATTCCTTCCATTATTATCTACATATTTGAATATTTAAAATACAGATTTATAAAAGGAAATGAAAACAGTGATTCTATTTATTGTTTGATATTGAAATCGATCGTATCCACCCTAAAATACAGACTTCGATCGTCACCCACATCTTTTCGAACCGAACCCAAAAGACCCAATTGAGGGCTTGGTCTTTTGGGGGAAGAACCAACACTTTTGGAGCCTGATTTCATGACTTGTGATTTCTTGAAATTAATGGTGGAAAAAATGAAGAAAAATGGTGGAAAAAAATGGTGATAATAAGTGTGAATGAAAATAGGGGTTTTTATAAGTAACAATATGAAGAATTTGAAGTTCGATAGGATTGATAATTTTTGAAATATTGTTATTATAATAATAATTATTATTTATTATATATTTTCAAGAAATCTTGGTAAGGAATAATGGTTATAAAGGAGAGAATTATCAAATAGATATTGAAGTTGGATAGGAGTTATTATTTTACAATATTTGTTATTATTATTTTTTTATATATTTTCAAGAAATCTTGGAAGGAATAATCGTGGTGGAGAAGAGATTTATCAAATGGATGAAGAATTCGAAGTTGGATAGGAGTGATAATTTTTAAAATATTTGTTATTATTATTATTTATAATTATTATATATTTTCTAGAAATCTTGGAAGGAATAATGGTTATAAAGAAGAGAATTATCAAATAGAAATTGAAGTTGGATAGGAGTGATTATTTTAAAATATTTGTTATTATTTATTATTTATTATATATTTTCAAGAAATTTTGGAAGGAATAATGGTTATAAAGAAGAGAATTATCAAATAGATATTGAAGTTGGATAGGAGTGATTATTTTAAAATATTTGTTATTATTATTATTTACTAGAAGTGTATTCGCGTAATGCAGCGAGATACATCACGATTTTAATGTTTCATTTTATTTTTTGTTTTTTTGTTGATTTACAGTACGATTTTGGATGATTTTGAGAAAGTTATAATGTTTTTTTTAATTTTTTTAAATTTAGGCTTAATAATATAATGTTTTTATATAAAAAAATTAAGTATTTTGTTAGAATTCAATTATTATCTTATATATTTTAATGACATCTAGAAAAAATAACCAATTACATATTTAATAATATAATTAAAACAAATTTATAGTAATATAATATATTAATTATTAGCGATACATGGAAAGGAAGATCCTGCATATACCAAATTGGTGGGTATTAGAAGTCTGCAGTAGTAATATGTATCTTGTGCTTTGAAACTTGTAAATTAAGAGATTTTTAAAATCTTGCATAAAATGATGGTAATGTGTGCATAATAATTTGTATTTAAGAGTTTTTTATCCGTGCTTTACTGCTTTACTAGAAGTGTACTCGCGCAATGCCGCTAGATACATTACGATTTTAATGTTTCATTTTATTTACATTACGATTTTGTCGATTTACATTATGATTTTGGATGGTTGTGAGAGAGTGATAATGATTTTTTATATAAATTTGTTTAATTTAGACTTAATAATATAATGTAATTTATTTTGGTTTAATAATATAATTTTTTTTATAAAGTATTATGTTAGATTTTTTAATTATATTTTATATTTTTATATTTAAAATTTGATTTTTATTCTATATTTAATTATGCTAAGAGTTATTTTAGGGGAGTTAAAGTGGGAAATGATTTTAGGGGAGTTAAAATGGTTAGAGATAATGATTGAAAATTAATAAATAACATTAAATGTAGTACATACAGCTTTAATGGTTGTTTTTTAAGTAATTAGCATTAAATAGCGGTACATTAAGCTTTAAAACTTGTTTTTAAGAGTTTTTTATGTCTGCTTTATAATATACTAGAAGCGTACTCGCGCAATGCAACGAGATATATCACGATTTTAATGTTTATTTTTATTTTTTGTTTTTTATTGATTTACAGTACGATTTTGGATGATTTTTATTGAGTGATAATGGTTTTTTTATATATAAATTTGTTTAATTTAGGCTTAACAATATAATGTTTTTTATATAAAAAAAATTAAGTAATTTGTTAAAATTCATTAATTATCTTATATATTTTAAATTTTTTATATTTAATTTAAGATGTTTATCCTGTTTTGATTATATTTATCAGAATTCAAATTTCATAATTTTAGGATTTGGGGATTAGAGATAAAGATTTTGGGGGATAAGGATGAAATTTATTAATTAGGGTTAAAAACATTTAAAAGTAGTACATATTGTTTCATTAATTGTTTTTAAAAGATTTTAAGTAGATTAACATTAAATAATAGTACATAATGCTTAATACATCACGATTTTAATGTTTATTTTTATTTCTTGTTTTTTATTGATTTACAGTACGATTTTGGATGGTTTTTATTGAGTGATAATGGTTTTTTATATATAATTTTGTTTAATTTAGGCTTAACAATATAATGTTTTTTATATAAAAAAAATTAAGTAGTTTGTTAAAATTTATTAATTATCTTATATATTTTAAAATTTTTATATTTAAATTGAGATGCTTATCTTGTTTTAATTATGTTTATCAGAATTCAAATTTCATAATTTTAAGGTTTGGGGATTAGAGATAAGGATTTTGGGGGATAAGGATGAAATATATTAATTAGGGTTAAAAGCTTTACAGGTAGTACATTAGGCTTTAGTAATTATTTTTAAGAGAGTTTAAGTAGATATTTTTAAATGATAGTACATAAAGCTTAGTGAGTTGTAATTAAGAGTTTTTTATGTCATCTTTATAATATAGTATAGATATAGATAATATAGTATAGATATAGATTATATATTTTCAAGAAATTTTAGAAGGAATAATGGTTATAAAGAAGAGAATTATCAAATAGATAGTGTTAATCTTTAGAATCCAAAACAAGAGGGAAGATTTTGAAAAGAATATTATAATATATATGATTAATGGATTTTGACTTGCTATAAATAATAGAAAAAAAATCAATATTTTATTTAATAAATAGAAGTCGTTATAAAACAAAGAGTGAATTATGGATTTTGTCCGTGTTTTAATTATATCCTTTTAATTAGGATCATTATGATTTTGATTTTTATGGTATTTAGGGGCTGTTTGGCAGTTGCTAAATGGTTTGGTGTAAAATGATTAAGTGGTCAGAATGGTTAAGAGACTCTTATGATATAGTGTAAAATGAAATACGGTTGTTTACTAATTGTTCGAAATAAAATCAGGGCTCTTAATGGTTAAGGGAGGGCCAAGATGCAAAATCATTCAGAGAGTTTTGGAACCATTAAGAGGCAGACAATTTTTTTGCCAAACAAGATTCACCTCTTACCAATTCAGAGGTTGCCTCTTAATGGAACCATTTAGAGGTAAACAAACAACCCCTTAATTTGTTATATTTGTGGTCTCTTTGATTGACGTCATCAAAATATGTGTGTATATATAAAAATATTTTTTGTAGTTTTTTTTAGGAAAAAATCAAAGATGAGTTAAAAGACTAAAATAATACTTGATTTAACTGAGTTAATAGATTTATTTTAATGATGTTAATTAAAAGGACCATGGTCATAAAAAATTGATTAAATCCAAATAAACATACCATAAGAACTCTAATAAAAAAAAGACATCAAAAATAAAAAGACCAAATCCATATTTCACTCTCTATAAAATTATATCATCAAAAATAAAAATTAGTTAATTATCTTCATAAAGTCTCTGACAAATACAAACCATATAAACCAATCTCAATCATCCATCTAATCTAATAAACATTTAGTATCATAAAAATATTAATTGTTTCCTAATATAAAACGTTAACCATAATTAATAAACTCTAGTAATATTCCGTAAGTAATAAAACTTTATCATTTTCATAAATATTAGTTTGTAGGTTTGTAACATTTAAAAAGATTAGCATTTGATTTCCCGTTTATCCTCATATTTGATTTTTAATATTTAAATTAAATATTATATGCTTGAAATAAAAATTATTTTTCGTATTCTTTTTATTTATTTAAAAGATATGTCGAATTATTTAGTAAAAGTTGATGTTTAGTTCATTCCATGCACCAATCATAGTCGTATAATACTGAGGGTTGTTTGGGATTGCTTATTTAAAATAATTATTCTTATTTTGAAAAGTGTTTATCAACTTATGCGGTGTCAAACCGAAGTTTTCTAAAAAGTGTTTGGATTAGTTTATTGTGGTACCAAAACGTAATAAGCTAACAAGTTGTTATTTAATGGTGTTTGAGATTCCTTATACATATAAAATAACAAAATTTTAAGACATTTATATAAAAAATTGTCGTATTAACTATATTATAGGACACTATTTAAAAAAAAGAGGTGGTGTAACAAATTTTATAAACATTCTTATTTATAAAATGTCGTATTAACTATTTGATATGACACTGTTTGAAAACAAAGATGTTGTAATAAGTTTTTACGATATTTTAATATAAAAAAACGTCCTATTAACTATTTTAGAGGCATTACTTGGAAAAAAGTGGTGTTATAACAAGTTTTTAGAATATTTTTATGAAATAGCTAATATGACACATTCTATTGAAAAAGTGTCTTAAAAACTTGTTAAAAAATCAAAAATAAAACAGATTATTAGAACGCTTAATCAAATTTTACCTGCAACATCTTGATGATCATAAACACCTTGATAAACACTTCCATAACTACCATGATCAACAACCTCCCCATCTCTAATTTCCCCAAATCAATCTCCCATTCTTCCATCCCGCCTTTTCGTCCGATCGATAATGCATTCGCCAAATGTTTCTCCAATTGCGAATCCCACTTCTTGAAATCAAGCGTATCCGCCCTCAAATACAGATTTCGATCGTCACCCACATCTTTTCGAACCGAACCCAAAAGACCCAATTGAGGGCTTGATCTTTTGGGGGAAGAACCAACACTTTTGGAGCTTGATTTCATGACTTGTAATTTTCTTGAAATTAATGGTGGAAACAATGAAGAAAAATGGTGGAAAAAAAGTGATGAAACTGAAGATAAATAAGGGATTTTTTGGGGGTTTATGAGATAAGGGCGAATGAAAATAGGGATTTTGATAACCAAAAAGATGAAGGATTTGAAGTTGGATTGGGTTAATGATTTTTGAAATATTATTATTTATTATATATTTTCAAGAAATCTTGGAAGGATTATAATGGGGGTGGAGAAGAGAGTTATCAAATAGATGGTGTTAATATCTAGAATCCAAAACAAGAGCCAAAATTTTGAAAATAATAATTAACAAATGTTAATCATATTTCATAAATAATAAACTTTCATAATTTTCATAAATATTAATTTACGGGTTTGCAACATTTAGGGTTCGTTTGGTTTGCGGGATTGGAATGGATTTGGAGGAATTTGGATTTCAAATCCATTCCAATCATTTGTTTGGTTTGGAGGAAAGTAATTTCTTGACTGGATTTGAAATCCTTTGACTTCTTTAAAATTCTTTAGTTGATGGATTTGAAAATCCTTTGCAATGGGATGGGATTTCAAATCCCCCCAAATCCAAATCCCTACAAATCCAAATCCTTACTTGAAATCCAATCCATTCCAATCCATTCTCGCAAATCAAACGCACACTTAAGTCATTTGCATCCTAATTATCAAAACACGGGACCTAATACATAAAAAAGATTGAATTTTCTTCTATTATTTAATAGCAAGTCAAAATCCATGAATTATATATATTATAATATTATTTTCAAATTTTTGCCTCTTGTTTTGGATTCTAGAGATTTAATGCTATCTATTCGATAAATCTCTTCTCCACCCCCACTATAATTCTTCCGGGTGCGTTTGGTATGCAGAACAGAGTGGAACAGGACATAACAGACTTGTCCCATGTGTGGCGTGACCATATGTGGGACACGCTAGAACTAAGTGGAACAAACATGAAACACACTTGTTCCACTCCAACCCCTGGAACTAAGTAGAACAACAATATTTTGACTAATATACCCTTTGTTAAAAACAAAAACATAAAACATGTCTTCTCATCATCCACGCCTCCAAGCTAGGGGTGTGCAAAACCCGAATAGTCCGAAATCCGAATCCGCATCCGAACCGAAAATAAAGTGTTTTTGCAAAACCCGAATACCCCGAAATCCGATAATCCGAAACCCGACATTTGGGAGGATATCTGGGTTCAGATTGGGTTTGATCGTTGGCCACCCAACCCGTCCAAAAACCCGAAATAACATAAATCTATATTTTAAATACTATATATATATATATATATATATATATATATTTATCTAATTATTTTTTGAAAATCGTAAATTATAGTCTGTTAAAATATTTTCTAAATTTTAAATTTGTTATCGATTTCATCAATCTTTCAATCGATTGTATTCATCCTAAAAAAACGATTGAATTTATATATAACTTTTGCATTATATAATACCCGAACCCGACCGACATCAATCCGAAATCCGACCAATCCAAACCCAAAACAACCTAAAATCCGAAACTTAAAATTTGGGTTTTGATTTTCATATCCAAAATCCAAACGTGATAAATTAGTTTTATGTTTTTGATAATTTATTGTACTATGTATTAGTGATGTAAATTAGTTTTATGTGATGTAATCTATGATTTTTCATCAGGGGTAAATTCGTCATTTAACCAGTCTAGTTCTATTCTGTCCAGTTCTGTCATGTCTGCGTACCAAACGCACCCTCCAAGATTTCTTGAAAATATATAATAAATAATAAATAATAAATAATAATATTTCAAAAATCATTAATCTAATCCAACTCCAAATCCTTCATCTTTTTCGTTATCAAAACCCCTGCTTTCACTCAACCTTAACTCATAAACCCCCAAAAAATCCCCTTATTTATCTCCAATTTTCATCATTTTTCCCACCATTTTTCTTCATCTTTTTCACCATTAATTTCAAGAAAACCACAAGTCATGAAATCAGGCTCCAAAAGTGTTGGTTCTTCTCCGAAAAGACCAAGCCCTCAATTGGGTCTTTTGGGTTTTGTTCGAAAAGATGTGGGTGACGATCGAAATACGTATTTTAGGGCAGATACGATCGATTTCAAGAAGTGGGATTCGCAATTGGAGAAACACTTGGCGAAAGCGTTATCGATCGGATGAAAAGGCGGATCGAAGATGGAAGAATGGGAGATTGATTGGGGGGAATTGGAGATGGGGAAGGTTGTTGATCATGGTAGTTATGGAAGTGTTTATAAGGGTGTTTATGATCATCAAGATGTTGCGGGTAAAACTCGACTTAACGTTCTAATAATCTGTTTTATAATACTTCAAAGTTAACAAGTTTTTTATATGACATTTTTTAGAAGAAAAAACAAGTATGTTTCCTTGTTTTTATAAGACAATATTTTCAAATAATACCTTCTTTATAGATTGGATCAAACCGCTGATAAATCTAGGAGGTGAACAGTTGATTCCTACCGCAATAACTTTCTGGCATGAATCGGCAATCGTGGCACATTCAGTCAAGGAATCACCGTTGACCATGTTCACGCCATCTTTAGAGTTGAAGGAAAACCACGCAGGAATGTTTATGCCTTCTTCAAGTAGCTCGGCATAAGCTTCTTCAAGTAGTAAAAGATATCAATAGGAATCTCCAATGCAACTTTCCATATGTAAAACGACAACCAAAAATAGAGTAAAATACCACATGGTAGTGCAATTATTAATGCTAAAATAAAACATTCACTTGATCCAAAGGGTATTTAGCCAAGTGGTATCTGGTAGACCCCAACCTCCCTCGACATGAGGAGTGTGTGTGAGTTTTGTCGTATGTAAAATATACTTCAAACTGCATACCATGCAAACAGGACCACTGAAGAAATAAATGTTTTAATTATGACAGTTAATTGAAGAAATGGTCCTTATACCTGGGCACAAGCTTAGGATGCCGACAATACACCAAATCTTCTTATTCAAAGAATTATATCAAAATAAATTACCTGCTCCTATGTGCATTTTACGGCTAGCTGTCCATACCATAATCCTCCTTAAAAGTGTTAAGCAAATTAGACAGGGCTCAACTCAACAAGCCAGGTTTTGGGAATAATATACCACAATTTATCAATTAAATCTGATTTATATAGGCTGACTCATGCTAATTTGGGATCTAGCAATCACTCTATCGGAATTGAACTAATGAACCAAAATCTATGATCATTCAATAATGTTATATAAAATTTTCTTCTACATAATGAACCGATTTATATACAATTTAACTCAAAGTTAAACAAGAACAAATAATTAACGTATGATTATCAGCACGGAACGTAATTAACCAATACAGAGATCAGTACCTCCTTTCATTTCCAAAGAAGCCTCTAGAATTTTATTTTCAAAACTCTGATTCCTTTTCAATTGCGCCTAACATACAACAGTTCCGTTTCACCAAACACACACAAATTTAGCATCTTATTTTCATCTTCCTTCACATTATTTTTCCAAGTTTCCTAGACAATTATAAACAGAAATTACATGTTTAAAACAAAAATTATCATCATTTCAATAGCAATTAATTTGGTCATAGAAACGCCATTATCATTTTTCCGAACGAACACTAGACAACTGTGAACAAAAATTACATGTTTAAAACTTGGTCATAGAAACGCCATTAGCATTTTTTTTTCTAAACAACTATGAACAGAAATTACATGTTTAAAACAACAAGTACCATCATACTAATAGCAATTTCGTCATAGAAACGCCATTAGCATTTTTTGGAACGAACACTAGAAAACTATGAACAGAAATTACATGTTTAAAACAATAATTATCATCATTTCAATAGCAATTTAGTCATAGAAAGAAACGCCATTAGCATTTTTTCCGAACCAACACTAGACACCTATAAACAGAAATTACATGTTTAAAAACAATAATTATCATCATTTCAATAGCAATTTAGTCATAGAAACGCCATTAGAACACCAGCAAATACACACAGTGACAGAAATTACATGTTTGTCAACGTCACAAAGCACTTTTCTTGCAATTTCTGACATATCAAGATGAAAAGTGTGCATCCTTCACAAAAATAAATTGAGACACCGCAAAAACATGCATTGACGCACAAAAAGCAAAACAAAGTCGCAGTTTGCGTCACCATAAAGATATGTTGTAACTTGCGGCACTGCAAGAAAAAGAGTCTTGCGATATTTACTTACGATTTCTTGACTGTTTTATGAAGAAGACGCAAAAACAAAAATGTGATTGTATATGATAATAACCATTAGGAACCATATGTGTACAAGAATTTGAAATTGCTCAACAAATTATTCAATGCTATAGCTTTCAAGTTTTTATTTTAATTGTTTTAAAAGTATAATTATTAAAATAGGAATTATAAATCAATAATAAATACAAATTGTTTCACTCTAATTGAGTGAACTTTATTAACATTTTATATAATATTTCAAAAATCTATTAAATATTTTATTAATAAAATTAATGTTGTAATATCCAAAATTGAGAGTTGAATATAATTTTTTTTATAGATTTTGAATTTTAATCTCCATTTTAAAGAAATTTTAGAGGATCTATATGAGATGCTCTAATACTCTTGTTTTATCTATTTTGTAAACAATAAGAATGAAAACTTGAAAGATTTTCGAAACATGTATCCCAAATGAATGGCTCAAGTTTTAGAAACTCACAGAATTTATTATATCTATGTTTTTTAAATCAAACTTATTTTAAAAAATCATTAACTTTTTAAGTAAACAATTATATAAAAAATAATGTTTTATTCTTTTTAATTTGATATTCATATCAATATACTTTTTTCGTTATTTATCGTATTATAAAACATTTACCTCATCTTCTTAAAAATATCTTAAAATTCATATTTAAAGTTTATTGCTACGTACAACTTTTTAAAATTTTATATTTGAAATTGAACCCATAAAACAAACTGATAACCAATGATAAACATATTCAAATACAAAATAGACATTTAGCCCTACTAATATAACAAAATACTCCACAAAATTGATAATCAACCGAACATCCTCTCGATCTCTCAGGTTTCGTCTGAATTTTAATTTGATCGTCAATATTTAAATGTAAATAATGGTCATCAACTTGATCTATATTGCCATAACATTTTTTTTTACAAAATTTAAGCATTTCCTTCCGATTTTTTTTTAAAATTTGTTATCATACTTTGCAATGAACCTTGTAAAGACATAAGACAAACAAAGCAGATGGATCTGGTCTTAAACTGTATTTATATGAAGATTTCACTAAAGCATGATTTTAAGTGAGTGGATACGAATTCAAACACTAGAAGCATCGTAAACATTTTGATTGTTCTTGAGCCCTTCACATGTGAGTCGTCTGATGAAGAAGTTGAATGGTGAATCACTCGTTGTTTTGATATTAAAATTAAGCAGATTATAGTTTATGATACATGTAAATATCAAATAAACGAAAGAGATAAAAAAGAACAAACATTTGCCTCTTTTACAATTGTTTGTGGGCTTACTAAGATCATAAGTGGCCAACATTATCTCTACTTCTTCTTGTCTTTATTACTTTTTTTTTGAATGACAAGTTAACGCACACACTCGTTCCAGCGGTATTGGACCTCCATTACGGGCAATCCCACTAATCCACTGCGACCCGGCCCAGCCTATGGCTGAACCCGACCGGCAGGGTAGAGGGTCCCATAGACTGGACCCACCCGAACCGGTCCCGGCCCCGGCCCCGAAGGACCAGATCCAAAGTCTGGATATCTCAGGAAAGTGTCGCTCGTGGGAATCGAACCCGGGTAGTGTGTCTTTATTACTTTTTGCAAATTTAAGCATATTCAAGAAAGGATAATACATAAATTAATAACATACTTTCATTTAATTTCTTATTCAAAGTTTGAAAAATACACTTTTTAATTAATAAAATAATAATTTCACCCCTAATTAGAGAGATAAATTTTCTCTAGCTTATAATTAAGGATAAAATGGGAAATTAGACATTTATTTTGAAAAAAAATAGTAATATAGACACTTTTTTTTTGAAATGAAGTAATATAGACACTTACTTTGAGACTTTAGAGTAATTTGTATCAGAACAATTATTATAATTAGTATCAAAACAATTACCGTGATTAAAAAGAAATCTTGGAAGTTTTATAACATAAACATTTTTGCTCAAATTGTGTCAATTTAACGATGAACTCAGTTATTTTTTTATCATAGATATATAATGTTATAATAAAATTTTCTTATTTCAGTTACATTATAAAAAATGGCTAGACATGGTTACCATGAAGGTCCCATGCACCAAATATGATGTTTTGATAGAGCTAAACAAATAATTTCAACTATTGTAAATATTCATATTAACTACTATATATCACTTTAAAACAAAATATCACAAAAGTAATTTGCTATTAAAAGAATTGTAAAACTATTGGCTTATACTATTATCATATTAATCCATAAAATATGTATTTATATATGTTTAAAATCAAACAAATTTTATCATTCCCTAATACAAAAACTAACAACTTTGTCATAAATCGAGCCTAAAGTAGATCTTGAATGTTTGTTTCAGGTTGTGCTCAATTTGGTTCTTATCTTGATACTTGTTGACGTATGAGTATTACAAGCGTTTACGCAACGATTTGGGGAATTTGTTCAAAAAGTAAATTAACTTTATGATTTCCTGATTTGGCTCATATGAACTTTCTTTCAATGGAAAAAAAATGAAGCTCTAATTTGCTAATTGTCAATGATAGACCTTGTAGTTTGATCGGGATGAATATCATTCCTTTGGGTTCTGTATAGCTACCAGTGATCCAGTAGCTAAACATTATCTGATATTTGAATTTTATTTGAATTTTATTTCTTTTGTTAACAGGGGCTACTGAATCGGCTTGAGTTGCATATCCAACTCTACAAATAGTAGAATTCATATTAAACATTCTAACATCAAACCTACTAGACATATTTCATATGAGGCATCGTCCAAACACATTACACATTCCTTAGCCTTGACCAAAAAAGCAGCAACATGTAGGGCTTAAGGCATCATTATGGTCATCTTCATTAACTGAATCTTACCCTTCCCATTCGATGTTAATTTGACTCATTTTTCACCAGAGCTCAAATTCATTTTTTAAAATTGAACACAATAATTACATATAAAAACTATGTTTAATTTAATTTTTTTTAGTAAATCATTCAATTGTACTATTGAATAAAGATCCAATCATCGGAAAGAGGGTTTAATCCAAAAGTGACTTGATGGAAAATAAAGTCCCCTAAGTTTGTTTAGTTTAAACTTTAAATCAAGAATAGAAATTGCCAAATAGGACTGTTGTTGTTAAGAATTCAAAAAAATGGGGGTAAAATGTAAGTTTCTCAAAAAAACGAGGTAAAATGCCATTCTTTGAATGTATATCCCTCTGAGTTTTTAGAGTAAATTACATTGTGGGTCCAAATGGTTTATTCAAAATCTGCATATGGTCCATATTTTGAAATAAATACATCATGGAGTCCCTGTGGTTTGCATTTCGTTGCACTCTGGATCCCTATGATTTGTATTTCGTTGCACTCTGAGTCCCTAACCATGGGGACCTAGAGTGTAATTACAAGGACCCAAATGCAACAAAATACAAACCACAAGGACTAAAATTGCAACGAAATACAAACCACATGGATCCCTAGTGTACTTATTTCAAAATAGGGACCATATCTAGATTTTGAGTTAACCACAGGGACATAAGTGTAATTTACTCAAGTTTTTAATAACAATGAAACCATGACAAACAAAAGTGATAAGAAGACATGTGCCAAGCTTACCTATATATTTCATAAAATATAATAAATATATTGGAGTAAACTAAAAATTTGGTCCTTAAAGATTTGTTAAAAATAACACTTTTTGTCTCTGAAGTTTCAAAATTACAGGATAGCTATTATGGTTTATAAAAACGTCCATATTTAGTCCCTTTCTCTGATTGTTGTTAAAAGATTTTGCTAAATGAGAGGCATTTTCGTTTTTTTATTACAATTTTTGTGTTTACCCAATTAAAATTGATTTTATAATTTTGTTCTATGTGGTTTTTTATTAGGTAAAAGTAAAAAAATGTAAAAAGACGAAAATACCTCTCATAAAAGGGACTAAATCCAGATGTTTTTACAAACCATGATAGCCATCTTTTAAAACTGTAGAGACAAACAAATATTATTTTTGACAAATCACAAAGACTAAATTTGTAGTTTACTCTTAAATATTGATTAAAAGTAAATATATAGAATTATATTAATGAAATAAAATTAGAAATCTTATAATCAAAGTTATCAACAACAAAGTTAAGAAAGTAAGGGGCTGTTTACAAAATACTTACCCGGTAAGTGGTTACCGGGAAATTTACCATAGCGGATGAACATGACAAGAGGATAGGATCTTACCCGGTAAGAGCGAGGATAAGGGGGTGTTTACTTGGGGCTTAATGAGCTTATTGTCAAAACGGCTTATTCGCACAGACGTTTGAGGGTGTTTACTTGTGGCTTAATGGATTATTCGCACAGACGAAAACGACTTATTCGCATAGTAAGGAATGAGGTGTTGTCTCCATTAAGCCACAAAAATGACTCCCTTACCCCTTTACAAAATGACAGCATCCTTCAAAATTAAAAAAAAGAACATGCCTCTCCTTTCTTCTACAGTGCGACCATCTCTTCCCATCGGCTATCTCCGGCGAACCTGCTGTCTTCCCATCGGCTATCTCCGGCGAACCTGTTGTCTTCCCATCGCCTATCTCCGGCGAACCCCTCTTCACTGGTCAACAAACCGACGACATCAAAACCCATCGATTTGCTTCTTCCCATCGATTGCTTCTTCCCATCGATTTGCCTCATCGATCCCTTAAGGCCACCAGATCTTGCCACAAGATCTTCCTTTTCCCTGATCGGCTCGTTGAACCATCCCCAACATTTCTTCACATCGATAGTTTTGAATCATTGTGCTGTTCTTTCCTCTGCTCCTTAAATCCCTCTTACACATCTTCTTCTTCCATCTAACAAAACATAAACCATTACATTAGAACTGGTGACTACTGAGTTAGTTTTAGGGTTTATCAAAGGCTCTGTTAACTTACTGATATCTGGTTCATGTTGAATATAGGAATCGATTTGCTTCATCGATTCCTTCATTTTGTTTTTGGATGGTAAAAAACAATTAGAATTTTATGCTCGGTCTCCTTTTTTTTACATTCCTTCATTGGTTTTGTTGTTAGATTTTGGATTCCTTCATCGATTTCCTTTTTTTTACATTCACAGATATGTATTCCTTCATCGATTTCCTTTTTTTGTTTGTGTTTTTCCTGCAGGTCATTGTTTAGATTTTATTTTTGAAGCTTATGAATTTTAGTAGGTCATTGTTTAGATTCAGGGGTAGATTGGTCATTTCTGTCATTCAGACGGTTGATTCAGGTAAAAAAGTAAACACTACCACATTTTTACCCGGACAGACAAATTTATCCACACAGACAGATTTATCCATACAGGACTTAATCAAAAATTTGGTAAACAACCCCTAAGGATGAAGAGTCTTACCCGGTAAGAGAGAGTGACAACTCTTACACAGGTAAGCGCTTACTGGGTAAATTGTTGTATAAGATACCATCGTGATGATTAAAATCTTACTCGGTAAAGCAAGTTAGTGTGTCGAGTTTTATTGGTAAGCGTTTACCGGGTAAGCATTTGGGTAAACGACCCCTAAACATTCTTGTAGTATTAACTGAAATGTTTGACTTCAGTCATCACCACATGTTTTTGGAATACATGATTTTATTTCCTTATGATAATCGTAGAACCAGTACAATAACAGAGCTTAAAGGTGACGGTATACTGTTTCTCAAAAAGTTATCGCCTATACTTTTAGTTATTTTTTAAAAATGAATCTTATTACAAAACATTTTAAGATCATTTACAACAGATTCTCCAAAACGGATAAAATAGAGATTTTAAGAATTTTGAGCTCTTTTTTTGTAACACCCGTAATTTTCTGTAAGTCATTGTCACCCGGACGCTTCTGTGACATGTAAACAGTGGAGTTTTGTTGGGAAATGTATTGTTTAAAATCCCTTGGAGTATCAGGAGTATTGGCAGTGAAAAAGTCAGGTTTCGGGGCTCTGGGAAGGTCCCGCGATAATGCCCGACGACTATGACAGTGCCATAGTCGCACTGTCACAGTCGCAGAGGAGGTACCGTGGCTTGGGGGCACCTGGCGACATTGCCAGGAGAAATTGCCCTGGGCAATGTCGCTGATCATTGTTGTACAAAGGGCCCAGGGTGCTGTTAAGTCGCGAAATTCAACCTTTTTCTCAATTCCTCTCATCCAAACTTCTCCTATCTTCTCCCAAATCGTTTTCCCTCTTTCCCCTTTAAACCCTAACTTACCTTTGGCTCAAATCCTTGTATTTTGTGTAGATGAAACACCATCAAGTGGTAAAATGGAAAGTTTTGGTCAAGGATTCACCATCTCCATCTTCATCTTCAACCTCAAGCTCATTGTTGGATTTCTAGGTTTTCATCAAAACCTAAGCGGTAAGTATATCTAGGGGTGTTCGAGGTCCGGTTTGGGCGGTTTAACCCCTCAGACCACAAACCAAACCGCAAGTGGCGGTTTATTAAATTTTCAAACCGAGCGATTTGACATCAAGTGCCTAGACCGGTCAAACTGGACCGCGGTTTAGGCGGTTTGGTCCGACCGGTTTGGGCCTTTTATGGGCTTTAAAGTTTCAACTTAAATTTTATTATATAATATCGAATTTTAAAGCTTCATTGGCTTGAGTCCATTTGAAGTAAACAAAATCCACAAAAAAGTAAACAAACTCCACAAAAAAATTAACAAAGTCCACAAAAAGAGTAAACAAAATATCCCAACAAAACACTAAAAATCAAAGTCCACAAAAAAATTAACAAAGTCCACAAAAAGGTGAATACAGTAAGTCCGCCGATGTTAGTGAATAGTAGTCATTTAGGGCTTTCAAGTTTCAAATTTTAAAAATTAAAATAGATTTTATGTTTGGGTTGGATTTAGGATAACATTGCGCCTAACCAAATATATTTAAAATAACATTGGGCTAGATAATGAATATAAAGACATATATATAAAAAAATAAAATATATATGAATTTGGCGGTCGGTTTGGTCCAAACCGCCCAAAAAAACCTCCAGACCGCAGATCGGACTGGACCGCCTGGTTTGGCAATTTTTCAGACCAGACCGGACCGCCAGACCACTCAAACCGCCAAAAACGGTCTGGTTTGACTTGGTTCGACCGGTTTGAACGGTCCAACGGTTTTTTTGAACACCCCTAAGTATATCTTTTCCATTTCTAAACCTTGAAATAAGTTATAAATACTCCATTGATGGTTCCCTAGTGTTTGATTTCTCTATTTTCGTTTTATAAGATTTTGGAAGATTTTGGAGGAGTTAGGTCAAAATTAGGGTTTTGGGTATAAGTTGAGGTTTTGATGTAAAATGTTTGGGGAATGTTTCTATATGGTTGAATATGCTTATTTATGGTTGAATTTATGGATCTAGGTTTTTGGAGGCCTTGGCTTGAGGATCCAAGTTTCTTCAAGAAAGCTCAAAGTGGGAAAAATCTAGATTTAGCCTAAATCTAGCAAGGTGAGATCAAGTTGATTTGTGAAAACGTTGTACATGCCAAAATGTTTATTTTAAAGTATTTATGTGTTTATCATGAAATTATCATTTGTGAAGTTACTTGATGGGTTTTGGTTATTTGAGAAGTTTGGTTTTTATAAACCTTGTAAAACATCCATATTGGGGATTTTTGGGCATTTCGATAAATGAGTCATAAATGGGTGTGTTTGGTGATTTATTGCACAAGTGAGATTATTTGGTTAAAAATGCATTTTAGTGTTTGCTTTGGAGAAATGCATAATTTCGTGTTATGGGTCGTTTTGAAGAAGTAAATGACATAAAATCATTTGGAAAGTAACTGCATTGAAGTCTGCACATGAATTTTGGGAGTGTGTCTGCATGAAGTGAGTCAATTGTGTACTCTTTTGAAAAGCATTAATCATTGGTCAAAAAAAGGTTTTGAGTATTTTGGCTCGATGTCGTTTTGAAAGGAGTCTTGAGGACACTTGTCCGGTTTTATGTGGCTCAATGTGGAGTCCAGTTATGACGTACGTACTAATGCGCCGTGTTGCGTATTAAGGTTGGTTACGGGCTCGACGGCGTTGGTCATTCATGTGTAGTCCGGTAAGGTTAGACTGTGTTGCATTGGATCCACAGGCACGTAAGTCAGTCTGTTTTGGGATGGTCAGTTGGGTGCGACGGGGTTAAACTCCGGTACCCATGTTTTATGACCGGAAACTTTACAAGCGATCGCTAGGAGGGTTGAGTCTGTTAGTGCTGCCGGGGGAGTAGGCGCTAGGACCTCCGCCGTTTGAAGTAATGCCTGGGAGGTAGTCTTTAAGTGTGTCGGGCCTTCAGGATGGAGTTCTTCGAAATGATCCATCAAGGTCAACTGACTTGGGGTGACGCTTGGTAAAGGAGTCGTAGGGACACTGGGCTGTGATGTCGGGAGGTGTCATGCGATTAACGTTGCTTGGGTGGTATACTTTTGTGTTTCCTCCACTCTCAACGGATGCGGGTGATATGCGTTCATTTTATTAATTAAATGCTCTATTTTTTACGCATATCTCAACTTTTTGCAAGCGAATATTTAATTAATCAAGACCCTTTGAGCAAAACTCATATCTTTATTACTTGGGCATTGAATCATTGGTTTTATGTTGTTTTTGTGGCTTGCAGATTGGCTTCTAGACGTTTTTGTTGGGAGATTTTGTGTGCCGAAAAACAGAGGGACAACAGCTTGCTGCAGCTTGATGCCATCTCAGGATTTATGGAATATTCCTAAAATATTCTCCCAACTTTGCATTAGTTGGAAGAAATCTTGGATAAAATTTGCTAGAAGTTCCTTTCTTTTATCCTTTGGACAATGTCTTGATCCTCCCTTTTGTTGGCTATAAAAAGCCTTGCTCATTTGTTGTAAAAACACAATTCTCTCCCATCACCTCTAAAAATCCCCTCTAAGTGTTCTCTTATTCTCCAATCATTGGGAGAAAATTTGGAAGACTAGTTTAATTTTAATTAAAGCTTTTAACTTTCAGTATTTCTTATCTGCTTTATTACGTTATTGCATTTTAATATTACGTTTCTTATAATTATTGCACTTTAATTTTATGTCTTTATTTTAATTATTCGCATTATTACGTCATCGTTATTTATAATTTGTGTAACCTTTAATCTACCATCGTTCTTATCATTTAATCTTCATAATTTACAGTAATTTTTATTTTTAGTCGCATTCTCATATTTTTAAAAATGCAAGGATCCCAAGCGATGATAGGCTAACAACCTTAGCTTGGGTGTGGGGTGAAGTTAAGATTAAAATCATTTTTTGATGGTGGAAATTAGTAGTTAATAATTATTTCCAATCATTCATTCAAGGTTATTTTTATAAAATTCATTTCCTAACAAATTGATCGATGTTGAAAATGATTAAAGTGTGATGGACTTAGAGATAAACCGTCGTGACATATCAACTTGAATGATATGGAGATATACTCGAGAGAGTTACTTAGATACGAGGAAACTTGTTTTCATTCCATATAGCTTATACAAGGAATAGATTGTGCCATTGTCTAGACTTTTTCTATTTTGGAAACATTAGAATCAAGTCTATGGATGCGATCATTTCTCAGTCTCGAAAGAGTACCTTAGAAAAGCTAATGGTTGGTTATATTAATTATGACGTTTCACCTGATTTAATTGTCAAAAATCTTAACGGATCCCTACACCCTTGCTCCTTTTTAAAGAAATTAATTTCTGTCAAATTAGTTGTAAAAAAAACCACCCAACAATATTTCTTCAAATTCGTCATCTGAAATCATTTCTTTTATTAGACTTTTATTAAGCTTTTACACCTTTCTCTGTGGATCGATACTCGGTATTTTACCGTTTTATTACTTGTAAAAGACGACAACGGATTGATAAGTGTATACTTGCACTATTCACCGTTAGATATCAGTCCAAGAGATTAAGTTCATATAAATCTCGTAACAAGTTTTTGGCGCCGTTGCCAGGGATTGGCTCGCTAAAAGTCTGTAAAAGTTTTCTAAAAGATTTGATTTTTCTAACACCGTTCGAATCTCTTTTTGGAAGTGGCGTATGCCTAGAATACCACGTGGGGAATTGTTCGAATTTGACCCGGACTATGAAATGACGTTTCGTAATAGAAGGATAACACAAAGAATTTCATTGACCATAGATCCTCCCATTAGTGATGGCCAAAAATCGGGCCCGGGCCGAGCCGGGCCAAAACGGGCTTCGGGTCCAAATAGTAAACCCAAAAACCGGGTCGGGCTTCACCCGAATATGTGTGACCCGTTTAATGTTGGAAAAAACCGGTCATAGGAAAACCGGGCCGTGATTGGGCCGAACATTTTTCCGTATTTTTTTCAAAAAAAATTTCTTTATATAATAATTAATTACTAAGCTTTAAAAAATAAAAATTGGATTGAATCACTAAAATACACTTTAAAAATGCGTTTTATTTATAATAAATCACTAAAATATACTTTAAAAATACGTTTTATATATAATTTTAAGTTACAAACTTACAATACAAGTATTTATAGGGGTTTGGGGAGGTAAAAAATACAAAAAAGATCAAAAAAACATATATAAATGGTAACATAACGGCTCTTTTTTTTAAAAAAATACGAATTGGGCCGGGCGGGGCCAAAAACCGGGCCGTGAACCGGGCTCGGGCCGAGCCGGACCGGGCCGCCAAATCCTCCAAAAACATGAACTGGTTCATGTTTCCGGGCTCCAAACCGGTTTTCCACCGGGCTGAGCCGGGATTTCAAGCGGGTCGGGCTCGGTTAACCGACCGGGTCGGGCCGAGATGGCCATCACTACCTCCCATCATGGAACCACCCCCACCAGGTTTTGAAAATTGGGTACCTAGAATAGAAAATCCACCAAGACAACAACCGATATTCCACGATGCACCACCCATTTTTGGAAATCCACCCGAATTCCCTTTTCAACAAATGCCAAATAACCAAAATCAACATCCTAACAATGATGATGTGGAATCTCATGATAACAATGAAAATAGGGATGGAGCTCCGAACATTATTAATCTAGCAAATTCCAAAGAGGGAAAGATTATGGACTATGCTATCCCCGATTTTGAGCAATTAAATTCAGGGATAGTTAGACCCCATATTGTCGCCCTCCATTTTGAATTAAAACCCATCATGTTCCATATGTTGCAAACAAATGGACAATTTGCCGGAATGCCATCGGAGGATCCTCATTCTCATTTAAAGTCTTTTATGGAGATCACTGATGCATTCCTGATCCCTGGGGGTATCTAACGATGCCTTGAGACTCACTCTATTTCCATTCTCTATAAGGGATCGGGCAAAGTCATGGTTCAACTCTTTGACACCTGGTTCTGTAACATCATGGAACAATATGGTTGAAAAGTTTTTGCGAATGTATTTTCCACCCACCAGGAATACCAAATCCAGAAATGAAATTTGTATGTTTAAACAACTAGATGATGAAGCAATTCCTGATGCATGAGAGAGGTTTAAAGAGCTGTTGAGAAAATGTCCTCACCATGGCATTCCCTACTGTATTCAACTCGAGACGTTTTACAATGGTCTAAACCCCATGGCAAAACGAATGCTCGATGCGACATCAGGAGGAGCCTTTACAGCTAATACCTACAATGACGGGTATGAAATTCTTGAAAAAATTTCAACCAACAATGGACATTGGGCTGATCTGTTGGTCCCTAAGGTGCTTAACAAGTTTGTAGAAGGGGGGGGGGTTGAATACAAACACAAAATTTAAAATTTAATAAATTGTTTATTGATAAATCAAACACAATTTACAAGTCTGTTGCGGAATAAGATTAAGTGAGACTCAATCTAAACAAACTTAAGAAAACACTAAGATGGTTGCACAAGAATTTCAGAGAATGGGGGATTTAGAATATAGAAAACAAAGGTTTCTATTTGGGGTTCAAGGATTGAGCACACTTCAGATGGAGAGGTGATCTTCCTATTTATACCCTATGCATTAAATGCATGGCAGGGCACTTTACACGTGGCGTTCACAGATTGGCTTTGGGAGTCTGACTTTGGGAGACATGTTTTCGGCCGGATCATGAACAGTGTAGTAGACAGAGTTGTGTACGAATTATGGCAGAGATATGTCCGTTCTGACACATTGTACAAGGTTGTGCAAGGTTAGACAAAAGGAAACTTGAGGTATAAGCTAAGTGATCATTTGATCGCTGAATATCTCTTTCTTCAGAGACATCAAGAGTTCAGCGATCGCTGAAGCTTTCCTCGTGTTCCTTCGCGTATAAGTAGAGTTGCCTTTGCTTCACTGATATCCGCATCAGGTCACTAGTAGACTTCTCTTTGTTCAACAGCTTCGTCTTCGATTCAGTTGTGAACATCTGTTGACGCGAGACTTGTCTTCAGGGATTACGTTACTGTTTACATCAGAACTATCAGCGATAACTGAACAGACTCAGTTTGATTACTGATAGTGAAACACATACATATTAAATGTTTATAAGGCTATTAGCGATAACTGAACAGACTCAGTCTGATCGCTGATGGTGAAACACTAATACATATTAAACGTAATTTTCACTAAGTATAGAAGATGGTCGTTATCAAATCACTGAGAGAGTTTGGATCAACAATCTCCCCCTATTTGATAATGACAAAGTAACTGAAGAAAATTACTTTATAATTCAAAATGATGGAATAATCAGGACTCATAACATACATGTCCCAATTACTATTTTGAGGGATCTTTTACAGTACTGATAGAGTTAAGTACTTCACTGAAATTCTCATTAATCCAAGAAAAGAATTACAAGGTATGAAAATTACAAGTACAAGTGATGTACTAACTACTGTAAGTTAAACTAATAGATTACAAGAAAGAAAACTAATCTATCAGCTATCTAAAGAGGATTTAGGAGGATTAATCAAATACTCAGGTATTTCTTCTCCATTTTGCCTTCGCTCTAAAGATTCTTTGCAGATGATCTCTATGATTGGCTCAGCAGCAGGAGAGAGTACACCATAGGCACATGAGATCCTTGAGAAGAGCGAGGGGACAGATAGGGATTTCAGAGACTCTTTGAAATCTGAGCTGTTCCTCGTCATCTCTGAAGAAGATTCCAAAAGGTTCTTCAAGAACTTGTCCCACAACATATGGTCCGCCAGGAGGCAGAGATAGATCCAGAACTGAAATATCAGGAGGAGGACCAAACAGAGCTTCTCTTGAGAATTTGATGGAGGTTTCATTTCTGATCACTGCGACATTATCAGATGAGGAGGAGATAGGTTTTCTCTTGATTTGCTTGGACTTTAGAGGAAGAGTAGATGGCACCTTTAGTATAGCAGCGACTCTGTTGATGAGGGCATTATTTAGCCTTTCAACATAGCCTCTGTATGTTGACTTTGATTTCTTCAGCGCATCTTTGAACTCAAGCCACTCTATGTAGCCGAAGTCTTCCAGCTTTGAAATGAACATAGCCTTGCAGCTTCCATCCTCTCTGGTAATCTCCATGGTGACAGAAAGTTTATCCTTCTTCTTTCTCCCAGAGATAGCAACAGCTACGATCTTCATTGGGTCAGAGCGATAGTCAATTTTGTGCTTGCACCAATCGACTGTATTATCGCTGGCCGCTTTTTCTTTGGAGCGTTCCTCTTCAATCTCTTTCAAAAGAGCTGCCTGGATTTCCACTGGTTTGCTTTTCATATTCTTGTCTTTGACTTGAGAGGACTAAATCTTGAGAGCCAGAGAGGCATCTCTTTGACAGTCAGCAATCAGCTTCTCAGCCCTGACGGATTCTTCGATTTCAACTTCAGTCAGGAACTCTAGATCCGTTGATTGAGAGGGGATCTTTCGACATTGATTCTCCAGATGAGAGATCATCTCTGTTCTTTTCTTCATCTCTTCCTCTGACCAGTGAGATGGTCTAGAGGGCCTTCCATGATGTTGCAGGGACTCTTCTTCTTCTTCTTCTTCTTCTTCCTCTTCATCAATCTCTCTTACAGAGATTGGGATTGTTTGGTCATCAGCTTCAGCAGCTGGGATTATTTGGAGCTCTTTACCCTTAAGAAGGTGAGAGAACTATCTGGTCAGAAAAAGAAAAAGGTTAGATTTATTTTTAGGGAATAAGAGAGATAAAGGCTAGAAAGAAATAGGGGTAGGAGTTTTATAGAAGGATAAGGGAACGAGAGTAAGGCATACCTGAGAAGGATTCTCCTCAGGTAGTGAGATCATCCTCAGGATTTCCTCAGCAGATGCACCTTTGCTTTGGGAAGGGGTTCCTGAAGGTGTCTCATGACTCCCCCCTGCTTTGATAACTTCTTTCGAAGCTATCGCTGATGAAGCGACGGTTGAAGAACACCATAGAGATTGATCTTCTTCATCGTCATCATCATCATCTTGATGAGATTCTTCCTCTTGATCTTCAAGATCAAGGGCTTCATCTTCATCATCTTCCTCTTCCTCTTCATCGACTAATTCAGCGATGGTAGGAGGGGCTTTCTCAGCAGCTAACTCCCCCTCAACATGAGAGGGAGTTTCCTTCAGTTGTTCAACAACATCAGCTTCTTTCTCCTTATATTGTTCAGCTTCTTTCTCCCCCTCTTTGTCATTATCACGGAGGGAGAGATCTTTTGAAGGAGTAGAGGTTTCAGCAGTGGCTAAATTGAGAATCAACCTCAATATTCCCATTCACCTTATACATACATTCTATAAACAAGACGGGTGTTACTAAACCCAATAACAAATACTATCTTCAATCCTGCAGAGGACTTAATGCTCATGCTTAGTCTCTATCTCCAACTCGCGGAAGACTTAATACCCATGCATAGCCACTATCTCCAAACTGGGACCTGATGTACATGCCGACAAATAAAAAGGGTTAGGCTTAACGCCTAGTGAGATCAAGAGTTTTATCATGAATGAATAAATCTTTAAAAGCAAGGAAACAAGTTTAAAGCGAGATCCTTCAAAATAATATACTTTAACATGGAAACGACACATTTTCCCAAAATATGCATCTTTAAAGACAATGTTCCCAAACACACGTTTCATATAAAATGATGCAATCCGGAACTCACCCAAGATGGGATCATAGTTCGACATTCCAATTCATGGAAATGTAAATAATACCTTATAACCCAAAACACCCAAAACACGGGCGGAACATAATACTCGACCCTTAAGTAAAGGAAAACAATTCTTAAATAATATGGTACGTCATTGAAAACATGTAACCCAATTTAATACTCACGCGACCATAAAATAGAATGAAATCCCAATATTAAAACATGGACAATTAAATATCCAAAATACGACGGGCCGGCGACGGGGGCTTCCCGTATCCGTTGAGAGTGGAGGAACACAAAAGTATGCCACTCATACAACGTTAGTCGTATGACACTTCACGACACACAAGCCCAAGTGTCCCTACGACTCCCTTCACGCTACACCAAAGAGTCAACTGACCTTAGCGATATAACAACGAGAATACCGCTCCAAGGCCCGGCCCAAGGGGGATACAACCAAGGCATTGCCCCACCTGGCGGAGGTCCAAAACGCCCATCCAATGGCTACTCCACGCCATGATAGCACCACCCGGACTCAGTCCTCCTAGTGTACTCCTTGAACGGACAAGGTCATAAAACATGTGTCCCGGAGTCCAACCCCGTACCACCCAAATGACCATCAAATAAGACTGGCTCATGTGCCTATGGATCCAATGCAACACAGTCTAAGATTACACGACTATACCTGAATGACAACAGCACTCGAGCCTGTAATTATAAATATGCGATAAAAATGCATTTAGATGTAAGCCATGAAATGGGACTCTACATTGAGCTATTAAATCCGGACAATTGTCCACAAGACTCTTTTAAGCCAAAACCGAGATAAAATGCTCAAAATCCATTTGATCAAATAATTATCGGTTCCCCGAGTAATAAAATGTCTGGAAACAACGTTTACGAAGACACATACCTCAAAGACGAGATTAACCCAAAACTCAACACATAATGGGACCAAAGGTTTTCCAAAGGGTTTATGAAATAGAATTCATTTGTACAAAATCACCATGAATGTGAAAACCATGCTATTTACTCGTTAGAACATTCAAAACCCAAATATGAGCATTTTATGAGGTTAACACAACCCAAGTTCACCAAATATGAAAACTTATCAAAATACTCACCCTTTGACAAATAACCAAGTAAAACATAATTTACTTCAAAATATTCCAAACTTATCAGCAGTTAACCATTTCGTATAAAACACTTTAAAATAACCATTTTGGCATGTACACCGTTTTCACAAATCAACTTGAACTCACCTTGCTAGATTTAGGATAAATCTAGATTTTACCCACTTAGAGCTTTCCTTGAAGAACTTGATTCTTCAAACCAAATCTTCCAAAAACCTAGATCCACAAGGTTCCAACCATAAATATACATAAACAACCACAAATAATCGATCCCCAACCTTATACATGAATACCTCAACTGATACCGAAACCCTAACTTCCATAAATGAAGAAGATATAAGATTAACTTAACCCAAGCTTGAATCCACCAATCAAAACACCTCTAGTTCACCAAAATGGTTACAAACCTCCAATCTATGAAAGGGAGAACAAAGGGTTGTGGATAGTGAGAGATGAGAAGCTTACCACCACAAAATACTCTAGTATACTTCAATAGATTTACAATATCTTGTTAGATCCTTGAAGATCTCTCAAAAACAAAATCGTAGCAACTTGAATCACCTAAATCGGAGTTGTGGATCAAAAGATATGAAGAAATGAGGAAAAAGTCGGATTTAAGTGAAATTCACAGCGCAGATGCTCGTGGGCGCGCTCAATATTTTGCGCGGGCGCGAGCGATGGTACTTCCGACCAAAATATGTCCGAACACTGTTTTGGTCATAACACTGTTTCTTCGTTATAGCTCCGTTTTCGCTCCGGAAAGAACCGTTGGACTCGTAATTGAATCCTTCATCTATCAAGACTATAAAATCAAGGATTCAAGCCCAAAATAAAATATCTTATTTTTCCTTAATATACCGGTTTCTATATTAACTTGAAATGATATCTTTCAAGAATCGGGGTGTTACAGTGGAGGAGAGACCCACGAAAGCATCTAAGGAAGTTTGTTGAGAAATATCCTTAGGTCTTGAGCTAGAGGTAGCTTTCTCCTTGGTCACCTTGGCCTTCTTCGAAGGACCAAGGAAGCCAGTTGATGGTCGTTTGGAAGGGGTAGAGGTAGGGATAACAGAAGAAGGAATCTCCTGCGTGGCCGCTGAAGACGAAGAAGTGAGGAGAGAGAGAGTCGGGGGCGAAGTTCAGAGATACTTACCTCGTTGGGGAGCGTCTTGACCTCCAGGGAGCGCTGACCCACTTTTGGAAAAGATGCATCCGAGTTAGTGGGGTAAGTAGCAAGGTAGAGGAACTTCAGGTACGCGCAGATGAAGCGTACGTAGGGGACCTTGGGATCCCTCTCGGTCTTCTCTATCTTTGACTTTAGATCGTCAAAGATAGCTGTTGCGTAGTCGAAGTTTCTTCCAGCGATCACTGAGTAAGCCATCTGGACCTGAATCTTGCTGGCTTGGTCCAGTGACCCACTCTTCCCACTCATACACTGAATGAAGTATGAGAAGATGTAGTTAAGCTGAGAAGGCATCGGTGCCTTCTTCACAAGAGTTACTTCTTGATTGGAATCGTCGTCCTTGGATTTGATTCCCAAGAATATTCCATTGCATCCAGTAATTGGATGAGTTCAGCATCAGTTGGCAAGGCATCGAATCCATTCCTGGGTTTGTCAGGAAAACGCAGAGCTTTCCTCAGACCTAAGGCAGTCATCATCCCTGATCCAAGTTCAGTGCTGAAGGAGATAGCAGGGACCTGTTCACCCTTTTTATTGGTGATAGAGGTTTCTTCAGCGGTAAACCAGAATTGGTGGAGTAGAGCTTTTGAAGGAGTAGGATCCACAGTGATAGCGTAAGCAATGCAGGATTGCTTTAGAAACTTTGCGGCTTCTTTCAGATGTGGGTATTTGACACCATCAAAGTCAAGGCGAGCAAGATGATTGTTTTTGGGAAGCTCCGAGTCAGAGATTGCGAACTTGACGTTCTTAGAGGCGACAAGTGCCGATTGAGCCATTCTGTTGATCTTTGAAGAGGATGATGCAAATGCTTGAGAATGCTAGAATGCTTGAGAGAGAATTCTTGCTTATAAAGTATTTCCAGAAAGCGTAAAATGAGAAGAATGGAAAAACATTCCTTTTATACGTGAGAGAGAGAGTGTGTGAGAGGCGGGAAAACAAATGCTCATCATGACATGGACACGTCCCACGAAGTTGATTGGATGGAAGGGCAACGAACGAACGTGTCAGAAAAAGGCATGTCGTGGATTGTCGGTTCAAATGACGTCATAGAAGAGAGAGAGACTGTTCATTTGTCCGTTTTGAAATTATCGCTGAAGAAAAGTCAACGATAGATTTTCTTTGAAAGTATCCCTGATGTGAAAGTTAGGGATGAATTTTCTTTTAAGAAGGATCACTGACTAGAAATATCAGTGATAAATTTATTTTTCAAAAAGCTTTTAATCATTTGAAGAAAGTTCAGTGATTAAAGTTTATATTTTGAAAAACATCTTAACTGAATGAAGATTCAGTTGTAGGGATGGAGAGAACATACCTGAGAGTCAGAATATTTATCAGAGAATGATAAAAGGGGAACTTATGATTACCGACACAATGCATGAACGCTGAAGAATTAATCTTCGAGATTCAGCATTCCAAGCTCACTGATGAGAAAGTTGAACCTTGTCTCATTGAGAGGTTTGGTGAATAAATTAGCAAGCTGAAAGTCAGTAGGGATAAAATGAAGTTCAATATCACCGTTCATCACATGATCTCTGATAAAGTGATATCTGATCTCTATGTGTTTTGTCTTTGAATGTAGCACTGGATTATTTGCTATAGCGATAACACTAGTGTTGTCGCAATAGATTGGAATCTTTGATAGCTGAAGGTCATAGTCTAATAGTTGATTTCTCATCCATAAGATCTGAGAACAACAGCTTCCAGCGGCTACGTATTCAGCTTCAGCTGTGGAAGTGGACACTGAATTTTGCTTTTTGCTTGTCCAACTTACCAGCTTTCCTCCTAGGAGTTGAGATCCACCAGTGGTACTCTTTCTGTCAAGTTTACAACCTGCAAAATCACTATCAGAATAACCAGTTAGATCGAACCCTGAGTCTTTGGGATACCAAAGACCGAGGTTAGGAGTTCCTTTCAGATATCTGAATATGCGCTTAACAGCGATCAGATGGGATTCCTTGGGTTCAGATTGGTAGCGTGCACATAAACAAGTGGAGTACATGATGTCAGGTCGGCTCGCCGTAAGATACAGCAGGGAGCCTATCATTCCTCTATAGGCAGTGACATTAACAGGTTTTCCAGAAGGATCTTTGTTAAGTGTCAGAGGAGGTGCCATAGGAGTTTTCATTGTTGAAGTTTGTGTTAGATCAAACTTCTTCAGCATATCTTTAACATACTTACCTTGGCTTATAAAAGTACCTTTGTCAGATTGTTTAATCTGAAGACCAAGAAAATATGTCAGCTCACCCATCATACTCATTTTGTATTCTTTCTTCATTCTTTCAGCGAAGCGAGTACATAGAGATGGGTTAGTAGAACCAAATATTATGTCATCGACATATATTTGTACAAGAATTATATGACCTTTTATTTTTCTGAAAAATAACGTATTATCAATCTTGCCACGTTCAAAATTTTCAGAGATAAGAAAAGATGAGAGAGTGTCATACCAAGCACGAGGGGCTTGTTTTAGACCATAGAGAGCCTTATCCAATTTGTAAACATAATTTGGATACTTAGGGTCATAGAACCCTGGAGGTTGTTCTACATAGACTTCTTCATTCAGCTTTCCATTGAGGAACGCTGACTTTACATCCATTTGATACACAATGAAGTCTTTGTAAACTGCATAAGCTAAGAATAGTCGAATTGCTTCGAGCCTAGCCACAGGGGAAAAGGTTTCATCATAGTCTATGCCTTCCTCTTGTCTGTATCCCTGAGCAACAAGTCGAGCCTTGTTGCGGGTTACAGTTCCATGTTCATCTAACTTGTTTCTAAACACCCATTTGGTGCCTATAACAGTTTTATCAGATGGTCTAGGAACGAGATTCCAAACTTTGTTGCGAGAGAACTCAGTCAGCTCTTCTTGCATAGCGCTGACCCAGTTTGGATCTCTGAGGGCATCATCAGTCTTCTTTGGTTCTATTAAAGAGAGAAAGTTGACAAAGAAACAGATATTACCTGAGCTTCGTCGTGTCTGAATACCTGCATCTGGATCACCAATAAGTTGATCTATTGGATGATCTCTGGTCCATCGCTGAGCAGAAGCATGATCGCTCAACTCAGAGGTTGGATCAACAATTTGGATGTTTACTGATGAGGACGTTTGAGGTTCATTAGTAATTAACTGTTGAGTAGTGGACAGACTGTTGTTATCAGAGAGGTTTTCAGACAGAGGTAGATCTAATGGTAGTAAGGTGTTTAGAGGTTCAGCTGAAACCCATGAGTTGGATTCAGCGTTAGGATGTATGATGTTTGGATCATCATCAGCAGTAGGTGGATCTGTGTGCTGATGGTTTGAGAAGAAGGGTTCAGTTTCTTTGTAGTGAGAAAACATCCAAGCATTTAACTCTTCATTGTCAGCGATTGGTTTGGAGTTCGCTGAGCGAGTTTCATCAAAAGTGACATGAATTGTTTCTTCCACAGATTGTCTTCGTTTGTTGAAAACTATGTAGGCTTTTGAGATGCAGGAATATCCTAGAAATATTCCATCATCAGCTTTTGGGTCGAACTTTCCAAGCTGATCTTTGTTGTTTAAGATAAAGCACTGACAACCAAAGATATGAAGAAAGATGATAGAAGGCTTCCTTCTATGAAAAAGTTCATAAGCTGTCTTTCCAAATTGCTTTACTATCAGCGATCTGTTTTGAGTAAAACATGCAGTGTTTACAGCTTCTGCCCAAAATTGAGTAGGGAGATGAGAATCGCTGAGCATTGATCTAGCAGCTTCAATGATCGTTCTGTTTCTTCTTTCAGCGACTCCGTTTTGCTGAGGTGTTCTTACTGAGGAAAAGTTATGAGAAATTCCTTTATTCTCAAAGAAATTATTCAGGGAACTGTTTTTGAATTCAGTTCCATGATCACTTCTTATTGAACGAACAGTAAGATTATTCAGCACTTCCATCTTTTTAACAAAGGATATTAGTTCTTCTGGAGTATTACTCTTACAGCAAAGAAAGATAACCCAGGTATAGCGAGAGAATTCATCTACAATGACAAGCGTATATTTCTTTCCAGCTATTGATTGGATATTGACAGGGCCAAACAGATCCATATGTAAGAGCTGAAGAGGACTTGTCATTGAAGAGACTTGTTTAGAACTTGATTCTTCTGATTCAGCCCAGTCGTGTTCTTCAGCGATGAGACCTTTACCTTTTCGCTTGTAGCTTTTCAGCTTTTGATATTTGTTCTTCAGCTTTAGGTATTTGTCATCACTGGATCTTCTTGAGGTAGAAGGCTTGAAGACCTTTTTAGACCTGCACTCACTAGCAAAGTGTCCAATCTTTTCACAGTTATAGCAAGTGGCAGTAGCCTTATCAACAGGAGTTGATTTTGGATTTTCAGTAAGAGAGAGAGGCTTATTTCTTCGGAAATTGCTCTTTCTTGCAAATCTCTTAAAAGAGTTTGTCAAGAGTGCTAAGGACTCATTGAACTCTGAAAGATCAGGGTCTGATAGATCCTCAGATTCAGAATCTAACTCAGTGATGGTGAGAGTAGATCGCTGAGATGGAATTATCTCTGAAGAGACTAAAGCAACATGAGTGCTTTTGGAGTCTTTAGAATCTTTTACAAGATTCTTTTTCAAGAGATTCGATTGCTCATAGTTGAGCAATATTCCATACAAAGTGCTTAGCGAGAGAGAATTTAAGTCTTTTGTCAGCTTAAGACATATTGAATAACTGTCCCAACTTTTAGGAATACATTCTAAGAATTTTGTTAAGACCTCAGAATTAGAATAGGTCCTACCAACAGTTCTTAGATCAATGATTAAGCAGTTAAACCGCTGATAAACGTCAGAAAGAGATTCATTTTTACCAGCGATGAAACTTTCATACTGTCTTACCAAGTTAATCTTTCGAGTCTCTTGGATTTCAGTGGTGCCCTCATATTGAACACATATGGTTTCCCACATTTCTTTAGAAGTTTTCAGATGCATGATGGAATGGAAAACTTCATCAGGCAGAGCCATTGAGATAATGGTCTTTCCTCTTGCATCTATACCTACCTTCTTTTTGTCTTCATCACTCCACTGTCTTATTTCCTTAACGACATAGCGTTCAGGGACAACTTCAGTGGTGACAGTAGCAGGAACTGCAGCTATAATTCTAACAAGTTCATAGGGTCCATTTTTTATATATTCAGGTATAGTAGGATCAGCACCTTCAAGAAATAGCATCATTCGATTTTTCCATAGAGAAAAGTTATCTCTGCTAAATCGAGGAGGTTTAGAAAGTGAACCATTATCATAGTAGTTTGTGTTTGTGTTAAGTGCCATTTAGAATAGCAAAGAAGAGAATAAAGCAAGATCTTGTTTATTAGATTAAACAAACTGCTTTGATACCACTTGTTGGTCCCTAAGGTGCTTAACAAGTTTGTAGAAGAGGGGGGGGGGGGTTGAATACAAACACAGAATTTAAAATTTAATAAATTGTTTATTGATAAATCAAACACAATTTACAAGTCTGTTGCGGAATAAGATTAAGTAAGACTCAATCTAAACAAACTTAAGAAAACACTAAGATGGTTGCACAAGAATTTCAGAGAATGGGGGATTTAGAATATAGAAAACAAAGGTTTCTATTTGGGGTTCAAGGATTGAGCACACTTCAGATGGAGAGGTGATCTTCCTATTTATACCCTATGCATTAAATGCATGGCAGGGCACTTTACACGTGGCGTTCACAGATTGGCTTTGGGAGTCTGACTTTGGGAGACATGTTTTCGGCCGGATCATGAATAGTGTAGTAGACAGAGTTTTGTACGAATTGTGGCAGAGATATGTCCGTTCTGACACATTGTACAAGGTTGTGCAAGGTTAGACAAAAGGAAACTTGAGGTATAAGCTAAGTGATCATTTGATCGCTGAATATCTCTTTCTTCGGAGACATCAAGAGTTCAGCGATCGCTGAAGCTTTCCTCGTGTTCCTTCGCGTATAAGTAGAGTTGTCTTTGCTTCACTGATATCCGCATCAGGTCACTAGTAGACTTCTCTTTGTTCAACAGCTTCATCTTCGATTCAGCTATGAACATCTGTTGACGCGAGACTTGTCTTCAGGGATTACGTTACTGTTTACATCAGAACTATCAACGATAACTGAACAGACTCAGTTTGATTACTGATAGTGAAACACATACATATTAAATGTTTATAAGACTATTAGCAATAACTGAACAGACTCAGTCTGATCGCTGATGGTGAAACACTAATACATATTAAACGTAATTTTCACTAAGTATAGAAGAGGGTCATTATCAAATCACTGAGAGAGTTTGGATCAACATGATCCATGCGCCCAACCTCAAAAGAAAACTGTTGGAGTTCATGATGTAGATGCATACACTGCATTGACAGCACAACTCACTTCCATGGCCACAATGCTAAAAAACTTAACTTCTGGCCAAGGAGTACAGTCTACTGCCTCTACACCTATTCCAGCAGTGCTCTCAGTGCAATGTGTTTGTTGTGGTGGGGAACACTCTTATAAACATTGCTCACAAAATACTGAATCGGTAAACTATGTTCATAACAAGTCTGGTCCCTACTCCAACAACTACAATGCCAGTTGGAGACAACATCCGAACTTTTCTTGGCACAGTCCGTGTTTAAATCCACCCGCACCTAAACCACAAGGAGTTTCAAATTTTCAACCACAACAAGTACAACACCCGAGTCCACCTCAAAACCATCACCAACAGACTTTTTATCAACCATCAACACAGTCGTCTTTCCAACACAAACCTAACAAGCAAGTTGAGTCTTCCACCTCTTTAGAAACAATTTTGAAAGGGTTCATTAACCAAACCAATTCAGCAATGAACCATCAAAACACCACCATAAGATCTCTAGAGACTCAGATCAGTCAGCTTGCACTTGAGTTAAGGAATAGACCTGTTGGTACATTGCCTAGTGATACAGAGATTCCAAGACCCGCCATGAAAGAACATGTGAAAGCAGTGACTTTAAGAAGTGGAAAGAGCTTAATAGAAGGTGAACAACTGAAAAAGCCCATTGAATCACACAAACCCACTGTTATCACACCCACTTGGAAGGATAGAGGAAAACCAGTAGACATAGGATCACTACCTAAGAAAACTGACTTCCCTTTATTATTCCCAGATGATGGCAAAAAGAAGGTATCATTTCAGGATGAGACCTCGACATCTTCCACCAAGACTGACAATCTTGTCACTTCACCAGTCACTCCTATACTCAAAAGTTCCAACCCTGACATCACCCCAATACCTTCAGAACAGTCCCCTGAGAAAGCCATTGTAGCTCATGTTCCCCCTTATATACCTTTTCCACAAAGGTTGAGAAATCAAAAGGAGGAGCTATAGTTCAAAAAGTTTCTTGATGTGTTTAAACAGCTACATATCAACATTCCTTTGGTTGAGGCAATTGAACAAATGCCAAGTTACGCAAAGTTTCTCAAGGACATTCTTAGCAAAAAGAAGAAGTTAAATGAATATGAAACTGTTGCTTTAACAGAAGGTTGTAGTGCCCTCCTTTCAAATAAAATTCCCCCTAAACTGAAAGATCCTGCGAGTTTCACTATTCCTTGCTCAATAGGTGGGAAAGAGATTGGAAAGGCACTATGTGACCTAGGAGCTAGTATAAACCTTATGCCTTTGTCTGTTTTTAACACCCTAGGCATAGGTGAGGCTAGACCAACCACAGTCATCCTGCAGTTAGCCAACAAGTCTATAGCTCATCCGAAAGGAAAAATTGAGGATGTATTAGTACAAGTGGAAAATTTCATTTTTCCCGCCGACTTCATCATTCTTGATTTTGAGGACGATAAAGACATTCCAATCATACTAGGAAGACCATTCCTAGCAACTGGTAGAACATTGATTGATGTTCAGAAATGAGAGTTGACTATGAGAGTGAATGAGCAAAATGTCACCTTCAATGTGTTTAACTCTATGAAATATCCTGATGATAAAGAAGAGTGCTTTACCCTGAGTGATATCGAGTCTTTGTGCCATAAAGAGGAAATTGAAAAAATGTTAGATTTGAGAGAGACTGAGGTTGATGAGAAAATAGAATGGGAAGAGGAAGGTGAAACCACCATGTTACAACATACTGCAGCTTTTGAGTTATTGAAAAATGAAGATAGAAAGACCCATATCCCATCTGTTGAATCACCACCCGACCTGGAGTTGAAACCACTCCCTTCACATCTGAAGTATGCATTTCTAGGTGAAGAAGGCAAATTGCCTGTCATCATTTCATCCACCCTAGAAACACATCAGGAAGAACAGTTGGTAAGTTTGTTAAAACTGCACACTAAGGCTATAGGATGGACCATTTCTGACCTTAAGGGTATCAGCCCTTCCATTTGTCAACACAAAATCATCCTAGAAGACAAGAATTTCACTTCCATTGAACCTCAAAGAAGGTTAAATCCTATCATGAAGGAAGTTGTGAAAAAGGAGATTTTAAAATGGTTGGATGCAGGGATAATATACCCAATAGCAAGCAACTCCTGGGTAAGCCCTGTACATTGTGTCCCTAAAAAGGGAGGTGTCACTGTGATAAAAAATGAGAAAGATGAGCTAATTCCCACTCGAGTTGCATCTGGTTGGAGGATTTGTATGGATTACCATAGACTGAACAAGGCTACCCAAAAAGACCATTTTCCTTTACCATTCATTGATCAGATGTTAGACAGACTTGCAGGAAAGGAGTATTATTGTTTCTTAGATGGATATTCAGGTTACAACCAGATTGCAATAGCCCCAGAAGACCAAGAAAAGACCACCTTTACTTGTCCTTATGGAACCTTTGCTTTTAGGAGAATGCCATTCGGTCTGTGTAATGCACCTGCTACATTTCAAAGATGTATGATGTCCATATTTTCTGATATGCTTGAAACTTCCATGGAAATATTCATGGATGATTTTTCTATGTATGGCACATCATATGATCAATGTTTGAAAAATCTTGAAAAAAGTCTTGCAAGATGTGAAGCAACTGATTTGGTTTTAAATTGGGAAAAGTGTCATTTTATGGTCAAAGAAGGAATTGTTCTTGGTCATTTGATTTCAAAAAGAGGAGTTGAGGTTGATAAGGCAAAACTTGAAGTGATTGAAAAATTGCCTGAGCCAACCACTGTTAAAGGAATAAGAAGTTTTCTTGGACATGCAGGTTTTTACAGAAGATTTTTCAAAGATTTTTCAAAAATTTCAAAACCTTTGTGCTTATTACTTCAGCATGATCAAAAGTTTTATTTTAGTGAGGATTGTAGAAATGCTTTTCTCACTCTGAAACAAGCTTTGATTACTGCTTCTGTGATTGTTACTCCTAACTGGGAAAAACCTTTCGAAATCATGTGTGATGCAAGCGATTGGGCCATAGGAGTTGTCCTAGGCCAAAGGAAAGAAAAAGTGTTCCACTCCATTTATTATGCAAGCAAAACCCTAAATGAAGCTCAGATTAATTACACAACAACTGAAAAAGAATTGTTAGCCGTAGTCTTTGCCTTTGATAGATTCAGATCTTATTTAATGGGAACAAAAGTCATTGTACACACTGATCATGCTGCCATTAAATACTTAATTTCAAAGAAAGATGCAAAACCTAGGTTAATACGATGGGTTCTGTTGTTGCAAGAATTTGATCTTGAAATTGTGGACATAAAAGGAGTGGACAATTAGGTTGCTGATCATTTGTCTAGACTTGAAAAGCATGATAAAGAACTGGAAAATGACATAACAGAAACATTCCCAGATGAGAGACTCCTGGTGTTAAAACATTCTGAGACATCATGGTTTGCAGACATTGCCAATTTTCTAGCCTGTGGAATTATTCCCCCTGAGTTTAATAAACAACAAATTCAAAAACTCATACATGATTATAAGTTCTATCTGTGGGATGATCCATTTTTGTTTAAATCATGCGCAAATCAGGTGTTGAGAAGATGCATTCCTGAAAGTGAAATACCGATAGTTTTGAAAAATTGTCATGCTTTCAATTACGGAGGGAATTTTGGTGGGCAAAGGACAGCCGCAAAAGTGTTGCAGTCTGGATTCCATTAGCCGACATTGTTCAAAGATGCTCAGGATTTTGTCAAAACATGTAACGAATGTCAGCGGACTGGATCAATTTCCCAAAAGAATGAAATGCCTCTAAATGGAATTTTAGAGGTTAAATTGTTCGATGTTTGGGGGATTGACTTCATGGGACCACTCCCAATTTCAGGAAATTGCCAGTATATTTTAGTTGTAGTGGACTACGTGTCCAAATGGGTTGAGGCAGTGGCATGTAACTCAAATGATGCGAAAACAGTTGTTAAATTTCTCCAAAAGCAAATTTTTACGAGATTTGGTACTCCACGTGCTTTAATTAGTGACGAGGGTACTCATTTTATAAATCGTCTGTTAAAAAGCGTTTTGGACAAATATAATATCAAGCATAGGGTTGCCACTGTCTATCATCCCCAAACCAATGGTTTGGCAGAATTGCCTAATCGAGAAATCAAGGGAATTTTAGAAAAAGTCGTTAAACCACACAGAAAAGATTGGGCTTTTAAATTAGATGACGCTCTGTGGGCTTACCGTACTGCTTATAAAACTCCTGTAACACCCTAAAAATAGGGATAACAAAAACTTTCCATAAATGGAGAAGTGGTATAAAGTTTGCCATAGCCAAGAGCCTCCCAAAAAGGGGAAATATACAAATAACCTGTTTAATCACAAATATGTAATTTAACGGATAAATAAACAACAACCAACTAATCTAATTTCTACATCTAGAAAAGAGATTACAAAAGGGGTGTCATCTATAAACCCAAATCTTCCAAAATTAGTTCAAGTGCTAAAATCCCCAAGCTCTTGCCCAAAGCATCTAAACTTGCCTAGGAGCCGCGCCGCTAACACCTGAGATACACATCGACACCAAACAAGTGTTAGGCCAAAAATCCTAGTGAGTTGGACAATAATAAGCATGCATGAACAGTAACAATTTCTTATCAGCAGTTAACCAGTGTTCAAATATATGTGGAGTCATTAGGGGAGACCCAAAGCACCAATCAATTCCACTCCAAAGAGTCGATGCACCTTGATGCCCTTAACAAGGAACACCCCAAAGGCCCGGCACACCCGGAGATCAGACCGTAAAGGAAACTTTCCGAGTGGCGGAGGTCTAGGCACATACCATCCCGGTGGTGCCCCAAGACTACATCCTCCTAGTGAACTTGCCTTGATTCGTCCAACACAATGCATATAGGAGGTCCTTAGGTATATTTCAACCCAACATATTTCCATACCGACTACGGGTACAATGTTACCATCCTATCCTCATGAAGTCCAACAAAAGTCCCAAATGACAATTATATTCATCATGCATATAAATATGTCACCAAAGTGACATTCCAACTAAAACCATCATAACACACATATATGCATACATTTAACATATCAAGGTACCCATTTTATATATCCATGGGAAAAACCCCAAATAATGGTACACATAACATAAAACATAGCATATCACCAATATCCATATTTCCAACCATTTTCATCAAGAAATCTCAAATACTTGAACACATAGAGAATGAAATAACAAATAAAAGATTATGATGTGTATCTAGTTTTAACAAAGGTTTAGTAAACTCACAATCTAGGTTTTGTACCAAAACCTAGAAAAAATGAAAACCCTATATTCGAGGAGATGAGACTTGAAGTGGAGAAGTTGAGCTTTATGAACCCTAGAAATTTGTCCTTGAGATAAGTTATTGCAAGTGTGAAGATCCAACCACCAAGGAGAGTTGTATTTATGAGGGTTAGGGTTTTGAAAGGAAAAGTTCGGTTTGGAAGTCTCCAAAATCGCCAAAGAGAAGAGAGGGTTTGAGAGAAATGAGGTTAAAATCTGATAAGGATTCATTTAAAGCACTGCCCCCCGACGGCGATAGTGCCATTGGCACTATCGCGAGTCACAATCGCGAGCACCCGGAGACCTACGGTACAAACCGCGCGATAGTGCCCTCC
Source organism: Arctium minus (assembly GCA_954870635.1). Lineage (NCBI taxonomy): Eukaryota > Viridiplantae > Streptophyta > Magnoliopsida > Asterales > Asteraceae > Arctium > Arctium minus. The sequence continues at coordinate 68,241,254 of OX941095.1, read as the reverse complement.
GCGATAGTGCCATGGCACAATCGCGTGGCACAATCGCGACCATCCCCGAACTCTCGGTACACATTCGGCGATAATACCCTTCGCGATAGTGCCCAGGGCACAATCGCGGGGCACAATCGTATGGCACACGAAAACAGCCCGAAACTCAACCGAAAACGATAACGAGCACAAGAATTGCACGATTAAAGATGGTAAATCAATATATGACATTTTAACATAATTCATGATCATAAAAATGCACATAAAGACACATATTCACACATAAACGAAATTAATGCATTAAGGGAGACAAAATACTTACCTTATGAATTTACGGGTGTTACAACTCCCATTGGTATGTCTCTGTATAAAATTGTTTTTGGAAAAGTCTGCCATTTACCTTTGGAATTGGAGCACAAAGCATACTGGGCAATTAAAGAGTTGAACATGGACATTTCTAAGGCCGAAATTAAAAGAAAAATTCAACTTTGTGAATTAGACGAACATAGGAATTTCGCCTATGAAAATGCCAAGCTTTATAAGGAAAAAACAAAAAACTGGCATGACAAGAGAATTCATAAACGAGAATTTTTTGAGGGACAAAAAGTGTTACTTTTTAATTCACGGCTAAAACTCTTTCCTGGAAAGCTGAAAAGTAGATGTCCGGTCCGTTCAAAATCTTTAAAATCTACCCTTTTGGAGCTGTGGATCTTGTGAACCCAGAAGACGGTAGCATCTTTAAAATAAATGGACAAAGAATAAAAGTATTTTTCGAAGGAATGGAAAGTCATGGAAACCTGTCTGTGGCTTTGTGTGAGTTGATCTGAGAGACTAGACTTTAAAAAAAAGGAAATAAAATATGGAGGATGTGAAGTTGTGAAGAAAAGGTAAAATCATTCCGAAATTTCGAGAAAGTTTGGATGTACAGATAGTTTATTAGTAGTTTTAATTATTAGACGTCTTTAATTTTTACTATTAGTTAACTTTTAGGCTAATTATCTCTTGTTAGATAGGTTGTTTTATGTCCGGTTTGCCATGGTGTGTCTCATTCATTTTATCACGATTTTTTTTGGGGATATGCATAATAATCTAGTAGATCAAAGTTGCTTACTTTATTTAGGACACATTTCTAGAACTAGCCTATGGTTTCAATGGGTCACATTTTAGCGAATATTTAATTAATCAAGACCCTTTGAGCAAAACTCATATTTTTATTACTTGGGCATTGAATCATTGGTTTTATGTTTTTTTTGTGGCTTGCAGATTGGTTTCTAGACGTTTTTGTTGGGAGATTTTGTGTGCCGAAAAACAGAGGGACAGCAGCTTGCTGCAGCTTGATGCCATCTTAGGATTTATGGAATATTCCTAAAATATTCCCCCAACTTTGCATTAGCTGGAAGAAATCTTGGATAAAATTTGCTAGAAGTTCATTTCTTTTATTCTTTGGACAATGTCTTGATCCTCCCTTTTGTTGGCTATAAAAAGTCTTGCTAATTTGTTGTAAATACACACAATTCTCTCCCATCACCTCTAAAAATCCTCTCTAAGTGTTCTCTTATTCTCCAATCATTGGGAGAAAATTTGGAAGACTAGTTTAATTTTAATTAAAGCATTTAACTTTCAGTATTTCTTATCTGCTTTATTACGTTATTGCATTTTAATATTACGTTTCTTATAATTATTGCACTTTAATTTTATGTCTTTATTTTATCGCATTTTAATTATTCGCATTATTACGTCATCATTATTTATAATTTGTGTAACCTTTAATCTACCATCGTTCTTTTCATTTAATCTTCATAATTTACAGTAATTTTTATTTTTAGTCGCATTCTCATATTTTTAAAAATGCAAGGATCCCAAGCGATGATAGGCTAACAACCTTAGCTTGGGTGTGGGGTGAAGTTAAGATTAAAATCAATTTTTGATGGTGAAAATTAGTAGTTAATAATTATTTCCAATCATTCATTCAAGGTTATTTTTATAAAATTCATTTCCTAACAAATTGATCGTTGTTGAAAATGATTAAAGTGTGATGGACTTAGAGATAAGCCGTCGTGACATATCAACTTGAATGATATGGAGATATACTTGAGAGAGTTATTTAGATACGAGGAAACTTGTTTTCATTCCATATAGCTTATACAAGGAATAGATTGTGTCATTGCCTAGACTTTTTCTATTTTGGAAACATTAGAATCAAGTCTATGGATGTGAGTCTTTCTCAATCTCGAAAAAGTGCCTTAGAAAAGCTAATGGTTGGTTATATTAATTATGACATTTCACCTTATTTAATTGTCAAAAATCTTAACGGATCCCTACACCCTTGCTCCTTTTTAAAGAAATTAATTTCTGTCAAATTAGTTGTAAAAAAAACCACCCAACTATCTGAAATCATTTCATTTATTAGACTTTTATTAAGCTTTTACACCTTTCCCTGTGGATCGATACTTGGTATTTTACCGTTTTATTACTTGTAAAAGACGACAACGGATTGATAAGTGTATACTTGCACTATTCACCGTTAGATAACAGTCCAAGAGATTAAGTTCATATAAATCTCGTAACAGCGGGTCTCCCCCGTTGTCGGCTATCAGTATTTCAAATAAAAGGATGTCATATTTTATTGTCATTGGTTCTCTATGGTCGACAATGAATGATGACCTTAATATTGGACCTCCCTTCTCGTATATTAAGGTTTGAATGAATTATGTCAACCCTTTGTTTTGGTAGTTAGATTCCTTTCATTTAAGGTCGCGTGAGTATTGGACCTAGTGTCCATGTTTTCGGACGCACGATATATGTGGTTTTGATGATGAATCATGGGTCGAGTATTTTGCCCCACCCGAGTTTGGGTGTTTTGAGATATAACGTTTTGTCCACGTTTCTTAAATGGGAGTCATTTCATATTCATGTTTCGAGTTAGTTTAAGTTGCATCAATTTATAGAGCATGTTTGAAATGAGGTGTATATCTTTGAAAGTGCATGACATTGGAAAAGAGTTGTTCTACGTTTAAAGTACATCATTTGAAAGGTTATGATCTTAAGCGACGTTCATTATTTCTAAAGATATTTACTCATGTAAAACTTTTGAACTCACTAGGCGTTAGCCTAACCTTTTTATTTGTCGACATGTGCAACATGTTCTGGTTGAGAATAGTTCTAGTATCTCAGTGAAGGGAGGAGTACCTTTTGTGCGCCCGAGGATTGAGTAGCTTGTTGAAGTCTTCCGCACTAGGTTATGGAGAGCATCTTGTAATTGGATTAAGTGACACCCGACTTCAATTTAGTTGTACATATTATTGGAGTTTTATAATTGTCAAGATTAATTATAGAATTCGCAGTTGAGGCGTATAGAGTTTTGATTCGTAAGAGGAAGTTTCGTCCCTTACTTAATGTTATATTTAAAAATTTTAATTAGTTGCTCTTACCAAATTTGAGAATGTTACATTTGTTTGCTTTAAGAAATTCTCCAAAATGGAAAAAGCAATAGAAAGAGTATGAGATTTTCTAAATCAAATAATTCCACAAGACCAGCTGTAGAGGACTAGAGGTGTACTGCATGGTGCTCTGATTTTTTTTTCCCCATAAATAATAAAAATGAAGATAAAAGAATAAATATATTAATTTAAACCGAAAAACCTCTTGGTTAAGTTGATAAATGCCTTTATCTTATAATTAAATCCCATAAACTTAGGTAATCATATTTTAAATTGGATAATGGTTTTTAATAGAGATAGATATTCCCTTTAATTAGTTTATTGATTATTTAATAACTTCATTATTTATTTTATTCCTTCAATTTTTTTTTCTCTCTCTCTCTTTTTAACTATCTGTATTCACTTACGATGTTAAGGTTTTATTTTGCTGGAATATTTTATAGAATTGGAAAGTCTTTTAATTTTTCTTTAATTATTTTTTATATATTTAATAACCTTTTCAATTTTTAATGTTAACGTGTTATTTTACTTACAATAAATCAATAAAACTTTCTAGTTTTTTAATTACCGATAATGCAGCGAGATACATCACGATTTTAATGTTTCATTTTTTTTTTGTCGATTTACAGTACGATTTTGGATAGTTTTAAGAAAGTGATAATGTTTTTTTTTATAAATTTGTTTAATTTAAGCTTAATAATATAATGTTTTTTATATAAAAAATTAAGTATTTTGTTAGAATTCAATGATTATCTTATATATTTTAATGACATCTAGAAAAATAACCAATTACATATTTAATAATATAATTAAAACAAATTTATAGTAATATAATATATTAATTAATTAGTGATACATGAAAATGTCTGCATAAACAAAAGGTCTTACACATACCAAATTAGTGGGTGTTAGAAACTTTCAGTAGTAATATGTATCTTGTGCTTTGATATTTGTAAATTAAGAGATTTTTAAAATTTTGCATAAAATGATGGTAACTTGTGCCTAAAAGTTTTTTATCCGTGCTTTATAATATAGTATAGATAAGATGTCTTCAACTTATAAATTTCAAATCAGATTACTTTAAACATAAAAAAGATGAAACTTTATTTAAAATCAAAGAGGAGTTATCGATCTATATCATATAAATGTCGAAATATCCACAACAACAAGAAGACATACATCTTATTTTCAGAAAATTAACATAACCCACCAAAAAAAAATAATAACAAACAAAAGATATTGTTATATACATCTTTTTATGTCAGAATCAAATCAAATCATACATTAAAAATGTAAAAAATAAATGTTAATACCGATGTATGTGAAGAAGAAATTAACATATAAGAATGCATTTATAAAAATATATTTAACCTAGCCCTTAAAAAACACTCGAACCAAAATTTTCGACGTTATTATATAAATACCTAAATTTATTGATCAACAACGAAAATCTTGTAAGAAAAAATAAAAATAACCTTCTAGAAAAATAAATTGTTTCTAAATTCCCTCGTAACGACGGTGGTGGAAGGTGGCGGAAGAGATCAAGGACCACGGCGGTTGTGGAAGCAAAAACAGCTGACGGCTTGATCTTCCGGTATCATTCCACCACCTTTGTTGGTATCTATTGCCTCTAACAACTTCACCACCTCCTCCATCTCCGGTCGCTTTTCCGGATTCGCGTCCCAACACTTCTTCAAAATGCTCGAAAACGAGCTCGGACAACACTTCGGAATGCTCGGACGTAGATTCTGAAATCGAAAAAAATCCAATTTAGAAAATATCGAGTGATTGCAACTGAAAATTTGATCAGTATCTAAACCAAACAAACTCGGTATATATGCAGACCTGAGTTTTACCCCCAAAAGTACAACAAATGCTTTTGTGATCAATAACTAAAATTAGTTTAATAGATTATACGGTACATCCCACCTGAAGGTGGGGTCCACAGGTAACTAATAATAGTTTAATATGTACCCGGTATATCCCACATGGAAGTGGGGTAGATCTGAGGAGCGTAAGATGTATGCAGATTTGACCTCTACCACAAAGAGTAAAACAACTGTATCCGTCATCAATAAGCGATAATAGTTCGATATGTTACCTTATGAACAACTGCAGAAGATACTTCGGCAAAGCTAAGATCGGCATACGGCATATCGCAGCAGTAGATTTCCCATAAACATATGCCGAAACTATAAACGTCGCATATCCTATTATACGGTTTTCCGTCAAGAACCTAAACACACGATGACACGAAATTCAGATACCGCTTCATCGGAAAAGGCGAAAAAACACCGAAATCAGAAACCCGAATGGAAAAAAACAGAAAAAATAGAAACGATACGTACCTCGGGAGCCATGTAACCGAGAGTTCCCGTTTCACCCGTCATATCGCTAGGATTTTGTGCTTCAACACGGGCCACTTCAAAACCCGTGATTTTTAGCGTTCTATTCGAATCTAACAGCAAATTTTCGGTTTTTAGATCGCGGTGTACGATCTTTTTGGAATGAAGGTAGCTTAACCTGTGGAAGGAAAAAAAACGATGTTTTAGTTACGAGATAGATTTGAAAATCTTGATAAGAGTCGAACTCACCCTCTAGAAAGATCGAGAGCGAGTTGAACGACGATCTTGAACGGAAGTTTCTTTCTAGAATTTTTGATCAAGAATTTCTTGAGGGTCCCGTCGGGAAGATATTCGACGACGACACAACACGCTCTAGAGGGTACGGGATTTTGGGGAGGATTTGTGTCGTTTCTTGACGGGATCTTGAGATCCGATGCTCCCATTGAAGCTCCGATGAACTAGAAATTGGAAAGTTAGAGTTTATTAGAGCACGAGATTAATGTCGAGTCTAGAAAGATCTAGAATTAGCTAGGAAAGTTCTAGAAGTACCGACCTTTGTGATATTTGGATGATCGAGTTTGTGCCAAACAGCGACTTCTTGTCGAAAGGATGCATGAAGAGCGGAAATCTTGGCAGCCGATGCATGACCGTCCTCGCCCCAGTCTAATACCTTCACTGCAAAATTTATCGTGCTCGAGTCGTTAAGAATACGAAAACGGGAAAAAAAATGCATGAAACAATGCTTCTACGATGGTTCGTCGGTAGACACAAGTAGGTTTTAGGGTTTTAATAAAAAAGGGGTAGTTTAGTAATTTATAAATGCATACAAGTCTTTACTTTTTTACAATCCAATAACACACATCAAACGCACCTATAATAAAAAAAAAACTATTATAAAAAAATGTAGTATTGACTATTTTTATATGACAATATTTAAAAAAAAGGTGTATTAACATGTTTTTAACACATTATTACGGAAAAAAGAAACGTTGTAACAAGTTTTTAGGATATTTTAATAAAAAAAAGGTCCTATTAACTATATATTTTAGAGAAAACTATCTGAAAAAAGATGTGTCGTATAAAGCTTTTAGAATGTTTTTATTAAAAAAACGTCGTTATTAACTATTTTATAAAACACTATTTAGAAATTTTGTATAATAAAGACAAGTGTCTTATAAAATAGCTAATATGACACCTTGTATTAGAAAATTATCCAAAAAAACTTGTTAAAAAATAAAAAAAAAACGTTTGATCCTACGAACTTTAAAAGTCTTATAAAACAGATTATTAAAACGTTTAATCGAATTTTACCTGCAACATCTTGATGATCATAAACACCTTTGTAAACACTTCCATAACTACCATGATCAACAACCTCCCCCATCTTCAATTTCCCCAAATCAATCTCCCATTCTTCCATCTTCGATCCGCCTTTTCGTCCGATCGATAACGCCTTCGCCAAGTGTTTCTCCAATTGCGAATCCCACTTCTTGAAATCGATCGTATCCGCCCTAAAATACGGATTTCGATCGTCACCCACATCTTTTCGAACCGAACCCAAAAGACCCAATTGAGGGCTTGGTCTTTTCGGGGAAGAACCAACGCTTTTGGAGCCTGATTTCATGTCTTGTGATTTCTTGAAATTAATAGTGGAAAAGATGGAAAAAATGGTGATAAATAAGGGAATTTATCGGGGTTTAAATAGGGGTTTTTATAAGTAACAATATGAAGAATTTGAAGTTGGATAGGAGTGATAATTTTTGAAATATTGTTATTATAATTATAATTATTTATTATATATTTTCAAGAAATCTTGGAAGGAATAATGGTTATAAAGATGAGAATTATCAAATAGATAGTGTTGATCTTTAGAATCCAAAACAAGGGGGAAGATTTTGAAAATAATATTATAATATGTATGATTAATGGAATTTGACTTGCTATAAAAAATTCAATATTTTATTAAATAAATAGAAGTCCTTATAAAACAACGAGTGAATTATGTATTTTGTCATCTTTTGATTTTTTCCTTTCAATTAGGATCCTTGGACGATAATCAAATGAAAACCAAAAATAGGTTGAGAACCGTGAAAACCGATTTAAACCATTAATTAATTTTAATCCATGATCATTAAAGGCAATGCAATTTTGAAATGAACTAAAAATGAAACAACTTTTAATTAAAACCACATGATCAAAACCAAATTACGGCTCAGATCGATTCTCATGGTTCTCAATTTTTTTTAGGTTCTCACATGATTTAACCCCTAGGATCCTTTATGGTGTATTTATTATGATTTTGATTTTTGTGGTATTTAATTTGTTATATTTATGGTCTTTTTGATTGACATATGTGTGTGTATATATAAAAATATTTTTTGTAGGCTTTTTTAGGAAAGAACTAAAGATAAGGTAAAAGACTAAAATAATACTTTGATTTAATTGAATTAATGGATTTATTTTAATGATGTTAATTAGAAGAACCATGGCCATAAAAAATTGATTAAATCCAAATAAACATACCAATTTAGGACTCTAATTAAAAAAAAACGGACCAAATCCATAATTCACTTTTTATATAATTATATCATCTAAAATAAAAATTAGTTAATTATCTTCATATAAAGTCCGGATTAAATACAAACCATATAAACACATCTCAATCATCCATCTAATCTAATAAACATCTAGTTTCATTAAAATATTGATTCTTTCTAATATAAAACATTAACTATAATTAATGAGCTATAATCATATTTGTTTGTAACATTTAAAAAGATTTGCCTTTGATTTCCCCTTTATCCTCATATTTGATTTTTAATATTTAAATTCAATATTATATGATTGAAATAAAAAATATTTTTCGTATAAAACTAATTTTTATTTATTTAAAAGATATGTCCAATTATTTGGTAAAAGTTAATGTTTTGTTCATTCCATGCATCCACCAAGTCATGAATTTTCATTTCCCTACTCAAAGAAAACTCTAAGGGGGTGTTTGGTTCGCGGAATTGGATGGAATTCAATGGAATTGGAATGTCCAAATCCATTGACCAAATTACAAAGTCTTGTTTGGTTCACATAATTAAAACTAAGGAATCCTGCGGATTCCATCAAATTCCTTCAAACACGGATTTCACAATTCCACGGGGTATCCTATGGAATTCATTTTCTTTCCAACAGATTCCAATTCCAATTCCATCCAACCAAACGCGACCAAAATGTGTGGTCAAATTCCATCAAATTCCAATTCCAATTCATTCAAAGTCAAATTCCTTGATGAATTCCAATTCCATCGAATTCCATTCCACGAACCAAACGCCACCTAAGGGGCGTTTGGTTCACATAATGGAATTTGATGGAATTCAAATCCATCGAAAAAATTTGACCTTGAAGGAATTGAAGGAATTGAAATAGAATTTGATGGAATTTGACCACGCGTTTGGTTGGTAGGAATTCAATTCCTTCACTTACGCGGTGTTCTCGAAACTCATTTAACGAAGGAAAGAGAGGGAAAGAAGAGGAAAGTGAAAAAACTCGTGTTCTCGAAACTTTTTTAGGAGATAAAGAAAATGAAACGGAAGGAAAGAAAAAAAATTAAAACCATTTAAAAAAATTACTGAAATTATTAAAATTACAAAACTACTCAATCTTTCATTATAAGAATATATTTTTACAAGGGTATATTTGTAAAATTAACATCTTTCCTTTCCTTTCTCTCGAACATGAAAAACTATTTCCTTTCCTTTCCTTTTCTTCTATTTCGAGAACACAAATGAAAAAATTATTTTCCTTTCCTTTCTTTTCTCTCCCTTTTTTTCATCCATTTCTTTTCTTTTATTTTCTCTCTAGATTAGAGAACACAACGTTAAACCAAGGAATGATGAATTCTTTAAGGTGTGGAATTCAATGGAATTGGAAGGATTCCATCGCTTTCATTCCGCGAACCAAACGTGCGCTTGGAATTTGGTCATTCCAATTCCTTCAAATTTCATCCAATTCCATGAACCAAACGGCCCCTGTGTTCTCTAATCTGGAGAGAAAAGAAAAGAAAAGAAATGGATGGAAAAGAAAGGGAGAGAAAAGAAAGGAAAGGAAAATAAAGTTTTCATTTGTGTTCTCGAAATGGAAGGAAAGGAAATGAAAGAAAATAATTTTTCATGTTCTTGAACAGGAGAGAAAGAAAAGGAAAGATGTCATATTTACAAATATACCCTTATAAAAATATATTCTTTATAATGAAAATTGGGTGGTTTGTTAATTTTAATAATTTCAGTAATTTTTTTAAATAGTTTTAATTTTCTTTCCTTTCCTTTCCTTCCCTTTCCTCCCACATTTGGGAGGAAAGGTTTGGGAGGAAAGTTATCAATTCTTTCCTTCCGTTTCCTTTCCTTTCCTTTCTCTCCTAAAAAAGTTTCGAGAACACAAGCTTTTTTTACTTTCCTCCCCTTTCCCTCCATTTCCTTTCCTTTCCTTCGTTAAACGAGTTTCGAGAACACAGTGTAAGAACACAAAAAGATTATGGTCTTTACCAGCAACCTTACCACTCTTATCTAATAAACGGTAATACCATGCTATTTCACACGATCGAGAATCATACCCAGTAGGGCAATTAAGGGTTTTGACTTTTGAGTGATGACTCTTACCCGGTAAACGCTTACCCGGTCTGTACGGTAAACAACAAACCCTTACCAATGGTTGGTTTTCAAAAAGAATGAAAGTTACAGTGAGAAGGGTAAGAAAAAATCTCCACCCTTGGATGCACATCAGGATGAGATACACCAAAATGCACCAGATAAATTCCCGTTTCAAGTGCGGTTCATGAGTAGGTTTGAGATCAAAAGTGATCAAAGTGTCCACATCTCTTCTTACCTTTTCACCTTAACTCTTCTTCTCACACGATCCTTCGTTCCGTTACCAATTTCTCTAAATTTGCCAACTTTAGCACCAAAAGAGATCCAACTTTTTCATTACAAACTAACCCTCAAATATATATAAGAACCCAAATGCATCATGATTTCACTCATTTTATCACTTGCTATTCTCCAAATAAATAGCTAAGTTTTCTCTCATCTTTCTCCCTAAAGGCTCAACCTGCTTACACCATTGTTGAGCATACCCTAAATCATGATGACATGATAAAGAAACATCTGGTTTTATATAATCCCCACAATCTATAATTATATTATGAAGAAGACAACATACCACAATGATGCTTGGAAGTTTCTTCTTATCAGGCCTCCACATCACCTTATTAAGAATCCTCCAACTTCCCTTCAATTGCGAAAACGCTTTCACCGCAACCGATCTCGCAGCTTCGTGAACGGTATTGAAACCCGAAACCTCGTCGTTTTCGTTATAAGGCGTTATCAGCCATGGAAGAAGCGGGTAGTTAGATCCACCCACGATGAATTCTCGGATCTCCGATCCACCGGGAATTGATCTTGGGTTTCCGTTTAGACGCTCGCCCGATTCACAGAGTTTGTAGAATCCGGAGAACTTTAGGAGTTTTGGGACGGTCATGCCTCCCGGCCAGCCCGTCACCAAATCGAGGAATCTTGATTTGTGATCGACGATGGCTTGAACGAGCATACTGTAGTTTCGGATCTGGTCGCACCAATCGTCGGAGGTTTGAACCGCGGGAAGGGTCATGACTATGTGGGTTGCGTCGATGGCTCCACAGCAATTGGGTAAGTTGAACGATGACTCGAATTCTGATTTGATTTTTTGCAAGTTATCGTCTTCTGGCCACTTTAGATGGTGCCGGCCACGCTCCTCCATTGCTTCTATGAACCTCCAAGTCACCTGAAAAGTACCAAATGGTCATTGGTCAAGTGGTATCTGAGGTCAAGGGGTCAAGTTTCACCAAATGCGGCGAGTGTGTGTGAATTTTGCGGTATATTTGTGTGAATCTTTTTTTTTGGGAAGGGTGTCCTAGGCTATGCCTAGACTAATCCCTTGGCAAATTATGTCTGTAAGACATCAGCCCTGATTAAACCTCAGTTGCCACAATTGTTGTGTACGCCTGGATTCAAACCCGGGGTAGATGAGATATTCCATCACATCCCTCATGGCCTTAACCAGTATGCCACAACCCTTGTGGTTATTTTTGTGTGAATCTTGCCGTATATAAATATATACTAGGTGTGTCCCCGTACGATGCAGCAGGATGCATGATTTTATTCTAAACCGATAATACTTCTTATTAATAAAATAAAAATTCTAATATATGTTTGGATAAAATAAAATGTACAAATGGTGGTCATACATGTCTTGCTAATTTGAAACCTTGTAAAAGGAACCCCCATTTTTTCCCTTATAATTTAAATATTTTAGATTTAAACTTAAAGATGTAATTTATTTTAGTTTTAGTGATGAAGTATTTTTTTAAATAAAGATTTATGATGAAATATTATGTTATGACTAAGGGGGTGTTTGGTTAGAGGTATTAAGCAGTAATAAATGAAAATGATAATAAAAGAAACTGTTTGGTTTTATATAATATAATGGGTTCATCCCCCCAGAAGCTCAAATTTTCATTCCAAGTTAAACTGGGGGAATGAAAATTGTCATTATCATTTTCACTCCCATTTTCATTCCCCAGCCTGAACCAGACAGCCCCTAAATGATTAAACTGTATTTGAACATGTTTATCAGTTAGTTTTATAAAGTTTAAAGTGCTTTAAGAAAGTATACATATGTTGTAGTTTCTTGTAAACTTGAAATTTAAGGGATTTATTCGTTAATAAGCCGTACATAATGCATAATAAGTTGTTTTTAAGACTTTTACAAAAATGCTCTATAATACAGTATAGATACTTCAAGAAAGAAAGTCACCTGAGAAACCGTTGATTGCCCAACTCCAAAGGACGCGCCCACGGAAACTTGAGATTCACCCGATGCTAATCTTCTTAAGGCGATTGCAACTTGTTTCTCGACGCTAAGAAGCCTTCCCTCGATGTTAATGAGACCGGACGGGGGTCGTGAAATGAGATCCTCTCGTACAAGAGAACATATGTACTCAAACGTCTTCTTTGATACCCGAAAAAAGTACTTGAATCCTTCTTCTTCGTCTTGGGGCACCATTGAACCTGCAAGTACGAGTTCATACACAACTTGAAGTTCAATAAACTGATTGGGCAGCTATATTTCTGTAAACTGGTTATCAATCTTCGATATACAATCACTACAAACTGGATATAAATAAGAACTACAACAAAGCTGGCTTTATAAGACGCCAAAAATGTCTAAATGTCCTAATAGAATGCTTTATAGGACTTCAGTTTATATGACTATACAACTGTACGTTCTACAAAAAGGTGGTTATATTAGCATGTTAGGACGTATTGGGACATTCTAACAAGTTTTTCAGGGAGAGTTTTATTAGCTTTTTTTATAGAATATTTTTGAGAAGTCTCTTATGAACACATTTTTTTATAAGACACTTGTTCTTGTAAAGACGTTTTATATCATAATTGTCCTAAAAAGACTTGTTAGAACGTCCAAAAGCTTCTTATCAACTTATTGTAACACCTTTAAATTGGATTTCCATAAGAAGCACAATTATTTGGTTCTATAAACTTAAGTCATGTAAGGCTGTATATTAAAACATTTAGATATATTATGCATCCTATAAAGCTATATATTATGACACTTATGGGTTGTTCGGTTCGTTTTCCATTATGTCATGTATAGATAAAGATGTCTCTATTGATAAAGTTGTTTGTATGATATTAGATAAATTGTTGTACCGAATAAACGGTCTGAATGTCAGAAATGACCATTTTACCCTTCAGTCTATATTTTTGTCAAATTCAAAATAACAGTTTAATAAAGTGATGAACGATTAACTTCGAATGATGAACTTCTAATTGGACCTTCAACAACATTAAACCTTTTAACATGTTATTAATAAAATTGAAAAATCAACAAAATCTTATAATTAATACTTCTAAATTTACAGTACAAATTACTCGAAAACGTTGTCTTTGCCTTCTTTGACATCGAAGATGTAAACTTCCCCATTTTTCTCCTCAGTTACCATCTATCCCCTCTCTCAGCCTTTTACTTCTTGCACCACCACCGGTGGCTTTGTACCCACTCGTAAAACAAAGCTTCCATCTTTACTACGACACAACAGAGATCCAGAATCCGTCAAGGTTTACAAGATTTTGCACCGGCCACCGGGTAGGAAAGCAGTGCGACGAGCTTGCTACTTTTATGATTGGTGCAAGCAAATCCATCGGCCTCGCGAGGACCTCCAAGTATCCGGTTGTTGAAAAGATTTCACAAAAGAAGTTAGATATCATGGATGAGTTTATCAGAGTGAAATCAGTAATGAGGCAGGATAGGTGTAAGATCCCACGTTGGTAGGGAGGGGAACGAAAGTTGCCTTATAAGCTACTGGATACCTCCTCTACCAGACGCGTTTTAAAACCGTGAGTCCATGTGTGTGGACAAAACGGACAATATCTGGTATGGTTGGACTGGGATGTTACAATGGGACTGAAGGACCAGAAGCAAAGGAAGAGGAAAGAACCCTCTTGTTTCTTTGCCGGATCGAGAAATGGGGATGGAGGAAGATAAATGGAATAAAGATGGCTTGTATTGAGATGATGAACCAGAGAGATGGGTATGAAGATGATTGAAAGGATGGGTAAAATGGGAATAAACGGCTTAATCCAAAAGACTATACTTTTTTGGCTTACCGAATAAGCCATCATCTTACCTAATAAGTCACAACCAAAAAGTTGTGTATGGCTTACCGAATAAGCTATACAGGTTATTAAGCCCATTAAGCCGTTACCAAACAGCTCTGTGGACATATTTGGCATCCTACATAGCCGTCTATTAGTGTATTTAGGGGTTGTTCGGTTGGTTTTCCATCAAGTCCTGTATGGATAAAGTTGTCTGTGTGGATTAATCTGTTTGTATAGTTCGTTAAGGTTTTTGTTTGGGAGAGTTTTTTCATAGTGAGAGGAGCGTGTTCTTTAATTGGGAGGGGCATGTTTGAAAAAAAAACTTGGCTTTCTGCATAAAGCTCCCCCATAGAAGCTTACTGAATAAGTCACTTTCTATATCATTAAGCCACTACCAAAAGTCATGTATAGCTTACCAAATAAGTTTTGAGTCCCATTAAGCCCATTAAGCTGCTAACAAACAGGCCCTAGACGTATTTGACACCCTATAAAGCCGCTTTTGTTGCAGTGAACTAACATTTGCACTAGAAGACTCAAAAAAAGATGCATATGCATCACAAAACAAAAATCTTAGGTTGTCCTATTCAAATTATAGAAACATCACATTGATCAAAACCCTAGCAGATTGTCAATAACAAGGAAATTATGCAAATAATAGGCACATTCTACTTGTAAATAGAGAAATCACAAATCACAAGCTCCAATTTTACAAATCGAGCAAAATGAACCCTAAAATTTGAAAAATATGAAATAATTTACAGAATTACAAAGCTCAATCGGCATATCGATTCAATCTCAAACTGTTTAAGCACCGATTTCGCAGTCAAAAATAGAAACAATCAGCTCTTCGATTAAGATTCGGCGAAAAATTAAACGAAAAACGATAGAAAGAAGTACCGGAAATAGGAGAATTCTTTTCCCAAAAAGAATTCCACCACTCGGAATCGACGCCTCTGTTCTCGCTACCACCAACTGCCGCTACTGCGTTTGAACTCGACGATGTCGTCTTCTTCTTCTTGTTCTTCAATTTCATCTTCGAATCCTTCTTCAATTTCATCTTCTTCAGTGCAATTTCATGCTTCGATTTCTTCGGAGGCATTTAGGGATCTAAAATCGTTGTATAACAGTAATCGAAATTTCTCCAAATTGGAGTGAATTTTTGCAAGATTTCAGTTGGAAAGAAGGCAGAAGCAGATGGAATGAAATGGTTAAATGACCATAATATATAGCAAGAACACCGCCATTGCTGGTTCTGAAGTCCAAGAAGTTTCAAGTGTAAATTACGATTTTAGTCCCTATGGTTTGTTAATAATTTCGTTTTCGTCTATATAGTTTAAATTTGCAATTTTTGACCCTATAATTTGCAATTTATTACGATTTTCATCCCTGGACTAATTCCTACCATTAAGTATAAAGAATTAAAACTTTAAAAAATGTAAACCACAGGGACCAAAACAACAATAGATTGGAATCCATAAGATGAAAATAATAATGAATTACAAACCATATGAACGAAAATCATAATTTCTAAATCTAAGGAATAAAAATCATAATTTTTAACAAACCAATAGGACGAAATAGTTAATTTAGGGGTTGTTTGGTAGTTGTTGAATGGTTTAGTGCAGAATGATTAAGAGACTCTTATGATATGGTGCAAAATAAAATATGATTGTTTATTAATTGTTCCGAATGAAATTAGGGCTCTGAATGGTTAAGGGAGGACCATGATACAAAATCATTCAAAGGGTTTTGGAACCATTAGAAGGCGGACATTTTTTTTGTCAAACAAAATTTACCTCTTAACGATTCAGAGGTTACCTCTTAATGAAACCATTAAGAGGTAAACAAATAACCCTTTACTCTAACTTCAATCTATTCGGCCCACTTCATGTCTTATTAATTTTTGTAACGCCCTAAAATTCAGAGTAAAATAAAACCTGGAAACTTGGCAACATGACATTCGTATTGATATAAACCTCCCATAAAGGGGATCAGTCCTTAAGACTTTACAAAACCTGCACAGATATAGGATTCATCAACAAACTAATCTAGGCACCTCTATCCAGATTACATCAGTTGACAAACCATAATTCATCAAAAGAATGAGACTTAACAATGCCCAACTAACAACACTTTAGTCATCTCAAAATGCCTCGAGACCCAACTCGTCTCTCAACACCCAGTGCATCCCACCGCTAAGGGAAACCTGTTATACATATCATTTGAGAAAAGTGTCAGACTTAAAGCCTGGTGAGAACATACAGTTTATAAATTTCAGGAGATATAAATTTTTGTATCAAAGGGAATCTTTTCAAATAAGCATTTCCAAGTTAACTGTTGATAAGAATGAAATCCATTAAAATGAGAACATAAACCTTCTTTCCAGAACCTCACAATTTTATGCACAAGTAGTTCTTTTATAAACTTCCCGAAATATAAACATCAGTATCATAAGGAAATCTTTTCATAAAGGTTTAATTTATAAAAGATAACATTTCGCCACAACCGGGCCTTTTCGGTCTAAAACTCATCATACGATGACAAAAGAACCATTTTACCAAGGATTGTAGTGTAACACAAAGTAGACCACCAATCCGAGTTATGAGCTAAACACTTGGAATCCAAGGATACGAACACATAGGTCCGTGCTACGATGTGAGATCGCGCCCCCAAGCAAAACCAATGTATACTCCTTCTCTAGGATCACTATGAACCATGGCTAGTATCCGGCCTCACATAACCGTACCAAGTTGCCCCCGAGGATCATATGCATCCATAGCTACAAAATGGGGAATATGACATCCCAATAATACAGTCGACTCAAAACCTAGGGATCCACTAGTAATGGTACAGACTCGTCACAACAACATATGTGACCAACCATAAACAATCATATGGTATAAAAACATTTTCATAAACAAAATGTTATATCCAGTTCAACTTCTGGTAAAAATGAAAATCATTAAAATGAGTTCATAAACTTTCTTTCACATATTCAACATAATGTGCAAGTAAAACATATTTTTACTTCAAATAAGATAGAATCCATCATAAAATGATCGGAACCCTAAAATCTCCCAAAACTCAACTTATATCAAATATGTATAAATCTGAAATCTGAAATCATGGAGATATATAGGAGTTCAAAATGTAACCATTTTGACATGTATAAAGTTTTAGAAAGGTAGTAGGAATTCACCCAATAGGTTTATACCAAAACCCGAAGAACCAGATATCGACCCTCTTGACAAGACGAAGCTTTCTACACCGGAACCTCGGATCGAAAACTAGATAATAATCACCAAACTCTAGAGAGAGAGAAATATACTTAGAGAGAGAGAGAGAGAGAAATCTGAGATTGAGATAAAGAAACCCAAATGATATATTGAGGTTGAAACCCTTAAGTCGGTCCAGGGGGTGTCGCGGGTTATGCCGCGACTCCAAGTCGCGGTGGGACTCGCCCGTGTTCTCAAACCCCAAAACCAACAGCGGACATCGCGACTAATGCCGCGACTCCAAGTCGTGAGCAAGTCGCGGAACTCACTGGAAGGTTCCAACTTCACCGAACAACATAAATACGAACGATAAACTAGTTACGGTGATAACGACAAGAGTTATACACAAGATTACCAAGGTTACATAACGAAATTCGGGGTGTTACAATACTCCCAACCTTAGAATGATTTCGTCCTCGAAATCTACTCTTCTCAATGGAACACTGTTCGCAGAAAATATCGTCTCAAACCCAAATGCCAGAATCATTAACGTGATCTTAATACCGACACCCGAAATAGCTACCCTACTTAGGCACATTTCACTCCTAACCGAGCGAACACTCAACTCTCTAAAGTAACCTTTACTCACAAGGTTACGGTTGCCTCCCAACCTTAGGTGACAATTACTACCTCCAGGAAAGTAGCGACCTCAACTTTCCATCTACCAATTTCTTTCGAACTGCACAGTTCCGAACTCAAAGCTAACGGTCGACGCTAATCTTCCCAAAACTCTCAGATTTCACTGATCCATTCCTAATATCGATAAAGATATTCTTACAAGGCGCACTAATGCGTCTTTCCGGCAATCGGTTAACACAGATTCTGTTATCACTTAACTCCGATCCGACTCCAAATCTGGAAGTAGCCCTTATTCAAATTTCTTAATACTTCCATAAATACTTCATCTACAACCACATTATAAAGATTAACCTCTAAACATACCACCAATCTATACATTCAGACTATAAAGGACGGGCACTAATAAAACCCACAACAGGAATTTGATGCACATGCTGAAAAATAAAAAGGATTAGGCTTAACGCCTAGAGAGCTCAAGAGTTTTACATAAGTAAAAGCAATTAAATTGATGAAATTCTCTTTAAAACAGAACCTTTCAAATAATGAATTTTAAAACATGGAACAACTCCTTTTCAAAGTTATGCAATTTCAAAGATGGATCCTTCATTTCAACGATACTTTATAAATTGACACAACTTGTACTAACTCGAAGTATGAAACATTAGTAACACCATCCACATCGTACGTCCGAAAACATGGACACTAGGCCCAATACTCACACGACCAAAAACGAAAGAAAACTAAATATCAATATGCAGGAATAACACATTTCATTCAAACCTTAATATACGTGGGAAGAACCCAATATTAAAGCCATCATTTACCGTCGACTCCACATAACCAAAGCTGGTAAAAATATAACATTAGTGTTTAAAATACCCCGGGTCTACGACAGAGAGACCCGTACACAAAGAGAATAGAAGGACACGCAAGTAGGCCGCCCATACAACTTCCTCGCATGACCTCTAACATTTCCATCTTGGGTGGCGAGAACAAATGAATGGGGCCACCCGTGATGTTATTGGATTTCACCACGTATCCCGATCTTAGTTCCCATGCCATACCAGACATCACAACTTCAAACCATTTATTGCTTCTAGCCATACTCCGTCGAGTTCCACCTCAAGGGCTTATGGACACGGGTGCCTATCCAATCCAGACGAGTTCCAACTCAACAGCTCGTGCCACCTATTGTCTACTCGCTAGCCAACCCGAGCGGTCACTAAGTGTAACCCAAAACCTCAGGCTTTACAAAACAGACAGACTGTCTATGGATCTACAACTTTACAATCTACAACGCTACATGACTCCAAATGAATGACCAGCGCACTCAAAGCATGTAACTCTCAAATGACACGAATAAACACCATCATACTCAAATCTTTCATTACGGTTATAAATCCGGACAAATGTCCACACGACTCATCTAGTCAAAACCCGAGCCAAAGGCCCAACACTTCACGTAAATTTCCAACGAAAGCCTCGTAAACCTTAAAGCACATTTAACCGACATTTAACGTTTTCCCAAATAATGAAATGTCTTTAAACAATGCTTATGAAAACCCACACCACAAAGACATGCTTTCTCAAAACTCAACACGTATTGGGACCAAAGATTTTCCAAAGGTTTTATGAATGCAAGTATACTAAGATGCATATGTCATGAAATAGACTTTGTTTGCACAAAATCATCAAAGATGCATAAATCATAATGTAGATTTTACGTGTACAAAATCACCCAGAATATGTAAATCACGCTATTTACTTGTTGAAATATTCAAGCTCGACATGAGCAATTCATGATGTTAAAACAATCCAAGTTACCGAATACGAAAACTTAACAAAATACTAGTACCTTGAGAAATACCGAGTAAAACATACGCAATAATTTACACTATAAACGTGAAAATAGGTTCTTGCACTTCAACATGTGCAACAATTGTTTGTACAACTCCAAAGGGAAAAATCACAATTTTATCTTTAAAATTTCTCCTCTATAACCAAGAGACGTTGCAGCAAAAGAATTTTCAACTCACCCCATATGCAACAATTCATTCCCCAAAGGGCGGTAAAATAACGGGGATGCAAATAAAATTTCAAATCGAGTTTAAAGCTTCACGTTGTAAAGATAAACACATTTGACCAAAATAGAAATTACAACGACAAAAATACCGCTAACTCGCTAAATACTTTGCGGAAATTTTAACAGTAAGAGTTAATGATGGAAATACGATCAGAACGAAAGTCCTGTTTTAAAAATAACATAAATCGTTTATGCAATCATTCACACCAATGTTATACTTAAATCCAATGCACATAGTACACGACGGTTGACATTTGTTAACAAAACCCCGAAATTAACGCACACAATGATGCATATGCACATGTTCCTGAAATTATTTACGCGACACAAAAGTCGTAAGATGAGACACCATAATCCAACTGGATTTTCATAAAACTCGTTAACGCTAAAATCAAGTGGTGTCCAAATTTCCATTTTTCAACACAAGGTAAGGCGACCATTTTGACAAGATTTTTGATGAGACACGACGCCCAAAGAACTCATAACTTGCACGCAATGAAATTAAACTCACACATCTCAAAATATACGCACGCGACAAAAGAATCCGTAAAACAAAACTCCAAGAAATTCAACAAAACTCACACAACTAAAAATTCTCAAGAAACTCCGACTCAAAAGCATGGGAATAACTCTTCCTTTAAAACCATTGACATACGTGGAAGAGATCCAATGTCAAGGTCAAAATTCCACAGCTACTTGCCCATTAACTCAAAAAGCGTTAAAACACATATATTTCGACATCCAAAATAACATTTAAACACAAGACGTGAATAAAGAGAGTTTTGATAACAATTTGAAATTAGGTGCAACAAAACCATTTTAAGCATGCTTATGCTCATAGTTTAAAATATGCTGAGTGCTAAATGTTTTGCCAAAACATTATAAGGTAATTTACTTTATGGTTGGCGATCATGAAAAGCAATTTATACAACCTTATTTTAGAAATAAATTTAATGCATGAATTCGGTCGGCACTCACATCTTAATACTACGCTTCCCAACATCCCGACGTACTATAATCAACCGGATGCCTCGGGCATCATAGGGCAACCATCCCATTAATTAACTTACAAATCTCCTCGAAATAGAATCGATCTACAAGATATAGTTCTAATTCCACCAACGAATCTGGCTCAAGATGATTAACTTAATGCGTTCTACGCACTTACTATCATCCCAAAGAGACATTGCTATAAACAACAATCATTCCTTAGCTTACTCACTTAGAAACTTTTGCACTACTCTAACGGTCAACATACCAAGGTAGAGCAGGTAAACACAAGCACGAGAAAGGGTAAGGAAGAGTTTAACTGAAACACGCACGAAAGAAACGTACCGCTACGTCTACCAATTGTCATAACATTAGCAAACCAATTACACTCACGTAAAATATCCTCATAATCACATTAGCTAAGTGAGATTATGAACATATAACACATAAGGATTCTTGTTACCGTCATCACAACGTCTGATGAACATAACTTCCGTCGACTCTAAGACTGTCCTATCTTAGAAGTTCTACCCAATCTCACAATCAATGCCTATCAAACTCAGTCTAAGTCTAGACATCTTACATTCATGCCTAGTTCGCTTAAACTAGAGCTCTGATACCAACTTGTAACGCCCTAAAATTTAGAGTAAAATAAAACCTGGAAACCTGCCAACATGACATTCGTATTGATATAAACCTCCCATAAAGGGGATCAGTCCTTAAGACTTTACAAAACCTGCACAAATATAGGATTCATCAACAAACTAATCTAGGTACCTCTATCCAGATTACATCAGTTGACAAACCATAATTCATCAAAAGAATGGGACTTAACAGTGCCCAACTAACAACACTTTAGTCATCTCAAAATGCCTCGAGACCCAACTCGTCTCTCAACACCCAATGCATCCCACCGCTAAGGGAAACCTGTTATACAGTCGACTCAAAACCTAGGGATCCACTAGTAATGGTACAGACTCGTCACAATAACATATGTGACCAGCCATAAACAATCATATGGTATAAAAACATTTTCATAAACAAAATGTTATATCCAGTTCAACTTCTGGTAAAAATGAAAATCATTAAAATGAGTTCATAAACTTTCTTTCACATATCCAACATAATATGCAAGTAAAACATATTTTTACTTCAAATAAGATAGAATCCATCATAAAATGATCGGAACCCTAAAATCTCCCAAAACTCAACTTATATCAAATATGTATAAATCTGAAATCTGAAATCATGGAGATATATAGGAGTTCAAAATGTAACCATTTTGACATGTATAAAGTTTTAGAAAGGTAGTAGGAACTCACCCAATAGGTTTATACCAAAACCCGAAGAACCAGATATCGACCCTCTTGACAAGACGAAACTTTCTACACCGGAACCTCGGATCAAAAACTAGATAATAATCACCAAACTCTAGAGAGAGAGAAATATACTTAGATATAGAGAGAGAGAAATCTGAGATTGAGATAAAGAAACCCAAATGAGATATTGAGGTTGAAACCCTTAAGTCGGTCCAGGGGGTGTCGCGGGTTATGCCGCGACTCCAAGTTGTAACACCCGTAAATTCCTGTCTGTGAAAGCCAATCCTTTGAGAAATCCTTGATTATGATCATAGAATTTCATCCCTTACGCCTTACCTTTTAAGCCTTATCGCATCGTGGGTGCTCCGGATGAAAATGGAAGAAATCGGGGCTCGGGACACTCTGGGCGATAGTGCCCTGGGCACAATCGCCAACAGGGTGATGCCCACGGTACAATTTGGGTGATAGTGCCCTGGCGACAGTGCCCTGGGCACAATCGTCGGGTACAATCGCCGACGGCCCTGGTCGTTTTTAATCAGCCTTGAGCAGCCCCTCTTCATTTATCTCAACCCCCTTTCACCCTTTTTCTCTACAGAAACCAAACCCCAAAACCCTAAAATCAGTTTTATGCATCAAAGGCACCAAATCTTTTATGTTCCAAGTGTTCCTCCTTCCACCCATCAAAGATTGAAAGTTATGGTCAAGAAGCTTCATCTTCACCTTCAACCTCAAGTTTAGTTCGGGTTTTCTAGGTTTTCGTCAAAACCTAAGTGGTAAGTATATTCTTTCCATTTCCAAACCTTGTAATAAGTTATGAATGCTCCACTGATGTTTCCCTAGTATTTGGCTTATCAAATCTCGGACTTAATAGTTTTGGGAGAAACTAGGGTTTGGATCTCGTTGGGGATTTTGGTGTATTATGTTTGGGGAATGTTTCTATATGGTTGGATGTGGTTATTTACGGTTGAAGTTGTGTGGTTCTAGGTTTTTGGAGGATTTCGGCCTGAGGATTCAAGTGTTTTTCAAAGGAGCTCTAGTTGGGGGAAAGATCTAGATTTAGCCTAAATCTAGCAAGGTGAGTTCAAGTTGATTTGTGAAAACATTGTACATGCCAAAATGTCTATTTTAAAGTGTTTATGTGTTCTACATGAAATTATCAAATGTTGGGTTATTTGCTAATCTTTGATTTTTGGAAGTATTTAACTTTACAAACTTTGTATAATACCCACATTTTGGATTTTTGGGCATTTTGATAAATGTGTCACAAATGAATGTGTTTTGAGGTTTCATTGCATAAATAAATCATTGGTCAAAGAAATACACTTTTAAATGGTTGTCGGGTCTTATGTATCATTCATGAAATGGAATGTTTTATAAAGTATTACTTGCACGTTTATGTGAGGTATTTGAAAGAGCGTTTATAGTCTCATTTTATGATTTTCATTCTTATCAGCAGTTAAGTTTGGAAAAAGGCATGTCTTTTGTGTTATGAGGCATTTTGGGAATATAAGGGTATAAGTCATTTGGAAAATTGATTGCCTCAACTAACGTGGAGTTTTGAATTAATTACACTTTTAGTCGTTGTGTTTGCATACCCGTGGGTCGAATGCGTTTTATCGTATTTTTACTTCATTTCTAAATGGGTCAATGGGTGCTAAGTCTGCGGCTTGGCATTTTTATTTGAGTTGGAGTCTTTGGACAATTGTCCAGTTTTGGTAGCTCGACTTAGAGCCTTGGTTGCGATATTGGATGAGGAGCTCGACCTGGCAACCCTTCGGGGTTGAACTTGAGTTTCCGTAGGTGTATGTTTAAAGCCACTGAGCCTGACATCCCTTGCGCTTGTATTTATTGTTCCGGCGTGGGACGACTAGTTTTCCACGTCGAGGCACGTTTGGCATCGGATTGGGTTATAAGTACTTCGTGCTCAAGTATTACGATATTGGATGAGGATCTCGACCTAGCAACCCTTCGGGTTTGAACTTGAGTTTCCGTGGGTGTATGTTTAAAGCCACTGAGCCTGACATCCCTTGTGTGTACTTTTGTTTATATGACTAGTCATAACAACATAAAATGGGCTTACTTTATGGACCGTCACATTTTATGGAATCGGGAATCCCCCGTCACCGAAAGGTGTTGTTTTTGGGTATTGAGTTTTATTATCCAAGTTTTCGGTGACGTTTTGTATATTTGGGTTTTACCCTTGATTTATGGGTTAAGTATTATGCCCCACCCGAGTTTTGGGTGTTTTGAAATATAAGGTTTAACCGTACCTTCTTAAATGGAGAGTTTAATTTATATTTGCGCTTTGAGTGAGTTTTGTGTTAAAGCTAATTTACGAAGGGGTGGTTTACATTGGTATTATTCTTTTGTAGTAATTTGATTTGGAAAACGTCCGAATTGGTGTTCTCCGTCTAAAATGCATATTATTGGAAAACGAGTCGTTTGCATATTCAAAGCATACCTTTTGAAAGATTATGAATTAAAATGCATTACCTATTTTCGCAGACATCTTTATTCATGATGAAAACTCTTGAGCTCACTAGGCGTTAAGCCTAACCTTTTATTTGTCGGCATGTGCAACAGGTTCCAGTTGGGAGTTGGGTTCTAGCAGTTTTATGAAGCGTAGAGCCTTACTAGACACTAAAGTAAGTAGTTGGTGAAGTCTTCCGCAATGTTGGAGATAGTGACTATCTTTGGGGTTTTAGTAGCACCCGTTCTTATCATAGGCTTTTGTATAGAATGAATGTTTGTATTGAGATTAAATCTTAATTTGTGGTTGTAGATAATTCCTTTATTGATGTGTTTAGAAAAATTTAAATAAGTTGCTATTTCCATATTTAAGGGTGTTACAAGCTGGTATCAGAGCTTAAGTTTGAGGGAATTAGGTATTGATTGTATGATGCCTAGACTCAAACTAGCGTTTTTATAAAGGGATTGTAAGTGAAGTTGCACATTAGGAACCTTAAGATAAGATATTATGGAGTTGATCGGGTCACTAGAAACGGGAAACTTGTCGAGGGTCGCAAGGATGAGCATGTGCGGTACGTTCATAATGGCACCTGGCCAGTGTTATGGTGAACCTACATACTACATGTGTATACTTGAACTACCTTGGTATGATTACCGTTGGGGTAGTGAGAAGGTTTCTAAGGGAGTAATCTAAGGAAACGTTGATGTCTGTAGCAATGTCACGTTGAAGTGATAGTTAAGTGCGTTGAATGCATTAAATTGATCGTCTTGAGTAAGAATAATTGGTTGGAGTAGAACCTTGAGCTTACGGAATTGACGTTATACGAGGAGAGATTGTAAGGTGAACCGATGAAATATCCGAGTGTTGCTTTAAGACGTGGAGTATCCGGATGACAATAGTAAGAAATTGAGATTATTGTCCTAAGATGCTTGATACACCCGGATGGTATTAGTATGTCGGGTTGTTGAGAAGCGTAGTCTAGAGGGGTGAATGCCGACCAAATTCATGCACTAAAATTTATTTCTGAAATAAATTGCATAAATTGTTTCTTGTGTTCGTAAAACAGAAAGTGGTTTATATTATAAAGTTTTGGTAAAGCATTTAACATGCATCAGATTTTAAACTGTGAGCTTAAGCATGCATAAATTGTTTTGTTGCACGTAATTGCAAATTGTTATCAAAAAAATCTCTTTATTCACGTCTCTTGTTTAACGCTATTTGCGGATATTGTAATATCTCTGTTTTAATGTCATTTGAGTATTGGGCAAGTAGCTATGAGATTTTAACCTAGGCATTAGATCTCCTCCACATATGTCAATGGTTTAAAAGGAAACGTTATTCCCACGCGTTGAGTCGGAATTTCTTGAGAATTTTAGTTTGTGTGAGTTTTGTTGGAATTTCATGGAGTATTGTTTTATACGATGTCTTTCCATGCGTGAGTTTTAATTTTGCTTCTTTTAAGCCTACGAGTTAGTTGGCGTCGTGTCCCATGTGAATTTTGTTAAAGGTGTCATTTTACCTTTCATTGCATTAAAAGAGGAAACTCTTAAAGGCTTAGTGTTTTAGTCATATTGACGTCTTACATTCTTGTTGAGAAATGAAAATTTGTCACTGCATGATTTCAGCATTATTGAGTTTTGCGAAAATTCAGTTGGGTTTAGGGTGCCTCGTCTTACGTCATTTTGCGTTGTGTAAAATAATTTTGAGAACATGTGCATATGCATCATTGTGTGCGTTAATCTACGAGTTGTGTTCAATACTTTGTTTCATGCGAGTCTTGCATCGGCACTTTTGCAACCGTAAGAGGCACCATGAAAAATCTAAATGTCGCATGATTGCATCTTGAGTTTCACACGAGTATATGGGCATACTTTTGGGTTGAATCCGACTTTCACTCACGTGAGTAAATATGTGAAATATTTATATTGTCTTAAATTAAATTTTAATCTAAGCGTGCTTCGCTTGTTGACCTTGCTGTTATAAATTTTCCGCAATACATGAAACGAATTTTCGAATTGCATATCGTTGTAGTTACCATCTTGGTCAAATGTGTCTTATCGAGGCGGCTTAAAGTTTTAAACTCGATTTGAGAATTATTTGCATTCTTATCATTTCATCGAACTTTGGGGAATAAACTATTGCATATGGAGTGGTTAATAATTTTATGTCGCAGCGACTTTTGGGTTGGGAAGTCAGAACTTTAAAATTAATTTGTGAATGTCTCTTTTGGGAATTGTACAAACTTTTATTGCACATGTTATAGTGCGGAAAGTTATCTTTCATATGCATAGTATAAATTGATGCATTACTAGGACCATGGTAGTCCGTTTGAAAAATGTTGTTGCGCATCTCTTGTTACCGTTTTATTAACGTAATTACTGATCAAACGAGTTTTGGAAATGGTTTTATATGCGTTGTGTTGGTAATCAGTTTTAAAACCTATCGGATGGGCGATAGTGTGTTGTCACTGTACGGTTAATCGTTATAAAACTTGTGTATTTGAAAGTTTTATAAAAGTTTAAATTGACATATTATTTGAAAAACCTTGAACTCATTAGGCTTATAGGTTTAACCCCGTCATGAAAGGAGTTGTGTTTAGCAACTAAGGGAGTCCTTGGGATTTGAAGCGTCGGATGATCCGACTAGCGGTCGGTCTTGAATGTTTGAGGTTTCGGTTTGTGAATCTGCTCGCGTTTGTATTAATGGAAATAGTAGATTTAAGTCTTCCCAGTTAATTACGGAAGCAATCTTATACCTCGGTAATCATGCGGGATAAGGTCTTAAGTGATTACCAGCGATCAGATTGGGTTCGTTTTGGTGGATTGCTCGTCGGTGTGACACCATGGTTTATGTTGATGGTGTATCGTCTCAGTGGGTTCCGCGAATAAAGGATATTTTGGTGGTCGGTCTGCTAGAAATATAAGATTTGAAATTTAGCACTCGGTTAAATGTCAAACTTAGTACGGCTATCTGTCTAGATTGGGATTTCGGACAGGATGTCCATGTTTTTGAGGTCACCGTTTAGCCCTAGGTGTCGACTTGTTTTCTTGGAGTCAGTGGAGCTGGGAATGTTTGGATGTATCCCGGTCGAACCATGAGAAATATTGACCTTTCAGTGATGGAATTTGGAAGGAGTTTGAATGTTGAGTATTAAGTATCGATGTGTTTAAGCATTTCCGTAGTGGTAAAGCTTGTGTTAAAGGATTGTTGTGAGGATTGGTGTTGGAACGGAGTTGAGTGTTGACCGAATCTGGGCTAAGCAGTATCTGAAGGACGTTTCGGTGCGCCTTAGAAGAATATCTTTATCGATATTAAGAATAGATCAGTTGAAATATGAGGAACTTGAAAGTTGGTTGCGATCTTTGACGTTGTGTTCGGAACCGTAGATCCGAAGGAAAGTTTGGTCAGCAAGAATTTGGGGTCACTAACTACCTGGAGGTAGTAATTGTCACCCAAGGTTGGGAGACGGCCATAACCTTGTGAGTAAAAGGTTGTTGTGGAAAGTTAAGTGTACACGCGGTTATTAGTATATTGTGCCCAAGAGGGGCAGCAATGTGAGTATCGGTGTAAGGGACGTGTTGGTGGTGCTAGCAACGGGTTAAGGTCAATCTTCCTGCGAGTGAGATTTCATGGGAACCTAGATTTCGAGGACGAAATCATTCTAAGGTTGGGAGGATTGTAACACCCGTAAATTCCTGTCTGTGAAAGCCAATCCTTTGAGAAATCCTTGATT
The DNA here is from genome assembly GCA_954870635.1 of Arctium minus. Classification (NCBI taxonomy): domain Eukaryota; kingdom Viridiplantae; phylum Streptophyta; class Magnoliopsida; order Asterales; family Asteraceae; genus Arctium; species Arctium minus. The sequence continues at coordinate 68,212,342 of OX941095.1, read as the reverse complement.
CTGATCATAGAATTTCATCCCTTACGCCTTACCTTTTAAGCCTTATCACATCGTGGGTGCTCCGGATGAAAATGGAAGAAATCGGGGCTCGGGACACTCTGGGCGATAATGCCCTGGCGATAGTGCCCTGGGCACAATCGCCAACAGGGTGATGCCCATGGTACAATTTGGGCGATAGTGCCCTGGCGAGAGTGCCCTGGGCACAATCGCCGGGCACAATCGCCGACGGCCCTGGTCTTTTTTAATCAGCCTTGAGCAACCCCTCTTCATTTATCTCAACCCCCTTTCACCCTATTTCTCTCCAGAAACCGAACCCCAAAACCCTAAAATCAGTTTTATGCATCAAAGGCACCAAATCTTTTATGTTCCAAGTGTTCCTCCTTCCACCCATCAAAGATTGAAAGTTATGGTCAAGAAGCTTCATCTTCACCTTCAACCTCAAGTTTATTTCGGGTTTTCTAGGTTTTCGTCAAAACCTAAGTGGTAAGTATATTCTTTCCATTTCCAAACCTTGTAATAAGTTATGAATGCTCCACTGATGTTTCCCTAGTATTTGGCTTATCAAATCTCGGACTTAATAGTTTTGGGAGAAACTAGGGTTTGGATCTCGTTGGGGATTTTGGTGTATTATGTTTGGGGAATGTTTCTATATGGTTGGATGTGGTTATTTACGGTTGAAGTTGTGTGGTTCTAGGTTTTTGGAGGATTTCGGCCTGAGGATTCAAGTGTTTTTCAAAGGAGCTCTAGTTGGGGGAAAGATCTAGATTTAGCCTAAATCTAGCAAGGTGAGTTCAAGTTGATTTGTGAAAACGTTGTACATGCCAAAATGTCTATTTTAAAGTGTTTATGTGTTCTACATGAAATTATCAAATGTTGGGTTATTTGCTAATCTTTGATTTTTGGAAGTATTTAACTTTACAAACTTTGTATAATACCCACATTTGGGATTTTTGGGCATTTTGATAAATGTGTCACAAATGAATGTGTTTTGAGGTTTCATTGCATAAATAAATCATTGGTCAAAGAAATACACTTTTAAATGGTTGTCGGGTCTTATGTATCATTCATGAAATGGAATGTTTTATAAAGTATTACTTGCACGTTTATGTGAGGTATTTGAAAGAGCGTTTATAGTCTCATTTTATGATTTTCATTCTTATCAGCAGTTAAGTTTGGAAAAAGGCATGTCTTTTGTGTTATGAGGCATTTTGGGAATATAAGGGTATAAGTCATTTGGAAAATTGATTGCCTCAACTAACGTGGAGTTTTGAATTAATTACACTTTTAGTCGTTGTGTTTGCATACCCGTGGGTCGAATGCGTTTTATCGTATTTTTACTTCATTTCTAAATGGGTCAATGGGTGCTAAGTCTGCGGCTTGGCATTTTTATTTGAGTTGGAGTCTTTGGACAATTGTCCAGTTTTGGTAGCTCGACTTAGAGCCTTGGTTGCGATATTGGATGAGGAGCTCGACCTAGCAACCCTTCGGGGTTGAACTTGAGTTTCCGTGGGTGTATGTTTAAAACCACTGAGCCTGACATCCCTTGCGCTTGTATTTATTGTTCCGGCGTGGGACGACTAGTTTTCCACATCGAGGCACGTTTGGCATCGGATTGGGTTATAAGTCCTTCGTGCTCAAGTATTACGATATTGGATGAGGATCTCGACCTAGCAACCCTTCGGGGTTGAACTTGAGTTTTCGTGGGTGTATGTTTAAAGCCACTGAGTCTGACATCCCTTGCGTGTACTTTTGTTTATATGACTAGTCATAACAACATAAAATGGGTTTACTTTGTGGACCGTCACATTTTATGGAATCGGGAATCCCCCGTCACCGAAAGGTGTTGTTTTTGGGTATTGAGTTTTATTATCCAAGTTTTCGGTGACGTTTTGTATATTTGGGTTTTACCCTTGATTTATGGGTTAAGTATTATGCCCCACCCGAGTTTTGGGTGTTTTGAAATAAAAGGTTTAACCATAACTTCTTAAATGGAGAGTTTAATTTATATTTGCGCTTTGAGTGAGTTTTGGGTTAAAGCTAATTTACGAAGGGGCGGTTTACATTGGTATTATTCTTTTGTAGTAATTTGATTTGGAAAACGTCCGAATTGGTGTTCTCCGTCTAAAATGCATATTATTGGAAAACGAGTCGTTTGCATATTCAAAGCATACCTTTTGAAAGATTATGAATTAAAATGCATTACCTATTTTCGTAGACATCTTTATTCATGTTAAAAACTCTTGAGCTCACTAGGCGTTAAGTCTAACCTTTTTATTTGTCGGCATATGCAACAGGTTCCAGTTGGGAGTTGGGTTCTAGCAGTTTTATGAAGCGTAGAGCCTTACTAGACACTAAAGTAAGTAGTTGGTGAAGTCTTCCGCAATGTTGGAGATAGTGACTATCTTTGGGGTTTTAGTAGCACCCGTTCTTATCATAAGCTTTTGTATAGAATGAATGTTTGTATTGAGATTAAATCTTAATTTGTGGTTGTAGATAATTCCTTTATTGATGTGGTTAGAAAATTTTAAATAAGTTGCTATTTCCAGATTTGAGGGTGTTACACAAGTCGCGGTGGGACTCGCCCGTGGCAAAACCAATAGCGGACATCGCGACTAATAAACTAGTTACGGTGATAACGACAAGAGTTATACACAATATTACCAAGGTTACATAACGAAATTCGGGGTGTTACAATTTTCATGTGTGCAAATGAAGCATTTTACTTTTGAGTAAATTACATTTTTAGTCTCCATAGTTTCATAAAATTACAGTTTTAGTTCTTGAATTTTATTAAATTATGGTTGATCGTCGTGGTTTCAGTTTCTTTCTCTTTTCGTCTCTTGAAAAGTACATGAATTGAAGAGAATCGCCATCAGATTATTCAAAACAAAGAAAATTGAGCTTTTGGGGATTTTGGGTAAATTTTTTGTTCCAACAAACTCTCCAAATTTGATAACATATGAGAGAATGTGTGAAATTCACTAAATTGGGAGAATTTCCAAAAAAATGATTACAATAAGAGAATTTTTTTAAATATTTGTAGTAAGACTTCTTTTAACAAATCAACTGGTGTCTAACAAGTTGATTGGTAGCTAATAAACTAGCTGATGAGCTAATCATGTTTGTCAAAAACTATCTGATAATCTAGTTGAAAATCAAAATGACATGTTAAAGAATTAGTCAATTTTAACATTTCATAATATATTTAAAACAAATCATTAACAATTTAATGTGTTAATTAATACAAAATAGATAGTAAAAGTTATTACATAATAAAATATTTTAATTTAGTAGAATTTCAATTTAATTTATTGTTATTATATATAATATTATAAATTTTGCATAATAAATTTATCAAAATATATTAAAATAATAATTAAATTAAATATTTTATTATAACATTATAAAAAATTATTATATAAGAAACAAAAAGAAATATAACTTTAAATTTTATGTAATTTACAAAAACAATTTTAGAATTGTTATATTTGATTCCTAAAGACTAAGGGGTTGTTTGGCAATTGCTGAATGGTTGAGTGCAGAATAGTTAAGAGGTCAGAATGGTTGAGAGGCTCTGTATGATTTAGTGCAGAATGAAATATGGCTGTTTGGTAAGTGCTCTGAATGGACAGTCTGAATGACAACAAATTACCATTTTAACCCTCTGAATGATTTAGTTCTGAATGGCAGATAACTGTTTGACAGATATCTGAATAAAACAATTATTTTGCAAATATAACTACATAATCAATATTATTAGTTCAAAAAAGTATTTCATATTAATCAAAACAAGCATAACATTAATTTTTCAAGTTCTAGAATAAACAAAACATAACAATCAAATTCCAACATAATAGTTTTCAAACAATTCTTAAATTTATGCATTTAACATTAATTGATTCGCAATTTGATTACGTAAATTAGCCATGTACTCATTGTTTTGAGTACCAAAAGGCCTTCCATCCATGTCATCTTCATCACCTCCCTCAATTTCTTCTTGTCCCTCGGCAATAAACGTGGAGTCATTGTCATAATCCATGAATAGCTGATCGTGGATATTGCATCTTCTTATAAAATTGTGAACCGCAAAACAAGCAATTACAACTTTTCTTTGTATTCGAAACGGATAGGGAGCCATTTGCTTTAAAATTGGAAACCTTGCCTTCAAGACACCGTAGGTACGCTCGATAACATTTCTGAGTTGTGCATGAGCATGGTTGAACCTTTCTTCTCTTGTCAAGGCACGTTGTCGTCGAAAATCAGCAAGCCAATACCTCGTATTGCGATATGGAGTCATAAAACCACGCGTGTTGGCATAAGCAACATCACAAAGATAATATTTATCTACAATATTTACCACAAAGATAATATTTATATAAAATGTATAAGAAACGATAAATATTAAAAAATAAGTAAAAAATGTACATACCTCATGGAGGAAATGGAAAACCGGATGTTGGACTAAATGCAACTTCTTTCAGCACTCGAGCATCATGTGCTATACCCTCCCATCCAGCCCAAACGTACGTAAAAAACATATTAAAATCACAAATACCTAAACACATTTTGATAACATTTACCTCTTCCTCGACCTCTATAACGAGCTTGCTGATCACCTAAAACATTTTAATTGTCTCGTGTAAACAAGCTTCAAGAAATGTGTGAACCAACCCATCTTTTTTTTGATCGGTCGTTTAATTCGAGATTATTTTATCGTCAATCGCCCGTCTTTAATGTGATAAAATGATAAAACCGAACTATATTAATGTGTTTTTATATTTTGATAGGTTCGGAACACTTTGGAGGAAAATAGAAAAAAAGGACGATTTGTTACAGATTTGCGTGACTTTGCCGTTTTGAGCATATCTCACTCGTCCGAGCTCGGATTCAAGTGATTAAAGATGATCTGGAAACCCAACACATAGATCTACAATGTTCGTGTTTTGAGTTTTTGGCGATTCGGAGTGGATCTAGACCGAAAAAGACGCCAAAGTCGGGTGAACAAAGCTGGACCGGAAACGAGAGATAAAAGAAAAATGGTGGACAGTATAACAAAAACCAAGCCGCAGCCTAGTGGTAAAGGCTCTGTGTGGTGAGGTTGTGGTCGTGGGATTGAATTTTGTGTGTAGAATTTTTTTTTTTTTAAGTAAAGTAAAAAGCTTCGGCCCAAGTCCAGGATTGAAGCCCAATTCGAATTTAATTGAGCCCAAATCATCAAAGTGTCATTAGGTCACCATTAATGAGATTATAAAAAGGAATAGAAGTCAAGGAATGAAGGGGCATCGAGGGAGCAGCCATTTGGCTGCTGCTGCGTTTTTTTTATTTAAAATATTTATTGGATTAGAGGGGAGAAGGATACAAGATCGAAGATAGCGAATTGTGATTGTCGAAGATTGAAGATGGTTGAGCCCCGTTGATGATGATTTGAATATTCGAGTTGGTGATTTTATTGGAGATACAAAAGAGGTTTGAGGTTTCTTTCAAGTAATTCTTTTTGTATTTGTTAATTTTGGTTTGGTTTTAGAAAAAGGTTTAAGTTGTTTATTCTTGATATTGTTGGTTATTGAAAACGTTGGATTTTAATTTCTTGGATAAAGTTTATGGGTTTTTAGTATAATTGAGAAAGTTGAATGGTTAGTTTATGGGTTTTTAGATACAAAAACTTTCTCAATTATACTAAAAACCCATAAACTTTATCCAAGAAATTAAAATCCAACGTTTTCAATAACCAACAGTATCAAGAATAAACAACTTAAACCTTTTTCTAAAACCAAACCAAAATTAACAAATACAAAAAGAATTACTTGAAAGAAACCTCAAACCTCTTTTGTATCTCCAATAAAATCACCAACTCGAATATTCAAATCATCATCAACGGGGCTCAACCATCTTCAATCTTCGACAATCACAATTCGCTATCTTCGATCTTGTATCCTTCTCCCCTCTAATCCAATGAATATTTTAAATAAAAAAAACGCAGCAGCAGCCAAATGGCTGATCCCTCGATGCCCCTTCATTCCTTGACTTATATTCCTTTTTATAATCTCATTAATGGTGACCTAATGACCCTTTGATAATTTGGGCTCAATTAAATTCGAATTGGGCTTCAATCCTGGACTTAGGCCGAAGCTTTTTACTTTACTTAAAAAAAATTAAATTTCCTACACACAAAATTCAATCCCACGACCACAACCTCACCACACAGAGCCTTTACCACTAGGTTGCGGCTTGGTTTTTGTTATACTGTCCACCATTTTTCTTTTATCTCTCGTTTTCGGTCCAACTTTGTTCACCCGACTTTGGCGTCTTTTTCGGTCTAGATCCATTCCGAATCGCCAAAAACTCAAAACACGAACATTGTATATGTATGTGTTGGGTTTCTAGATCATCTTTAATCGCTTGAATCCGAGCTCGGACAAGTGAGATATGCTCAAAACGGCAAAGTCACGCAAATCTGTCAAAAATCGTCCTTTTGTTCTATTTTCCTCCAAAGTGTTCCGAACCTATCAAAATATAAAAACACATTAATATCGTTCGGTTTTATCATTTTATCACATTAAAGACGGGCGATTGACGATAAAATAATCTCGAATTAAACGACCGATCAAAACACCCCACACTTAAACATTGACCGTCCTCGGGCAATAAGACAGTTTATTTCGATAATTCAAGAATAGTCAAATCAAACTCTTTAGAAATCATAGCATGTCATGAATATGGGATAAGTCAACCATCAAACCTTTAGCACGTGCATACTATTTCGAGAACTAACATGAAATGACCAGGTAAGCTCTCACTAGGATAGGATTCACTCAGCTACTCATGTGTTTTGGGTTATGTGTTTCGCTCGAGACATCCTCACATGACCAGTACTCTACCATAGGCTTGAAAAAATTCTCATTCTCCATCGCTAGAAGTGCATGCAAGATACAAATCAAAAGGTCTTTTTCAAGGGTTGTAATGGTGGGCAACGGGTAAGGTGGGATAACATATGGTGAAGTGACTTTTAAAACCTTTAGGACTAGGGGAGCATTGTGCACAATAAACCAAGAGTTTGTCACATTGAGGTTCTCTTTGAGACCTTTGAGCACTTTTTACTTCAATAACTGCAAGCCTTTATTCCTCTTTTTTTTTTCACGGGGCATATGCTGGCTTTTAAACCCCTTCTTTATGCCACTTTCTTTCTTTTCTTTTCTTTTTTCTTTGTTGTTTTTTTTTTCTCTTTTTTTTTAGGCTTTGCTTTATACTCTTTTCTTCTTTCACGACCACAACTTCACTATATTAACAGTTTAGTTCATTGGTCTAATGTCACACCCCCAAAGTCTTAAGGTTGGGTAGGAACTTTTTGGCTTTTGTGGCTTGTAACATAGGCATGTCAAACGAAAGGGTTTATCGGCTCAAAATGGTTGATCAAGTGGACTGCATTTTAAGGGTAGGCTTTTTGGCTAAAAGTGGTTTACATTCACATCAAGGATGGCCTTTATCACTTTTGTATGCAAGCATGACTTAAATGCAATCTTGAAGAGAATAGATGCAAGTTCTAGAGAGACCAATACACATGAGGTGTAATACACACATGAAATGAAACGAGACTAATTTGGATGTTTTAGTCATAAGGCTCAAATGTCTCACAGGTTAGATGTGCTCACTGTAACACCCTGAATTTTGGGATTGGGTGAGAAGTTGACCGTTACCCAAAGTTCAGGGGGGTTAAATGTAACTTGGGTTATATATATATACAAAATCAAATTAGATATTTTGATAAATATCACAAATATCAGTTTTGGTTTTGAGAAGTCAGAGAGAAAGGAAGAAAGGCAGGAAGAAGCTTTGTAAAGGGTCGATCGTTTCGGGCAAATCGAGGTACGAATCTAGCTTAATGCTTTGATCTGAATGCTTTTAGCCGTGTAGAATCTCGTTGTGAAGGTTTTGAACCGTTCCATTTTGAGATCTGAGTATTTCTCAATTTGGATCTGGGTTCTGCATCGAGCCGTTCTTGATGAACAAGGCGATGGTCGCTCGACCGGATGGTTGTTCGACCGGTGTGTCGTTCGACCGGATGGTTGTTCGACTGGATGGTCGCTCGACCGGTGTGTCGTTCGACCGGTGTGTCGTTCGACCGGATGGTTGTTCGACCGGATGGTCCCTCGACCGGAAGCCTGTTCGACCGGTGTTGCCTGTTCGACCGGGGTAGTGTTCGACCGGGGTGGTGTTCGACCGGTTGTTGCCTTCGACCGGTTTAGGTTCTGTTAAGTTGTTAGCTTCTGTGTCTTTGAGTCCTATTCAAGTAACGAGAGGTTTATCTGTATTTCGACTTACCGATTCTTTCGGTGTTATCATAGGTAGCGCTTGTTAAGAAGAAGGAAACAGAGGTGAGTTCCTACTATCATTTTAAACTGTATACATATCAAAAGTTACCTTTTTGATCTTATCTTATTTTAAAAGTAAAATGATGTTTTACCTGTGCGTTTATGCGAAAGAAATATTCAAAGGAACTTCTTTTAAATGCTTTTCATTCTTACCAGAAGTTGAACTGGGAATAGCATTTTGTTTATAAAAATGTGTTTGTAACCATATGTTTATTTATGGTTGGTCACATACGTTGTTGTGACGAGTCCTTACCATTACTAGTGGATCCCTAGGTTTTGAGTAGACTGTATTGTTGGGATGTTACATTCCCCAGAATTGTAGCTAGGGATCACTTGTTCCTTGAGGGCAACTTGGTACGGTTATGTGAGGCCGGATACTAGCCATGGTTCATAGTGATCCTAGCGAAGGAGTATACCTTGGTTTTGCGCTTGGGGATTGATCTCACATTGTAGCACGGACTTTGTGATTCGTATCCGCGGACTCCAATTGGTTTAGCTCGTAACTCGGATTGTTGGCCAAACTTTGTGTTACGCCACAATCCTTGGTAAAATGTTTTGTTTTCGGTCCTTTTATGGCATGTTTATAACTAAAAAGCCCGTTTGTGGCAAGGACCTAATGTGTAAATTTAATCTCTTTGGAAATACTATCTTGATGCAAATGTTTTATCTTTTGAGCTTCATAAACTGTATGTTCTCACCAGGCTTTAAGTCTGACACTTTTTCTCAAATGGTATGTGTATCAGGTTTCCATTAGCGGTGGTTTGCCGGGGTTTTTGGAGAGACGAGTTTTGAGTCTCGAGGTTTTTGGAGAGACGAGTTTTGAGTCTCGAGGTTTTTGGAGTTGTTTAGTATTGTTGCTGGGCATTGTTAAGTCCCATTCTTTTGATAAAATCCTTGTATAGGATTGTATAGTCTTAAGGACTGATCTCATTTATGGGAAGTTAATGGTTTTACATTCGTCTTATTGTCAGGTTTCCAGGTTTTAATTTACTCTGATTTTCGAGGTGTTACACTCACCAATCAATCAATGTTAGTTTCAAATAGCAAGACACACCAAGTAGTCTCGGGTGACCAATCGACCATTTCAATAGTGCTATGTGATCCTTAGAGTCTAGCAAGAACTTTTCATTATGCTCATATATGTAAAAGAATTACTGCCCTAAAACAAATCAAGTTTTTAACACCCCACACTTTATCATGCATTGTCCCCAATGTATGCAATTATGCTAAAGAACACGAATAAAGATGAGAGGAACAGAAAACTCCCCTAGATGTTGTTCCAATGCATGACTGGTGTAATGTTGATTAATCCATGTAAGCTCCGACCTATATGGGAATGTCAGCCTTCAGTGATTTATCAGCACTTTCCTGTTAAAACACAAAAGCTCGGACCAACTTCGTTAAAGCACAATAGAGATTCAACATCAATCAATCAGAAATTCCAAAATTCCCCCTCCCCAACTTAGAAATATGCATTGTCCTCAATGCTGGGAAGTGGAAATCAAGAGATGCTCCAAGCTTGCGGCAGAGGTCGCCAAATATACACAAGAAAAATAATAACACCTAACAAAAAGAACAAAACAAAAATCCTCGTTTTCGTAGGGAAACACGATTGCACTTAGCACGTGCAACAAGCCTTTTAAACCCCTAGGTTTCCCCTAGTGGACGAGTGAAGTCTCGTGAGGGTTTGCAGTGAACACACCCACGAAGTTCATTTAACTACAACCTGACTAACTAATGCGATAAAAATAAAACACAAAAAGAAACGAAATGTACAAAACACAGGCGGGAGTTAATCTTGTTACCAATCTGTGAGTTACGTAGCTGCACTGTGATGCTTTCGGGGATCTTTCATATACCCAAGGTCTTCCAATACTATGATGCATGAACCTACCATCTAACCATTTGATCACTTCTAGTATGCTTACTTCTCTCCAAATCATATTCATCTCATGCGGTGGCTCTTTGATTGGATGTGAATAGGATCTACCAAACCATTTGATAACCTCATGAATGCTCACCTCTCTCCAACTTGGGTTCAACTCTATTAAAGGTTTTTCATTGGATTCAACAAGAGCTTGGTGTGTGCATTTGGATTAATCGATTCCCACAGAATCCTCAGTCAACCCTCTCTCTACCACTGTAAGATCTTTCAAGATAGGCCTAATAATGCAATCAAATGATGTGTTTAGCTCAAGGGATGGAGGTTGGTCGAGTGGAGTTTTTGAAGGCTCTTGTGCCAAACTCGGTGAAACTTCCTCTTCACAAGCACATGGTAGTTGATTGGAGGTGATCGGTTCAACTAACAAAGTCTGAGTCTCATCTAGATCCACCAATTCTAGTTCATGCTCTAATGAGACATCTACTATCCTCTCTTTTTCATCATAATTCTTTTGATTGTGTTCAACATGTTCAATGTCTAAGTGAGGTTCATTCTGCCAAGGTATTTCATTAACAAAATCGTCACTCAGATTTTCCCTAGACAGGCTCAGTTGAATACCATCATCTATTTCACTTATTTGTTCCGTCAATTGACTAACTCTTGCTTCAAGGGCAACAACTGATTGGGTCATATTATTCAAATCAAGGGCAACACTATCCGTTTACTGCATTTGTTCTTTCATCATCGCTATCATGTTTTCCAATTGTTCTTCGAGCAATGATGAATTTTGATAATTGTTGTCATAATTACCACAAAAATTATCGTTTTGAAACTGATCGTTTTGGTGGTAATTGCCAGAATAATCTTGACTTGGAAAACTAGGCTGACTTGAGTAACTTTCATATTGACATTCCCAAGAGAAGTCTGGTCGTTCTTGCCATCCAGGGTTATAAGAATCAGAAGACATGTCTTCATTATAACTTGTGAACCCTTGGGCTTTATTGACACGACCATCATGAAAGCTTGTACACTCAATTATTGAATGCCCTGGTTCACCACAATAAATGCATAAATTTTGACTATTAACCCTCTCATAATAAAATTCAGAACAATTATCTATAGAGTGTAAGGGATCCCCACAATAATTGCATGAATTTTGGATCTGATGCATCTCACTATCTCCCCCAATCAACCCACCTAAAAGCATTTCTAGTTTCTTTGAAATCTTACTGATATCATCCCTAAACTCTTGCCTCAACTCTCGCCTCAACTCATCCATCTCCGCATTAAACATACTATCAAACGACATATTTCCAAATCAAAGCTTAGATCTAAGGTGATGGCAACTCATGCAATAACAATAATAATAATAAAAATGACGCTTAAAATAAAGGTTAAACTAAAAAACTAAACACGCCAAAGAAAAATCTTTTTTTTTAACGAAAGGGAAAAAAAACTAATACCAAGCACACAAAATAAAGCCGACTAAAAAAATATTGAAAACAAAGAAAAGAAGACTTACCTGACCCACGAGATCAAACAAGCAATCTGCAAATCACTATTAGCATGTATCGAGTAGCAATCTATCCAAAAAAATTAATGCAAACGAATAAAATCAACACAAATCAATTAACGTAAGCGCACAACTCCCCAGCAACGGCGCCAAAAACTTGTTGTGCGTTTAACGACGCGTGCAACATTTTCCAAGTAATCCTACGTTTCTTTTGGTGCGTAGATTCACCAACTAATTCCATACCTAGTCCAAACAATATCACAATGAAGAACCAAAAAACCAAACACATAACGGTAGCATGAATCAACATACAAACCATATGAAACTTGGATAAAACATAAAGTAGCATGGACCAACATACAAATATAGCAAACTTGAATCAACATAGCAAACTTGGATAAAACATGAATTAGCATGAATATAGCAAACTTGAATCAACACAAAGTAGCAAACTTAGATAAATAGCAAACTTGAATCAACATAAAGTAGCAAACTTGGATAAAACATAAAGTAGCATGAATATAGCAAACTTGAATCAACATGATGAATCAAAATCAACAGTAGCAAACTAGGAAACAAACTTTGGATATTGTACAAAAAGAAAAATCAACAGTAGCAAACATGGAAACCAACTTTAGATATTGTACAAAAAGAAAAATCAACAATAGCAAACATGGAAACCAACTTTAGATCTTGTACAAAAAGAAAAATCAACCCTATAACTTGGTATATCGAAGAAAAAAAGTTGTGATTTGGTATATTGAAGAAAAAAAAAACAGAAATTTGGGTTGTTGGGTGAGAGGATTAACACATGATTCGAAGAAAAAAAACAGAAATTTTGAGTGAGGGGCTGTTGGGTGAGGGGCTGTCAGGTGAGGGGCTGTCGAGGGAGGGGATTAACACACGATTTTGAGAGTTTGGGAGAATACAATCCAACGATTTTGAGAGTTTGGGAGAAGACACATGTGAGACAAAGGATGGAAGATACCTGTGAGTGTCGACTGAAGTGATGGAGACGACCGTCGGAGTTGATGGAGACGACCGCCGGAGTTGATGGAGACGACCGGCGAGTGAGAAATCAAAGTCGATCGAGTGGTGTGGATTGTGGAGGGAGAGAGGCGTGTGATAGAGTGGGAAGGGCAAAAGTGGAACAATCCAACATCTGAACCATTTAGTGTAACCTTAGGCTCAAAATCGTTAAGAGGTAATTGTAACCATTAAGAGGTCAATTTTTTTTTGCCAAACAGACTCTACCTCTTACCGATTAAGAGGTAGGCTCTTAATTGTTACATTAAGAGCCAAACAAACAACCCCTAACTATATGGAACAATAATAAAGGTAATAATAATATAAAAATAATTGATAAGAGTAATAGCAATTAATATTAATGAAATTATTACAATTAAAATTAATTTAAAAGTTTGAATTTAATAAAAACTAATATTATTTAGGGTTATAATCGAAAGAAAATGATAAAAATCTACCCAAACTTTTGCAATAAACTCAAAAAATAGTTAGCATATGTTTGTTATCAATGTTGTAATCTTTATCATGAAGAAACTATTAGAGTTTAATGTAACTTTTTAAAAATTTTTGAATTTTTATTTTTATTTTTATTTTGGAGATTTTTAGAGATGAGTTTTTTAGATTTATATTTTTATTTATACAAAATTTGGTTAATTATTAAAGCTTTATAAGAAAAAAATAAAAAAGATTGAATAGGTTACATACAACTTCAAAGTGTTTTAGTAAATATTAGACTATCATTTTGATGGTAATTTCTATATCATATATAAAATAGGTATTAAGGGTTATTTGTTTTTTTTCAAAAAAACTCTTAATACCCCTTAAATCTGAATCGGTTAGACTTTTTTATATTTATACCGTTTGTTTTTCTTTCCAGATTTCATAGCCTCTTAACTCTTATATACATCTGAAATTAGAAGTGGTGACATTTTTCTGATTAATTGTTATCACAAACAAAACAATCTTATTGATTCAGATTAAGATTTCAGACTTTAAACATTACAAAAAACAAACAATCTTATTGATTTAGATTTCAGACTTTAACACCACCTCTTATTGATTTAGACTTCAGACTTCAAACCTCTTAAAAAACAAACGCCACCTTAGTCATCAAAGTTCAGCAAAATAGAGAAAAATATATTGATAGGTCAACTTAATTTTATCGTTTTGGGTAGAGATACATAAAAAAAACTCAAGCCTAAAGTCCGGTCTAAATATGTTCGGGCCAAGTAACTATGTGCATAGGCTCAGGCCCGACTTTAAATCCGTTCAATCCAACTTTTTTTTTTCACAAGTATGTTCATCTATATTCGTTGATATTTTATCCCTAAACGAAATTTATAGTATGGTACAAAAAATATCTCGTTTAATCGATCATATGGTTTGAAAAGTTTATTTAATGTTAAAAACATTTATTATTAAGTTTCAAAGGAATGTTTTATTTATTTGCTGTTAGACGTTTTTTATGAGTTGTAGATTTATAAACTGTAGAGCAAGGGTAATTTAAAAAAAAAATATTAATGCTCAATAAATAAGATTAAGGGGTTGTTTGTTTACCTCTTAATGGTTCCATTAAGAGGCAACCTCTGAATCATTAAGAGGTAAATCTTGTTTGGCAAAAATAAAAGGGTTGCCTCTTAATGGTTCCAAAATTCTCTTAATGACTTTGTATCCTGACCCTCTCTTAATCATTAAGAGCCCTGATTTCATTATGAACAATTAGCAAACAACCATATTTCATTTTACACTATATCATAAAAACCTCTTAATCATTCTGCACTAAACCATTTTAAAACTGCCAAACAACCCCTAAGATTAGGCATGGAAATAGGCCCCGACCCGTCGGGGAACCCGGTCCACCCGCCCCGATCGGGGATGGGGATTCCCCGCTAAACCAGGGATGGGGATGGGGACGGGGATCCCCGTTTGTCTCAAACCGGGGATGGGGACGGGGACGGGTATCGCACTCCCCGCCCCGTCCCGTCCCGTCCCCTCCCCGTTTTATATTTTAATTAATATTTGATATATATTTATTTAAACTAAATTGGTAATTCATAATTTCTTATTTCCTAACTAGGTTTATAATATAAAATTGTTATTTTTTAGATGTTAGTAAGTATTTTGGATGTCAATCAAAATACAATTACTCGATATAGTTTTGAATCTTACTCGATATCTTTTGGTACGTTTGAAGTTAAGTTTTTTTTTTCGAATTCGGTTGAATTTATTTTGGTTTTAAGTTATTAATTATTATATGATGTTGTGATTTTTATACTAAATTAAATTTCTTTCGATTTTAGGTTTATTAGAAATACGTGATATTTAAACATGTGTGGTGTCTCATATATTTGATTTAAATAGCTTACATAAATGGAAAAAGAAAATCCCCGTTTCCCCGTTGGGGATCCCCGTTCCCCGTTGGGGATGGGGATGGGGATGTGATCATATTCCCCGACGGAGATGGGGATGGGGACGGGGATGAAGATGAGGGATTGGGGACGGGGATGGGGATTGAGGTCCCCGCCCCATTTCCATGCCTACCTAAGATAAGGTGGGTTGGCTTAAGTCTATATCTTAGCATTAAGTTAAAAATTAAAATATTATTAAACTTATTAAGTTAATTGAGACAGTAAACCTTAAAACGAAAGTCTTTGTTTTATTCCATAAACTTTATCCTTATTATCGATTTTCCTTTTATGATTTTGTATTATGCTCAAAAGGAAACATTTTACGTATGAAAAGAAGAATAACTCGACAAAAGGGTTAACCAATATACAAAATTATTTATCATTATGAATACGCATTTGACGACAAATATTATCAAATGGTCAAATAACGACATTGAGTTAGACGTTACTGTCACTCCACATCTCTTTTCCCGATGATGATTCGGCCGAAAACGGCTTCTCATCGTTCTTGTAGGTATGAAGCATGAAATTACAGGCTCCGACAGCCTCTCCCACCGTTAAATATATCCATTCTTGCCCTATGACCTCTATCAATTTCCCTTTGTTCAGCTTCTTGATCACCTCTCCACCCGGATTCGCCAACACCAACTGCAACGGAAATTTCATAATCAGTAATTAACAAACCAAGATTTAGTCATGCATCGCTCAGATTTAAATTAAAGAATAATGATAAGCATATGATGGGTATTAATTTATACCTTGAGTCCTCTTCTTTCCATAACCTTTTTAACCTCTCCAAGCATCGTAATCCCGCTCGTATCGATATTTCCGACCGCTGCAACCACCAAAAACGTTATTTTTCCGTCCTTTTCGGGTCTCAAAAGTTTTTTAATGTACAATTCGATATTCAATCGTTGATCACTTACCACTCAATGCAAGTATAACGTATTGCAAGTTGTTTTCCCCCGATGACTTCAATCTGTCTTCCTCGTCATCAATCCATCTCGCGATTCTAATAAACAACGAATAATTAGATTTAAAAAAATCGTTCAAAAAGTTTTTTTACGGCTTAAAATTTGTTAAATTGAATAAATATATATACCTTTCCCTCAAGTAGCTAGAGTTGGCGAAGTAAATAGGTGCGTCGATTTGAAGTATCAGGATTCCAGGAACGGTTTTCGCATTTTGGTACTGATCCATGCTTCTATAGATCGTCGAGTCGGGTATGTGACCGAGTGCTACCGTTTTTGGCCTCGCAACGAAGAGTAGTACCCTAAGCAACGACAATGCCACCTATATTCGTCGCATTTTAACTAAATTATAATACTGAAAATGTTGGCCTTTCAAAAGAAAATATAATACTGAAAACGAAAAAATAATAATAATTACTCCTTTTGTCCCAAAATAAGTATCTACATTTTTATTTTAGTTTGTTTCAAAATAAATGTCCACTTTCAAAACAAAAAAGTGTCTATTTTCTCAATTCACCCTTAATTATGAATGAAAATTTTCTGTCTCTATTATAAAGGGTAAAATTGTCTTCTTAATTAATTAAAAAGTGTAATGATTACACATTTCTAAAACAATATGCATTTTTCATTGTGAACATTTATTTTGAGACAGAGGGAGTAGAGCAGTATAATTGAGTACCATACCGCAATGACTAGTCCAATTTCGACACTCCCAAAGACCACACCAAAGAATGCGCTCATGCACACAACGAAATCAAATTTGTCGAGACTCCATAGATGAATCGCTTCCTCGTAGTTAATAAGACCGAGCATTGCGGAGATGATGATCGAAGACAAAACGACGAGCGGAGTGTAATGAAACAATGGCGTTAGGAACAGTAACGTGATCATGACTGCAATTGCCATAACAATGTTCGACACAGCTGTCTTGCATCCAGCGTTGAAGTTCACAGCCGAACGTGAAAATGGCCCTGAAATAGAATGAAATCGAGTTTTGGGTATCGAGAATTTCGATAAATCGAAGAAAATATCGAAAAGGGTAAAATGGTAATTTTACGCACCCGTGGTGAGGTAGCAAGAAGTGCATGAACCAGCAATGTTCATCATGCCAAAGGCAATCATCTCTTTGTTACCATCAATGTTGTAGTTCTTGAACATGGCAAAGCTTCTTCCCACAGCAATTCCTTCCTGTATGAAATTACATTATTACCCCTTCTTCATGAAAATGGAACCAAAATGACATTATTACCCCTTATAATAAACACGTTGTATTGAGTTGTACTTATGTTTTAAAACAAGCACTTTGTACTACTTTTCTATTTTTCCAGGGTGCCTTTGATATTCAGACAGAACATGATCGGATAGGACAGAACAAAACAGTTGTTCAACGTTTGGTAAGACAAAATTGGACATGACAGAACAGAAAAAATGACCAATTTACCCCTAATGAGTTGTTTATATTCTTTAATCTTTATATATTTTTTGATTAATTTATGTATTAAATTATAATAAAATAAATAATTTTTTAACAAAATATATCATTAGAAATTTTTTGTTAAAACGATTAATATGACAACAAAATAAAAAGTTTATATAAGTTTTCAATTTTTATCTTTTCTATATTTCTTTTTTATTATTAAATATTTAATAAATTACATAAATTAACTAAAATACCTAAACCGTATAAAAATAACATTTTGATAACAATAAGTGAAAGTTTAAAAAACATAAAATAAAAAAAATATTATAAAAAATATATAACGTAAATAGGGAGATATATTTGATTATTTAGAAGAGAATTATATTTTATTTTAAGGTTATATTAATAAAATATAGGTCTGTTTTTTTTAGAAGGGTGTCTTAGGTTATGCCTAGACTAATCTTTGACAAATTATGACCGTAAGACATCAGCCCTGATTAAAGCTCAGTGGCCACAATTATTGTGTACGTATGGATTCGAACTCTGGACAGATAGGATATTCTACCACATCCCCCAAGGCCTTAACCAGTACACCACAACTCTTGTGGTTAAATATAGGTATTTTCCATCTTGTTTCATGGAGTGTAGGTGGAACACGCATGTTCCATCTTTTTCAACTATGTTCCACAAAAAAATTCTTTCAAATATAAAACAGTGATCATTGTTCTGTAGCATTATGTATTGTCCAATATACCAAACACTTAGGCTATGTTTGGTAAACTAGTTGGTAACTGATAAGCTAGATTTTTAAAACGCTACTATGAATAACTTTTCAATAAGCTAGTTTATGGTCATCCAAACATGTATAAAAAAAAACCTTTTAGCTAGTTTTTTTTTTTTTTTTGCCAAACAATGCCTTAGTACTCCCGTGACAGAAACATTTGAATTTGTACGTTTGTGAAACTTTGGAAATGTAATGCAAGTGGGAATGAAAAATTATTGAAGGTACAAGTGGTAAAGCATAAGGTACAAGTGACTTACAGCGAGGGCAATGACACCCGTGACGATTCCGGTCTTGATTGCCGTAGATAAGTATTCAGATCCAAACGACAAGTCCATTATTGTTATTGGATTTAACCCTTTTTTCAATTCTCCGATCTGTATTTTACGAAAAATACGGAATTAATATTCGACCGTACTCGTAATTTTTTGTTGTAAAATTATCGTTAAATAGAAGTAACGAATGGATATTCGTGTGAAAAATAGTCGACCGACGTACTTCTTGAAAACGGGTGCATGTTTTGGACTATATATAGAGAGAGAGGGGAACGATCAAATGATAACCACTCTAATTTTAAAAACCGTGGAAACCCTCAATTTCATTGGTTAAATTAATGAAATTGTTTCATGAAATTGTTTAATTTGATAAAATTGTTTCATATAAACAATCTATTATTTCATATATAACGAGAAGTTAAACATTTTGCGATAAGGCAAGAAGTGTTTAATCATATATGATATACAAACTTAATCATATATGATTAAACACGTGTTATATTGGCAATACATAAACGTTTAATCATATATGATTAAGCACACCCACATGTCGTGTAATCATATATGATATCACACTTCTCGCCTTCTCGCAAAATGTTTAACTTTTCTCGCATGATCCTTCCTCTATATATATATATATGTGTGTGTGTGTGTGTGTGTGGTATGAATTGTTTTAACCAGATGGATAAATTGTAACAGCATTGGATTTATATATCTGATAGAATGTGCTAATAGATGGCTTTATATTAAATATGACGAAATTGGACACGGATTGAGATCGGTTACAAAATTCATGAAATTTCAAGGTCCGGTCCGGTACTGAGACCAGGACCAATTACGTAAATATAATAGGGTCGATTTTTTTAATTTTTTTACAAAATTTTCAAACTTTTGTTTAAAGTTTTCTAAGTTTTTTTCAATAAATTTTCATGTAAAAATGTATTATTTAAAGTGTATTTCAATGCTAAATTTTAAAAAACGTAATTAAAAGAACATAATATTTTTATGTAAAACGATTTCTAATATATATATATATATATATATGTATGTATTTTAAAACCAGGTTGCGCCCAGGCGTTGTTACCCCGGGTATGACATATATAATATGCCCTAAAAAAATTTATTTAAAAATGTCCTAAAAAACATGTTAGGACGCCAAAAAGTTATATCAACTTGTTGTAAACCTTTACATAGGATGAATAATAATTTTGTCCAATAAAACAATCTATAATTATGATATTTAAACATATTTGACGTTCTATAAAACTGATTATTTGGTAGTGATACGATTGTAAATTTGTTGTAAATATGTAATCGATTGTAAGAAAGAGAACGACTAACCACTTGAACCCCGTGTTTTTCGGCATGAGTTAGATAAACAAGAACGCTACCCAAGATCACCGATGTCAATGGAGCCATTGCCGATATCCAGAATAGCTTCGGTCTTTTCGTACTCTGTTCATATCGATTAATTCTTAGATCAGTAGTTGTACCGTTAACGTCTATATTCGTGTAGTTCAATCATTTCATACAAACGTGTCGAGAACTTAAATCAAAATTATTATCATTATTCATAATTATTTGAGAACTTTCAATTAAAACTTAAAATATATCTATATAAAAAGAAGATCAATCGAAAACATAGTCAAAATTAGATAACATGCGATTACGGAACACGATCAACGCAAGACCAGGTGAGCAGGCAACTGGCCGCGACCGTGAATCACTTATAATTTTACACGTAAATCATATATAATTCGACCGTTTTCGTGTTCTATTATTTGATTACTGTTTTTATATGAATTTATATATATATATATACACACACACATAAAGGGAGGTTCAGCGGACACCCAAAAAAATGAAAAAGTGAAAAACACTCTGGTAATCATTCATCTGGACGGTATGAAGTTGTTTTTTATACCCATACAAGTAATTGAAACTTTTTTTTTTAATGTACGTGTGCATGACATTATGCACATGTGCATACAGTCCACATGAACGATTACCAATGTGTTCCTTAGTTTTTCATATTTTTTTTACGGTTTTTCCTAAACTTGAACCTATATATAATATATACATATATAGAGAGAGGAAAGTTGAAAGAAAAATGTCAAAAAGATAGAAAACTAAACAACATTCTGTTAACGTGTATATATATATATATATATATATAATACTTACAATATATCTGGCAACCAATAGATAGAAAAGGAAGCAAATGCCCAGAACTGCACTCTCCCACCTCCACTGCAATTATGAAAATTCATATACAAAATTAACATAACATGCACATCATATTTAAACTTAATCACTCTTTTCCTCAAACAAAACAATTAAAAACCAACAATTTATTTCAAGAAAAATCTTCATTTTTTCTTCTAATTAATTAATCACTCAATCAATCAACCAACCAACCTGATGTGTCTGAGTGAATACAGATCGCAATACAGACACAAGATCAGTTCCATGAGTAAAATGTTCAAGACCCAGTATCCCTTTCAGCTGCTGCAAACAAACCACCGTCGCGGCTCCGCCCATAAACCCGACGATCGTCGCGTGCGACAAGAAATCGACGATAAACCCTAATCTGCATGGATTTAATTAAATCATCATTTTTTCAGTAATTTGTTTGCTTGATTAATTTGGAGGTTTTTTTGTGTTGAAATGGGGTTATTATGTTGATTAATTTGTGTTAATTAAGCTTTCAATGCAACAAAATTGAGTTTAATATACTGTTTTATAGGACTTAATTTATAAGACCAAAAAATAAAGGTGTTGTAATAAGTTATAAGACGTTTTCGGGTGTCGTATAAGTTTTTAGGACATTTTTTGTAAAAAAAAAGAAGGCGTAATAATTATTTTATAGGACACTATTTGGAAAAAGTGTCTTAAAAAACAAGTTTCTTGTAAAAAGATGGGTTTATAGGACTGGACGGTTTCTAAAAATGTCCTATAAAATAACTAATGCGACACTTTATATTAAAAGTGTTTTAAAAATCTTAGCGTCATATAAAATTATTACAACGCATTTAGATATAATGGTTTATTTTGTTGGTACTATAAATTCAGTCTTATAAAGCAGTATATTAATTAGCACGCTTATAAATTGATGGCGTCCTGTAAACACAATTTTGTTGTTGTGTGTTTAAATCAAACCTTAAGATCCCCAAAGAAGCTTGAAGAACTCCGGCGAAGAACGTCGCCATGAACGCTAGGTGAAGGTACACCGTCGGGTTTTCGTTGGCGTTCACCACCGCACCCAACATGGAACCCGTTAGCAGCGACGCCACTGCCACCGTACCGACGGCCAAATCTTTTGAACTTCCCATCATCGCGTAAACTAGCGGCGGAATGAAGCTGGAGTCTGCAAGATTTTCAAACAAATTTATAAAGGGTAAATTTTCGGTTTACACTGCAACAAAATTTGGTTTATAGACGTCAGATGTTTCTAAGCGTCCTGATAGACCGCTTAACAAGACTTAATTTATAGGACCAAAAGATAAAGTGTCTTATCTAAAGGCATTTGTAATAAGTTTACATGATGTTTTTGAGCGCCGTAACAAGTTTTTCCTGATATTTTCCATATAAAAACATTATATTAGCTATTTTACAGGACACTAATCGAAAAAGTGTCTTGTAAAAAGATGGGTTTACAAGACACTTTCTCAAAAGTGTCTTGTAAAAAGATGGGTTTATAAGACACTTTCTTAAAAGTGTCATATAAAATAGCTAATACGACGTTTTTACAATAAAAAAATGTTCTGAAAAACTTGTTACGACGCCCAAAAGCGTCATATAAACTTATTACAACGCCTTTAGAGATAAGACGCTTTATTTTTTGGTCTTATAAATTAAGTCTTGTAAATCAGTCTATTAAGACGATTAGAAATTGGTGAAAGCTTGAGTTAAGAGCTTACAGAGTCCGAGAATGGGTGGGAGGTTCGCGAGCTTGGCGTAGCTGATTCCCTGAGGGATCGCTAAACTAGCGATGGTGATTCCGGCGATCACGTCGGATTTAAAGAAACTTAAATTGTAACGAGACCCCCATTCGAAAATGGGGAAAAAGTACTGGACCCCGAGGACGAATCTCCGGGACGCCGGCTGGTTTTTGAATTGCCGGAGCGGGTCGTCGGGGAAGAACGTTTCTTTGACGGTGTTTTTTAACGATTTTATGAACGGTTGTGGTGGCGGAATGGCGACCTTGTGAGCTTGATGCTCGAAGTTCGGTTTCGGGTACTCGTATTCTCCGGTACCCATTTCGTATACGGTGGCCGGCGGCGGGTGGTGGCGGCAGGTGGCGGTGGAGTAAGGAGGTGGAGGAGGAGGAGGTTTGGAGAATATAGATGGAGGTGGAGGAGCTTTATATATTGATATTTGAGTGGGGGAGTGGGACCTACTATTGTGATACCACTATTCTGATTTCACCACGTGGAATTATTTTAGTGAAGAGTATGATTGTTTATAGATTGGGTTGGTGGGTTAAAAACATATTTAGACAATTCAACTCAATGTTTACGGTTTGAAAAATCTCAACCCAACTCAACCCAACCTGCACGGGTTATATTTTGATATTTTGATTGATTGATATTTACGGGTAAACATTGAGTTAGGTTAGGTTGATCGGGTTGACATTTTGATACATCATTCTACAATCTAGCTAAGTTTTTATATTTAAACAAAGTAAAATAAAAATTAAAATATATAGAAAAGACTAACAAACTAAAAAAAAAGTTTAAAGTTTTCGCAAATAAAAAATAAATTACGATTGGAATTGTAATATGATTTTAAATATAACTAATTACGTGTTGGTATAATATCTTATTTACATATATTAATAAGGACTAAAGAATGATATTAAATACATAGTATCAGAAAACATTGGGTTGGGTTGGGTTCAAATTATCCTAACCCGATTTCAAACCAATATATGTTGTTTGGCCTAATTTTGTATTAACTATGTGTTGGGTTACCTAGTGTTGAATGTTTTTGAGTTTTTTCTTCGGGTTGAGTTAGTCAAGTTAGTTGGTTTTTTGCATAAACGGACCTGTATGCAGGGGCGGAGCCACCTTAGCACCAGAAGGTGCAGTGGCTCCCCCTCACCCTTTTAAAAAAATAATTATGTATTAGTTTTAAGGATCAATTTTAAAAATATAATGGACTAGGCTCCTTCTCTCCCTAATAATATTCCCAATTTTTATGTATCTGTTTTTCGCGTCTCTTCGAGTATGGACACTTTCACAAAAACAAAACAAAAAAAAAGCATACTCTATTTGTTTGTATAAATATATATATATATATATATATATATATATATATATTGTTATGTTATTTAGGTCACTCATGATTTTTAACTATATTTACGTCAACTATTTACTAAAAAGGGTTTATTAACCTTGAAATCATGATTTTTCTTATATTTTTTCTAGGCACCCCCTAGAAAAATTTTCTGGCTCCGCCCCTGCCTGGATGGGTGGCTACGGTGGCACGTGACACCGTGTTATTTCTCCGATGAAGAGTAAAAAAATTTAGATTCGTAAAATGTGAAACCGTATCGTTCTGGAATGTGCTAC
Organism: Arctium minus; assembly: GCA_954870635.1. NCBI lineage: Eukaryota > Viridiplantae > Streptophyta > Magnoliopsida > Asterales > Asteraceae > Arctium > Arctium minus. The sequence goes on along the minus strand of OX941095.1, from coordinate 68,188,124 downwards.
CGTATTATTTTGGAAACTTCAAGAAGATGCAACTGTACTTCGTAATCAACCAAAAAACTAAAAAAGCCTCTTGAAAACAACCAAAAAACCGGAAAAAAAACTCTTAAAATCAACCCAAAAAAACCGAAAAAATCCTTCAAAATCGTGGAATTATGTTAAAAATACATCAAACAATATTGAACGTCGAAAAAAGATGAAAGCACGTCAATAAAAGTCATGTTTTTTGTAATTATTTTTGTCTATATTATATGGTGTCACCGTATTAAAAAAAAACTGGTTTTAAGCACTCCTAATAAAGAGTATTCAACTTTGAACCGCCAAGCGATTTTTATTTTGTACCTACCGGTTTTTTTTGTTGGTGGGGACCTAACCGGTTTGTTGAGGAAACCGGTTTAACCAGATTTTGTTAAATAATTAGGTGAAAATTGTGTAATAAATGGTATTTAATTTTGGGCAAATTGCATGAAAAGGTAACGTACTTTAGTATGATTTCTGTTTTAGGTAACGTACTTTTAAAACTTCTATTTTGATACCTGAGATGTGAAATCTCAAACTTTTAAGTACCTAGTTACATATAAATGCTTACTAGGATTAGGTTTTTTTTGACATGACATTATTTATTTATTTTTCTAACACCAACTAAGAATATCAATTCCATGTCATCATTTTTTAAAATATAAAATATATTTTTTTAAATCTAAAACTTATCACAATTTTCTTAAAAACCAAGAAAATCAAATTAACATAATTTTTTTAAAGCAATAAAATTTGTAATTCTTTTTCTTTATTAAAAAAATGACCATAAAATTTGTAAAACTATTTAGGTGATTGTAATTTTTATAATTCTTTATTAAAAAAAATATCATAAAACAAAAATATTACAAGAATTACAATCATCTAAATAGTTTTATAAATTTTATGGTCATTTTTTTAATAAAGAAAAAAACTACAAATTTTATTGATTAAAAAAATTTACGTTAATTTGATTTTCTTAGTTTATAAAAAAATTGTGATAAGTTTTTAGAATTAAAAAAATTTATATGAAATTTTCTTCTTAATTAAAAAAATATAAATTTTATATTTTAAAAAATGATGACATGAAATTTATATTCTTAGTTGGCGTTAGAAAAATAAATAAATAATGTCATATCAAAGAAAACCTAATCCTAGTAAGCATTTATATGTAACTAGGTACTTAAAAGTTTGAGATTTCACATCTCAGATACTAAAATAGAAGTTTTGAAAGTACGTTACCTAAAACAGGAATCAGACTAAAGTACGTTACCTTTTCATGCAATTTACCCTTTAATTTTAATAGTATTAATTATTGAAGAAAGGTAGTTTAACTTTATGGAAACCGGAAGGAGTGTTTTTAGGGCTGATGACGTGGTGGATTATGATTGGTGGAAGTAGATTTGACCGGTAACGTCGGGTCAGTGGCGGTTAGGAGGATCCGAAAAGTAAAGAAGATTGCACCATAACTTTTTGAGTAATTTTGTTTGGTATTTTTAAAAAAATTAAAAATCTTTTTAATATAAACATTATATTATAAATTTTAATTATGTTTTTTTTTCATTGGATTTGTTGAAAATTACTATTTTCCGTTATGTGATTATAAAATTATGATTTGTATCTTTGTGGTTTACTATTTATTGTTGTTTTGTTCATGTGGTTTAAAATCCATTGTTAACAAAAGCTCCAACTTTAACAAAAATCAAGGACGAAAATGTACTTTATTCTTATAAGTGTTTCAATTTTTACATGTATTATGTTACTCCATCTGTCCCAAAATAAATGTCAACAATGAAAATGGCACACAGTTTTAGGAATATGTAATTATTACACTTTTTAATTAACAAAATAACAAGTTTACCCTTAATTATAGAGAGATTTTTTCTCCATCACATAATCAAGGGTATAATAGGAAAATGAACATTTATTTTTGAAGATGGACACTTATTTTGGGACAGACTAAAATAGTAATGTAAACACTTATTTTGGGACGGAGGGAGTATTAAATTTTTTATTTTTTTAAGAAAATGTAATACTATTTTAACGGCTTGTAAATTAATTATGTTATTTAAATATTTAATACATTTAATAAAATATTATTTATTCATCTTAAACATTTAGTTTCAATAACTCTTATTGACTGAAATTAAAAAGAAAAAAAACTATTTATCTCGTATTATGCAATCATTTTTAAAGAGTTCTCAATTTAGAGAAATTTATCCCCTCTCCTACATTCTCCATTTTATAGAAAGTTTTAGATGATTTAATTAGTGCATAAAGTCAACCAAAAATACCCAAAATCCTCATTTGTTCTATTTTAAATAATATGTCAAAAACCATAACAAAATAAATATAATACAGTCTCCTCTCTCAATTCTGTAATAATTAGTCATGTGTCATGAATCTTTTATGTCTTTTTATTTGTTTCTAGTTTTTAATTTCAGATTTATTATGTTTTTGAAAAAGATTATAATAAAAGATTCAAATACAAGACCTAGCATATAAAAAGTAAAGAATTAACCAATAGATTAATAATGATTTTTTAAAAAAAATATCTACTTACTTGTATTTAATTATGTCATTGTTGGGAAAAAAAAAATTAGGTTCATCTCTTATTACAAAAATATGATTGAAATAATTCAACTATGACCGGCAATTAAAAGAAAGAGGAAAAGCTTTTGACTTCCCCAACGGTTTCTTTTTTTAGGCGCCCACAACACTTTATCAACACCAAAAACAATAAAATACTTATTTAAAAAAAAAAACACTGGATACGTACCCGCACATGATGCGGCACGAAAAATCGTAAAATCGAAGGAACAATTGACAAAGGTATGTATCCGCTCGCGAAACATTTCGAAATCAAAATGACAACAACGTTTCATTTTAAGTTTATATTATTCGTCCTTATCGATATTTTTAGTCTATGAAAACATGGTGTTTGAGTCGTTTGGTACACTTATATGTGAATCATGCATTGACTCTTATGTACTTTGGTATGCATTTTCAATCATATTTCATTTTTGTTTTATTTTTGTCCATATTGATGTTAGTTGTATACCTTTATAATTTACCTGATTATAACTTTTTAAATAATTCAATTAAAAAAAACCTAATATAGATAAGTATAGATTTGTATACCTCGTTTTTTTCTACAATAACCGTTACAAATATTTATCGGTATGCTATCTTATATATATAGAGAGACCCATTCATTTGCTAACCAACCCATTGGTGTTAACCGTGCTAACCAATTTCATCCGTTGATTGTTAACATCTATGGTGCACAATAAATCAGATTTTCAATTTAATTATTAATATTTAGACGGTTTGGAATTTTTTTTGCATATGAGCATAAGGGTAAAAAAGTAAAAAAAAAAACATTTTTAAGTATAAGGAAACACCACGTGTTACCAAAAAACAAGGAGATAAATTAGGGATTACCTTCAAAATAGATTGAGAGAAAAATCAATGGATTGTTACATCTTTCTCTCTCTTCTCATCGCTCTCTCTCTCTCTCTCTCCACCATCACCTTCCTTCTCTTCCGAACAACCACCACCGCCAGTCGTCGGAAAATCGTATGTCGCCGGTAAACGTGGGGTTACTATTTATCGGAGAGACGCTACAACTCATATCCGCTTACAAAACCGAGAACCCGGAACTGTTTATCGACACACGGGTGGCAAGATATGGAAGCATGTTCACTACCGAAGTTCGATTTTGGGGTTTCAGATCTCTCTCTCTCTTTCTCTCTCTTCGACCCCCTGGTGAAACTCCGTTCTCTACCGAATCTCGATTTTGGGGTTTCAGATCTGAAGTTCGATTTGGGGTTGAACATATCTAAAGTTCGATTTTGAAACCATTGTTTTTTAAATCTATCAGAGTTCGAACAGAGCGAAACAATGTGCATAAGTGCACATAAGGGTCTAAATGTAATAATTAATATTTGCATTTGTGCACATTCTGCAATTATGCACCGTGTGCACTTCTGCACAATCATAGTTTTGCACATATGCACACTCTGCACGGTATGAACTTCTGCACAGTCAAAAAATGCATTTTTGATTTTCTACACTTATCAACATTTTGAACTTCTGCATAGTATGCACTTCTGCATTTCTATACTTTGTGCACTTATGCATAGTTTATGTACATTTTGCACTTATGCACTTGTGCACGGTTTATGTGCACTTCTACACATTATGCAATAAGTTATATACAAAAATCGTGTATCTTCTTCAAAATTTAAAAAAATTGTTGTCAAAAAAAGAATTACAAAAAACGAATTAAATAACTACCATGATTAAATAAGAGAAAATAAGGAAATAAAATAATGAGGATTCCATTATTAAATATGAGAGAAATAAGGAAAGAAAATAGGAATATGGATATTAATATAAAATACCAATTTTACCCTTTTATTTATTATAAGACATGTACATCTACCAAAAAGAATACTCAAATTTGATTGGCTAACAATTGGTTAGCATGGTTAACACTGGTTTGGTTAGCAAATGAAGGGGACCCTATATATATATACACATATAGTAAAATTGATACATATTTATTCTATTTTATAATAGTACTAAATCAATAAATATTCAAAAATAAACTTATTTTGAAAATATTGACGAACAAATAATAGTGGTGTAATTTATAAAAAAAATGAAACGCGTTTTTTAAATGTTTTAGTTGGTCTATGATTATGTGTTTTTAATATGATAAAGATGAAAAAAAATAAAGCGTATGGATAGAAAACAAAATAATTCGTAGATATTCATGATATTTAACAGTACGGTTAAATTAAAAAATATTCGATATTAGACTCATTTTGAAGGTATTAACGAGACGATTATAATGGTATAACTTGAAAAAAGTGTAACACCTCGAAAATCAGAGTAAATTAAAACCTGAAAACCTGACAATATAACGAAAGTAAATCTATTAACTTTCCATAAACGGAACCAGTCTTTAAGACTATACAATCCTATACAAGGATTTTATCAAAAGAATGGGACTTAACAATGCCCAGCAACAATACTAATCAACTCCAAAAACCTCGAGACTCAAAACTCGTCTCTCCAAAAACCCCGGCAACCCACCGTTAATGGAAACCTGATACACATACCATTTGAGAAAAAGTGTCAGACTTAAAGCCTGGTGAGAACATACAGTTTATGAAGCTCAAAAGATAAAACATTTGCATCAAGATAGTATTTCCAAAGAGATTAAATTTACACATTAGGTCCTTGCCACAAACGGGCTTTTTCGTTATAAACACGCCATAAAAGGACCGAAAGCAAAACATTTTACCAAGGATTGTGGCGTAACACAAAGTTAGGCCAACAATCCGAGTTACGAGCTAAACCAATTGGAGTCCGCGGATACGAATCACAAAGTCCGTGCTACAATGTGAGATCAAGCCCCAAGCGCAAAACCAAGGTATACTCCTTCGCTAGGATCACTATGAACCATGGCTAGTATCCGGCCTCACATAACCGTACCAAGTTGCCCTCAAGGAACAAGTGATCCCTAGCTACAATTCTGGGGAATGTAACATCCCAACAATACAGTCTACTCAAAACCTAGGGATCCACTAGTAATGGTAAGGACTCGTCACAACAACGTATGTGACCAACCATAAATAAACATATGGTTACAAACACATTTTTATAAACAAAATGCTATTCTCAGTTCAACTTCTGGTAAGAATGAAAATCATTTAAAAGAAGTTCCTTTGAATATTTCTTTCGCATAAACGCACAGGTAAAACATCATTTTACTTTTAAAATAAGATAAGATCAAAAAGGTAACTTTTGATATGTATACAGTTTAAAATGATAGTAGGAACTCACCTCTGTTTCCTTCTTCTTAACAAGCGCTACCTATGATAACACCGAAAGAATCGGTAAGTCGAAATACAGATAAACCTCTCGTTACTTGAATAGGACTCAAAGACACAAAAGCTAACAACTTAACAGAACCTAAACCGGTCAAAGGACAACTTCGGTCTACAACAACACCGGTCGAACGACCTCCGGTCGGGCACAACCATTCGGTCGAACACCCTCGATCGAACAGGCTTCGGTCGAACACAGGCTTCGGTCGAACAACCACCCGGTCGAACGACCACCCGGTCGAACGACCATCCGGTCGAACAACCTCCGGTCGATCGACCATCGCCTTGTTCATCAAGAACAGCGATGCAGAACCCAGATTCAACCCAGATCCAAATGAGAAAATACTCAGATCTCAAAATGGAACGGTTCAAAACCTTCACAACGAGATTCTACACGGCTAAAAGCATTCAGATCAAAGCATTAAGCTAGATTCGTACCTCGATTTGCCCGAAACGATCGACCCAAAACAAAGCTTCTCCTGCACTCTTCCTTTCTCTCTGACTTCTCAAAACCAAGAAACTGATATTTGTGATATAAATCAAAATATCTAATTTGATTTGTATTTATATAGCCCAACTTACAGAATACCCCCTTGAACTTTGGGTAAAGGTCAACTTCTCACCCAATCCCAAAAATTCAGGGTGTTACAATCCTCCCCAACTTGGGAATGATTTCGTCCCCGAAATCCAACTATATAAAGAGATGAGGATATCTACGCTTCATATCCTCTTCAGATTCCCAAGTCACATTTGCTCCTCGGTGATGCTTCCACTGCACCTTGACCAAAGTGACTTCTTTATGACGCAACTTCTTAGACTTTCTCTCCAAGATGGCGTCGGGTTCTTCCACACAACGGTTACCTTCGTCTACCCTTAGCTCTGAAAGGGGAATGACGCTGTCTTCTACCGCCAAACATTTCCGGAGGTAGCAGACGTGAAACGTGTTGTGTATTCTACTCAACTCCGGTGGCAGTTCCAACTGGTAGGCCTGCAACCCTACACGCTTAAGTACTTTGAAAGGTCCGAGGAAACGAGGACTCAGCTTCCCACGTTTTCCGAACCGTATAATGCCTTTCCATGGCGATACCTTAAGCATAACGCGATCGCCTACCTGGAATTCCATCGGTCGCCTCTTCTTATCGGCATAGCTCTTCTGACGATCTTGAGCCGCTTTCATCCTCTCTCGAATGCACTTGACCTTATCGGCAGTCTCTTGCACGATTTCAGGTCCGGCGAACTGCTTCTCTCCCGCTTCTAGCCAACACACGGGAGTCCGACACTTTCGCCCATACAGTGCTTCAAAAGGTGTCATCCCAATACTCGAGTGGTAGCTATTGTTGTAAGCTAACTCCACCAAAGGCAGGTGAGAGTCCCAACTACCCCCGAAATCGATGACACAAGACCTCAACATGTCTTCTAAGGTTTGGATTGTTCGTTCGCTCTGCCCGTCAGTCTGCGGATGGTAAGCCGTACTCAACTTAACTCGCGTACCAAGCTCTTTCTGAAACCCATCCCAGAAGTTCGAAGTGAACCGACTGTCGCGATCCGACACGATCGACAAAGGTATTCCATACCTCGAGACCACTTCATCGATATAAAGCTTCGCCAACTTATCCATCGGTAAAGTCTCGCGCATAGGCAGAAAGTGAGCGCTCTTCGTCAATCTATCCACTATCACCCAGATGGTATCGTGTCCCCGAAGAGTTTTAGGCAACTTCGTCACGAAGTCCATGGTGATATGCTCCCACTTCCACTCGGGAATCTCTAAGGACTGAAGACTCCCATACGGTCGCTGATGTTCGGCTTTGACTTGCGAACACGTCACACAACGCTCAACGTAACGCGCCACATCAAGCTTCATCACCGGCCACCAATAGTGCAACTTCAAGTCCCTGTACATCTTTGTACTTCCCGGGTGAATGGAATACTTGGACTTGTGTGCGTCTTCTAGCAACAGCTCACGGTTTTCCCCAACCTTGGGCACCCACACACGACCGCTGAACAGTTTCACCCCACGGCTATCTTCCGTTAAGAGTAAACGCTGTTTTGTCATGACTTCCTCTTTGAGATTCTCTTCTAACAATGTTTCCATCTGAGATGTCTTGATCTTCTCAACAAGACTAGACACTAGCTCGATTCTTGAATGGGTAGCCCGAATACTCCCGCTATAGTCCTTCCGACTTAGCGCATCGGCCACCACATTTGCCTTACCGGGATGGTAAAGCAATTCACAGTCGTAATCTTTCAACAACTCGAGCCACCGCCTTTGCCGCATATTCAACTCTTTCTGACCAAAGACATACTTCAGGCTCTTGTGATCCGTGTAAAGAGTACACTTCGTGCCGTAGAGGTAGTGTCGCCAAAGCTTCAAAGCGAACACCACTGCTGCTAACTCCAGATCATGAGTTGGATAATTCTGCTCGTGTATTTTGAGCTGCCTCGAGGCATAAGCGATTACCTTGCCTCGTTGCATCAACACACAACCCAATCCCATATTTGAAGCGTCGCTGTAAACCACGAAATCTTCCGACCCTTCAGGCAAAGATAAGATCGGAGCTTCACACAATTTCTTCTGAAAAATCCGGAATGCCTTCTCTTGGGCCTCTGCCCATTCAAACTTCACATTCTTCCGAGTCAGAACTGTCAAGGAAGAAGCGATCTTCGAAAAGTCTTGAATGAATCTCCTGTAGTATCCCGCCAGACCCAAGAAACTTCGAATCTCTGACGGACTCTTAGGAGGCTCCCAATTCATCATTGCTTCAATCTTGGAGGGATCTACTTTCACTCCGTCCCGAGTGACTACGTGCCCTAGAAATTGTACTTCTTTAAGCCAAAAGTCGCACTTGGAAAACTTGGCGTACAATCTCTCTTTTCTCAACACTTCCAGAACTTCACGCAAGTGCTGCTCGTGCTCTGTCTCACTCTTGGAGTACACGAGTATGTCGTCAATGAATACAATGACCGACTTGTCGAGGAATGGTCGGCACACTCTATTCATCAAGTCCATAAACACCGCTGGTGCGTTCGTCAGGCCAAAAGGCATTACAAGGAACTCGTAATGGTCGTAACGCGTTCTGAAAGCCGTCTTCGGAACATCTTCTTCTCTCACCTTCACTTGGTGATAGCCTGATCGTAAGTCGACTTTGGAAAAACAACCCGCTCCTTGAAGTTGATCGAACAAGTCGTCTATTCTCGGAAGCGGATACCTGTTCTTCACTGTAGCTTTGTTCAACTCACGATAGTCGATGCACATTCTCATTGTGCCATCCTTCTTCTTAACAAATAAGACCGGAGCTCCCCAAGGTGACGAACTCGGTCTTATGAATCCCTTCTCAAAAAGCTCTTGGAGTTGTGCTACCATCTCTTGCATCTCCGACGGCGCTAAACGGTAAGGTGCTTTAGCGATCGATGCAGCGCCTGGCACAAGATCAATCCGAAACTCTACCTGACGATCGGGTGGCAACCCGGGCAAGTCGTCCGGAAAGACATCTGGATACTCCGCACGATCTTCACATCTTCCAGCTTGGACTTCTCTAACTTGGCATCGATCATATAGGCTAGGAAAGACGAACATCCTTTTACTAAACACCTGCGTGCTCTTGCCATTGTGATTAATGCCACTTCACCCTTTCTCCTTTCGCCATAGATGACAACGACCTCACCAGAGGGGTTGGGAAGTCGAATCATCTTCTTGGAACACACGAACTCGGCCTGATTGTTTGACAACCAATCCATACCGATTACAACATCAAAACCCCCGATTGACATTGGTAGCAGATCGATCGGGAATTCTCTCCCTTCGATGCTAAGAGCACACTGCTTCAGAACTTCGTGGATCAGAACTTGCCTACCATCTGCTATTTCTACCACTAATGCATCCTCAAGACTAGTAGTGGGCATAGCAAATTTCTGACGGAACAATTCAGATACGAAAGAGAAACTAACACCCGTATCGAATAAAATACGAGCAGGTACAGAGTTTATAAGAAAAGTACCCGATACCACATCAGCGGATGCCCTAGCCTCTTCGGCTGTCATCTGAAAAGCTCGGCCCTGAACCTTCGGAGGGTTCTCCTTCCTTGCTGGCGCACTACCCGACGCAAGCTTCGGGCAATCTTTCCTCACGTGCCCCGGTGCCTTGCACTCATAACAGATGGGTCCCCTGACCGGGCAATCTCTGACCGTATGCCCAGGCTTCCCACACTTATAGCAAGTTTGAGAACTGTTACTACAGTTACCGTGATGCTTGGTCCGACACCTCGGGCACCACCTTGCTTCCTGGTAACTGCCGAAGTTGCGGTTTCCAACAAAAGGTCTGGTCCGCTTGGGAGGTACTGAACTGCTCTCCCACTTTCTTTTATCAGACACCACCACCGAACTCTCAGACTTGCTCTTCGCGAACATCTCTTCCACGAACTGAGCTTCTTCCACCATCTCTCGGAGGTTAGAAGCCTTGAAATTATGCACCATTGATTGCATATCCGCTGGCAAGCCGTTGAGATAAGCTTTCATCTTGTCTTTCTCTGTTGGGGCAGCATGCCCCATCAGACCCAGTTTCTCCATAAATTGACGGGTGTACTCCCTCACCGTCAGGCTTCCCTTCACCAAGGACCGGAATTCTTTCTCAATTCGGTCCATCGTTCTCTCGTTGCAAAACTCTTCTAGCAGCTTCTTCTTGAACTCGGCCCAAGACAACTGAGCCAACACTTCAGGAGATAGAGTGGATTGGATGATGTTCCACCAGATGAGTGCAGTGTCCCTCAGCAGCTGGGTACCAAACCACACCCTCTGATCATCACCACATTCGGAGGAGCCAAAAGCTTGCTCAACCGCTCGGATCCACTTAACACACACCACCGGGTCATCAGAACCGAAGAATTATGGCGGTCCGCAGCCTAGAAAGGACATATAGGAACAACTCTTCCTGTTCCCCTGAGCTCCAGAAATCCCCCGCTCTACCGACACGACCCTTATACCATCACCTCCAGAACCTGCTACGACGTTCTCCACAACCGTCTCACTTCTCCGATTGTTTACGTCGCGGTCCTCCATTGCTTTCAGCAGAAACTCTTGCTGCTTCGCCATCTCTTCTCTCATTGCCAACATCACGCTGGCCAACAACTCTGACTGGGGATTAGCATCCCCGATTACTGGGTGGGACGAAGCCAGGTCTACTCTCGGAATGACCTCTGGCCCCCCTCCTAGTACTTGCTGAACGGGTGGTCGAACGATAACCTCAACTCCTTCCGGCTGACCCGCTGTAGAGGCTGTCGCTTCCTGACCATCAACACGAGCACGCGGTCTTCCACGCGTACCTACCATTCTGAACTGCTACACGGAGCAGTGGAAGAGATAAGAAAAGATAGAAAAACACGAAAGGAAAACGTACTACCACATTACCAAATGTCATATTAATAGCAATTCAAGGACTCTTACGTACAATATCCTCATAATAACATTAGCTAAGTGAAATTATGAACATACAACACATAATGGTTCTTGTCACCACTACTACAACGCCTGATAAACGTACTTTCCGTTGACTCTAAGACTAACCCAACTTAGGAGCTCTACCCAATTCTCGCGGATCAATTCTTAGTATACGCAGTCTAAGTCTAGACATCTTACATTCATGCCTAGTTCGCTTAAACTAGAGCTCTGATACCAACTTGTAACACCTCGAAAATCAGAGTAAATTAAAACCTGGAAACCTGACAATATAACGAAAGTAGCTCTGATACCACCCGGTCGAACGACCATCCGGTCGAACAACCACCCGGTCGATCGACCATCGCCTTGTTCATCAAGAACAGCGATGCAGAACCCAGATTCAACCCAGATCCAAATGAGAAAATACTCAGATCTCAAAATGGAACGGTTCAAAACCTTCACAACGAGATTCTACACGGCTAAAAGCATTCAGATCAAAGCATTAAGCTAGATTCGTACCTCGATTTGCCCGAAACGATCGACCCAAAACAAAGCTTCTCCTGCACTCTTCCTTTCTCTTTGACTTCTCAAAACCAAGAAACTGATATTTGTGATATAAATCAAAATATCTAATTTGATTTGTATTTATATAGCCCAAGTTACAGAATACCCCCTTGAACTTTGGGTAAAGGTCAACTTCTCACCCAATCCCAAAAATTCAGGGTGTTACAAAAAGAAACATATATTTTCATTTTATTTTTGTTCATATACGATTATTTGTGTTAACATAATAAGGATGATGTAAAATGAAAAAGAAAAGAATATAAAGTAAATTAAATATCTAATTATAAGGATGTTAAATGTAATTTTGATGGAAGAAACGTGAAACTAAAATTTAATAATGTAGTAGAGTAAGGGATTTCATTTTAATCACTTTTAAAAAAATATCACTTTTATGTTCTTATAAAAATACTATATTTACTTTATTAGTAACTAGAAGCGTACTCGCGCAATACAGCGAGATACATCACGATTTTGTTCATATATATATTTTTTGATTTACAGTACGATTTTGGATGGTTTTAAAGTAATAATGTTTTTTTTATAATTTTTTTAATTTAGGCTTAATAATATAATTTTTTTTATATAAAAAAATTAAGTATTTTGTTAGAATTCAATGATTATCTTATATATTTTAATGACATCTAGAAAAAATAACCAATTACATATTTAATAATACAATTAAAACAAATTTATAGTAATATAATATATTAATTAATAGTGATACATGAAAAAGTCTGTATAAAAAAAGGTCCTGCAGTAGTAATATGTATTTTGTGCTTTGAAACTTGTAAATTAAGAGATTTTTTAAATCTTGCATAAAATGATGATACCTTGTTCCTAATAATTTGTATTTAAGATTTTTTTATCCGTGTTTTATAATATAACTAGAAGCGTACTCGCGCAATGCAGCGAGATACATCACGATTTTAATGTTTATTTTTATTTTTTGTTTTTTATTGATTTACAGTACGATTTTGGATGATTTTTATTGAGTGATAATGGTTTTTTTATATATAAATTTGTTTAATTTATGCTTAACAATATAATGTTTTTTATATAAAAAAAATTAAGTAGTTTGTTAAAATTCATTAATTATCTTATATATTTTAAATTTTTTATATTTAAATTGAGATGTTTATCCTGTTTTGATTATGTTTATCAGAATTCAAATTTCATAATTTTAGGGTTTGAGGATTAGATATAAGGATTTTGGGGGATAATGATGAAATATATTAATTAGGGTTAAAAACTTTACAGGTAGTACATTAGGCTTTAGTAGTTATTTTTAAGAGATTTTAAGTAGATAACTTTAAATAATAGTACATAAAGCTTAGTGAGTTGTAATTAAGAGTTTTTTTATGCCATCTTTATAATATAGTATAGATATAGATTAAAACAAAAATAAAAAAATTAATATAATTTTCGTTTAAAAAAACTAAAATTTATGTTTAAACATAAATAATTTTGTCTTTTTTATTGAAAGAAAATATTTATTAGGTGAAAACATATTATAATTACACAAATTAATATCTCACGCTACTATAAATTACAAAAAGATTAACATACACTTCTTTACTTTTTTTATCTAGAAAACAAAAAACAAAATATTTAAAATGCATTTTATTGAGACTTTGAAGCCAAAATATTGTATCCTTTTTATATTCATAATTCCATTCAGTACTTTAATTAATTTTCACCTATGTAGTATATGCTTTTAGTCTGAAAACTCTCAACAAAAATAATTTTTGTTGGATTAATGATTTATAAATGATTCTAATATTTTTACTTTTAAAAAATTCAATTTTTTTGTTTAAGTCACACATATCATTATAAAATATCAAGTTCTAATTTTATTTTATTATCTAATAATAACTTATATCTTTAATTACTAACCAAATATTTTTTTCCCCAATTTATACTCATTATTTTCTTATTAATAAATAATTTTAACCATTTAGATTGTGACATACTGATAAGGTGTAGTGAAAAAATCTAATATTCTCTGAGTTCGAATCCAGGTGTTGTTAAAGGCTTAAAGCCCCCCTCATAACTATGGAGGTTCATTTGTGATGACTCTATTGGCTCTATGTCATTCGTGGTCACCCGAGTGATTAGTCGGTACGTGTAAACTGACCCAAAAACTTACAGTTATCTAAAAAACTATTATTAAACCAATATGCAACACTAATTATTGTTTTTCTAAAACAATATTTAATTGTTCTTAAATAAATATATTTAAATTCTATTTACAGTAAATATTAAATATTAATAATTTGATTTTTTCTTTTCCTATCCAAAATAAATTCTTCAAACTCAATAATTTGTGTGTCTAGATTCTGAGGGACCATCCGGATTCAATCACAAATGACGAAAATGCCCATAAAGTCGAAACAGCACTACGAGTGGATCATCAGCCTCCAAGTCTCCACACGCTCATGTCACGTGACACCCTGAAAACGGATATGATCCACTGCATCTCACCTTGCCCCACCACATAATCCTAGTCCTGGTAAAAACTGACATGATACGTTCACCTGACGCGAATTCGATACGAAATAAACGAGTTTAGGTAATTCATTTTAACCCGTTTAAGTAAACGGGTTGACACGACCCGACACGAAAATTAAACGGGTAATGTCATGGTCAAAATTTTCAACTCGAAAATGACCCGAATAACTCGTTCATATATATATATATATAGGGTAGTTTAATTTGCAACCCATGAAAATCTTACAACTCATGCAACCCATTTCTTAATCGTTGGATTAATGATCGATGGTTACAATACATGTGGGTTCAATATTTTCAATTAAAAAAAATAAAAACAAAATAACCGTTTATCATGAATCGAACGATTAAGATGTAGGTTGCATGGATTCTAAGATTTATATGAGTTGTAAATTATTTTTAACCTATATATATATATATATATATATATATATATATATATAGTGGAAGGATATTTTGCAACCTTTAAAAAGGTTGCAACCCACATCTTAACTGTTGGATTCATGATCGACAGTTATTTTATTTTTATTTTTCTCTTTTTTTAATTAAAAATATTGGGCCCCATATCTTTTATAACCGCCGATCATAAATCCGACGGTTAAAATGTGGGTTGCAAGGTTTGCAACATTTTTAAGGGTTGCAAATTAAACAAACCCTATATAGTGGAAAGATATTTTGCAACCCTGAAAAGGATTGCAACCTACATCTTAACCGTTGAATTCATGATCGACGGTTATTTTATTTTTATTTTTCTGTTTTTTTAATTAAAAATATTGGACCTCATATTTATTATAACCGCCGATCATGAATCCGACGGTTAAGATGTGGGTTGCAAAGTTTGCAACATTTTTAAAGGTTGCAAAAAAAACCCTATATATATTATAAGTTTTTTTTTAATGATTTGGATTTTTAATGTTTTATATTTGGTTAAAACTTATAAGTTTGAACTATAAAATTTGGATGTCTAATACTTTTATTTGAATTTTGAATTTGTATTTTTTTTGTGAATTTTCAATTTTTAGTTTTATAAATATTAAACGGGTTAGGCGGGTTGTGTCGGGTTATGGTTGGGATTTCACACCACCTCTTATTAATCATAACTAAAATAAGATTTCAGACTTTAGATCTTTTAAAAAACAAACATCACCTAATTGATTGGACTAACATGTAATAACTTGAGTGATTTTTTTGTTTAAACTTCTAAGATATTATTTTATTATTGTATAAAATATTAAGCTATAAATTACATATAAAGTAGATTAAATAAAATGTTAGAGCATTTTCGATGGGCTCCCTAATTGATTAAACACAAGTTTTTTTGACTGATTAAATAAGGACAGGTTATGTTTGCCCATCTCTATTGTCTGCTAACTACACCCATGATCGATCCATGAAATACTTTTGTTTCCGCATGTTCTTGAGCTCGTTCGTGTGTAAATAAATATTTCAAACTGTTTATCATTTTAATTATAAAGGTTGTTGAGTCACGGAAAAACCAATTAAAACTATCATTGAAACAATTTTGCTTAAAGTGTATTTGGATAATAATATTATAAAATATTTTAATAATATAGTTAATCTTTAAATCTCTAAAATATAAAATCTTTTGTAATTTATTGGAGATTTTAACTTTTGATTCTCTATTTTAAAGAATTTACAGGAAATCTGTTAGAGATGTTAGGATTTGATTTACAGATTTGACCAAAATTAGTTCGAATAGAACATTTCAAGTGTAGAAGAAAAAAATAGACACGGATATTGATACCTTATCGTAAGTTTTATTTCATTTTCAGTATTTGATGATTAAGATCTTTTCGATAATGAAATGACAAACAACAGTTTAAAGGCAACCATATCTTTTATTTTTTAAATAAATATAACATTTTTTATTTAGAATTTTTTTCTCTAGGTTTTTAACTATATTACAGTTAAATTATAATTCACAAATGATTAAATTATATATACCTGTTAACTAATTAAATATTGTGTAAACCTCACATTCATGCGTTTAAAAGTACAAATCATTGAATATTGGAATTATTTCAATCATCTCAACCGACTATATGTGAATGCAAATATAAATATAATTATATTATATATATAATCCTAGGTTCATTTGAGAAATGGTAAATATATGAGAAATAAATAAGTAATCTTAGTTATTCATACGGTCAAGATCGGATTTGACTTGTCAAATAATGTGGTTTTGATTGGTCAAAAGTTGCTGCTATTCCAAAAATAGAAGAACAATTTTGTAATTTTTACAAGATACACGGGCCAAATTCATATATGAACCTGCATGATTTACATATGAACTATATGTTCATATGTGAACCAGTGTAATTTATATATGAACTTTTTTAACTGATTCATACATGAACCTTTGTGATTCATATATGAACTAATTATTTTAGGTTCATATGTGAATCAGTTGAACTAATTAACAAATTCATATATGAACCTTTGTAATTCTCATATAAATTAATTAATTGATTCATATATGAACATATAGTTCATATATTTTACGAAACTACCCTTCTATCTTCTATAGACCACACAAGGAATTATCCGATACTTCACGGTCAAAGCTGCAAATGTTGACCAGATGAATGACTAGAATCACTTCTCTATTTCTCATATATTAACCATTTCTCAAATGAACCACCTCTCTATATATATAGAGAGAGAAAGAGAGAGAGAGAGATGGTTCATACGAGAACGGTATCTATTTAAGAAAACAAGAAAAATGTCGGTACATACAAAATCACATGTGATTCACGTACAAAATCACATGTGATCCTGCGACTTGAAGCCGCGGGAAAAGTCGCCCGTGTCTCATTTTTCCGGGTTAATGCCGAATCACATGTGATTTTATACATGATTGTTGTTTTTCTTGTTTTCTTAAATAGTTAGCGTCCTCGTTTGAATCTTTATATATATATATATATATATATATATAATTTTTTGACAATCATTATTGCCACGTAGTTGTGTGGTCAAATATAGCAACAAAACAAGAACGAATGGAGTTTTAACAGACCAGCTTATAATTGTCGACCGACTATGAAGACTAAAGGGCACTAATAAGGACAAATGAGAGACCAAACTTCATAATCGACAAATAAAAGATAATAACGATCAATTAATGATACTGATTGTTATATCTTGATAACTTACAAAAACATACATTGAGTGTTCATATTCACAAATGAATATAGTTAATATACAAATTAATGATTGGTATCGAATATGTTTTATATGGTATATAATAATAGTAATAAATAACATTTGACAATTGTTTATATTTTTCTTTGATAAAGTGTTATTTGCACCCTTTGCTTTCAATTATTATTCGTTTTTAATAAGATAAATACGATACACATATAATAATTATGCTTATATAATCATGAAAAAGATAATGTTTGGACTATGAAAGTTTTGTAACGAAGCAAATGGTCATACACATGTTATAAAATAACTGTATCACGTACAGATACTATGTCATTTATACAAACCAATCTTAACTGTTTATTTAGTCTAATGAATATATTATTTGATAAATATCTTGATTATTTCTTGATATAAAACGCTGATTATAATTAACTATAATCTATCAATAACATTCATAATTAACTATAAATAAATCAATTGATTGGTTTGTCTGAAAAACATGGTTTATATTTGAAATCTCCTATACATAAATACATACATATATATATATATATATATATATATATAGAGAGAGAGAGAGAGAGAGAGAGAGAAATAGTAAAATTCATACGAGAACAGTAACTAAATATGAGAATAAGAAAACGGTTGATCACATGTGATTTTACACTAACATCACATGTAAAATCACATGTGATTCATACAACTTTAACCGCAACCGGAGGTTGCGCGCCACGTCGCCTGCACACCTTTACGTAAACAGTTATTGTAAAATTAAATGTGATTTTACACATGATTTGACCGTTTTTCTATTCTCTTATTTGGTTATTGTTTTTTCGTATGAATCTGACTCTATACATGTATGTATGTTGTGTGTCAATAAAATAAGGTTGAGTCGTCACTTCTAAGAGAATAATTATTTGGATCTTATATGAAATAATTATATCCACAAAAAACAATTTTATGGATGACATGTTAAAAACTATGAAATTCATATTGCAACCACTTAACATATATTTTCAATAAAAAGGAAAAGAATAAAATCGACATAAAAAGAAAAGGGAACAATTATTCTCGAGAGAAAAAGAAGACAAAAAAAAGATTTTAATATGCTCTTATATCAACAAACAACAATCTATAATATATATATATATATATATATATATATATATATTTATAGTCTTAGGTTCATTTGAGAAATGATAAATATATGAGAAATAGAGAAGTAATCCTAGCCATTCACACGGTCAAGATCGACTTTGACTGGTCAAAAGTTGCGGCTCTTCCAAAAATAGAAGGACACTTTCGTAATTTTTACAAAATACACGGGCTGTGTTCATATATAAACATGTATAATTCACATATGAACTATATGTTCATATATGAAGCAGTGCAATTCACATTTGAACTCTTTTAACTGCTTCATATATGAACCTTTGTGATTATTTATATATAAATCAGTTGAACTAACTAACAGATTCATATATGAATCTTTGTGATTCATATATGAACCAATTAACTGATTCATATATGAAGCTGTATGAATCACAAAGATTAATATATGAATCAGTTGAACTAATTAACAGATTCATATATGAATATTTGTGATTCATACAAATTCATATATGAATTCATCTCGTGTATTTTGCGAAATTACCCCTCTACCTTCTATAGACCACGCAAGGAATTATTCGGTGCTTCACGGTCAAAGCCGCAATTGACCAGATGAATGGCTAAGATTACTTCTCTATTTCTCATATATTTACCATTTCTCAAATGAACATCTCTTTATATATATATATATATATATATATATATATATGTGTGTGTGTGTGTGTGTGTGTGTGTGTGTGCGCTTTTATTAATAAGAAGAATAACATATAATAATAATAAGATAAGCAAGAACCATATACTCTTCACACAAAAAAAACAATGCATAAAAAGTATATCCTACGTATCTAAAATTTTAAAGAAGGTGAAAACTAAAAAAGGATTATCTTTCAAAAATTATAACTGTAGCGAATGTAACTGGTTATTAATTATAAGTATAAAGAAAGAATATAATCCATTAATATATAGTATTTTTTGTTTTTTTATTATATTTATTATGCTTATAATAAATATAACACGTATTTGATTTTGAATAAGTGTTTATGGTTCGATATAATTGATAAATAATAATAATAATAATAATAAATATACAAAAGGTGATATGTAAATGGCTCCTAAAAATAGAAGTTGAGATTGTTTTGAGTTTGGACACCTAAAATGTAATATAAATGTGTCTTAAAAATAATTTTTCCACGTGCAAAAATAATCTACCTCTTTTGACCACACTTTTGAATCGGCTTTCTTTTAAGAAAACTAGTTTCGACCTCGTACGTTGCACGATAGCGATAAATATTTTAAGGAAGTACTTGATCAAGTTAAAATAAAACGTAATTTCTCGCTTAATAATTAATGAGATACAATTTAAAATGAAGAATGTATTTACATTAGTGGTTTATTTTTACGTATTGATAACCTTTTATTGTTAGGAAGAGTTTGATACGTACCAACAATAACTTTTTTGTTATGTTATTTAGAATCAAACAACATGTCACACACCCATATCATTATTGTTGTTACGAAAATTTTGAAGAATTCTTTTCCAATAAAAAGGTTCGACTAATATTAGTCAGCCCTATAAGTTGCCACAAATTGATATCATCTCCTCTTGCCAATAAATACTCATATGTTTCATTAAAAAATTATTTTTCTCTCCAATGTGAGATTAACAAACTCACCACATTTCAAAAATTTATAAAGTTTTATTTCCTCATTTCTTAAATTTGGTTGTGTCATATCACCTATTCAAAATTTTATTTATATATATAAATAGATTTATGGATGATTTAGTTAAAATAAATAAGAAATATAGATGTATAGATTTTTTGAAAAATAATTGTTCGCCAATATATTTAGTCAAACCCGTTTTTAAATTTTCCAAGTCATCTTCTACTCATATATAACCATCTATTTTTAAAATTTATCATCTTCATAGTAATGGGGGATAACTTAAACCAAACCATAATTTAACGTTTAAGAATACTCAAATTTGGTTAGGCCACATCATTAGTTCAAGATTTTCCTCAGTGGCGATAATTATTTTAGGAAATATATGTACCGAGATAACATATATAAAACGTAATTCCCCAGTTAACAGTTAATTGAATACAATACAAAATAATTAATATATGTCTTTGAGTGGTTAGTTTGTATATATATCTATATAATAGTCAGTTTTTTTTTTGGAAAAATGAGGGTTGACAGCCAATATCAACCATCTCTTGCGGATCCTACCTTCTTGCTAATTTATTATGAGATTCCAATCGTGAGCTAAAACATATTTATCCAACTAAAATTTTGATTACTAAAATCATCACTTGTTTTCTTACAGTCATCTTCATTCTCCAATCTTGCACCTCACATCAAGGTGGGATAACTAAAGTACAACACAATGCAATATTTTAGAATACTGAAATCTCATAATGTCATCTCATTATTTATGGTTGTTCTTTTTATATAAATAAAGTCATATAAAGATTAATATTTTATAAAAACTGACTTTTAACGAAAGAGGTCGACTAAAATGAGACAACCACATAGGTTGCCACAAACTTTTTAAACTTGTAAGTCATCTTATCCGCCTTTTCCTTTCCTTATCTCGACTTTCAAATTTATTATCTTTTCGTCGATGTAGACTAACCAAATAAGACATCTCATTCATCTTTTATATACTAACCTCTTCTTTCAAATCTATATTTTTTTCACCGATGTGGGATAAATAAATAAATAAGACATTCCATCCAACTTTTATATACTAACATCTTTTTCCAAATCTATTGTCTTTATGTCGATGTGGGACAATCAAATAAGACATCTCATTTACATACTAATCAATTCTTCCAAATTTATTGTCTTTCTATCAATGTGGGATGACCAAATAACATCACAATTCAAGATTTGAGAATAGTTAGATCTTCTTATGACTTGTGAGATAATAAAAAAGACATCATGGTTCAATATTGATAATATTATATAAATTGATGAAATACGATGATCTATATATGTAACAACCACAAAAAAAATAACATAACCAAGTGAATGAAATTCAATTCCCATAACTGGGTCCCAAATACAAAGTCTAATAATCGAGGAAATACACCCTCTCAAGGAGTTTATTACAACCGAGAAGACTAGAAAATAAAATAAGATTGTAACTACGCCGCTTCTAAGGTCCAATCTTCAGGTCCGAAAACTCTAACATTTTTCTTTCCCTTTTGAGGATCCTGCCGCAACTCTACTACCTGAAAATGGATTTTTAAGAAAATGGAAACGAGGGTTAGACCGAGAGGTCTAGTGAATTCCCAACCTCGTCCTGTTGTTATTTAAAACAGAAGAACATGCATAATTTAATGAGGTTGATCTCACAAACCACAACATATCAGAATTTAATTAGATCCATACCATCGTCCATTCTCGCAAATCAGG
The DNA here is from genome assembly GCA_954870635.1 of Arctium minus. Lineage (NCBI taxonomy): Eukaryota > Viridiplantae > Streptophyta > Magnoliopsida > Asterales > Asteraceae > Arctium > Arctium minus. The sequence continues at coordinate 68,166,009 of OX941095.1, read as the reverse complement.
ACTACTCGTCCTCGGGGCCCCCCAGTAGATCCCCGTACAACCCCCAAGTAGATGTCGTTCCCGTGTGTAAGGAAACGGATTCCAAACACACGGTTCAACCATCCCCGATGGTTATAATTGGTCATGACAAATATATTCATTCGTATCAACACATCGATATACCTCTATGCATGCACATAAGAAAACATAAAGTGGAATGAAACTAAATATGATATTCGCTTACTACAAACACAAATATGATTGATTAATTACTTATTCGAAATGACGTGATTATTATTAATTGAAGTTCATTTCCAGTTCAAAGGTAACGATATGTTTTCAAAAGTAAGGGAACTCACCTGATGAGGAAAACTCGACACACACACGACTTCTATCCCCGGATAGATTGACTCCTACAAATCAGATTTAATAATAATACATCAATTTGAAAGTTGATGGCATTTCGATTAAAGACTTCCTAAAGCTTCTGGACTCTCACAGACTTCCCACACCGGTCGAGAAACACCTGTCGCTGGGACACCGGTCCATGGGACACAGATCCATGGAACACCGGTCGATGTGACACCGGTCAAAGGTGACACCGGTCCATGGGACACCGGTCGATGGAACACCGGTCAAAGGTGACACCGGGCGAACCCCGGTCCACACCCCGGTCCCCGGATGGAAGTCACCCCGATCCCCTGATGGGATGAGGCTCCGGTCGAGAGCGGACGACCAACAGATTCAACCCCCCTTCGATCCTTTCTCTTAACTTTGATCCTTACCCTTCCCAACATAATCGATTCTAACAACTCCGCAGGAATTTAACCCCAATCGACTTCATTCCTAATACACAACTCACCCCCCCCCCCCAGACCCACTCGAGTCTCGATCAGTTCATAACCTTATTCCATCCATTAATTTTCTAATTGATTTCTTCATTTGGTTTAACCATCCAGATTTGATTTACACAGATGATTGGGACTTTAATCACATTCTGTACCCTTAGCCATATTCTAGCATCGCACCAAAACCCAAATCGCCCTAACTTCTTAACACAAATCGATTAGAAAGAAAACAATGGATTCCAGTCTTGATTGTTACCTCCATAAGATAACTCCCACAGTTCAGCTCTTGATCACCTACTCTCCACCTCGATCGATCCTTGCTGCTCTCCTTGGGTCGCCGCACAAACACACACACACACACACCAGATGTCCAGAACGAATAATGAACGACCTAGGGTTTTAGACTTCCCTATTTTGGTTAATTTACACTATGGCCCCTCAATTATTTTCCTTTTCTCCACAAACTTATTTGTTTACAAATATTCACAACTCTTGCCCATTTTACGGGTGTTACAACTCTCCCTCCCTTAAAAGAATTCCGTCCCCGGAATTTCTTTGGAAAAAAGGTGCGGGTGTTTAGACTTCATTTCTGACTCTAGCTCCCACGTCGCTTCTCGTCCTTTGTGAAACTTTCACTGAACCTTTACTAGGTTAATATTCTTTGTTCTCAACCGTTTAACCTTACGATCCACGATAGACTCAGGCTCTTCGGTGAAGTTCAACCTTTCATCCACTCAAACGTCTTGCAGCGGTATCGACATCTCCACATCTCCGAGACACTTTCTCAAGTTAGAAACATGGATGGTATTGTGGATACCTTTAAATTCCTCAGGTAAATCCAGCTTATACGCCACTGTCCTGACACGTTCAATAATCCTAAACGGTCCAATAAATTGGGGACTTAATTTCCCTTTCCTTCCAAAGCGGATTACACCCTTCCAAGGTGATACCTTCAACATTACCATATAGTGGATCTGAAATTCTAAATCTTTCTGGCGTCTGTCTGCGTAACTCTTTTGACGGTCACGCGCCACTTTCAGTCTTTCTCGCACTTGAACAATCTTGTCCGCAGTTTGTTGCACTACTTCTGGCCCAGCCAACAGCCTTCCCCAACCTCATTCCAGCACAGGGGAGTCCGACATTTTCTACCATAGAGCATTTCATATGGGGCAGCTTTGATGCTCACATGATAGCTATTATTATACGCGAACTCGATCAACGGTAAATGGTTTTCCCACGACCCTTGAAAATCCAAAACGTATGCTCTCAGCATGTCCTCTAAAGTCTGAATAGTCCGCTCGCTCTGTCCGTCGGTTTGCGGATGATATGCCGTACTCATCTTGATCTTCGACCCCATCTCTCGTTGGAAACTTTTCTAGAAAGTTGAAGTGAACCGGCTATCCCGGTCGGATACAATCGATAAGGGCACACCATGCCGAACAACAATCTCGTCGATATACTGCTTTACGAGTCTATCCATAGAGTAGGTTTCCTTGATGGGCAAAAAGTGCGCTAATTTAGTAAGTCGGTCCACGATGACCCAGATAGCATCATACCCCTTCGGAGTCCTAGGCAACTTAGTCATAAAATCCCTCGTGATTTGTTCCCACTTCCAGACAGGGATGTCTAGTGGTTGGAGTTTCCCATACGGTCGTTGATGCTCCACTTTTACTCGCAGATAAGTTAAACATCTCTCCACGTAATGCGCTATGTCTTTCTTCAAACCCGGCCACCAGTAGTCTAACTTTAGATCCCCGTACATCTTGTTCGTCCCTGGATGAATAGAATATTTTGACTTATGAGCTTCTGCCAAGATGACCTTTCTTAAATCCCCGAGTATCGGAACCCAAATCCTTCCGTTGTAGCACTTTAATCCCCGATTATCCTCTATCAACAATCCCGTAAGACCTACCACTCCTTCAGCCTTAAGATTTTCGGGCTTCAGAGCTTCCATCTGAAATCTATTGATGTCCTATAGAAGAGTTGGTGTTACTTCAGCTCTGGTGGCTACCATCATCAAGTTTTCATTCCTTTCCTTCCAACTCAGAGCGTCTGCTACCACGTTGGCCTTCCCGGGATGATATTCGATTTTGCAGTCGTAATCAGTTAACAGTTCCATCCATCTTCGTTGGCGCATGTTCAACTCTTTCTGATCAAACAAATGACATAGACTTTTATGGTCAGTGAAGATTTGACATTGCGTTCCATAAAGATAGTGCCTCCAGATTTTTAGTGCGAAAACCACAACGGCCAGCTCTAGATCGTGAGTAGGGTATCGCGATTCGTGATCCTTCAGTTGGTGAGATGCATAGGCAATCACCTTTCCCCTCTGCATGAGAACACATCCCAGTCCCATCCTAGACGCGTCACTATAAACTACGAAATCTTCCGTGCCATCCGGCAGAGCTAAGATCGGAGCGCTACTTAGCATATCCTTGAGTTTTTGGAAGGCTTCCCGCTGGTCTTTCATCCAAACAAACTTTGCATTTTTTTTCGTCAGCGAAGTCAACGGCGTGGCTATCCGAGAGAAATCTTTAATGAACTTCCGATAGTATCCTGCTAGACCCAAGAAACTTCGGACTTTGGAGGGTGTCTTCGGTGCTTCCCAGTCGCGAATTGCCTCCACTTTCGCCGGATCCACCTTGATTATGCTTTGAGACACGACATGCCCAAATGTAACACCCCGAGTTTCGTTTGTCTAGTTTGGAAGGAGAAGCAGAGGCAGTGGCCGGCGCAAGTTGCCGCGCGGCTTAGCCCGCGCCATAACCCGTGCGTGCACTGCTTGTTTGGGGTTTGTCCAGTGAGCGGCACGAGTCACAGCGCGAGCGTACCCGCGCCATAACCCGCACGGTGCACTGATTGGTTGCGAGTTCCAGAGGGTGACACGAGTCACGACGTGACTTAGCCCGCGTCATAACCCGCGCGGTGGCCTCAGTGGGTTAAATAGATATTTTCTGGAAAATATCTCACTTTTTCTTAATATCTCAAACTCTCTCAAGTTTCTCTCTCTCTTTCTTCTTATTTTGTTTGGTTCGTTTGTACCTCGTATGTTGCTAGTATTAAATGCATCTAGCAAGGGTTCGGTATAGAAAGCTCCGTCTTCTCTTGGTGGTCGATATCTGGTTTTTCGGGTTTTCGTCTAAAACCTATTTGGTGAGTTCCTACTACCATTTTATAAACTCTATAGATGTCAAAAGTTACATTTTGAACTCCTATATATCTCCATGGTTTTGGATCTAAGTTTACTACATTTTTTACATAACTTGAGTTTTGGGAGATTTTAGGGTTCCCGATCATTTTCGACTAAAATGATGGGTTCCATCTTATTTGAAGTAAAAGGAGGTTTTACTTGCACATTTATGTGGATTATTTGAAAGAATGTATATAAACTCATTTTATGATTATCATTCTTACCAGCAGTTAAAATTGAAGGAAAGCATTTTGTTTATAAAATGTTTTTATACCATATGACTATCTATGGTGGGTCACATATGTTATTGTGACAAGTCTGTACCATTACTAGTGGATCCCTAGGTATTGAGTCGACTTATATTTGGGATGTCTTTTCCCCTCTTTGTAAAAATGGATGTATATGATCCTCGGGGGCCATTTGGTACGGTTATGCAAGACCGATTACTAGCCATGGATCATATTTTCCTTTATTTGTAGCTATGGATGCCTATGATCCTCGGGAGCCATTTGGTACGGTTATGTGAGACCGGTTACTAGCCATGGGTCATAGAGGAGTCCTAGTGAACGAGTTTTGAATTGGTTTCCTCGGGGGACCTCCCTCACATCGTAGTACGGACCTTTGTAGTTCGTGGCCATGGATTCCAAGTGATTCGACTCATAACTCGACTTTGTGGCCTACTTTGTGTTACGCTACAATCCTTGGTAAAATTGGTTATCTTTTGTCATCACATGATGAGTTTACATCGAAAAAGCCTGGTTGGGGCAAAAGCTTCAATTGAAAACTAAACCTTATTGAAAAGATTTCCGTATGATGCATTTGTTTATATCTCTTGTAATTTATAAACTGTATGTTCTCACTAGGCTTTAATCCTAACACTTTTTCTCAAATGATATGTATAACATGTTCCCATTAGCGGTGGGTTGCCAAGGGCTTGAGTGACGAGCTTGGTCTCGGGGGCTTTTGAGATGACTAGTATTTGATGTTGGGCAATTGTTTAAATCCCATTCTTTTGGTGATATTGGATTAACAACCAATGTAATCTAGATAGTTTATGTTTAGATTAGTTTGTTGTTGAATTCCATATCCGTATACAGATTTTGTAAAGGTTAAGTACATTCCCCTTTTTGGGAGATTTATACCAAGTGATGATGTCTAATTGTCCAGTTTCCGCATTTTTAAATTCACTCTGGTTTTTAGGGTGTTACAAGTTGGTATCAGAGCTCTAGTTTAAGTGATCTAGGCATGAATGTAAGATGTCTAGACTTAGACTGAGTATATTAAGCATTGATTCGGGAGTTTGGGTAGAACTTCTAAGATGGGTTGGTCTTAGAGTCGACGGTATAAAGAACCTTTATGTATTGTATGTTCATAATCTCACTTAGCTAATGTTATTATGAGAATATTTATACGTGATTGTGCTTAAAGTACCGTTACTATTACAATTGGTAACGTAGTAGTTCGTTCTTCCGTGCTTATTCTGTTGATCTGTCTCTTATTCTTTTCGTGCTTGTGTGGCAACCATTACTTAGGTATGGTGAACACACGTGGTCGTCCGTCAGGCGGCGGAGATCTTCGAGATGTTAGTTCGCATGAGTTGAATCCTGTGGTTAGAGTGTCAGGAGTAGTTCCTCCGGGCATGACACCGATATTTACTGGGGAAGTGGAGCTAGGGCCAAGAGTGGAGTTGGCATCCACCAGCCCCGTTGTTCATGTGGCAAACCCTCAAGCTGATATGATGGCCAGCGTCATGCAAATGGTGACGTCGGCCATGGAGAAACAGCAAGAGGTTTTTCAGAAAATGTTGGAGGACCGGGACACGAGCCTCAGGAGGCATGAGGCAGTGGAGGAGAATGTGTTGGTTGGCTCTGGGGGCACCGGGAACAGGATCAGATATGAGGAGCAAAGGGTCGTGGGTGCTCCGAAAAGTGGGAAGAGTTGTTCCTACAAATCTTTTCTGGGTTGTGGACCACCAGAGTTATCTGGTTCCGAAGACCCAGTTGCATGTGTTAAGTGGATCCGAGCGGTCGAACAGGCCTTTGGTTCATCCGATTGTGGTGATGACCAGAGGGTAAGATTCGGTACTCAACTGCTCAGGGATACGGCGCTGACGTGGTGGAATGTTATCCAGTCCACCCTCTGTAACACCCTAAAATCTGGAAATAACAACTTATTTAAAATTTTCTAAATACATCAATAATTGAATCATCTACAACCACAATTAGATTCAACTTCAATACACAAACATTCAATCTTTACATATAAACTATAAAAGGACGAGTGCTACTAAAACCCAATAATAGTCACTATCTCCAACTTGCGGAAGACTTCACCAATTACTTACTTTAGTGTCTAGCTAAGGCTCTACGCTTCATAGAACTGCTAGAACCCAACTCCCAACTGAAACCTGATGCACATGCCGATAAATAAAAAGGGTTAGGCTTAACGCCTAGTGAATTCAAGAGTTTTCAACACATATAATTTAATCATTTAGAAAGGAAGGATGCGAATAAAATCATAATCTTTCAAAATGATATGCTTCACTTATGAAAACGACTCGTTTATCAATAACTATGCATTTTGTACGAAAGAGACACCGAGTTAACTGTTAACCAAACCAAACTGTTTTAAAGACGAGAATCTTAATATGAGACGCACTTATGTATTATAAACTGGAGCTTGCTGAAAGGTAAGATAGAGGACGGACTCCCAATTTTATAAAACACGGTTAACACATTGTAACTTGAAATACCCAACACGGGTGAAACGTGACACACAACCCGTAAATCATAGGTGAAATCTATATAATTAATATCGCCATGAACACGACATTAGACCCAAAACTCACACGACCATGAAATGGACTAAAATAAAAACCGACACATGGAAACGACACATTCCATTCAAACTTTAATATACTTGGGAAGAACCCCATATTAAAGCCATCATTTACTGTCGACCACTTAAAAACCCAATTTGGTCAAATACAACATTACCCTTTAAAAATACCACGAATCAACGATGAAGAGATTCGTATACACTGAGAATAGAGTAACACGCAAGTAGGCCGTTTACGCGACTTCCTTGCATGTCATCTAAACGTTTCCATTTTGGGTGGCGAGAACACGTGAATGGGGCCACCCGCGATGTTATTGGATTTCACCACACATCCCGACATCCTAGTTCCCATGCCACCACCGACATCACAATCGTCGGACCGTTTAATGCCTCTGGCCATACTCCGTCGAGTTCCACCTCAAGGACTTACAGACGTGGGTGCCTATCCAATCTAGACGAGTTTCCCCCTCCGCAGCTCGTGCCACTCGTTGTCCACTCGCTAGCAAACCCGAGCGGTCACTAAAAGTAACCCAAAACCTCAGGCCTTACATAACCGACAGACTTACGTGCCTATGGATCCATTACAACACTGTCAAACATTACATGACTCCAAATGAATGACCAAAGCACCCAAAGCATGTAACTCATCAATGACACAAATTAAGTGTCATCATACTCAAAACCATGACGGTTATAAATCCGGACAATGTCCACACAACTCATTTAGTCAAAACCGAGCCAAAGGCCCAACACTATACGTAAATACCCAAATAAAAACCGATATAAATATTGGAACCCGTTTGACCATCTAATATGCAAACATGACCAAACGTATAAATAAATAAAATCTCATCGTTGTTTGAGACAAACCATTTTCCCAAATGAACTCATACCCTTATGTTTTCAAAATGCCTCATAACACAATAATATGTATTTTCTAAAAAGGTTTATAAGATCAAATACACAAAATGACACTTACGTCAATTAAACTCCAATTATATATGTAAAGTCATCAAATAAACATTTCAACATGATTTATTTACCAAAATATCCAAAGATCCCAAAATGGGTGTCTCGACATGCTTATAAAACTAAACATTTCAAAATAACTAAAACTTATCAGCAGTTAACAATTTGAGGTAAAGCACAAACATTTTAAAATAAACATTTTGGCATGTACACCGTTTTCACAAATCAACTTGAACCCACCTTGCTAGATTTAGGCTAAATCTAGATTTCACCCAACGAGCTCTTTTGAAGACCGCTTGAATCCTCAAGCCGGAAACTTCCAAAACCTAGATCCAAACATTTCAAACCATAAATACCCATACTCAACCATTTTGAAGCATTTCCCCCAAACAATATACCAAAAACCCCAAACGAGATCAAAACCCTAGTTTTCTCCAAAACTTACCAAATCCAAGATTTGAGAAACCAAACGCTAAGAAACCATCAATGGAGCATTTATAACTTATTGCAAGGAAACTTACCATTAAAGATGATGAAACTCTCCGAGGACACCCAATCCAACACTTCAACCCGATCTCCCAACACGAACTTGATGAGGAGGATGAAGATGGTGGTTTCGTGGTTCAAGATCCCACAAGCTAGATGATGAAGCATCTTGTGGTTTGGGGAGGGAAAACCCCCCAAAATAGGTTAGGGTTCGGTTTTTGGGGTTTTGAGAGAGAAAGGAAGAATATAGAAATGAGAAATGAGAGAAAATGGTGAAAATTCAGACATTTAGCAGACCAGTGGCCGCGGGCGATTGTGCCACGCGATAGTGACAATGTCACTATCGCGAGTCACTATTGCGCGGATTGTACTGCGAGTTCGTGGTCCTCCGGAGATTGTGCCACGCGATAGTGACACTTGTCACTATCGCGAGTCACTATCGCGCGACCTGTACCGAAGCCTAAAATGGCTGAAAACTCGCGATTCTCGCATGGGTCGACTCAAGGTTCGAAAGCACAACATTTTCCACTCAAAAAGATGGACGGAGGGCGAAGAGATTATCAACGAAGGACGGAATTTGTTTTACGAAAAACCGGGTGTTACACCTTCTCTCCTACTGTCTTGGCCCAACTGACTTAGGGCGAATTCAAGGTAAAACTGTTGGAAGAATACTGCAACGAGAGGGTTGTGGATCGGATCGAGGCAAAGTTCCGAGCACTGGAGAAAGGGAATTTGACGGTGAGAGAGTATACCCGTCAATTCATGGAAAAGCTGGGGTTAGTGGGGCATGTGGCCTCAACTGAGAAGGAGAAGATTAAGGCCTATTTGAAGGGTCTACCGTCAGACATGATGACTATGGTCCGAAATTCGAAGGCTTCCAACCTTCGTGGGACTATTGAAGAGGCACAGTTTATGGAAGAGGTTTACGCGAGAGGTAAACCGGAGAAGGCTGTGACAGTTGTTGAAAAGAGGAAATGGGAGAGCAGTTCAGTACCTCCCAAGAGAACCCGACCTTCTGTCGGAAACCGAAGTTTCAGCAGTTATCAAAAAGCTAGGTGGTGCTAGAAGTGCAGAACCAAGCACCACGGTAACTGTAACACCACTTCCCAATCTTGTTTCAAGTGTGGGAAAGCTAATCACGTCGCCAAAGATTGCTCGATTAGAGGGATTGTATGTTATGAGTGCAAGACACCGGGGCACATGAAGAGAGATTTCCCGAAGCTCATGTCGGGTAGCGCGCCAGTGAAGAAAGAGAATTCATCTAGGGTTCCGGGTCGAGCTTTTCAAATGACGGCCGATGAGGCCAAGGCATCCGCTGATGTGGTATCGGGTACTTTTTTTCTAAACTCCGTACCTACTCGTGTTTTATTTGATACGGGTGCCAGTTTCTCTTCTATATCTGAGTTGTTCCTGTTATCCCAGTTTAATCTAGTTGATAAATAATCAATCAAGTAATCAAGCAACACAATAATAATCAAGAGATATATAAATCAGAGTAACATACCAATCCCTTGAATAAACAATGAAACCCTTGAGTGTTCTTGAACACGTTCCTGATCGCATATAGGAGTAGTTGTTCTTTGTGAATGGAAGAAATTCACTATAGGAGTGGGACTTCTAGATAGAGATCTAGCAGAAGTGTAGTATACTCTTTCAGGAGAAGCATTGTCATCAACAGCCAGAATTGGCGCACTTTGAGTGAATTTTGACAGCATAGGAACCCTTGATTCATCCTGGATGTCACCATTGGCCAGTTGTTTCTTGCTACCATCGTGACTGCTTTCTCTTTTCTTGTCTGCTGACTCGATCTCATGGCCTTGTCTCTTAGATGTACCATAACGACGGAAATGACCATAGTACATTGATTGGGAGGAAAGAGCTAAGGTAGTCACCAAATACAACACTGCCATATAATACTGTGTTGGAAGCGTAGCTGGTTCTAGCAAACAACCAAGCACGTTCAGAATATCTCCAAGTATCCATGTCATAAGGAAGCCTATAGCAAGCCCTTCAGAAGATTTTTCTTTGAAATTCGTGATGATCTGAGGTACCTCTGCGACACCCCAACTGACAACACTAATTATTCCCAATATCAGTGAAATCCAATCCTTCCTGGAACAAAGACAATACTTCATATAATTCCTAGCCCATTGGGAGCAAGGTTGGTGTGTAGGGCACATTGGCAGATCACTTTTGAAGAGCTTCATTGCATCCAAGAACTCGATAGTCTTGAATGCTTGAGGCCAACCTGCAACTTCTCTAGTTCCAATTGTTATCCCAGTTTAATCTAGTTGATAAATAATCAATCAAGTAATCAAGCAACACAATAATAATCAAGAGATATATAAATCAGAGTAACATACCAATCCTTTGAATAAACAATGAAACCCTTGAGTGTTCTTGATACCCTTTGATTACAGAGAAAACTTCACTTGACTATAATCTCTAAACAATAATTATGAGGTATCTAACTCTAAAACTAAACTAATTAACACTTTAAATACTTAAGCCTTATGGGCTTGATAGATTTAAGGCCCATTTACAAATAACTATTGAATAAATACTAATTAGACCCTCTAACTTTAACTATCAAATAAATACAGTTTAAACCCTTTAATTTAACTTTAATCTTGAATACAATTATGATCCAACAATCTCCCCCTTTGGATTCAAGATTAAAATTTTTTTGCAATTGTCTTCGGGTCTTCACTTGTATTCTCTTTTCTTCAGATATGTCGTTGATCGCTTCAAAACTTGATATCTTTAAAATCTTTGAAATCTTCAGATCTTCAGATTTTATTCTCCCCCTTAATATATTCTCCCTCTTTTTGATATATTCTCCCCCTTTTTGATGAGTGGTGAGAAGCATCATCATCAAAACATATCAAAACAATCTCCCCCTTTTCAAGACAATCTCCCCCATTGTGTATGATCACGTAAGCACAGTCTTCATGGAACGAGCCCTGTATGGAAATAAGAGCAGTCTTCCCAGATGGAAAGAGTGATTATTTCAATCTTTTTAGATTAAAATAGAAAGTAGTAACCATTCGAATCTTTTCAAATTCAAACAGTTTAATAAGTGTAACCCTGAATCAACAAATGACTCAGTTAGAATGTCTGTCAATGACACAAAGTCACTAAGTAACACAAAGTTACTATATAAGGAGTTGGTTTGATGTAGACTCCCTAGGTCTTCCATTCAATCATCGAATAACACATGGTTATCTATGAACGTTCTGACAGAAAACAAATTTCTGTGTGCTCGTGCATGTGTTAGAAAGAATTAAGCATAGATGATTTCTTTTTCATATAGGCTCAAAGTATGTAAACTTGTTGAGACAGCAACAAATTGTACAAAGACTCAATGTGCATGAGAAAGGGTTCGAAGGTGGGGCAACTTTCCTTCTTTTTCAATATTAGTATCTTCGAAATGAAGAACCAATAGCGTATGTGCTGCGTCCCCAGAAAATGTGAAACATTCTCTTTTTGAGAAAAGAATGAGTAGCTGGTGGGGTTGTATGCAAGAGATGGCATGGGCTAGTTGTCTATTTCAATGATGGTCACCAAAGAATGTGAACCAATCAGATTATGTGGCTGCCCGGCTCAGAAAGAAGTTTGGTGCAGAGTTTAATATTCTTTTACTCTGTTCTCTCACCCTCTTTCTTTTAATGCTCACGTCTAACCAATCTCTCTTTTCCATTTTACCTCTTTTCACACACCAACACTCAAATCTTTTGACCCCTCTCCCCTCAATCACTCAGGGAATACTTCCTGGGTAGGAAACACTGGTTATCGTGAATCCATGGAAGTTCTGTTAAGTTCTCACATTGAATCCCATGTATGATCCTAAAAAAAACATGTTGTTCAACAGGCTATTGTACATGTAAGCACAAATACCACTTGTTACATGAGAAATAAAAATTTTGGAGAAGTCAAAACAGTTGAGTTTGACGATGCAATTCTCCCCTCAACCTAAAAGTGGTTGGCAATAAGCTCATATCAATTTGTCATGAAGAATAATATGCTGGAGAATCAAAAACGAATGTTGTTTATATGAACAATATATAAACATATTTTCAATGAAAGCACATGAAATGACGTTTGATTCAATCAACAGTGAATACAAATAACGTGAGTATTACCATAGAAAGATTTTACTTTTGATACATGGTAATAACAAAGTCAAATAGAATGTGCTGAACCGTTATGTGTATGAATACTTGAGAAAGTATATTGACAAGATAAAACACAAGTATTTATCTTTAAGAACACACGGTCAGATAAGCATTTAAGTATCCAAAAATCTGTTAGCATCACAGATATTCTCCCCCTTAACTGATAATTTTTTTTAACAAGCAGGAAAAATAAAGCACTGAAGTGCGGGTTCTAATCAGAAGTGATTAGAAGCCATACTCCATTGAGGTACAGGTTCTAAGCTGATTTACATAGAAGCCTTTGTTCTTTCTCCCCCTTAAACTTTGGGTGCCTGCAACACAGATTTAGCTTTTGGTACCCACTGGTATTTGGGTCCTAATGGGTTAGTTGCAGTTCTGTCAGGATCGAATTCTCAACAAGAATTAATTCTCAGAAACAATATCAAAGAAGTTTGCGGAATAACACTTTGATATTTAATCAAACAGAAAATCAAAACAGAATATAATCAACAAACTGTAAACTTGTATTGAATGCTTTGAAGTTACAAGATTACTCACTCAACCTCAATATTGATGAACAGGCTCACCAATACGAATTCTACTTCTCTAGAATTAGGATCTATGCCTTGAGGTTGATTTTCTCTCAAAAAGAATGAAAACAAAAGTTAACAAAAGTTAACACATTATTCTAAACTATACAATATATATATATTGAATACAAAGATAATTACAATAAATAAAATATCTTCAGTATATCTTCCATGTATATCTCTAAGCTTCCATAATCTTCAGATTATCCAGCTGTCATTCTTTCCATCCGAATCTCTTTAGCAGCACTAACCATGATCAGCAGCATTAACTTCTTCTAGCAGCATTAACTACTAAGCAGCACTAACTACTAGCAGTACTAACTAGCTAAGCAGTACTAACTTTGTTCAAGCAACACTAACTATGACTAGCAGTATTAATAGTACTAGCAGTAGTAACACTCAGCAGTATTAACCTTTAAGTCTTCTAGCAGTAGTAACTTTGAACCAGCAGCATTAACCATACTTAATGAATTCTTCAGTTCCCAACAATCTCCCCCTAACTTGACTTTTAGGTAGAGAAGTCAAGTTCTTCAGAATTAATCTTCAAGATGCTCCCAAAACTCTATTATGGCCTAAATTCCAGTGTTTGCATCCAATCCCAAACTCTGATTGATGGTTCTTTGAATCAAGTATTTAGCCATTTCTGAATCTGGAACACACCTTAACTTTTTCTTCAGCATGGCATGTAGCTTCAATCTGCTATGATTGTACACTCTATCCACTAGGAAGTATTCAGTGTGATTTAAATCCAAAGTCACTGTATATACTCCACTACTTTCATATAGAGTCCAACTGTTGACCGACTTGAATACATCCTTGATCATATGCTTTACTTCTTCAGGTTTGAACATCATACACAGATACTCCATTACCAGTTTTGTAATTGAAATTCCTGGAGCCTTTAGAATATCTGCATACAACTTCATTCCTATCTCAAACATCTCTTCAAGATCTGATCTAGAGCATGTTCTGACAATTTTTGCCCATGTGTTGAACACTTCATACTTTTCATCCTTTCTTTTCAGCCTTATGTATTCCTTTCCATCCACTGTCAATGTATCCCAGAGAATGACCTCAGGAGGCTTAACTCCTACGGGTTCTGCTGAAATCGGTTCAGGCACTTTGTCCATCACTACCATATACAAATTTACATCATCAGTGTTAGATAGCTCTGTCTGTTTAGATGACTCAAGTGCTCCTTCTTCTTCAGCAACCTTATCAGCCTCTTCTTCAGATACTCTAGGCCTTTTGATTGGCTTTCTCCTTGCCATCATTTTTGTTCTCTTTAAAGTCCTTAGACTTTCTCCCAGGGTGGACTCTTTCTTAGGAGGTGTTTCTTGCTCATCTGGAAATGGCTTTTGACAATCAAAGTCATTACTTTCTTTTATTCTCTTCTCCATCTCCACCCTAGCAGTTTCACTTCCCTGAAGCTTTAACATCTCTGAATCATAGAGATCTTTGATCTTCTCAAAAGACATTTTGGAGAACATCTCCTTTTTGACTCCTACAGCACCTTTGAGAAATATAATCATCTTGTTTCTCTCTTGGGTACCTAGGAATGTCTTTGAGGGTCTTCTCTTCTTTGCAACTGTTTTAACCACAGATTTCTTCATACTTGCAGCTTTCTTCTGTGCAATTTCAGTTGCCATACTCTGTTGATAAGCTTCATTCAGTTCAGCAGCTAGAGCTTTTGCCATTTCCCTGTCCTTTTCCATCTGAACTCTTTCTTCTTTTTCAATATCCTCCTGCATCTTTTTAGCTAGGGCTTCATCTGATTCAACCAACCTTTGCTTTTTGATTGGTTGATCAGATTCCACCATCTTTGCTTTTCCTTTGTCTTTGATCATTGCCTTCTTACTGTTATCTTTCTTGATCACTTCACCTTGTTCTTTTATGATTACACCTTTGGTCTTTGAAGTGACCTTGGGAGTATCATTCTTGGCTTTTAGTAAGGTTTCTGCAATCTCAAGATCTGTTAACACTTCTTTCACAGTTTCTGCTGCTTTATTAATGTCAGCAGTAGTAACTGTTTCTTCTTGCTGCTCCCCCTGAACATCAACTTTCTCTCCATCAAGCTCCCCCTTTCTTGTGGCTTCTTCCATGTTGATCTCCCCCTTTTTGGGAGCATCATCCTCAGTTGGCCTTCTCCTTAATTGGAATTGCTTTCTCTTCTTCCTTTGTACCAGACTAACCACCATCCTCTTCAGCTTAGCAATCTGTTCTTGTTGTGACAGAATTACTAGCTTCATTTCATCAATTTCTTTGCCTTGTTTGAGAACATCTTGATTGATGTTCCCCATTGTTTCCATCAATTCATCGTACGTATATCTGTCCTCACCCTCTCCAGAAGTGTTACCCTCCTTTGAAGGATCATTGGATCTTTTATTTGTGGAAGTCTTCTGCCTTGCAGAGGCACTGTCCACCCCTGTGGTTTCTTGGCACCAGGGACCTTCAAATGATTGCTCATTCAAAGTTGCCATGGGGGAGGTCTTATTGATGTTACCACTTTCCTCCTCTGTACTAGCAGGAGTAGTGGCAGCCTCATCACCCATATGCTCTACCTCCTCCTCAGAGAGCACCTCCTTTGGGTTGGGAGACACCCGTGTGGTTTCCCTTTGGATATTCTCTAGGGGAGTATTCTCCCTTAGAGGGCTTATAGGCTTAGTGGGTAATGGTACAAGAAGGGAAGGAACCTTCTTTACCTGTTTCCTTTTGTAAGTTTGTGTGATTGGAGAGGTTGGTTTTTCAAGAAGGGACTGGGGAATAGATTTTGAGTGGGAAGGTTGGGCTTGGCTAGCAGTGGGTTGGTCTAATGGGTGCCTTGACCCTGCTGCCATACCTTCATTGGTTTGGGACACCACCATCATTGTAGAGAACAATGGGGTGTCAACTCCTTCAGAGTCCCCAGCAGAGCTTCTCATATTTGAGAAAACCTTGCCTTTGGGGGGTTTAGGTACATATACCCCAACAGGTTGAGGTATATCCGTCAATTCATGAGTAATGACTTCTTGAACAAACCTGGGATACATAAAGAAGCTCTTTTTGTTTCCCATGTTTGAGACAAGATCACTGAAAATCATTTTAGAAAAATTATACTTTCTGGCAGTGGCCAAGCACACCAAAGCATAAGCAATAGTGCTGCTGAACTCACTCCATCCAGTAGTCTTTTTGGAGATACAGTGCATAAGAGTATGGACAAAGAAACGCCATTGGGGTGAAAATTTTGCTTTAGAGAATTTGAAAACCCCCAATGGGCCTCCATACCCCATTCTTGTAAGAGTTGAAAACAGTTCATCATTTGGGATAGAGGTTATACCAGAGGCATCGTCTAGACGTAGACTGATGCGAATAACCTCTTCAGTAACCGTGAGTGATTGATCACAGATTCTTGTCTTGATCATCTGCACACCATTCTCAACAACAATGGTTGCATTAGCCCAGAACTGCCTTTGATGCTCAATATAGATTGTAGGGGATACAAGAAGAGCATGAGCAATGTGGCTTGACTTGAGGAAATCCACAATCTGATGAAATCCTGCAGCTTGCTTTGGCTTTTGTAGCATTGCAATCTCGTTGTGCTCGTCGATAAAAGTCATGGATGCCATTGATCTTAGTGAAAAGCTTGTCTGAAAACTTCGAACTTAAGAGAGAAAAGGTTTTGAGCGCAAGAGAACAGTATGCAAAGAGTCGTTATGAACTTTTAGGCGGGCAAAGAGTATTTATAGTATTCGGAACATAAGCAGTATTAACCTAGAGCAGCACTAACTGCTAGCAGTATTAACTAACTAGCAGTATTAACTACGAGCAGTAGTAACTAACTAGCAGTATTAACTGAAAGCAGTATTAACCACTAGCAGTATTAACTGAAAGCAGTATTAACCACTAGCAGTATTAACTGGAAGCAGTATTAACCACTAGCAGTATTAACTGAAAGCAGTATTAACCACTAGCAGTATTAACTGAAAGCAGTATTAACCACTAGCAGTATTAACTGGAAGCAGTATTAACCACTAGCAGTATTAACTGGAAGCAGTATTAACCACTAGCAGTATTAACTGAAAGCAGTATTAACCACTAGCAGTATTAACTGGAAGCAGTATTAACCACTAGCAGTATTAACTGAAATACTCCTTTTAAACTTGCTAAACACTGAGTACTGCTATGCATATCCTGAAAAAGAAGATTAGTAACTCCAAGAATAATATACAGGTATAAAGCCACTTTTTGAGAAGGGGATTATTCAGCGTTGATCATTCCCACACTTGTTACCAAGAAAGTGAATCTACCCACATCAAAAGCTTTAGTAAATAAATCAGCAAACTGATTATCAGTGTGAACTTTGACAACTTGAATAAGTTTCTTTTCATTACAATCTCTTATAAAGTGATACCTGATCTCAATGTGCTTTGTTTTTGAGTGCTTGACTGGGTTATTCACAATGCTAATAGCACTGTTGTTGTCAATAAAGATTGGAGTGTGTAGAAAGGTTACCCCATAATCCAACATTTGATTTTGAATCCATAAGACTTGAGAACAGCAACTTGCAGCTGCTATGTACTCTGCCTCTGTTGTAGATGTGGATACTGTGGTTTGTTTCTTGCACTGCCATGAGACTAGTCTATCACCCAAAAACTGACATCCTCCAGAAGTAGATTTTCTGTCCAAGTTTGCCCCACCTAGATCACTGTCTGAGTATGCTATTAGGTCAAAAGGTGAGTTATGAGGATACCAAAGTCCCAATCTGGGTTGCCCTTTGAGATATCTGAATATCCTCTTAACAGCTTGAAAATGAGATTGCTTTGGCCTAACTTGAAATCTTGCACATACACAGACTGGAAACATTATATCTGGCCTTGATGCTGTGAGATACATGAGAGAGCCAATCATGGATCTATAATGATGCACATCCATATCCTCCCCCTCAAGATCTGCTGTGATCTGCTTGTGTGTTTCCATAGGTGTGCTGGCAGGTTTTGATTCTGAGAAACCAAACTTGGTTAGAATATCCTGCACATACTTGGATTGACAGATGAAAATGCCATATGACTTCTGTTGAACTTGGAGTCCAAGGAAGAAAGTAAGTTCCCCCATGGAACTCATTTTGAACCTTTGATGCATTAAATCCTCAAACTCCTTGCACATGTTGTTTCTTGTAGATCCAAAGATAATGTCATCAACATAGATTTGGACAAGCAAAATATCCTTCTTCTTTCTTTTAATAAATAGAGTCTTATCAATGACTCCTCTTTCAAAGTCATTTTCCAAGAGATAGGATGACAGTGTGTCATACCATGCTCTTGGGGCTTGATGTAGTCCATAAAGTGCTTTCTTTAATTTGTATACCCTGTCTGGATAGCTTGGGTTTTCAAACCCTGGTGGTTGACAGACATATACTTCTTCTTCAATTGATCCATAGAGAAAAGCACTTTTTACATCCATTTGATAGACTTTGAAGTTCATGTAAGAAGCATAGGCTAGGAATAATCTAATTGCTTCTATCCTAGCCACAGGTGCAAAAACTTCTTCATAATCTATACCTTCTTCTTGAGTATAGCCTTGAGCCACCAGCCTTGCTTTGTTCCTTATGACAATACCTCTTTCATCTCTCTTGTTTCTGAAAATCCACTTTGTGCCAATCGCTCTGTGACCTTTAGGAAGGTCTACTAGATCCCATACATCTTGTAGCTTGAACTGTAACAGTTCCTCTTGCATTGCTTCTATCCAGCTGGATTCTTTCATAGCATCATGTGTCTTTTTAGGCTCAAGCTGTGATAGAAAACAAGAAAGCACTGTATGCTGTTGATCTTGCATTTCCTGAAGCCTGCTTTGATGTCTAGTCATCATAGGAGAAGAGATATCTCCTATTATCAACTGTGGAGGATGATTCTTTTGAACTCTGGTGTTATGACTAGGTTCTTCATTCAGTCCAGCCTCAAGATTAGATTCATTCAGCTCAACTGAAGTGTTTTCAGATGCCACTTCATTATTTTCTTGAGTCTCCTCATCTCTAGTGTCTTCTTCACTCTGACTTGATTCAGTAATTGATTCCTTTTCACAGTCTTCACCAGAATTTACTGTGGGTATGGGAAAAATCACAGATTTAGATATACTTTCTTGAACTTGTGTGATCCCTGATCCTCCACTTCCTGTTCCTGTATACTCATTACTGAAACTAAAAGAGTTAGTTAGTGAATCAATGTCAAATAGCCACTGAGGTCCAGACCCAACAGGATTTGGTGTGTTCTCATTGCATTTGACATTGTCACTTTCTTCAATTATTCTAGAAGAAGAGTTAAATACTCTGTAGGCCTTACTCTGAGATGAATATCCAACAAGAAATCCATCATCTGCTTTGCTATCAAACTTACCTAAGTGAGATTTGGTATTTAGAATTGTACAAGGACACCCAAAAGGTTTGAAGAAACCAATAAAAGGTTTTCTTTTATTTAAAAGCTCATATGGGGTCTTGTTCTTTTGCTTGACCACTAGAACTCTGTTTTGGACATAACAAGCAGTATTAACTGCTTCAGCCCAGAAGGTAATTGGCAATTTTGAATCAGCCAACAGAGATCTAGCAGCCTCTATTAGTGTTCTATTCCTCCTTTCAGCAACACCATTCTGTTGAGGAGTCCTAGGAGCACTATATTGCCTCTCAATACCTTTTTCTTCACAAAAGGTGTTTAGATCATGATTTTTAAACTCAGTTCCATTATCTGATCTCATGACTTTTACTCTTTGATTAGTTTGGTTTTCAATTCTTAGAATAAAGGATTTGATAAGACCACTTGTTTCATCCTTAGTCCTTAGAAAATATACCCAAGTAAATCTGGAGTAATCATCAACAATAACCAAGCAGTAAGATTTCTTGCCTATACTCATAACATTTGTAGGACCAAACAGATCCATATGCAGTAACTGGAGACAAGAAGAAACAGAATTTAACTCTTTGGTCTTATGAGAAGTTTTGTGTTGTTTGCCTTTAAGACAAGCAACACAATGATCATCACATGAAAAGACTTTTGAAGGTAACCCTCTTACAAGGTTATTTTTAACAAGATTGTTCATAGTCTTGAAATTCATGTGACACATCCTTCTGTGCCATAGAGAGGATTCATCTACAGAAGCTTTTGAAACAAGACAATTTAGAGATGAATCACTATCAACATTGTCCATATCAAGACAGTAAACATTGTCCTTTCTTGGAGTTCTAAGTAGTATCATGCTTTCATCAACTACCTTGAACCCTGGAGCAAGAATCATACACTCAGTATTAGTAAATAATATACTATGTTGTTTGTCACAAACCTGTGATACACTTAACAGGTTGTACTTTAATTGATCAACATAGTAGACATCCTCAAATGTCATCTTACCTTTGGTGACATTACCTTTTCCACTTATCTTTCCACCAGTAAGATTGTCTCCAAATGCAACATGTCCTCCATTGATATGCTTGAAATCCTGAAGGCATGACATGTTGCCTGTCATGTGCCTAGAGCAACCACTATCAACATGCCAAATGCTCTTTCCCTTGAGCTGTTGGTTGCCCTGCACATTGGATAAATCAATTAGTATGAATTAGGAACCCAAGCCAAAGTGGTCTTGGGTACCCCTTTCTCATCAAAATATTTGCATTCTTTCTTGACAAGATTTTTGAACTTTAACTCCTCATTCTTGGAGTACTTTGTTACAATAATAGGCTTGGAACTATGTTTGCTAGAATCAGTACTAGTTTTAGAAGTACTAACTGCCTTGGCAGCACTTGCATGCTTAGCAGCACTAACCTTGTTAGAAGTAGTAACTGTGTTAGCAGCAGTAACTGTGTTGGCAGTATTAACCTTTGAAGAGGTATTAACAGTATTAGCAGCATTAATATTTTCAGCAGTACTAACACTGTTAGCAGTAGTAACTGTGTTAGCAGTACTAATATTGTTAGCAGTACTAACACTGTTAGTACTTCTAGGTACCCACATTTTGATACTTTCTTTTAAAATCTTTTTCTTTAAAGTGCCTTTACTTTCAACAGATTTCTTTATCACATGTTTCTTTCCAGCCTTCCTATAACCAACAGGTTTTTGCACAAATCTTTTAAAGTTCATCTGTTGGTTAATTGGGTTGAAGTAACAATACTTAGCCAAATGATTCAACTTGCCACATATAAAACAAGGTTTTGGTCTATTGATTTTATTCAGATCAACTCCTTGTTTCTGAGCCCATTGATTATTCCAGTTTCTTTGATTTCCTCTTTTTAAACCAGAATTTAGGCTCTTGGCTTTATTGCAATCACACTGTTTACAAGATCCAGGATTCACAACTGTGGTTTGTTTGTAATGGACCTTGTTATCATTTCCGTTAGTCTTCTCTATCTCCTTGGACTTGACCCAGATTTTCCCACATCCCTCATTGGTGATAATATTGTTTTCTAATGGTATCTTTTTACTCACATTATTATCCCTGTTCTCACTGGCTCCTTTTTCAGTCAAATCCTTAACTACTACCTCATCCAAAGGATCTATCTTAAAAACTTCTTCAGACAAGTCCTTTTTCTCCTTAGTTTCTAACAAGTCTGATGTAGGAGAAATATAGTTGTTATTGTAAGGAGGGGGTGTATTGTTGTATCCAATACCAGGCTTCATCTTATCATGTATCTGAGCCTTTAGAAGAGAGTCCATTGCTTTTGAAGCATAAGAAAACTTGTCTATGTCAAGCTTAACTTTTGACAGTTCCTCTTTCAGTCTATCATTCTCTTCTAAGGACTTAGACAGTTTGGTTTCTAACTCATTCTTTTCCCACTTCCAATAGTTTGTGTCATAAGAGTGTTGAAGTTCATTAGCTTGAAAGCCTTTGATTTGCTCTTCAAATCTCTCTACTATTAACACATAATCTCTTCTATCTTTTTCTAATCTTTTGAGGTCATCACACATACTTTGATTGTGATCCCTGTATCTTGTAACAGTGTCAA
This sequence comes from Arctium minus, assembly GCA_954870635.1. Taxonomy (NCBI): domain Eukaryota; kingdom Viridiplantae; phylum Streptophyta; class Magnoliopsida; order Asterales; family Asteraceae; genus Arctium; species Arctium minus. The sequence continues at coordinate 68,143,993 of OX941095.1, read as the reverse complement.
TGCAAGATTTAGTGCAAAGATTAGAACTTACCTCAGTAGGGAGATCAGACACTTCTGCCATAAGAGCTTGGTTCTGAATGGCTTCCTCAGCTTGATCACTCCAGTCAAATCCCATTCCTTGTTGAGAAACAAGGGCTTGAGCAGGATTCTTGTTCTGATTGTATCCTCCATTCTGAGCTTGTTGGTGGTTATTGTTTGGAACAGCACTCCTGCATTCTCTAGCAAAGTGTCCTTTCTTGTGACACTTATAACATTCAACCTTGGTTTTGTCAAACCCAGCTCCATCTTCTCTTCTTTGAGAGAAGTTATTTCTTCCAGTTCTTTTAATGAACTTTTTCACCCTCATGGATAACATGGCCATCTGCCATTTAATATCCATCTCCTCCAGATCATCAGGGTGAATTTGATCAAGATCATCATTAATCAGAGAATTGCTGCTATGACTGGACAAAAAGGCTTCAAATATAGTTTCAGTGCCTTTTTCTGAACTTACTCCACTTGCAGTACTTACTGTTTCAGGGTTGGCAGTAGTATCAGTGGATGCTGAAAGAAGTGCAGCATTGTGAATATAACCAAAGGGCTTCTTCTTGGTTTCTACCTCAGTTTCAAAAACTCTTAGATCATTGTATAGATCATCAAGTTCTTTCTCTTCCAGATTGTCACTCTGTCTATATGAGACAGTGTACATAGTCCATTCATCCCCAAGAGATCTGAGAAACTTTCTGTTGATATCATCTTGTTCCATCTTCACCCCTACAGTAGCCAGTTCACCTATGAGTTTATTGAACCTATCAAAAGTTTGAGTCATAGACTCATTCTTTGTGGAAGTGAAGTTCTCATACTGCTGCTTTAAAACATCTCTTTGATTTCTTTTGATGCTCTTAGTTCCAGCAAATCTTTTCTCTAGAGCATTCCAGAGAATCTGAGCATCAGTGCAGTTGCAAAATTGATGCTGATATTCATTGGGAATGGCCAAGAGCAGAGTGCTCAAGGCCTTCATCTCTGTCTGTCTGATCTTCCTCTCACCATCTGTCTTTGGTGGAGGTCTTTTCCCATCTGGTCCTATCCTTCCAGCTTCAGAAGGACCATTCTCAATGATATCCCACATTGAGTAGTCAGTGAGAAGAATATATTGTCTGATTCTGATCTTCCACATGTCAAACTCACTTGGTTTGAGCATTGGAACCTTAGAAACCAAAGTACTGCTTGATTCTGTAAGATTTTCCATGATGAATAACTGTTTCTGAGAGAGTTAGGCTCTGATACCACTTGTCAGGATCGAATTCTCAACAAGAATTAATTCTCAGAAACAATATCAAAGAAGTTTGCGGAATAACACTTTGATATTTAATCAAACAGAAAATCAAAACAGAATATAATCAACAAACTGTAAACTTGTATTGAATGCTTTGAAGTTACAAGATTACTCACTCAACCTCAATATTGATGAACAGGCTCACCAATACGAATTCTACTTCTCTAGAATTAGGATCTATGCCTTGAGGTTGATTTTCTCTCTAAAAGAATGAAAACAAAAGTTAACAAAAGTTAACACATTATTCTAAACTATACAATATATATATACTGAATACAAAGATAATTACAATAAATAAAATATCTTCAGTATATCTTCCATGTATATCTCTAAGCTTCCATAATCTTCAGATTATCCAGCTGTCATTCTTTCCATCCGAATCTCTTTAGCAGCACTAACCATGATCAGCAGCATTAACTTCTTCTAGCAGCATTAACTACTAAGCAGCACTAACTACTAGCAGTACTAACTAGCTAAGCAGTACTAACTTTGTTCAAGCAGCACTAACTATGACTAGCAGTATTAATAGTACTAGCAGTAGTAACACTCAGCAGTATTAACCTTTAAGTCTTCTAGCAGTAGTAACTTTGAACCAGCAGCATTAACCATACTTAATGAATTCTTCAGTTCCCAACAAGTTCTAGTAGGAGAGATAAAATAAGAACCATACCAGTTATTTGCATAATCTTTTCTTACAAAATCATTTGAGCCACAATAGGAACAACTAATCTTCTTTTGTGCTAACCTGATCAATTGATGGATTGTGTAAACCAGATCAGGTTTGCCAAAAGTTTTACCTTTTGTAGCATAGTTCCATTTAGCATTTAATGTATGCACAAATGATTCTTCTTTCTTCTTCTCCTCCGAGGATCCTTTAACTCTCCAGATCCAGTTTCCTCTTTCTTTCTCATCATCCCTTCTCCAGATGCTTTTCTTTTGAGACTTAGTCTTCTTGAAGATACCTGAACCATCAACATTTTTGTCATAGAAAAGGTTAGAAGGACGAATCTGATTAGTAGATTTAGAAGTAAGACTATCATCTAAATCATAGAAAGGATTATAGAAAACATTTGAAAAATGTGAACTTGAAGCTGTTTTTAATGAACTATCTGAATCAGCTAGATCATCTCTTGGTGATTGAGCTATTGACTCTGGCGTCTTGTGCTCAGTCAGCTTCACCTTGAATACGATCTCTTCAAGTTCCTTTATCTTTGAGGTCAAACTGTTTCTTTCCTTTTCAATCAGATCAAACTTCTTATGCAACTCAGATTTTGCATTCTTCTCCTTCAAGATGTTTGTTGACAATTCAGATAGCTTTCCTGTCAGCTTGGCTATCTCGGTCTCAAATATTTTCTTTTCTTCAGAAAAGTCTATATTTGTATCCTTCAGCTCAGCTTTCTTCTTCTCATTCTCAGCCTTTTCTCTCTCTAGAGTGATAACCTTCTCAAAGTCTGAAACTTGTTGAGAAAGTTTAACACATCTAAGCTCTAAAGATTTCTTTTCTTCGAAGGCTTTTCTGGAGAAATCAGAGAATTTCTTGGCAAAGTCTTTTTTTTCTTTCTCTATCTTTAGCAATTCATCTTGAGCTATTGTATTGTCTCTGTCTTGGGTTGCCTTTTCTTTCATCGTTTTAATCTCAACCTCAAGACTGAGAACTTTATCTTTTAAAGAGTCTCTTTCAGCAAAGATTCGAGAGTTTGACTTTCTAAGCTCTTCAGATGTCTCGCGAGCAATGTTTGTTCTTCTTCTAAGCTCATCAAGCTCTTTTTGCATTAACTCCTTCTTAGACCATGTAGAGCTGGATTCAGATCTTTTCAACTTTGCTTGAAGATCTAAGATCTCTTTTTCTTTAGACGCAATTATTCCTGCAAGATCAATTATAGAATCAGAATCTTTTGAATTTTCTTTTAAAGCATTGACCTGAATAAGAAGAGATGGGTTCTGAATCTTTAGATTTTCAATCTCAGCTTCAAGAGGTAACATCTCGGATTTGAGCTTTGTAATCTCCCTTTCACAATCATCAGCCCTGTCTCTATTTCTTGACAACTGTCTAGCAAGATATTTAGCCTTTTCTTTTACTTCAGAAAGAGGCATGTTGTTAAAATCATGGCTATAACCTTCAGACATATTTAGCTGATTCGACATCTTAGCTGTACCACTTGTTAGTAATTAAACTTATCTGTACCAAGACAACCAACTAGATGAGATCGTTAGAATCAAAATGAAAACCACACTAAAAAATTTTCAGAAAAATAAATTCTCGAAAATAATTAAATGTAGTCCTTTCAATCAGTATAACGCTTCAAATAATACTGAACAAAAAGAAAAAGTTGATCTCGAACAGAACTTTGTCCCCCTTCTCAGACTTAGCACGGGGGTCCCCCCTATTACAGTTTGCAAAAATCGACCGGGGATGTGCTTCGACCGGTATTGAGTCGATCGGGATTTTGTTTAGACCGGTACCTTGTTTGACCGGTAAGATGTAACAACCGGTCTTATGCTCGACCGGTAAACGACTAAGACCGGTATAGAGAGTTCGACCGGTAAGTTGCTTGTACCGGTACTTTGTTCGACCGGGAATATAGTTGACCGGTATAGTGAAGACCGATAAAAATATTCGACCGATAAAAGTCTTCGACCGGGAGGTTGTAAGACCGATAAACACTTCGACCGGTATTGATTCGATCGGTATTGATTCGACCGGACAAGGTATCGACCGAGGTGGTCTGTGAGTATACCGGGCGATCGGACTATTTGACCGGTGTCCTGATTTGACCGATATTATGCGTTCTACCGGGACGTTCTTAGTTTACCCAGAACGATGAACAACCCAGAAAAATCAACCCAGTAACACACAAATCACGAAAATTGAATGCAAAAATTAGATTTTTATACCCTAAAACATATATCGAACACAACCCAAACAACCTTAAAGATTGAAATCGACTTTTAAGATTCAATTTTGAGACCACAGTGATCGACTACCATACGAACCCAAAAAAACACAAACCCAAAAATTCAATCACTTAATGAATTTGAAAGCAATTAAGCAATCAGATAACATTCAGAAGCATCAGACATATCTAATCAGATCAACTTTAACCATAAAAGCACATAAATTCACGAAATCAGAAAAACAGTAACTTTCGATGAATAGTGATTTTCGATGAACAGTGATTTTCGATGAACAGTAAAATAAAAAAAATTGATTCTTTTGGCTCTGATACCAATTGTTATCCCAGTTTAATCTAGTTGATAAATAATCAATCAAGTAATCAAGCAACACAATAATAATCAAGATATATATATATATATATATATCAGAGTAACATACCAATCCCTTGAATAAACAATGAAACCCTTGAGTGTTCTTGATACCCTTTGATTACAGAGAAAACTTCACTTGACTATAATCTCTAAACAATAATTATGAGGTATCTAACTCTAAAACTAAACTAATTAACACTTTAATTACTTAAGCCTTATGGGCTTATGGGCTTGATAGATTTAAGGCCCATTTACAAATAACTATTGAATAAATACTAATTAGACCCTCTAACTTTAACTATCAAATAAATACAGTTTAAACCCTTTAATTTAACTTTAATCTTGAATACAATTATGATCCAACAGTTCCGTCAAAAGATTGCTACACCCACTACTAGTCTTGAGGATGCGTTAGTGGTTGAGATAGCAAATGGTAGTCAAGTTCTAATCTGAGATGTTCTGAAAAAGTGTACTCTCGGAATCGAAGGGAGAGATTTCCCTATCGATTTGTTGCCGATGTTAATCGAGGGTTTTGATGTTGTGGTCGGCATGGATTGGTTAGCGAACAATCATGTCGAGTTTGTATGTTCCAAGAAATTAATTCGACTTCCCAATCCCAGTGGCGAAGTTGTTGTGATTTATGGTGAGAAGAGGAATGGAGATGTGGCAATAATCACCAAGACTAAAGCACGCAAGTGTTTGGTGAAAGGATGCTCGTCTTTCCTAGCTTACGTGATCGACGCCAAGCTAGCTAGAGAAGTTAAAGCTGGAAGATGTAAAGATTGTGCGTGAGTTTCCAGACGTCTTTCCGGACGACTTGCCCGGGTTACCACTCGATCGTCAAGTGGAGTTTTGGATTGATCTCGCACCAGGAGCAACTCCTGTTGCTAGAACCCCTTATCGATTAGCGACAGCGGAGATGCAGGAGATGATGGCACAACTCCAAGAACTTTTGGAGAAGGGTTTCGTAAGACCGTGCTCGTCGCCGTGGGGAGCTCCGGTGTTGTTTGTCAAGAAGAAGGATGGCACAATGAGAATGTGCATCGATTATCATGAGTTGAACAAAGATACAGTGAAGAACAAGTATCCGCTTCCAAGAATTGACGACTTGTTCGATCAACTCCAAGGAGCGGGGTGTTTTTCCAAGATCGACTTACGTTCGGGTTACCATCAGGTGAAGGTAAGAGAAGAAGACGTTCCGAAGACAACCTTCAGAACGCGTTATGGCCATTATGAGTTTCTTGTAATGCCTTTTGGCCTAACGAACGCACCAGCGGTATTTATGGATTTGATGAATAGGGTGTGCCGACCATTCCTCAACAAGTCGGTCATCGTATTCATTGAAGATATACTCGTGTACTCTAAGAGCGAGTTAGAGCACGAGCAACACCTACGCGAAGTTCTCGATGTGTTGAGAAAAGAAAGATTGTACGCCAAGTTTTCCTAATGCGACTTTTGGCTCGAAGAAGTGCAATTCTTGGGTCACGTTGTCACTCGAGAAGGAGTGAAAGTGGATCCCTCCAAGATTGAAGCCATGATGAATTGGGAGCCTCTCAAGAGTCCGTTCGAGATCCGCAGTTTCTTGGGTCAGGCAGGGTACTACCGGAGATTTATTCAAGACTTTTCGAAGATCGCTTCTTCCTTGACAGTTTTAATTAGGAAGAATGTGAAGTTCGATTGGACCGAAACGCAAGAGAAGGCGTTCCGGATTCTACAAAAGAAGTTGTGCGAAGCTCCAATCTTATCGTTGCCTGAAGGGCCGGAAGACTTTGTGGTCTATAGCGACGCTTCGAAGATGGGTTTAGGATGTGTGTTGATGCAAAGAGGCAAGGTAATCGCTTACGCTTCAAGACAACTTAAAATACACGAGAAGAACTATCCTACCCACGATTTGGAGTTAGCAGCGGTGGTGTTCGCATTGAAGCTTTGGCGACATTACCTCTATGGCACAAAATGTACGCTCTACACAGATCATAAGAGTTTGAAGTACGTCTTTGATCAAAATGAGTTGAACATGAGGCAAAGGCGGTGGCTCGAGTTGCTAAAGGATTACGATTGTGAATTGTTTTACCATCCCGGTAAGGCTAACGTTGTAGCCAATGCGTTAAGTCGGAAGGACTATAGCGGAAGTATTCGGGCTACCCATTCGAGAATCGAGTTAGTGTCTAGTCTTGTTGAAAAGATCAAGACGTCACAGTTTGAAGCTTTGTTGGAAGAAAATCTCCAGGAGGAAATCATGACGAAGCAACGTTTGCTCTTAACGGAAGATAGCCGTGGGCTAAAACTGTTTAGCGGTCGTGTGTGGGTGCCCAAAGTTGGGGGTAACCGTGATCTGTTACTCGAGGATGCTCACAAGTCCAAGTATTCCATTCATCCGGGAAGTACAAAGATGTACAGGGACTTGAAGTTACATTATTGGTGGCCAGTAATGAAGCTTGATGTGGCACGCTACGTGGAGCGTTGTGTGACGTGCTCGCAAGTTAAGGCCGAACATCAACGTCCGTATGGTAGTCTTCAGTCCTTAGAGAATCCCGAGTGGAAGTGGGAACATATTACCATGGACTTCGTGACGAAGTTGCCTAGAACTCTTCGAGGTCACGATACCATTTGGGTAATAGTCGATAGATTGACAAAGAGCGCTCACTTCTTAGCTATGTGCGATACTTTACCGATGGACAAGTTAGAAAAGCTTTACATCGATGAAGTGGTCTCGAGGCATGGTATACTCTTATCGATCATGTCGGATCGCGACAGTCGGTTCACTTCGAACTTTTGGGATGGTTTTCAGAAAGAGCTTGGTACGCGAGTAAAGTTGAGTACGGTTTACCATCCACAAACCGACGGGCAAAGCGAGAGAACGATCCAAACGCTAGAAGACATGTTGAGGTCTTGTGTCATCGATTTCGGGGTTAGTTGGGACTCTCACCTACCTTTGGTGGAATTTGCTTACAACAATAGCTACCACTCGAGTATTGGGATGGCACCATTTGAGGCATTGTATGGGCGAAAGTGCCGAACTCCCGTGTGTTGGCTTGAAGCGGGAGAGAAGCAATTCGCCGGACCTGAGATCGTGCAAGAGACAGCCGATAAGGTCAAAAGCATTCATGAAAAATTGAAAGCGGCTCAGGATCGGCAGAAGAGCTATGCCGATAAGAAGAGGCGGCCGATGGAGTTTCAAGTGGGCGATCGTGTGTTGCTTAAGGTGTCGCCATGGAAGGGCATTATCAGATTCGGAAAATGTGGGAAACTGAGTCCCCGTTTCCTTGGACCTGTCAAAGTGTTTAAACGGGTGGGTTTGCAAGCCTACCAATTGGAACTGCCGCCGGAGTTGAGCATAATCCACAACACGTTCCACATATGTTACCTTCGGAAGTGTTTGGCGGAGGAAGAAAGGATAATTCCTCTCTCCGAGTTAAGAGTGGACGAGGGTAACCGTTGTGTAGAAGAGCCTGACACTATCTTAGAGAGAAAGTCTAAGAAGTTGCGCCATAAAGAGGTCACGATGGTCAAAGTGCAGTGGAAGCATCATCGGGGAGCCAATGTGACGTGGGAAGCTAAAGAGGATATGAAGCGAAGATATCCTCACCTTTTTGGATAGTTGGGATTTCGGGGACGAAATCATCTCCAAGTTGGGGAGGATTTGTAACACCCTGAGTTTCGTTTGTCTAGTTTGGAAGGAGAAGCAGAGGCAGTGGCCGGCGCGAGTTGCCACACGGCTTAGCCCGCGCCATAACCCGCGCGGTGCACTTCTTGTTTGGGGTTTGTCCAGTGAGTGGCGCGAGTCACGACACGAGTGTACCCGCGCCATAACCCGCGCGGTGCACTGATTGGTTGCGAGTTCCAGAGGGTGGCGCGAGTCACGACGCGATTTAGCCCACGCCATAACCCGCGCGGTGGCCTCAGTGGGTTAAATAGATATTTTCTGGAAAATATCTCACTTTTTCTTAATATCTCAAACTCTCTCAAGTTTCTATCTCTCTTTCTTCTTATTTTGTTTGGTTCGTTTGTATCTCGTATATTGCTAGTATTAAGTGCATCTAGCAAGGGTTCGGTATAGAAAGCTTCGTCTTCTCTTGGTGGTCGATATCTGGTTTTTCGGGTTTTCGTCTAAAACCTATTTGGTGAGTTCCTACTACCTTTTTATAAACGTTATACATGTCAAAAGTTACATTTTGAACTCCTATATATCTCCATGGTTTTGGATCTAAGTTTACTACATTTTTTACATAACTTGAGTTTTGGGAGATTTTAGGGTTCCCGGTCATTTTCGATTAAAATGATGGGTTCCATCTTATTTGAAGTAAAAGGAGGTTTTACTTGCACATTTATATCGATTATTTGAAAGAATGTTTATAAAATCATTTTATGATTATCATTCTTACCAGCAGTTAAACTTCAAGGAAAACATTTTATTTATAAAATATTTTTATACCATATGACTATCTATGGTGGGTCACATATGTTATTATGACAAGTCTGTACTATTACTAGTGGATCCCTAGGTATTGAGTCGACTTATATTTGGGATGTCTTTTCCCCTCTTTGTAAAAATGGATGTATATGATCCTCGGGGGCCATTTGGTACGGTTATGCAAGACCGGTTACTAGCCATGACTCATATTTTCCCTTATTTGTAGCTATGGATGCCCATGATCCTCGGGGGCCATTTGGTACGGTTATGTGAGACCGGTTACTAGCCATGGGTCATAGAGGAGTCCTAGTGAACGAGTTTTGAATTGGTTTCCTCGGGGGCCCTCCCTCACATCGTAGTACGGACCTTTGTAGTTCGTGGCCATGGATTCCAAGTGATTCGACTCATAACTCGGATTTGTGGCCTACTTTGTGTTACGCTACAGTCCTTGGTAAAATTGGTTATCTTTTGTCATCACATGATGAGTTTACATCAAAAAAGCCCGGTTGGGGAAAAAGCTTCAATTGAAAACTAAACCTTATTGAAAAGATTTCCGTATGATGCATTTGTTTATATCTCTTGTAATTTATAAATTGTATGTTTTCACTAGGCTTTAAGCCTAACACTTTTTTTCAAATGATATGTATAACATGTTCCCATTAGCGGTGGGTTGCCAAGGGCTTAAGTGACGAGCTTGGTCTTGGGGGCTTTTGAGATGACTAGTATTTGATGTTGGGCAATTGTTTAAGTTCCATTCTTTTGGTGATATTGGATTAACAACCAATGTAATCTAGATAGTTTATGTTTAGATTAGTTTGTTGTTGAATTCCATATCCGTATACAGATTTTGTAAAGGTTAAGTACATTCCCCTTTTTGGGAGATTTATACCAAGTGATGATGTCTAATTGTCCAGTTTCCGCATTTTTAAATTCACTCTGGTTTTTAGGGTGTTACACCAAGGAACTGCACTTCTCGCAACCAGAATTCACATTTCGAGAATTTTGCGTAAAGCCTCTCTTTCTTCAATAATTCTAAGACTGCTCGCAGGTGCTCCTCATGATCTTCCTCGGTCTTCGACTACACAAGAATGTCGTCAATAAATATGATCACGAACTTGTCTAGGTAAGGTTGACATACCCTGTTCATCATATCCATGAAAGCTGCAGGAGCGTTAGTCAACCCAAATGGCATTACGAGGAACTCATAATGTCCATATCTGGTACGAAAGGTGGTTTTCGGAATATCCTCTTCCTTTACCTTGAGTTGATGATAACTGGACCTTAAGTCGATTTTGGAGAAGAAACAGGCTCCCTGAAGCTGATCGAATAAGTCATCTATCCTTGGAATCAAATACTTATTCTTGATCGTCAGCTTGTTGAGTTCTCGATAGTCTATGCACATTCGTATAGATCCGTCCTTCTTTTTCACAAAGAGGACTGGCGCCCCCTAAGGAGATGTGCTAGGTCTTATAAACCCTTTATCTAGCAATTCTTGCAATTGTGACATCATTTCTTTCATTTCTGAGGGTGCTAACCTGTACGGTGCACGCGCTATCGGCGCGACACCGGGCAATAGATCAATCCGAAATTCGACTTGACGATCGGGAGGTAGATCTGTCAAGTCCTCCGGAAATACATCCGGGTATTCGCTTACTACCCGCACTTCCTCCATTATACCCTTCTCTTTCTTAGCATCTAAAACATATGCTAGGAATCCCTTACACCCTTTTCTCAAACTTCTATTCGCTTGGATCATGGAAATCAAACTAGAGTTCCTTTCCCGTCTATCTCCATAAATCACTACCACACTTCTTTCCGATAAAACCATACGAATCATCTTCTTATTACAGATAATACTAGCATCATTCCTAGCTAACCAGTCCATCCCAAGAACCATATCGAACTCTCTCATCGACATAGGGAATAGTATCACCGGTACCAAACTCCCTTCGGTGTCTACCACACATCCCTCAAACACATCCCTAACCGACACCTGATTAGCATCGGCGGTTTCTACCTCAAACTCTCGCCCTAACCGCTTAGGCTTTAATCCCAAACACCGAGCAAACGCGGGGGATATGAAAGAGCAAGTCGCTCCTGAGTCAAACAATACTCTAGCACAAGTAGAGTTTACCAGAAACGTACCTGCTACCACATCTGGAACCTCCTCTGCCTCCGTAGTTGTCATGTTAAAGGCCCTCCCTTTCGGACGAGTCGGTTCCCATTTCTTCTCTTCCCTTCTTCCTCCACCACGCTCCCCAGACTGAGCTGGTCCACCCCGCTTGACCTGCGGGCACTCAGAACAAAGATGATCTGGTGACCCACACTGGTAACAGTTTTTCTTGTTCGGGCAATCCCTAGACATGTGCCCTGGCAATCCACACTGAAAGCAAGACCTTACCCCCGAAACACATTCTCCCTGGTGCACTTTGTGACATTTCCCGCAAGGATTTTTTCCAAATCTGCGACCCATTCTCGGCCCCTGTATGAAATTCTTACCCTTCCTCGGGTCTGCCGTCGGTCCGTCCCACTTCCTCTTGTCGCTTACTCTATCAGTTAGTTGGCGATTCTTTTCTTTTTCTGTCATTTCTGCCGCATGCACGACAGCCTGGAAGGTTTCTGGTTCTCTGGCAGAAACCCATTCACGCAAGTTGCTCTTCAGCCCGAAGATGAACCGTTCCACCCTACTCTCCTCATCCGGCAAGTATGATCCAGCAAAACGAGACTTCTCGATGAACTTGTTGGTGTACTCCCTTACTGACATACTTCCTTGTTCCAACCCTAGAAATTCCTCCTGCAACTTTTTCACTGCCGCCATAGGGCAAAACTATGCCTTGAACTTACCCACGAAAGTCTCCCAGGACATGCCTTCAGCGGCGGCCACTCCTGATCCCCCTGTTTCAGCATCCCACCATAAGGTGGCTTCAGACCTCAGCATGTATAAAGAATACGTTACCTTATCCTCTCCGGCACACTTGCTGGTAGCAAACACCAGCTCCATCTCCTTTATCCATTTCATCACTAAGACTGGATCACACTCCTCTTTGTAAGTAGGAGGTTTGCAGTTTGCAAACTCCTTGTAACTACATCCTTTTGCCACTACCTTGGTTGTCGTCTCGACCATTGATAAAGAGTTACCCCCACTTCAGTTACTGGCGGGCTTGACAGCTCAGTCACTTCCCTACTTTTGCTCTTATCTTTACTTCCCGAAGCCGTTTTCTCTTGGTGCGCCAACAACGCTTGTAGAGTCTCCTGAAGCTTCCCCATTTCTGCAGCTAACGTCTCGTGGGTTACAAAGGCCTGGTTTCTACCCCGACCCCGAGCCCTTGCAGCCCCTCGCCCTCTCACAGTTGCTGAGCTCTCTTGGTGTGATGTTTCCCTATCACCAATAACCCCAACACTTCTCGCCCTGCGAGCAGTTCGAGTATTAGCTCATCCCCGGTTTCCAGCGTTGATTCCCTCCACGTGGGTAGTAGCCCTTCGGGTAGTCCGTGCCGGACCGCGCCCTCGACCCCGTCGCCGTACCCGTCCCCGAGTGTTCGACCTCCCAGCAAGGCCTCTCGGTAACTCAGTTTGAATCTCATAAGCTGGTTCATCCCCTTCTACCAGCACTGCCCTAGCTCGCAAAACCCGATCCGCCATGACGACACTGAAACAACCCAAACATAAACTAAATTTTCAATCCTATATGCAACAAGATGTTATAGATACGCACATGTACCTGTAAATTTGTAATTACATTGGCCAATTCTAATCCCAAATTTACCTTACATGTCAGTCCCTATCTCTCGTTACACAAGTTCCTAACGCGACAGTCCTACGGTCCCCTAATTCTCGGTTGTGTCCCACTGACAGTTTAAGTTTAGGTCCAACAAGGCCACCTAAATCGCTTAAACTATGGCTCTGATACCAAATGTAACAACCACAAAAAAATAACATAACCAAGTGAATGAAATTCTATTCCCATAAGTGGGTCCCAAATACAAAGTCTAATAATCGAGGAAATACACCCTCTCAAGGAGTCTATTACAACCGAGAAGACTAGAAAATAAAATAAGATTGTAACTACGCCGCTTCTAAGGTCCAATCTTCAGGTCCGAAAACTCTAACATTTTTCTTTCCCTTTTGAGGATCCTGCCACAACTCTACTACCTGAAAATGGATTTTTAAGAAAATGGAAACGAGGGTTAGACCGAGAGGTTTAGTGAATTCCCAACCTCGTCCTGTTGTTATTTAAAACAGAAGAACATGCATAATTTAATGAGGTTGATCTCACAAACCACAACATATCAGAATTTAATTAGATCCATACCATCGTCCATTCTCGCAAATCAGGACTACTCGTCCTCGGGGCCCCCCGGTAGATCCCCATACGGCCCCTCAAGTAGATGTCGTTCCCGTGTGTAAGGAAACGGATTCCAAACACACGGTTCAACCATCCCCGATGGTTATAATTGGTCATGACAAATATATTCATTCGTATCAACACATCGATATATCTCTATGCATGCACATAAGAAAACATAAAGTGGAATGAAACTAAATATGACATTCGCTTACTACAAACCCAAATATGATTGATTAATTACTGATTCGAAATGACGTGATTATTATTAATTGAAATTCATTTCCAGTTCAAAGGTAACGATATGTTTTCAAAAGTAAGGGAACTCACCTGATGAGGAAAACTCGGCACACACACGGCTCCTATCCCCGGATAGATTGACTCCTACAAATCAGATTAATTACTGGACTCTCACAGACTTCCCACACCGGTCGAGAGACACCGGTCGCTGGGACACCGATCCATGGAACACCGGTCGATGTGACACCGGTCAAAGGTGACACCGGTCCATGGGACACCGGTCGATGGAACACCGGTCAAAGGTGACACCGGGTGAACCCCGGTCACCGGATGGAAGTCACCCCGATCCCCTGATGGGATGAGGCTCCTGTCGAGAGCGGACGACCAACAAATTCACCCCCCTTCGATCCTTTCTCTTAACTTTGATCCTTACCCTTCCCAACATAATCGATTCTAACAACTCCGCAGGAATTTAACCCTAATCGACTTCATTCCCAATACACAGCTCACCCCCCCCCCCCCCACGACCCACTCGAGTCTCGATCAGTTCATAACCTTATTCCATCCATTAATTTTCTAATTGATTTCTTCATTTAGTTTAACCATCTAGATTTGATTTACACAGATGATTGGGACTTTAATCACATTCTGCACCCTTAGCCCTATTCTAGCATCGCAGCAAAACCCAAATCGCCCTAACTTCTTAACACAAATCGATTAGAAAGAAAACAATGGATTCCAATCTTGATTGTTAGCTCCAGAAGATAACTCCCACAATTCCGCTCTTGATCACCTACTCTCCACCTCGATCGATCCTTGCTGCTCTCCTTGGGTCGCCGCACAAACACACACACACACCAGATGTCCAGAACGAGTGATATGCATTGAGAAATCAATGCATTTTCACTCTTTTTCTCTTTTTTAGGATAGTTATCTTATTTTCAAAATCCCTAATTTTAGTCATTTTCTATATTATTTTCCATTTTTTTGTTATTAGGCTTAATGTGGTATTGAAACTTATCTTTATGTTAAATAGTTGCTTATTTTATCTTTAATGTTTAAATATTGCAGCAGTTACTCGCAGCATTCCCGCAACAATGGAGGGCAACAACCTTTTTGGGTTGCTTAATGGATTCAACAACCATCTTTATTGGGCCTGGGCTTTTGAAGAAAACATGGATGACTTTTTAAAGAAAAAAATCAGCTGATTTATTTATCTAGGGGAAAAAGACAATGTTACTTGCTTTATTGTACTTTTATTTGACTTTTGTGTAATCTTGGGCTCCAAGTTTGTCTTTACCCATTGGACATTACCCAACTTCTTTTATATAAATAGGTGGGTTTAGGTGCTTGTTGGAGGGTAAGTAATCTTAAGTAGTCTTCTAAATCTTAAGTAAGCAAGTTAGCAAGTACTCTAAATTTCCAAGTAGTTAAATCTTTTGGCTTTCAAGATCCAATCGGTTTTACAACCGATTGTTACATTTCCGCTAGTTATTTTAATATAAGTCTCGTATTTACTTTATTTCTCGCTTTCTTGTATTTATTTATTTACGCTTATCGCATTTACATTCCGTTAATTTATTATCGCTATTTACTTTACGCAATTTACTTTATGTCTTTAATTTCCGCTCTTTACATTTCTCGCAATTTAATTTTCGTCATGAGTAGCTAATTTCATTAGCTTGGGTGTGAGACAAATGGTGAGTTTTTAAATCAAAAGAAAGTGAACATCGTTTCTCAATAACGATGTTCCACCGCTTCATTCTAAGTTTTATAAATCCAAACGCACTTCTTGACGAATTGATCGCTTTGAAAGTGTAATGGATTCAGAGATGGACCACATTAATACACGTCAATTCGAATGACATAGAAAGTATACTTGGAAAAGTTGCTTACCAAGAAATTTGGCAACTATGTTTTTTTCTAATCGATATATTCTCGACGAGTTGATCACGAGTCAAAGTGTTAAAGTGTAGTGGACTCAGAGATGAGTCACTTGGAACACGTCAACTTGGATGATATTATGGGAATTAACTCGAGAGAGTGATTTTTTAATAAACTTGTTTATTTATCCATATACTTTGAGAGCACCGTTCAACACTATCACTAGTTCTGATACTGCACAGAGATGTGCCTAGTAGAAGCTAAATCCAAGTGTTACGGAAGAATCCGAGAGGATCATTCTTAAAGTAGGTGATGGAACTAGTTGTTGAGCGACACAATGTTGTAGCATCCCTACAGCATTGGTCCACAGAAACTTGCGTTTGATACTCACCACAAGTCTTACACCCTTGCTATCTTTATTCTCTGTTATCTTAATTTAACTGTCAACCAAACCAAACAAAGTCTTCAAATTCGCCATCTGAAATCATTTCTTTCATTACACTTTTATTGCACTTTTACAACAATCTCTGTGGGACGATATTCGGTATTTTACCACTTTATTACTTGAAAGACGATATTGGGTCTCATTGTATACTTGCCTTGAGATCCAATTATCACATGTCTTAGTGGTGTGCAAACATCCGCATCAACGAATAATGAACGACCTAGGGTTTTAGACTTCCCTATTTTGGTTAATTTACACTATGGCCCCTCAATTCTTTTCCTTTTCTCCACAAACTTATTTGTTTACAAATATTCACACCTCTTGCCCACTTTACGGGTGTTACAGTATACATTTATCTATCGATTTATTTGCTTATATAAATGGTTTTTTTTAACAAAAATAAGGGTCGGCCAAAAAGAATATTTAGCCAAATAATCCTTTAATTTATCAAAATCCAAATCTTCTTGTTTCTATAGGTATCTTCATTCTCCAATATTATATTATCTCATCAATGTGAGTTGTGCAAAACAATACCACAATATAGTAGTATTTGAGAATACTCGTATCTCATATCAAATCCAAATGTCCTCATTTCTTATAGCTACCTATATTACTCAAATCTCACAATGTCATATCATTCTCTATGGTTCTTTATATATATATATATATATATATATATAGGGTTGGGTTCACGTGAGACCAATCTATTTTCGTGAGACCGGTGAGACCAGAAAATAACACTAAAACTTCACAGCGATTCATTGTGAAGAACAAAAAACAGCAAACCTTCATAACAAAAACATTGTGAAGGTTTACCTTTACAATACCTTCACAGTCTTTTGCTGTGAAGGTTTAGTGTTATTTTTGTGGTCTCACGGGTCTCACGAAAATAGTCTGGTCTCACATGATCTCAAGTCTCTCTCTCTCTCTCTCTCTCTCTCTCTCTCTATATATATATATATATATATATATATATTTATGATTCTTATTTGTGGCATGTCATTTCTCTTGGGTAATTTTACTTTTATATATTATAATTCTTAATTCACATTGTTACATGTCATTTTGTCTTGTGTCTCATTTTATGTATACAAATACGAAAAGATATAAAATTAAACAACATTAAATAAAATAAGTGTATCTTATTAGTTGTAATACAATATATAATATATATTCAACATAAAGAAATTTGTAACTAAAAATTAACTCTTTAATCCAAAATGAATGAAAACAAATCATAAATCATGTCAAAAAAGTTGGCATCCATCTCCTTTTATAATCAACTTCATGTTCCAACATTTCATCTTTCTATCAATGTGGGATAGCCGAGGTTAACCACGTTCCAATATTTTAGAATTCTCAATCCACATTGTGCCATGTCATTTCTCTTGGTTTTTGCTTTTATATATATAAAGATTATATTAATTTATATATAGGAAGGTTCAAATGAGAACGCTAACTATTTAAGAAAATAAAAACCAACAAATCATGTGTAAAATCATATATGATTCGGCAATAACGGCAAAAAAATGGAAACGCGCGACTTTACCCGTGACTTTAAGTCGCGACGAATCGTATATGATTTTGTACATGAATCATATATGATTTTGTATGTACTCGACCGTTCTCGTGTTTTTTTAAATATATGTTGTTCTCGTATGAACCCACCCCTCTCTCTCTCTATATATATATATATGCATATGCGAACGTCACTGATGCATTTGCACCTGCATGGGACCGGTTGGGTTTAATACTTGCGTTATTATTGAACTGTTAAGTCTAACAAGAAGTCTGCACGTGACATATTCGACAATGGTTGACCTATGTGGTCTAGTAGTCGGTATGCATATAAATACCCATAATTTCTTTTATTAAGTTTTATTATGTTAGAAAATGAAAACGAGACATATGCAGATCGGGCTTAGGTTGTAATTTTGGATACGTCACTGTCTCGTGTGGGACCAATTGAGGTACATTATTGACTCTCATTCATATCCTCTAATGAAACCTTAACCAGGGGTGTGCACTGGTACAAAACTAGGTTGAATTGAACCACACAGATACCATTTCAGAACTGTAAACTTTTAAAAACCATGTTAGTACACTTTCGATCGCAAATAGAATCGTTAATTGGACTTGAACTTTGGACTTGTTTTTGGCTACTCATTTCAGTGTAATTCCTTACCTAAACGAAGACGTTACATTAAAGTAAAAAATAAAAATAAAAATAAAAATTCTAGTTCCAATTGAACTAGATCAGTACCGAATCATATTGGACAGACAATCGGTTTTTTGTTATAGTTTTAACCGAGTATTAGTATACCGCTTTGAATTCCTTTTTGTATGGTTCCAGAACTCCAGATCATTTTACTAGTTTTACAGTTTCATATCGACTTTTGCACCTATCATCTTAGATTAACTCAATCCTAAAATTCCCAAAGTCCACGAACAAAATTTAAAACAAAAACACAAACAAAACGAAAACGAGTCACTGTCACATCATCGTACGTCTATACTACCAAATGGGATCCGCTGGTTTAAAAGAAATACAGTTACATTTTTTCATCGATAAATTAGATGATTACAAAGATAAAACATATTATCCAACACTTTACAAAAAAAATGGCTACAAGAACTCCCATCTAAGAGCATCCACATCCATCTTGCAAATGGCTTAGCAAGATGACCTGACATGTTAATGTAGATTCCAAGGTCTCTTACACTTGCTAATTTAGCAAAACCATTTGCAACACCAAGTAGATAAAATTTAAGATTTTTGTTTAAATTATTTCGTTTATTATAGTTAGTTTAAACATTAATTATTAATATTTTTATTATATTTAATTCATTTATTAATATGTTTGAACATTAATTTTTATTAAAATTTCCATCTATAGATTATTTTAAATAAAATGATATATTTTGTATGAAACGTTTTTATTTAAATTACTAATTTGATTACTAAAATAAGAATACATTAAAATTAATTTATTGTTTATATTATACCTAAATCATAATTAGTATTTTTTGTGATATTATTAAAATATGTAAATATCAATTATAAAATAGTTGATGTTGTGACAGTTATAAACACTTTAAAAGGATTTAAAGTTTTTATTAATGATGTGTAAGATATTAAAACTGATGTACTTTAGAAAAAAGTTTGAAGTTTCATTGATTAGAATCTTCTAACATCTTTTTGCACATGGCTACAAGAACTACCATCAAACCACCATTGATGACATCATTTGGATTAATTTAAGCCATTATTTATAATTATAGTGGAAACTTTTTGAAAAGGAAAATAATTGAAAAAACTTCCCTAGATATAACCTTCATTTTTGCATCATCTCATATATATGATTAATCAATCCAAATAAGTGGGGTTATTATTATACTATTCATTAATGAATAGTGATAGCAAGTCAAATCTGATTTTATTTTAAGATAAGTAATGAATAGTTTGGTAATATTTTCTTTTTAATATTATTTAAAAAAATACAGTTTTTAAAGGTTTTGTTCTTTCCTTTTAATGGATTCATAAAACTTCAAAAGGGAAATTACCAACATAATCATTTTATCATTTCCATGGAAATTAAATGAGCTCTTAGGTACATTTGAATCAGATAAAATTATTCTTTTGTAAAAAGTTAGGATTATACACAGTAAGGGTGTGTTTGGTACAGAGAGTTGAAGACATTTCCATTTCTCTTGTTTGGTAACACAGAGAAAAGAAAAATGAGAAATAAACCAATTCTCTTTCCCTACTTTCATTTCTCCACAAAGTGAAAAGAAATGGGGAGAATTCAAATCAGGGAATTGAGATTTCTTCCACAAATCCCTCACCTCGTCGCTCTCTCTCTCACTCTCGGCGCTCTCCCTCTCCGGCGAGCCCTCACCTCGTCGCTCTCTCTCCCTCTCGGCGCTCTCCCTCTCCGGCGAGCTCGCCCTCTCCGGCGAGCACTCACCTTGTCGCTCTCTCTCTCCCTCTCGGCGCTCTCTCTCTCTCTCCCTCTCCACCGATGTTCACTCTCCCGTTGCCGGTACCGACAAAAAACTGTGTTTTCCCTCCTCCTCCTCCGTACTAGCATCGCGACCCCCTCATCTCCTTCTATTTCTTCTCCTTCTAGGGTTACGATGTGTACTCATAAGCAAGCCTCGATTTTACTGTGTGTTGGGTTTTGTTTGTTTGAAACTGATTTAGGTTTTTTTAGGTTTGATCTAGATTTTTGATTTGGTATTTGATAGTTTTGTATTACAACTTTTTTGGATTAATTAGCAAATATTTGTTATTAATTTTCTTGATATTTTTTATTGTTCTTAGCAACGATGATGTTCATCAGATGAGGTTTATTCAGATTTATTTTGGTTTAAAGTTGAGTTCATCAATTAAGTTAGGATTAAAAGTTTGACATGGGTTTTGGATTTGGGTTTTATTTTAATGTTGTTGTTTGGATTTGTGTTTGGGTTGAGGATTTAATTTTGGTCGGAGAAGATGGCCAGTGATATCGGTGAATTCTCTGTTACATTTCTCTGTTCTCCCAAACAAGAGATATGATTTCCTGTTACATTTCTCTGCTGAATTCTCTGTGCTACCAAACAGGAGAGTCAATTCCTATTCTCAGACTAATTCTCTTTCTCTGCAATCATTTCTCTGCAATTCCATTCTCTGTACCAAACGCACCCTAATAGGTGATAATATCAAGAGTCTCGAAACATTTAATTAGTTATTGGAATTTTCTCACAAAGTCGACTTTATCTGATGGTATATCTAAACATTTCACGACTTTTTTATATACTAGTTGTTGGGGAATATGGCTTTTGTTTTGATAATACTTGGATAGATTTCTGGATCATGTATAGGGAAAACACTTTCCAAATACTATATTTTGTCCCTATAATGCCATAGGTTTGCACAAAATAGTACTGGGATAATCCTGAAATTTCATACGAATT
The DNA here is from genome assembly GCA_954870635.1 of Arctium minus. Taxonomy (NCBI): domain Eukaryota; kingdom Viridiplantae; phylum Streptophyta; class Magnoliopsida; order Asterales; family Asteraceae; genus Arctium; species Arctium minus. The sequence continues at coordinate 68,123,130 of OX941095.1, read as the reverse complement.
AGGGCACGAATTCACACACACACATATATAGAAAGGTTCAAACGGGAATACTAATTAAGTATTTAAGAAAACACGAGGACAACAAATCATGTGCAAAATCATATATGATTCGGCATTAACGGCCAAAAAAATGGACGCATACGACTTTGGCGACCACTTAAGTCGCCCGCAATCATATGTGTTTTTGTATGTGAAACATATATGATTTTGTACATGATTTGCAGTTTCTTGTTTTCTTAAATAGTTAGCGTTCTCGTTTAAACTTATATATATATCTCCGCCCCCCCCCCCCCCCCTCTCTCTATATATATATTCACCAGATCAATCGTTTATGTATTTATATGAGTGATTGACGGTTACGAGGGTTAAAACAGTTAATATGTAACTGCATAATAGTTACAACCGCATAGCAGTTACAATTGCTTTCGGATAAAGTTAGAAAACAGTTACAACTAAATTAGAAACTTTGAGTCAGAATTATCTCGAAGCAGATCGAGGTTCAAAGCTCTAATCATAAAGAATTAGAGATCTCTGAATATACGACCAAAGACGACTCTCTAATATAATCATACATATCAGAGACCCCCAAAGTTCAAATGCCAGTGCTCTGATCACAAAGACAGAGACTCTGATCCTTAACACTTAGGGCGTGTTTGGTTTGCGGGATTGGAATGGATTTAGAGGGATTTGGATTTTAAATCCATTCCAATCCTGCGTTTGGTTTGCAGGAAATGATTTCGTTGACCGGATTTCAAATCCGTTGACCATTTTAAAATCCCTCATATGATGGATTTGGAAATCCTTGGCTTTGGGCATGGATTTGAAATCCAAATCCGATGGATTCTAAAGCGTGATCCAGACCAATGTTTTAAAACCCGTTTTTTTTATTGACCCGGTGTGGTAACCGGGTCACGGTTCAACCACCGGTTGAACCCGGTTTCAAGAATTTCTATATAATTTTCATTTTCATGCATATATATATATGTATGTATGTATATATATATATATATATATATATATATACTATAACCAAAATATTGATGTCCACAAGTTAAAACATTAGAAAAACACATAACAACAAGTTTTACATCAATCCAAAAACATTAAATAAACACACATAAGTTTTTCATCAATCCAAATACATCAAAACGAAACATAACGATCAAACCTAATCATGGATCTTGAGACATTGGAGTGTTGGTTTTTAACGCTAATACATATTGCCTATTGGACTAGTCGTTTTTAACTTTTGTTACCGGGTCAACCGGTTCGATACCGGTTCGTTATGACCAGTTCAACCAGTTTTTTAATAGAACCGGCCGGTTCAATCCGGGTCATAAAATGGCATAAACCCGGTCACAATTGACCCGGTCTCTTCACCGGTTCCCGGTTCAACCGGTTCGACCGACCGGGTCAACCCGATTTTTAAAACATTGATCCAGACTTTAAATTGTATCGATCCAAATCCGACGTTTACCAATAAAAATAAATTATTTATAAAATAAACAAATAATTAAAAAAAAACTCAATCCAAATCCAAATCCTACAAACCAAACAAGACTTGTAAATGAATGGATTTGAAATCCATTCCAATTCCTACAAACCAAACACATGAAGGGATTTCAAATCTCTCCAAATCCAAATCCCTCCTTGAAATCCAATCCATTCCATTCCAATCCCGCAAACCAAACGCGCCCTTAGGGAATTTATCGAAAACTCATAGCTTTGAGCATAAGGGTCAAAGGCTCTGTGTCCACTGTCTCTAAACTTATACCTAGTCAAATTTTCACTAAGTTCCCAAACAATTTCAAGGTGGTCTCCAACCTTCTGAAATTCTTCCGATCACCCTAAAACTTAAATTTTCTTAAGTAAAACTCTTCTTAAAATCCGTAAACCTCATGGTGCTTTAGAGGAAAAACAACCAACCTATACAATGTGGCTCACAGTGTGCACGTGCACACACACACACACAGATATACACACACTTGTTGTCTACCTGCAAAATGCATCACAATCTTCTAAAGCCGATAACTTGAATCCTCAATCATGTTTCGTTCTATTCTCCATCAATCTCGATTTTTCATTTTTATGATTTTGTAAGATTTTGAATTGTGAATCAAGTAATGGTTAATATGTTTGATTGTCAGAATTTGGGAAGATAATATGTTGTATTAGTATAACTCAATGTTTATCTAATATTTGAGCGTGTTTAACGGTTAGTTTTATATAGTTTAAATGTGGAGTTTTAATTAAGAATGTGTACGTATACAATACGTAATCAATTATAAACTTTATAAATGTTAGGAAAATAAAAGAATATTAGATCAAAACATTATAATATAATGTAGTAAAGACACGTGTGTGTAAAATCTGAAAATACAAACAACTGTTTATATGTAATTCATTTACAAACACATAAAATACGTCTAACATTTTGATTTGATCACACAGAATTTTCTTTTTGACTTCTAACGTACTATATAACATCGACATCGATTACCATAAAGAAGAAAACATAATGTTCGATTTGTAACATGTACAACAACAGTGCAAACCATTATATCCACCTAAGAAATTAAAACATTTCAATTGTGTTTGAACTTTCTTTGATTCATCGTTTTCAATTGTCGAACAAGATCAACAATGCAATTATAAAAGATACGTCTCGAGCTTTCATACACGATGAGACCATGTAGTTCGTGAAACGACGTATGACACGATGATGATTATATGGTCAACGGGTAACGTAAGTTACGAGTGGTTGGATGGATCAATAATTGAGAAAAAGGGTTGATTGGTGAATGGACTTTTTAGGGTTTTATTGTTCTCTTGCTTTTTTCCACATACCCATTTGTCGGAATGTTGTTTGACTTCAATTCCCTTTTTGAAATCGAGCATTATCTCCATCTAATTAAATACAAAAAGCTTACAAGCTTTATATATATATAGAGAGAGAGAAAGAGATGTTAAAGAAAAACCTCAAAAAAATAGAAAATTGAGGAACACTCTAGTAGTCTTTTATCTGAACGGTATGTACTTATGCATGCAAATATATTAAGTTGTTTTTTGGTTTTTATGAACGTATGCATTATGCACTTGTGCATATGTACGTGTACATGTTACAAATGACTTGTATGCACAAGTGCATACCGTCTAGATAAAGGGTTACTAGAGTGTTCTTCAGTTTTTTTTTTTGAGGTTTTCCCCTGAACCTGACCCTATATATAGAGGTGGGTTCAAACGTGAATGCTAACTATTTAAGAAAACATGAGAACGACTGTTAATATACAAAATCATACATGATTCACGTACAAAATCATATATGATTCACACGACTTTGCCTTGCGACTTAAGTCATGGAAAAAGTCGCATGCATCCGTTTTTTGTCGTTAATGCAAAATCATAAATAATTTTGTACATAATTTGTTTTTTTCTTTTTTTTTTAAATAGTTAGCATTCTCGTTTGAACTCCCCCCCCCCCTCTCTCTCTCTCTCTATATATATATATATATATATATATATGAGAGAGAGAGAGGACCAGGTTCAGTGGAAAATCTCAAAAAAACAGAAAACTAAGAAACGCCCTGGTATTATTCCCTTAACCCCCCCCCCCCTCTCTCTCTCTCTATATATATATTTTATATATATATATATATATATATATATATATATATATATATATAATGGGTCAAACTATTTACACCCTAGTCTAATTACCATTCACACCCTAGTCTAGGAAAACCCAATAATTACTCCATTGTTTTCCGATGTTTTTTTTTAAATGATAGTTACAATTTTGGTCCCTGAACTCATTTTATTGATTTAATTTATACCTTTTGGTTTTATATTTTATATTTTACATTTTTATTATATTAACACATATAAGCGTATATTAACTAATATACGTTAAAAAAATAATTTTTAATTTTAACAAGTTACACCATTATAATCGTCTTGTCAATACCTTCGAAATGAGTCCAATATTGAATATTTTTTGATTTAATTGTTATAAGAAGAAAAATACAAATTGTACAAAGTCCAAAATTAATTTTTAAAAACTAATCCTCTATATTGACAAAAGTTTTTTGAGTTGGTTTGAGTTGCTTATAGAATTCTAGACGTGACATATATATGGTTTGTCATCCAGCTGCTGACGAGATTTTGTTCTGGGTCCATAATGCTGAAATGGGAGGCATTGGGTACTCTCCTTCTAACTGGACCACCACGTAATGATTGTTGTTTACGTGTGAAATTGTAAAGACCCGATGGTATTGAAACTCTTCGGGACCTTTCCAGAGAGGAAAACAAGTCATACAACCTCCAATGGTTAAAAGGTGAAAGATCACACCAAACCTATTGGCTATCAATATACCTGTCTCAGGCATAGTCATCTAGTGTTGCTCTGGTGCTGGCGATTCCCAAAAAGACAACGAAGTAAGTATTTCATCGATTCCATAGAAAACTCCAGAGTATGTCGCATATGAACTCGTTAACTCATCTAATAATTCATGACGAACATAGGGCCATTGGTCTTCGCCATACCCGAGACAAACAGCTATTGATCGGAAACCACAATTCCCATCACCCCTTACATCTTGTATATTCGTGATGTATGGATGAAAGATTTCTGGAATTTGCTTCAACAATAAACTATGTCCCTCCGGCAGTATCTCGTTTAAGTCAATCTGGTGTGACCATTGGCTTATTGGTTCCTCGTTCAAGTCCATGAAGGATGAGCTATGCCTAGGGGGTTCCTCGTTCAAGTCTATGAAGGATGAGCTATGCCTAGGTGGTTCCTCGTTCAAGTCCATGAAGAATGAACTATGTCTAGGCAGTTCTTGATTCAAGTCCGAACAACTGTATCTGTGAGGAACTTGAGTTTGATGATGAACACGCTTCACTTTTGGGTGTCCACGAGTGTTCTTCTTGACCGAAGGTTCACCGATCAATATTTTTGATGGATCCGTTATCCCCCTCAACTTTCTTAAAAAAACTAGATTTGCCATGATCCGGTTGATTGATGAATATTTCTGTAAACCTTTGCATATCATGATCACAATTAAGATCACCATATTCCACAGATATAGAAGGCGACAAATCAAGCTTTTTTCAAAATGCATCAACCGAATCTACATGGAATGGGCATATCTGCAGTCAAAATAATATAATATCATTAATAAGTAATAATGGCATGAATATCAATTTCAATTAAATGTAGATATATATAAATATCAATTCAATCTTGTAGATTAAACATACCTGCACCGACGTATATCGCAAGTTCGTGCGCACACGGTAACCCAAAACACGTACGCAGTTGACAACCACGTATATCGCAAGTTCGTGCGCACATGGTAAAATTTTCCATTTTGCTTGAAAAGAACCCCAAGTCTTCTGTGATCTGATACGAGGCCGACAATGTTTCATTATATCATTGAATATATGCCACCTACAAAGTAAATGATTACTTTGTGGAAATACTTCTTCGCACGCTTTCATCAACGCCAGATCTCTATCGGTGACGATAACACGAGGGCAGAAAGATCCATTAATAGTCAATTTCAGACAAGTCAACGCCCACGTATAGTTGCTTGTCTTTTCGTTACGCATGAATGCGAAGACTATAGAAAATGTCTTATTTGTAGACGTGACACCAACAATTTCCAAAAATAGTAGATTATACTTGTTTGTTTTATATGTAGCATCCATCAACACCACATGTGGAAATGATTGCCTCATCTTTAATGATGTTGGATGAATGAAAAACAATTCTTCCAACTGGTTAGTAATATCGTTTAAACGATACTCAAAATCGTACCCCATAGTTTGCAAAATGTGCATAATATTCTGCATGGGGGTTCTATCTTCTTGCTCACTCATGCGAAACTTGTGACAAGCATTGTATATAGTTTTTAGAGAAGACACGTTATCTTCGTTTCGTTCTTTTAGCGTTGACAAAATATATGTCACGTCTAGAATTCTATAAGCAACTCAAACCAACTCAAAAAACTTTTGTCAATATAGCGGATTAGTTTTTAAAAATTAACTTTGGACGTTGTACAATTTGTATTTTTCTCTTTATAACAATTAAATCAAAAAATATTCAATATTGGACTCATTTCGAAGATATTTACAAGACGATTATAATGGTGTAACTTGTTAAAATTAAAAATTATTTTTTTAACGTATATTAGTTAATATACGCTTATATGTGTTAATATAATAAAAATATAAAATGTAAAATATAAAACCAAAAGGTATAAAGTAAATCAATAAAATGAGTTCAGAGACCAAAATTATAACTATTATTAAAAATAAATTAAAAAAACATGTTTGTGAAAAAGATTCGAAAAACAATGTAAATTTTTAACATAATTGCACCCTAGTCATATAGACTAGGATGCATAAAGCAACACCCATATATAATTTGACACAATATGTGATTTGGATTCTTGAATGTTGAAAGCCACAAAAGTGGTGATCAATGAAGATGGTTGAAATTAATTATTGGGTACATCACCAGCACCAGTAGTGTCAGTGTGTGGTCACCTGGTCTAGTCTTCCAATGCCACCAAGATTCCCCACACCAACTGTAGCCATTTCTATGGAACTTTTTTTTAAAATTTTTTTTATGGGTTGTTAATGGTGATTTAAGGTATGTTTGTTAGGAGTTTAATGATATTTACAATTTATTTTGTTAGCTATACATGATTATTTGGTAGGATTTAATGATATAGAAAGTGACTTATTTACAACCTGATCCAACTGACATGAGGTTTCATGGTTGTTTTGATTTCATGTCGGCTAGTAAGAGTGTGCAGAAAGTTAACCGATCCAATAGAAACCGACTGACAATGATTGGATATCCAATTGTAATTGGATCGGATCGGATCGAAAATTTCGACATCCAATTGGATCGGTTCGGTTCTTGGATGATAGTCCAGAACCGACCGAACCGAACCGAAATACCTATCCAATAAAAATCGACCGAACCATCCAGTTATCATCCAATACACCAAACAATAACCCATCCAATTAATATAAAATTATATCATTTATTATTTTATTTAATAAAACTAAAAAATTTAAAAATACCGCGTGAGTGATCAGTAGTGGACTTGTGGTAGTGGGTATTGAAATTTTAAGCTAAAATTTTGAATCAATCTTCATTCTTCACGACTTCACCCACGAAACGGTGCAACTCTTGAAAACCCTAAACTCAAATCGGCGATCGTCACCGCTGCAACTTTTCACCGACAATCCGACATTGCAACTCTCTTCCTCTCTTCACCGTAGCTCTCTGCCTCTCTTCACCGCAACACCGCACGACGATCACTCCCAAGCCGACGATTAACAACTCACCGTAGCTCTCTACCTCTTTTGAAGTTCTTATTATAAGTGTCAAGTCATGAGATACTAATATAATAATTTTGTTTTACACTTTATAATTTTGTAGAAATGTTGGTTGGAGATGGAGAAATCAGAATGGATTGAGATGTTACGGTCTTGAAGTTGCGGGCAATATTTCTATTTACTTGTTTAATGTTTTCACTTTCCATTTTTCAATAGAACTTTTGTTGATCAATATCATTATCACGTATGGGTGAAAGTTGGTAGCCCGTAGTTGTATATTTTTATATTTTAGCACTAGTTTTGAACGGATGGAATCAAGTATTTTGAAATATCATGTGAATTGCTGTAAATTGGACTTAAAACATTGGATGGATCTGATCCGATCATCCATCGGATGTCGAATGGATCAATCCGATCCAATCCGATTAATGTTGGTTGGATCTAATTCGATCCAATGGACATCCAATAAGGATGTCGGATGGATCAATCCGATCCAATCCGATTAATGTTGGTTGGATCTAATTCGATCCAATGGACATCCAATAAGAATATCCAATAGATGGAACCGAACTGATCCAATCATCCATTGGATTGGAAAAATCCAACATCCAATGGATGATTGGATCGGTTCGGTTGGGCTCACATGTAACACCCCAAAAATTAGGACAAACAAAAATTTTCGGAAGGGGAAAAGTGGTATAATAAATATGTCATAGCACGAACTCATCCCAAAAAGGGAAACAATTTACGCCTGTTAAGATTACAAGTTTGTAATAAATAACAATGAGGGAAAAACAACCCTTTAATCTAAATCCTATCTAGGAACAAGATTAACTCAAGTTGTTAACCAACTCCAAATTATGTCTTCTATAATTGGCGTCCCAAAAATATCCCCAAGCTCGTATCTAAATTCACTAGACCAACTTGGCGGTCGCGCCACTAGAACCTGAGATACACATCAAACCAATAAAGTGTTACGCCAAACGAGCCTAGTGAGTTCAACAACAAATAGTAAAATCAGTTAAACAGTTATAGACCACAATAGCTATAAAGGAATCAATGAGGGAGATCCATCACACCAAAGAGTTTCACCGCAAGTCAATGTACCTTGATGTTCACTCTCATGAACAACATCCCGAAGGCCCGACACATCTAAAGACCACCTCTCAGGCATTACTTCAAATGGCGGAGGTCTTGGTGCATACCGTCTTGGTGGCACCCAAAGACTACATCCTCCTAGTGCTTACCCATGGTTTATCCAATATACACACAACATCCATCTCTATACATATTTCATATCAACAAGATACATGTATAAGACCTCACATAGTTCAAATCCCATTTTAGGTCTAAAACTCCAAAATAAGCAAGTCCGTCATTAATATCCATCAAACCACATAATGACATGATACTATGACCAATATGTTACCATTAATGGTCTCATCAAGACCCACATAAAGAACATTAGCCAAAATCCAACAAATACCAAACTAAGAGTTAGTTCAAACTTATCAGGTGATCAGATTAATGCATAAACATGAAATAATGACAAGTAGTAATTCTAGATATGTATCTCAGTTGAAAAGGTTTAATAGAAACTCACTATCTAGGTTTTATACAAAACCCTAGAAAAGTTGGAGAACTTGAGAAGAGGTGAGATGAAGAAGGCTTGAAATTCTTGTTGGAAACCTTCAATAAATGCCCAATAATCTCGAACCCTTTCCCCCAACCACCAACAATTAATGTCTTGCAAGAAAATAAGGGGAGGAGGTGTGAAGTTGAGTCAAAATCGCCCTCTAGGGTTTTTCTCTCAAACAAATATCTGATTTTGGTGATAATGGAGAGAAAAGGTGAGAAAAAGACTTTAAGACCCGTTTTAGGACCTGCAGGCGGTTGTGCGGCTTTGGCCGCGGCTTTGAGGCCGCGCCTCAGGCCACGCGTGTGTCCCAAGGCCTGAACTCCAGTGAGTTCCGCGGCTTTGAGGCCGCGCCATAGGCCGCGTAAGTCACTGCCTCAATATATCAAATATGATTTTAAAGATATAAGGACACACACACATGCAAATATATATAAGTTCTAAACGAAATTACGGACGTTACATCACATCCTTTAAATGTTAATATTTATCAACAATTTATAGTTATCTTATATTTGTCTTTATCCTTTAAATGTCGTTGACTTCAATGTCTCTGTTGTCGATAATGATTTGATTTTCCTGTGATAATAATTATGTGATAATAGTTTGATAAATCAAAAACCTCTTATAGTTTGATTTTGCTGTGATAAATCGAAAACCAGTGATGATCACGTTCACAATCTTGGCTTTGTCTGTTCATTATGTGATTTGCAGTTTTTTTCCCCATTTTACCCATGTATCTTTTTCAATAGTCTTAAAAAGGGTAAATATTTATTTAATATATGAAATTCGCTATAAGTCAACTAGGACACAACTATCATATAAGGCAAGGCTTGGAAGCAAGCTTCGCCCCCCATGTCGCCACACAGAGGGCATGGGGACGTAAAAAGAGGGTTTTACTGATTCCTCAATATTTCCAAAATTGACTTTATAACAAAATGACGAGCTTATAATTATTATTGCATTTGCGTAAATCATGTTCTCATTTGAACCCTTCCTTATATATATATAACATAACTTTTATTTCTTCATATATAGTTTCTTGAATTCCAAAAATAGTAATTGATCAAACTATTATAATAAAATTAAGATTCAAAATAATCTTTTTCTAGAAGATAGAATTAATAAAGCATTAATTATACCCTAAATTATGCAATCAAGATTAATCCAAATTACACCAAGATTAAGAAGGTTCCTTTTTTTCAAGTATTTTGTTTTTATTTTATTTCTTAATTCTTGAATGTCAATCTCCACTTGTTCTTGAAATTATTGAAGTTTAGGAGTCATCTCTTTTCACCAAATATTCCCTTTAACTTTAGAAACTATGCCTTATTTGCATTATAATAAGGTTGAGATACTTCATAGTTTGTTCTTTTGCTATCACTATAAATTCATACATACCAAACACAATGGTAAAAAATTTCAACATAATCCAAAAGCATCATGTTTGAATTCACATCTGTATAATATATTGTAAATTGTCAGTGTTTTTCTCGATTAACAATATTGTTGGGATTTCAGAAGTATGGAAGTTATGGCTGATTAACCAGTCGAAAAACCCTGAGACAAGACCTTAGTTGTTTGACTTATAATGATGTGACCCCTCAATTTGCGATAACCCTGGCTTTGGACCTGGAGTTGTGGACGGTAGTAGCCATGGCCTGGTCGGTGGTCCATACAAGGCATATACTGATCGAATGGATGTGTTTTAACCACACCACCATCCCATGTTCGTACATATCCATTCTTCACTTTTAGGTGTAATCGATTCCAACTTAGCATCTTTTTCGTCACTACAACAAAACTTGGTTTTTAAAACGTTTTCATATGACATTTGTTTTTGGTAAGTGTCATATAAAAAGACCAATATGACGATTTACTTTATGAGTTTTATTTGGTTGTCCAACTTTGTTTAAACAACTTAGTGTTTCAAAATGATAGAACTTGTTAGATTATATATCCAACTTCTTCCTGACAACTTATTGTAACATTATGTATAAGAAGTATATTTGTTGAACCAGGGACGGAACACAAATTTTCCAACCGCAGGGGCCGGACCGAGGGACGGACCTAAAGAAGGGCCACCAATAGCATGTGCCACCTAATTATCTCTCCGCCGTAAGGTTAAAATTTTACGTTTATGAAGGGTGCAACCATATCGTTTTAAAAGGTGCCACCGTATGATATTCAAAAGTTAAAGAAGGTGCAACCGTACCTTGTAATCAACCAAAAGGAACTCTTGAAATCAACCCAAAAAACCGAAAAAATCCCTCGAAATTAATAAAAAAAGACTTAAATATCCCTCGAAATTAAGCAAAAAGCTATAAAAATCCCTCGAAACGGTGAATTAGGCTAAAAACACATAATGTGTTGAAATGAATGCAATCAAACAACATAAACTCTACTTGACCACTGCTATAAAAGTGGATTCTTTTTTACAACCTAAACTCCACTTCTAAGTTCAAAGAACATCTATTTCTAATCTTCTATGTTCTATCAAATAATCTAAATTCGGTGGTAGACATTTCATAAAGACCTAAATACCCAATCAAACAAATTAAAACTCATTCAAAGTAATCAAACAAATTTAAACAATTAAACAGCTAAATCTAATCAAATAATTTCAACAAATTTAATCAATTTCAAATAATCAATCAAACTCAAACAAGTAATGAAATTATGATTTATGAACAATGACACTTTAAAATTAAAACATGAATAAAAAGCAAAACACTTGTGAAAGAAAAAACCTGTTCCCAAGTCCCACAAGTCCCACTTTGGTCGGTACTCAGGCTTTTCCATTGAAAAAGAACCTGCTCAACTTCTGGTCAGTGGACGAGGTCACGATGGAGATGTTGAGATCAAATGGATAGCCGGACAAAGGGGAGGAACACATGATTTCACGACTCACCGAGAGAGGCAGAGACTGATCTGATCTCGTTTGTTGCTACTGCTTGCTACTGATTTCACGGTTTAACCTTGGATTTCACCACCGATTTCAGTCACCAGTCGCCACTGATTTCATCACCAGAGAGGCGAGAGGCGCTGCCGCTGCTTGCTACCGAGTACCGACCGAAGTGCTATAGATATCGTTTCATCAGGTTTAGGTTTGGGTTGAGTACTGGACTGGACTTTGAAGAGTGGGGGGGCCAAAATAATTTTTTTTTTCATTTTTACACTTAGATAAATTATAGCTGCTAATTGGAACTTCAAAAAGCCCAGGGGCCAAGGCCCCTGGTAGCCCTCAAGGAGTTCCGTCCCTGTGTTGAACATATAAACTTAAAAATCTAATTAAGTATTTTATCTGTATATCCTTATAGGCCAATTTTGTTGTAAGATTTTGTACAAAATACAAGTACGATTGCTTCTGTTTCCATTTATATTTTCATAACATGATTAAATTGTCTATTTATTACAAATTTATTGTGTTTTTTTTTACATTTTTACTAGTGTTGGGCCCGTGCATTGCACAAGAGGATAATTTTTTTGTTGGAATATTGAACCGAGTTAAAATGAAACATAATTTCTCTGTTAACAGTTAATGAAATACAATGTGAAAAACGAATGTATTTTCATAAATGGTTAACTTGCATATATTCTTAATCGTTTGTTGTTATGAGTTTGTGCAATAATATTGGTAATAGTTTTGTATTATATTATTTAAAACTCAAACGACATGTCTCACAACATATCACTATTATTGAAATAATTATAAATATGAACATATGTTTTTACAGATTTTGCAATTTTTCTGAAACCTCCTCGACAACACTTGACAATCACTTTGAACGTATAAATATGTAGATTAATTAACAACATTTAACCCACATCAAATATGACAAAGAAAATAAATTATTTCTATCTTTTGTAACCGACAACTCAACTGGTATAGTTCAAATTCACTCGGTACCACTTGAAAATTTATCTGACTATTGACTTCAAGACCTTATAGTATTAGTCGATAAAAATAAAGATATGTATATATATTTCATTCCCCTACTTCGAAAAATATGATTGTGGGTTTTGAAAAATATAAACAAATCCTCAGTAAATAAAGTAAAATATAAAAAAGTAGTTTTTCAAAAAACAAAAATATAGTGGAATACCTTTTGTTCAGTTGCAGGTTCCGCCATTGACATCCGACCGTTCGTATTCTTCTTGTACTCGGATGATACATAGAGAAGCTATATATATATATATATATTTATTTATAGTGAATGTAGATAATATTTTAAAATCTTTTATTTTCATTTTCGATTTTACATTTAAATGTAAATATATTAAAAATATGGAAGAATATTTTTATATCTACATCGTTTCTATTTTATTTTCTTTACACTTGGTTAATTTGGAAAGTATTGCGTAATATTTTTATTTTAAAGAATACGATAATTTATTAGTGTATCTCGTTATTTTTTATTTTTAATTCATATCAACCTTCTTTTTTCTTCTTTTAATGCTCGTGAAAAAAAATACGTGTAGATTTTATATTAGCAAAAAAAATATGTGTAGATTTTATATTATGCTAATATAAAATACGTGTAGATTTTATAAAATAAAATAGATTTTATATTAGCAAAAAAAATACGGAAAAAAAAGAGTTTATATTACATCTCATTATGTAAAAAGATTTTATAAAATAAAATATGGAAAAAGATTTTATAAAATAAAATATGGAAAAATCATTATGAGATGTAATATAAAAAAATACGGAAGAAAAAAGATTTTATATTACATCTCATTAATATAGATTTAAATGTAAAATCTACATTTAAAATAGATTATGCTAATATAAAATCTATTTTATAAAATCCTCCACAAAAAAAAACAAATATTTATATTAATAAATGAGTATCCATTTCACAAATAGATGATTATGTGAGATATTGTGCTTGGAAAGATTGTACCAAAGCATTAAGAAATTGTAAATTAAGTAATTGGCTTTAATTAGTTGTACCTTATGCTTAAAATATTGTAATTAAAAGTTTTTTATGTCGTTTTTATAATATAGTATAGATAATACCAATGATTGATTACAACTTTAAACCAAATATATGACCAACTAAAACTCATGTCTAACTTATAAGTATAACAAACTAATCCAAAGATATTGTAAAAATTACACTACTAAATAAAAGACTTTTTTCGGCGAATTTCGCCGGATTTCCGACGGAAGTCAAACGGGTCAAACCCCGTTGACTTTCGCCGGAAATCCATCGGAAATTTATTTTTATTTTATTTTTTAAAAAAATCAATTATTTTCGGCGGATTTCCGACGGTATATAATTTTTTTTTCATATTAATTATAATTAATTAATTATTTTCGACGGATTTTCGACGAATTTGACCGTCGGAAAAAGCTGGTTGTTTTGTAGTGTCCAAACAACCACCGCTAGAAGCAAAACCCTAGGCATATGCACCACACCACCATACCACCATCATCGTTGATTGTCGAAAAGTATAGTAGTTGAAGTCCTAAAACTTAGCTTGAGCTTTCATGAAAATCATATACAAACATTATTATTTGTTTGTCTAATCAACAAAATAATAATTGGTAGGTTCACGGGAAAACATCAAAAAACGAAAAACTGAGGAACACTCTGGTAGCCCTTCATCTGGACAGTATGCACGTGTGCATACAGGTAATTTGTAATATGCACACGTGCATATGCACAAATGCATTATGCAGACGTGCATAAAAACCAAAAAACAACTTAATTTACTTGTATGCACAAGTACATACCGTCTAGATGAAGGGCTACTAGGATGTTCCTTAGTTTTCTATTTTTTTGAGGTTTTACCTTGAACCTCCCTCTAATAAACTAATACGTAGATATATGCATAGAACACAAATTACACTGAAAATATCAAATCAACTAGTGTTACTTTATTATGGTCTTAGAGCATCCACAATGTGCTCGTAGGCTCGTAAGAAGCTTTTTCAAAGCTTTTTCAGAGGTTTTTCATAAAACAAAAAGCTCCTTTTGAGGTTTTTCACATAGTGGACAACTTTTTCATTTGAGGTTTTTCGCGAGGTTTTTCGTCATAGCTCGTAACTGCACGACCTGCTTTTTCGTATTTAATCAGTTTTAACTTTATAAAATTTTATAAAAGTTTCGTATTTAATCAGTTTTATTTATTTACCAGTTTTATTTATTAATATATTTAAAGTAATCCTATTTAAATATAATTATTAAATATATATTATAAAGCACGGATAAAAAACTCTTAAATACAAGTTATTAGGCACAAGGTACCATCATTTTATACAAGATTTTAAAAATCTCTTAATTTACATGTTTCAAAGCACAAGATACATATTACTACTGCAGGATTCTAACACCCTTCAATTTGGTATGTGCAAGACCTTCCTTTTATGCAGACCTTTCCATGTATCACTATTAATTAATATATTATATTACTATAAATTTGTTTTAATTATATTATTAAATATGTAATTGGTTATTTTTTCTAGATGCCATTAAAATATATAAGATAATCATTGAATTCTAACAAAATACTTAATTTTTTTTTTATATAAAAAACATTATATTATTAAGCCTAAATTAAAAAAAATATAAAAAAAACATTACCACTTTCTCAAAACCATCCAAAATCGTACTGTAAATCAACAAAAAAAACAAAAAATAAAATGAAACATTAAAATCGTGATACATCTCGCTGCATTGCGCGAGTACGCTTCTAGTTATTAAATAAATAATATAAATAAATACATAATGAAAGTAATTATATTTTATATTTTTAAAATAATATCTCAAATTTGACATATTTATACAGTTTTAACAGATTTCTTAATGGCCCACTTTTTATTTTCGGTTATACATACTTTTAAATTTAACATTTTTTAATATTGTATTAAAATATTAAAAAAATTATGTAAACTAAACACATAATTAAATTAATAATATTTTCTTGATATGAATAAATATGTATTTGTATGAATTTTAATGTATTTATTTTTATAAATAAGAATAAAAATGATATAAAGTTAAAATAGTAGGACCCTGAATAGTTTAAAAAAGTAATGAAAAAGCTTGAGTGAGGTTTTTCACATAGTGGAGGTATATAAAGGTTTTTAAGTTATTGATGTGGCAATAATGTGTAAGAAAAAAAATATGAAAAAGTTCGGTGAATAACTCGTACATTGTGGATGCTCTTAATAAAATTTCATATCAAATCATCATTCACTTATCAATTTTATTTTCCCAAAATAAGAAAATTAATACCTAATATAAAAGGAAAAAAGAGAGAAAATAATTGATTCCCATCAAAAGCTTCCACCCATAAAAGGCCAAAGAAAATGAAATAGAAATTAAATTAAATTTACTTTTCCTCTAAAATAATCATTCTTGTGGCTCTAATTTTCCAACCTTTTATAATTTCAATTTCAATTTGAATTTAAAATTGTGTTATTTGAACAAAGTCACTAACCAACCTACATGTCTAAAGGTTAAAACTGTGTTATTATTTATTCTTTTATGGTTTTAACAAATAAGTGTTTTATATGCTAAAATCATAAAAAAAAAATAATAATAATAATAATAATAGTAACAATACAATTTTTATAAAACTCTACTTACAATGAGTATTATTTCATCCGTCTTAAAGTAAATGTCTACAATGAAAATGACCTAGTTTAAGAATTTTGTAATTACTATTTTTGTTATTTAACTAAAGGACACTTTTACTCTTAATAATAGAGAGAGAAGTTTATTTATCACATAATCAAGGATAGAATCGAAAAATAGACATTTATCTTTTAAAACTAGACATTTATTTTTAGGACAAATTGAAATAGAAATATTGACACTTACTTTAAAATAAAGGGAGTATATATTTAATGTAATTATTAGTGTTTTCTTAAAATTTAACTATGTTTATGTTAATTTTTAGAATTAAAAATAAGAGAATTAATTAAAAAAAAAATATTGGAGATTTTATTCTTTTTGGAAACAAATAAAATATTCTCTTTCATTCATACATCAACTTTGGTCTTATTTCATGACAACCAAAATTCTAAAGTCATGTTATTCCTAAAAGCTTTAGATGTTGTCATAATCTAATAATTCTTTCCCTCCTTCTGAAAATAAAATCGGATTTTATAATCGATTTCGTCCACTTCTTCAGTTAAATGAATATCATTCGGATACAAACAAAAATTCGTTCAGGGTCATGACCCATGTCGTGAGTGACAATACCCAATCGGTAAACGTTAAAAGGTTGAATTTTAGGACCCTCATCAGCCCATTAATATTAATTAGGTCTAGGTCTACCTATATCATATTAACCCTGTACATCATGTTGAGTATATCTTTTCAAGTAAAACAATATATTATTGTACGTGTTGGTATGACGATCATTGAAATAGCCTTCGATTGTCATAAAGAACGAAATTACACGTTAATTGATAACATGATGTAAATACAATCGGTAAAAGACGATTTTGACCCTTGAAACATGCACAAACAATTCATCTATATAGTTGTACTTCTTATAATGCTATATAATCTTATTTTTCTGGAAGGGTGTCCTAGGTTATGCCTAGACTTATCCCGACAAATTATGACTGCAAGAAATCAGCTCTGATAAACTCAGTAGTCACAGTTGTTGTGTATGCCTAGATTCGAACCTTACGCAGATGGGATATTCCACCACAGAGTCTTAACCACTACGCCACAACCTTGTGGTTGCTATATAATCTTCTTATTATTAGATATAAACCACAAGATTATGTTTTATGGTCTCAATGTTTTGAAATGGAATTGTGGACCAAATATAATGCATTTCTCAAAAGTATTGAAGTGGTGACATTGAGTGAGACCCATGCTTGGATACCTAAAGCTACATTTAAAAAAAATATATGATAAGATGGGTACTTGGAATTTAAATAAGTAGATGAAAATATATAATTTTTTTTAAATAAAAAATGTAGGGAAGGTGAAGATAATGAAAGACCAAAGAATGTGGGCATATATGGCCATGTGATGTAGAGCAAAAGCCAAGACATGTGCATGTAAAATGTTGGGTGTCTATTCCTTTTTCTATACAATAAATTGACTTCCACTTTTCTAGAGGTTGTTCGGTAGATACGTATCATTGTACAAACTTTAAAGAAATACATGTTTTGAAAGGAAATATATGGTTTTTCTTAAATGTCTTTTGTGTCAATCTTTGATGATTTATAAATGATGTTACCATTTGTGACATATTTTTATAAAGTATAAAAAAAACCATGTCAAAAATACTGATTTATTTACCTCTAAAAAATAATGTATTTATTCTTTATCCAAAATAACTGGTATTGACAAAAATCCTACATTTCGTACGATTTATATCAAAACAAAATTAGAGAAAATTGCAAAATCTTTAAAGCAAAGAGCTAAATGGCGAATCTTGTGTTCGATGGTTGACCAAAGTGGTTGTGAGCTCAGTAGTCATGATCGTTTAAAGTTCACACATTTTCTCTGTACATGGATTAAGTATAGCATCGTATCAAGTTTGAAAAGTAATATGTGAAAATCATACGTTGCAATTTCATAACTAGTCCCGTTCCTGACATGCAATGAAAGTATGAGCGTAATTAGGGGTATTAACAAGTCAAATAACACGAATAGGGGATTGGCTATTTGGCTTGAGCTCGGGTTTGAACCTTGTTTAACAATTTTGGATTACATATTACGATCTATATAAGATCATTTATGGCTCGAACTCATAATTGATTACCGTGTTTATTGGCTCGAGCTCAATAAGCTCAATTGACTCATATAAAAGCTCCACTATGCTAACTCGAAATACAATCTTTAATAACATTATGTGATTTTCATCTTATAGATAAAAATCCAAAAGAGCACTAGATTAACCTAGAAACAAAACATAACAAAAGTATTGATTAGAAAGTGTTGAAGTTAACCAATATAAGCAAAAACTGCCAATGCATTGATTATTAAGAAAAACATCATCACAAATTAAAAATAAGAGTAAACAACAAAATTTGTCTATGTGGTTTATCGAATATAATACTTTTCGTTCCTGCAATTTTGAAAACACAAGATGATTATCATGATTTGTAAAAATGTTTGAATTTGATCATTCTTTCTAACGGTCGTTAAAAAAAACTGTTAAATGAGTGTTCATGCAAAACAACCCAATGAGCAATCAACTCTCTAGTAATAGTTAGGATTATATCCACCATTATTTCATTTTAATATCCTCCATATGCTTTTTAATGATTTTTCATATACCACATTATTTTAAGGTAACCTATTAATTACCTATTAAACATGTAATCAGGATCTTAAAATATTTGTGAATACCACTTTAAACCTAGAACTAGATATTTTGAAAATTAGTTTCTAGAATCAACCTAAAATTTCTTTCATTTTAATACAATTTTTCTTTTATGAAATGGTAAGAGCTTTATGATCGTGGAACGAGTCTTACAAAACGAAGAAAATGGCGATATGACGTGACTTTCCCTTCGCTTCCTATTAATATCCATGTATGCATTTTTTGTGAAGTTTTCTTTCAGACCTTAAAGTTATCGAGCCAAATGGATCAGACTCGAGTGGGCTAAAAAAAACATGCAACGATCACTTCCTAAATAATTCTCGATAGGAATGTTCTTCAATATGTTAAAAATAGTTTTTATTTCGAGTTAGATATTTTTGTTTTTGGTTCTTATTTGTTTTTAATAATGATCTATAATATAGCAGTCCTTATTTTCAGAATAAATACATTTGACAACCTTAATTGTCATCTTTATATCTAGTTTACATTTAAGTTTTACTTATTACTAGGACCTAGGTATGTGGAATTAAGAGTATAAACGAGCCGAGCCAAGTCGGGTAGTAGGTTATTCAAGCTCAGTTATACCAGACTCGAACTCGACTCGAGCTCGAATATTTTTCTAAGTTATCGAGCTTGAGCTCGATTCTCGTTTATGGGCTCGAACTCACAATCGATTATTTTATTTATTGTCTCAAACCCCATAATTTTTATATTTTGTTATATGAATATATGAGAACGTTTGGCTCAAAAAAAATTATACTCGAATAGCTCGGCTCAAATCCACTCAACTCAAAAAATTAATCGAGTTCATAACGAGTCGAGTCGAACATTGGTGCTGCGAGGCTAGAATTAAAAGCTCAAAATTTTACACCCCTATATAGAAGTGGAAGATTCAAAGAAAAAAAAGCTAAAAATCGAAAGAAGATAAGAAATAGAGGTTAAAGGAATATTCATATGTGAATAATTGGATAAATATTCGAATGCACATGTTGTTCACATATACAAGTTTTCCAACTATATATTCACATGTGAAAGCTCAACTAAGGGGTTGTGTGTTTACCTCTTAATGGTTCTATTAAGAGGTAACATCTAAATCGTTAAGAGGTAAATCTTGTTTGACAAAAAAAAAAATATCTACTTCTTAAATGGTTTCAAAACCCTCTAAATGATTTTGTGTCTTGACTCTGCCTTAACCATTCTGAGCCTGATTTCATCATGAACAATTAGCAAACAACCATATTTCATTAAGAGCCTCTTAATCATTCTACACCTACCTAACCATTCAACAACTGTCAAACAACCTCTAACCTTATTTAAACTACTGTTTTGGCAACAATCACAACAATTAAGACATCCATTCAAGTAATATGGGCCCAACAAGAGCCTCCCAAATACTTAACAATCTTGGTAGGTTCAAATTTAGGACGAAATACATGTCTTTATTCAGTATTAGAACAAATGAATATCTATGTACGTAATCACATTATTCACATGTGAATGTCTTCTTCTGCAAACGAACCCTTCTTTCATCTACAATTCCTTAAGCATTTAGCCTTGTAACAAGTATTTCTCGAAAACAGTTTTAAAGAAAAAGAAACAAACCATCAACAACATTTTACCAATTAGTAGTATATCCCTTTTTATCCACAGCTTCCATCAAAAACTCGTTACCAAACAGCATTTACTAGCTGTTCGTGTAAACCGACATTTATCGACAATTCGACGATCATGCTTCTAATCGTCGGCAGCACCAAGGATGGTAAGCAACGACAAGAATAGATTGATGATATCGAGATATAAAGATATCGCAGCCCAAATGTAGTCATCGTATGTGTAGCGTTTGATCAGGTTATCAGTGTCGTAGACGATGTACCCACAGAAGATTATAGCTGATACACACCCGTATATCATCGTTGAGACCTTACCCAGAGGAAAGAACATCTGCACACATGAAGATAAGAAAGCCCGAACCATGAAATTAATACTGATATCTATACAGACAGTTTAATCCATACTGATAGCTTAACGGAAAAAAAAAACAAACAAACACGTCCTCGTTCACATAAAAAAAAAATAGATCAAACACGAACCTGAATGAGGGAAAAGACGAGAAGAACCATAAGGGCACCGAACAAGAACGGCCCCAAGAAATTGAAGTCATAACCTCTCTTCGCGGCCCAAAATGTGAACACGGTGAGACTCACAACCACCACGGCGGTTAGGATAATCGCCTCCAAGATCACCTTCCCTGCAATATTGTCGAACAATATGAGCAATCTATATAGAATGTCGAACATTAATTGGTTTTTTAACGCAAAATAGGAATCTTAACATCGTGATAAAGAACAACGAGTTGCGATCCTAGTAATCAAGACCATTACTGTTAACCTCGAGGGGATTTTCCCGGTTGTTCTCCAAGACACCAAGGATTAGTCGAGGTATGCTCAAGCAGGCCCGGAGGCCCATGATTAGATAATACCAATACATTTGAATTGGGTGGAAAGCATCAAACATATCTAAGATGGTGAGGGATGACTCTTGATTGACAATTTGACACAAAGCGAGATCACAATTCATTCTCGTTTCAGTCCCGTGGAAATATTCCCTTTATGTATCGGTTTCATTATTTAAGGCGTTTGTAAATCAACCAAACCTAGTAAATCTCGCACATAAGTAGAATATGTGGTTAAGATGCCTGCAAACCTTACCTCCACCCCAAGGGGCAGAGAAATTGTTTTCATGGAGACATCTGGCTTGTAAAACAAAAGATTAGAAGAAACTGAAGAGCAAGGTACAAGAAAGCAATGGGTACACATTACAAGGCAACAAGGACAAATATGAGGAAACACAAAGCACAATATTGACAACTGATATATATAAAAAGAAATTGTGTGTCATACAACTAAGAGGTCATGCGGGTCATTAAGGTATATAATCTTAAATGAGATTTTAATTAATTCCATAACATACGTAATCGATTTAATTAGAATCTCATTTAAGGTTAAATACCTAAATATACTGAGGTCATGCTTATTGTTGTTACCAAATGGATACTCGAGAATCTTGGTGGACGATTTTGACCCCTAGTAACTCGCTACGAATAAGAGCAGTTATAGTTGCTTCGAAGGATGGTTATCTTTTGTGTGTAAAAACAAGACTAAACTTGTTTTAAGATATTAATACTTATCATATATTACAGTGCACAAATGTGACATATAGCATAACTTTCAAGAACAAATTAACCTTATATAATCTCTCTAAATGGTCATAATCTCTTAATGTTTGATATGGTGTAGAATTGAGCCATAAATACACCAACATGTATGTATGTATATATATACATATATATTTATAGTCAGGTCCAAACGAGAACGATAACTAAATAAGAGGCTAAGAAAACAGTCGAATCACACGACTTTGGTCGCGATCGAGCCAGGTCAACCGCACACCTTTGCATTGACCGTTAGTGTAAAATCATATGTAATTTTGCACGTGATTTGACTGTTTTTGTATTCTTTTATTTAGTTACTGTTCATGTTTGAACCTCCTTCATAATATATGTATATAGGGTGCGTTTCATTTGAAAACAAGCAATTCGTGTAAACTTTACAAACCACTATTTTAGTGTATATATATATATAAATATATATCGTATGATTATATACATCAACAAGAGAACCCAAGATCAGGCAATTTAATACATCATTCGATCGATATACCATATGGATGAAGATTAGTAACAATGGAGGACCAAAATAAACCAATAAAACATGAATTCATAGAATGTAGTTACTCTCGATACGCGGTAATTTACAATATTCTTTTGATTCCACTAATTTATGACAGCAATTCCAAATCAATCATGAACAACACGCCTAGAAAACACGAGTTTAGCGAAAATCGAGGACTTACCGCTAGTGAACGCGCACGACAAACCGATCGCAAATGCAAGAGTCACAGTGAAGATCGCGAGAAGAAAATAGTTGATCGGATGACGCTGATGATAGTAATACAACGGACATAGCGCTGTACAAACATGAAATTCGATCCTAAATCAATTCACGATTACGTATACACACAGATCCAAACCAGAAACAATCATACAGATAAGAAATCAAATCAAACGATTAAAAATCAACGATTCTAATATAACTTACTGATGAACGGAATGATGATTAGAAGAATGTAACAAGCCAATCCACCTCTGGTAGTTGTTAAGAAAGTGACAATCGGATGATAAGAAACGACAAATGCAGCAACGGCGACGGTGAGGAGTAATTGTACGGCGACGATGGAGTACACTTTCCGAATAAACGACCACCGGAGTTCCGGCGACTCTAACATCATCGGATACAGAGATCGGCTTGTTCCAGACTCCACATCGGTCTTCACAACCGGTTGTTGGCTCATCATCTTGATCAAATTCAGTGGAGAAATTCAGTAATTCGAGTCGGAATTGATGCAAAGATTGAGAAATTGGAGTTCGGAAATCGGAGAATTCGAACAAATTGTGGATTGATGAGGAAGAAAATGAGGGGAAATTGAGAGGAGTTATAAAAGGTGACGAATAGTGGTTTTTTATGAACGATGCGAGAAACTTCTCGACGTATCATATGGTGCAACGCGGGATATCTTGACACGTGTAACGTATTAACTCTTCCAGATTTTTCACGCATGCTTTTTCTTAATAACGAAATGCAAAATAAATACTTACGAGTCCTTAGCGAGACCATATAATATAGATAAAAGATATTATTAAGAATTAAAGTTTTTATCGATGTATAATTTATTTATTTTTACTACATTCAATATTGTCTTATATGTTTTTAATCCAGTTCTACCATTTCGAGAGATTTTTAAAATTTTTTGTTGATTTCGAAGAATTTTTAAGTTTTTTTTATTGATTTCGAATGATTTTTTCGATTTTTTGGTTGATTTCAAGAAGGTTTTTTTTTTTCGGTTTTTTGGTTGATTTCAAGAGGGTTTTTTTTTTGTTGATTACGAAGTACAGTTGCACCTTCTTGAAGTTTCCAAAATAATACAGTAATGCCTTCTGTTGGGTCATTGACCAACATCTTCCTAAATCGAAACGTGGCGTTGGCTGCTACGCCATAAGAAAATAAAGTTGCGCCTTCTCCATCAGCAATTGTTTTTGGCGTAGTGTCAAACGCTTGATCCTAACATGTGGTATCAGAGCAGGTCACGGGTTCAAATCCCATGGAGTGCATTTAAATGTCAAAGGCATGTTGTGCAGCCATTGACTTCTAGCGAAGATCTTGTTAGTGCTGGCAGATGCTGGGGGAGGGGGGGATTGTTGGGTCATTGACCAACATCTTCCTAAATCGAAATGTGGTGTTGGCTGCTACGCTATAAGGAAATAAAGTTGCGTCTTCTCCATCAGCAATTACTTTTGGCGTAGTGCTAACTGCTAAGCGCATGATCCTAACACCTTCCAAAACGAATACGGTTGCACATTTCACGAAAGAATTTCAATTTGGTTCAAGCACTAGAATAAAAATAAAAATAACAGAGAATGAAAACGGGAATGAATTTTCATTTCTTCAGTTTTACCTAGAATGAAAACTTGGGCTTATGAGAACGAACTCATTATATTATATAAAACCAAACAGTTTCTTGTATTTTCATTTTCATTCCCATTAATTATTGTTTGATACCTTTAATCAAAAACACTCTTCAATCTTTCTACTTCGATTTTAATATTCGTTTAAATCCCTTATTGTTTCCGTAATGAATTTTTTAAAGAGTAATTAATTAATCTAACGGCGTTTCACATATCTCTGATATCTTACACAGTACAAAGCCAAGATTTACCTTTGGAACATTTGTGCCGATTCCGTACCATTTTTCCTTTAAGAGCTCTTTTAAAGAATAATCTTACGAGGTTCTACATGATCCATACATTTGGATTTAGACGAAAAACATGCAATATTTCCTTTACAATTTACTACATACTTCATTCGTATCGGTGTATGATTTCATGTATATATACAGTATATATACTACATATATAGAACCTACCAAACAAACAACTACAATACCGATAAAGTAAATCGACCGAACCGACAAAAAACATATCCATATTACAAGTATCGACAAGTTCACGTCTAAACGGCGATCCTGGCCCCCCGACTCCCGAGTTGACAGTTGATTGGATGAAGCGTTGTGCCGAAGCCAAATCAAGCTTTCAGACAATCTAACGAAAGGCAACGAGTATATGCACATTCGTTGGACATCTTTGATGGATTGAAGCTTTTCCTTATTACTTGTAAACGGGCTCCTACGTCGCTTGTATTCAAGATCAAGGTTGCAAAAGTCCTGAAACGGAAGGGGATGCGTGGGATGAAAGATGGTAAATCAAACCCAGCGAACACAGTATATCCCACTCGAAAGTAAGGTCTGACACAACCCCAAAGGGTAGGACAACTGTTTTAAGGAAAAGGGAAGGAACGCGGTAAACCAAACCAAACGAACACAATATACTATATACCCCACTTGGAAGTAAGTTCGGTGGGATGTATGTTGACATGTTCACAGCCCCAGTGGGTAGAACGGTTGTTTCAATGAGAAAGGGGGAAGGAATAGATGGTAAACCAAACCAACCCAGTATCTCCCACTCAAAAGTAAGGTCCGGGGTGAGATGTAGGCAGACATGTCCATATTGTTTCAGCGACGAAGTGGGAAGGAAGATGGTAAACCAAACGAACACAGTATATACCACTCGAAAGTAAGGTTTGGGGGTGGGATGCACGCAGACGTGTCCACAACCCCAAAGGGTAGGAGGTTATTTCAGGGGCTGTTTGGTTGGTTTTCCATTAAGTTCTGTATGGATAAAGTTGTCTGTGAATTAATCTGTCTTTATAGATTGAGAAGATTTTTGTTTGGGAGAGTGTTTTCATAGATGGAAGGAGTGTTTTTTAATTGGGAGGGTCAAGTTTGGAAAAAAACTTGGCATAAAGCTCCCCATAGAAGCTTATTAAATAAGCCATTTTCTATATCATTAAGCCACTACCAAACGGTCATGTATAGCTGACCGAATAAGATGTGAGTCCCATTAAGCTCATTAAGCTGCTAACAAACAGACCCTCTGTGAGATAGGGGGACGGAAAAGATGGTAACTAAACCAACCCAATATATCCCACTCGAAAGTAAGGTTCAAGTTCAGGGGTGGGATGTACGCAGACCTGTCCACAACCACGAAAGGTAGGACGGTTGTTTCAGCAAGGAAGAGGGAAGGAAGATAGTAAACCAAACGAACACAATATATCCCACTCGAAAGTAAGGTCTGGGGTGGGATTAACGTAGACATGTCTACAACCCCAAAGGGTAGGACGGTTGTTTCAAGTAAGGAAGATGGTAATCCAAACCAAACAAACACAGTAGATCCCACTCGAAAATAAGGTCTGGGGTGGGACGTGTGCAAACTTGTCCTTCATCCCAAAAGATAGAGCGGATGTTTCTATGAAAAACAAGAGACATAAGATAGTGAAGACCGGTGATGCGTACCTGCCAAGCATTGTATATGATGGAAAATTTTCATTGTCTTGTATGTTGCGAAAAATAAGGATGCCTCAAAGCATCATCAACAGTGAATCGATCCTCCTGTCGTTGAATTTCTATTAGTTACCATGGTGACACTCAAAATACAAGAGCACAAAAACAACTACATAAAAGAATGATTGACTAAACATAAAAGATTGCAAAACCCTTTTTCCAGAGCCGGAATGGTCAAATGGACCAAATCCAACGAAATCAATCTAACACGTAGAGGTGGGCAGTTGGACCGGACCCATCGGATTGGATAAAGACTAGATCATGACATCATCAGGTCGAACGGGCGTCCAAACATCTTCAAGGTGGACCGGTCTTTTTTCAGACCAGGTATTGGACCAGTCAGGACATAATAAAGACCGGATTTTTATTTTTACTTTTTCTTTCTTTTTTTAAAAACCCGGACCAAAACCCTAAACCAAACGGGATTTTTTTTTGGACTGGGCCAGAGCAAGTCCAGATCGGACTTTTTTCAGATCGGACCGGACCAGTCTATCGGTCTAGATTCGGTCTTACCTTGCCAGATCCGTAACGGTCCAGAATTTTCTCAGGTTGCATTGAC
This sequence comes from Arctium minus, assembly GCA_954870635.1. Classification (NCBI taxonomy): domain Eukaryota; kingdom Viridiplantae; phylum Streptophyta; class Magnoliopsida; order Asterales; family Asteraceae; genus Arctium; species Arctium minus. The sequence goes on along the minus strand of OX941095.1, from coordinate 68,095,702 downwards.
CAGACCCCATTTTTTGGGACCAGTCCCTGTGCAACTAAACGATAATATGTACATCATGCATTGGAAATTGCATGCCGCGTTGACATTGACCACTTTAGCATGGAAAAGATGATTTGCCCAACGAGCGTAGTAAGAAACAAATTTAAAATTCTATATCCATAAAGAAAGAGATAAAAGACCGGCACACTATTCAACTCTTTTGAATGTATTATTAGACCCTCTTCTAAGAACTTACCGGATCCCAAACTAATAGTTGGCGAACTAATCTCAAAGCCCATACGTTTGGAAACCTGTTTAAAAACGGAAAGAAAACCGTAACATAAGAAGCCAAAGTTAAAGATACACATAAGATAATAAAATGATATGCTTGGTGAGAACGAAACCAACCCTATTCTAAGAGGATCTCTGCTCTTTATCTGACTCGAAAAGAAATCCTCCGAGCATTTCCATGAAGCTGGTGAACCCGAGCTCTAAATCCAAATATATAAACCTTAATTAGTACATAACTTTAAAAACAGCACCTCAAAACAAGATCAAAAGTCAAACATAAAGGAATTATCAAGAAACCAGACCAACCCCCCTTCAGTTTTACACAATTTAGTTCCCTTTAAGAACTTTTGAAGAAAAGTCAACTAATATTTTCCTTGACATGCATATGCAGTGCTGTAAAGAGGATGACGAATCTTTAGCAAGTCCACTGGTCAACACATGAATCATCTAACATGAAGCTAAAAGGCGTTATTGCTTGGACCTCAAAGACGATTTCTGCACCAAATGGTATGTCATGACAGAAGGTTTTGCTAGTAGCTTTCCCATGAAAGAAAGTCTGGTAGATCTATATCTAATCTAGGGCATTTCTCATATCTTGTAGCTGAAATTTCCAGTAAACCAAACCAAACAAAACCAATAAATCTCATGCAGAGGTAAGGTCTGGGGTAGGATGTAAAGGGATGGAAATGGGGCGGGTAATGCACCCCGACCCCATTTTAAGCCCCTGATTCCGACCTCGACTAATCCCCGACGGGTTTGGGGTACCTGTTAAGTAAAAATACAATAAAGAAAATTGTATTTTAAGATAAAAATTACAATGAATTTTCATTAAATTACTTACCAACGTTGAAAATCAAATATATTTTCTTATATAATTATAAAGATACATAAAGATATACATATATTTAAGAAACTAAAAGTTTTAATCAGGGTCGGATTAGGGTCGGATAGTGTCATCCCCTATCCCGCTTCGGGTATGAAAATAAACCCCCGTCCCTGCCCCGTTACCCGCCAAAGCAGGGAATCCCCGCCCCTAACAGGGTCGGTACCCATAAAATTTCCATCTCCCTTACGCAGACCTTTCCTCTACCTCAAGGGGGTAGAGAGGCTGCTTCTGTGAAGAGCCTGGTTTGTAAAACCAAAACTTAAATGAAACAAGAGAGCAAGCAGCAAGTGAGAGTGTGTGCAGTCAAGCAAAGGTGCAAAAAGTAGAAATGACGGCAAGGATACATGTGATAAAAATACGTTAAAACGAACAAGCAAACAAGGAAACAAAAGGCGCAATACTAATAGCTACCAACACAATCTGAAATTTCCAATTAGAGTCATATTTGCTGTCATCAAGGTCAGGGATGAAGCGGAGGGAATGTTACGGAGTGTACTGATGCCAACATGTCAACCATTCCCAGATTCTGTATGTATAGCACTATTACCATCTTCATCTAAGACTAGAGGCGGCAAAATCAGCCCATTTGAAACAAAAACAATCCATTTAGTCTTTAGACCATGTAGAAAGATTAACAAATGGGTCAAATGAGCTATACTTCGAAAATAAAATTACTACAATGGACAAATGGTTGGTTGTGTGGTTGCCCAACTACAGTTCGACATAATAATCATCCTATTCATACATTTTTATCAATCTATACTCTACAACTCTGCAAAAAGGGGTATGACATCACCCTCTGGACCGCCCCCACTATACTTGTCCCATGCAAAGAAAATTGTGTGTCCCATGAGCGGGTGGGTGGTGCAGTGCCTGAAGTTGAACCTCAGACCTGCCATCATGATGCCCACCTCCTTACCCACTAGGCTACAGCCGCAGGGACTTACTATCAATCTTCTCTCCCTCCCCTCTACCAGTACCACCTCCTGCCCCCTATCCCACCCCACCACTCACCTCTTTCTCTCCCTTCGAGCCAGACTAACCCCAATCCTGCCCCTATAGTGTGTATTCGTTTTCTAATTTTCCCTACCAAAAAAATAAAACCGGTTAAACCATATTTGTGATCCGGCACAAATTCTAACATCTATTTAACGCACACCATGAGGAATTATCGAAGCATTTCAATTAATTCATCTAAAAGTAGTTCCAAATTTGACAGTCTAAAATGCAGCACTTTAAATGAGGGGAAATTATTATGGTCAAGATTGATAACAGGCCCTAAGATAGAATATTGCATTACAATAAAAGAATATTTCAAAACTAAAATTCAAAAATCATCCGCATCAATTTCTAATTCGACAATTATAGTTTCTGAGAGCTTTATCGACTCTTTTAGGGTATGCAAGTAGTAATAAGCAGTTGCCATTTCATTCCTGTGATTACGTACTTCAAATTTGAAAAATGTAACTCCATGAAGAACAAACAAACAGAAAGTGTAAGTTCAGAAATAAAGGATTAACTAACCTTCCCATTACTGCCCCAAGTACGAAAATGTTTTGAGGAACTCCCAGGAAGCAAAATGCATAATTCCATGAATGACCTAAGTCTGCCACCAGAGCAGAGAACCAACGGTCAATCGGTCAATCCTAATAAGCAAGGAAAGAAGTACATTGAACATATATCTGATTCATACCGAACACCTGCCATATAACTTTGCAAAGGAGTATATTTGCATCTTAGAGGCCACACAACTGGAATTTACTTAGAAAATAGTAGTCATCATTACAAATTATCTTTAAATCAAGGAGCAAAGTCTTTTATGAACCATATAAAAAGAAGAGAGAAAAAATGAGATGCACAATGAAACATACAGAAATAAAGGCACATAGAAACATAGAAAAAGTAAAGAGAAGCACACATCCCTCCAACTACGGTCTCCCTCTGAAAACCTACTCGCGACCTCCCTAACCCTCCCCCTATCCCACCCCCTGCCCATCCACACTAGCTACAGGCCCCTACACCTATTCTACTACTCTAGTCCGAATTTGCCAATAACTCCTAACAGAGGTCATGTCCTTGGAAATGTCTAAGGCCACCATGCCCATCCTCATCCTCATCATCTCATCCCACGTTCTCCTAGGCCTGCCCCTCCTTCTCGCCCCCTCAACCTTCACGCTTTCTACTCTCCTCACTGGCTACGCCAAGAAAGGGTTTGCAGGTTCAATTTGTTACGCCTGATATGGACATGATAAGTACCTTTTGTTTATTCTGGGAAAGGTCAAGACTTAGGAAAAACAATATAAGCAAGATGTTCTTCATGCGTCTGTCCTACCACTACAGGCAAGAAGGTATTGTTGAGCTAGTATGGACATATACCTTCTTGGCACAGTCTACTCGTAGGTCTCTCTAGATGAATGGTATTGGTAAAATGACACATTGCATTGTTACAACACATATTTGTAAAGATACATATCTAAGAAAACACTTGCAAAATTTGTGCCTCTCGGTGACAGGACTCACTTATAAGCAAGCGCCTTCAAGCCTTCATTCCAGCCTTCAAGGTGTTGATCCAAAAGAGCACGTGTTATGGCATTTATCTGAAACACATTTGGTGATCCTATAATCAACTCTAAGATCACAACACCAACACTCCACATATCATACCTATCAAAATAGAATAACAGTGGAACTAAATTAGGACATGTAGCTCATAGGAATTAGCAAGGAAGAGAGTATTCATTATAAACTCTACAAAGATTTCTCAAATGACAAGATATGAAAGACATACTTCGTACTTATGCTTGTAGGCCCTTGATACCAAGTAGCATTAAGAAAAGCTTCTGGAGGCATGTACTCGTAAGTTTGTTCATCCCTGATAAAGACAAAGAAGGGACAGAAAGAGATCCATTTTCTCCACAACACATTCTAAAATAACTTAAAATGCAATGAGAAGGTCACAATATATAAATTGCAAAAATTAAGTGTGAAAATGTAGCAAAAAGTTTGATGATGTCCAATTTTTTTTTTTTGGAAAGGGTATCCTGGGCCTATGGCCCAGACTAATCCCTGGCAATTAGGGCCTTTGGCCCAGCTGCTAAAGCATGCAGCCCTGAGTTTATCCTCAGTGGCCACAAGTGCTGCGAGTGGGGCTCGAACCCGGGTTGAGCGCTATGAACTCCCCAAGCCTTTACCACCACACCACAGCCCTTCGTGGAACAATGATTGTAACGAAGTTTCAAACATTCACTATTTAGGCATACATAAGATACAACATCTAGTGAAAATACATGAAGAAAAATAAAAATAAATAAATAAACAAACCATAAGGGGTAGGGAGGAAGGGCAGGCCAAGGAAGACGTGTGATGAACAGTTGAGGTTTTAGACATTTATGAGGATATGAATCTTATAGGAGTTCTTGGAGGCACGGGACTAGGGTGACTACGGTAGCAGATTATGAGTAGAGGCATGTAGTTGGTGTAGATAGGTTATCAGAGCTTTACATATGGGTAGAGGGTTGTTTAGTGTGTAGTATTGCTGCAATTTGTTCCTATGCCTTCTCTACTCGTGTTTCCCTTTTTTACTGTTTACTGTTTTACATAGTCTTGGTTCTTTTTTTCAAATACTTTCCATTTTTTTAACTTTCTGGACCCTAATCCTCTCCTACTATTCAACTTCTTTCAAAAAATTTGGAACACTTTGTCTTTCACCATAATCTTTTTGCAAATACTTTTTTACAATCCCCTCATGGAAACAGTCGCTCTACTCAATGGGGTAGAGGACATGTCTGTGTACATCACACCCCCAGACACTACTTTCAAGTGGAACATACTAAGTGTGTTTGGTTTGGTTTGGTTTTTAAACAAACTATAAGGGGCTGTCTGATTAGATATGTTTTAACAAATAGAGTTGCACTGAGATACAATAATACCAAAAGCTTACATGACTTTCACAGGTGTAATATACTACCCACTGTAATCCAATATATATAGAACAAAAAGGATAGAGAAGAAAGGTAAAGAAAACTTGGTGTTTTGGCCCAATCAACCCATTCAAGTTGATAATTGATACACCACCATACTCAAAATGTTGAACTCCTATAACTTTCTTCAGATAGGATATAACCAAATATTTTACTCTAGTCCACGGAAGGTCAACGTCAACAAAGTAAAATTATATAGCTGGAAAGCAGCAAGACTAATGAATTTCAGAAAGTAGAAACCTCACAAAAAAGATTGATAAAAAGAAAGAGGATAATTGAAAGTACCTAGAAGGTCCAACAGCTCCATATAAATGCTTTATGGTGAACTCATCTATTGCGCTGCCGAAGTCGATAATGCGCCTTGTAAACACAAGAAGAACCATGGATTAAAAAGGACATTATAGACGGAAGAAAAAAGGAACACATCTTGATGAGACTAAAAATTATGACATGAAAGTAATCAAGTAGAAGTGCTTAACGCATCTTCAGAAGTTTGCAACTACTAAACAGAAAATATCTTGGAAAATATGATAGAGCACAACATATGATCAGATTATGACAAACAACAATCAAATTTGTAATGCCAAAAACCAACATTAAAGGGGTGATGAATCGAATAAAGTATCTACACCCATGTCATTGTATGATTACTTGGCACAGACTAAATTGCACATGAATATTTCTTCTTTACTATAATTAACCACAAATTAACACAAAAGAACCTAATAGTCTTTTTTATTATAATTAAACACAAATTAACACAAAAATATTTCTCGCAATCAAATGAATGTAACTGATCGTGTTAGATATAGTAAATTAGGGTTCCATTTTCTTCAGTTCTTGTTTGTAAAATCATGATTTCCTTACATACATACATACATATATATATATGTTCCTAGGTTTTGTGTGTGTGTGTGTTGTATTCAGGATCATCATGAGAAGGTGAGAACAAGTGAAGATACATTTATATTGTGTGAATGTTATGTTATTTCACCTTTTTCTTACGCTTGGTTTGTATGTGTGTGTGGGGCGTGTGTGTGTGTGTATATATATAGAGAGAGAGAGAGGGAGGATCAAACGAGAACAATAACTATTTAAAAGAACACGAGAACTAACAAAATCATTAGTGATTTTACATTAACGTGCAAAAAAGCCACGCGGACCTGAAGCCGCGGCCAAAGTCCTTTTTTCGTGTGTTAATGTAAAATCACTAATGATTTTGTTAGTTCTCGTGTTCTTTTAAATAGGTATTGTTCTCGTTTGAACCCGACTCTCTCTATATATATATAGATATAGATATATAATCCTCTCTTAATCTAATATATAGAAATTACATGATATCCTGATTAATATTTCAAAACGAAAATGTCGTGACAGATTGTGGTCATAAAGTAAAGGATTAGAAATCATGATATCACTAAGAAGGTGGGAGTGGCACCAATTGAGAAGATAAGCCAATACTACTTGAGATGGTTTGGTCATATTTAATGCAAGCTTTTGCCCATTGGATGCACTGATTAAGAAAGGAGACACGAACCAAGAGGACCCTAGGAGAGCTAGGGGTAGGCCAAGACCAAAAAGGGGCTGGTAGTGGAGAGAGGGAAAAAAGGTGAATTTACTGAAGTAGTTAGCTGCAGTGCACGGAAGGATACTATTCATGTTCAGGACCTCTAAGAGGGTTTTACCTCTTCAAAATTTTCATGCCTTCAAAAATAAAAAAGCTTTTTTTTGTTGTCAGATGTAAAGATGTGTTAGATCTTGTAGGAGTGCAATACCTAACCTAAGTAATGTTGAATATTCTACTAAACAACATGACCTACCAAGACGAAAGTAAAAGACAACACCGAGGATATATGAATTACTCTGAAAATACATTTTAGTGGTATAATTCTGATTTCCGCTTGGGCTTCCTTTCAAGCATCTTCCAGAATCTTGATCTTCAAAGCAAACAACCATGTTCTCTTGCAAGAAAGGAAAAAAAGAACAAATATTCTAAGTCAGAACATACATCAAAAGGAACATAAACGATATCATAAAGATGTAAAGCAACTCCAAGATGCAGAAATTGTCAAAAGACTTGTCAATGGCAAAAATAAGTTTGGGGCAAGATGGTTCTGTGTTGTACCAAATTTAGAAGGTGCGTGCATATAAATGGGCTGTCTATTTTGGTACCTTTTTGTTGTAATCTTCTTTAGTTTCATTAGTTATAAAATGAAAATAAGGAAAATGCCTCTATAGATGAAGACAGGAAACACAATCTGAGTTGCACTCGGCTAAAGCAGGAAAAACTATAAAACAGGAGGCAAACAGGTAAGGAGTGAAAGGAAAGGGATCATACTATTTTTCTTAAAAACAAAGAAATGTCCTCACCAGGTTTAATATCCCTGTGAGTGATGTTGCGCTCATGACAGGATTTAAGTGCCATTAACTGATGAAATAGGGAAAATAGTAACATGTTAACTTGGTCAAAAAATAGAAGCTAGCAACTACTCCCTTCGTCCCAAAATAATAATTGTCCATGTTTCTTTTTTAGTTTGTCCCAAAATAAATGTCTACTTTCCAATTCTACCCTTAAATATGAGATGAAGAAATTCATTACTCTCTATTATTAAGGGTAAAATTGTCATATAGTTAATTAAGAAGTGTAATAATTACACATTTCAAAACTGTGTGCTTTTTTTTATTGTGAACATTTATTTTGGGACAGAGAGAGTAGATTATTAATGAACACCAAGTGACCTTTGAAGCTTCAAGAAACATAGAGCATAAAACTTCAAAGTCACTTCCTCATTAAACAACTCCTGTAGAGTATTGAATATTGATGATAAGAGAAGAAGAATTATAACAACAATTAGTAAAACACACCAACTGCCATATAAGATTCCGCATTTCGTCTTGGCCTGCTTCTGTCGTCTTCAACCAATGCCACCATTTTGAGGGATGCAATATACGAACATGTTTGATGTGGTCATCATTTGTTGTGCCAGAACTACTTCCCATATCGTCTGCCGTATACAAAAGCTTTGATAATGATATGCCTTCATGACGGAATACAAGCCATATCTCATTTGACCTAGACTCGAAAGACTCGATATATCTTGCAATATGCTGGAGACCTTCTTCATAAGCAACCCGTGGCTGTCTTTTCCTTCTCGAAAACATATGTTCTGGTTGCCAAGGATCCTCTATTTCTGGAGTAACTGATTCATTCCTTCTTAGCAAATTATACATATACGGGCATGAATCTTTCAAAGGAGACCTTGAATCCTTCACTGATAATGTACCTCCCAAATATGCTGAGGCATTCAGAAAAAGTTCACCAAAGTACTTCTCTCGTAGACCGCTTAGGTAAACTGCATTGCCCCGTTCTACCTGTTTTCAGTTTGTGATATTTCATTAATTGTGAAACCATAAAATCATATATAGAAAATATATTTCATTTTCATCAATTAGAACTTTGAAGAATATAGTCAAAATTGAAAATAAATTTGCCTACCTTTTACTCTTTAGGTTAGATACTTAGAGAAGATTGATTATATGTTGCAAATAATATCAGCTATTTGAAATTTAAATCAAATCAAATAGCAGTTTTGAGAATGAAGTTACAACTCATATATAACCGAAAACCATGCCAAGTAATGTGTATCTTGTTGCAAATCTTGTTTCTTTCTTATTTATATTCCTTAAGGCCTTAATATGTGCATTGCAGCTGTGCAATATTACACCTTATCAAGATGGTCATTCCCGAATGTGATACTGCAAAGTAGACATGGTGACTTTCAAGGAAAGGCTTTCCTGACAGCTTATCTAGATTATGAAGAACAGGAAATGTGCCATTGAAAAACACTTCTTTGTTTAAAAATATAACAAAGTAAAAAAAATATAGCCCAAGAAATCATCTACTGACGTTTTAAATGGTCATCTTTTTGAACTGTAACCTATAAATGCTAGAATAAGTGTGAAAGGTTTTGAAAATGGTGATGCACCTAAAGGATCAAGGAGCAACAATTGACTCCAATACAAGTTAACTGGATTACCATTATACGCTTCAAAATGAACATGTTAGCATCAGGACTAGAACTGAAGTTAGTTTGGGCTGTGTGTCTTTGTGAAGTTTGATCTTCAGTGCGATAATGAGTGGTATTAAATTGGAACGTTTTGTTCTTCTCTCTCCAATTAGAATAGCTGCTTTGTTGGAGATAATTCCAATGAAAAGCCACCCAAACTTCTCCATATGATCCACGGTCAAATCTTTTTTTCAGTATATACCTATAAGCATTAAAAAAAGTATTAACCACAAACTGTTAAAAGAATAGATAATCATTGAAATCCTAGATGACCGGTTAAAATGCGATCAACCCTCCATCTAATGCATGATCCCCAAGAGCAACAAATATGGAGCAGAAAGCAGGGAGTAAGTAGAAATAGCTTGCAGTGATCAACATGAATACCAACAGATAAATCAGATCTTGGTGTTATTCTATTCTGCTATTAAATATTCATGTAATTAAGAATCAGCATTGTATACTTGGTGCTCTTACCATGGACATTAACTCTTCCTACTTTACAAATGAAAGTCAGTCAAGGGAGAAATTAACGAGGCTTAATTGTCATGAATTTAGTGATAAGTTTTGGTGTCAACCACCTGCTTCAGGTAGCTATATACCATTGCAAGAGCACTTACGTTGCATGAGAGGGACAGAATTAAAAGAAAGATAAGAAAAAATAAAAGCACCTTGTGTTAGGAGTGGTGCGCTCAAAAGATTCTTGATTCGGTTCAACATTTTGTGCAGGAAGTGATTCTAAAAAACCAAGAAAACTTGCAAGGCCATCAGGATTAATGCACTGATCTCTATCTCCACCACTAGACCTCCCAAAGTGCAAGCACATCATCTGGTCACGGTATAAATGTAAAGGTCCACCTGCATTTGCATAACAAATTAGAAATTTATCATAGCATCATTGTCATAGTTAAGTTATAGGAGATGTTCTTTAAATAGCAATGGCAGCTATGATATCCATTTAAGTGTTTCAGTCTGTGCATGCAATGATACCACCCATAACGCCAAACGCCATTAAAAGCACCGGAAGTAAGAAAGACAAAAAAACATGGAAGAAGGAAAAGAGATGAAAAAAGAATAATTTATAGAATGCATCCAATGTACTAAACAATGGAGAGACCCAATAACTGCAATCGAGGCAATGACAAAAGGAATTCTACTAACCATAACTATGATCCAGCATGTCAGGTAAGGCCGGTGAGGCATATGTCGAGTCCTGATCATCCTTTGCAATCCAGAATGTGTAGTCATCCTTTTCATTTAAGCTTTCGGATAGATAGAAACATTCGTAAGTATTGTGTTTTCCTTCAACCTAGAGCGTAAAAGGCCAACATCATTCACAAGTTCCAGTTTAGGATAGAAAAAACTTTATGAAGATATAGTAGTCTAAATCGTAATTTCGGATAAAAGGCAAAGAATAATCAATGACATGAAGCATTCTAGAACTTGACCTAAACAGCTTAGACAAATTGTATATTGAAAGTCTAAAAGACTTTGTGTATCAGATGTCTGGCATCAAATTATCAATTGATAAGTAGAAACATAATCTGCAACAATATCAACTGACATATCATACACAATGCTGGAAACAGAAGCTATTGATTAGTGCAAATTGTTACCATGTAAAACGATTGGATCTTCCATACACAACCTAACACTGGAAACAAGGGAATACAGAAGTCCACGTTTCTAAAATGATCATGGAAGTACCTGAATGTCACAACCTTAGGACAAGCCTTGGCACAAAGACTAGATTTCTTCGCTTTGACTTCGAAAGCCCCACAACTACAGATAAGCTACAGCTATCAATACTTTGGACCTTTCTTGGTTTCTCACAAACAGGGAATACTTGTGATGGACTATCAATTTCCTATCTAAGTTTCTTTGGATAAAGTTCCTATCTAAGTTTAGCGCATGCTTGGTCCGGGATGTGATTAATTAACCCCTTTAGCCATGTTATAATTATCTTACTGATGCGAGTCAAATAATAAATCTACATTTTAGCCAGTATACCTAAGAATGTGTAGCATATGTGTGGATGAAAAGCATATTGGAATATAGTACACCCATCACAGTTATATTATAGTACTTAAAAACAATTTGATAGAAATCTGTATATGTAAAATCAGACTATAAATCTTCCGCTATGCATGACCGCATCCATGTCTAAGCTTTTCTTTTTAATTACTGGGTTCGGACAGTTCATGTTGTTTTTCATATGTTTGACCATTCAAAGTTCATTGCGACCAAATACTATTAATAGTCACCATTTCATAGTGCTGAATGATTTCCTCATACACTTCAGCTTAATATGATAATGTGAATGCAAATTTATAGGGATAAAGAGAAAAAAAAATATTGAAAATTCATCATATTTCCCACTACTGAAAACATGAGGATAATAATACATTATTCTTCAAGAAGCCAGAGTATTCTCATTTGAAAATTCAGCAGCCTTTGCACTTTCTTGTATTTTATTCTAAATCTCCGACCAAGAGCATGGCCATTTACAAGAGGGAGAGTCCGAAACAAACAAACAAAAAAAAAACATAATGGATCTGCTAATCATCAAAAATATCATGATAGATTTTGTGTGAAGAGGACTTAGTACCAATAACAAAAAGATTGACCTTACCAATAACCGCCCAAACTTGTCAATAACTGAATCAGCATTCTCCAATTCTACAAGTTCAAAAATTTTGCCATCAGCAGACAACAGTAATGAAGCCAATCAGAGTGATATAAGCAACTACATGGTCAGCAAAACCCAAAACCAGCTCAAAAATGAAAAAGGGAATATGAAATTATTTAGTTATATCACTTAGATACTCACGATTGACACTTCTGACTTATATGAACAACCAATTGCAGCCCAAGATCTTGTAATGGAAGAGTCACACAAAGAATTTACACTTTGATATAGTAGGAAGAAGAAAATGGCAATTCCAAATTACATTGTGTAACAAGTAGAGATAAGAATCTATCATGGCACACAAAAGATTTGCAGTTCTATATGTAGAATGTTTTTAGTGGTATGGAGCAACTAGAATTCACATTCCACATCTCTAGGTACACTGAAATAAACAGTAATCAATTTAACTTGAAACTAATGCTAAATGTGTGTTCCACACAATACCAGTGCACCACACATGTAGGCAATTTTAATACCATAAATTACCAGACTGTTCATCCACGTAATTCTGCAGTCTGAATTCACTGGAGTGTTCAGTCGGCAGATTTTGTAGTCCAAATGGAACTACAACAGCTGCCACGTTATCCATACTGCCTTTATCAAGAGCAGTATCAACAATGCAATCAGCTAACGAGTACGAACATGAAGAACTGTATTCTAATTCCAGGGGGGCATGAGTATGTAGTTCCCAGAACAGATCACAGACATCCTGCGGGCTCAGCTTTTCAAGAACGCCATCAGATGCAGCCACCAAATAACTATCATTAGCTGTCAGAGGTTGCCAATCTGTGACCTCAGGAACGGATATAACACCAAAGCTGAGGAAACATGGTAGGAGTTAAATTAGTAATAGCTTTTTCTGACTTCAACTAAAGGTCTAATTAAGGCTTCCCGTTGAAAAAGAAAGGAAATCCCACAAGTAGCTATCTCCTTCACCTACCCTTGCAAATGTCGATCCAACTACACAGATGTTAAATTATCTAAAATGCAAAGTTCACCTTTTAAAGGGTAAATCGCCAATAGCACGAGAAACAGCCAAATGACCATTAACTCGGGATACACCACCCCACTCATAGACATAACCTCCAGCAGATTCTACTCGGGACCTTTCATCAACCCTGTCTGGATGGTGATCCTTAGTCAGTTCTTTGGCAGAAAAGTGAGGTAACCCGTCAGATGCTGCCAATTTAAAGTTTCCATAATCTTTCATGCGTACCGAGGCACCATCACGCCTTCTCTTCCTGTACAATCTCAATAGAGTAGCTGCCATTTACAAAAACCATCGATTATCAGCATTTTTTTATTTCATTATTAGAAGTGCATAGTTAGTCTTTGACGATAAGATATTTTGAAGGCCATAATCAAATATTCATGACCAGTACAAAGACCAAATGTGTCCACTAATCTGGTTATGACATAATTGACATGCCTTTTGATCATAATAAGCTCCCCCACTCAGCTCATTTCACAAAAAATGTCTCACTTAACAGCCAAAAGTCCTTTCTAACCTTTAGCCTCCGGAGGAGACTGGAACATCTCAGAGCATAAGAAAGCCTTTGAATCTCCAACGTTGGCAGCTAGAATTTGACTATCTGCCATTAATATAACTGTTGCGGTAGAGCCAGAGTCAAAGCTGTATCTAGATGCCTCCTTCAAAAAGTAATAAACAAACCATAAAACCAACAACACCAATATGAATTCCAAAATTTAGTAGACCCAAAAAAATAATGGATGCAGTCATACTAGAGAAAGAGATAGAAGAAGAAAAAATTCAAAGAAAAGCAACAACTACCACTCACCTTACAAAATGCTGCATCAATATCATCAATCGCCTTCAACAAAGATTCCTTCAGAATTTCCAAGTGAAAAGCTCCATCAAAGATGGTTGACAATGTAAACTTAATCCTGCAAAAAGGATGCCAAATACTTCTTGTCATCGAGTATTTGATGCTGGAATTGCTTATGTCAGACACATTAGGTGACATTGCAATTAATAGACCTAATGTTAGAGAGATATTAGTATGGTTTATAATATTTTAGGAATTATTTAACAGTATCAGAGAATCTAAAAGCAGGGTTCACAAACAAAACTTCTGCAAGGATTTGCAAGTCTTGGCTTCCTTACATTATTCAGTTGGAAAAAAGGAGTGTTTAGACGCTTTCAAGCACAAGATTGCATGCATCATGATGCGGCGTGGGTAAAACCAAAATAGCGTGTTAGGCAATCTCTGGACCTGCTTGAATTTGTGGTTAATAGACTCTTATGGTCAATTTTCAACAATAATCAGTTGTTGACGGTATGTGTCTAATCTTGGCAGAGACTTCCAGCCCATAAATACCCAAAATTTCCTCTAATATTATGAAATTTCAGGCTATGTATTAAACTCTTCCAAATGCTGCCTTCCTCTCTCACTATCTCAAAGTAGAGGTAGGGGTTGCAAACCAGAAGAATGTTCATCTACAAATAAAGCCTTAAAAATAGTGATTTGCCAGGCATCTAAGCTTTGTTCCATCCTTATATTTGGATGTATTCTAATGTTCTATACATTTGACTAATTTCCAAACAATGTCATGCACTGAAAAGACCATTGAGAAGCTGATTCACCTGTAAATCCAATGAATGCCCAAATCAATCTAAATGTATTACAACATATATTGTTTTATTTCCCTTGTGAGATTAAATCATCAATTATGCCCATTTTTATTAATTCCAGGGTTTCTCTGAATTTGAAAGTCATTGCTTAGTAAGTTTCATACCATATATCCATCCAATTAAGTCCATAGTGTCTACTTTGGTTTTTGTGAGCAGATGTAGCAAATCCAAACAACAAACGTATACATCATATTGGAGACAAAATAATACCCCGATGAAACATAGTGTCACAAGCCAAGTCATAGGGTAGTTCATGACTTGCATGAGTATGAGTTGTGTCCCTTATAAATGTCTTATAGTACCATGCTACTTGTACAAGACGAGAATAGTCGACCAATTACTGAAGATTAGGGTTCTTATTATACAAAACGGGTATAGTTTCTATCCTTCCCAATTTTAAGCACAAGCCAACACAATAATATACCTTCTTGTATACTTGTAAGTGTAATGTCTAGCATGTTGATGTATTTTCCCCCATTACTCACAAGGTGTGTACAGCATACCCAGGCCATGCTAATAATTCTTACCTACAAGTAGGCAAGAGCAAGAAACACTTTTTAAGGTGGGTTGTGCAAAAAATTTCAAGTGAAAATGATGGAAAAGATAATTTCATATGTATAAGTACCTATTCAGAATAAACAGAAAAAAGGAAACCCCAAGAGAGGAGGAAAAGTCAATGCAGATTGTATTGCCAATTTGCCATCAATGTAGTAGAAGAAAAAATTGCTACTTTCCTACAACAAGTACATTGACAAGGTAAATGGATTCTTTTCATTTGTTAACATATATCAAGGCTTCAAAAAATTAATGGAGCATTTGCCTTACATTTTTAATGCAAAGCAATTTTAATTGAGGGCCATGTAGAAATTACTAAACTTATGGTTCAATGACAAATGGTTGAGAGTGGATATGGCGTGATGATATATATAATATACTCACTAACTCATACTTCACCAATGTAGGATAAGGATAAGTCTCAATGTTTCTCACATAGTCACATGTAGTCATGCCTATCATTTTGGTAGCATGGATTGTCATGTTAGCTATGGGCCTGTACACTTGAAATATCATGCTCCGACACTCCGTACCATATCAAATATAAACCTTCTAACATTCAAAGTCAAAACTAATCGGCTGCAAACAAATGTGGCTCATAATCATAAAACTCGCCCCATAAGTTGTATTATTGGATCAAGTCTCGCCATGAATCGGTGCTAAGCCGTTACATGATTCATTGTGACTTCCAAGCTTAGAGGCCAAGGCCCCACCATTGCCTACCCCTGGCTACACCGTGCATCAATGCATGCAAGGGTTGGTGAATGATGTATGCTATGCAGAGAGATTATGAGATTGTGTATGCGTGGCTATGTGAGTGAGAGCAAGAGGGGGAGAGAGAGACCTTCCAATATGCAGCACATGTTCACCCAGTTTCTCATCCCAACCTAGCATTCGAGAAGCATAGTCGTGTTCTCCCTTATTTGGTAACATGCCCTTTGATATCTTGGATAAAAAAGAAAATGTGGTATCAAGAAGAAAATAAGCATGCAGTGTGAAATACTCCAATAACAGCTTTGAGGCCATCTCACTAGCTTCTGCACCATTATGTCCATCAAATACTGCCACAATGCCGACTGACGTATCTCTAATGCCATTGGGGCCTACACCAGTATGATAGGTCAACCATAAGAAACACAAGCTTTAATTGTTATGAGAAACACAATACTTAGTTTCCACATATCTTCAAACATAACTAACAACTTGAAGGGCCAACATGATTTCTGAGATTATGGATTATATCATCTTATATTCTTATGATAACTATTAGATGTATTGTTGATGTTTTCTCAGCCTAGTCCCTTGATTTAGTTTGCTTTTCAAATTTTCAAAAGATCAACGGCCGATGTAACTCTGCAAAGTATTACTAAGCTAGGATGCTACTTCCCACCAAAAGATTAAAAAACCTTAATACAAAACTCAAAAGTACTTCCACAATTAGAAGTTAATATGAATCCTTTTGCAAGTTTAGCACCAACTTCCTTTCTTATTTGTGTTACTCCTTGAGTCCTTGTACTATTTATGTATCTAAAGATTGATCGTTTCTAATCATATTTGAAGTTCAAAGTAGAAATCAATCAAAACACTATCTTAGAACCGCACGAGTATGCATATACGTATTCAGCAACTTATCATAATACTACGTATGCAGACACAAACACAACTCCAAATCAAACGCGAAAATCCTACACAAAACACACACACTACCTGGAAAAGGAATGCGGATGTCAAGAGTACAGAAAGTCCGATCTTCCGAAGACTTTCGTCGGCCCTGACGTGTGGCCGATTGACATCTCCCAGCTGTAGATTGTCTACCAGGATCATGTTTCGGTAAGCTCCACCGAGGGCATTTTGGTGACTGGAACACCGCCGGTGCACCTCCTTCTTTATACACCGCCAAACACGTCGATGATTCGCCGGCGATAGGTGTTGCGATGCAGATAACAAACCCTAAAACGGATAAAATGAATTTCTTTCTGTTCATAGTTAGTATCTAAAATTTACAGTTTATTCGGATGATGAGATGCAATTGACAGAAGAAATAGCCGGTGATCGGTGATCGGTCATCGGAGATCGCACTCCGGTAGGTATCGCCGATCGGTTGAATTAACGGTTAAACCTACCAACAATCGGAGGTTTGGATGTGCCATCAAAAGAACACACTACAAGATTCTAGAGTAAACTACAAATTCGGTCCCTGTGGTTTATCGAAAATAACATTTTTTTATCCCTATAGTTTTGTAATTATAAGATGATCATTGTGGTTGGGAAAAACATCCAGATTTAGTTCCTTCCTCTAACGGTCGTTAAAAAATGAGTTAAACTTAATGGTATTTTCGTTCTTTTATTGATCTTTTGTCTTTTACTCATTCAAAACCACATGAACCAAATTCAGAAAATTGTTTTTTACTATGTAAAAGGCAAAAAGAAGGATAAAATGATGAAAATGTCCCTCATTTAACAGAATCTTTTCACAATACTATAATCACAAATTTTATTGCAATGTGATTCCCTGGAATAATTAATTGCCAATTTTTTGTAACCATAGGGGTTTGGACCAACTTGAACACATCTACACTAATTTTATTAGATGTTGAAGATAACATGTTGGTCTGGGGAAAGTGATGACTTACACATTAAGTGTTTGTAGAATGGGGGGTTTGAATACAAACACAACAGATTTTTCGCTTTTTAGTTCTAGATTATATATATTGTATAAAATAAAGAATTGTAGATTTGTTGCGAAAGCTTGGGAGGTAAAATTTGTGCTCTTAAACAACCTGGTTGTGACAATTTTGCTAGACTAAAATAGAAGGGGAAGGAAATTCTCTTTTAGATCCGAAGAACAAAGGAAGTTCTTTAGAGGATGAGGCTGGTTTTGTTTAAGAAACTCTCACAAAGATGTTCTTTCAACACGGGTGAGTAACATTGAATGACAAGGGTGACATTTTGTAACCAACATTGCATTAAATGTTTACTATCCAACTTTAATGTGTGTCTTCTTCTGATTAGCTGATCCATGCATTCTAGTACTCTTCATTTCAACCTTTGAGTTTGATGTAGATACTTTTGTTAACTTATCTCGTGTAGGGTGCCAATGAAATGGTGTTTTTGTACTTGTTTTGGGTGACATGTTTTACATATTCTCATACCAATAAGGGACTAAGATATTTGGTGAGCCAAACTTGTTGACCAAGTTTGTACTTAAAGATTCGACTTGTCAATATTAGTATTTGTCAAACTAATTGTTGTATTTATCTTGTATTGATCTTCTTTTTGGCTAGATAACAAACCAATTTGCTTTGGTGACGATTTTGACCTCACTTCAACTAGTTTTAGATCAGATGTTATAAGTATTGTTTATAAGGTTGAGACCTACATAACATCTAAACATATCTTCAGTAATCGTGAGAGGACTCAAACTGATTGTAACACCCGGAATTTTAGGTGAGAAAATTGTGTCCATACATCTCTAACCTCTCGTTTTTGGTAGTTTTGGCCTTATTTATGGTTGGATTAAAGGTTCTAGTTAAAGTCTGGAAGTTAGTGCGTAGGAAAAGTTGAATTTCAGAGTCCAGTGGGTCTGGGGCGAGAGTGTCCGACGATAGTGACATGGTCACAATCGTCGAGGCATAGTCGCGATAGGGAAAAGGGCCACACTACGCATGGCGCGACTGTAACTAGCGACAGTGACAATGTCACAATCACGGTGTCACAATCACTTGCTCACAAGTGCCCATGGTACAAGTGGGGCGATGTGCCCTGCGACAGTGACATTGTCAAGGTCGCATGGCACTATCGCAAGCGGACTTCAGGGGGGGCTTTTAAGTCTGATTTTTGGGTGATCTTCTTCATAACTCCTCCTCCTTCTTACCTGTAACACCCCAAAAATGGGACAAACAAAATTTTCCAAAACAATGGAAATGTGGTAATCATATTAATGCCAAAGCATGAGCTCACCCAAAAAGGGAACCATAAATGTCTGTTAATTACAAGTTTGTAATAAGAAGCGACAATAGATGACAACTCTCTAATCTAAATCTAGCTAGACATAAGATTACAAAAAGGTTGTCAACTAAGTCCACATGGACAGTCTTCAGTATTGGCATCCCAAAAATGCTCCCAAGCTCACCACTACAATCGTCTACGATTCCTTGGCGCTTGCGCCACTAGAACCTGAGATACATACCAACATTCAAGTGTTAGACCAAACGGGTCTAGTGAGTTGCATAAGAAAACTTGGCATACATATAGATAAAACATGTAATGATCAATTATAACACTTCAACCACTAAAGTCCCAACGGGTCACTCATAGGGGAGACCCATCACACCAATGAGTTTTACCTCAAGTCAATGTACCTTGATGTTCACTCGCTTGAGCAACATCCCAAGAGCCCGACACACTTGAAGACTACCTCCCAGGCATTACTCCAAATGGCGGAGGTTTAGGTGCATACCATGACAGTGGCACCTAAGACTACATCCTCCTAGCACTTACTCATGGTTTGTTCTATGTACGTACAAAGTCCGTCTCTATACACAATTCCATACCCATAAGATACATGTATAAGACTCCAACATTCCCAAGCATAATTTAGGTACAAAACTCTAAAACATGCAAATATTCCAATATTATCCATGGCTCATAAAATACATCTTATTGAGCCCAAATATCAATAATAATCATAACATTATTACCCACAATAAAAATCAAGGTTATATCTCCAAAAATCCCAAAGGTGACAGTTAGGTCAAAACTTATCAGGTGATCAACTTTTATGTAAACAAGGGATGTTAAACAAGTAAATGTACAAGGTATGTATATCATTTGAAAATATGAAGAGAAAACTCACTATTTAGGGTTTTATGGAAAACCCTAGAAAAACTTGAGAACTCTAGGGAAAATGAGGTGATGAAGATTTGATGTTGAGGTCTTGGAATTTTTTGATGAAATCTTTCAATAAATGCTCCAACTCTTTTAGGAGAATAACTTCAAATACTTTCTTCAAAACAAAGCTAAAGGATCAAAATAAATGTTGAGAGAAGGGGAATTAATGGAGGAATTAAATGGGGTTTGGTGGTGAGGAGTTTTTTTATCGAGAGAAAGAGAGAAGAGAGGGAATTAATTGGGTGGTTTTTCAATGATGGAGGAAGAGAATGGGTTTAAAAATAATCAGATGGGAAAAGGTAATGAAAAGAGGGTCGCGTGGGTTATCACGTGGCTTCAAGCCACGCCCCAACCCACGGTGGGCACTGCCCTCCCCAAATGTGGGTTCTTTCCCGCTGACCAACAGGCCTTCTCGTGGCTTGGTTCGTGGGTTTCCAGGCTCAACCCACGTGGTAAGCCACGTAGGTCTCTTTAACCCCACCAACCCATAAGTTTCACTTTTAGTCCTTGGGTTTCTAAAGCAATTAGGAGATACCCCTTTTATTAACACAACGTTGCTACTAACATACCCATAAATCACATAAACTATCAATAATTTACTTAATTAATATTATAACTTAAACCTTCATTCATTATTTAATATTTCTACAAAATAAAAAAAAAAGATTTTCCAAATAGATGATTATGACACGACCATCACACAACTCGAATTTAAATTACCTAAGATTTTCGGGTGTTACATTACCCCAAACTCTCTCAACACCTCAACCCTCAAGAATGGCGATTTAGGGTTCATCCAAGGCTCCATCTCCCCTACTCTTTCAAGTTTAGACCCCTCCATGTTAAGATTTGGGAACTACACTAAGGACTCTTCACCCTCATTTCCACTTCAAGGATCCTTAAGCTTTTAGGGTTTCACCAAACCCTCTTCATGTCTTTTGAATAATTAAAGTTTAAGGTCATTTTAGTGACCCTAGAAGTATGTTGTTGGTGGATTCAAGATATGATTAAGGTAATCCTCTCTTTTCTTCATCTACGGAATTAGGATTTTGGGATAAGATGAAATCTTCATGTAAAATGTTTAGGGAACGACTCTATATGGTTGAGTATGAATATTTATGGTTGAAAACTTATGGATCTAGGTTTTTGGAAGACTTGGCTTAAGGATTCAGATTTCTTCAAGGAAGCTCAAGTTGGGGGGGGGGGGGGGAATCTAGATTTAGCTTAAATCTAACAAGATGAATTCAAGTTGATTTGTGAAAATGGTGTATATGCCAAAATTTTTATTTTAAAGTGTTTATATGTTTTACATGAAATTATTAACTGTTGAGTTATTTGATGAATTTTGATTATTTGAAGTGTCTAACTTCATAAACTTGTAAAACACCCACCTTTGGGATTTTGGGCATTTTGATAAATAAATCATATATTTTGGTATTTTAATGATTTATTTCATGGAAGTAGATTTTTGAGTATAAATGTATTTCATTGTGTATTTTGGAGAAATGTTTGATTTTGTGTTATGGGACATTTTGAAAAGATAAATGTTATAAACTCACTTGGACAATGTTTTGTCCCAATCTAAATTATGTTGGAGTCATCTCCATATTTTGGAGCATGGGTTTTCATAAATGCAGGTTGCTTATGTTCGATTTCATTTTATGATTTTCTTACAATTGGTCTTTTGATTTGTTGAGCCCATGGCTCGGTTTGGACCTCGTCGGGTCTTGGGGACATTTGCCTGATTTTAATAGCTTACTATAGAACTTTGGTTATGATTTGCATTTATTGCATTTTGTTTGAGAATTACGTGTTTTGGATGCGCTGGTTCATTCATTTGGAGTCATGTTAAGTTTTAGACTGTAGTGCAATGGATCCATAGGCACGATGTTCTTAATGTCCCGTTTTGGACAAGTTCACCACTTTGGCACGATGTTGATCCAAACTCTCTCAGTGATTTGATAACGACCCTTTTCTATACTTAGTGAAAATTACGTTTAATATGTATTAGTGTTTCACCATCAGCGATCAGACTGAGTCTGTTCAGTTATCGCTGATAGTCTTCTTATAAACATTTAGTATGTATTAGTGTTTCACTATCAGTGATCAAACTGATTCTGTTCAGTATCGCTGATAGTTTCTGATGTAAACAGTAACGTAATCCCTGAAGACAAGTCTCGCGTCAACAGATGTTCATAGCTGAATCGAAGACGAAGCTGCTAAACAAAGAGAAGTCTACTAGTGACCTGATGCGGATATCAGTGAAGCAAAGACAACTCTACTTATACGTGAAGGAACATGAGTAAAGCTTCAGCGATCGCTGAACTCTTGATATCTCTGCAGAAAGAGATATTCAGCGATTGAATGATCACAAAGCTTACACCTCAAGTTTCTATTTGTCTTACCTTGCACAACTCAGTACAATGTGTCAGACAGGACATGCCTCTGCCATAATTCGTACAACAACTCTGTCAACTATACTGTTCATGATCCGGCCGAAAGCATGTCTCCCAAAGTCAGACTTCCAAATCCAATCAGTGAACGCCACGTGTAAAGTGCCCTGCCATGCATTTAATGCATAGGGTATAAATAGAAAGTTCACCCCTCCATCTGAGGGTGTGCTCAATCCTTGAACCCCAAATAGAAACCTTTGTTTTCTATATTCTAAATCCCCCATTCTCTGAAATTCTTGTGCAACCATCTTAGTGTTTTCTTAAGTTTGTTTAGATTGAGTCTTACTTAATCTTATACCGCAACAGACTTGTAAATTGTGTTTGATTTATCAATAAACAATTTATTAAACTTTAAATTCTGTGTTTGTATTCAACCCCCCCCCCCCCCCTTCTACAAACTTGTTAAGCACCTTAGGGACCAACAAGTGGTATCAGAGCAGTTTGTTTAATCTAATAAACAAGATATTGCTTTATTATCTTCTTTGCTATTCTAAATGGCACTTAACACAAACACAAACTACTATGATAATGGTTCACTTTCTAAACCTCCTCGATTTAGCAGAAATAACTTTTCTCTATGGAAAAATCGAATGATGCTATTTCTTGAAGGTGCTGATCCTACTATACCTGAATATATAGAAAATGGACCCTATGAACCTGTTAGAATTATAGTTGCAGTTCCCGCTACTGCCACCACTGAAGTTGTCCCTGAACGCTATGTCGTTAAGGAAATAAGACAGTGGAGTGATGAAGGCAAAAAGAAGGTAGGTATAGATGCAAGAGCAAAGACCATTATCTCAATGGCTCTGCCTGATGAAGTTTTCCATTCCATCATGCATCTGAAAACTTCTAAAGAAATGTGGGAAACCATATGTGTTCAATATGAGGGCACCACTGAAATCCAAGAGACTCGAAAGATTAACTTGGTAAGACAGTATGAAAGTTTCATCGCTGGTAAAAATGAATCTCTTTCTGACGTTCACCAGCGGTTTAACTGCTTAATCATTGATCTAAGAAATGTTGGTAGGACATATTCTAATTCTGAGGTCTTGACTAAATTCTTAGAATGTCTTCCTGAAAGCTGGGACAGTTATTCAATATGTCTTAAGCTGACAAAAGACTTAAATTCTCTCTCTTTAAGCACTTTGTATGGAATATTGCTCAACTATGAGCAATCGAATCTCCTGAAAAAAAATCTTGTAAAAGATTCTAAAGACTCCAAAAGCACTCCTGTTGCTTTAGTCTCTTCAGAGATAATTCCATCTCAGCGATCTACTCTCACCATCACTGAGTTAGATTCTGAATCTGAGGATCTATCAGACCCTGATCTTTCAGAGTTCGATGAGTCCTTAGCACTCTTGACAAACTCTTTTAAGAGATTTGCAAGAAAGAGCAATTTCCGAAGAAATAAGCCTCTCTCTCTTACTGAAAAGCCAAAATCAACTCCTGTTGATAAGGCTACTGCCACTTGCTATAACTGTGAAAAGATTGGACACTTTGCTAGTGAGTGCAGGTCTAAAAAGGTCTTCAAGCCTTCTACCTCAAGAAGATCCAGTGATGACAAATACCTAAAGCTGAAGAACAAATATCAAAAGCTGAAAAGCTACAAGCGAAAAGGTAAAGGTCTCATCGCTGAAGAACACGACTGGGTTGAATCAGAAGAATCAAGTTCTAATGAAGAAGAAGTCGCTAATCTCTGCCTCATGGCCGAGATTAAAGAAGAAATGGAAGAACCATCTGAACCTTCTATGAGCTACATATCATCTCAGGTATCTATCTCTACAAATCCCTCTCTGCCTAAAGCTGAGAGAAGTCGCGTTGTTGATGTGCTAACGATTGACCTTTATAATGCTCTAAACGACAAAACTCAAGCTGAGAATAAAAATGTTCATTTAACTCAAGAGCTAGAGAAATGTCATGAAAATATCAAAGAACTAAATCTTTTAGAAGAAAAGTTGAAAGATCAAGTCATTATAAATGAAATCATCAGCATTGAACGCGAACAAGCCATCGCTGCTCTAAAAGCAGAAAAAGCTCATGTTGAAAAATGGTGCAAATCAACAACAAAGATCTCTGAGATAATAAATGCTCAAACTCCTGAAAGTGATAAAATTGGTCTTGGCTTTTGGACACCACAGGATGAGCCTAAAGAAGAAAATTCCATGCTTAAGTTTGGAACGTTTGTCACTCCTATCTCTGACACTTCTTATGATCAATTTTATCCTTCTTCTTCTAATTCTATCCCTGAGGAAAAATACAAAGACACTAAGTCTGCGGATAAAGGAAAATCCATTCTTCGTCCTCAGAAGGCTACCAAGAAAGCAAAACTGAAAGTTCCTTCTAAACCTTCAGTGAATCAATCCTCTAGCTCAATGATAGAAATCTTCGATCTCTGTCCTCCAAAGCTAAAGATTGATCTTAGACCCATGAAATCTGAAGAAATCAAAATTCCTCCCAGATCTCATGAGAAAAGTCTTCTTGGACCTGAACCTGCTCATCTTAAACTTGCAAAACATTCTACTTCTGGTCCTAAAACCACTTTCAAATACAGAAAATGTTATCATTGTGGTTTTACTGACCATATTGCAAGCAAATGTCCGACTGCCACCAAAGCTGATAAAATAGCTAAAGTAAAGATAATGCATCTAAGGCTGAGAAGGTCACCAAAGTTGAAAAATCAACCAAGGTGAAGAATACCACTAAGGTTAAGAAATTAACCAAAGTGAAGATCACCACTGAAGCTGAATCTTCATCTGCTGTGAAGACTGCTGAATCTTCCACATCCACTAACTCTAAAGGACCCATTGAAAAGTGGGTACCAAACAACGCTTAATCTTCCTTATGTGTGCAGGGATCAAAGGGCATATGGTATCTCGATAGTGGATGCTCTCGTCATATGACTGGACAAAAAGACCTACTCACTGAATACAAGGAAGAGAAAGGTCCCTCTGTGACCTTCGGTGGAAATAGAAAAGGATTTACCCGAGGGTTTGGTGTCCTCAACAATGGGACAACTACCTTTCGAAGAGTCGCTTATGTAGATGGACTGAAGCACAACCTTCTAAGCATCAGCCAGCTATGTGACAAAGACTACGAAGTTCGCTTTTCTAAGAAAGCATGTTCAGTGGTGGATAAGAAAGGAAAACTTGCTCTCAGTGGTTATCACATAGAAAATGTCTATGTAATAGATATGGACTCTACTACCACTGAAAACTTATGTTTTCTCTCTAAGGCCTCTTCTGATGTCAACTGGATATGGCACAAAAGGCTCTCTCATCTAAACTTCAAAACCCTGAATTCTCTCTCTTCTAAGGAACTGGTTTCTGGTCTTCCTCAGCACTCATATGCTAAAGAATCTCTCTGCTTAGCATGTGAAAAATGAAAACAAACAAAAGCTAGTTTCAAGTCTAAACACGTCTCTTCAGTGACAAGTCCTCTTCAGCTCTTACATATGGATCTATTTGGCCCTGTCAATATCCAATCAATAGATGGAAAGAAATATACGCTTGTCATTGTAGATGAATTCTCTCGCTATACCTGGGTTATCTTTCTTCGCTGTAAGAGTGATACTCCAGAAGAACTAATATCCTTTGTTAAAAAGATGGAAGTGCTGAATAATCTTACTGTTCGTTCAATAAGAAGTGATCATGGAACTGAATTCAAAAACAGTTCCCTGAATAATTTATTTTAGAATAAAGGAATTTC
Source organism: Arctium minus (assembly GCA_954870635.1). NCBI lineage: Eukaryota > Viridiplantae > Streptophyta > Magnoliopsida > Asterales > Asteraceae > Arctium > Arctium minus. The sequence continues at coordinate 68,069,557 of OX941095.1, read as the reverse complement.
TCATAACTTTTCCTCAGTAAGAACACCTCAGCAAAACGGAGTCGCTGAAAGAAGAAACAGAACGATCATTTAAGCTTCTAGATCAATGCTCAACGATTCTCATCTCCCTACTCAATTTTGGGCAGAAGCTGTAAACACTGCATGTTTTACTCAAAACAGATCGCTGATAGTAAAGCGATTTGGAAAGACAGCTTATGAACTTTTTCATAGAAGGAAGCCTTCTATCAGCTTTCTTCATATCTTTGGTTGTCAGTGCTTTATCTTAAACAACAAAGATCATCTTGGAAAGTTTGACCCAAAAGCTGATGATGGAATATTTCTAGGATATTCCTCCATCTCAAAATCCTACAGCGTTTTCAACAAACGAAGACAATCTGTGGAAGAAACAATTCATGTCACTTTTGATGAAACTCGCTCAGCGAACTCCAAACCAATCGCTGACAATGAAGAGTTAAATGCTTGGATGTTTTCTCACTACAAAGAAACTGAACCCTTCTTCTCAAACCATCAGCACACAGATTCACCTACTGCTGATGATGATCCAAACATCATACATCCTAACGTCGAATCCAACTTATAGGTTTCAGCTGAACCTCTAAACACCTTACTACCATCAGATCTACCTCTGTCTGAAAACCTCTCTGATAACAACAGTCTGTCCACTACTCAACAGTTAATTGCTGATGAACCTCAAACGTCCTCATCAATAAACATCCCAATTGTTGATCCAACCTCTGAGTTGAGCGATCATGCTCCTGCTCAGCGATGAACCATAGATCATCCAATAGATCAAATTCTTGGTGATCCAGATGCAGGTATTCAGACACGACGAAGCTCAGGTAATATCTGTCTCTTTGTCAACTTTCTCTCTTTAATAGAACCAAAAAAGACTGATGATGCCCTCAGAGATCCAAACTGGGTCAGCGCTATGCAAGAAGAGCTGACTGAGTTCTCTCTCAACAAAGTTTGGAATCTCGTTCCTAGACCATCTGATAAAACTGTTATAGGCACCAAATGGGTGTTTAGAAACAAGTTAGATGAACATGGAACTGTAACCCGCAACAAGGCTCGACTTGTTGCTCAGGGATACAGACAAGAGGAAGGCATAGACTATGATGAAACTTTTGCCCCTGTGGCTAGGCTCGAAGCAATTCGACTATTCTTAGCTTATGCAGTTTACAAAGACTTCATTGTGTATCAAATGGATGTAAAATCAACGTTCCTCAATGGAAAGCTGAATGAAGAAGTCTATGTAGAACAACCTCCAGGGTTCTATGACTCTAAGTATCCAAATTATGTTTATAAATTGGATAAGTCTCTCTATGGTCTAAAACAAGCCCCTCGTGCTTGGTATGACACTCTCTCATCTTTTCTTATCTCTGAAAATTTTGAACGTAGCAAGATTGATAATACGTTATTTTTCAGAAAAATAAAAGGTCATATAATTCTTGTACAAATATATGTCGATGACATAATATTTGGTTCTACTAACCCATCTCTATGTACTCGCTTCGCTGAAAGAATGAAAAAAGAATACAAAATAAGTATGATGGGTGAGCCGACATATTTTCTTGGTCTTCAGATTAAACAATCTGACAAAGGTACTTTTATAAGCCAAGGTAAGTATGTTAAAGATATGTTGAAGAAGTTTGATCTAACACAAACTTCAGCAATGAAAACTCCTATGGCACCTCCTCTGACACTTAACAAAGATCCTTCTGGAAAACCTGTTAATGTCACTGCCTATAGAGGAATGATAGGCTCCCTGCTGTATCTTACGGCGAGCCGATCTGACATCATGTACTCCACTTGTTTATGTGCACGCTACCAATCTGAACCCAAGGAATCCCATCTGATTGCTGTTAAGCGCATATTCAGATATCTGAAAGGAACTCCTAACCTCGGTCTTTAGTATCCCAAAGACTCAGGGTTCGATCTAACTGGTTATTCTGATAGTGATTTTGCAGGTTGTAAACTTGACAGAAAGAGTACCACTGGTGGATGTCAACTCCTAGGAGGAAAGCTGGTAAGTTGGACAAGCAAAAAGCAAAATTCAGTGTCCACTTCCACAGCTGAAGCTGAATACGTACCCGCTGGAAGCTGTTGTTCTCAGATCTTATGGATGAGAAATCAACTATTAGACTATGACCTTCAGCTATCAAAGATTCCAATCTATTGCAACAGCACTAGTGCTATCGCTATAGCAAATAATCCAGTGCTACATTCAAAGATAAAACACATAGAGATCAGATATCACTTTATCAGAGATCATGTGATGAACGGTGATATTGAACTTCATTTTATCCTTACTGACTTTCAGCTTGCTGACTTATTCACCAAACCTCTCGATGAGACAAGGTTCAACTTTCTCATCAGTGAGCTTGGAATGCTGAATCTAGAAGAATAATTCTTCAGCGTTCATGCATTGTGTCAGTAATCATAAGTTCCCCTTTTATCATTTTTTTCTGATAAACATTCTGACTCTCAGGTATGTTCTCTCCATCCCTACAACTGAATCTTCATTCAGTTAAGATGTTTTTCAAAATATAAACCTTAATCACTGAACTTTCTTCAAATGATTAAAAGCTTTTTGAAAAATAAATTTATCACTGATATTTCTAGTCAGTGATCCTTCTTAAAAAGAAAACTCATCCCTAACTTTCTCATCAGGGATACTTTCAAAAAGAAAATCTATCGCTGACTTTTCTTCAGCGATAATTTCAAAACGGACAAATGAACAGTCTCTCTCTTCTATGACGTCATTTGAACCGATAATCCACGACATGCCTTTTTCTGACACGTTCGTCCGTTGCCCTTCCATCCAATCAACTTCGTGGGACGTGTCCATGTCATGATGAGCATTTGTTTTCCCGCCTCTCACACACACTCTCTCTCTCACGTATAAAAGGAATGTTTTTCCATTCTTCTCATTTTACGCTTTCTGGAAATACTTTTTAAGCAAGAATTCTCTCTCAAACATTCTAGCATTCTCAAGCATTTGCATCATCCTCTTCAAAGATCAACAGGTTATTCTTGATCTTTTTCTTATTCTTCTCTTAAATCTTTTTACATAAAACTCCATTTATGGACTGCCATTATGGGTTTATAAGATTCTTATCACATAAAATCATTTTCATTTTTGATTTTATTCTTTAAAAACCATTTTATTTTGATTTTTCTTCATTCAAAATCTTTGGTTTTTCTTCTTGTTCTTATATCTTATATTAAGAACACCTTTTTAATCTTCAAATATGTTGATTTTTCTATGTTTCTTTCCCAAAATAGAAACTGGACAAATCTTCTTTATTTTTTAGACTAAAACCTTTCTTTTATTCTTCTATCTGTTTACTCTCAGAATGTATCAATCTGCACTTGTCGCCTCTAAGAACGTCAAGTTCTCCATCTCTGACTCGGAGCTTCCCAAAAACAATCATCTTGCTCGCCTTGACTTTGATGGTGTCAAATACCCACATCTGAAAGAAGCCGCAAAGTTTCTAAAGCAATCCTGCATTGCTTACGCTATCACTGTGGATCCCACTCCTTCCAAAGCTCTACTCCAACAATTCTGGTTTACCGCTGAAGAAACCTCTATCACCAACAAAAAGGGTGAACAGGTTCCTGCTATCTCCTTCAGCACTGAACTTGGATCAGGGATGATGACTGCCTTAGGTCTGAGGAAAGCTCTGCGTTTTCCTGACAAACCCAGGAATGGATTCGATGCCTTGCCAACTAATGCTGAACTCATCCAATTCCTGGATGCAATTGAATACTCTTGGGAACCCAAGCCAAGGACGACGATTCCAAACAAGAAGCTGACTCTTGTGAAGAAGGCACTGATGCCTTCTCAGCTTAACTACATCTTCTCACACTTCATTCAGTGTATGAGTGGGAAGAGTGGGTCACTGGACCAAGCCAGCAAGGTTCAGGTCCAGATGGCTTACTCAGTGATCGCTGGAAGAAACTTCGACTACGCAACAGCTATCTTTGATGATCTAAAGTCAAAGATAGAGAAGACCGAGAGGGATCCCAAGGTCCCCTACGTACGCTTCATCTGCGCGTACCTGAAGTTCCTCTACCCTGCTACTTACCCTACTAACTCGGATGCATCTTTTCCAAAAGTGGGACAGCGCTCCCTGGAGGTCAAGACGCTCCCCAACGAGGTAAGTATCTCTGAACTTCGCTCCCGACTCTCTCTACTCACTTCTTCGTCTTCAGCGGCCACGCAGGAGGTTCCTTCTTCTGCTATCCCTGCCGCTACCCCTTCCAAACGACCATCAACTGGCTCCCTTGGTCCTTCGAAGAAGGCCAAGGTGACCAAGGAGAAAGCTACCTCTAGCTCTATACCTAAGGATGTTTATCAACAAACTTCCTTGGATGCATTCGTGGGTCTCTCCTCCACATCCTCAGCGATACCCACTTCAACCGTGCCAGCGATCTCGGTCGCTGTCACAACAACTGTGACGCAACCTACGATCCCAGTTCAACAACAACTTGAGGTAACTACCCCTATCCCTACATCTTCTATCCCCATCTCTAGTCCTTATATTTATTTGATCTCTAACCCTCCGTCTCTTTCTACTCAACCACAGTTTGGACCCATAGGACCTGAACATCAATCTTTTGAGGAATCGTTACAATTCTACAAAATGTTTGATAATTCAGGTATCCCTATAACCTTAAACACTTCTCCCAACTCACCATATAAGCCTGTTTCTCAAAAACTAACTTATATTTCAGGTCCTAGTTTGGCGATTGTTGACACCAATGTCAACAGTTTGAGTGCAAAGGTGGAATCTCTGACTGCCTCTCTCAACACCACCACCAATGTTGTTCAATCAGCTGGTGAAGCACTGAAGACGCTGACAACCAACTGCGCCTCCAAAGCTGACGTTTCTCAAATCGCTACTCTCCAAGAAGCGATTGTCAAAGTCAGGGAAGACTCACAGCAACAGTTTGCAGCTCTGGCTACAAAGGTTGATTCCTGTGAAGTTCTTCTTCAGCAAATCCTGACTCACCTGAAGGCACCAGCTCCGACTCCTACTCCCTCATTCACAGAGAATGATCGTACTTTGCTGAACATTGCCGTGGAGTTCATTCATCAGGCTACGTCAGATCTTCCTGCGTTTGAAGGCCGTCTGGACTGTTTGGAGGCTGAAGTTCAAGTGTTGGCCGCTGCAAAAGCTTCATCTCCTTCCAAAGATCTCTCCCTCAATGATAATGACAAAGAGGGGGAGAAGGCAACTGAAGAAAATACGGATTTTGAAGTCGCTGCTGAGGTCCAATAGAAGGAAACTCCCTCTCAGGTTGAGGGGGAGATAGCTGCTGAAAAAGCCCCTCCTTCTCTCGAAGATTTAATCGATGATGAAAAAGAAGAGGACGATGAAGATGAAGCCCTTAATCTTGAAGATCAAGAGGAAGAACCTCATCAAGATGATGATGATGACGATGAAGAAGATCCATCGCTATGGTGTTCTTCAGCCGTCACTTCATCAGCGATATCTTCGAAAGAAGTTATCAAAGCAGGGGGGAGCCATGGAACTTCTTCAGGAACCCCCTCCCAAAGCAAAGGTGTTATTTCTGAGGGAAACCTAAAGAAGACTTCACTATCTGAGGAGAATCCTTCTCAGGTATGCCTTTCCCTCATTCCCTTATCCTTCTATAAAAATCCCACCCCTGTTTCTTTCTAGCCTTTATCTCTCTTCTTCCATAAAAATAAACTAACCTTTTTCATTTTCTGACCAGACAGTTCTCTCCCCTGCTTAAAGGTAAAGAGCTCCAAATAATCCTAGTTGCTGAAGCTGATGACCAACCAATCCCAATCTCTGTAAGAGAGATTGATGAAGAGGAAGAAGAAGAAGAAGAAGAAGAAGAAGAAGAGTCCCTGCAACATCATGGAAGGCCCTCTAGACCATCTCACTGGTCAGAGGAAGAGATGAAGAAAAGAACAGAGATGATCTCTCATCTGAAGAATCAACGTCGAAAGATCCCCTCTCAATCAACGGATCTAGAGTTCCTGACTGAAGTTGAAATCGAAGAATCCGTCAGGGCTGAGAAGCTGATTGCTGACTGTCAAAGAGATGCCTCTCTGGCTCTCAAAATTCAGTCCTCTCAAGTCAAAGACAAGAAGCTGAAAAGCAAACCAGTGGAAGTCCAGGCAGCTCTTTTGAAAGAGATTGAAGAGGAACGCTCCAAAGAAAAAGCGGTCAGCGATAATACAGTCGATTGGTGCAAGCACAAAATTGACTATCGCTCTGACCCAATGAAGATCGTAGTTGTCGCTATCTCTGGAAGAAAGAAGAAGGACAAAGTTTGTCACTATGGAGATTACCAGAGAGGATGGAAGCTGCAAGGCAATGTTTGTTTCAAAGTTGGAAAGCCTCGGCTATATGGAATGGCTTGAGTTCAAAGACGCACTGAAGAAATCAAAGTCAATCTACAGAGGCTATGTTGAAGGGATAAATGATGCTCTCATCAACAGAGTCGCTGCAATTTTAAAGGTGTCGTCTGCTCTTCCTTCTAAGTCAAAGCAGATCAGAAGAAAGCCTGTCTCCTCCTCCTCTGAAAATGTCACGGTGATCAGGAATGATACCTCCATCAAATTTTCAAGAGAAACTTTGTTCGGTCCTCCTCCTGATCTTTCAGTTCTGGATCTATCTCTACCTCCTGGTGGACCATATGTTGCGGGACAAGTTCTTGAAGAACCTTTTGGAATCTTCTTCAGAGATGACGAGGAACAACTCAGATTTCAAAAAATCTCTGAAATCCCTATCTGTCCCCTCGCTCTTCTCAAGGATCTCATGTGCCTATGGTGTACTCTCTCTCCTGCTGCTGAGCCAATCATAGCGATCATCTGCAAAGAATCTTTAAAGCGAAGGCAAAAAGGAGAAGAAATACCTGAGTATTTGATCAATCCTCCTGAACCCTCTTTAGATAGCTGATAGATTAGCTTTCTTTCTTGTAATCTATTAGTTTAAACTTACAGTAGTTAGTACATCACTTGTACTTGTAATTTTCATCTTGTAATTCTTTTCTTGGATTAATGAAAATTTCAGTGAAGTACTTAACTCTATCAGTACTGTAAAAGATCCCTCAAAATAGTAATTGGGACATGTATGTTATGAGTCCTGATTATTCCATCATTTTGAATTATAAAGTAATTTTCTTCAGTTACTTTGTCATTATCAAATAGGGGGAGATTGTTGATCCAAACTCTCTCAGTGATTTGATAACGACCCTTTTCTATACTTAGTGAAAATTACGTTTAATATGTATTAGTGTTTCACCATCAGCGATCAGACTGAGTCTGTTCAGTTATCGCTGATAGTCTTCTTATAAACATTTAGTATGTATTAGTGTTTCACTATCAGTGATCAAACTGATTCTGTTCAGTATCGCTGATAGTTTCTGATGTAAACAGTAACGTAATCCCTGAAGACAAGTCTCGCGTCAACAGATGTTCATAGCTGAATCGAAGACGAAGTTGCTGAACAAAGAGAAGTCTACTAGTGACCTGATGCGGATATCAGTGAAGCAAAGACAACTCTACTTATACGCGAAGGAACATGAGTAAAGCTTCAGCGATCGCTGAACTCTTGATATCTCTGCAGAAAGAGATATTCAGCGATTGAATGATCACAAAGCTTACACCTCAAGTTTCTATTTGTCTTACCTTGCACAACTCAGTACGATGTGTCAGACAGGACATGCCTCTGCCATAATTCGTACAACAACTCTGTCAACTATACTGTTCATGATCCGGCCGAAAGCATGTCTCCCAAAGTCAGACTTCCAAAGCCAATCAGTGAACGCCACGTGTAAAGTGCCCTGCCATGCATTTAATGCATAGGGTATAAATAGGAAGTTCACCCCTCCATCTGAGGGTGTGCTCAATCCTTGAACCCCAAATAGAAACCTTTGTTTTCTATATTCTAAATCCCCCATTCTCTGAAATTCTTGTGCAACCATCTTAGTGTTTTCTTAAGTTTGTTTAGATTGAGTCTTACTTAATCTTATTCCGCAACAGACTTGTAAATTGTGTTTGATTTATCAATAAACAATTTATTAAACTTTAAATTCTGTGTTTGTATTCAACCCCCCCCCCCCTTCTACAAACTTGTTAAGCACCTTAGGGACCAACACACGGAATAGGCATTGGGTCACCATGGTAAGTAAGGTGTGGACCTATATGGTCGGGCAGCGTCCCATGGGCAGTAAGATGTAATTTCATTGTGCATAAGTTCCCGTTTTGGAACTGAGTTCCCGTTTTGGAACTCTCAAGAATAGACTCAGAGGGGTTGACTTGATGTTTTCGAGCAACAGACTTAGAGGAGTTAAGATCGATATGCTTTATGAGTATAATCCATACGTTTTGGTTTTTCTACATAGTTATATGACCTATTTTTGTGTTTCGTCACGTGCAATGTAATCGGGTCTCCCCTGTCACCGAAATGTGTTGTTTTGGGTATGGAGTTTTATAATCCATGTTTTCGGTGACGTTTTGAGTATGGGTTGATATCCATGTTCTAAGGTTTTGGATATTAAATCTTATCCACGTTTTTGGATGTTTTGAATGATAGAGTTCATTCACGTTTTCAATATTTGGTTGTTAAAGTATAAGCTATGTTTTGCGTGAGTCTTGGGTTTGGATTTATATTCGAAGGAACACTTTGTATCATGGTTTTAATCATGAAGATGATGAAGGTTGAAAAATAGATTGTTTTCAGACTTAATGTGATTTATTTTGGGAAATCACGTTTTAAATAACACTCTTAAAGTTTATTGTTTTACATATCTATGGTGAAAACTCTTGAGCTTCTAGGCGTCAAGCCTAACCTTTTATTTGTCGGCATGTGCATCAGGTTCCAGTTGGGAAATGGTTCTAGCAATACTATGAAGAGATGAGCATTAGATTTACACAAGGGTAAGTAGTCCGATGAAGTATTCCGCAGTTTGGAGATAGTGATTGTCATTGGGTTTTAATAACATCCACCTCTATTATAGACCGTGTAAAAAGATTGAAATGTGTTTGTTGAAGTTAAATCTTAAATTGTTGTTGTAGATGATTCAGTTAGCGATATATTTAGAAAATCTTAAATTAGTTGTTATTTTCAGATTTGAGGGTGTTACATTGATTGCAATAAAGAGTAGAAACATTGATAGTTGAGTCGTCCACCGATTGCCATTAACATTACCATGGGTAGAACGTAATAAACTCTTTAATTTTTCAATAAAGATTCCATCTAAACTAATCCAAATAGTTATACATTATTATTGACATGTCTCGATAATTTAATACTATTAATCATTTGGAATTTATTTTTGAGGTATATTTGCAAAGAACTTCCCTATCTATTGAGATAACTTAAAAGTTTGTATACATCTTACCATTCAAATATTATATTGAGTTTTTTTCATGGTTTAGTTAACCATCTTAATTTTAATTTTCTCAAGCACCGTATTGATTTAGATCTAATTAAATAACCTTAAAATAAAAAATTCTCATGTTGTCCGAATTCATCAATAAACATACATCATAATTTTTCATCCCACTGAGGCACCTCCACTACATTGGTCCCACATTCATCATGTGGGAGGTAAATCAACGCATGCATTCCATTGGTAGAGGAGCGGTGCCCAGACTTGAACCAAGAGGCCTCACACATATGGATTACACTCACATATCTACCGCTAAGATAGAATAGAGAGGACTATTAGAAACATTTAATAAAATGTTATTCATCTCTTCTAAACATTTATTTTCAATAATTCTTATTGACAGAAAAATATTAAAATATTATTTATCATTTTCATACTCTTATTATTATTATTTTTTAATTAACATACAATATACTATAACTGTTGTAGCACAAAAATAACCTAAATCACAAAAATTTCTATTAGGAAGCAATTTTTTTCTTTCGATTCAACAATAAAATAAGATTGGAAAAAAAATTAAAAAATAATAATAATAATTTAAGAACGTTCCAATGGTGTCTAGAACCTTTCTATTGAGTCTGAATGGTTCTGATATTTTAATAATTCCCCAAATTTATGTCATGATTACAAAACAACCATCAAAAATTGTCAAACAAAACTTTCCCAAAGGAGAAAGCCTAGCACTGATACAAAGATCTTCTTTCTGGCACTTGTCAACAACTTTCCTCAATTGTTCTTCCTGTCCTTCAAATCCCATTTACATCATCAGATTCCAACTGAAATCATCCTCAAAAACTTCAATTTTCAACCCAGATTCTCTCTTCTTTTTGTCATGCAATCAACCTGTTCGACCTTTTGTCTAGCAGAATTTTCTTCATAATTTCTTCATTCAATTTCTGGGTTTTCTATACTTCACTACAAAATTCAATAAGCTCGGTTGAACTTTCATCAGAAAGCTCGACAACCCATCAAAAATGATCACTCAATATGCAAAGTAATTTTTTCTTTTCGACCTTGGTTTCGTTTTGGCCTTTTGGGGGTTTAATTTACTTCAAGATTCGATGAACCCATTTGAGATTTGATTGAAAAGATTACAACCCATCAAGGAATTTCGTTAGTTTTGATAATTTGATCATGGATCCTTTATACTCAGTTGTTAAGGAGGAATATTTATTATGTGGATCAAGTGGTGGTAGTGGTGGTTGTACGGTACCGGAAAAGCAGGCGGCGGTGGTGGTGGTGGTGGTGGAAGTGCCACAGGCAATGGTGGGTCTTCATGATTGTGGACCTCCACCTTTCTTGAACAAAGTTTATGAAATGGTGGATGACTCGAATTTTGATCACATTTTGTCATGGAGTAGAGGAGGTCAAAGCTTTGTTGTTTGGGATCCACTGGGTTTGTCTAGTAATCTACTACCAAGATACTTCAAGCACAACAATTTTTCTAGCTTTATTAAACAACTAAATACATATGTAAGTTCTCCCATCCTCTCTCTATACATATACGTATATTATATACATATATAGAGAGAGGGAGACTTGGATCACGTGAGAACAATCTGTTTTCGTGAGATCCGTAAGACCATATTTTTACGCTTAAAATTTTAGAGCAAAACACTATGAAGGTAACATTCACAGTTTTTTTCGCTGCAAAGGTTAGGATTCTTTTTCCCTTCACAGTGTTTTGCTGTAAAGTTTCAAGTGTAAAATGTGGTCTCACGAAAACAGGGTGGTTTTCAAGTGAACCCAACCCCTCTCTCTCTCTCTCTCTCTATATATATATATATATATATATATAGGTTAGATTCAGAGGAAAACCTAAAAAAAAGAGAAAAAAAAAACTAAGGAATACTGTAGCATATCATTTGGACGGTATGCACTTGTGCATACAAGTAATTTGTAACATACACACGTGCATATGCACAAATGCATAATGCACATGTGCTTAAAAACCAAAAAACAACTTAATTTACTTATATGGACCGTCCAGATGAAAGACTACCAGGGTGTTCCTTAGTTTTTCATTTTTTTAAGGTTTTCCCCGAACCTCCCACTATACATATATACATTTGTATATACACACACATATACACATATGTGCGGAGGTTAGGTTCAACTAAGAAAGCTAAATATCGTGAAAAGATAAGAAGGAAAGGTTTACTTGTTATTCATTGATAAAGTCCGAAAAAAATCTGTTTGAAACCGACGTCATACATTATTTATATGGGTTCACATACCCATCTTCAAATGAGTTTTTATATTAACCTTTTCTCCTTACCTTCTCACGATATTTAACCTTGTTATTTGAACCTCCAGGTATGTGCCTAACCAAAAGAGAATCTCAAAAGGGTTAATAACCGTGAGAACCAAATGAATCATGTGTTTGTTTCACTTTATGGAAAATAAGTGTATATTTGCAATATACGTGAAACAATGCTTCAAAAAGTTTGTAACTTTTTTATGGTTTTGTATATATATGTGTATGCATGTCTTTAACTTCCAGGGGAGTTGACTTAGTTCCACAATTTTCTTGAGTTAAATGAGGCTAATCTTCCAAATCATGAGTTAAAAGTTGCCAATTGATTTATTTAGTTTTCACAATTTGACAATTTTTATAATTTGATGATTCAAACTAATTGTTGTAGCTCTACTTATGTTAGAATTATTTTTCACAATCTTTGATCTTTTTCATTCATTTTATGTATAGATATAGAGTTGATTTCTATCATGAATTGTGTTTTTGGGATTCTTTCATGTTCTCCCTTCAAGATGTTACATTTGATTGGTTTAGATAAAGAAAGCTTAGGAAAACGATATAAATGAGTACAAAAACAATCCCCTAAACGTAGCTCAGTTGGTTCCAAGGTGATATACTTTCATAAACAACTGAGGTTTGAGTCTGGCAGCCGCAACTTGGAAGTCACAATTCCTTTGGGGATTGGGCTTCTTATGGGCATTGGGCTCTTAAGCCAATCACCTAGCGGGGCATTGTCTATTGATTTGCTCATCACATGATGCTCTTGGAAACCCTTTTGGAGAAACGAAGACGATACTCCCTCCGTCCCAAAATAAGTGTCTACATTTCTATTTTAGTTTGTGCCAGAACAAGTGTCCATTTTCAAAAGTAAATGTCTACCATTAATGATGAGATGGAGAAATTGTCATTAAGGGTAAAATTGTCATTTAGTTAATTAAAAAGTGTAATAATTGCACATTCCTAAAACTGTGTCTTTTTCAATGTGGACATTTATTTTGGGACGAAGAGTATAAACAAAGGAACAAGCTTGAAATTGTTACTTGGAGGTAGCTCGACTGGTTAAACCTTGGGTTTGCTCCCCATTGGTCACTAGTTCGGCTTTTGACCACCAGAGATTTTCCGTTAACTCCAGGGTCTTATGAGACTAGTCGAGGTGCACATAAGTTGGTCAGTACACCCACAATTATTAAAAAAATTGAACCCTTTGTTTGTTAAGGTTAAAATACAAGTTTACGAGTTCTTATATGCAATGGTGTTGATCGAAAACTTTGAACTTAATCATACGCTTGCGTGGTAGGAACTTGTTAGCTTCAGGACATTGCGGTTTTTCGTATGCAGGGTTTCAGAAAGATCGATCCCGATATATGGGAGTTCGCTAACGACGCCTTCTTGAGGGGCCAAAGCCACATATTGAAGAACATCAAAAGAAGAAAGGCATCTTCTCATCATCCTCCTCCACAACAACAAGCTAACAATCAGTGCGTCGAAGTTGGAACGTTCGGAGTAGATGGTGAAGTAGAACGTTTACGACGTGATAAACAGGTTTTTCTTTTTAAAGTATATAATATTTATATACGGTAGATAGTAGATACAAACGCACACTACTCATCTTTCGTGATGTTTGAATCCCTGACCTCCTGCGAAGTTGGGCTCTATTGGTAACTCGAGTATTACTGGGCCAATAACCCTTTGATGTGATGGGTTTTTCTTTAGTATATAACAGCAAATACTCGCACATTGAGATGCACAAGGCCCATGCTTTTTCGGGATTGGGCCTTCCAAGCAGGGACGGATTTAGTATGTGGAATACGGTGGCACGTGCCACCGTATTATTTCTCCGACGAAAGGTAAAAAATTATAGGTTCGTGAAAGGTGCAGCCGTATCATTTTGTAAGGTGTTACCGTATTATTTTGGAAACTTCAAGAAGGTGCAACCGTACCTCATAATCAACCAAAAAAAACAAAAGAAACTATCAAAATCAACCAAAAAAACCGAAATATTCCTCAAAATTATGGAATTAGGCTAAAAACATATCGGGCAATATTGAACGTCGGTAAAAAAACGTACATTTTGTAATTATTTTTTGTCTCTATTATATGGTGCTACCGTATGAAAACATTTCTGCGTCCGTCCCTGCTTCCAAGCCCGTTTTTAGTGACCAGTAAAAAAGGTCCGGGCTGGGTTTTGGGGTTGAAAAAGAGCTCGATCAGGCTTGTTAGGGCATGAACAGGCTTTTTCGGGCTTGGGCCTTTCTAGCCCGTTTTTAGTAACCAACAAAAAAAGTCTGGGCTTTTAAGGTAGGGCCGGGTTTTGGGGTTGAAAAAGTGCCCGGTCAGACTTTTTAAGGCCTGATTGAGCTTTTTCGGGTCAGGCCTGCTGGCAATATTTCGACCAGATCGGGCTTTGAGGTCTGGCCTGACCTGGCCTGGGCTTTTTCGAGCTGGGCTCGGGCTAAGACTGGTCCGTGCTTCGGGCTTTTTTGTGCATCTCTACTCATACACACTCCTCGCATTTGGTGAAGTTTGAACCCTTGATCTTCTGGGAAGCTGGCCTCTGTCTGTAACCCAGATACAGGTGGGCCAATGACCCTTTGGTGTGATAAACAGGTTCTTATGACGGAACTCGTGAAGCTCAGACAGCAGCACCAAAACACCCGAATCCATCTTCAAGAAATGGAGCTCAGATTAAAAGGAACAGAAAAGAAGCAGCAAAAGATGATGGGTTTCTTGGCGAAAGCGCTGCAAAGTCCCGAATTCGTACAGAAACTTGCTTCTCACGGCGAAAGAAAGAAACTTGAAGACGCCATCATGAAGAAAAGGCGAAAAAGACCAATCGATCACGGACCTAATCGTGTTAACATCGTAGAATCATCTGAAACCGGTACCGAATTTCGGGATCTTTCCGAGCTCGAGGAACTTGCTTTAGAAATGCAAGGTGTCGGTAGATCGAAAAGAAGTCGAGAGGAATTAGAAGCTAAAGATCTTTCTGGGGTTCAAGAGTTTGATGAGGAGTTCTGGGAAGAGTTGTTTGAGGCAAGATTCGATGAACGGTTCGACATGGCGGGAAGCAAAGACGGCGAGGCGGATAGGTTGGGTTTCTTGGGTTAGAGCGCAAAGCGAAAACCGACGTTTTTTGTCGATTGATAACAGTTGAAAAAACACATCAATTGTAACCAGTTTCTTGATCTCCATTGTTGATTAACTTGTTCATTTCTTGATCTTTGTACATAGGTGCATTGGATCATGATGATGATGAAGATATGATGATTTTGGATAATTTTGTTGGATTGTGGATTTTCCAATTTGGTTGGTTGATTTCTATCTTGTGAGAATATGTTTAACCCAATTAAATTTTCAACGTATACTGAGGAAAAATGGTTAAAAGTCTGGCTGATATGGGACTTCAATATGTCCGTGGAGGCTAGACGAGCATAGTTTGTCGAGACTAGAGATGCACAAGGCCGGGGCCTCCAAATCCCGTTTTTCAGAGAGCAAGAAAAAATCTCGGGCTTTTTCAGGCCGGGATTTTGGGTTGAAAGAGGATGCTAGGGGGATTTTTTAGATAAAAAATTAGTCTGAACAGACTTCGCTTTTCTGGGCTTGAAAAACTCAAGGCAGTGAATGGGCTTGGGCTTGCTAGGCCCAAGTTTTTCGTCTTTTCGGGCTTTTTTTTTGTTTGTGAATCTTTAGTTAAGACCCTAAAGTGGTAGATTTTGATTCTCGACAGCCACCTCACCTGTCTAACCGCCTCTCGACACTATGGAACAACTTGTGCCGGTCTATCCTTCGTTGAAGGGTGTATGTTTGAATCCACATCAGCTAAACTTTGACAAATTCTCTTTCATATATGTTGAAACCTCCCTTTTACGGTTCTTATGACATGAACTTCATCTTAGATTAACCACAAGGGTTGTGGCGTACTGGTTAAGGCCTTGGGGATGTGGTGGAATATCCCATCTGCCCAGGGTTTGAATCCAGACGTACACAACAATTGTGACCACTGAGGTTTAATCAGGGCTGATGTCTTATAGTCATAATTTGCCAAGGGATTAGTCTAGACATAACTTAGAACACCCTTCCCAAAAAAAAAAAACACTTAGATTCAAATTTTGTTGCCATCAACAGGATATGGAAGCATGAACTTGTTGCCAGTGTACCCATCTCATGATCTAGGCAAAAAGTTGATTACCAGTAACCTCTATCGGTTCCACACATAATCCACTTCCAAAGACACCAATGTGAGTGTGCATTTTTTTGGCTCACGCAACAACTGATGCTAGCGTACCGGGGGGGTTGTAATTTAATTTGTAATCATTATATTTGTGGTCAAATGCTTTTTTAGTTTGTAAATTTACCAAAATGGGTTTTTGATTTCTAGTTTTTTTTTTTTTTTTTAATTTTTGTTTGTAACATATTAAGAAACACCAAAAATACATTGAAATTTCAATGTTGCTTCTACAACAACTATGCTATATTTTTTTGTAATAAAAACGGTGAGACGGAAGTTTTGCAAGCTCAAAAGTTCATATTACATGCATAAAATAATTGTATTTGTATACCTTATAATAACACTTGATGTTTATATATCAATTTTGCAATAATCCTTATAATGTTCGTATCAATTTTCACTAATTAATTTTACTTAATTATTGTTTTACCGTGATTATGATGACACTTAAAGTTCCAATTACAAAATAAAGTAACTTATCCATAATAAGTTATATTTTTTAAAATTTATATAATATTAACTAAATGTAATATCTTGCTCTGAATTGATGAATAAAATCATAAAATATAGTGTTACTATTAATAAACATGTTAAACACTCAGCCCAAAGAATAAATCATATTTTATAAAATGATTCCTCCCAAAAATACCAACAATTGATTATACATCAATAATTATTTCACTAGAAGCGTATTCGCACAATACAGCGAGATACATCACGATTTTAATGTTTCATTTTATTTTTTGTTTTTTTTGTCGATTTACAGTACGATTTTGGATGGTTTTGAGAAAGTGGTAATGTTTTTTTTATAAATTTGTTTAATTTAGGCTTAATAATATAATGTTTTATATATATAAAAAAATAAGTATTTTGCTAGAATTCAATGATTATCTTATATATTTTAATGACATCTAGAAAAAATAACCAATTACATATTTAATAATATAATTAAAACAAATTTATAGTAATATAATATATTAATTAATAGTGATACATGAAAATGTCTGCATAAAATGAAGACTTTGCACATACCAAATTGGTGGGTGTTAGAAGTCTGCAGTAGTAATATGTATCTTGTGTTTTGATACTTGTAAATTAAGAGATTTTTAAAATCTTGTATAAAATGATGGTACCTTATACCTAATAATTTATATTTAAGAGTTTTTTATCCGTGCTTTATAATATAGTATAAATAATTTAAATCGTCACATTTTTATAGAATAATACCAGACATTTTAATTAATATATCAGTTATTAAATATTAATATAATGTCATTTAAAATCATTAACAAAATTGATTTAATTTAAAGCCTGTTTTCTTCGGCCCAGATTTTAAAAAACAATACGGCCCAGTGAAAGAAGCCCAATTTCAAAACCAGAAGAGTACGGGTTTTTACTCGCCCCGAACCCAAACATAGCCTTAGATTATGTTTATGGCTTTATGCCTTTATAGTTATTTATTTAAGAGTATAAAATATAAATATTAAAAATAATTTGTATATATTTTTAATATTTAATGTAAGATCCCAAATTGGTTGGGAGGGGAACAAAAGTTGTCTTATAGACGCGTTTTAAAACTGTGAGTCTAGGTGTGTGGACAAAGCGGACAATATCTAGTACGGTTGACCTGAGATGTTACAGATGGTATCAGAGCGGGGAACCGGACTGGTGTGCCGATGAGGACTCTGGGCTCCTAAAGGGTGTGGATTGTAAGATCCCACATTGGTTGGGGAGGGGAACAAAGGTTGCCTTATAAAGAGACTTGATACCTTTTCTATCAAATGCGTTTTGAAAACCTTGAGTCTAGGTGTGTGGACAAAGCGGACAATATCTGGTACGCTTGATCTGGGATGTTACATTTAATGATATAATACAATTAAATTAAAAAATATTCAATATTAAACTCATTCTGACGGTTGTTAAAAAATTCCGTTAAGTGAATGACATTTTTGTCCTTTTATCGATTTTTTATCTTTTACCCAATCAAAAAACCACATAATTTAACGGAATTTTTTAACGGCCTTTAGAGGAGGAACCAAATCTGGATGTTTTTGCAAACCACGATAACCATCTTGTTATTTTGAAACTATAGAGACGAAAAGTGTTATTTTCGATAAACCAGACAGACCAAATTTGTACTTTAATCTTCTTAATTTTTTAAAATAAATGAACAAATATTGTTGTGTAAAGTACAAGTAGCAGGATTGAAAATTAAATTGGGTAAAATTAATCCAAATGACCATAGTAAGGGGAGGGATTGGTCTCCCCTAACCACTCCTCCATTTTTTACAGAAATGTCACTACCTGTGTAAAATGGGGGGAGGGGGTGCACAATTGCATACCCCTGTGCAACGCAATTGCAGACCCTCCCTTTTTTTGTGCAAAAAAGGTAGCAGATGCACAAAAGATGTGCAAATATTATTTCTATAAAGGTAAAGTGAGGTACGAAAAAAAAGGGGTATGCAATTGCACACCTCTGTGCAATTGTGTATCCCTTTTTTGCACAGGTAATGACATTTCTGTTAAAAAATGTAGAGAAATGGCTAGGAGAACAATCCCTATCCCTATTATGATCATTTGAGCCAACCTCCCTTAAATTGGTTGGAAAAAGGAATTAAAGATTAAAAGCAATTGATGGTAAGTTAAAAGGAAAAGAAATAGGACACTTGAGTAACCAATTTTATAAAAGGACCACCCTACAAACTTGGAGTGGGCACCCTACCCTATCTATATTTTTCCCATTATCATTTACTTTTTTTTTTAATATAAATAATGAGTCTTTTTTAAGATAATACATGTGTCTTGATAAGTATGTAACAAAATATTGATATTGTAATTTCTTATGCAAAATTTTTAGTAAAAAGACATTTTTAAATTATAAATTATGGTGGTTGTCACTTGTGAATATGATTTCTTATTAGGAAATTGGTTTTTTGGTATTTGCTAATATCATACATTAGGGACGGACCTAAAATTTTTTTCATACGGTGACACCATATAATATAGATAAAAAATAATTATAAAAAGAACGGTTTTTATCGACGTGTCTTCATCTTTTTACCGACGTTCAATATTGTCTGATGTATTTGACCCTAATTGCACCATTTCGAGGAATTTTTTTCGGTTGATTTCAAGAGTTTTCTTCGATTTTTTGGTTGATTTCAAGAGTTTTTTTTTTGGTTTTTTGGTTGATTACGAGGTACGGTTGCACATTCTTAAAGCTTCCAAAATAATACGGTAACACATTCCAAAACGATACGGTTGCACCTTTAACGAACCTAAAATTTTTTACCCTTCGCCATTCGAGATGCAAGAGATGATGACACAACTCCAAGAGCTTTTGGAGAAGGGTTTCACAAGACCAAGTTCGTCACCTTGGGGAGCTCCGGTCTTGTTTGTTAAGAAGAAGGATGACACGATGAAAACGTGCATCGATTACCGTGAGTTGAACAAGGCGACGGTGAAGAACAAGTACCCGCTTCCAAGGATAGACGACTTGTTCGATCAACTCCAAGTAGCGGGATGTTTCTCCAAGATCGATTTACGTTCGGGTTACCACCAAGTGAAGGTGAGAGAAGAGGGTGTTCCGAAGACAACTTTTAGAACGCGTTATGGCCATTACGAGTTTCTCATGATGCCATTTGGTCTAACTAACGCACCGACGGTGTTTATGGATTTGATGAATAGGGTGTGCCGACCGTTCCTCGACAAGTCGGTCATTGTATTCATTGATGACATACTCGTGTACTCCAAGAGCGAGTCAGAACACGAGCAACACCTACGCGAAGTTCTCGAAGTGTTGAGAAAAGAAAGATTGTACGCCAAGTTTTCCAAATGCGACTTTTGGCTTGAAGAGGTACAATTCTTGGGTCACGTTGTCACTCGGGACGGAGTGAAAGTGGACCCCTCCAAGATTGAAGCCATGATGAATTGGGAGCCTCAAAAGAGTCCATCCGAGATCCGAAGTTTCTTGGATTTGGCGGGATATTACCGGAGATTTATTCAAGACTTTTCGAAGATCGCTTCTTCCTTGTCGACCTTAACTCGGAAGAATGTAAAGTTCGATTGGACCGAAATGCAAGAGAAGGCGTTCCGGATCCTACAAAAGAAGTTGTGTGAAACTCCAATCTTGTCGCTACCAGAAGGGTCGGAAGATTTTGTGGTCTATAGCGACGCTTCGAAAATGTGATTAGGATGCGTGTTGATGCAAAGAGGCAAGGTAATCGCTTACGCCTTGAGGCAACTTAAAATTCACGAGAAGAACTATCCTACCCACGATTTGGAGTTAGCAGCGGTGGTGTTCGCCTTAAAGCTTTGGCGACATTACCTCTATGGCACAAAATGTACACTCTACACGAATCATAAGAGCCTGAAATATGTCTTTGATAAAAAAAAGTTAAACATGAGACAAAGGCGGTGGCTCAAGTTACTTAAGGATTACGATTGTGAGTTGTTTTACCATCCCGGTAAGGCGAACATAGTGGTCGATGCGTTAAGTCGGAAGGGCTATAGCGGAAGTATTCGGGCTACCCATTCGAGAATCGAGTTAGTGTCTAGTCTTGTAGAGAAGATCAAGACATCGCAGGTGGAAGCATTGTTGGAAGAAAATCTCAAGGAGGAAGTAATGACAAAGCAGTGTTTGCTCTTAACGGAAGATAGCCGTGGGGTAAAACTGTTCAACGGTCGTGTATGGGTGCCCAAAGTTGGGGGTAGCCGTGAACTACTTCTTGAAGATGCCCACAAGTCCAAATATTCCATTCATCTAGG
This sequence comes from Arctium minus, assembly GCA_954870635.1. NCBI lineage: Eukaryota > Viridiplantae > Streptophyta > Magnoliopsida > Asterales > Asteraceae > Arctium > Arctium minus. The sequence goes on along the minus strand of OX941095.1, from coordinate 68,048,870 downwards.
GAGTACAAAGATGTACCGGGACTTGAAGTTACATTATTGGTGGCCGGTGATGAAACTTGATGTGGCACGTTACGTGGAGCGTTGTGTGACGTGCTTACAAGTGAAGGCCGAGCATCAACGACCGTATGGGAGTCTTCAGTCCTTGGAGATCCCCGAGTGGAAGTGGGAACATATTACCATGGACTTCGTGACAAAGTTGCCTAAAAATCTTCGAGGGCACGATACCATTTGGGTAATAGTCGATAGATTGACTAAGAGCGCTCACTTTTTGGCTATGCGCGAGACCTTACCGATGGACAAATTAGCAAAACTTTACATCGATGAAGTGGTCCCTAGGCATGAAGTACCCTTGTCGATCGTGTCGGATCGCGATAGTCGGTTCACTTCAAACTTTTGGGATGGTTTTCAAAAAGAGCTTGGTACGCGAGTAAAGTTAAGTACGACTTACCATCCACAAACCGACGGTCAAAGCGAGAGAACGATCCAAACACTGGAAGACATGTTGAGGTCTTGTGTCATCGATTTTGGGGGTAGTTGGGACTCTCACCTACCTTTGGTGGAGTTTGCGTACAACAATAGCTACCACTCGAGCATTGGGATAACACCATTTGAGGCGTTGTACGGGCGGAAGTGTCGAACTCCCATGTGTTGGCTTGAAGCGGGAGAGAAGCTATTCGCCGGACCGGAAATCGTGCAAGAGACGGTCGATAAGGTCAAAAGCATTCGGGAAAGATTGAAAACGACCCAAGATCGGCAGAAGAGCTATGCCGATAAGAAGAGGCGGCCGATGCAGTTTCAAGTGGGCGACTGTGTGATGCTTAAGGTGTCGCCATGGAAGGGTATTATCAGGTTCGAAAAAACGTGGGAAGCTGAGTCCCCGTTTCCTTGGACCTTTCAAAGTGCTTAAGCGGATTGGTTTGCAAGCCTACCAATTGGAACTGCCGTCGGAGTTGAGCAGAATTCACAACACGTTCCATATATGTTAACTTCGGAAGTGTTTGCCGGAGGAAGAAAGCGTCATTCCTCTCTCCGAGCTAATAGTGGACGAGAGTAACCGGTGTGTAGAAGAACCCGACGCTATCTTAGAGAGGAAGTCTAAGAAATTGCGTCACAAGGAGGTTACTATGGTCAAGGTGCAGTGGAAGCATCATCGGGGAGCCAATTTGACGTGGGAAGCTAAAGAGGATATGAAGCGAAGATATCCTCATCTTTTCGAGTATTTGGGATTTCGGGGACGAAATCATCTCCAAGTTGGGGAGGATTGTAACACCCCAAATTTTGGGTTGACTAGATTAGAGGAGAAATTGATGTCAGTGGCTCGCGCGAGTTGCCGCGCGACTTGGCCCGCACCATAACCCGTGCGGTGCACTATCCGTTTGAAGTTCCAGTGGGCGGCGCGAGTCACGTCGCGAGTTGGGCCGCGCCGCAACCCGCGCGGTGGCCCTGAGCGGGTTAAATGAGAATTTCAGCCTAAATTTCTCATTTCATCTTTTCTTTTCTTCCAAGTTTCTCTCCCAACCTCCTCCCTCTTTATTAACTTCATTTTAGGGTTTGGTTCAACCTCCATCTACCTCATTGATTGCTAGAGTTAAGAGCATCATCCAAAGTTTCGGTTTTTGAAGTTTCACCACCATCTCCATTTTCATCTTCTCCAAGGAGTCAAAATCTATATTTTTGGGTTTTCTTCTAAAACCCACTTGGTGAGTTCCTACTACCATTTTCTAAACTTTATACATGTCAAAGCTTACATTTTGAACTCCTATATATCTCCATGGTTTTGGATTTAAGTTTATCACATTTTTGACCTAATTTGATATTTTGGGAGATTTTAGGGTTCCCAATCATTTTCAACTAAAATAAAGGGTTCCATCTTATTTGAAGTAAAATGAGTATTACTTGCACTTTTATGTGAGTTACTTGAATGAATGTATATAATTTCATTTTTATGAGTTTCATTCTTATAAGTAGTTAAAAATGAAAATGCATTTTGGATATAAATGTTATTGGAAGCTATATGTTTAGCTTTGGTTGGTCACAAATGATATTGTGACAAGTCTAGACTACTACTAGTGGATCCCTAGGTTTTGAGTCGACTTATATTTTGGGATGTTTTTCCCCTCTTTTGTAACTATGGATGCATTTGATCCTCGGGGGCCATTTGGTACGGTTATGTGAGACCGGTTACTAGCCATGGATCATAGTGTAGTCCTAGTGAACGAGTATGACTTGGTTTCCTCGGGGGCTCTCCCTCACATCGTAGTACGGACCTGTGTTGTTCGTGGCCATGGATTCCAAGTGTCTATCTCATAACTCGGATTGTGGCATACTTTTGTGTTCCGCTACAATCATTGGTAATCGGATATCCCTTGTCATCGTAAGATGAGTTTTGTATCGAAAAGGGCCTTTTGTGGCAAAAATTTCAGTTGTATACTAAACTTTCTTGAAGAGATTTCCTTTTGATATAATTGTTTATATCTTTTGAAATTATAAACTGTATGTTATCACTAGGCTTTAAGCCTAACACTTTTTCTCAAATGACGTGTATAACAGAGTTTCCTTAGCGGTGGGTTGCCAAGGGCTTGAGAGTCGAGCATGGGTTGAGGCATTTTTGAGATGAATAGTATTTGATGAAGGACATGAAATTAAGTCCCTTATTTTGGTGATTTTGGATTGACAACCGATGTAATCTAGATAGTTTATGTTTAGATTAGTTTGGTGTTGATTTCCATATCCGTACACAGGTTTTTGTAATGACATAGTACTTTTCCCCTTTATGGGAGGTTTATATCAAATACAAACGTAATATTGCCAAATTTCCGAATTTTTAAATTACTCTGAATTTTAGGGTGTTATACTCATAGGTGGATTTAAGATTAAAAATGATCAAATGTCTAAATCCTTTTTTACCTTCTCACTTTAACTCAAATACTTATTAAGAAATTGTATTGTTAATAATTCATTGGATTGTTTTGTCGTTTGAGTATTATGCATGGAAATGGGGCGGAGACATCAATCCCCATCTCCGTTCGCGATCCTTCATCTCCGTCCTCGTCCCCATCCCCTTCCACCAACGGGGAAACGAAGATGTTTTTTTTCCCAATTATGTAAAGCTATTTTAAATCACATATGTGTGAAGTCGTTCATGTTTAAATCTCACATATTCTCAATAAAATTAAAAGCAAAAGGAATTTAATTTAATACAAAAAATTCACAACATCATATAATAATTAATAAACTAAAACCAAAATAAATTCAATTTAATAATAAAAAAAAACTTAATGTCACACATACCAAAACATATAGAGTAATATCTAAAATCATATCGAGTAATATCCGAAACATATCGAATATAATTTTATTTTTGGCCTGACATCTAAAATATATTACGTACTAACATCCAAAGTAAATAACAATTTTATATTCAAAACCTACCAAAATATACGTATTAACATAAAAAAAACAATTTTAGATACAAAACTTAGTTAAGAAACAGTAACTTACGAATTACGGATTTAATTGAAATAAATAATATATATTTAATTTATTAATTAATATATATATAACGGGGCGGAGAGTTCGATACCCGTCCCCATCCTCGGTTTGAGACAAACGTGGATCCTCGTCCCCGTTCCCATCCCGGTTTAACGGGGAATCCCGTCCCCAACCGGACGGGTGGACCGGGTTCCCTGGTCGGACCCCATTCTCATGTCTATAGAGTATTGATGGTGTGAATTGATGAAAGATCCTGCAGCTAGCTAGTATTGTTGGCTGCAGCCCTAAACATACATCACTTCTGAAACCCTAATCCCCTGAACCTCACCATCTTTCCTTTATTTATTTATATCAATATCAATGCATCCCTACTTAATTAATTAATTAATAAATACACTTGCATGTTTCTAGCTGCCACCTGCATGCTCAACTGTTCACATGACTAAAGCTGTTTCAATTCACTGTTTGACCTTATGGGTCTTTTAATTAGGGTTTTCTAGCTCTCCAGGTTACTACTGCTTTTGTATTCTTCCCCACATGTCTTTCTTTATAAATTTCAGAAAAGCGTTTTCACTTCAATTCATTTTGCCAGCTTTCTTTAATTCTCTGTTCTTTCTCTTTTTGAAAACCCTATTCATGTTTCTGTTAAAAATCCAAAAAGAATATATTTGGTGGTTTTTAAAGAAATTGGCATCTTTTAGATACAACCTGAAAAAAAACCCTAATCTTGTTTTTTTTTATTATATTGAATTTTGATTCCATAACCAGTACTGTATTTATTCAAGTAGTCATATGCTTCTTAATAATGTGTTCTTAATTCCTGGTTAATTTATCTGCAAATTCAAATCTTGAAAACCTTATTCATGTTTCTGTTAAAAAAACCCAAAAAAAAATGATATATATATACATATAAAGAAATTGGCCTAGTTTATATGGTTTTTTACATACATCTTGTATTTGTTTCTATAAATATAGACATAATTACGATTGTTTAAATCACTCATACTTTATCAACTCTTTTTTACAATTATTTTTAGGACAAATATTGAATTAAAAAACATATATACTTAAAAGGGTTTTCAACCTTAATTAAGTTGTGAATTTTCTTACATGTTTTCTAAGAACCCCGTAAAATTTCTGGCTCCATTCCTATACATATATATATATATATAATCACTGATCTAAAGAACAGCAGCTCATGGTTGCAAGTAATTAATGTCGATGGATGCATGGTGATGATCAAATTGAAGGAAATGGTGAAGCTGCCAGCATGATCTAGCTAGCTAGCATGTATGTATATATATATATGTATGTATAGTAAGTGTGTGTGTGTGTGTTAGTTTTGAGTGTTTAATTATGGGTAAAGAATTGAACAGTAGCTAGGTCATGCAGTCGGCTTCACTTTTTGCTTTGTTTTGGGTGGATTTGATTCAACAAAAGCATGCAGACAGACAGAATCTGTGATAGATGCATCCATATTGCAAAAGAAAGAAGCTTGCAGGTACTGTTTATAATATATATATATATATATATATGATGAGGTTCAAACGAGAAGTTATACATTATATATATATATATATATATATGGAGAGGTTCATTTGAGAAATGGTAAATATATGAGAAATAGAGAAGTAATCTTAGCCATTCATCTGATCAACATTTGCGGCTTTGACCGCGAAACACCGGATAATTTCTTGTGTGGTCTATAGAAGGTAGAGGGGTAATTTCGTAAAATACATGTGATGAGTTCATATATGAATCTGTATGAATCACAAAGATTCATATATGAATCTGTTAATTAGTTCAACTGATTCATATATGAATCTTTGTGATTCATACAGATTCATATATGAATCACAAAGGTTCATATATGAATCTGTTAGTTAGTTCAACTGATTCATATATGAACACAAAGATTCATATATGAATCAGTTAAAAGAGTTCAGTTGTGAATTGCACTGGTTCATATATGAACATATAGTTCATATGTGAATTATACATGTTCATATATGAACACAGCCCGTGTGTTTTGTAAAATTTACGAAATTGTCCTTCTATTTTTGGGATAGACGCAACTTTTGACCAGTCAAAGCCGTAACTTTTGACCGGTCAAAACCGCAATATTTGACTAGTCAAATCCGATCTTGACCATATGAATGACTAGGATTACTTCTCTATTTCTCATATATTTACCATTTCTCAAATGAACCAAACACTATATATATATATATATATATATTCCCACACATGCATCTGTTTATTGATGTCAAATCTCTTTTAGCTTTCCATAAATTATGAAATTACGTTCAAACGAGAAGCTAAACATTATATGATACACAAGTTTAATCATATATGATTAAACACATGTTATATTGACAATACATAGACGTTTAATCATATATGATTAAACACACCTACATGTCGTGTAATCATATATGATATCACACTTCTCGACTTCTCGCAAAATGTTTAACTTCTTGCATGATCCTTCCTATATATATATATATATGTATATGTATATAGTGGAAGGATATTTTGCAACCCTGAAAAAGGTTGCAACCCTTGCAACTCACATCTTAACCGTTGGATTTATGATCGACGGTTATTTTATTTTTATTTTTCTGTTTTTTAATTAAAAATATTGGGTCACATATCTATTGTAACCGCCGATCATGAATCCGACGGTTAAGATGTGGGTTGCAAGGTTTGCAAACATTTTTAAGGGTTGCATATTAAACAACCCCTATATATATATATATATATATATATATATATATATAGAGAGAGAGAGAGAGAGAGAGAGAGAGAGAGAGGGAGAGGGAGAGGGAGAGGGAGAGGTGGGTTCAAACGAGAACAATACCTATTTAAAAGAATACGAGAATAATTCTGGACCAATCATTTTATTAAATAAATACCTTAAATAAAACTTTCTAAAAAATCACCCAAAAGGGCATATATGTCATTTGTTTTATACATAATATAAATGGAAACTCATTTATTTAAATATAGATTAAACAATAATAAATTTAATTAAGGTATTTATTTTATGATTTAAGCATTATTAATTTTTTATTTATTTACTTATACATTTTAAATATATTTTGCTACATATCACATATGATTCTGTTTTTTATTATTTTCTTTTTTAAATTTTAATTTAAATAATTGTTTTTCAAATTTTAAATCACATAGGATTAGAAAAACATTTTGAAAAATGTTAATTCATTATGAATCACATATGATTAGGAAAACATTTTGAAAAAAAAAGTTAATTCATTATGAATTACATGTGATTTTGATAACAAAAAGGTTAACATTACAATTGATATGTGTAAATTATGAATTACGTTTTGAAGTACATGTGATCTTATACATTTTAAATGCATTTTACTACACATCACATATGATTATGTTTTTATTATTTTTCTTTTTTAATTTTTAATTTGAATAATTGTTTTTCAAATTTTAAATCACATATGATTAGAAAAAACATTTTAAAAAAGGTTAATTCATTATGAATCAAATATGATTAGGAAAACATTTTGAAAAAAAAAAGGTTAATTTATTATGAATCACATGTGATTTTGATGACAAATTATGAATTACGTTTTGAACTACATGTGATCCTATTCATTTTAAAATGTGTTTTGTAAAAATCACATTATGTTTTCATTATTTTTCTTTTTCAATGTTTAATTTAAAATATTATTTTTCAAATTTTAAATCACATATGGTTAGAAAAATATTTTTAAAAAAATTAATTCATTCTGAATCACAAGTGATTTTGATGAAAGTTGTATTTTTTTAAATATTACTTTAAATAAAAAAATGAATTATTTAAATGAAAATTAAATACCGTTAATTTAAATGAATTAAATAAAAAAATTAGTAAATAGAAAATTAAATTATATTAAATTCATAAATAAGGTAAAAGTAGAATTTTAAATAAATATCTAAAATAACTTTTATATAACTAAATTACTTTTATACCCTTATTTATTTATTTTTAGAATTAATTATTTAAGGTATTATTTAATGAAATGATTGACCTAGAATTATTCTCTTATTCTTTTAAATAGATACCATTCTCGTATGATCATCCCTCTCTCTCTCTCTCTATATATATATATATATATATATATGGGACGTTTCATTTACGGACCATCCAATTTTAACAAACTATACAAATCAATCTTAGAGCTGATTTTATTTTGTTTCCCGATCTAAAGTCATGATCATAATGAATAAACCTTATCATTTTCCACATATATTCCGATCATAATTAATGAATCATAATAATTGTCCATAAATATCTCTATTATTTCCTAATATAATGGTTTGTATAATTTGTTAGAGTTAGGTTTGATGAGAAGTTGAGGTTAACATGCGAAGTGTAAGAAATGGTTATCAACCGTTAGATGCACATTAGAATGAGATGCACCGAGATAAACTGCAATAGCTATCTTGTAATTTCGAAATTGTAGGAACGAAAAGTGTTATTTTTGACAAACCATAGGGACCAAATCTGTAGTTTACTCTTAAGAATTATGTAAAAGGCCGATCCACTGGGCTTGTATTTTGATATTTAAATTGTTGGTTTGATAAATTTGGGCTTGGCTAAAAGGGAAGCCCATATCACTTGGGGGTTATTTTTTTTTTTTAAAACCTCTTTAATGGATCTTAAGTCTAAATCGTTCAGACCTTTTTATACACCACCTCTTATTAATCATAACTAAAATAAGACTTCAGACTTTAGACCTCTTAAAAAACAAACGGCACCTTAGTGAATTGGGCTATGGAATTTTTTAGACCGTCTCATTTAACTTAGTGAGCATGACAACGACCGAGAATCTTACTCAGTAAGAGGCATAATAATGATTAAAAATGTTACCGAGTGAGGGAAAATATTATTTAGAACTTTGTTAGCAACTTATATAATGAGATCACAACTTATTTCGTCAGCTATACATAAACTGTTTAAGTGGCTTAGCAATATAGAAAATAACTTATTAAGTGAGTTTTTAGGGGAGCTTTATGCAAAAAGTTAAGCTTTTTTCAAAACTTGTCTCCTCGAATTAAAAAACACACTTCTTTCATCTATGAAAAGACCTCCCATACGGAAGTCTTACCAATCTATATAGACAGATTAATCAATACAAAACTTAATGGAAAACCAAACAAACAAACCCTTTACTCGGTAAGTGTTTACCGGGTAAAGACGCTTACCAACAATTTATGTTGATAGCCGATAATGTTACCCGATAAGTTTAATGAGGCTGGTGGCTTATGTCGGTAAGTGCTTACCCGATAAATAATTGGTAAACGGCCCATTAGCGTTTAATTGGGCTTCTTTTATGAGACTATTATTAGTAATTATCGAATCACCTATCTTTTAATGTAAAACATAAAAAAGACATTGGGGTTGTTTACCAAATTTCTCATTAAGTCCTGTGTAGATAAATGTGTCTGTCTGGATAAATTGATGTTTTTGTTTACTTTTTTATCTGAATTAACAGTCTGAATAACAGAAATGACCAATTTACCATTGAATATGAATTATAAGTTGTTTTATAAATTGCTGTTTATTTTTTAAGCCATATATTCATAAATTCATTGATATAAACCAAAAAAAAAACATAAATTTATAAAGTACTTAAAATTCAAACTTCAAACACAAAGTAGCAAAGTTCAAAACACAAAGTAGCAAATTTCAAACACAAAGTAGCAAATTTCAAACACAAATGCTTAAAATTTAAACATTATTAACCAAACAATTTGCAATTCCATCACGCAAAGAAGCCATATATTGAGTGCTATTAGCACCCCATTGGGATATATCGAATTCTTCTTCTCCACTTCCTTCGACTTCTTCTTCGTTCAACAATGTGGTGTCCTCGTTGCACTCCATAAACAATTGGTCTTGAATATTATATTTTCGGATAAAAGTACGTATCGCAAAGCAAGCAATTACCGCATTTATTTTGTTGTTGTGATTCACCGGTTTGTTCCATACCTAAAACAAAATCGAATAACAAGCTACACACATAAAAAATAACCACTTTGGATAACAAGATACTAGACTTTTTGAGAAAAAACAACACATAAATCACACCAAAATTTGTCCATCAAAATCTATCCTTTTTGAGAAGAAACAACACATAAATCACACCAACTAAGAAAATAACATGATCTAATCTGTCTATTTTGTAACACCAAAATCACACATTAATCACATTAAAATATACTCTTAATCGACAAGTAAATCACACGAAAATAGGAACAAATCCATAGGAAACAAACAAAAAATCAATGTTGCTTCCATCATGTGCTTTCAACAAAAACATTATTATAAAATAAAACCCATGTGCTTCAAGCAAAAAAAAGAAGAAGAATGAGAAAACCAAACAACTTTGGAGAAATCAACACGTGTAAGGAGAACAATTAGGAGTAGAATTATAAAAAAAATCAACATTGTTACCTTGGGAGATTTCGGTGTGCAGACCAGTGAGTGGATGGAAGGAGCGGGCTGGGTTTGAAAAGGGGGCGGGTTTTTTTCTTTTCAATTTGGTGGGTTGTAAAAAAGGAAGGGTAGGCATGTCATTTTTTTGGCTGAGCGTGGACAAGATACCAAACCCATCTGCGCGAATAAGCTGTTGTCTGCGCGAAAAAGCCCCAAGTAAACATGATTATTGGGTTGTGCGAATAAGCTAGAAGCATTATTAAGCCCATTAAGTCACAAGTAAACACCCCCATAGTTTTAATATGTTTGGATGTTATAAGAGATGTCCAATAGATTCTTAAAAAAATTAGAAAACACAAATCAAAATTCCAGATTTGAGAAAAAAATACATTCAATTTTAAGGGAGCGTTTGGTTCGCAGAATGAAATTTGATGGAATTGGAATCCGTTGAAGAAATTTTACTTTGAAGAAATTTGATGGAATTTAACAACGCGTTTGGTTGGTAGGAATTGGATGTAATTTAATTCTTTTACTTTAGCTAAAGAATGATGAATTTCTTGATTTGTGGAATTCAATGAAATTCAAAGGATTCCATCATGATCAATATGTTAACCAAACAAAAGAATTGGAATTTGGTCAAAGGAATCATTTATTCCAATTCCTTCCAAATCCATGAACCAATCACCCCCTAAAAGTTACTTTATTTTAGAGATTACAACATTAATTATAATATTAAAATATTTCATATATTTAAGAAAAAAATACTATTTATCTTTGTTAAACATTTAATTTCAAAATTTCCTATTCGAAAAAATATAATTAAAAAAAAAACATTTTTCTCTTATAGTGATCAATCACTACAACAAAACTGAGTGTCATAATGGAGTGCTAAGACTTAATTTATAGGACCAAAAAGTAAAACGTCTTTTTTTATAGGTGTTGTAATTAGTTTATAAACGTTTTTGGACGTCTTAACAAGTTTTTTAAAACATTTCTAATAAAAACGCCGCATTAGATATTTTATACGTCACATTTTTAGAAAAGTGTCTTATAAACCCATATTTGTTTATTTGAAACTCATCGAAATGATTCGATGGGTTTATAGACACTTAAACTATCTAAGGTCCCTTTTTTTTGTTTATAAAGTTTATGATAATATATCATTTGAAGATATATTCCTTAAAATAAAATTTGAAGCAAAGCACCTTCCCTTTTAACCCAATTTGCCTAATCAAAGAAATTAATTTGCATTTGCATTAATTTTGTCTTATAATTATACGAAGGTAAAAAGAATAAATGCATTTATGAAAATTTATTTTTTTAACGGTCAAAAATGCATCTTAATTATTAGTGCTAAAAAAAAGAATAAAATGTTGAGCCATGCTTTGATAACACTTATAATTCCAATTTTCCAATCTCACACGTAAAAAATATATTAAGGATCGTTTGATTTTGTTAATAAAAAAAGAGTTATCACTTATTTTTTTTAATATTATTATCGACCATTAAAATTGATTGTTGGTAAGAGTTTTAAACCCAGTAAGTGCTTACAGGGTAAGAGTTTTTTTTCCACTTACTGGATAAGACTATCGGTCATTATTATGCCTTTTACCGGGTAATATTTTTAATTCTTGTCATGCTTAATCGGTTAGGTAAATGATATTTGTAAGTGTTTACCTAATAAGAATTTAGTAAACAGGACCTAAGACCATGTTTGGCAAAAATAAGCTAGCTAATTTTTTGAACTTATTATAAAAGGTTGGTTTAGATAGATAAAGTAACTGATAAGTTAGGTTATGGTTGGCAAACTAGCTGATAAGTTAGCTGATAGCTTATAAGCTAACTAATAACTGATAAGCTAGCTGATGGAAGCCGTCGTTGCTCTAGAGCCATCACCCTTTCTTGCATTTCAGCATACTCGACTCTCTTCCTTTCTTGGTAGTACATTCATCTTATATTTCTGGAAGTTTATATATTTTAATTGTTGTACCTACAAATATTTAAGAACTAACGAGTAAAATGGCAATATTTTGCAATTAATAAATTAAGAAAATAAAAAGTAAACAAACTTCATTTAAACTATAATCAACATAGAATATACCGGTACATTAACTGCCTGCAAACTCGTTAGCACGAAGTCCAGTTCCTTACACATACCAATTTCGAATTGTTTCTCCCCCTTTCTATTTGCTCCTACATATTGCTTCGAAATCTTTGTATCACCAGTTGGATGAGCGCCAACATCCGGCTCGTACTTCTCCATCATGACATACTGATATGTATCCTACGAAGTATAATAACATACATATATTTTTTAAAAGAAACTAGAAGCGTACTCGCGCAATGCAGCGAGATACATCACGATTTTAATATTTCATTTTATTTTTTGTTTTTTTGTCGATTTACAGTACGATTTTGGATGGTTTTGAGAAAATGATAATGTTTTTTTTTTTATAAATTTGTTTAATTTAGGCTTAATAACATAATGTTTCTTATATAAAAAAAATAAGTGTTTTGTTAGAATTCAATGATTATCTTATATATGTTAATGACATCTAGAAAAAATAACCAATTATATATTTAATAATATAATTAAAACAAATTTATAGTAATGTAATATATTAATTAATAGTGATACATGGAAATGTCTGTATAAAAGCAAGACTCTGCACATACCAAATTGGTGGGTGTTAGAAGCCTGCAGTAGTAATATGTATCTTGTGCTTTGATACATGTAAATTAAGAGATTTTTAAAATCTTGCATAAAATAATGGTACCTTATGCCTAATAATTTGTATTTAATAATTTTTTATCCGTGCTTTATAATATAGTATAGATATAACGATTATTAATGTACTTATTCATTGATGATATAAAAAAACTAAATTTTTATAAAACCCTAATCATGTTATACTAATTATCATGATACAAACACTAACCAATATAAGGGCTTACAAACACATTTAAATAACTCCCATTAATGGATGATTTAGTAAGATTATATAAAGTTCTTGAAAACCCTAATGAACCACTAATTATTATTTTAGCTCAAAATCTTGAATTATTGAGCACCCATTTAATAAATGCATGGCATGCATGTGACTCTTATGCCATTTTTGTTTTTAATATAAATATTTAAGGAGTAATAATTTTGTTTTCTTGTAATATAGGCAATAAGAGACAATAGAAAATGCTTTCCAATAATTCACTTCTACATTATTAACCTAAGTGAACCAACATAAATTTTACTCAAAAAATACTTATTATATCTTCTTCATGTAACAAATACTTAAAATGAAAATTCAATACATAAAACTCAAATCATTAAAAAGATTCACATATATAACAATCAGGTGAATTCAATGTATGCGATGTGATAATTGATAACACATTACATCTTATTTTATCTGTGTCTTACCAAAGAAGCTAATTTCTGTTTTCTCGCGCGAGTGTTGCTTTCTCATCCTACTCTGTTAAAGGACATATAATTGTCGTATTTGAATATGTGTCCGACTAATTAATTATGTGAACTATAGAAAGGTAAAGTTAATTAAACGAAATGGTTTTTGGTCCAACGTTTTCTGGGCTATCAATAGAGCTCAAACTCCAAGAAAGTTAACGGTTTAAACTCATCAAATGTAAAGAGTCACTACAACAAGAACGTGTTTATAGGACATCACAAATCTCTAAAGTGTCTTAATAAACCGTTTTATATGACCAAACAAATATGTGTCCTATGTAAGAGCGTTGCAATGGTTTTATATAATGTTTTTAGATGTCTTAAAGATTTTTTTTTTTTTTTTGACAATTTACAAATAATGTCTTTTTTTTTTTGACAACTTTTGAAAAGTGTCCTATAAACACATTGTTTCATAGGACACTTGTGTTTGTGACACTTTTTTCAAATAATGTCATATAAAAAATTTGTTATGACAATTCATTTACAAAGTGTCATAAAAAGTTATTTAAGATGTCAAAAAAATGTCCTATAAACATATTACAACACTCTCACATATGATACATATATATTTGGTTAAGTACTCTACTTGAACATAAAGAGATCTAACCGATTTTGTTGTACTGAGCGTGTCTGAATTTCATCGTATATAAAATAACATGTAATTAAAAGGAAGTAATTAGAATTAGGGTTAGAAAATTGAGGGTGATAGTTTAAAGATTTTCTTTTTGGAAAAAAGATAAAGGGTTTATAGAATATGTCCCAAATGAGACCATATAATAGAAACTTTATGAATGAAATAACAACTTTTTGCTACTTTAATGAAAGGTTGGTATGGACATGGGTTGCATCTATTGGTTTCATATGCTCAAACCCTAGAGAAAAGGAATCATAAGAAGAAAGACAAAGAGAGATATAGCCAAATTAAAGGGTGGCAAAATCATTTGGATTTGATGGTTAATTTGTGTAAGATTAATTAAGGGGTCGTTTATCCAAACACTTACTCAGTAAGCGCTTACGAGTTAAATTCAATGTTATCACTTACCTTACCGGGTAAGATTTTAGTCTATTAAAACGGCATCGTATGCAAAAATTTACCCGGTAAACGCTAACCGGGTAAGAGTCATCTATCTCACTTACCGGGTAAGACTCTCGATCATTGTTTTCGCTCTTACCGGGTAAAATTATTGGTTATTGTCATATTCGTCGGTTAAGGTAATATAACTTGGTAAGCGCTTACCCGGGTAAGCGTTTGGTAAATCTTGATCTCAGATGTTGGACCGCTGATAACAATATTGATCAAAAACTTCGATTCGAATTGTATTGGCGTTTTAGGTGTCTATCACTCGAAAATCCTAAAGTTTGTGTAGATATATGCAATGAGCCGGCATTTAAGGACTTGGAAAAAATATGTATGTATGTATGTGTGTATATATACACACACATACGTATATGTATATGTATTTCGGGTTTGGTTTAAATAAGAACATGATCAAAGTAAGAAAATAAGTAAACACCTATATTAAATGCGATTCTACAATCAATCACAAGTGACTATATAACTCAGAGAGTCTGGGCGCAAACTAGGTCGTTAGCCAAGTTGTGCACACATTAGTTTGGCCATGTTTCTTAATCACACGTAATTAGACTTGAATCATATGTGATAAGTATTTTCTTACTTTGATCATATTCTCGTTTGAACCTCTATCTTTCTATATGACTAGAACGATAAATGGGGATTTAAGATATCTGTGAAAATGATAAATAAATGGATGAATATATAGGGTTAGATTCAGGAAAAAAAATCTCAAAAAAGGGGAAAACTGAAGAACACCCTGGTAGTCCTTCATCTAGACGGTATGGACTTGTGCATACAAGTAATTTGTAACATTTACTTGTATGCATACTGTTCAGATCAATAACTACTAGGGTGTTCCTCAAATTTTCTTTTTTTTTTAAAGTTTTTCATTGAACCTCCTTATATATATATATGATATGATGATGCATGGATGGTGGGAAAGAATTAAGGAGTAGATACAACTTAAAGATTAGAGTTCCAATGATGTTTCTTAATTTTGTGTCAAGTCATTAGCATTTTGCCATTTAAAGCCATGGCTGTCACCATTTGGTTGCAGGCATGCAGACAAACACCCATTACTTCTTTGTAAAATTAACCAGCTACCAAACCCTTTTTTTTTTCTCTTTCTCTCTCTCTCTCTCTTCAATTCTGTAAAAATCTTTAGAGAGAGAAATTAAGAGAAGAATCGAAAGAAAGAAAGATGAATCCAGTTTGGTGAAGATGCTTTTTTCTTTCTAACAAAACATATGGTCCCCTCATAAACTCCATGGATCTTTTATTCATTTCTAGCTCCTTCTTGCATGATGTTTGCTTTACATAACCCCATCTGGGAATTGAAATCATCACCCATCCATATATACATATATATATATACACACACATATGAGTTTAATATATATCATTAAGGGGTTGTTTTTTTTTTAAAAAAAACCTCTTAATAGTCATTAAGTCTGAATCATTCAGACCTTTTTACACACCACCTCTTATTAATCATAACTAAAATAAGACTTCAGACTTTAGACCTCTTAAAAAACGTTTGAACCTGCCCCTATATATATATATATAGAGGAAAGATCATGCGAAAAGTTAAACATTTTGCGAGAAGTCTCAATATCATATATGATTACACGTCCTTTAGGTCTATTTAATCGTATATGATTAATTAGTGTATATATATATTGTCAATGTAACGTGTGTTTAATCATATATGATTAAGCTAGTGTATAATATATAATATCACACTTCTCGTTTTCTCGTAAAATGTTTAGCTTTTCGTTTAAACTTGCCCCTATATATATATATATATACACACATGTACACACACAACAATTGAATATATATATATATCTAGAGGAAAGTTCAAACGAGAGCGTTAACTATTTAAGAAAACAAAAAAAATTAAAACAACAAATTTCATGTACAAAATCATATGTGATTTTACATTAATCCGGAAAAAACGGACGCGGGCAACTTTAGGCGTGACCAAAAGTCGCGTGAATCATATATGATTTTATATGTACTCGGTTGTTCTCGTGTTTTCTTAAATAGATGTTGTTCTCGTATGAACACACCTCTATATATTGTTTAATTTGCAACCCTTAAAAAGGTTGCAACCCTTGCAACCCACATCTTAACCGTCGGATTCATGATCGGCGGTTACAATAGATATGGGGCCCAATATTTTTAATTAAAAAAAACAGAAAAGTAAAAATAAAATAACCGCCGATCATGAATCCGACGGTTAAGATGTGGGTTGCAAGGGTTGCAAAATATCCTTCCAATATATATATATATATATATATATATATATATATATATGTGTGTGTGTGTGTATGTATGCCCTTATCATCATATCTTGTTTTGCAAATTCTTGGAAATATTTGCACACATGGTTTGCTCACATCTTCCATCGTTATGTATGAAAATAATTGAAATTATAATTTATGTAGACGAGATATTAATTATTGGCATACCTGTAATAAAAATGAACGTGTACTCGTTGTATTATGTCATGCATGTTGTTAGACAAATTATTGTAAATGATTATATGATCTTTTTTTTGGGAAGGATCGTGTGAAAAGTTGAGTTAACGGTGAGAAGCGTGAGAAGCAGATCTGAATCGTCAATCACTTTTAATCTCAAGTCCTCCAATGAATTGCCCTTAGAAATGAATTGATCTGGTGCATCTTATCTCGATACATCTCATCCTAATGTGCGTCCATTTCTCGGATCGTGTGAGAAATTGAGTTAACGGTGAGAAGCGTGAGAAGTAGATTTGAACCGTTGATCTCTTTTAATCTCAAACCCTCCCATGAATTGCGCCTTAGAAAGGAATTGATCTGATGTATCTTATCTCGATACATCTCATCCTAATGTGCGTCCATTTCTCGTCCAACGGTCGATAACCACTTCTCACGCTTCTCACCGGATCCCAACCCATATATATATATATATATATATATATATATATATATATAGGTGAAAGATTGTGTGAGAAGTTGAGGTTAACGTGAAAAGTGTGAGAAATAGTATTCAACCGTTGGATGAGAAATGGACGCACATTAGGATGAGATGCACCAGATCAATTCTCTTCTAAAGTCACAATTCATTGGAGGGCATCTGATTAAAAGTGATCAACGGTTTAGATCCGCTTCTCACTCTTTTCACCTTAACTTCTCACACGATAATTCGCATATATATATATATATATATATATATATGTCGATCAGATTACGCGTACCAACCACTCTCTCAATGACCACAAATTGTCTGTAGTTATTACAGGTGAACCTTTATGTCTATAAGTGCTTTACAGCCTAGATTCGAATCGGGAAAAATGAGATTTCCACTATATCCTTCTTATATAAACTTACCTTTCTCCTATAAAAATATCGTTTTTTTCTTGTTCTAAAAGGGACAAAATATTTACCTTTTCGTTATATTTTCGATCGTAACTTAAAGCATGCAATATTTTGGACGAAATGAGTAATAATTACTTTCTGCGTCTCCAAATAAATAAAATATTTCATTTCTTGAGAAAAAAAAATGTTATTGATTTTACCTATTTGTTGAAAAAACATTGATTTAAATTATATTTTATCTCTAACAAATTAAATGGGTAATTAAAGTAAGAAAATTAACTTAAATTACGGGTCTAGTGGTTCAAAAATCGCACCAAGTATTGCAAACTCTTCAATCGTTTTAATCCAAGAAAATATCATTTAAATAATAAAGTTTTTAAAATAACATTTGATAAGATAAATATTTATAAACTTTTAAAATATATTAATTTGACATATCAAGACCAAACATTTTTAACATCCGAATTTATTTCGATCATTTATCCGTGCCTCTCTCTACAAAGCACTAAACGGATAAGTGATCAAAATGAATTTGGATCAAAATCCATTATACATACATATATATATGTATATGTATATGTAATTATTTTTAATTTTAACAAATAAGCTATTGCTTTTAATCCCCTCCACAATAATATTGTCTTAAAAGGAGATGATAAAACAAATTATTATTATACCAAATAAATAAATAATTGATAAACAGCATTAATAGAATCATAAATAGTTTCAAATAACTTATGGGCTGTTTATAAATATTACAGCTGTGGTGTTGTCGCACCACCTAAGAGGGTGCAACACTAATAAAACCAAAAATAATTTTTCCTTTAAAAAAATTTGGTTTTATGCATAAATAAGTTTATATATATATATATATGAACAAAAAGAAATGCATGTGACCAGATGGATGATCAATAATAAGCATGTAATTTTGGATCCATTTTGGAGTCTTGTTTTTTCTCTGATCTTTGAAGAAGTACAATTGAAATTCATAATTAATACTTAAATTAAATTAAATATTTTATTAAAATTATTTATCATAATTTTATTATCTATTAAACAAATTAAATGTAAAATAATTTTTATATAAACATTTTAAAATTGTTATATTTGTTTTTTAAATACTAAATATATTAAATTATAATTAAAAAATAATAATATAATAACAATATGAATAATAGTAATTCTAAATAATTAATATCAATGTATAATCTATACTATATTATAAAGATGACATAAAAAACTCTTAAAAATAAGTCTTAAAGCTTAATGTACAACTATTTAATGCTAATTACTTAAAAACAACCATTAAAGCTGTATGTACTACACTTAATGCTATTTATTAATTTTCAATCATTATCTCTAACCATTTTAACTCTCCTAAAATCATTTCCCACTTTAACTCCCCTAAAATAACTCTCAGTATAATTAAATATAGAATAAAAATCAAATTTTAAATATAAAAATATAAAATATAATTAAAAAAATCTAACAGAATATTTTATAAAAAAAATTATATTATTAAACCAAAATAAATTACATTATATTATTAAGTCTAAATTAAACAAATTTATATAAAAAAATAATTATCAATCTCTCACAACCAACCAAAATCGTAATGTAAATCGACAAAAAAATAGAAAATAAAATGAAACGTTAAAATCGTGATGTATCTAGCGGCATTGCGCGAGTACACTTCTAGTATATAATTAAAACTAATTAATAATTTTGATTAATATCAATAATAATTAATTTTTGTTAATATTTATTATAATTATTAGTAATAAATAATATTTAGTATTAATCAGAGTTTAAATAAAATATCTTATAAGTTATTTTTTGTGTATTTTAAATATAAAAATAAACTAACTTATATTTATCAAAGTATATGTTTATTATCATCTTAAAAGGATTTTAGGTTCAAATATTAATTTAAATAATTTAATAAATCATCAAAAATAACTAAGGATATGATTATTTTATTCCTTAGAAAACTATATAGTTTTAAATATAATTTTTGTTTTTGTTTTTGTTTTTGTTTTTGTTTTTAGATGTAAAGTGGAGTTCCTTTATAAACAAATGGAGTGTCTTTTCTTTTGTAGTTCCCAATTATGATACCTCTATATCTATCACATAACTTTACTTTTATTATTATCCGAAATTCAAAATTATTATTATTTATTATTGTTATTATTATTATTATTATTATTATTATTATTATATACAAAGTTTTTTAAATATATTATAAAATAATTTATTTATCATATTTTCCCTCCACGTCAAACATTTTATTAATTTTAATAATATACTAAGTTTTCTAAATATTATCTTTAACTTGTACTTAATTTTGTTTGTACTTCAATGGAATCATATCATAAATAAGTTAAATCAAATAAATTCTTGTGGATCGTGAGAATTGATTTCATATTAAAAAGATAAGATGTTAATTCGTTCATATATGAAACACACACAATAAAATTATTTTATATGTAAAACAAAATATACCAAATTTTTATATATGAAACACATATACATATAAACAAAAATATCATCTAAAATAATTTATACTTCATCTATCCAAAATAAGTGTATATGTTTTTATTTATATTTGTTCTAAAAAATATATGTTCAATTTCAAAAATAGACAATTAAATTTTTAAATCTACCCTTAATTAATACAAAAATATTTAGTAGTTGATAAAATAGATACGTTATTTAGGACAAAATTGTTATTTAGTTAACTAAAAAAAATTATCCATATCTAAAAATGTGTATCATTTATATTGTGGATACTTAGGCTATGTTTGGCAAAAAAAAAGCTAGCTTATAAGCTACTGTACATGTTTGGATGACCATAAGCTAACTTATTGAAACGCTACTCAAAGTAGCGTTTTGAAAAACTAACTTATCAGCTACAAGCTAGCTTATAAGCTAGTTTGCCAAACAAAGCCTAATTTGAGATGGAAGAAATATAAAATTCATTGTTAAGATTGATTTTTACGGTTCTTAATATTTTTGTACTTCAATTTTTGTTTATATATATATGTGTGTGTGTGTGTGTGTGAACGGTCGTGTGAGAATTTGAGGTTAACGTGAGAAGTTGATTTGAACCGTTCATCACTTTAATCAAATGATCTCACATGAATTGCCGTTTAGAAAGGAATTTATCCAGTGCATCTAGGTCCATCTTATTTCGATACATCTCATCCTGATGTGCATCTAGGGGTGTTCAAATAAACCGGAAAACCGAGAAACCGAGCCAAACCTTGTAACACCCGCAATTTTGGAGTTGGGTGAAAAATTGACCTTTACCCAAAGTTCGAGGGGGTAAAATGTAACTTGGGTTATATAAATATAAATCAAGTTTTAGATATTTTCTAAATATCACAAAATCTGATCTTTAAGAAAATCAGAGAGAGAGAGAGAAGGAAGCAGGAGAAAGAGGTCGTTCGTTTTCTTCAAATCAAGGTACGAATCTAGCTTAAAACTTCGATCTAAGTGTTATCTGTCGTATAGAATCTCGTTGTTAAGGTTTTTAACCGTTTAATTTCGAGATCTACGTATTTTGGGTTGGATATGGGTTCTGTAAACGTCCCATCACATAAGACCGGGAAGATGGACCGAAAGATTGGTTCGACCGGATGTCGGTTCGACCGATAGTGGTACTCGACCGGTACTGTGTTCGGCAGTGTATAGTGTTTTGTATTCAAGAGTTGTAAGTCAGTGAGTTGTCTATATTTTTGGCTTACCGAGTTATCGGTGTTGTCGTAGGTAACAATCGTAAGAAGCAGACTATAAACAGGAAGAAATCTGAGGTGAGTCATTTAAGCTAAATCAGTCTGTATTACGAATGCTATGTGATAAATGTATTATTTAAATGTGGAAAACCTTGTTTTAAAGTGGCTTATTGTTGTTGGGAAATGCTTTCTAAAAAAATCCCATTATTTCAAGACTCAAGATTTATTGAATTGAACCATTGTTCATATGAATTGCCTGTATATTTGATTTAATATGAATATGCTCTGAAATGACATGCTTCAGCTTTGAGTCTTGTGAAATGGATCCATAGGCATTGTGTTCCTATGTCCCCAGTTTTGGGCATTTGGTTCACGTTTTAGCACGGAATAGGCATCGGGTTGCCATGATAAGTAAGGTGTGGACCTATACGGTCGGGCAACGTCTCATGGTGCAGTAAGGTGTAATTCCATATGGTGTTTGAGTTCCCCCTGTTTTGGGAACTCTCAAGAATAGATCCAGAGGGGTTGACTTGGTGTTTTGAGCAACATATCTAGAGAGGTTGAGCTCGTTATGTGATTTGGTGTTATTTGTACCATGTTTAATCACTAATGGTTTATTTGATTTCTTGACTTAGCTCATGGTTATACTCACCGCGTGACATCGATTTGGGTTTAGTACTCTTTTTCTTATTGGCTTGTTCTCACTAGGCTTTAGCCTAACACTTGCTCTTGATTGTCATGTTGACAGGTTATCTTAGCAGTGGGGCACGCCGGGACTGAGGGAGCGACCTTGGGGTTGTGAGTGGTCTTTTTGAGGATATCTAGTGACCATCGTCCAGTGATTTTTTGAAGATATATTTTGGAAGGATAGCGACACCCGACCCTAATCTAGTTAATCAATTGTAGATTAGTAGGTTGTCGTTTTATGCTTCAGCTATTTACCACGTTAATGTCTACTCCATACCCCGTTGGGATGATTTTGTATATTGGAATTGTAACACCTTATTCCGCAAGTCTAGTCTATTGCCGAATTTTCGAAATTTTATTTCCGCAAATTTTAGGATGTTACAAGTTGGTATCAGAGCCTTGGTTTAAGTGAATTAGGTATGACTGTAAGATGCCTAGACTTAAGCCGAGACTATTAAGCTATGACTTGTGAGATGGGGTAGACTTTCTAAGATAGGATGGTCTTAGGGTCAACGGAAACTTGCACAAATTGAAAGTTGTGATAACGGTAATAAGAACTCTTACGTATTATATGTTCATAATTTCACTTAGCTAACGTTATTATGAAAATGTTTTACGTGGGCATACTTAAATTACTGTTGTTATAATAATTGATAAGTGTAGTAGTACGTTCTCTGTGTTTCCGTAATCCTTATCCCGTTCTTTTGCATGATTGCGTTCAGCAGAACCATGGTTAATACCAGGAATCGTCCGGAAGGCCAGGAGGCCGATATACCTACGGTCGACCATCCGCTGGCGACTGTAGTGGGGGAAACAGTGCGTGTGAGTAATGTGCTGGGTGGATCGTATGATGTTGGCCATGAATAGGGCCATGGTGCAACAGCAGGAAGTATTCTTGAAACTCCTTGAGGACCGAGACGCTAACAACCGTAGGCCCGAAACGGTTGGAGAAAATGTGATTGTTGCAGGATCTGGGGGTACTGGACCTGTAATTTCCCCTGTGGTGACTGCAGCCCTAGGTGTCAGTCGAGCGGCGGGGACTTGCACGTTCAAAGCTTTTCTGGGTTGCCGACCCCCAGAATTTAAAGGCTCGGACAATCCCCTAGATTGTATGGCCTGGGTTCGAGAGATGGAGCAAGCTTTTCGCTCAAGTGAATGTGGGGAGGAGCAGAGGGTTACCTTTGGTTCCCGAATGTTACGAGGTATAGCTCTTACTTGGTGGGACGTGTACTCTGCCTCGCTTGAACCGACTGTTCTGGACCAACTGTCTTGCTCTACCTTCAAAGAAAAACTGCTAGAAGAGTACTGTAACGAGAGGTCGTTGGATCGGATCATGGAGGAATTTCAGAACTTGAAGAAAGGTGGTATGTCTGTAAGGTAGTACAACCGTCTCTTCATGGACAAACTGGGTTTTGTGGGACGCTTGGTCCCGACAGAGAAAGATAAGATCAAGGCTTACATCAAGGGCCTCCCATCGGACATGATGTCGATGGTACGTGTAACAAGGACCTCCACCCTTCAGGAGGCAATGGAAGAAGCTCAGCTCATGGAGGATGCTTACAGTCTCGGCAGGGATCAAAGTGGTCGTCAAGTTGAGAAGAGGAAATGGGAGGGAGGCTCGATGCCCTCAAAGAAACCTTTCTATGCCAACAGCAGCGCTCCGCGGAGAGCCGATCCTAGGCGTGATGCCAAGTGGTGCTCCAAGTGCCGAAGCAAACATTTTGGCCCATGCAACTTTGTTCCTGGAATGTGCTACAAGTGCGGAAAGACGGGTCACACATTCCGAGATTGCCCTCTTAAGGGGCAAATATGTTTCGAATGTAAGGAACCGGGGCACGTAAGGGCGGACTGCCCGAAGCTCAAGACTGGGGGAGTTGGCGGGAAGAAGATGGAACCTCCGCGGTCGACCGGAAGGGCCTTCCAGATGTCGTCAGAGGAAGCTAAAGCATCGACCGATGTGGTGTCGGGTACGTTCCTTCTAAATTCCGAACCTACACGTGTGTTATTTGATTCTGGTGCTAGCTACTCGTTCATATCTGAATTGTTCTGTCAAAGGCTTGCTATGTCTAAGAGTATGCTAGAGAATGCTGTCGTGGTAGAAATAACAAATGGAGGTCAAGTTCTAATTCATAATATTCTTAGAGATTGCATCTTAGAGCTTAAGGGAAAGAAATTTCCCATTAACTTATTACCTATGAAAATTGGCGGATTCAATGTGGTTGTGGGTATGGACTGGTTATCTAAGAACCAGGCCGAAATTGTATGTTCAAAGAAAATGATTCGATTACCCGTGGCAAACGGAGAAGCGACAATAATCTACGGCGAAGGAAGGAAAGGCGATGTGGCGATTATTTCAGTGATCAAAGCTAGGAAGTGTTTAGCGAAGGGATGTTTATCTTTCCTGGCTTATGTTATCGATACCAAACTCGACCAACGGAAACTAGAAGATGTTAGGGTGGTGCGCGAGTTTCCCGATGTGTTTCCGGAAGACTTGCCCGGGTTGCCACCCGATCGTGTTGTGGACTTTCGTATTGACCTCATTCCAGGAGCGGCTCCTATTGCTCGAGCTCCTTATCGTTTGCCTCCTACCGAAATGCAAGAGATGGTGGTTCAACTCCAAGACCTTCTTGAGAAAGGTTTCATCCGACCGAGCTCGTCACCTTGGGGAGCTCCGGTCCTATTCGTCAAGAAAAAGGACGGTGCAATGAGAATGTGTATCGACTACAGGGAACTGAACAAAGTGACGGTAAGGAACAGGTATCCACTTCCGAGAATCGACGATCTGTTCGATCAACTTCAGGGAGCAGGTTGTTTCTCAAAGATCGACCTTCGATCGGGGTATCACCAAGTGAAGGTAGCAAAGAGCGACATCCCAAATACAACATTTAGAACTCGTTATGGGCACTACGAGTTTCTGGTGATGCCATTCGGCCTAACCAACGCACCGGCAATATTTATGGACTTGATGAACCGAGTGTGTCGACCGTTCCTCGACAAATCCATAATCGTGTTCATCGACGACATCCTAATTTACTCCAAGAATGAAGAAGGGCATGAGCAACATCTCCATGAAGTGTTGGATGTTTTAAGGCGAGAAAGACTTTACGCGAAATTTTCAAAGTGCGACTTTTGGCTCCCAAAGGTTCAGTTTTTGGGGCATGTGGTTTCAAAGGAGGGAGTAAAAGTGGATCCCGCAAAGATTGAGGCGATGACGAATTGGGAATCTCCCAAGAGTCCGTCTGAAATCCGAAGTTTCCTAGGTTTGGCAGGGTACTACCGGAGATTCATTCAAGATTTCTCGAAGATAGCCTCGTCGTTGGCGGCCTTGACCCGAAAGAACGTGAAATTTGTGTGGACCGAGAGGCAAGAAGAGGCGTTCCGCACCTTACAAAAGAAGCTTTGTGAAGCTCATATTTTATCCTTACCTGACGGGACGGAAGACTTTGTGGTGTACAGCGATGTGTTGAAGATAGGTTTGGGTTGTGTCCTGATGCAAAGAGGGAAGGTGATCGCTTACGCATCAAGGCAACTTAAAGTGCACGAAGTCAACTACCCTACTCATGACTTGGAATTGGCAGCAGTGGTGTTTGCACTGAAATTGTGGCGACACTACCTTTACGGTACGAAGTGCACTCTTTATACTGATCACAAGAGTCTGAAACATATTTTTGATCAGAAAGAGCTAAACATGAGGCAACGTAGATGGTTGGAGTTGTTGAAGGATTATGACTGCGAGTTGCTCTACCATCCGGGTAAGGCAAACGTTGTTGCCGACGCCTTGAGTCGGAATGTCTGCGGAGGAAATTCTCGTGCTACCTTTGCACGGATTGAAATAACTTCAACACTCATTTACAGAATCAAGAAATCGCAAGTCGAAGCTTTGCTAGAAGAAAATCTCAAAGGAGAAGTCATGGCAAAACAACATCTTTTGTTGACTGAAGATAGTCGGGGGGTGAAACTTTTCAATGGGCGAATTTGGGTGCCTAAGATTGGGGGTAATAGAGAACTTCTTCTCGAAGATGCCCACAAGTCAAAATACTCCATTCACCCAGGAAGCACGAAAATGTATAGAGATTTGAAATTACATTATTGGTGGCCAATCATGAAGCTTGATGTGGCACACTATGTGGAACAGTGTGTAACTTGTTTGTAAGTGAAGGCTGAACACCAAAGACCTTACGGAAGTTTGCAATCCTTGGAAATTCCGGAGTGGAAATGGGATCACATCACGATGGATTTCGTGACAAAGCTACCAAGGACCTTGAAAGGTCACGACGCCATTTGGGTTATAGTAGATCGCTTGACCAAAAGCGCTCACTTCTTGGCCATGCGGGAGACCTTGCCAATGGATAAATTGGAGAAGTTGTACATCGATGAAGTAATTTCCCGACACGGTGTGCCGCTATCTATTGTCTCTGATTGGGATAGTCGGTTCACGTCGCATTTTTGGGATGGTTTACAAAAGGAAGTGGGTACACGTGTGAAGTTGAGCACGACCTACCATCCCCAAACTGACGGCCAGAGCGAGAGGACAATACAGACTCTGGAGGACATGTTAAGATCGTGTGTGATCGACTTTGGGGGTAGTTGGGATACGCACCTGCCTTTAGTAGAGTTCGCGTACAATAATAGCTACCACTCGAGTATAGGGATGGCACCATTTGAAGCGTTTTATGGTCGCAAGTGTCGAACTCCCGTATGTTGGCTCGAGGCGGGGGAAAAGCAGTTCGCCGGACCTGAAATTGTGCAAGAAACGGCGGACAAGGTCAAGGGCATCCGCGAACGCTTGAAGGCCGGCCAAGCTCGACAGAAGAGTTACGCCGATAAGAAAAGGCGGCCAATAGAATTCCAAGTGGGAGGCCGGGTTATGCTGAAGGTGTCCCCTTGGAAGGGAATTATTAGATTTGGGAAGCGTGGGAAGTTGAGCCCCCGTTTCCTTGGACCGTTCACTGTGACCAAGCGGATAGGACTTCAAGCTTATCAACTGGAACTTCCTCCGAAGATGAAAGGAATTCATAACACATTTCACGTATGCTATCTTCGGAAGTGTCTAGCAAAGGAGGAGAGTGTCATTCCACTCTCCGAGATCAGAGTGGATGAGGGAAATCGTTGCGTTGAAGAACCTGAGGCGATTTTAGAAAGGAAGACGAAGAAGCTTCGTCACCGGGAAGTCACTATGGTCAAAGTTCAGTGGAAGCACCATCGGGGTGCCAATGTGACTTGGGAAGCGGAAGAGGACTTAAGGCGGAGGTACCCTCACCTCTTTCCATAGCCGAGATTTCGAGGACGAAATCTTCTCCAAGTTGGAGAGGATTGTAACACCCGCAATTTTGGAGTTGGGTGAACAGTTGACCTTTACCCAAAGTTCGAGGGGGTAAAATGTAACTTGGGTTATATAAATATAAATCAAGTTTTAGATATTTTCTAAATATCACAAAATCTGATCTTTAAGAAAAATAGAGAGAGAGAGAGAGAAGGAAGCAGGAGAAAAGAGGTCGTTCGTTTTCTTCAAATCAAGGTACGAATCTAGCTTAAAACTTCGATCAAAGTGTTATCTGCCGTATAGAATCTCGTTGTTAAGGTTTTTAACCGTTTAATTTCGAGATCTACGTATTTTGGGTTGGATCTGGGTTCTGTAAACGTCCCATCACATAAGACCGGGAAGATGGACCGAAAGATTGGTTCGACCGGATGTCGGTTCGACCGATAGTGGTACTCGACCGGTACTGTGTTCGGCAGTGTATAGTGTTTTGTATTCAAGAGTTGTAAGTCAGTGAGTTGTCTATATTTTTGGCTTACCGAGTTATCGGTGTTGTCGTAGGTAACAATAGTAAGAAGCATACTATAAACAGGAAGAAATCTGAGGTGAGTCATTTAAGCTAAATCAGTCTGTATTACGAATGCTATGTGATAAATGTATTATTTAAATGTGGAAAACCTTGTTTTAAAGTGGCTTATTGTTGTTGGGAAATGCTTTCTAAAAAAATCCCATTATTTCAAGACTCAAGATTTATTGAATTGAACCATTGTTCATATGAATTGCCTGTATATTTGATTTAATATGAATATGCTCTGAAATGACATGCTTCGGCTTTGAGTCTTGTGCAATGGATCCATAGGCACTGTGTTCCTATGTCCCCGGTTTTGGGCATTTGGTTCACGTTTTAGCACGGAATAGGCATCGGGTTGCCATGATAAGTAAGGTGTGGACCTATACGGTCGGGCAGCGTCTCATGGTGCAGTAAGGTGTAATTCCATATGGTGCTTGAGTTCCCCCTGTTTTGGGAACTCTCAAGAATAGATCCAGAGGGGTTGACTTGGTGTTTTGAGCAACAGATCTAGAGGGGTTGAGCTCGTTATGTGATTTGGTGTTATTTGTACCATGTTTAATCACTAATGGTTTATTTGATTTCTTGACTTAGCTCATGGCTATACTCACCGCGTGACATCGATTTGGGTTTAGTACTCTTTTTCTTATTGGCTTGTTCTCACTAGGCTTTAGCCTAACACTTGCTCTTGATTGTCATGTTGACAGGTTATCTTAGCAGTGGGGCACGCCGGGACTGAGGGAGCGACCTTGGGGTCGTGAGTGGTCTTTTTGAGGATATCTAGTGACCATCGTCCAGTGATTTTTTGAAGATATATTTTGGAAGGATAGCGACACCCGACCCTAATCTAGTTAATCAATTGTAGATTGGTAGGTTGTCGTTTTATGCTTCAGCTATTTACCACGTTAATGTCTACTCCATACCCCGTTGGGATGATTTTGTATATTGGAATTGTAACACCTTATTCCGCAAGTCTAGTCTATTGCCGAATTTTCGAAATTTTATTTCCGCAAATTTTAGGATGTTACAAACCGTTTGATCCGAAACCGAAAAAACCGATAACCGAAATAATCCGAAAATCAAAAAACCGAAAACCGAAAAAACCAGGTATTCACGGATCGGTTTCGGTTTCGAATTTTCGGTACCCGCGGGTACCCGAACCGAACCGAATATAATGTATACATAATATTTTATTTATATTACTTACTTATTTATTTATTAACCTAAAGTTAAATGAGTAAAAATCTTTTACTTTTTGCTATCAATCATTACGGTGGATGACTAAATTTAGATGTTAACTGAAAAATGGATGTTATTAAACAATTAAACTTACTTTAGTTTGGAACGCTTTAATTATTTTTATATATTTTATGTGTGATTTTTTTAAATGTTATATTTTGGTACCATTTTTATATTGTAAATGATATTTTTTATAACTTCGGGTAACCGTGGACCGAACCACGGGTAACCGTCTTATTTTGGTTCGGTTCGACTCGGTTAGGTTCAACCCGCGGTTCAGTTTCGGTTCGGGTAACTAGGTATCCGCCTTATGCGGTTCGGTTCACATTTTCATTACTAACCGAACCGAACCGTGAACACCCCTATGTGCATCCATTTCGCATCCAACGGTTGATAACCACTTCTCACGCTAACCTCAAATTATGTGTGAGAAGTTGAGGTTAACTTGATAAGTGGGTTTGAACCTTTTATCACTTTTAATTTCATGCACTCCCATGAATTGCGACTTAGAAGAGAATTGATCTGAAACATCTTATCTCGATGCATCCATCCTAATGTGCATCCATTTCTCATCTAACAATTAATAACCAAATCCCACGTTTCTCACGTTAACCTCAATTTTTCACCGGAACCGAACCCATTTTATATATAAATTAGACATGGCAAAAACTGACCCGACACGCTAACTCGACACGATATAAACGGATTTGGGTAATACATTTCAACCCGTTTAAGTAAACGGGTTGAACACGACACGACACAAAAATTAAACGGGTAAGGTCATGGTCAAAAGTTTCAACTCGAAAATGACCGGAATAACCCGTTTATATATATATATATATATATATATATATATATATATATATATTATAAGTTGTCTTTTTAATGCTTTGGATTTTTGATGTTTAGATTTGGTTAAAATTTATAAGTTTGAATTATAAAATTTGGATTTATAATGTTTTCATTTGAATTTTGTATTTGTATTTTTTTTTTTGTGAATTTTCGATTTTTAAATTTTAGTTTTATAAATGTTAAACGGGTTAGGCGAGTCGCGTCGGATTAGACAGGTCGGGTTAGGGTTGAGATTTTCTAACCCGTTTACTAAACGGGCCGGGTTAAGATTTGACACTTTTAACCCGTTTAACTTTGAAACCGACCCGACACGTTTACCCGGTCTAATATAAATAAAATAAAAAGTGGTCCCAAAAGATAATTAAGGAAAAAAAAGCTGTAATTATAGAGAAGGTCGCTAAATTGTCTGCATGGGGGCGAGGGGTGGCGTGGGTGTGACAATATTCAACCTGTCTCCCTTTGGACCACTCTTTTTCTTTACTACTACTATTTTATTTTCATAAATCAATTAAAATGTTTTAATTAATATTTATTTAAATTTATAAACCCATTATTATATTATACTTATATATTAGAGACCTTAATACTTGCAATTGGTTGGTTTGTGTTTGAATATATAATTATCACAATAACATCTTTTAGTTATAAGATTTCGTGTGTGTTCTTTTGGGTCCCTCGGATTAGCTGAGGTGTGTTGTAAGATCCTATATCAGTCGGAAAGGAGAACAAATGTTACCTTATAAGAGACTGAATACATATTTTATTAGACGTGTATTAAAACCATGAGTCTAGGTGTGGATAAAACGTATAATATTTGGTGCAGTTTGCCTGGGATGTTACAAGTGGTATCAGAGTCGGGAATGCGAGGACGCAGTGGCGGACCCAGGATTTTAGGTGAGCGGGTGCACAAACGAAAAGCATAAGAAATTGTTGTCGATGTGTTTTTAGTCGAATTCCCCTATTGGGAGACTTTTTATGTTTTTGGTTGATTTCGATGGATTTTTAAGATTCCTTGTTGATTCAATGGGTTTTTTTTTGTTTTTTTGTGTTGATTCGAGGGATTTTTTGGGATTTTTTTTTATTGATTTCAAGAGATTTTTTCGATTTTTTGGTTGATTTCGAGAGTAAATTTTGGTTTTTTGGGACTTGTGCACCTTTCACCCCTCAAAAACATATATATCACTGAACACCCCCTGTAGTTGAGTGGGTGCACCTTACATACAAAAAAAAATTGCCCTTACGAAACGAACTTGAGCGCGTGCACGGGACCCCCCCCCCCCTTGGGAAGGGTAGGTCCGCCCCTGCGAGGACGTTGGGCTCCCAAATGGGTGGATTGTAAGATCCACAACGGTTGAGGAGGGGAACGAATGTTGCCTTATAAAAGACTAGATACTTAATCTATCAGATGCGTTTTAAAATCGTGAGTCCAGGTGTGGACAAAGCGGACAATATTTGGTAGATTGGCCTGGGAGGTGCACAAGTTGGTCCAGACATCCACGATTACCTAAAAAAATCTTATAAGCGTTGAATAAATAGACAAACAGTCAGCCACTAGGGGCAGGTTTATGTAGAAGCCAGTGGAGTCTCGTGCTATTACTGAATTATGTTGGTGTAATGGAAAAGGTTTACGATCTTTCATAGTGTCCTCATTGTGTTTGTTGTATGTTATCACATGGAAACGTTGCAGAAAAATGAGAGGCTACAATAACATATCAAAACTTATATTACAATTTTGATAGTTAATAGTCGTGGAACACAAAACTTCTAACTATAAATCGCCAAAATTCAATCTTATTTCTTTTTGTTTTGTATTGTATTTTGTAATTATTGAATAAAAAACTAGATGTGTACTCGTATAATGCAGCGTAATACATTTCTATTCTGCTTTTCTCAAGCGGTTTTGAAAGAGCAAACGAGTTTTTTGTTGGTTATCAGTTTTGTGTAGTATTTTTTTTTCTTATTAGTAGCTTAACGCTTATCTTATATTTGAACAATTTTATGAATTACAAAACATTTTAATAAGTTGTAAATGTTGTATAACATATTAAAAATATTGTATGAATATACTCGTATCACATATGAAAATACAACTGATTGAAATTTTAAAAATCGGGTTAAAAAATTTATTGTATCAATATGTGCATTAAACTAAAGAGAATTACATACCCATTTTATATATAATTTATTTAACAAAAATAATTATACTTAAAAATAATTTAGATTTTTTTTTAAATTGAGAAAAATTCTTATTTCTAAAACTTGATCCTTTTATATGGACAGGGTATTATAAGAGTATCTCCAACAGATTCTCTAAATTTTTCTAAAATGGAGAACCAAAGTCCAAAATTTCTAGCAAAAATTGCATTCAACTCCAACAGATTTCTATTTTGGAGAAAGATTTGGAGAATCTGTAGGAGCAAAAAAATGATCAAAATATTCATTTTCTCCATTTTGAAAAAACTGTTGGAGATGGTCTAAGTTTCTGAAAATTGTTCAAGTTTCAATTTTTATTATTACAACAGTAATAAAATAAAAATATTTTACAAATTGAAAGTTTTGAATATATTATTGATTTACATATTATGTTTTAATTATTACATTTTTGAAAAATCAAGAGATAAAATCTAAATATTTTATAATATTACTAAAAAATAAATAAAAGAAAGTTCCCCAAATACCAACAAAACCTCCTAAACGAACTCAAAATAGTACAACTATCCCATTAACATGGAAACATAATATTGGGAGCGTCTTCCTATTTTATTTTTTATTTAATAATTACACTTTATTTATTTTATATCTATATATACCCTTTGAACCCTTTGCACTCTCTTGCATGCTCTCTATGTTCTACTTTCTCTCTCTCTCTAAAACACAAAAAACATGGTAGAGAGACTTATGGAAAATTATACGAACGTGAAGCAGTAGTAGATGAAGCTGCCAGCATGATCTAAACTTTTCTTTTAAGGCTATGTTTGGCAAAAAAAAAGCTAAGCTAGCTTTGTAGCTGATAAGCTAGCTTTTCAAAACGCTACTTTGAGTAGCGTTTCAATAAGCTAGCTTATGGTCATCCAAACATGTACACTAGCTGATAAGCTAGCTTATTTTTGCCAAACAATGCCTAACTCAAAATAAAGTATCAGATTGCAAAATCAAAGAAAAGATCAGATCATGTGGCATCTTCACCTGCTACTGTGTTTCACGAACTCTTATACGTCTAAGAACGACTTTCATCTGAAAATGAGAAGGCATGTGTAAGTTCTATCAATTCTTTCTCTCGTCTATTCAATTTTGCCTTTCTTTTATTAACGGGTTTTTGTTAATTTTTTCATTTTATAGTAGGGTTTTTTCGTAATTGTAAAAATACGTTGTATTTCGAATTTTAAATAAATAAAATAAAAACAAGTGTTTGTTGGGATGGAGTGCTAAGTACATGTATGGCGTGGGAATCTTAGTTGTTGATGTTAGAGTTATTAGTGACAAGATTTCATAATCCCAATTGCTTTTAAGATTCTCCTTTTTACATTATTATTACGGTCGTTATTTAATTATTATTATTTTAGACTAATTTTAAAGCCGACAAAAATATATTTTACAGATGAAAAACGGGACCATTGTTGATTCATAATATTGTTAATGACATTTATATCTTTGTACTTCCTTTTCCCGTAACTATGCAATCGATGCTTATGGTTTTCCTGGTTCACAGTAAAAGTTGTATATAAACCAGTTAAATATTATTTCTTTCAGAAAAATGAACGAAAAGAAAAAGGGTTTTATACATAGTCAAAATGTGTTAGGCACCGAACCAATGATCATTTTGGTTGAACTTTAATGGATTAAAAGTACAATTTTACTTGATTGAAAATTATAAAATAAGTTATCGATTGGCTTTTAGAAAAATCAAGTGTCATTATGTTAAGAGATAAATCATGGACGGTGATCAGTAATTATTACATGTGTTTTAGTCTTGCGTCAAATGATTAGAATCATGCATCAAGAATCAGTGTATTTGTTAACGTATTTTTTGTAACTTATTTGAACAATACGAAGCATTGGATTCAAGATTTCTATATATGCAATTAATTAACGTAAAAATGGAAGACGAAAAGCAAGTATTGGAAGTTGAACTAAAAACATTGCTACTATAGTCTATACTGATACGGCAATGTTGCGTTAGTATGGCTTCCCCAACCACCACCAAAGACCACAATTTTCTCTTGTGTGTCGAATCTGTTAATCGACCAAAGAAGCATATCCCAATGCTCGTTATTTACTAAAGAACCCTATGTTTACTCTATTGAAGTTTCAGGTTAACAATACTAAGAGATTGGTAGTGATTGATCGACTCATTATGTAGCAGTTTACCCCCACAAAATTTTCGTTGTAATATCAATGGAAAATCAACAACAGTTGAGGGAAAATAAGATGATGGTTATCCTTTGCATATATCAAGTATGGTTGTTCAAGTAAAGCGTAGACATATACCCTGTTATTTCAGCAAACAATGTTTAAATTATACCTACTTCGAGATGAACCAATCACAGTGAACGATCTTTTAACCCCAATCGGTTGGCTTAGTGCCACTCACTACATCACCCGATGTCTCATTAAACATCATGTCTTATATCTGAATTGGTCTAAATGCTATTAATTTCAAACCTGAATTACTAAGAAAATAGAAAAGATACTGAAAATAAATCAGATTAGAAAAAATAAAAACGAAAGAAACCAAGGTGATTGATTGCATGTCGCTTTCAATGTACTGCGAGATTCAACCTTATACTAGCGACTAATTAAGAAAGTATGCGTGCAAATTGAGTTTACCTAGAAGGATTTAAATTGTGTGTCACATTTTCAACATTATAAATGTTTCAAATTACTCAAAGAACATATCGTCTGTATTAACAGTAAAAACTTTAGAATACAACCAAAAAATCATACTTTAGAATAATAGCAAGTTACTGACTCTAGAAACAAAATCAGATATCAATAGCCAACAGAAATAGTTACGCAAACTAAATAAGCAAATAGCAATAGCAATGGAAGCAGAATCAGTCAAGTAGACAACATAAACAAATAGATATAGCAAATAGAAGTTGAAGAAGATAAGAATAGCCAACATAAAAAGATAACAATAGCACGACCATGAACTTAAAGGTTAAATTTTGAAGTCATTATCCATTAAATAGTTGAAGCACATAAGTAGTCAAGCAGATAAAGATAGCAATAGCTAATGCCTAATAGCCTTGTATCTGGTAAACAAATTAGAAAAACAATAAGCAATAATAAAAAAAAACGAAAGATCATGTAAATTATTTCAAATTTTCTTCTTAAATGTAATTAATTAATATATTTTTTGTCCCTTTTTATCTACTAATTTTTTTAGGTTTCTTTATATACTTAAAAAGATGGAGTCAAATTTATATACTAATTTTATTTTAGAACAAAACTATATACGAAACCCTATGATTTCATTGAAATCTTACAAACGTAGAAATTTGAAATCCTATAAGGGTGGTTGGTATTTCGCAGGATTTCGTAGGATTTATATGTAATAATGTCTTAAAACATGTTAAAAACACTGTTTTTTTATAAAAATCAATTTAATAAAAAGGTAATTTAATTATTTTTATAATTATTTATAATTTATTTTTATAAATTATTTATAAATATTAAATTCAATTTTATATCAAATCCTACAAACCAAATACAGATTCTAAATCCTTTTAAATCCAAGTTCCTCTGATTCTAAATCCTACCGTTGTATCTAGTGGTGTAAACGATTCGAGCTTTTAACGAGCAACTTGAGTTCGAGTTCGTTTATCTCGAGCTTAATAATTTTCGATCTCGAACACATTAACTTAACGAGCCCAGCTTCCAGTGGCGGAACCCCATAGGGGCCTGTGGGGGCCATGGCCCCCCCGCTTTTTGAGTAAAATATCATATATGGTATCTTACAACACATGTGAGAAGGTAGCTCTAGTGGTTATTGCTTGGTATCCTTCTCCTCTATGTCACAAGTTTGAGACTTGTCCTTTGCATTTACCCATTTTTGTCATTTTTTTCCTTCTCATATATTACATATTAAATTATATGTACAAATTAGTTTTTAAATAATATAATTTTTTTTTCGGCCCCCGCGCCTAAAATGACCGTGTTCCGCCACTGCCAGCTTCATAACACTAATGTTCGACTCGGCTCATTCGAAAACTCGATTAAATTTTTCGAGCCGAGTCGAGTCGAGATCGAGCCATCGAGCATACTCTTTTTCGACCCAAACATTCTCATGTATTCATTAATCATATAATAAAATATAAAAACAATCAAGTTTAAGCCGATAAACGAGTTAAACAATCGCGAGTTGAAACCCATAAACGAACATCGAACTCGATCTCGATAACTCAAAAAATATTTGAGCTCAAGCTCGATCCTATATTAAAAAAGTTAATCAAACTCGAGCTAGATATAATTTTTTCGAGTTAAGCTCAATTAACCTACTACTCAACAAACACTCGTATATCTATCCTATAAATCAAAAGCGCCTATAAATCAAAAGCGCCTAAAACAGAAAATATATTTGAGCCGTATTTTTGTGGGCCCAGATTCCCGTGCTGTCGTCCATGGCGGTTCCTCTTTTGACGTCGATGTCGATCCTCCGTCTCCACCGCCGATTAGAAATTCTCCGGTGCAGCTACCACCGTGAGACTACACACAGATTTATCTCTATACAAATGCTTGCCATATATTTCCATCTTCAAGCCAACGCACACCGAAAGGTACGCCCGTAATTATTCTGGCACACATACACTCATTAATCTGTAGATCTTAATGCAATATTGATCGTGATTGTTGATCTACGTTTTCAATTGAGCAGAAGTTTCATGAAATTGTGATATTTTAGAGGAAGTTTATCTCGAATTTGATTCTCATCAACTTCATTAATATGTGAATTGAAGTGATGTTTATTGAATTGGATAGATGTTAATGCAATATTGCTCGTGATTGTTGATTGTTGATCTATGTTTTCAAATGAGCAGAAATTTCATGAAATTGTGATAGTTTAAAGGAAGTTTATCTCGAATTTGATTCTCATCAACTTCATTAATATGTGAATCGAAGTAATGTTAATTGAATCTAAATAGATGTGTGAATTTAGACGCCAAATCGTTCCACCTTTCAACTTTATAACCGATAGTGAATTTGAATGTGACACTCCGGTGAACAATGGTGGTCGGCGGTAGAAGTTTTGCTCTGTTGAGTTTTCCGTGATAGAAAATGATAATGTGCAGTAGTTCTGATGCCACCTTTTTTCAATTTTTGAGATAGAAAATAACTGTCTGCTAGCTTATCCTGAGGATGGACTGCTTTTGGACTAGGGTAGACCAATTCTCCGAGAAGTTAAACATTTTGCGAGAATGCAAGAAGACTCACTTTTGTATATGATTACGTCTATGTGTTGTCAATGCAACATGTTTTTAATCATATATGATTAAGCTTGTAGCTTGTGTATCATGCGTGTAATCATATATGATATCGAGACTTCTATCATCTTCGTAAAATGTTTAGCTTCTCATTTGAACATGTCATATATTTATATATATATATATATATATATTGGAACCTCCTGTCTCTCTTCAACCTCAAGGGCTCTTTTGCAAAGTAAATCTCGAGGTAGAATTTGTGAAACAGTATGATAAATCCCACAAGTTGTTAACTATTTCCAACAGTATTTGAATCCATAGTGCAAAATAGTAAATCTTTTCCCCTTAGATCGAACATGGTCAGTAAAGATTCAAGTTATGGCGTTCACTAATTCAAAGAACTCGAGCCGTTTGTTGTCTCAAACATTTTGTTCATTTCGAGTGTTATTGTCACCTCCTAGTTTATGCCTTTGTGTTTTCGCTACTGCATATATGTATCCTTGGCATAGGAAGAGTTGGCGTATTAGCGGTTGTTCATCTTTCATGTTACTCAAGTCTATCGATGTCGCTTACAGTCTTTAGCTTATAGAAGCCAAGTTACAATGTGGTTCTGATACAGCCAAGATGACAACCCAGAAAAGGAATAGATCATAACAAATTAATAATGCTGTGATAGTATTTATATATGCAGGGAGATAACATAAATTAACTTATAAAACTGCTATAGCTATAGGTACCAAAAAGTAATAGTAGTGATCTTGTGAGAATTCCTTTGTTGAGCTGAAAAGAAGATGCAAAGCAGGTAAACTGCAACCCAAAATGGCACTATATACCCTTCTTGATTCCAACTCATCCATGGAGGTTTAACTTAGTGTCTTATGTAGCTTAGAAATGGTTTATCTGGTACTGGTATCAATTTCACAATCCATCCGATAGGCCACGATAGAGCTGCAATCACAATACAGATTCTCCACTGCACTCCGTTCAGTTTCTCTGTGTCGGCAAAGTTCTTTAGGAACTCCACCATCACAACCTGAAGAATGATCGTCATCCCGATGATTCCAAGAAACAATCGGTTTGTATGAATACCTCTGAATATGTTCCTCTGCTCCAGCTTTCTTGAGTTGAACTCGTTGAACACTTGGCAGAACACAAAAGTGTTGAAGATGATCATATTTTTCACTCTCTCGTTCACATTAAAGATCATCTTACCCCTGAACTGGAAGGTCAATAGAATTATTATCTGGTAGAGAGATTGCGCAAACAGGTTTCTCCACATGACGTTTGTTATGAGGGGCTCGACTCTACCCACCGGTGGCTTGTTCATGAGTTCATCGGTTGGCCGTTCTGTGGCAAGTGCTAAAGCACCCAAAGTATCCATGATTAGATTCACCCACAACAGTTGGACCGCTGTTAGGGGAACATCACCCGCAGAAACTGCTGCAATGAAGTTGATAACAAGAGCTGCAACGTTTACGGTGAGTTGAAATTGAATAAACTTCTGGATGTTGTTGTACACGCACCGACCCCACATCAATACGGTAGAAACGGAGGCGATATCGTCATCTAAGATGACGATATCCGAGCTTTGTTTGGCCACCTCGGTGCCTTGAATCCCCATCGAGAGTCCGATATCGGCTTCTTTGAGTGCCGGTGCATCGTTGGTCCCGTCGCCAGTGACTGCAACCACGTGACCTTTCCGTTTCAAGCACTGCACCATCAGAAGCTTGTCGAACGGGGAAGATCTCGCCATCACTCGGATGCTGTCAACTTTCCGCATTCTCTCTTCATCTGTGTAATTACGGAACTCTACACCTTCCACCACTTCTCCTTCGCAATCTTGTCGACCGAATTCCAGTATTCCGCATTCCGCGGCTATGGCTTTCGCTGTGAAAACATTGTCCCCGGTGATCATCTTGATGTTGACTCCGGCAGACAGGCAAGTTTCTATAGCTTTCTTGGCTCCTGGTCTACATGGATCCTTCAGGCCAACGATCCCTAGCAACGTTAAGCCTTCTTCACTTAGCGTTCGATAAACCGTACCGTCTTCCCTATGTTCTTGAACCTTCTTATATGCGAAAGCAATGCACCTAAGACTACTTGCTGCCATTCCTTCGATTATATTCTCCAATTGTGTTCTTTCGTCGCTATCTATTGTCTTTATACACCCGTTGCTCTGATAATACTTCGAACACATTGCTAGTACCATCTCTGCAGCTCCTTTCCAGTGCACATTCATGGCGTTATCCGCTCTCTTGATCAAAATCCCACTTTGTTTTTTCTTCGAGTTGAAGGTCTCAACATGAAGAACAGTTGAAGTTTGTTTCAGTTTCTCCATATCCATACCCAAATCCGCAACAGCCCACGATAAGATCGCTTTTTCCGTTGGACTGCCGGAGTATTCAGGTTTAGATCCTGAATCGGATTTGAAAACTGTACCTGTAGTGTTAAAACCGACTCCCTCGTGAAGAAGTTCACGGACGTCCGTGGCTATTACATTGGAAGAATCTCTCTCTATGTACTCGAGGCCGATCCAAAACTTCGTGACCGTGATCTGATTTGTAGTCAAAGTGCCCGTTTTATCAGTGCATATAACAGTGGCCGAACCCATGGTCTCACACGCAGATAACTTCCGAACCATCGCCTGATCCGCCATCATTCTCTTCATGGAATACGCAAGAGTGAGAGTGACGGCTAGCGGCAGACCTTCGGGGATCGCCACCACCACAATGGTGACTGCTGCCGAGAAGATACGTGTAACGGAATCGAACACTTCGTTTATATTCGTGCTTTTCCCATTGTACTCTCGTTTACCGTTTTCGTTCTCTGTGTTTCCGGTGAAATAACGAATTAACATAACTACAAGAACCAGGAAAGCGACTGCAAGGCCTACCTTTCCGATCGAAGAAGTGAGTTTGTTGAGACGAACTTATAATGGCGTTTGTTCGTTAGAATCGCCCGTTATCCAGCTCATCATCCTTCCCCAAGCCGTGTTCATCCCAACCGATAACACGAGCATCCGACAATGCCCATCCGCCACTTTAGAACCCGAGAACAAGAATGGATTGGTGACGGCATCCACGGTTATGTTATCACTCTCCCCCGTCATGCTCGACTCATCGACTAGCAACGAATACCCGTCTACGAACAACCCATCCGCCGGAATCTGATCTCCGATATTCAGAATCGCAACATCTCCAACTACGATATCAAAGATCGATATCTTTTGCCGCCTCCCGTCTCTAACTACATCAATCTTGATATTATCGCTTATTCTCGACAAATTGTCAAACTGGATCTCTTGTCTGTAGTTACTAATCGCGGACACAACGATCACAAGAAAAACCGCAACGAAAATGCTACCACCTTCATACCATCCTTCTTCCACTCCGTGTTCTTTGATACCGAACCCAAGCGAAAGAGCTGCACAACCGAGTAATATGATAATAGTAGTGTCCTTAAAAGCCTCGATCACGAAATAAAGCAACCCCTTCGGAGGTTGCTTTTCGTAATTATTCGAACCGAAAACGCTTCTCCTTCGGACCAAATCGCGATCGTTTATTCCGTTATCGAGATCAGTCTCAAGCGCTTCCGCTACACCATCGACTCCACCCAACTTATGAAGCTTCTTTAAATCTTTCGTCTCCACCGTGTCGATGAGGTCCACCTGATCGACACGGGAGAAACCCGAAGCGGGGTCTGCTTTAGGACATGCGACTTGCGGGATGATTTTGATGATGGAATAGGAATTAGGGGAAGCAATGATTTCGGAAACGGGTAGTTTCTTGGAGACGACGACGTTCTTGGCGATGGAAACCAGGGTGTTGGAGAAATGTATGGTCAAGTATGCAAGTCGCCATCGTTTTTGAGGTTTAGTAAGGGTGGTTGTGGTTATGTTGTAGAGCATGATGCCAATGTCATGTGCTTGTATTTCGCTAACCATTTCTGGGGTACTTTATGTTATTGAAATGTAAATGGGATTGGAGAGCTAATGTGGTGGATCGACTTTGCTCAATTGCTTAAAAGAAAAGGGATTGAAGAGCTCTCGGGTATATAACTCAGTTGTCAAAGCGGTGGATCGACTTTGCACAAATGCTTAAAAGAAAAAAGGATTGAAGAGCTATCGGGTGTATAGCTCGGTTGGCACAAGGGTAAAAAAGAGGATTTAAGAGGTGAGTGTAAGATGTGATTTTGTGTAGGAATGTTGGCGGGGGTTATATACCTTCATAACTTGGTCAATAAGGTTTGGAAGAAACTTCAAAGAAATTCATATATTACTCGGTTCCTTCTATATTTAAGCAATAAGAAATTAATAATCAATGCAAGATGATTATTACATGTTTGCGCAAATAAATTGATAAAAATTTGTGTAAATAAGGGAACTTTATTATGAATTTGAGGAAAAAAGAATAATTTTAACTTTTATTATTCAAAGTATTTAATTGTTGAACTTTTAAAAGCGAAAAAAATGAAAATATAATTTTATTTAGAGGGTGTGAAACTAGAAATAGATGGTTATTCTTTAAATAAAGGAGTGAACTACAATTTTGGTTCTTGTGGTTTACACCCAACTAAGAACAATCTTTCTTAGACTTTACTAAATACAGTAATGGTTATTGTGGTTTGCATTTTGTTTTAAAAATGATCCTTCTAACAAACTTTATTAGAAGTTGTCCATTAAACATGGAGTATTTTCTTCTTTTTTACCGATTTCCTTGTCTTATTCAGTTTTGTCTTTAGCCATATCAATATATACAATATGATAGTATATTATTTTTAATATAGATATATATAGTAAACTACAATTTTGATTATCTTCTCCCACGGATTCCCACACCTCCCATCCCCTCACCACTCCCTTACTGGCGACCTCTTTTCCAGTCATCTTCTCAGGCGGATTCCCACACACACAGGTGTGTGTTCTGCTTCTTGGAGATCAAAGAGAGGGAATAAAAAATGGGTTGGGAAACAGAAAGTGAAGCGAGGGGTCACCTAGAAAAGGGAACAGACAATGTGTTGTATGCACAATGTATGTGTGTGCAGTGCAGTGCAGTGTGTGTTGTATGCAAGTGCATTGTGTGTGTGTGTATAGGTTGCAGGTTTCGGTGGTGGTGGCTGCAAGATCTCGTGGTTTAGTGGAAGGTTGGAGATGGAGGTTGCAGTTTTTGGTGATGGTGGTTTGGGAGGGAGGTTGGAGATGTTCACCAGCGTGAAAAGGAGAGGAAGGTGGCTGGTTCATCAGTAGGGGGTGGGGGTCACCCGGAAAGGGGACGGGAAGTGGGTTAGGAATAGGGATGGCAAAAAGAACCGAAAGGGGTAGGGGGTAAGAGCATCTACAATCATGGACCTCTTAAGAGGTTCATGACTTTAACACATCAATTTTCTCTTTCCTACACATTTTATAATTTTTTCACATCCAATCATGAACCGGTCCATAATTAATTTAATAAATACTATAATAATATAAAATTATAATGATAAAAGACAATAATAAAAAAAACTAATTATAATTAAAAGACAATAATAAATAATTACAAATAATAAAAATCACAATAATTGAAAAAATACAATAATTGAAAGTTACAGTAACTTAAAATAAAAAAAAATTAGAATTATAAAAAATTTTAATTTTTCATTTTTAATGAATTAACCTAATTAAATTTGATAAATATAAATTTCGTTTGATAATTAAAAGAAATTAAAAAATATATAAAATTTAGTATTTTATTATTTTTTTAAAGTTGGGCACCACCCTTTTATTGAGAAAGAATCGGTCCCTACAGAGGAACTGATCCATCCCATGTGGCAAGAACCCATCTTCTCTCAATGGGTGTAAAAACTAAGAAGTAGTCCATGGACTTCCACCATGGCACCGCTGTGGATGCTCTAAATATAATATATTTTTTAGATTATAATATAATATAATATATTAAATTTTTAAAGGAAAATTAAATAAATATTGAAGTACCCCTCATTTAATGGTATTTTACTAGCGATATTAGTGTAAGGGACTATTTCAAAACAAAATGCAAATTATAGTGACCATTACTATACTTAGGTGTCGTTTGTTTTTTAAGAGGTGTAAAGTCTGAAGTCTTATTTTAGTTATGATTAATAAGAGGTGGTGTGTAAAAAAGTCTGAACGATTCAGACTTAAGAGCCATTAAGAAGGTTTTTTTTTAAAACAAACAACCCCTTGATGAAATCTTAAAAAACATTCAATGTTCGGTGTAAACCATAGGGATCAAAATTGTAGTTTACTCTAAATAAAGTAAAATAAAGAAGGTGCGGGGACGGTCAAATGATGTTCCTTGTTGTGCACGTAGCATAGCGTTGTGATGTTGTTGTGACAAGACCATGCATTTTAACAATAAATCATCAATTTATATAGTTCTTTTTCATTACTTTCATATGGATTTTATTAGGTTCTAAATATAAATGCATAATATATTGAAAAACACACAAAATATTCAAAGAATTGCAGGAGCAAAGTCTTCTTTTATTGAACACAGCTCAAGGCTTTAAATACAGGGAAAAGAAACAGAATAATGCTAAAAAGAAGGGATAACAAAAGACTAAATCAAGCAACTAAAAATTTCTAAACA
Organism: Arctium minus; assembly: GCA_954870635.1. Classification (NCBI taxonomy): domain Eukaryota; kingdom Viridiplantae; phylum Streptophyta; class Magnoliopsida; order Asterales; family Asteraceae; genus Arctium; species Arctium minus. The sequence goes on along the minus strand of OX941095.1, from coordinate 68,004,652 downwards.
CCAGGGATTTTATTCTTCAAACGTGCCTCCTGCATTGACCAAATCAGCTCCAACAATCCTTCTCCTAAACTGACACTATGATGAGTTCAGTTTACTTCATCATCTTGATCATCCCCATCATATCTCTCAGCTTCTCAAAGGCCTCCAACTTCAAAGGTTTGGTTAAGATATCAGCTATCTGAACCACATTACTGCAGTACTCCAGTTCAAGAACACCATTGTTTACCAACTCTCTTAGAAAATGGAATCGAACGTCGATATGCTTACTTCGTTTATGCATCACTGGATTTTTCGACAGTTTGATTGTTGACATGTTGTCACAGTAAATGACTGTCCCTTTGATCTGAGGAAGGCCTATGCATTCAAGAATCCTTCTGAGCCATACCACCTGGCAAGCACATCCAGCAGCTGCTATGAATTCTGCTTCAGTTGTTGACAGAGATACCACCGGTTGTCGTTTGGAGCACCAAGATATGACAGCATCACTTAAGAAACATGCATATCCAGAAGTACTTCTCCTGGTGTCCAAGTCTCCAGCATAATCGCTATCCGAATAAGCAACCAGAACATCATTACCATTCCTTCTGTAATAAATGACAAGATCTGAGGTACCTTTGATGTACCTAAGCACTCTCTTGACAGCCATCATATGATTTTCAGTTGGCTTTTCCATGAATCTGCTTACCAGGCTGATTACATACATGAGATCAGGTCTGGTAGCTGAGAGGTACATCAAACTCCCAATCATTTGTCTGTATAGTCTGGCATCTGCAAGCCCACTCTGATCTTCTTTCACAAGTCTGCAACCAGGGACAATAGGATTTCTCACCGCATTACATTGATCCATCTTGAACTTTTCCAGAACTTCATGCGCATATTTCTTCTGGTTCATGAAGATTCCGGAGTCATCTTGCTTCACTTCAACTCCAAGAAAGTATCTCATCTCTCCTAAGTCTGACATGTCAAACTCAGTCTTCATGGACGACTTGAAATCTTCAATTAGAGCCAATTTGTTTCCTGTAACAATCAGATCATCCACATATAATGACACAATGAGGATATCATGATTTTTACCGATTTTGACAAACAAGGTAGGCTCATGAGGGCACTTTTGAAATCCATCCTTGACGAAGTAGGACTCAATGCGGTTGTACCAGGCCCTAAGGGCCTGTTTAAGGCCATACAAGGCCTTCTTCAGACGATACACTTTCTCTTCTGCTCCCTTCTTCTCATACCCTTGAGGCTGCTCAACATAGACTGTTTCATAGTTTACCGTGCAAAAATGCACTTTTTACATCGAGTTGGTGAACCTTCATACCCTTTTGAGCCGCTAAGGCTACAATAGCTCTAATGGTGTCCCATCTAGCCACAGGTGCGAACACTTCAGTGTAGTCTATTCCGAACTTTTGAGCATACCCCTTCGCCACGAGTCGTGCCTTGCACTTATCTACCTCGCCGTTTTCATTTAATTTGGTTTTGTACAACCATTTGACACCGATAGGCTTGATTCCTTGTGATGGGGAACATAACTCCCACGTTTCATTTTTATTTATGGCCTCGATCTCCATATCCATGGCTTTCCTCCATTTTTCACATACTACAGCCTCTTCGAATGTGGTAGGATCTAATGAAGAAGTGAACATTATGAAGTGATTGTTCTCTTCTTCATTATCTGATGTGACATAATCTTCCATCCAGGTTGGACGTCGTCTGTTTCTCCCTTCAGCTTGAACCTGCGATTCAACTTGAATTTCTCCAGCATCATTTCCATCTTGAGTTGACTCGACATCATTCTCATCTTGGGTTGCTTCAATATCGGGATTTTCTTCGGTTGTATCGTCATCCTCATCATTGCTGGAGCAGATGTCATCATCATTGCATTCCAACACCTGATTGTTGGGCTCGTGCTTCCAATTCCATTCAGCATCTTCTTCGAAAATGACATCTTTGCTCACAATGATTTTATTTTCGGCAGGATCGTACAATCTGTAAGCTTTGGATTCGGCACTCATGCCAAACATCACACACTTCACGCTCCTGTTATCAAGCTTCTTCCTTTTTTCCTGTGGAATGTGAGCATGTGCAATGCATCCAAATATTTTAAACGAACTTACAGATGGCTTTTCTCCACTCCATGCTTCCTCCGGGGTCTTTTTGTGAAGTGCAGCGGTAGGACTTCGGTTGAGGATATGTATGCACCAGGTAGTAGCTTCTGGCCAGTAAATCTTTGGAACATTTTTTTCATTTTGTATGCACCGTACCATGCTAAGGATGGTACGATTCTTCCTTTCTGCTACGCCGTTCTGGTGTGGTGTAAAGGCAGCTGTGAGTTGCCTCCTGATTCCATGCGTCTCACAGAACCCTTTAAATTCACTTGAATTAAACTCGCCACCCCAATCGGTCCTCGAGCATTTCAGCAACTGGCTCGTCTCTCTTTCTACCGCTGCTTTGAACTTCTTAAAGGTTTCGAACGCCTGTGATTTCTTAGACAAGAAATATACCCAACATTTACGAGTAAAATCATCTATGAAAGTGATGATATACCTTTTGCCGCTGGTGGATACAGGAGTAATGGGTCCGCACAGATCAGAGTGTATTAATTCGAGTTTCTGAGTTGCCCTCCATGAGCTCTTTTTTGGAAAGCTCTCTCTGTGTTGTTTTCCTGTTACACACGCCGTACATAGCGTGTTTGGTTGTACGATTTCCGGGAGTCCCGACACCATCTTCTCTTGTTTCAATGTTCTAAGCCCCTTGTAATTGAGATGTCCAAATCGACGATGCCACAAGAGCGCATTGTCTTCTGTTGTAGTATTGAAACATTCATTATCTCTTGAAGAAGGGTTGGCTAAAATCATAAACATCCTGTTTGCGGCCATGAATGATCTCATGATCAAGCCCTTCCTCAAGTGATATAGACTACATGTATCATCCTGAATGAGAATCGAAACACCCTTCTCCTGAACTTGGCCAAGACTGATTAAATTGTTCTTTAATTCAGGAACAAAGTAAACATCAGTAAAAACATGTGAGACATCGTCAACCGTTAGTCTAATGTTACCTTTCCCCGTGACGGGCATCTTGGCGTTGTTTCCAAGCTTTACACTGTGTTTGAAACTCTCATCCAATTCAAAAAACCATTGCTTATCGCCACTCATGTGATTACTACATCCCGAATCCAGAAACCATACGTGTTCTCTTGTTGCTTGATTTGCTCTGGTATGCGCCATCAACACCATCTCCTCTACGTCATCGAGTTCCGCATAGTTGGCATCCTTTTCCCACTCCGGGCATTCTGTCTGATAATGCCCTAACTTGTGGCACTTGTAGCATTCAATCAAACCCCTTTTGATTGGGCTCCTACCTCGTCCTCTTCCACGTCCACGATAGCCTCCTCGCCCTCGACCCCTTGCACTAAACTCAGCAACTTTTAAGACTTGTTCTTCCTCTTGTTGACCAACAAGTCTCTGCTCATGTACAAGTAAACTTCCATGCAATTCATCAATGGTCATGGTATCCAAATCATTAGATTCCATAATAGAACATACCACATAATCAAACTTACGAGTCAGAGAGGGAGAAGGATTTTTGAGACTACCCCCTTTTGCAACTCAGTGTCACCATTTGCCTTCATCTTGTTTACAATCAGAAGAGTTTGTGCAATGAAGCTGTCCACTTTCTCACCTTCCTTCATGGAAAGGAGTTCGTACTACTTCCTTAGAGCTTGAAGTTGTGCTCTTTTAACCTTGGTGGACCCTTCATACTTTTGCTTCATGGAGCTCCATATGGCCTTCGCAGTGCTCTTGTCAAGAATAGTCTCCAAGATCTCCCTGTCAATCGCCTGGAATAAGTAATTCTTGACTTTCAGGTCCTTCAGTTTGGCTTCATCAATACCCTTCCTTTGAGATTCAATTTCAGCTGTTGTTCCTCCTGTTGCTGCCGGGATTCCGTCGACCACCGAGTTCCACATCTCCTTGCTTCTCAGGAAATTCTCCATCAACATTGACCAATGGCCAAAGTGTCCATCGAACCTCGGTATTGCTGGCTGCACGAACTTGTCTGATGCTGAAGTTGATGATGATGTTGCCATTGATCTTCTTCTGTGCTTGCAAACACAAAGTTACAGCCCCTCTCGTTGCTGCTCTGATACCAAATATTGAAAAACACACAAAATATTCAAAGAATTGCAGGAGCAAAGTCTTCTTTTATTGAACACAACTCAAGGCTTTAAATACAGGGAAAAGAAACAGAATAATGCTAAAAAGAAGGGATAACAAAAGACTAAATCAAGCAACTAAAAATTCCTAAACACCAGGGATTTTATTCTTCAAACGTGCCTCCTGCATTGACCAAATCAGCTCCAACATAATATTGAATGCAAATTAATAAGCTTGTATTTCGTTTGTTCGTGTATATTTTGAGGGTGTATATAACGTTAATAAGATTTTAATTAAATTTGTAACTTCTTCATGTATTAAAACATAACTTTATACCTGAATATCTCTATATTTTGACTACATAGTATTTAACCACAAAGATTAATATAAAAAGATAGCAGGAGAATGGTTGTGTTGTGTCATTAACATGATAATTTCTAGATAATTTCTAAAGCTGACGTGACCTTTAAGAAATTGTGTTAGAAATTGTATTATAGTGGATGGTCTAGCTAACAATCCTCTTAAGTAACATGTCATCTCCTTGAACCTCACGATAATATCGTGTGTGTGGGGACCAACCTTTTATTCGGTCTTTTTAATCGAATCAATGACTTTCGCTAGAAACAGAATTTGAAACAATAGTGCAAAATAGTGAATTTTTCCCCTTAGAACATGATCAATATATATGTCAAAGCTTCGTGCCGTGCACTTCTTTAAAGAACTCCGAGTAGTTGCCCCCTGGGTTATATATGCCTTTGTTTTTGGCTACTGCATATACATAGGAAGAGTTGACATAAATTCACATATCGTATCTTGTGGGTTTGATCTAAGCTATACATATGTGATCTTCTCATACAGGAAATTTCTTTGGTTTAAAAAAAAAGAAAACTGCATGTTTTCATTGTGCACAACTTTTGTTCTTAGATGTTTCTGGAAAGAATTACTGTATGAACAAAGGTGTAGAGTGTTTATATGCATCTGTACATACCCATCACATCCATGCTCTTGGAAGCTAGATTCGACCCATCTCAACATGAAGTAGTGTTTGATCGAGTTCGACAACAGTTATAACGTCTTGCTGTATGGCTAAGGTGCTATTTGTTTACGACATTTGAACACTCATTTTCTGGGCCTCTTTTATTTGGTATGATAAGAAATAAACATGTGGTTTCTAGATACCTTTTACTTGAGGTGGAAAAATGAATAAAAACCAGATAAAATGAAGACCGGAGGAAAATTGTACTTAGAAGTTTTGGTGCCAGTCAATAACTCATCTAACCTGTTAGTGGTTGTTCATGTTTCAAGTTGCTAAAATCTCTCGATCTTTGCTCACCGTTGTTAGCTTTTAGAAGCCAAGTTACAATGTGGTTTCGATAGACAGCCTTTCCATAAACTCTCCCTCTCGGATATACAGAAACCGATCCCAGATTCCACTGTAAACCAAGATGACAACCCAGAAAAGGAATAGACCATAGTAAATTAATAAGGTTGTGATATATTTACATATGCAGGTAAATGCAAGGGAGATAACGTAAATTAACTTAGTAAACTGCTATAGTTATAGATACCAAAAAACAATAGGAGTAATCTTGTGAGAATTCTTTTGTTGAGCCGAAAAGAAGGTGCAAAGCAGCTAGCCTGCAACAACCCAAATGGCACCGCATATCCTTCTTGCTTTCAACTCGTCCATGGAGGTTTAACTCAGTATCTTATGTACTTTAGGAATGGTTTATCTGGTACCGGTATCAACTTCACAATCCATCCGATAGGCCACGATAGAGCTGCAATCGCAATACAGACTCCCCACTGCACTCCGTTCAGTTTCTCTGTGTCGGCAAAGTTCTTTAGGAACTCCACCATCACAACCTGAAGAATGATCGTCATCCCGGTGATTCCAAGAAACAACCGGTTTGTATGAATACCTCTGAATATGTTCCTCTGCTCCAGCTTTCTTGAGTTGAACTCGTTGAACACTTGGCAGAACACAAAAGTGTTGAAGATGATCGTATTTTTCACTCTCTCGTTCACATCAAAGATCGTCTTACCCCTGAACTGGAAGGTCAGTAGAATTATTATCTGGTAGAGAGATTGTGCAAACAGGTTTCTCCACATGACGTTTGTTATGAGGGGCTCGACTCTACCCACCGGTGGCTTGTTCATGAGTTCATCGGTTGGGCGTTCTGTGGCAAGTGCTAAAGCACCCAAAGTATCCATGATTAGATTCACCCACAACAGTTGGACCGCTGTTAGGGGAACATCACCCGCAGAAACTGCTGCAATGAAGTTGATAACAAGAGCTGCAACGTTTACGGTGAGTTGAAATTGAATAAACTTCTGGATGTTGTTGTACACGCACCGACCCCACATCAATACGGTATAAACGGAGGCGATATCGTCATCTAAGATGACGATATCCGAGCTTTGTTTGGCCACCTCGGTGCCTTGAATCCCCATCGAGAGTCCGATATCGGCTTCTTTGAGTGCCGGTGCATCGTTGGTCCCGTCGCCAGTGACTGCAACCACGTGACCTTTCCGTTTCAAGCACTGCACCATCAGAAGCTTGTCGAACGGGGAAGATCTCGCCATCACTCGGATGCTGTCAACTTTCCGCATTCTCTCTTCATCTGTGTAATTACGGAACTCTACACCTTCCACCACTTCTCCTTCGCAATCTTGTCGACCGAATTCCAGTATTCCGCATTCCGCGGCTATGGCTTTCGCTGTGAAAACATTGTCCCCGGTGATCATCTTGATGTTGACTCCGGCAGACCGGCAAGTTTCTATAGCTTTCTTGGCTCCTGGTCTACATGGATCCTTCAGGCCAACGATCCCTAGCAACGTTAAGCCTTCTTCACTTAGCGTTCGATAAACCGTACCGTCTTCCCTATGTTCTTGAACCTTCTTATATGCGAAAGCAATGCACCTAAGACTACTTGCTGCCATTCCTTCGATTATATTCTCCAATTGTGTTCTTTCGTCGCTATCTATTGTCTTTATACACCCGTTGCTCTGATAATACTTCGAACACATCGCCAGTACCATCTCTGCAGCTCCTTTCCAGTGCACATTCATCCGGTTATCCGCCACTCTCCTGATCAAAATCCCACTTCGTTTTTTCTTCGAGTTGAAGGTCTCGACTTGAAGAACAGTTGAAGTTTGTTTCAGTTTCTCCATATCCAAATCCAAATCCGCAACAGCCCACGATAACATCGCCTTTTCCGTTGGACTGCCGGAGTATTCAGGAACAGAACCTGAATCCGATTTGAAAACTGTACCTGTAGTGTTAAAACCGACTCCCTCGTGAAGAAGTTCAAGGACGTCCGTGGCTATTACATTGGAAGAATCTCTTTCTATGTACTCGAGGCCGATCCAGAACTTCGTGACCGTCATCTGATTTGTAGTCAAAGTGCCCGTTTTATCGGTGCATATAACAGTGGCTGAACCCATGGTCTCACACGCAGATAACTTCCGAACCATCGCCTGATCTGCCATCATTCTCTTCATGGAATACGCAAGAGTAAGGGTGACGGCTAGCGGCAGACCTTCGGGGATCGCCACCACCACAATGGTTACTGCTGCCGAGAAGATACGTGTAACGGAATCGAACACTACGTTTATATTCGTGCTTTTCCCGTTGTACTCTTGTTTACCGTTTTCGTCCTCTGTGTTTCCGGTGAAGTAACGAATTAACATAACGACAAGAACCAGGAAAGCAACTGCAAGGCCTACCTTTCCGATGGAAGAAGTGAGTTTGTTGAGACGAACTTGTAATGGCGTTTGTTCGTTAGAATCGCCCGTTATCGAGCTCATCATCCTTCCCCAAGCCGTGTTCGTCCCAACCGATAACACTAGCATCCTACAATGCCCATCCGCCACTTTAGAACCCGAGAACAAGAATGGATTGGTGACGGCATCCACGGTTATGTTCTCACTCTCCCCCGTCATGCTCGACTCATCCACTAACAACGAATACCCGTCTACGAACAACCCATCTGCCGGAATCTGATCCCCGATATTCAGAATCGCAACATCTCCAACCACGATGTCAAAGATCGATATCTTTTGCCGCCTCCCGTCTCTAACAACATCAATCTTGATATTATCGCTTATTCTCGACAAATTGTCAAACTGGATCTCTTGTCTGTAGTTACTAATCGCGGACACAACGATCACGAGAAAAACCGCAACGAAAATGCTACCACCTTCATACCATCCTTCTTCCACTCCGTGTTCTTTGATACCGAACCCAAGCGAAAGAGCTGCACAACCAAGTAATATGATAATAGTAGTGTCCTTAAAAGCCTCGATCACGAAATAAAGCAACCCCTTCGGAGGTCGCTTTTCGTAAGTATTCGAACCGAAAACGCTTCTCCTTCGATCAAAATCTCGACCGTTTATCCCGTTATCGAGATCAGTCTCGAGCGCTTCCGTCACACCCTCGACTCCACCCAACTTGTGAAGCTTCCTCAAATCTTTCGTCTTCACCGTGTCGATCAGGTCCGCCTGATCGACACGGGAGAAACCCGAAGCGGGGTCCGTTTTCGGGATGACGACGTCGATGACCGAATAGGGATTCGGAGAAACGGGGAGTTTGTCGGAGACGTTAACGACGATGTTTTTGGCGATGGAGATGAGGGTGTTGGAGAAATGAATGGTGAAGTAGGCAAGACGCCATCGTTTTTGAGCTTTGGTGAAGGTGGTTGTGCTTATGTTGTAGAGCATAAACCGAAAGTCGTGTGGCTGGATTTCTTTGCTAACCATTTTTTTTTAAATCCTTAAAAAGTGATGAAATTGTTTGTTTTTCTGGATGTGCAAATGGAGGGCGTTATATACTTCCATATTTTATCAACTTTTGTTCTCATGCAGCTTCGAAGAAAGTTACTGGTAACTTATCCTATCAATCCCCGTTTAATGACGATCTTAAATTCCTTTTAAATCTCTAATAATTTAGTCTTAATTTCTTTAAAATAGAAAATAAAAAGTTTAAAATCTCCAAAATAATAAGTTTATACTTTATTTTGGAGATTTCAATAGTTTTAGATTTTTTTTTACTCTAACAGATATGTTAGAGGAGAAAAAATAGTCAAGATTTAAAAAAAATTACGTCTATCTCCAAAAGATTCTCAATTTTGGAAATAAATCATTTAATTATATTATTAAAATATTATATATATTTAATAAAATATTATTTCTTTCATCTAAATATTTCATTTCAAAAGTTTTTAATTGGTAGGATATAATAAAAAATTATTTCTCACTTTTGGTAACCGTTTTTTAGGGATATCTCCAAATTTGGAGAAAATTGCACTATCTCTCTCTTATTTTCTTCATTTTGTAGAAAGTTTTGGAGTAACTGTTGGAGCTAAAAGTTACTCAAAATCTCCATTTTCTTCATTTTGGAGAAGTTGTTTGGAGATATTTTTAAAATAGAAATCTCTAGAACTAATATTAAAGAGAAAATAATAATAATATCTTAATTTTTTCGACAGATAGGATGCATTGAAATTAAATGTAGGAGGGAGGAGATAATATTTTATTCAATATATTGAATATTTTAATGATATAATTAATATTAGACCATCTACATCTCTACAATTCATTTACACTTTTAATTGTGTCACATCAGTTTTTTCAATTACCTTCTACACACATGCAATTCATCTACACTTTCAAAAGTAGTCCCCACTACAATATTTATTAATTACTTTATAAATTATTATATACATTTATATATTTTTTATTTGTGTTATTTTATTAATCGCATGTATTAGATTATATTATATGTAATATTATAAATTACATTATATGTAATTTTATCAGTATTATATGTTTTAATATGTGTAATTGTAATCTTAGGTAATTATAAAATTTAATTTTTAATTTAATTTATTTAGAAAATAATATGTATACATACATAGAATATTTTTTTAAGCAAGAATAATTATCAAAGAGGTCTTAGCCTAGTGGTAAGGCTCTGGGGGGATAGTGCATGGTATGCCTATCTACCAGGGTTCGAATCCTGGGGGATGCACTTCGGCGATACCCAGACTTTGGGTCGGCCTTCGGGTCGGTCCGGGTCCAGGTTTACGGGCATACCAGTCTATGGGTATGCGGGTTCGGTCTTGATCGGGCTTAGTCTTACCTGGGCGGGTCCAGTCGATTTGGGTTGGGCCGGGTCACTGCGGATTAGTCGGTGCTGCCCAATTGGATACCCGGATACCGCAGCTGCGTGTGTGTGTGGGCATAGCCCAAGTTGCCGTACAAAAAAAAAAGAATAATTAATGCAATTACAAAATAAATTAACATACCTACTTAATAAAATATATTGTTTAATATAAATATTTATTTACTTAAACAATTAAAAAGAAAAAAAGAAAAGGTGGAGGTTGTGTGGTGGCTTGCAATTGCAATTGTAATCCAAGGTAACATCTAAAATCTTTTTGCAATTGGGTTTGCAATTGCCTTAGAAAGGCGTGAGTGGATGCTCTTAGAATCTAGTTGGATTTAATTTTTTTTTGTTATTAGAGATTTATGTTTATGATATTCTTTTCTTTAAATATAGCATATTTGTTGGTTAACAATACAACATAAGTTGATTCTCTCTTTTTATATTATTTTATTTGTTGGACAGAAGTGTTTGCGTTGGGAAATAACAAAATAGAGAGTTTGGAGAAAATTGTGTTCTCTTTCCTTCTTTTTTCATTTTGGAGAAATTACCGAAGAAAAGTGCTCCAAGATTCTTACCTTTCTCGATTTTAGAGAAGTAGTAGTGATTTATACTAAATTTAACATTCAACTTTAACTTCTTCATTAAGAAGATTTTAATGTTAATTATATTACTAAAGTATTGAGTAATATAACAAAAATATTTTCTCTCTTTTTTTATTAAATTTTATTGAGAACAAGTGAATAACAAAGTGAAGTTTTCTTTGTAGAGTTTTTCAAATTTGAAGAAAAGTTTACTCTTTTTTCATTTTCTCCATTTTAAAGAAATTTTTGGAGAAAGTTTTTATAGCAAAAAAAAACGGCTGTCAAAGATGCTTTAACCCGTTGAAGCATTTCAATTATCCTTCTACATATTCTTGAAAATTGCTAATCCAAGATATTGAGTGGAAAATATCAAATGTTAGACCACATTCATGGAAATTGATTTACACCAAAATGAATGATTCTAAATATATATTTATTTTATGGAAATTGGCTCAAATATCATAATTACACATAAGATTGCACCTTTTAGCCATTTCTTCCTATTTTTTGCAAAAATAGTCCTAGATCCGCAATTGCATAGGTAGTAGGTCCGCAATCCTACACAAAAAGACAAAAAAAAACGAGTTGTCGCAGGTCCGCAATGGGTCGGGTTGACCTAGGTCCGCAATTGTGGATGTGGAGCTAGGTCCGTAATTGCGGTGGTGGACCTACCAGGTGGGACTTCTGTCGTGTGTCAGTAGGGTATACGATATTGTGCCACGTGTCACCTAGGACCGCAATTGCGGAGGTGGAGCTAGGTCCGCAATTGCGGGGGTGGGGCTGAGGCTATTTTGACAAAAATTAGGGAGAAATGACTAGGAGGTGAATTTTGATGTGTAATTAGCTATTTGAGCCAATTTCCTTTCTTTTTATCTTTTTTTAATTGGTGCAAGTTTTGGTGTAAATGAATATCTTTACACCAAATTCAGTGTATCAGTGTTAAAAGACTCGTCGTTGCTCCTAAAGTTTGAGGCTTGGCTTTTCCCACTCGCCACCATAGTTACTATTCGTTATACCGAATTTGGTGTAACATTTGGTGTTCCTGTTGAAGTGATTTGTTATCACTTTGATATTTAATTTAAATTTTGATGTTTCTATTGGATATGGTCTAACAACATTTCCAACAGTTATGCTATAATATAAATTTTGGTAATTTACGAGAGTTTTGTGCTCCAACAACTATACTATATTGTATGGTAGCAAAAAAAATAATACGAAAATCTCTAAATTTAGATAAATGTCTAAAACTCTATACAGAAGAAGGTAATAGTGTAACACCCGTAATTTCGGTAAATAGTGGCCACCCGGAAGTTTCTGTATCTTGTAAATGGTGGGATGTTTGGTGGAAAATCATTATTTAAAGTCCCTTGGAGTATCGGGAGCTTTTGATCGCAAAAAAGGAAGGAATTTGGAACTTTGCACAACTTAGGCGATAGTGACATATGTCACTATCGCGTGGCACAATCGCGGGGATGGTACCGCGAGTGCCTGGACGCGGGCGACAATGCCACGCGACTATGCCAAGGGCATAGTCGCCGGTCATTGTCGCGGTCGGGGGCAGGGGCCTTTAAAGCTCGAATTTTGTCTATCTTATTCCATTTGTTTCAACCCTACCCTCTCTTTTCTCTCTAAACCGAACCTCTTGACCACCATTGTTGATTTTGAGCTTTTGATACTCAATATCTCGGGATTTCAAGTGTTATTTCACCATCTAGCAAGGTTATGGAAGCTTAAGCTCAATCTATCCACTTTATCAACTTCACCTTTAACTTTCTAGGGTTTTATAAAACCCTCCTTATGACCCTCTCCATTCTCTCAAAGGTTGTGGTGGTGGCTTCCGTGGGTGACCAAGAGATGTATAGTTGATAGATTCAACCTATGGTAAGGTAATGTCTCGTTTTCTTCATATATGGAATAAGGGTTTGGGTACAAGTTGGGGTATTTATGTTTAAATGTTTGGGGAAGGATTCTAGAAGGTTGAATATGTTTATTTATGGTTGGAAATCTATGGATCTAGGTTTTTGAAGAATTTTGCTTGTGGACTCGGATTTCTTCAAGGAAGCTTATAGCGGGGTAAAATCTAGATTTAGCCTAAATCTAGCAAGGTGAGTCCAAGTTGATTTGTGAAAACGATGTACATGCCAAAATGTTTATTTTAAAGTGTTTGTGTTTTACATTAAATTGTTAACTGCTGATAAGTTTGGCTTTTTGGAAATGTTTAGCTTTATAAATTTATATAACCCATATCTTTGGGATTTTTGGAAATGTTGATAAATAAATTATTTTGATATGTTTCCTTGATGATACAGTATATAAATGGAAGTCATTTTATATAATTGTCCATTTGGTGCATACGATTTTATAAACCATGGGAAAATGCATATCATTTGCGTTAAGAGTCATTTTGGAAACATGAAGGGGATGAGTCCATTTGGAAAATGTTTTGTTTCAACCAGTGAGAAGTTTTGGGTTAATTACTTTTGGGTTGTAGTGTTTACGTAATTGTTGGTAAAACGCGTTTCAATGTTTATGCTCAATTCCATTGGAGAGTTATGTAAATTGTTGGGCCTTTAGCTCGGTTTTCGGTTTTGTCGGGTCTTGGGGACTCATGTCCGGTTTAATAACCTAAGTGGAGCTTTGGGGTGTGAGTTGCATTTATTGCATTTTATTTTGGAGAATACATGTTTTGGGTGCGTGAGTCATTCTTTTGGAGTCATGTATTCTAGACGGTATTGCATTGGATCCATAGGCATGTAAGTCAGTCGTGTTTAATGGTGAGGACTCTTGGGATTCTCACTTTGGGAAATAATGTCGTGTTGGCATTGGTGTTGTCCCGGTTGTTTTGCGAAGAGGAGCCCTCATGAGTTGTTGAGACCTTGGGTCTGGTGTTTAGATGTCTAATTCTTGTGCACGAGGGTTAGACATCGGGTGTTATCAAGTAAGGAGCTGAGGCTCCTATCTTGACTGATAGGGAGTAGGCACTAAGGGTCAAGTGGGCACCCTGAGGATGAAACTCCCTAGAGACCGAACAAGCAATAAGATCGCGTATCCTTGAGGTGTAGCTCGGCAGAGCAGACAATAAGGGATACGGTGTGGTGGAGACTTGAAATATAGTTGACTGGAGGTGTAGCTCGGCAGAGCAGGCAATACGGTCACGATCTGAGGTGTAGTTCGACAACATAGTTATGTGGCTTAACTTTGTGTTCCGCCACGTACAATGGAATCGGGTATCCCCCGTCACCGGAAGGTGCTTTTTGGGTATTTTATTTGTGTCATTTTATCATCCATGTTTTCAGTGACGCTTTACTTTTGGGGAGTTGGTTACTCAAGATTTATGGGTTGTGTTTTATGACCCTTCCATGTTTGAAGGGTTTCGAGAAGTAAAGTTTATTTTATACTCTTACAAAGTGAGCGCTTTGTTTACTATTCATGTTTTGGTTGAGTTGGGATTAAAGTGGTTTTTACGAGAAAAATGTTCATATTAGGTTCTTTGTTCTAAAGATGTACTTTTGGAAAATGGTGTCGTTTGATATTTAAAGTAAATCTTTTGGAAGGTCTGTGATTTAAACTACTTTCTTTCCCTTTAACAAATATATTTATTTCATGTTGTAAACTCTTGAACTCACTAGGCGTTAGCCTAACCTTTTTATTTGTCGGCATGTGCATCAGGTTCCGGATGGGGGAAGAGGTTCTAACGTTTTGGTGAAGTGTTGAGTGCTAAGAGTTTGTGCAAGGGTGAGTAGCTTGACGAAGTCTTCCGCATTAGTCGTTGATAAGAGCAACTGTTTTCTTTGGGGTTTTAGTAACACCCGAGTTTGAATTAGTCTTTATGCGATACTTGACCTTTTAGTTGTTAAAGTTAAATCCAATTTTCGTTTGAGGTGTCTCAGCTGATGATTGTAAAATAGATTATATCTTTTTGTTGTATAATTTGGAAGTTTTAAATTAGTTGTTCTGTTCATTTTCGAGGGTGTTACAAATAGTATTTTAATTCTTTCCCACCAATAAAAGGTATTTAAAATAAATATTTAAGAGAGATAAATAATATTTTAATAATTTTTAGAGATTTTAATTGATACTCTATTTTTTTTTTTTTTAAATATATATATATATAACATAAACTATCGAAAATGGTTTAATAATCGCTTACAAATAATTATGACTTTAGTCAATATTTAACGAATGTTCATTGACCAAATAAACTTTTTAAAACATATTACTTAAATAAAACCAATGATCATTGAGAATCGTATCACATTGAAGGTTAAGTTTCTAGGAAAAACTTGTAGAAATTGGCCTTCACATTACACATCACGTGATGACGTGAGGTGCTCATATCAATGCTTTAACATGTTACATGTTCCTTTCATATATTAGGCAGTTTGTCTACTTTTAACACTACTAAACAAACAGCCTTTTTCGACGGTGGTTTTCGGCGGAATATTCCGCCGGATTTCCGACGGAAGTCACCATGGTCAAACTTCGTTGACTTTCGCCGGAAATCCGCCGAAAATTATTTTTTAAATTATTTTTAAAAAAAATAATAAAATTTCCGACAGATTTCCGGCGGATTTTATTTAATTAATTTAATTAATTAATGTCCGCCGAAAATCCGCCGAAACAGTAAAAAAAATTTATATTTATTTATTTCTTAGAATTTTTTTTTAAAATATGATAAAAAAAATTTTGATTCCGCCGAAAACGCTAAAATTTTTAAATATTTATTTATTTCTTAGAAAATTTTTAAAAAAATAATTAAAAAAAAATTGATTCCTCCGAAAACGCTAAATTTTTTAAATATTTATTTATTTCTTAGAAAAAATTTAAAAAAATAATAAAAAAAATTTGATTCCGCCGAAAACGCTAAAATTTTTAAATATTTATTTATTTCTTAGAAAATTTTTAAAAAATAATAAAAAATTTTGATTCCGCCGAAAACGCTAAAATTTTAAATATTTATTTATTCCTTAGAAAATTTAAAAAAAAATAATAAAAAATTTTGATTCCGCCGAAAACGCTAGAAATTTAAAATATTTATTTATTTCTTAGAAAATTTTACCAGTTGGTCTTTAACTTGTCCGTTTGGGCTTTAACGTACCCAGTAGGGCTTTAATGGGTATAGTTGAGCTTTAATCGATCCGGTTGGGCTATAACGGTTCCGGTTGGGCTTTAACGTTCCCAGTTGAGCTTTAAGGGATATAGTTGGTCTTTAACGTACCTAGTTGGGCTTTAATGGATCCGGTTAGGCTTTAACGTATCCATTTGGGATTAACAGGTCTAGATGGACTTTAATGGATCCAGTTGGGCTTCGACATATCCAGTTGGCTTTAATGGATCCGGCTGGCCTTTAAGGGATTTAGTTGGGCTTTAATGGATCCAATATGGCTTCAACAGATCCAGTATGGCTTTAACGTATCCAGTTGGGCTTTAACATACCCATTTGGGCTTTAACCCACCTAGTTGGGCTTTAATGGATACAAATGAGCTTTAAGGGATTTAGTTGGGCTTTAATGGATCCAATATGGCTTCAACAGATCCAGTATGGATTTAACGTATCCAGTTGGGCTTTAACATACCCATTTGGGCTTTAACCCACCTAGTTGGGCTTTAATGGATACAAATGAGCTTTAAGGGATTTAGTTGGTCTTGAACTACATAGTTGGGCTTTAATGGATCCGGTTAGGCTTTAACGTATCCATTTGGGATTTAACAAGTCTATATGGGCTTTAATGGATCCGGTTGGTCTTCAACATGTCCAGTTGGCTTTAACGGATCTAGATGAGCTTTAACGTACTTAGTTAGGCTTTACCGTACCCCGTTGGTCTTTAATGGATCCAACTGGGCTTTAATGGATCCGGTTGGGCTTTAATGGATCCAATTGGGCTTTAATGGATGCAGTTGGGCTTTAACGGATCCGGTTGGGCTTTAATGGATCCGATTGGCCTTTAATTGATCCAGTTGGGTTTAATGGATCCAATATGGCTTCAACAGATCCAGTTGGGCTTTAACATACCTATTTGGGATTTAACCCACCTAGTTGGGCTTTAATGGATACAAATGAGCTTTAAGGGATTTAGTTGGACTTTAATGGATCCGGTTGGGCTTCAACATATCCAGTTGGCTTTAACGGATCTAGATGAGCTTTAACGTACTTAGTTGGGCTTTACCGTACCCCGTTGGGCCTTAATGGATCTATCGAACTTTAAAGGGTTTCATTGGGTCTTAATGAATCTATTGAGGTTTAATTAATTCTATTGAACTTTAATCGGTTCTATTGGCCTTTAAAGGTTTTCATTGGGCCTTAACGAATCTATCTGGCTTTAAGGGGTTCTATTGGGTTTTAAATGTTTTCACTGGGCCTTAACTGGTCTTTCGGGCTTTAAAGGGTTTCATTGGGCCTTAATGGTTATATTGGGTTATAAAAGTTTCATTGGGCATTAATGGATCTATCGGACTTTAAAAGGTTTCATTGGGTTTTAATGAATCTATTGTAAATTAAAAAATTATAAATTAAAAAACGTTAAATTAAGTTATAAATTAAAAAAGGTATAAAATTATAAATTAATGATGTTAATGATACAAGTTCACATAATGTCGTTAAATTTAAGTTAAATAGATTGTAAATGCAAAACCAAAATTTGTTTCCCTCCCAAATTTTGACTGGGTCAAGAAATTTCCCTCCCAGATTGTAAATGCAAAACCAAATTCCGTTTCCCCCAATTCATTTCTCTCTCAACCCAAAATTTTGTTTCCCCTTTAACATACCCAGTTAGGTTTTAAAATCTCATCTAAGATTACATATACCTAAATATATAACAACAAAAATATTTTCAAAATTTTTTTAATGATACATAAATATAAAAACATGATACTACCAAACTTCCCCCCAAATTTTTCTTGATATTTTTATTTCCCTCCCAAACTTCCCCCCAAAATAATTTCACCAGATCGAACTAGCTACCACCACCAAATCAATTTGATTAACATCGTTCCTAAACTCTTTCTCCCCAAATCGCACGCAGCGGAAGACGACGACCACCACCACCGTCCCCTTCATCGCAGATCGACCACCACCACCATCGCCACCACCGCCGTCCCCTTTCATCACTTTTAATCTTCTTCTTTACTTGATTTGGATTTTCAAGATTTCTTTATTCTTTTTATCAGATTGAAGGACCCAAGTTAATGCAGTATGGATTCAAGGATGCAATCGCGAAAATTGCAGGTTTGTACTAAAATCCTTTTAGACTAACAAAAGTTGCCATGATTTTGATCCAAAAAGCTTTGATAATGATACGCTTTCTCCTAAACCAAACCTTCGTATCGAAGAACAAACCCTAATTTACTGATGCAAATAGGTAAGAAGAAGATAACTATTGTTAATGTGTTATAGTCACTCTATGATTTATCTCATCAGATCGATTATTCTCTGTGATTTCTTCTTGTTGTTTACATAAATCGACTCCTCTATAATTTGATTTTTCCATACCCATCTTCTTGTTGAATCTTTGATTTCTTCTTGTTTAGCCTATCTAATAATCCATGTCAATAAAAATCGAATTTTCTTGTGATGCTTGCCCTATTTGTAAATAGTTTGTTATTTGGACCTTTGTGATTCTTGATAACTATTTTTTTATCTTCTGCTTTCATACCAATGGGGATGTTCCTAAAAAAATATGAAACTGAAGCAATGGAATTGGAAAAGCTAGGGCGTTTGATTAGTGGATCGTGAATGAAAAATTACTTGTCAGCGATTGTTTTTGTTTTCTGTTACAAGCACATGGGGTTTTTATGACTTTTCTGGTTCTTAATTCGATTAAGGTTCTGATTTTTTGGTGTAGATTTATTGGGCTCTGTGATTCTGAGAACCTAACAGTGATGTATAGAGCAATAGTAAGATAACATGTACTACTCGTTAAATATCATGTGAAAAGTCCGCCTGGAAATGGAAACGATGTGAAACAGAATAATTGTATTCACATCCACTCTTCAAATATTCTTCTGCTTCAGGTTCAGAATCTCCTACTAACTTAGCATATAATATGCAGTTTTCATGAACAGGGTGCAATCTATCATTCTGTATTTGCCTCTGCAACAGGTATGCATAATTAGAGGAATGAACCTTTATCATATGCAAAGTTGACTGGAGGTTTCAGCAGGTATGCTCGACTCCATCTCGATTTACTTTTTCAAAGTCGAGCTCGAGCTTGATTTTTTTTTCAATGTTTGAGTTCGATATCGATGCTCGTTTATAAGCTTGAACTCGAGATTGATTAACTCGTTTATTTTCTCAAGCTCGATGACTTTATATTTTGATTTTATAATTTGTAAACATATAAAATATGTTGGGTCAAAAAAGGTATGCTCGAATATCTCGACTTGGCTCAACTCGTAAAGTTTAAACGAGCTTTCGAATGAATCGAGTTTAACACGGGTCTTATGGAGCTCGACTAGTTAAGTTAAGCGAGCTTTATTTTGTGTTCGAGATCAACTTGATCTCGAGAATTATTAAGCTCGAGCTTGAGTAGTTTGTTTCAAGATAGACTAGTTTACATTCCTAATATTGTATGTTGATGGTTTTTTTATTCGTTCTTGGAACGTGAGTCATCCTTCAATTCAGAAGCCAACTACATAGACCTGCTAAAATTGTAAACAATTACTAGATTCGGTCTTACTAGCTAATTTTATAAGTTAGAGATTTTTCTTCTCTGTATTGTGTCTCTAACGAAACTTCCCCTGGGTTTTTATTTTAGATGCAAAGAATGATAGATCTGATTACATAAGTCTCAATTATGCAGGGAACAAAGGTTACCGTGGACAAGCCATACATTGTATTGACCGAGCAATAAAAGTAGATCCTGAAGATACTGGTCTTAGATATCACTGTGCCTCACTTTTTCTTGAGCTTGGAGAACATCAGAGGGTTGCTGAATCATATGGGCAGATCTGGAACAGCAGCAAAGGTTTGGAACTACTGATTTACATGCATATATGCATATACTTAAATTGTGTTGTTTACAAGCAATGTCTCACATTTTAATTATGGTAACAGAATCTTGAATTAATTATTGATTGTTAATTGGAATAATTCAAGATGTTATTTGATTAACATAAATATCTTATTTTTGTGGTTGTAGATCGATGGGGCGTGCAAAGCTAAGAATGAAGCTCATAACGAAAGAGAAGACCCGAAACACCACTTACCAAGAACGTAAACTTGGGATCATAGAGAAAGCTAACGAATTCACCATTCTATTGAATTGGTTGCTTAGTCTGTACCGCCAGATTACATTGAATTTAGTTTACAGATTTGAGATGATATTGTATTAAAGACAATAGTGTTTTGTAATGGTTTTTGCATAGGAATTACCAATGTTTTTGAACAGGTTTTTATACAGATTTTCTGTATTTTTAATTATTTTTTTTAAAATTAAAATATCAATTACCGACGGATAATCCATCAGTATGGTTAAATAATATAATTTAATATTTAAAATAATTTAATTCAAGTTCCTACGAGATAAATTCCGACTGCGATTACCGACGGATTACCGGATCTTACCGTTTACCGACGGATTACCGACGGATCGGGCCGTCGGAAATTTCTGTTTTTTTTGTAGTTTAAATAATTTTTGGCGGAATATTCCGCCGAAAATCCGCCAAAACTTTTCACCGAAATATGTTTTTTTAATTAATTAAGAATAAATAAAAAAATAAATATTAAACATTTTCGGCGGAATATTCTGCCGAAAATCCGCCGAAAATGTTATAATTTTTTTATTTAATTAATTGACTTATTTAAAAATAAAAAAAATTCGGAAAAGTTTCCGGCGGAAATATCCGCCGAAAAACATTTTTTGCGGCGCCCCGGTTTCCGTCCGGCCAAATCCGCCGAAACAGTCATTTTTCGGCGGATTTTGGCCGTCGGAAATGCTTTTTTTTTTTTGTAGTGTAATGGTTCCATTAAGAGGTAACCTCTGAATCGTTAAAACGTGAATTTTGATTGGTAAAAAATAAGGTTGCCTCTTATCGATTATGTATCATGCACCTCCCTTAACCATTAAGTGCCTTGATTTCATTCTAAACAATTACAAAACAACTATATTTCACTTTGAACTATATCTAAAGTGTCTCTTAATCATTCTGCATCAAACCATTCAGCAACTGTCAAACAGTCCTTTACTTTTTCTTGGTACAAACGTATTAATTTTGTTAAGAGTCATTGGATATTATTGTTTGAATAATTTTCATAAGTTTTATGCCACTTTCTTTTAATTATACTTCCGATTAATATTATTGTTATATATTATTCTTAATTATTAATTATAAATGAATAAAAATATTAATTAATTTTACTAATAAATTGTTCATCAGTGTTAATTATTTAGAGATATTATAAATCTTATCAATTATTTTTATATTATTATAATTTATTATATTTAGTCGTTAAAAGAACAAATATATTAATTTTAAAAAGACTTTTTAAATTACATAAAAATTAAGGTTATATTTATTTGATCAATTTATTTATTTATTTAATTATTAATTTTTTAAAAAAAAATATCAAACAATTATTAATTTTTAAAATAATTATTAATTAATTAAGATGTGTGGAATTAACCTACTTTTTTATTAATACCACATGAAAGAAACTACTAGGAAACTTGTCAAAATTAATGTATTAAACTACTTCATGGCAATTTTCACTTATTTACCTTTTGTTATATTTAATTAACTATATAATATAATATATAGAGGGAGGATCAATGTTAACTATTTAAAACAATAAGAGAATAATGCTAACTATTTAAAAGAATAAGAAAATAATTATAGATCAATTATTTTATTAAATAATATCTTAAATAATTAATTGTAATAAAAAAATAAATAAGGGTATAAAAGTAATTTAGTTATATAAAAATTATTTTAGGTATTTATTTAAGATTTTACTTTTACTATATTTGTAAATTTAATATGATTTAATTTTTTATTAAATAAAATTTTTTATTTAATTCATTTAAAATAAGCATATTTAATTTACATCTAAATAATTTTTTTATTTAAAGTATTATTTAAGAAATTACAATTTTCATAAAAATCACATGTGGTTCATAATAAATTAATTTTGTTTCAAATTTTTTTCTAATCATATGTGATTTAAAATTTGAAAAACAATAATTCAAATTAAACATTGAAAAAATAATAATGAAAACAAAATCATATGTGATGTGTAGCAAAACATAATTAAAATTAATGTATAAGATCATATGTGTTTCCAAACGTAATTCATAATTTTTCATTAAAATCACATGTGATTCACAATGAATTAATTTTTTTTCAAAATGTTTTCCTAATCATATATGATTTAAAATTTGAAAAATAATCATTCAAATTAAACATTGAAAAAAAAATGAAAACAGAATCATATGTGATCTGTAGCACAAAACATTTAACATTTATTGAGTCTTTTTTAAGAAAAAATGTCGATTAATTGTAAATATCACATGTGATTTTTGAGAAAAAATTATAACAAATTCTTAAATAAACTAAAATAAAAATAAATATTTAAAATGAAAAACTAAATCACATTTATTTTAGTGTTGTAAAAAATTATAAAAAATAAATTCATGAAGAAATACCTTAATTAAATTTGTTACATAATTTATATAAAAATAAATGAGTTTGTATACAACAAATGACACATATGCCTTTTTAGACGATTTTTAATAAAGTTTAATTTAATGTATTATTTAATAAAATGATTGGTCAAGAATTATTCTCTTATTCTTTTAAATATGTATCATTTTCGTTTGTAAATTATATATTAGCTAATTTTTGTAAATTATATTTAATATAGATAAAAAAAAGTGTTGATGCGTTCACACTCCATATTCCATATGATTGGATTCGTTTCAACAGTTGTTAAAAAATCATCCTTTTTGACTCGTTACATTTATAACTTTTAATCACATCTTCAATAGTTTCTAAGGATTCTCATTGCTCATAACACATGGGATGTGATATCCAAAGTTTATTGTCTCGTTACAACCTTCGATTCTAATCTAACTACATTTTGACTGAATTATAAAAAAAAAAATAAAGCAAGAACAAAAATTCTATAAGTTGGTCGATATGTAGCAATCAGATAAGGCAAAAAACTTTTGAAAATGCTTATATATTTAGATCAGATGATATGCATAAGATTGAATATATATATATATATATAGGAGAGCGATCAAATGGAAACCACTCTAATTTTAAAAACCGTGGAAACCCTCGATTTAATTCGTTAAGTTAATGAAATTGTTTCATGAATGTAACACCCTCGTTTCGGTATGTACTCAGTTTACTTATAAATCCATTTATAATACCGTACTTTTGATTTTGCGTGCATTCGGGTCAAAATCGGGTGAAGATGGGGCACGATACGCCTGGGGCGATAGTGCCCGCGATTGTGACAGAGGTCACTCTCGCGGGAGTTGTACCGTAGGTGTTTGGCTCGGCGCGATAGTGACCAGTGATTGTGACAAGTGTCACTATCGCGTGGCACTATCGCTGAAACTGTACCGAGGGTCCAACTATTCGGGCGATTGTGACAGTGTCACTATCGCGTGGCACTATCGCGAGCGGGCAGCAGGGTCTTAAATGCTCATTTTTCGGGATTTTAAGTCATTAGGTCTTTTTGGGAAGCTTTGAAAGGCGATTTTGGAGAGCAAAAGGTAAGGTTTCCAGCCCCCATCATTGAATGCTCTAAGTATTGTTACTTATGATTGGTTGGTGGATTTAATGTTAGGTTCTTGCTTGTGGTTAAGAAGATCAAGTGTCATTTCTTCCTTCTCTCAAGTATCAATTAGGGTTTGGTGTATAACCCTTGCAAGGTGAGTTTCTTAGGCACTTCTCCCTCATAAATGTTTTAGTTGTTGTATTATAACCTTTCCTTATCTCCTAATCATAGTTGGATTTTGTTGAGTCTTGACCTAACTAAGGGTTTTGAAGACACTATGATTACTTGACTAAACAAGTTTTATGGAATGGTATGTTAAAGAAAATAATGGTGTTTATATTCATTCAATCATTTGTTAACTAATATTTGCTATTTGGGGCATTGGTATCACATGAAATGAAAACTAGGGTTTTGGGAATATTTGATATATTAGATTTATTATTGGGCATAATGGCCTTTGAAATGAGATTATGGTGTCATCATTGATGAGAGTACATTTATGGAATTTCTTAACAAATGGGAGATGAGTTATGTTAGTAGCTCATATGTTTGGAATTTGGTCTCATGAATTATATACATGATTATATATGGTTATGAGGATAAGTTGGTTCTTGGTTTAGTGCAATGGATCCATAGGCACTGTAACACCCTCGACCTCGGTATGTATTTATTTGGTTCAATCATGTTTTACCGTTAGCGTTGGGCTTGGTATTGGGTTCGTGGGCTTCTCGGGTCAAAGTTTGGAAAATTTGGGCCTCGGTACCACTGGGGCGATTGTACCCGCGATTGTGACAGGAGTCACTCTCGCAGGGCACTATCGCGGGAGACGTACCGTAGCTCGGGGCGCGGTGGCGATTGTGCCCGCGATTGTGACAAAAGTCACTCTCGCGGGGCAATATCGCGAGAGTGGTACCGAGAGTGGGGGGAAGCCGGCGACTGTGACAGCGATTGTGACAGATGTCACAATCGCGAGGCAAGGTCGCGGTCGGGTGCAGCCCATTTAAAACTCACTCCCACAACCTAAATTTCAATATCTGATTTGGGAGCTGACTTGGGGCGATTTTGGAGAACAAAAAGGTAGGGTTTTCATCCTCCCTCATTGAATGCTCCTAGTAAAGACTCTTATGGTTAGTTGGTGGATTTAATGTTAGGTTCTTGCTTGTGGTTAAGAAGATCAAGTGTCATTTCTTCCTTCTCTCAAGTATCATCTAAGGTTTGGTGTGTAACCCTTGCAAGGTGAGTTTTCTTGGACACATCTCTTTCATATATGTTTTAGTTGTTGTATCTAAAATCTTCTCTTGTCTCCTAATCGTAGTTGGATTTTGTTGGGTCTTGACCTAACTAGAGATTTTGAAAGTACTATGGCTATTTGACTAAACAAGTTTTGGGTTCGAGAGCGGTCTTTTGATGATTTAGTGACCGATATTTTTGGAAGTATAGATTGTTACTTTTGGGAGAATAGCGACACCCGACCTTAATCTTGCTCACTCAAGTTAGATTATTAGGTTGTCAAGTTTATTCTCTATTTTGCCATGGGTTGTAATTACCGTATTATGGTCCCCGTGTTGGGTTGACATACATTAGTCCGTTTGGTTGTATACTTTATCACAGGTTATGGGATCTCCCGTTTTTGGTAGGTTGGTTACTACTATTTTCAGACGTTATATAGCCAAAGTTGCAAATTTTAAATTGACTCCCAATTTTTAGGATGTTACAAGTTGGTATCAGAGCATTGGTTTAAGTGAACTAGGTATGAAGGTAGAGTGCCTGGACTTAAACTGTGACTATTAAGCTATGAACTGTGAGAAGGGGGTAGAACTACTAAGAAAGGGTGGACTTAGAGACGACGGAACTTGCACAAGTTGAAAGTTGTAGTGATGGTAACGATAACTCTTACGTATAATGTGTTCATAATTTCACTTAGCTAACGTTATTATGAAGATGTTTTACGTGAGTATGTTTGATCTACTATTGTTATGATAATTAATAAGTGTAATAGTACGTTCCTTGTGTTACTGTTGTGAACTTGTCTCTCATTCTGTGGTATTTGGTGTGTGGCAGAATCATGGTTAATACCCGAAATCGACCGGAAGGTCAAGAGGCCACAGTATCCACGGCCAACCAACCGAGGGTGACTGCTGTGGAAGAACCTCCTCACGTGGTAAATGTGTTGGGCGGGGGACCCGAGTTCATTCCTCGGCGCAACTTAGAAACGGATGATCCCATTTTGGAGGAGGTGACGGCGGAAACCAGGATGATGGACCGCAAGATGGTAGCTATGAACCGAGCGATGGCCCAACAACAAGAGATGTTCCTCAAACTCCTAGAGGACCGTGATATCAACAACCGAAGGCCTGAAGCGGTGGACGAAAACGTTGTTGTAGCGGGGTCCGGAGGTCCCGGACCTATAAACCCTACTGAAGTCACCGCAACCCCTAGGGTTGAGCAAGTGGTAAAAACTTGCACGTTCAAGGCCTTTCTGGGTTGCCGACCACCGGAGTTTAAGGGTTCGGATGATCCTTCGGTCTGTGTGAGTTGGATCCGAGAAATGGAACAGGCATTTCGATCAAGCGAGTGTGGAGAAGGGCAAAAAGCTATTTTTGGCTCACAAATGTTGAGGGGGACGGCCCTCACTTGGTGGAACGTGTATTCCGCTTCTCTTGAAGTGACGGTATTGGCCAAATTGTCGTGGGCCACATTCAAAGAGAAACTTCTGGAAGAGTACTGCAACGAGAGGTCGATGGACCGAATAAAGGATGAATTTCAAAATCTGAAGATGGGTAGCGGGTCAGTGAAAGAGTACACCCGGTCGTTTATGGACAAAATGGGGCTGGTGAGACACCTGGTCCCTACCGAGAAGGAAAAGATCAAAGCCTACATTAAAGGGCTTCCATCCGACATGATGTCAATGGTAAGGGTATCGAAGACCTCTACTCTCAGGGAGGCGATTGAGGAAGCACAATTATTGGAGGACGCTTCTACCTTGAAAAGGGAAGAAGGTTCTCGCCTAGCCGAAAAGAGAAAGTGGGAAGGAAATTCCTTAGCCTCCAAGAAACCAAGACCGTTCAACAACAACAACTACCACCGGAAGGCAGATTCTAGACCCGATGCTAAGTGGTGTTCCAAGTGCCGAAACAAACATTACTGTCCATGTAACTTTGTCCCCGGGGCTTGCTTTAAATGTGGAAAGCTCGGACATGCATATAAGGATTGTCCCGTCAAGGGGCGTTTGTGTTACGAATGTAAAGAGCCGGGTCATATTCGGGATGAATGCCCGAAATTGAAGACCGGCGGAAGCGGCGGAAAGAAGGCGGAACCTCCAAGAGTGGCCGGAAGATCTTTCCAAATGTCGTTTGAGGAAGCCAAAGCCCCTACTGATGTGGTATCGGGTACGTTTCTCCTAAACTCCGTACCTACGCGTGTATTGTTCGATTCGGGTGCTAGCTCCTCATTTATATCCGATACCTTTTGTCAAAAGATTGCCATGCCTATGAGTAGTTTAAACGAAGCCATTGTGGTAGAAATAGCTAACGGGGGACAAGTGATAATTCGAGAAGTAGTAAGGAATTGCACTCTTGAATTTGATGGTAGAAAATTTTCGGTTAGTTTGTTGCCTATGCAATTAGGTGGGTTCGATGTGGTAATAGGAATGGATTGGTTATCGGAAAACCATGCCGAGATCGTGTGTTCCAAGAAAATGGTTCGACTACCCTTAGAAAATGGTGAGGCGACGATCATCTATGGTGAAAGGAGAAAAGGTGAAGTAGCGATTATCTCAATGATCAAAGCGCGGAAATTTCTGGCGAAGGGATGCTCATCCTTCTTGGCTTATGCTATCGACACCAAACTCGAGAAGAGGAAGTTGGAAGACGTAAGGGTGGTGCGCGAGTTCCCCGATGTATTCCCGGAGGACTTGCCCGGTTTACCACCCGATCGTCTTGTGGAATTCAGAATTGATCTAATTCCGGGGGCGGCCCCGATTGCACGAGCTCCCTACCGCCTGGCTCCTACCGAGATGCAAGAGATGATGACTCAACTCCAAGACCTTCTGGAGAAGGGTTTTATTCGACCAAGTTCGTCACCTTGGGGAGCACCGGTCTTGTTCTTCAAGAAGAAGGACGGCTCAATGAGGATGTGTATCGACTATAGAGAACTGAACAAGGCTACAGTGAAGAACAAGTACCCGCTTCCGAGGATCGACGACTTGTTTGATCAACTACAAGGTGCGGGATGCTTTTCAAAGATCGATCTGCGGTCGGGGTATCATCAAGTGAAGGTGGCAAAGAGCGATATCCCAAAGACGGCATTCAGAACGCGTTACGGCCACTATGAGTTCCTAGTGATGTCGTTCGGTCTAACCAACGTGCCGGCTATATTCATGGATTTGATGAACCGTGTGTGTCGACCACTCCTCGACAAATCGGTAATTGTGTTCATTGATGACATCTTGGTTTATTCCAAAGACGAGAAGAGTCACGAGCAACACCTTCGGGAGGTGTTAGAGATTTTAAGACGAGAAAAACTTTATGCAAAGTTTTCCAAATGTGAATTCTGGCTTCGAGAGGTGCAGTTTTTGGGGCACGTGGTTACAAGGGAAGGAGTGAAGGTGGATCCCGCTAAAATCGAGGCCATGATGAATTGGGGAACACCCAAAAGTCCATCCGAAATCCGAAGTTTCCTCGGACTGGCGGGATACTACCGAAGATTCATCCAAGACTTCTCTAAGATAGCTTCAGCATTGACGGCCTTGACTCGAAAGAATGTGAAATTTGTTTGGACCGGGAGTCAAGAGAAGGCATTCCGAACTCTACAACAGAAGCTTTGCGAAGCTCCCATACTCTCTCTACCCGAAGGAACAGAAGATTTCGTGGTGTACAGCGATGCGTCGAAAATGGGTTTGGGATGCGTTCTAATGCAAAGGGGTAAAGTGATTGCTTACGCCTCACGACAACTTAGGGTCCATGAAGTCAACTACCCAGCGCACGACTTAGAATTAGCGGCGGTGGTGTTTGCTTTAAAGTTGTGGCGGCACTACCTCTATGGCACAAAGTGTACCCTTTTTACAGATCACAAAAGTTTGAGGCACATTTTTGACCAGAAGGAATTAAACATGAGGCAACGGAGATGGTTGGAATTACTAAAAGATTATGATTGCGAGTTGCTTTACCACCCGGGTAAGGCAAACGTTGTTGCCGATGCTCTTAGTCGAAAGGATTATGGAGGAAATTCTAAAGCTACTTTCACACGGATCGAGTTGACATCAGCACTCATCGATCGGATTAAAGTGTCGCAATTGGAAGCTTTGCTAGAAGAAAATCTCAAAGAGGAGGTCATGTCAAAGCAACGCCTACTCCTAACGGAGGATAGACGAGGGGTAAAGCTTTTCAATGGGCGAGTCTGGGTGCCTAGGATCGGAGGCAACCGAGAACTTCTCCTCGAAGATGCTCACAAATCGAAGTATTCCATTCATCCGGGAAGCACGAAGATGTATCGGGACTTAAAGTTACACTATTGGTGGCCGATCATGAAGCTTGATGTGGCGCGGTACGTGGAGCGGTGCGTGACCTGTTTGCAAGTAAAGGCTGAGCACCAACGACCTTATGGGAGTTTGCAAACTTTGGAAATTCCGGAATGGAAATGGGAGCACATCACGATGGATTTCGTGACGAAGTTGCCAAAGACATTGCGCGGCCACGACACCATTTGGGTGATCGTGGATCGTTTGACCAAGAGTGCTCATTTCTTGGCTATGCGAGAAACTTTGCCCATGGATAAGTTGGCAAAACTGTATATCGACGAAGTAATATCTCGTCATGGTGTACCGTTATCTATTGTCTCTGATCGGGACAGTCGGTTCACGTCGCATTTTTGGGATGGGTTGCAAAAAGAATTGGGCACGCGAGTGAAGTTGAGCACGACCTATCATCCCCAAACCGACGGACAGAGCGAGAGAACAATTCAGACGTTAGAAGATATGTTGAGATCGTGTGTAATCGACTTTGGGGGAAGTTGGGACTCGCACTTACCTTTGGTGGAGTTCGCGTACAACAATAGCTACCACTCAAGCATTGGAATGGCGCCGTTTGAAGCTCTATACGGTCGCAAATGCCGAACTCCCGTATGTTGGCTAGAGGCGGGAGAGAAGCAGTTTGCCGGACCTGAAATTGTGTAAGAGACGACGGATAAGGTGAGGAATATTCGTGAGCGTTTGAAGGCGGCACAAGATCGGCAGAAAAGTTATGCAAACAAGAAGCGTCGACCGATAGAATTCCAAGTGGGTGATCGGGTTATGTTGAAGGTGTCTCCTTGGAAGGGGATTATACGTTTTGGAAAACGCGGAAAGTTAAGTCCCCGTTTCCTTGGGCCCTTTGTGGTGCTTAAGCGTGTGGGACTACAAGCGTATCAGTTGGAACTCCCTCCGGAAATGAGGGGAATCCATAACACCTTTCATGTATGTTATCTCCGTAAATGTCTAGCAGAAGAGGAGAGTGTCATCCCACTTTCCGAAATTAGAGTGGATGAAGGAAATCGTTGCATAGAAGAGCCGGAAGCAATATTGGAGAAGAAGACGAAGAAGCTTCGCCACAAAGAAGTCACGATGGTAAAAGTCCAATGGAAGCACCACCGTGGTGCTAATGTGACATGGGAGGCCGAGGAAGATTTAAAGCGGAGATACCCTCACCTCTTCACCTAGTCAAGATTTCGAGGACGAAATCTCCTCCAAGTTGGGGAGGATTGTAACACCCTCGACCTCGGTATGTATTTATTTGGTTCAATCATGTTTTACCGTTAGCGTTGGGCTTGGTATTGGGTTCGTGGGCTTCTCGGATCAAAGTTTGGAAAATTTGGGCCTCGGTACCACTGGGGCGATTGTACCCGCGATTGTGACAGGAGTCACTCTCGCGGGGCACTATCGCGGGAGACGTACCGTAGCTCGGGGCGCGGTGGCGATTGTGCCCGCGATTGTGACAAAAGTCACTCTCGCGGGGCAATATCGCGAGAGTGGTACCGAGAGTGGGGGGAAGCCGGCGACTGTGACAGCGATTGTGACAGATGTCACAATCGCGAGGCAAGGTCGCGGTCGGGTGCAGCCCATTTAAAACTCACTCCCTCATTGAATGCTCCTAGTAAAGACTCTTATGGTTAGTTGGTGGATTTAATGTTAGGTTCTTGCTTGTGGTTAAGAAGATCAAGTGTCATTTCTTCCTTCTCTCAAGTATCATCTAGGGTTTGGTGTGTAACCCTTGCAAGGTGAGTTTTCTTGGACACATCTCTTTCATATATGTTTTAGTTGTTGTATCTAAAATCTTCTCTTGTCTCCTAATCGTAGTTGGATTTTGTTGGGTCTTGACCTAACTAGAGATTTTGAAAGTACTATGGCTATTTGACTAAACAAGTTTTATGGGATGATATGTTAAAGAAAGTAATGGTGTTCCCATTTACTCAATCATTTGCTATCTAATAATTGCTATTTGGGATATTGGTATCACATGAAGAGAAAGCTAGGGTTTCGGAAATTGGTATCTTGAAGTATATGCATGATTATATATGGTTATAATTGGTAAGTTGGGTTTTGGTTTAGTGCAATGGATCCATAGGCACGGTAACCCAATGTCTTGTCCGGACATTTGGTTACCCTTGGCACGGGATAGGCATCGGGCTCCATGGTAAGTAGGGTGTGGGCCTATACGGTCGGGCAGCGTCCCATGGACAGTAAGGTGTAATCCCATTGTGCTTGAGTTGCCCTGTTTTGGGAACTCTCAAGAATAGACCTGGAGTGGTTGACTTGATGTTTTAGAGCAAAAGACTTGGAGTGGTTGAGCTCGCTATGTGGTTTTGAACTATTGACAGTATATGTTGAATACTAATGATTTATTGGCTTTACCTTGATTTAGCTCACGGCCAGATCGGCCACATGACTCCAATCGGGTTTATCGTTCTTTTAGCATTCGTTTATTTATTCTCACTAGGCTTTAGCCTAACACTTGTTATTTGGTTGTCATGTGTGGCAGGTCACTCTAACGATGGTATGCGTCGGGATTGAGTGGACGACTTTGGGTTCGAGAGCGGTCTTTTGATGATTTAGTGACCGATATTTTTGGAAGTATAGATTGTTACTTTTGGGAGAATAGCGACACCCGACCTTAATCTTGCTCACTCAAGTTAGATTATTAGGTGGTCAAGTTTATTCTCTATTTTGCCATGGGTTGTAATTACCGTATTATGGTCCCCGTGTTGGGTTGACATACATTAGTCCGTTTGGTTGTATACTTTATCACAGGTTATGGGATCTCCCGTTTTGGGTAGGTTGGTTACTACTATTTTCAGACGTTATATAGCCAAAGTTGCAAATTTTAAATTGACTCCCAATTTTTAGGATGTTACAGGCACGGTATCCCAATGTCTTGTCCGGACATTTGGTTACCCTTGGCACGGGATAGGCATCGGGCTCCATGGTAAGTAGGATGTGGGCCTATATGGTCGGGCAGCGTCCCATGGACAGTATGGTGTAATCCCATTGTGCTTGAGTTGCCCTGTTTTGGGAACTCTCAAGAATAGACCTGGAGTGGTTGACTTGATGTTTTCGAGCAAAAGACTTGGAGTAGTTGAGCTCGCTACGTGGTTTTGAACTGCTGACAGTATATGTTGAATACTAATGATTTATTGGCTTTACCTTGATTTAGTTCACGGCTAGATCGGCTACATGACTTCAAACGGGTTTATCGTTCATTTTAGCTTTCGTTTATTTATTCTCACTAGGCTTTAGCCTAACACTTGTTATTGGTTGTCATGTGTGGTAGGTCACTCTAGCAATGGGATGCGTCGGGATTGAGTGGACGACTTTGGGTTCGAGAGCGGTCTTTTTGATGATTTAGTGACCGATATTTTTGGAAGTATAGATTGTTACTTTTGGGAGAATAGCGACACCCGACCTTAATCTTGCTCACTCAAGTTAGATTATTAGATTGTCGAGTTTATTCTCTATTTTGCCATGGGTTGTAATTACCGTATTATAGTCCCCGTGTTGGGTTGACATACATTAGTCCGTTTGGTTGTATACTTTATTACAGGTTATTGGATCTCCCGATTTGGGTAGATTGGTTTATCCCATTTTCAGACGTTATATGGTCAAATTTCCAATTTTTAAATTGACCCCCAATTTTTAGGATGTTACAATGAAATTGTTTAATTTGATGAAATTGTTTCATATAATTCTTGTATTGATGAAATTGTTGCATATATTTATGTAAAAATAAAAAAGTTTCATCAGACCGCGAAAATACATGAAATAATTTCATTAGAATGAGAAAAATAGATAAAACTACATAAAAAACACAAATATATGAAACAATTTCATTAACAAAAGAATTATATGAAACAACTTGATCATATTAAACAACTTTATGAACCAATTTTATTAATTTAACCAATGAAATTGACGGTTTCCAAAGTTTCCAATCTAATATGATTTCCAATTAAAACCACCTCTCTCTCTCTATATATATATATATATGTGTGTGTGTGTGTGTGTGTGTATTATGATTGATGTTACTATAAAAGTATAAATATACGATTGGTAAATCATTTGGGTCAAATACGTATCGGGAAGTGTTTAGGTATGTTTTTATGGGAAAATTGGCAAAAATGGCTAAATTATATTAAGGATTGCGCCTTCTAGTCAAGTCTCCCCGGTTTTGCAAATTTAGCCAGAGGTCCGCAACCCGACAGCTAAAAGACAAAAAAAAAATCGCGGATTGCGGCAGGTCCGCAATGGGTCGGGTCACCCAGGTCCGCAATCCGCAATACCCAAAACGTGGCACGATCCTAACAACCCCTGCGGACCTAAGAAATTTAATGTTTTTTAATTGTTATTTATTGTATACACGGTTCCCAATATGCAAGTCCCTAGGTCCGCAATTGAGGACCTAGCTCCTCAATTGCAGACTTATGGCTAAATTTGTAAAAACCGAAAAGACTTGGTCAAGAGGTGCAATTCTTAATGTAATTTGGCCATTTGTGCCAATTTCTCATTTTTATGTCAGAGTCGTAGTAATGTGAATGTTTGAATAAACTAGATAATATATGGGTTTTTTTTGTGGATGATATGTAGATATGGGTTAAATAAAGGTATTTAGGTATTATGCATCGTCTTTTACAATGGTGATTGCTTCAACAAGTATCAAACTTAGACCACTAAAAATAATAAGATAATTTTATTCAGCAGTTAATTACTCATTTGTCGTTTGTTTTTTAAGAGGTCTAAAGTCTGAAGTTTGAAGTTTTATTTTAGTTATGATTAATAAGAAGTGGTGTGTAAAAATGTCTGAACGATTCAGACTTAAGAGTCATTAAGAGGTTTTAAAAAAAAAAAAAAACCCTCAATCATTATAAATCGATGAATATATACGCTATAAGTATATTGCGCAATGCATTACGGTTCAATCTTAACTTCTGAATTTTAGAATTCGAACCTTTAATCATGTTTAGTGTTTTTACAAGTAATTTGTAAAATGTACACGTGCATAAAAACCAAAAAACAACATAAATTACCTGTATACACAAGTGCATACCGTCCATATGAAGGCTACCAGAGTGTTCTTCAGTTTTTCGTTTTTTTGAGGTTTTCTCCTGAACCTCTATATATATATATATATATAGAGAGAGAGAGAGAGAGAGAGAGGAGAGAGGCCAAGGTTATTTTACAAATCAGTGAAATCTAACAAACCGTCGTTTTTATTGTTTAATTGAATGAAATTGTTTCATTAAAAAGTGTTTAATATGATGAATTTGTTTCATATAGTTCTTTTATTGATGCAATTGTTTTATATATTTTTGTTTATATGTAATAATGAAATTGATTCATATATTTTTTCATTATGATGAAACTTTTTCATATATTATTGATTAATCAACCCTCATATATTCTTGATAAAATTGTTTCATATATTATTGATTAATCAACCTTTATAATTAAGAAAAAGTGGAAAAAAAAAGATAAATTATGACTGGTTGAATACGGTTTGTACGATTTATTAGATTTCACTGGTTTGTAAAATAACCGAATATATATAATATTACATAAAATATATTAATGTAAAAGATGAAACAAGAAAAGGTTTAAAAAAAACCTTCACTTAAAGTTTAAATACATTTTGTGTAAACCACATGGACCAAAACTTTATTTTACTTTTTGTAATTTTATGAGGAAAAATGAGAACTTCCTTGAACATTTCATCAAACAAGAGAATCAATTTATGGTTGTTGGACCACAACCAAACATCTTTCTAAAAGACTTCAAAAACCTTAGATGCTTGAAGAATGATCCAAGCCCATTTTTGGCAAAATAATAATAATAATAATAATAATCAAAGTCATCTACACAATTCTACAAGAAATTTCCATTTTCAACAACCTAAATTGCCATTTCCATTTGTATGAATCTCATTCCAATGCCTTATATTGATCTATGAAATTGATTGCATTAGACCTAACGCTTGAAGTGTTTGTAAACACGTCAACAGGAACATGTTGTGACATTTCCAGTTATTTTATATAACGCGTATTCTTCTCTATATACTTTACGTGGGTTTTTGGTTGATTAGCCAACCCAATGTTGAAAAAGACACGAAACTCATATGGGTTGGTCCTAATAATGACGTATTATGATGCAAACACGTGTAGGAGATTCTTTGATTTATGCATGTACCATGCCTTTGTGTAAAGATTAGGGCTGTAAACGAACCGAACGTTCAGCGAACCGTTTGGCGGGAAGTTCGTTTATTTAATAAATGAACGAACATGAACACATTTTTTTGTTCGTTTAGTTAAATGAACGAACATGAACAATGGTCTCGTTCGTTCATTTACGTTCGTGAACGTTCGTTCATTTATATTCGTTTATGTTCGTTTATGTTCATTTATATTTGTTTATATATATATATATATATAAATATATTTATATATATATTATGACATTAATGTGTCAAAGCATTAATTAAATTAATTTTTTAAAATTCCTTTTTTATACCTCCTAAGTTTATCCGTTTTCTTTATTTTGTTATGTTATTTTTTACGAACGAAATGATGAGTAACGGTGGTTGTTTCTTATTCATTTGTGTTCGTTTATGTTCATTTATGTCCGTTCGTTTACGTTCGTATATGTTCGTTTGTTTACGTTCGTATATGTTCATTTATATTCGTTCGTTTATGTTCATTTATATTCGTTCGTTTACGTTCGTTTAGCTCTTAATGAACGAACATAAACGAACACGAACAAACATATTTTCTTAACGAACGAACATGAACACAAAAAAATTCGTTCGTTTACCGTTCGTGTTCGTTCGTTTATTCGGTTAAGTTAAATGAACGAACACGAACAAGCCTCCGTTCGTGTTCGTTCGGTTCGTTTACAGCCCTAGTAAAGATGGTAACTTTTTAATTTTCACTTTATTAGGTTTAAACTTTTGAATGGTTTATTGAAAGATTCGGTTTTAAATCTGACTTTTTTGCTTCTAAACCAAACCTTCTTTTGATTTAAAGTGTTTTAAGCATATGTAAAGCTAGGGATGGCAGAAAACCCCGAACCCGACGGGGAAACCCGAAACCCGACTAAGTTCTGGTCGGGTCGGGTTAGACAATTTCGGGTCGGATAAGGTAACGGGGAAATTTTCGGGGATTTTATCGGGTTCGGGGCAAGGTATCCCCGCCCCGATATATATATATATATATATTATTAAAAATAAAATTATTTATATATTATAATAAAATTATATATATATTATATAAAATATATATATATATTATATAAAATTATATATATTATGAAATTATATATATATATATATAATATTAAATTGTCGGGTCGGGTTCGGGGATCGGGGATTCCCTATCGGGTCGGGTTCGGGGACGGGGCATAAAAATCCCCGACGGGGCGCCCCGAATAAAAACCCGACGGGAACGGGGCGGGGACGGGGATGCATTTCGGTTTAGGGGACGGGGACGGGGGACGACAAACCCGCCCCGAACCCGCCCCGTTGCCATTCCTATGTAAAGCTTATGTTTCGTTCATTTTAAACGTTGGATTTTTTTTATAATTTCTTATAGAATATATTCATTTTGTCATAATATAAATTAAAAGAGTATATAAAGCAACGTGAAACTTTCGTATCACAAGTGTTGTTCTATCAAGTAAAAATGAATCAGATGCTTATAACATATAATCATGTATGTTGTCACACCCCACTTTTCATATAGTCGTGTGAAAGCATATCATGATTTAATTTAATGTAAACACCAAATTACAGTAGAAGACTTAAACATATGATTAAATTGCAATACCGAATATAACAATATGAAGTACGTAATAATATCCAACATGAAATCTCACTTCACACCATTGCCTTTATCGAACTCACCAAATACACTATTGGTCATCAAAATACTCAATGAGTTCATTGTTTCAGACATTGTCAATAGTGAATTAGATTAACTGCTACGTTCACGAGGGTCATCGTAAAATTGCCACCAAAGCATACGGGTGCAATATAATTAAGCTTGTCAATGTGTACAAATCCTCGTAGACATGAACTTCATATTGTTATGCATATCATACATCAAACATGAAACGTACTAACATTAGAAGGAAACAAAGTGTTCATATGTGAACTGGTATGGTGTGGGTCATAACTTGCTAACTAGGAATCAGTCCAACTTAGAGGTGTTCTCCAGCACCTGTCTCGATTACCATATGCTAGACTAGTCTCAGAGGTAGCCTTTTACCGCATACACACTTACTATTTTGCATCACTTGCATTTTTCCTGTCATATTCTTATCATCGTCCCACTACATAACCCCACACACATGACCATAACTTTCTAACTATGTATAACATATTCTCGTGAGCGTGTAATACATTTAGTAATTCATCGTTCGCATGGAAACCTGCTGAAAACTCGTGTAAGCTTACTTGGATTTTGCTTGCTCGCAACCTGCACATACATCATTTGCATGCATCTCTGACTTTAATTTCGTTATAACTTCGCTGAAAACACGAATTCTTCTGCTTCATCATCTCTGAATTCCTTCCTTTCGCTCTTCTTTTTCTATTCGGACATGATTTGCAAATGGGAATAAATGGAAATAGCAACCATCTCATTCATTTGTTTCACAATTGATCCCCAACTGTTCTCCTGCTCCATTCTCGTAACCTTTTTGAAATCCAGTTCACGTTCAGACATATCACCATAATACCCATTGTCCCCATCAAGTTTGGTTAGCTTCCAATTAACCCTTGCACTTAATTTATCACCATCAACACATCGGGTCCTTGTACTTTTCTTATTCCAAGTTTTGAGGTATTACACATACCCTATCTCAAAAAGACACGTAACGTTTGACTTAATAAATAAATTAATGGCCATTATTGATTAACAAACAAATACCTAAAATTACTCTTATTAGTAAACAAAAAACAATATGAACCAAAAATTAATATCATAAACATCTTTAATAATAAGTAACATTTTTTAAGATAATTCAAAATTAAAATTCTTGTGTTTTATTTTTCTAGGGTTATTTAGGTATATGACCTTCCTGAGACCAGGGTTTTGCAAAATGACCTTGCATTATTCTCTTAAGAAGCAAATGACCATACTACCCTAAGTGAATCAGATTTGGAAGAAGAAAAAGGAGCAACTTCAATGGCGGAAACCCTAGCTTTCATGGCGGAACCCTAGATTTCATGGTCGACCATCATCTCTGCTATGTGCTCTGACCACCACCACCGTCCGACGAAGAAGAAGGGAGGAGGCCGTCTGGTTCCGACCACCACCACCGTCCAACGAAGAAGAAGGGAGGAGGCCGTCTGGTTCCGACCACCACCGTCCGACGAAGAAGAAGGAATTGTTAATCTAGAGAAGATACCGTCCGACGAAGAAGAAGGGAGGGGGCCGATCTGGGGAAGAGAGAAGATGACTCATTAAGGGTATTATAGGAATAACACATTTATGAGGTTATTGATTTAGTTTTAAATTTTAAAAGGTTATGGACCTAATTAAAATCTCATTTAAGGTTAATAAGCTAATTAACTAAAATAAATTAATGGCCATTATTGATTAACAAGCAAATACCTAAAATTACTCTTATTAGTAAACAAAAAACAATATGAACCAAAATTAATATCATAAATATCTTTAATAATAAGTAACATTTTTTAAGATAATTCAAAATTGAAATTCTTGTGTTTTATTTTTCTATGTGAAATTGTGAATCATATAAGTGTAAGCCCATTAATTTGTGTTATGGCCTAGAAAAGTTACTATTAGGCCCAAATATTAGCCCATTAACATGTTATTGGTATTGGGTCAATCACTTGACCCAAAACGTGAACAAAAAGCCCAATTACATCACTTTTTCGGCCCAAATACAAACCCATATTACATATAGGTAATTTGTTTGAAAAGTATTTTAAATTTTTTTAAAAACAATGTTATTAGTTATATTTTTTCTGTAACTGCAGACTTTCGGGTCAGCTTAGGTGAACCGATTAATCCCTTGATGACCAGGAGTCGTCTGAAGTCATCACAGGTAAACATCTATGGCCACAAGAACTTTAACAACGTCTGGATTCGAACCTAAGAAAGATGAGATTTCCATAATTTTTTAGCCTTAGGGGTTGTTTGACAGTTGCTGAATGGTTTAGTGCAGAATGATTAAGTGGTCAGAATGATTAAGAGGCTCTTATGATATAGTGCAAAATGAAATACGGTTGTTTTCTAATTGTTCATAATGAAATCAGGGCTCTGAATGGTTAAGGGAGGGTCATAATACAAAATCATTCAGAGGGTTTTTGAACTATTAAGAGGCAGACCTTTTTTTTGCCAAACAAGATTCATCTCTTAGCGATTAAGAGATTGACTCT
This sequence comes from Arctium minus, assembly GCA_954870635.1. Lineage (NCBI taxonomy): Eukaryota > Viridiplantae > Streptophyta > Magnoliopsida > Asterales > Asteraceae > Arctium > Arctium minus. The sequence continues at coordinate 67,965,104 of OX941095.1, read as the reverse complement.
TAATGGAACCGTTAAGAGGTAAACAAACAGCCCCTTAGTAGTACTAGTGTTGGGCCCGTGCATTGCACGGGAGGATAAATTTTTTGTTGGAATATTGAACCGAGTTAAAATGAAACGTAATTTCTTTGTTAACAGTTAATGAAATACAATGTGAAAAACGAATGTATTTTCATAAGTGGTTAACTTGCATATATTTTTAATCGTTTGTTGTTATGACTTTGTGCAATAATATTGGTAATAGTTTTGTATTATATTATTTAAAACTCAAACGACATGTCTCACAACATATTTATCTGACTATTGACTTCAAGACCTCATAGTATTAGTCGATAAAAATAAAGATATGTATATATATATCTTATTCCCCTACTTCGAAAAATATGATTGTGGGTTTTGAAAAATATAAACAAATCCTCAGTAAATAAAATAAAATATAAAAAAATAGTTTTTTCAAAGAAACAAAAATATAGTAGAATACCTTTTGTTCAGTTGCAGGTTCCGCCATTGACACCCGACCGTTCGTCTTCTTCTTGTACTCGGATGATACATAGAGAAGCTATATATATTTATAGTGAATGTAGAGAATATTTTAAAATCTTTTATTTTTATTTTCGATTTTACATTTAAATATAAATATATTAAAAATATGAAAGAATATTTTTATATCTATATCGTTTCTATTTTATTTTTTTTACACTTGGTTAATTTGGAAAATATTGCGGAATATTTTTATTTTAAAGAATACGATAATTTATTAGTGTATTTCGTTATTTTTTATTTTTAACTCATATCAATCTTCTTTTTTCTTATTTTAATGCTCGTGGAAAAAAAAACGTGTAGATTTTATATTATCAAAAAAAATACATGTAGATTTTATATTATGCTAATATAAAATACGTGTAGATTTTATAAAATAAAATAGATTTTATATTAGCAAAAAAAATACGGAAGAAAAAAGAGTTTATATTACATCTCATTATGTAAAAAGATTTTACAAAATAAAATATGGAAAAAGATTTTATAAAATAAAATATGGAAAAATCATTATAAGATGTAATATAAAAAAAAATACGGAAGAAAAAAGATTTTATATTACATCTCATTAATATAGATTTAAATGTAAAATCTACATTTAAAATAGATTATGCTAATATAAAATCTATTTTATAAAATCTGCCACAAAAAAAAATAGTTATATTAATAAATGAGTATCTATTCCACAAATAGATGATTATGTGAGATACTGTGCTTGGAAATGTTGTACCAAATCATTAAGAAATTGTAAATTAAGTAATTGGCTTTAATTAGTTGTAACATGTGCTTAAAATGTTGTAATTAAGAGTTTTTTATGTCGTTTTTGTAATATAGTATAGATGTGTGCTCTATATAATAATATTTGTATATGGTAAAAGTTACAGTATTTTTAAAAACTTTTATTAAAAACTCGGTTATTATTAAGCTGTTGACCCTTTTTATAAGTAATGAAATTAATTTTAGAGTGAATTACACTAGTGATCCCTGTGGTTTGCTTAAAATTTGTATTCGGTCCCTAGAAATAGTCAACCATACTTTTTGGGAAAAAAAATGTTAAATTTAAATTTAAAAATAGTCAACCATACTTTTTGGAAAAAATGGTATGCTAGAACATATCTAACAGATTCTTTGAAATGAAGAAAATTGAGATTTTGAGCAAATTTTTACTTCAACAGCTTCTCTAAAACTTTCTCTAAAATAGAAAAAATAGGAGAGAGTGTGTATTTCTCCAAATTTGGAGATATTCTCAAAAATCATTTCCAGGAGAGAGAAATGATTTTCTATTATATTTCACCAATAAAAAACTTTGAAATAAAATATTTAGATGAAACAAATAATATTTTATTAAATATCTAGAATATTTTAATAATATAATCAATGATTTATCTCTAAAATAAGAAATCTGTTGGAGATTGATGTAATTTTTTTTGAAGATTTTTTATTCTTTATTTTAGAGAAATTTTGAGGAAACCGGAGGAATGCTCATTTTAAAATTTTAGACTATTTTATTACAATTAATTTATAAAAGGTCTTTATATCTTTGTTGTACTCGATACACATGTTTAATTTCTTATATCAAATTTCATTAAATTAAAATAAATACTATTTAAACGTAATATTTAGCTTTCTTATTTTGACATCCCACTATACATAAGAGTTTTTTTTAAGAACTCTCTAATTCGTGAGGTTTAATTTAGAACACAAAAAATTAGTTAAAAAATAAAATGTAATCTATATCTATATATATATTAAAAGAGAAACCACGTCTAATGACGTGGCCTCTCCTCAACCCAAATAAACCCTTTTTCTTTTATCTCCTTCAATCTACATTTTCTCAAATCTCTCTTCATTTTGTATTCCAGCGATCCACCTTCTCCATTTTGTCGGTTGTCGTTTCATAAACCAGTTGAAGAGTCTCCATTGCCTAAACCCCTCTCCATCCCCTGCTCACCACGACCAGCGCGTCCTTCGTTTTCCCATCGGAAAAACAGATCCAAATATGCCCTCTTCTCAAACCCCAACGATCAATAGGAAGAAGGGCATATTAAGAATCGTTCAAAACCTGATTTAAGGTCTATTCTCCTCTTTTATACCTGTTTTATTCGTCGAAATGGTCACGATTCTCTTACTTTTGTTCAAAACCCCACTTCTAAAGCTTTTGATTATCAAGATTGATCGTATGAAACGAGGTAGGGCTCCATTGGTTGTTAAATCAGTCGGCGCCACAGTCTTCGTCATCATGATGTACCATGTTTACAGTGTAACGGAAATCCAGAACCGTCCTGCCGAAGCCATTAATCCCACAAATCAAATCATACTCGCTTACCATATGCTCGAAGCTTCTCTCATGGATAATTTCCTATTTTCAAGTTTTGATTTTTAACTGATTGTCCTTGAAAGTGATTTAATTGATCAATTTGGGGATTCCTTTAGTTGTAACTGCTTTAAATTATTGCAATTTTGGGGGAATTTATTTTGCAATATGAAATTAGGTTTAGTAATTTATTAGTCCAGATAGAGGTTAAGAGCAGTGAGGTTTTCACATCCGTAATCAATTGATTAATTTGCAATTTTGGGGGAATATTGTTTTTTTTTTCAATTAAATGCAAGTTTAATGGGCAGGTGTTCATCAAACTATATCATAGCTTTTTTCAATTAAATGCAAGTTTAATGGGTAGGAGTTCATCAAACTATATCATAGCTTGATTATATACGTGTGGAACAACTTGAGATTGCATGATTTTTTTAAATGCTTATGAATTATTAACCTTTATCATAATGTTCCTTTGCCTGATATGATTTTCTCTCGTTCTTTTGCACAAATTGACTCGAAGATTTTGATCAACAGAAATATGGCAGGGTATGTATATGATGTCTTTTTATGTAGTGTCAAATTTTTGAAAGAGAAGTGATGCCTTTGATTCCTGCAGTAATAAATGGCTCCAATGCCACTGTCGTTGCTTATGTGCTACGTATACCAGTAGTGGGAAGACTTTTACAATGCAGGTTTGTTCTTAGTTTATTGAGTAATTTTGATTTGGTGATAGGTGTAACACCCTCATTTTTTTTTGAGAAATGTTACGTAATCTAAAACAATTCCTTCATAAATACTCCAAAATACTGACTAGATTAAAACATTAAAACCGTTCGCAGCGGAAGTCTCCATAATACATAAACATGTAATCTTAAGAGCCAACTCGTCCCATACCAGGTTAAGTTACAACTGATCCATATATAAAAGTCTAAACAAAAGACCAAATCATAAATAATGATAGTAGCCAAGTCTCTAAGCGTGTCCCTTGCCCTTATCCAACTTCGAACTACCTGGCCCTGAGATACATACTATAGTCAGCTTATAAAGCTCAGTGAGTTCATGGTTTGCGTGAGTGAAATCATATTTTGTCACATATATCAAACATGCAAACTTCGTATAAAAACAATATTCATTTTCTAAAACATACAACACCAAAAGAAACGAGACCTCAAAGCTGTCTCCTTGAGTAAGTACTGATAAGTTGCAAGCATTCCCTGGGTATGTATGACTCACCTATAGCCAATAACCCATTACGGGGTCGTGCTTCCATGTCACAGGCGTTCCCTGGTGTGTACCGCTCACACAGAGCCAGTCACCCATTTCGAGGTCGTGCCTCCCCTTAAGTGTGACAAACTAAACCAATATCCCATACCCCAAACCATGCACCATTTGTAAAATATAAACCAACTGAAAATTCAAGCATGCTAAATACGTTTAAAAACCGGAAAACAATTAGCATGCATGCTCCACCAAACTCCACATACATGTAAACATATACCAATGACATTATTTAAATCATCATCATGCATAATATTCACCACCACAAAAGCATATAATGCTCAAAAATAATTTGTACGTAGGTTTGCATCCCAGTGTAAGTTTCATGAAAACTCACCTGATTGCGTAGATTGACTACCGATAGCTCTTGACGGAAGACCTGCACATTTTATACCACAATATGTAATTAATGACTTAATTCTCCAAAAGTCAACTCATTGTCCAACCCGACCCGACCTAAAGTCAAACTCTAATTTGAGTCTCTAAATTTGTTCCAAATAACTCAATATGACCCCCACCATTAAAATCCATGTGGGTCAAACGAGTCAAAAGTCAACCCTTAGTCAACTCAGTCAACCTCGACCAACTATAATCAAAACCCAAGTCTATAACTCGATAATTAATCTTCTAAAACGCCAATTTAACCCTTCTAAAATTTATAAATCTTCATTTCAAATTAAAGTGTCCCAATAATTAATTTAAATGCGATAACGACACTTATCTTATTATTAAAGTCATTTAAACTATTAAACGACTTGTTTAAACACATCCCCTTAGGAAATATATAATTTATATAAATCCGTTAAAATCAAAGTGCTCGATAATCATTCTCCATATTACGACACTTTAAATCATATTTTTAAATCAACTAAATAATGATTTATTGTAACCACCCCTTTAGAAATAAATAACGATCATTTCGGTAGCAAGATACTTAAAAATACCGATTCTTGAAATATGTAGACATTTTGATATTTCAATAAGCTCAAGTAATTAAAATGGGTCAAAATTACATTTGATAAAGGTTTAAAAATTTTAAATATTAAACTTTTATTGCTTTCATAAAGCAAGGAAATAAAATTTCTTTTACTGGGTGAAATAAAAAAATATGTTTCGACCCATGCATCATATTTCTTTCCCCCATTTTTTTTTATAAAATAAAAAACAGATATAATTTATCGATAAGTAAATTCAGCGACAACACAAGAAAGGCATTAGGCCAAATGGTTGGAGTGTTGCTGTTGTTTCTATTTACCCCAACTTCTATCCTTGCACCATGCAACTTATTAACTATTATTTGTTTTTTTTCTTTTTTTTTTTTTATATAAATCTGGTGGGCCCTACTTAGACCCACATCAAGACCCATAAAGCAAAGAAAACATCAGCAGTAGCCATGGCTACGATTTTTGAAGTTTTTAAACTTACAAATCACTCGTTTTTTTTTTCCCAATCTTTTTGAATCAAACTTTTGGTAATATTTTTACCAACACTTTGCTATAAAGAACATTAAGTTTCATTAAGAAATGAGCCTCGTTTTCTCATTAAAAGTTTAGGTTTCTAAAACTAAAACTCAACGTCTTGAACACTGATTTGCACCATGAAAACACAAATCTACGATAAGAGGCTACTGGGGTTCGATAGAACTCTTAAAAACGAAGTCATGAACGCAAAAATCATAAGATTTGGTTAAGAACTCACCTTGAACCGATGAAAAACCGAAAGTTTAACTCCAACTTCACACTAAGATTTCTTTCTGAAAACTCAGTTATTTTAGAAATGGTTTGAACCCCAAAACATTCATGGATCAAAGGTCTAGACTTATATGTAAAAAAAAATTGGCTTATTAGTTGACAAAGAGAGCCAATAGAGCAAGTCTAAAGGTCTGCCATTGAAGAGTCATTTTCACCAAACCTGAGACCAAACAGTTTCGTCCTTTTGACAAAACAGGCCCTCTAACTTTTTAAAATATTACATCCCGACCCCTTTAACTTTCTGATTGCTACAACCCACCCCCTCCTGACATATTATGTTCTTAAACCAAAACAGAAATCTACATTTATTTATTTATTTATTATATACTGTATATATATTATTCCTTCATTATTCTTATATTGAATAACTTATTTGACCCCTCTAAAGTTCTTTCTTTACATTTTTGGTCCACAAGTAATTAAAACCCTTATAACACTCTACTTAAATGGTAGATTTGGTTTATCTCAACTCAATCATTTACACTTTTGGTCAAACAAAATAAAACTCATTTTGTTTTATTTCTCATTTTTCTTTTCATAATTATTTATTTTCAAAAAGTTGGATGTTACAATAGGCTGGTTTATGTTCTTTAGTCCACTGACTGTCAATTGTTTTTTAGTTCAAACTCCAAAATGTGGTACCAAAAAAAGAAAAGTGTTTCACAAACTCACCTTCCAATTCCAACTTCTCAAGCGTAAACGGCATCGATTATAGAACAAACGACGTTGTTGCATGGGTTTTAATCCAATCGATAAACAAAATCTTAACATGCTCATAAACGATCATGTAATAAAGGTTTTATTGGCTGGACCAGCCATCATCGAGAGGCCTTGGATTGAAGGGCATAAAATCTACGTTTCATGGAGAGGCTGTTGGTATTCCATTCAGTTAATGTTCTTACCGCCATTGTATCCATTTTCCTGTGTTGCTTTATCAATTCAATTTCTTTTACTTCTGATAGATTTTGAGTAAGCTTCAGAGAACTCTGGAAGTAAGGGACACAAAGTGGCTATCGAATCCAAAGGTATAGCCATTTGTACATCGTTGGTTTCTTAATTGTATATAGCTATCTATATCCAATAAATAATTTGTTGTCGATACCCATGTTTCTCACTATATTTTTTTCCCAGATGGCTATTAGTTCAGAGGTGATGGTCCTACAAATAAAGTTGATTCATTTAGTTGAGATATGTGTGCTTCAAAGTTATGGACTTAAGAGTTATTGTTGATTTTATGCCTTAAAAAAGATTGGGTGAACATATATTATTTCTAAAAAATAGTATTGTTAACCCTAAAATGTTTAGTAAAAGTTTTGAGCTCTTAACCCTGTATTTGGTAAGTAAAATATGGGTTTTTGATGTTGTGATTGATTATGTAAGCAGCCTTCAAAGAAGGACATGGATCGTCTTCGTCAAGTGTAATACTTTCAAGGAAAGGTGTGGCAGGATGCTTCATAGGAATGAGAAAAACTAAAGTATGTTCCTTCAGCTTCTAATTCTCTTTATGCCTTCCATATTGGCTTTGTTGCCTTGTTTAAGGTTTATAATTCCCTTTTTTTGTATAAATTTTAACTTTATCATACCTGAATATATATATATATATATATAATAAGTTATCAAACATTTATTTTGGTTGTATTTTGCTTCATCTCTAAGCGATAAGACCTTCAAAGTCATGGTTCAAATCATCAAAAAATTATCATTGGTGCATCAAACAAAATTGTAACTATGCTCTATTTTAGGGTGTCTACTTAACAACTCATCAGTCCAACTTTTATAACAACTTGCAGCACCTGGTAAATACTTTCAAATCTAGCAGCACTATAATTCTCATCACGTATCATTCACTCTCTTTAAGCAGTAGATACTATCAAATCTAGCAACATTATCGTTCTCATCACATATTATTAACTTTCTTTTTAGCAGTAAACTAGCAGGTATTGCTACTCACAACTATAGACATCCTTAATCTTTGGTAGTAGCATCATTTAGATTACTATCATGCAAAGGAATAAATTTCCCTGTTGTAAATTATGATGAAAGTGCTACCATCAAGATCAAGACACATGGTGAAGTGGTCGATTTGAGTGAAGTTATGGTAGACTAAAAATGATGCTTTACAAACCTATAAGTAATGTCGTATCAAGAAGTTAATAAGTTCAAGTGGTTATGGTTCTTGGGCAAGTTGACACCTAAAAGTTGCCCTCCTCTGTGTTAGTTTATGCTACATTGTATGTGTGTTCAATTCTAAGAAGGCAATTTGTTTTGAGCATATATCCAATTTGCTTTAATTTGTTGAATAATATATTTTTTTTCTTGGTGAACATTTTGATCACGAAGAATTTGCGTTTGCTACTAAATTGTCATGTTAATGTGCCAGAAGCTTGGCAAGAAGAGGCCAAAACCATTTATTTTATTTTAATTAAAGTAATCGAGATGGTCTTCATATAAGTGCAAGTTAGCTGAGTTGGATGCTTACGACTTAGCCTTGATTCACCTTATTTTATTTTGATTTTCTTCAAGTTCCATGTTCACTTGTGTGAATGGTTATATAGAATTATATATCAATCCACACCTTAAACGCCAATATGTTAGTATGTTATTTTATTATGCATATTTCATTTAGCATCTTCACACTGATTCTTAGATGTCATTTATCAAATGCTTACCCGGTAGGTGCTTACCGGGTCAATTATCTTACCGAATATACATGACAATGACTTAGAATCTTACCCGGTAAAAGCAATGGCAAGGACTGATAGTCTTACCTGGTAAGTGAGGGTGGCGACTCTTACTCGGTTAGCGTTTACCGGAGAAAATATTGCACAAGATGTTTCGATTGACTAGAATCTTACCCGGTAAGTTAAACAATAATGTCGGTAAGCACTTACCAGGTAAATGTTGGCCCCTTAATCTCATTTCTGTTATTTTTTACCCCACATAACCTTGCTTTTGATTTATGTTTTGTGTGGTATGTCATCCTTTTACTTCCCTATTGGAAGATCTAAGAGATGACAAGGTAAAGAAGCATCCCCAATCAAGAGCTTTCCTTCCTGTATCAAACTTCAAAAGACCCATGATCATATAACAATTCATAGAGTTCTAACTTTTGCCATCCTCTTTTTTCTTTCAAATTTTGTTTGTTTAGATTATTCATAACAACGATATTGATATGGTTTTTGACGAAGTATCTCAAACTCTTTGTAACAACAAATGATTATCAATATATGCAAATTAGTCACATAATAAAATATATTTGTTGTTTTATATTATATCTGATTAATTCTTAGCCGTTTAATTGAGTTTTATCATAACTTGGTTCAATACTTATTGAAAAAATGATCATTATCGCGCAACGCGCGGTGTCCACACTAGTTTAATTTAAAAGACTTCACATCTTCTGTGAACACTTTTTTTTACAAATACTATTATGTATTCTTTTTATTTGAGCATTCCTATCTATACTACCTTAATATTGGTTTGCACCAAATGTCTTAAAGACAACTTCTAAAACACATGGTACAACCATTTTATGCAAGAATTTCAAAAAACTCTTAATTACAAGTTTATATGCATAAGGTACAACATTTTTAAGCATAAAATTTGAAAATCAAACTATACGGCCCATACCCTTACCAAACCTCTCATATGGCCCATACCCTTTCTTCAACCTTAATTTTTAAATACTCAGACCATACATGTTTCACTTACCTCACACGCCTTTCTTCAGAGATTGATACGGAGAGTATGGCTTCTTTCAGAAAGCATGGCTTCTTCCACCTACTTCTGACCTCCCCTTCTACCTCTTCACGTCTCAGCCAACGTTCTTATCTGCATATAAACAATGTGAAGCGGAGAAAGAGTGAGACCACCCATTCATCATCTCTTCACAAATTGAACTGGACAATCACCGATTGAAATCGAAGAAAGAGCGTTTTCTCATCTGGTTCTCCACGAGCGTCTAATATGACTCTCATCTTCTCATCACCGTCCATCGTCTCCACTTAGGTATGTCTTTACTCAATCGATTGTCTTCATCTATGCTTCTAATGTTTGAGTTTTTGGTCGATTTTCGGTTTTTCTGTTTGATTTTCACTGAAATTGTGTTGGATTGTCACTGATTTGTGTTTTCACTTGTTTGCTTAGATGATTCACAACCTCGATTCACAGCTTTGTTGTTTATCCTATTTTTTATCTTCAGTAAAAGACTGTCGATTCTCGGTTTTTATGTTTTATTTTCACTGAAATTGTGTTGGATTGTCACTGATTTGTGTTTTCACTTCTTTGCTTAGATGATTCACAACCTCGATTCACAACTTTGTTGCTTATCCTATTTTTTATCTTTAGTAAAAGACTGAAACTCTTTTTATGTTTTCAAGATCAATTTCGAACTTTTTGGGTATTTTTTGCTTATATGTTGCTACAGTTATTTGGACCTGTTACTTGTGAAAAATCCTAATTGAGATTCACTTGTTTACTTAGATGATTCACACTTAAGCGTATTTGTAACAATAATATTGTCACATTCCACCATGACACCCAATCAAGATTATGTTATCATTAGTAAGATGGAGGTGGTACCCTTGCACAGTTGCACCCAAATTTATGCATCGGTAAAGTTTATGTTTTAGGTAATTCAGTAGCTTAATCTACACCAAAACAAAGCTATAGATTATTTACAGAGTAAAGAAGGTAAATGCTAAGGTAATTAAGAAAAGAATGGAGATATGCATAAGTGCAGTTCTTAATAGATGGAATTATGACAAAAGAAAATATATAGATAAACCTTAAGGCTGTACAAGTTCTCCTTAGAGAAAACTTACCCGACAGCCAAAAGAAGAGAATAGGACAGTGCATTGCTTGATTGTCTATGCATTGCTTGACTGTCTATGTACTGCCTATGTATTGTTGACAGAAACTTCCTGTTTAAATTTTGGCCGAGTTATACCTCTATGTATCGTTAATTGTCTCCATGAATCATATGACAGTACATCGCTTGTTTCCTCCACCATATGCTGGTTACTCCAATCCTCTTTGTTTTCATATTTTTCCTAATTCCATGCTTTCTTTTCTTCTACTGTCTCTGTCCCAAAACAAGGAGTTTGTTACTATTATTAGAGTAAATTACATATCTGCTTCCTTACACATACCGATTGCCCAGTTACCGCCCTTCCGCTTCTTTCTTGACTTTGCACTGCTTGTCCTCCTGATCTATTGTTGTTGGTCTGTGTGGACTTTCAAGAAACAGTTCCATTCGCTCTCTTGCTCTTTCTGCATCTTTTGTGCAGAGACCTGTGCAGACCTGCTACACCCCCGTACATCAATAACATCCAATGTCAAAATCTTCCCTATAACGGATGGGATACTCTCGAGTTTTAAGCAAAGAAAGATAATTAATATATTATTTAGTTAATACAGAAGAGATGCTTAAATATGATTCAAGGCAAAGAAAGATAATTAATATATATTTCTTTGATGAGTAAAATAACATATTCAATAGAAACTGATAGCACCAAATATTTGTGTGAATTAATTTCCAACCACCAAACTAGATGAATATTAATTCATTAAAGGGGGAAGAAATTAATTAAAGAAGCTAACCCCACATTCAAAGTTACATTTCATTCAACCAAAATAAGAACCATATGAAAACAAGTTGTTATGCTGGTTACTACAGTTTTTTTATGTTGGTTTTAATCTTCTTTGGTTTTATTATGTTGGTTAGTGCAGTTTTTGTCACTATTGCTACTGTTAATTTTTCTATGTGGCTTATGTTTTGGCCTTGGGAGATAAAAGGGTGGTTTGGTCAATCTTTTAGTTCTAAAAGTGATGCCAACAGGTGTTGGATGCTATTTATGTGCAAATAGTGTGATCCTGATATGTTTACAATGGCCATAGGCCAAATTGCAAAATTTAACTGCAATTGGTTTGATCTGATGGCACACACAAATACATTCACATTTTACCGGGTAGGGTTCTCGGTCCTTGCCATGCTCATCCGGTAAGGCAAGTGACATCTGTTAAGCATTTGGTAAACGACCCCTTATCCACTAATTTCTTGGTTCTTCATGTACTGAAGGTGCCTAATGCCTTTAGCTTATAACTGAGATTTCACTAACAATTTGGAAACAAGTTGATGGCAAGACAGCAAAGGCTCAATTGTACTTGGTAGTATAGATATTTTGTTAAATTAATAAAGTTGCAAGTATTTTTCATTAATTATTTAAATAACCATTTTGTAAAGAAAGAAAAAAGAAGGGTGGTAGGCACTATACCTAAACAAGGAGAGTGTTGAGAAGGCTTTCAGAAAAAGAAGAGATGTTGGCAGTCATAATCTTAAGCTTCAAAGATTCAAACACCTCACAAAGCTTCACAATGGTGTCTCTTCTTTTGCTGCATTTTAGGCTCACCGACACCGTCTTCTCTCCCATATATGATACTGATAGCTGTCAATTTAATTACTCTTTTATTTTATGTTATCATACATCACATCAAATTAAAAAAAAATGTCACCTATTACTTATTTGGTGTATTCAATCATTTTACCAATCAAATAAGCCTTGAAAATATTTTAAAAAATGTGTAAAAGGAATTTAAAGAACATGTAGAGAGGTTCGTTTAATTAATTGTATTGCATCTCGAAAATAAATTAAGGTGATGATGATTAGCTAGCTTACTTGTATAACTTGGATGGGATATGATCTTGATCCACTCGAATCGAAGGCTTGTTCAAGTTTTTTCTTCTTTGATCTTTCCATTGACAGAAACTCGGTCTCTTGACAGAAATCCAAATTTTCCAGCTCTAATTTTCGAGACTCGAGCTCCATCAGTTTTGCTTGGATCGTTCTCTCTTGATCGTGTAACACTTGAATATAATCAATTGCGTCTTTGATTATTGAATCCATCTTTAAAAAGTGTATAGTAGAGATCGAGTTATGATCATACTCAATCAAATTCCAAGTACAAATCCAAACTAGCATATAAGTCTAATTCATTGTTACTAATGCCCTATATGCATGTTTATTGATAAAGTCTAATTGACCATCTACTTGTCTATATACATTTTTATTGATAAGCTTCCCTCCGAATGTTTAAAGTCAAAAAGTGTAACACCCTCAAATCTGGAAATAGCAACTTATTTAAAATTTTCTAAATACATCAATAAAAGAATTATCTACAACCACAAATTAAGATTTAACCTCAATACAAACATTCATTATATACAAAATCCTATGATAAGAACGGGTGCTACTAAAACTCCGTAATAGTCACTATCTCCAAAATTGCGGAAGACTTCACCAACTACTTACAATTGCACAAAGCTAAGGCTCTACGCTTCATAGAACTGCTAGAACCCAACTCCCAACTGGAACCTGATGTACATGCCGACAAATAAAAATGTTAGGCTTAACGCCTAGTGAGCTTAAGAGTTTTCAACATATATAAAGATGTCTGTGAAAATAGATAATGCAGTTCAATTCATAATCTTTCAAAAGGTATGCTTTGAATATGCAAACGACTCGTTTTCCAATAATATGCATTTTAGACGGAGAACACCAATTTGGACAATTTTCAAATCAAACTACTACAAAATGATGATACCAATGTAAACCGCCCCTTCATAAATTAGCTTTAACCCAAAACTCACTCAAAGCGTAAAATATAACTTGAACTCTCCATTTAAGAAAGTACGGTTAAACCTTATATTTCAAAACACCTAAAACACGGGTGGGGCATAATACTCAACCCATAAATCAAGGGTAAAACCCAAATATACAAAACGTCACCGAAAACTTGGATAATAAAACTCAATACCCAAAAACAACACCTTTCGGTGACGGGGGATTCCCGATTCCATAAAATGTGACGGTCCACAAAGTAAGTCCATTTTATGTTGTTATGACCAATCATATAAACAAAAGTACACGCAAGGGATGCCAGGCTCAGTGGCTTTAAACATACACCCACGGAAACTCAAGTTCAACCCCGAGGGATTGCTAGGTCGAGCTCCTCATCCAATATCGTAATACTTGAGCACGAAGGACTTATACCCACATCCGGTACCTTAACGTGCAGCACGAAGGTCTTACACCCACATCCGGTGCCTAACGTGCCTCGACGTGGAAAACTAATCGTCCCAACGCCAGACAATAATAAATCAAATACGGGATCATGACTCCCAAAGCATCAAATAAGCCAAATAATACACATAAGGCCCAACAAGGCTCGAAGTCGAGCTACCAAAAGTGGACTATTGTCCAAAAACCCCATCAAAGTAACAATGCCAAGCCGCAGACTTAGCAACCCATTGACTCATTAATAAATGGAATAAAAACACGATAAAACGCACTCACCCAACGGATATGCAAACATCACGACCAAAAGTGAGATTAGTTCAAAACTCAACATTAGTTGAGACAATCCATTTTCCAAATGAACTCATAACACAAAATATGCGTTTTCCAAATTTAACTGCTGATAAGAACGAAAATCATAAAATGAGACTATAAACATTCTTTCAAGTTACCTCACATAAATGTGCAAGCGATACTTCATAAAACACTCCATTTCATGACGATGCATAAGACTCGACAAACATTTAAAAGTGTATTTCTTTGACCAAAGATCCATTCATGTAAAAAGACTTCAAAACACATTCGTTTGTGACACATATATCAAACGCCCAAAAATCTCCAATGTGGGTGTTATACAAGGTTTGTAAAGTTAGATAATTCAAATAACCAAATATTAGCAAATAACCCAACATTTGATAATTTCATGAAAACACATAAAACACTTTAAAATAGACATTTTGGCATGTACAACGTTTTCACAAATCAACTTGAACTCACCTCGCTAGATTTAGGCTAAATCTAGATTTTCCCCCAACTATAACTCCTTTGAAGAACACTTGGATTTTCAAGACCACACTTCCAAAACCTAAATCCATACATATTCAACCATAAATATACATAATCAACCACAAATAATTGTTTCCCAAACCATGTACATGAATACCTCAACTAATACCGAAACCCTAACTTCCATAACCGAAGAGGATAGAAGATTACCTTAACCCAAGCTTGAATCCACCAACCAAAACATTTATAGTTCACCAAAATGGCCACAAATCTCCAATCTATGAAAGGAAGCACAAAGGGTGGATGAAACCCTAGAAAACTTGGTGAAGAAGATGAAGTGGGAGAGATGAGGAGATTACCACCAAAAAATACTCTTGTATTCTCAAATAGACCTCCAATATCTTGCTAGATCCTTTAAGAGCTCTCAAAAACGAAACCATAGCACTTTGAATCACCCAAATCGGAGCTAGGATGAGAAAGATATGAAGAAATGAATTTTGAGGCTGAAAATCGCGATTTTAACACCCTGATACCTCCAGGCGATTGTGTCAGGCTATAGTGACAATGTCACAATCGCCGGGCACAATAGCTAAGATTGTACCAAGAGTTTTAGGGCTCTGGCGATTGTGACAGGCGATTTTGACAGTGTCACAATCGCCGGGCACTATAGGCGAGTACGTACCGACACTGTTTTGGCCATAACTTCTTCGTTATAGCTCCGTTTTTGCTCCGGAAAGAACCGTTGGACTCGTAATTGAATACTTCATCTATCTAAACTATAAAATCCAGGATTCAAGTCCAAAATTAAATATCTTATTTTTCCTTGATATGTCGGTTTCTGTATTTAACTTGCATTGATACCTCTCGAAACTCGGGGTGTTACAAAAAGGCAACAACTTGATAAGCGGTTTTGGAGATGTTGAGCATCCATGGATTTCGATGTCGATTTTCATGACAAGGCCTCTTATCTGTCCTTCGGTATGACCATCTTCACATGTTTTTAAATTTCCTTTCATGATATACTTGAGCAGTATCTATGCTAACAGTGTATGACAAATCTTGGAGTGTGGTACATGTGCAATAAGGCTGATGGGAGTAAGATATCTCACCAACCACATGTAATAGTTAGCTATGTCACTGATCTCTTTTTCACAAATTTACCTAACATTAGCTAGGCCTGTATTAGTACAAGAATTAGATGTAATTTAACTATTTGCTAAACTTCCAATAGACTGAGTTTGGAATTTTGCACAAAGTAATGTTCAATCAATCTAAGAACCTTACTAAGGGGTCGTTTACCCAAACACTTACCCGGTAAGTACTTACCGGTTAAATTCAACGTTATCACTTACCTTATCGTAGGCAACAATTTACCCGGTAAGCGCTAACTGGGTAAGAGACGTCACCCTCACTTACCGGGTAAGACTCTCGACCATTGCTTTCGCTTTTACCGGGTAAGATTATTGGTCATTGTCGTATTCATCGGTTAAGACAATATAACGTAGGGGTCGTTTACCCAAATGCTTACCCGGTAAGCACTTACCGATAAAACTCAACACATTAACTTACTTTACCGGGTAAGATTGTAAGCAAAACGATGGTATTATATACAACAATTTACCCGGTAAGTGCTTACCCGGTTAAGAGTTGTCACTCTCACTTACCGGGTAAGACTCTTCATCCTTATCCTCGCTTTTACCGGGTAAGATTCTATGCTCTTGTCAAGTTCATCTGCTAAGGTAAATGCTCCGGTAAGCACTTACCGGGTAAGCGTTTTGTAAACGGCCCCTTAGTAAGCTTGGTAAGCGCTTACCCGTGTAAGCATTTGGTAAACGGTCCCTAAATTTTACTAATACTTGGCATAATAAGTAACTTTAGTAAAATCTACTAAATTTATTTTGGACTTGTCATTGTTGAGAAATAGTTTTACCATGACGGTTTGATAATCATATGAAACTCTAAATATCTTTGTTACTAAAGCTAATTATGCAATTATGGCAAAGGTATTTCAAATTATATTTACTTTCATTGAATTGTAGAGTTCATTTAAAAATAACTACTCATTTTTTATATTCAATATATATTAGAGATGGTCAAACCCCTTGTACCATTGTGATTCTTATGTAATTCATATCCTGTAATGATTCTTATGTAATTCATATCTTGTAATTTTATTATATTATGCAATGACTCCATTGACAAACATTGAAAATCCGTTACTTTTGTTGATGAATACGGACTTGAGAAAATGTTAATCAACCAAAATTACAAACAAATAACAAACATGTTAATAAAACTTAACCTATTATATATTCATCATCTGAAAACAACTTGGTTTCATTGGAATATTCATCATCAAATAAGGTGTACGAAAGAACCCCAAAATCATAAGACTTGGATCTATTGATCGATACGGCAAGAACGAAACCCAAAAAAGTTGAAATACTGAATTCTGCAATAATTTTTCAAGAACTATAGCAAAAAATGAGACATTGAATTCTGCAACAATTCTTCAAGAACGAATCAAAAAGCATCTTCTAACAAAAATAAAAGGTAAATGAGACCGGTAAGCACTTACCCGATAAACATTTAGTAAACGGCCTTTTAGATGTAGTAACCTAAACCCACTTTAATATGAACCCTTTGTTACAATGCCGAGCTTTGAAATTCCGAACATCTCAACTCTATTCCACAAGAGTTTTCCAAGCTACCAGAAAACCACATACTCGTGTAATAGCTTTCAAACTTGATATTTTCTTTGCTTTGATCATAGCAACTGCATAATCATTTAGTGATATACAAGAAGACAAAATGGGTTCAAAAGCTAGCTTGGTGATGTACTCTATATCATTGGTAATTAGGATTGCTTTAGGGACTTGTACGTTTGCTTTTACAATAGTACCATGGGGTCGCAGAAGGGTTTGTTTCTTTGATATGCAAGTGGGTTCTTAATGAATGTCAAATTTGGGGTATATATTTAGAAAATATATTAATGATTTACTAATACCGAAAGAAATAGATGAGACTTGCACCAAAGACTTGATACTCCCATTGTCAACGAGTATCAAATGATAATTTGTTGACAAGAAAAGAATAGTAACCACACCGCACTACAAAAAAGAGCAATACAATAGAATTGTTTTCGAGCTAATATAAGAACATCCAGATTGGTCATAAAAATGATCAAATATTTAATAGGTATAACATAATTGATGTACCCTCATGTCTAAAATTGTAAGTTTTTTTTTCATTGTAAGCATTTATTTTATAATGTAGGGAATATTATTTACCCCAGTTAGAAAGAATATCGAACAAACTATTCATTAGGGCTGAGTAATTGGCGAACTGTGATTCACCCGCGCTGCATCGTGCGGGTACACAACTAGTGTATATATATATATATATAATAAGTAACTGGAGGGACACGTATCGCCTTCTGGTGAGTCCATTTTTTTCATTTTCCCGCCTAAACATGAACCTGGACGAATTTTACACTATAAGTTCATTTAGGAAATCCACATTCATTCCTTATTTATTTTTTCCCCAAATCAATTTTTTTAATTTATACATTACATTTACTACCCTTATAATTAGATAGGTAGTTTACTTTTAATCCCTTGTTTTTTTATTTTTCATGTTAGACTCTTATCATATAAACATAAATAATATATATGAACTAAATTGCATTGAAAAAAATATTTTTATTTTTTACAAATTATATCATTGTAATCGTTTCGTCAATACCTTCGAAATGAGTTCAATATTGAATATTTTTGAATTTAATTATATAATTAAATATCATAAATATATATGAATTAATATGTCATGATGATATTTAGTATATATATAGTGTTTGGTTCATTTGAGAAATGGTAAATATATGAGAAATAGAGAAATAATCATAGTCATTCATATGGTCAAGATCGGATTTGACTAGTCAAATATTGCGGCTTTGACCGGTCAAAAGTTGTGGCTTTGACTGGTCAAAAGTTGCGGCTATCCCAAAAATAGAAGAACAATTTCGTAAATTTTACAAAACACACGGACTGTGTTATATATGAACATGTATAATTCACATATGAACTACATGTTCATATATGAACCAGTGCAATTCACAACTGAACTATTTTAACTGATTCATATATGAACCTTTGTGATTCATACATATTCATTTGTGATTCATATATGAATCTGTATGAATCACAAAGATTCATATATGAATCTATATGAATCACAAATATTCATATATGAATCAGTTGAACTAATTAACAGATTCATATATGAATCTTTGTGATTCATACAGATTCATATATGAACTCATCCCGTGTATTTTACGAAATTATCCCTCTACCTTCTATAGATCACACAAGAAATTATCCGGTGTTTCGCGGTCAAAACCGCAAATGTTGACCAGATGAATGGATAAGATTACTTCTCTATTTCTCATATATTTACCATTTCTCAAATGAACCTCTTCTTATATATATATATATATATATATATATATATATATATATATATATATATATATATATTAAGTTTTATAAAATAACATTTTTAATTTTATTTTCTTGACATTATGATATCTATACATATAATAAATAAGTAACTGGAGGGACACGTGTCGCCTTCTAGTGAGTCCATTTTTTCATTTTCCCGACTAAACATGTATCTGAACGAATTTTACATTATAAGTTCATTTAACACATCCACATTAATTTCTTTTTAAATCTTTCCTTAATTCATTTTTTTTAATTTATACTTTATATTTACTACCCTTATAATTAGGTATGTAGTTTACTTTTAATCCCTTACTTTTTAATTTTTTATTTTAGACTCTTATCATATAAACATAAATAATACATATGAACTAAAATGCATTAAAAACATTTTTATTTTTTACAAATTATACCATTGTAATCGTTTCGTCAATACATTCGAAATGAGTCCAATATTGAATATTTTTTTATTTAATTATATTATTAAATATCATACATATATACGAATTAATGTGTCATGATTAGAAATGGCGGACCCAGGATTTTAGGTGAGCGGGTGCACAAACAAAAAGTTTAAGAAATTGTTGTTGATGTGTTTTTAGCCGAATTTCCCTATTGGAGGACTTTTTACGTTTTTGGTTGATTTCGAGGAATTTTTTAAGCTTCTGTGTTGATTCGATGAGTTTTTTTTTTGTTTTTTTGTGTTGATTCGAGAGATTTTTTTTGTGTTTTTTTGATTGATTTTAATATATTTTTTACGATTTTTTGGTTTATTTCGAGAGTAAATTTTGGTTTTTTTGGGACTTGTGCACCTTTTACCCCTCAAAAACGTATATATCACGAAACACCCCCCGTAGTTGAGCGGGTGCACCTTACGTACCGAAAAAAAATCGCCCTTACGAAACGAACTTGAGCGGGTGCACGGGACCCCCCCGGGAAGGGTAGGTCCGCCCCTGGTGATTAGTATGAGATTTGTTAAAATTAGTACGAGATTTGATACAAATAATCACTAAATTGTCGTGATTTTCTTTTTGCAATTTCATATCAATTTTAACTATGTACTTTTCCATAATTTTAATTACGTTCTATTATAAATTTTGTTTTATAAATTATTAATATTTATTCATATTTTTTATTAATTTTTTGCAAAACATCTTTTGTGAAAATCGCCTAAAACAATGACATTTTGTAACCACAAGGTTTGTGGTGTAGCGGTAATCACCTGGGGAGTTCATAACGCTCAACCCGGGTTCGATTCCCTGCATTCGCAACTTTGTGGCCACTGGGTATAACCTCAGGGCTGCATGCTTTAGCAGTCGGTTTCATTGCCAAGGGATTAGTCTGGGCCAAAGGCCCAAGGCACCCTTTCAAAAAAAAACAATGACATTTTGTAACCAAATTCAAAAAAACAACTCTGAAGGGGAAAAAAGTTTGGAAAAGTATCATCGTACTTTCGATGATCGTTCATATCTGTAAGATAAGTTTTCTGGCATGATTTAATTTTTTAAATTACCCCGTGTAATATACGTGGTCGAACCTAGTATATATATATATAGGGTGCGTTTCTTTTGCAACCCAAGCAATTTGTACAAACTATGCAAACCAATCTTAATCGTTCATCAAGTCTAATGAATATATGATTTTATTATGTTTCCTAATTTAAAATCATGATTATAATGAATAAACTTAACATTTTCCATATATATCACAATCATTATTAATGAATCATAATCATTATCCATAAATATATATATATATATTGTTTCCTAATATAGTGGTTTGCATAGTTTGTACAAATTGCTTTGGTTGCAAAAGAAACGCACCCTATATATATATATACACACACATACACCTATAACAACCCATACTTAATTACAACAAGATAGCAACTTAAACTTAAATAATAAAGCCAAACGGTCCAAAACTATATCTAAAATACAAAGATTGCGGAAAGACAACCTAGTACACAACTGAGAATACATCGCCTCAAAAGAAACTACAATGGAGGTCCTCTAACTCATCTCCAGCTCGCAGCAACTCTTAAGACTCAATCGCTCCTTCTTATGCCACTCTTTACCTGAAAAAGATTTTAGATTGGAAAAGAGCGAGGGTTAGACCATAAGGTCTAGTGAGTCCCCTCTTATAACAATATTTAACTCATCAAACAAACAATCAATGATTTATCATAAAATAACCATTTTCAGGTTCAAAGGAAAACCTTTAACTTTCAGTAAACTTTTCCGCTCACACTACCGCCACCCTAAGGTGACGACGTGTCTGTGACTCACACTGCCTTAGATGAGGCACACCCCCCATATTAGCATAAATGGGACACACACCCCGGTATGAGCACAGGCGGGCCACCCCCCCCCCCCCCCCGACTTTGAGTCTTCTCACTTAGGTCCATGTATGCATACATTTCCACTTGGACAATAATAATAAAAACATCACCTTTAGCATTTAAATAAATCTCGCAAGTAAGTACTAAAGCAAAATCGTATCAAAGCTTGCATGTAACTTCCATAAAACTCATGTCATCATGTAAAATCAAAGTTTAAAATAAACTTTCGCATGCCATCGCAGATGAATCAAAGTTTAAGATAATTTAACTTTACTTGCTTTTGCTATCAAGAGGTTTAGTTAGAAAAAAAAAACTCACCTGGCGTCCTTAGATTAAATCTCGCGTCTACCCTTATATTTCGATCTGAAACCTATAAAGGAAACATTGATCGGTGAACTCCCCAATAAACACTTTTATAACGAGATGATCTTAACCCCTAATCTCAACAACATCTAATCCTAACACGCAACTTATTTTCCCCAACCTCTACTACAACAACTTGCTCCCTAAGATAAAATAAAATACAACGGGCCAATCGCTAGATAAAATGCAACCCAATAAATCAAATTTTAACTCCCAAATACAGAAATGGGCTTCTATAACACCCGTAATTTTCGGTAAGTAAATGTCAACCGGACATTTCTGTGACTTGTAATCGGTGGGGCTTTGTTGGGAAATGTCTTGTTTGAAGTCCCTTATAGTATCGGGGTTGTCGGCGTTGGAAGAAGTCAAGTTTTGGGATTCGTGGAGGTCTGGGCGACAATGCCCGCGACAGTGACAAGTGTCACTGTCGCCGTGTCACAATCACGAGCAGTGTACCGCGAGCTCTTAGCAGCGGGCGACTATGCCCCGCGACTATGCAAAGGGCATAGTCGCCGTGTCATTGTCGCGCGCGGGGGCTGAGAGGCTGTTAAGTCGCGAAAATCAGCCCATTTCTCATTTCTCACTTATCTTCTTCTTCCCTTTTCTCTCCCAAACCCTAAAACCGAACCCTAACCTATTTTAGGGGTTTTTTCCTCTTCTTACCACATGATTCTTAATTATCTAGCTAGTTGGGAGCTTAAACCACAAAACCCTCATCCTCATATTCCCCATCAAGTTCAACGGTTGGGAGCTCGGGTCGAAGTGTTGGATTGGGTGCCCTCGGAAGTCTCATTGTCTTTAAGGGTAAGTTTTCTTGTGTTAGTATTATAAAATGTTCCATTGATGGTTTCTTAGTGTTTGGTTTCTTAAATATCGGATTTGGTAAGTTTTGGAGAAAACTAGGGTTTTGATCTCGTTTGGGGTTTTGGTATGTTGTTTAGGGGAAATGCTTCTAAATGGTTGAGTATGGGTATTTATGGTTTGAAATGTTTGGATCTAGGGTTTTGGAAGTTTCCGGCTTGAGGATTCGAGCGGTCTTCAAAAGAGATCGTTGGGTGAAATCTAGATTTAGCCTAAATCTAGCAAGGTGAGTTCAAGTTGATTTGTGAAAACGGTGTACATGCCAAAATGTTTATTTTAAAGTGTTTTACGTGAAATGGTTAACTGCTGATAAGTTTTGGGTATTTCGAAGTAAAATATGTTTTACTTGGTTATTCGTCAAAGTGTGAGTATTTTGATAAGTTTTCATATTTGGTAAACTTGGGTGTGTTAACCTCTTAAAATGCTTATATTGGGTTTGAACATTTCAGCAACTAAATAGCATGATTTACGTATTCTTGGTGACTTTGTACAAGTAAGATCTATTTCATGGTTCCTGCATCTTTGATGATTTTGTACAAATGGAGTCTATTTCATGTTATATGCATTTTGGTGTATTTGCATTCATAAACCTTTGGAAAACCTTTGGTCCCATTATGTGTTGAGTTTTGGGTGAATCTCGTCTTCGAGGTATGTGTCTTCGTAAACGTTGCTTAAAGACATTTTATTACTCGGGGAACCGATAATTATTGGTCAAATGGATTTTGAGCATTTTAGCTCGGTGTTGGCTTAAAAGAGTCTTGTGGACAATTGTCCGGGTTTAATAGCTCGATGTAGAGTCCCATTTCATGGCTTACATCTAAATGCATTTTTATCGCATATTTATAATTACAGGCTCGAGTGTTGTTGTCATTCAGGTATAGTCGTGTAATTTTAGACGGTGTTGCATTGGATCCATAGGCACATGAGTCAGTCTTATTTGATGGTCATTCGGGTGGTACGGGGTTGGACTCCGAGACACATGTTTTATGACCTTGTCTGTTCAAGGAGTATACTAAGAGGACTGAGTCCGGGTGGTGCTATCATGGCGTGGAGTAGCCATTGGATAGGCGTTTTGGACCTCCTCCAGGTGGGGCAATGCGTTGGTTGTATCCCCCTTGGGTCGGGCCTTTGGAGCGGTATTCTCGTTATTATATCGCTAAGGTCAGTTGAATCTTTGGTGTAGCTTGAAGGGAGTCGTAGGGACACCTGGGCTTGTGTGTCGTGAAGTGTCATACGATTAACGTTGTATGAGTGGCATACTTTTGTGTTCCTTCACTCTCAACGGATACGGGAAGCCCCCGTCGTCGGCCCGTCGAATTTTGGATATTTAATTGTCCATGCTTTAATATTGGGATTTCATTCTACTTTATGGTCGCGTGAGTATTAAATTGGGTTACATGTTTTCAATGACGTACCATATTATTTAAGAATCGTTTTCCTTTATTTATGGGCCGAGTATTATGTCCCGCCCGTGTTTTGGGTGTTTTGGGATATGAGGTTTTATTTACAATTTCATAATTGGAATATCGAACTATGAACCCATTTTGGGTGAGTTCCGGTTTGCATCATTTTACATGAAGAGTGTGTTTGGAAGCATTATCTTTAAAAGTGCATGTTGTGGGAAAATGTGTCGTTTCCATTTTAAAGTATATTATTTCGAAAAATCTCGCTTTAATCTGGTTTCCTTGTTTTTAAAGATTTAATTCATTCATGTTAAAACTCTTGAGCTCACTAGGCGTTAAGCCTAACCCTTTTTATTTGTCGGCATGTGCATCAGGTCCCAGGTTGGAGATAGTGACTATGCTTGGGTATTAAGTCCTCCGCGGGATTGAAGATAGTATTTATTATTGGGTTTAGTAACACCCGTCCTGTTTGTAGAATGTATGTATAAGATGAATGGGAATATTGAGGATGATTCTCAATTTATGTTTGTAGTTCAAGGTATTTGTTGATGTTTTTAGAAATTTTAAATAAGTTGCTATTTTCAGATTTGAGGGTGTTACAAGTTGGTATCAGAGCTTAAGTTTGAGAGAATTAGGTATTGATTGTAGGATGCCTAGACTCAAACTAGCGTTTTTATAAGTGACTGAAGTGTAGTTGCACATTAGGAACCGTAAGATAAGATATTATGGAGTTGATCGAGTCACTAGAAACGGGAAACTTGTCGAGAGTCGCAAGGATGAGCATGTGCGGTACGTTCATAATGGCATCTGGCCAGTGTTATGGTGAACCTACATACTACATGTGTATACTTGAACTACCTTGGTATGATTACCGTTGGGGTAGTGAGAAGGTTTCTAAGTGAGTAACCTAAGGAAACGTTGATGTCTATAGCAATGTCACGTTGAAATGACAGTTAAGCGCGTTGAATGCATTAAGTTGATCGTCTTGAGTAAGAATAATTGGTTGGAATAGAACCTTAAGCTTATGGAATTGACGCGATATGAGGAGAGATTGTAAGGTGAACCGATGAAATATCCGCCCGGAGCCTTCCCAGGCGCTGCCCGGTGCGCCAACCGGAGTCGTCCCAAGCGCTGACCGGGGTCGCGCTTTGACCGGTGTCTCGACTTTCGACCGATGTCTAAACTTTGACCGGAGTCGTCGACCGAGGTCTTCGACTTGAAGAACGCCCGGGGCGATTATGGGTTTTCGAACAAACCTTAACACGAACACAGACCTTTAATCTTGACACTAAACAGGATCTAATCTCAAAAAATCGATCCAATACATTTCCCTTAAACTTTTCAAACATTAAACCATTTCTATTCCAAACCTTAATCGATCAATAGGTAACACATTAATCTAACTTCTTCTAACCCATAATCCATTTCTATCAGGTCTCAACTTCCATTAAAATTTAAACATTACTTAAGAGGCTTAATAGAAGGAGATATAAATATTACCTTATGAGAAATCCTTGATTGAAACTTCCCAGCCTCTTCTCTTCAATCTCTATAGCTTCCTCCTTTCTGCCTCTCTCTCTCTCTCTCTCTTCCTCGGCCGAAATCAACACCAAATGCCCAAAACCCTAACCAAAAGCCTTTTAATCAAACATTTACACTTAGCCCCCTAAGAAACATAAGTTTAACAAATTACCACTCAACCTACATTTCTTAACTTTTGAGCCGGTTATTACATACACCGATACACGTAAGGTCAGGTTTAAGGGGAAAACGTTAATTAAATGAAAAACCATAGAAAAACGGATGAAAAAAAAATATATCAATAACCACTTGGGTTGTGGCGTACTGGTAAAGCCTTTGAGGGATGTAGTGGAAAATCTCATCTACCTAGGGTTCAAATCCGTCAAAGACTCAAAGCCCTTGTGGCCATGGTGGTTCATCTGCGATGACTCCAAACCATTCGTGGTCGTCCGGGGATTAGTCGGTGCGTATAAGCTGGCTCGGAAACACAGTTACCAAAACAAATATATATATATATATATATATATACATACGGAGGTTCAAGAGAAAACCTCAAATAAATGAAAAACTAAAAAACATCTTATCAACCGTTAGATTAGATGATCTGATGATATGATTAAACAGGCGATTACAACAATATTTTTAAATTAAAAAAACTTCCACCCCCTATTTTTTATTCGAAAAAATACGAAAAATGAACAAAATTCGAGCGAAATAAATTACACCAAATAAACGATCATATTTTTCTCGTTAATTTGACATTCATATTCATATATTTTTTCATTCGTTTTTTCGTGGTTTTTCGATTTTCCATTTATTTAGTGTTTTTTCCTGAACCTGACCTTTTTTATATATATCAATATCACAATATGTATGTCAAATTAACAAAAAAAAATGACCAATTTTTTAGTGTAATTTGTTTTGTTGAAATTTTGATAGTATATTTTTTTTCTATTAATAAAATAGGGATTGTTAGATTTTTAATTTAAAAATAAAATTATATCTAACTCTTTAATTATAAAGATTAAATCAATTAATCTAATAGTTGACAGTCGTTTTTGGATTTATTTTTTATGTAGAGTTTTCCATTAAACGTAATAAATATGTGCGTGAATATATGAATTTTTGACCTCTTTTTGTAGACACAAAAGTCAACGTATCCAAATGTCCGCTTTTCATTAATTGCTTGTTTAATTTAAATACTATATAAGAATAAGTCGTATTTTTATACATTCATTATCTATTTATTTTCAAACCAATTTTTTATTTATTAAACACATAATATATTAAGGAGGGGGTGTTTGAGATTGCTTATTTGAAGTGTTTTTTAGCTTATTGCGGCATGATACTGGAGATAAGCACTTTCTAGTTTAGAAAACTCCGATTTGACACCACATCAATTGAAAAGCACTTCAAAATAAGCATAAGTTGCTTTAAATAAGCAATCCCAAATACGGTTTTTTTAAAAATTAATAAAATTAAAATTAGTTATAATTGTTGATTGCTTGTGGGATTGCAGTTGAAAGAAGGGTTAAGAGTTTGCAGATATGTTTATAAAACTGTATGTTAGATATAGAGAGTTTTCTTGAAATATTTTTTTTAAGGGTGTCAAAGGTTATGCCTAAACTAATCATTTGGCAAATTATGATTATAAGACATCAGTCCTCGTTAAATCTCAATGGCCACAATTATTGTGTACATCTGGATTCGAACCTGGACAGATGGGATATTCCACCACATCCCTCAGAGCCTTAACTAGTACGCCACAACCCTTGTGGTTTCTTGAAATGTTCAGTGCATATTTTAGCTGTGTATGCGGTTTGCATTATTTATATTTCCATCACATTTTTTTTAAAGACAACAACATTTATTAAGAAAAAACCAAAAGCTTACAACGAAAAAGGGAGTCCAGTGCAAGGTGCAGTTGTAATAACCGCATTGGAAATTGTAAAGGATAGAAGTTGGGAGAAAATTTCGTTAATTTAATAAGTGGAGGGGTCTAAGTGAAATTTTGTAAATGAGAATAATAACCCTAGACTTCTATTCTTCCTTGTTGGCGGCTCCATCTTTGTGCAGAGAGAAGAAGGAAAGCTTTTGGGGGAATTGTTAGAAGAAATCAGAAAGAGGCATTGGGATTCTTGGTGGTTAACTTTCATCTTCAAGGTAAGATTTCAATCCCTATTTGATGTATGAATTTGGAAATGCTAAGATTTTAACCCTTGAATATTGTTGGAAGTGATGAATGAATAGTAGGAAATTCCCATTCTTCTTTTTCTTGTTAATCGAACTATGAATCTGGTTATGGGAAATTTTATTTGGTTAATGATTCGATTTCCCTCTGTTAATAATAGAAGTTATAGTAATTTGTGGTTTGGGAAAAATCTGTGGTTCGAGCATTGGGGTTTTGACTCCGGTCGTTCGCCTTTGAGTTCGACCAGACCGAATGACCCCGGTAGGGGCACCGGTCAATGTAATCCGGTCGAAGACCTTGGTGCATATTACCGGTCGCTCTTGTAGAAGCCGGTCATCAGTCCCGGTTGTGCTTCGGTACCGGTAGAGGTACCGGTCGATGGGAAACCATACCGGTCGGTATCCTGAATTTATTTATTATTTATTATCGGTCGAAGGTTCTAAGTAATACCGGTCGAAGGGGAGGGTCGAGGCCCCGACCTCAGGCTCTCACCGGTGCCTACCGGTCGACCGGATAACACCGGTCGTGTGTGGGGAGTAATTCCGGTCGAAGGGAAGAAGGGAACCCGGTCGCCAAGCATACCGATCAACCAAAGCATGTCGGTCGATCGCTTAATGATTTTAGAGTTGGGCCGAATCCCAAGATGGTAACAATCTGTTATGGTTGTGGACTTATATTCTTAGCCCAATCAAATATTTAGTAATTAGTTAGATTTGGCAATTTTTTTCTATAGGGGAAAGTTTGGTAATTTATATTGTAAGAAGTTATGTAGTGGTTTAAGGGGTTAAGGTCAAGTTTCGTTAAAATTAAGAGGATAAAGCGTTCATCGGTCAATGTTTATGTTTTAGGTCTCGGATTGGATTTTAGGCGTAAGCGAGAGTTCAAACAAAGAGCGACAGGTGAGTTTTTCTAAACTAAACCTTTTGATGATGAAAACATGCGAAGTTTATTTTTAAACTTTGATTTATTATGATGGCATGATTTTATTAACTGTTCAAGTATGTTATAAATTGTTGTTGATTATATGTATGCATACATTAACTGTGGGTTGCGTGACCTAAGTCGGGGAGTGTGGCCCGCCTACTCGTGCCGGGGAGTGTGGCCCGTTCATGTCGTGGGGGGGGGGGGGGTGTCCCAACATTAAGGCAACGCGAGTTAGACACATCGTCTTGGACGATCGTGTGGTCCGTAACGTGTTTATTTAAATGCCATTATTAAATGATGTTTCAAATTCTGGAAAGTATATTTTGTTGCTTATCTGTTAGAGGGAACTCACTAGACCTATGGTCTAACCCTCGCTCTTTCAAAACTAAAAATCTTTTTAGGCCGTCGTGAGTTAGGTTGCGCGGCTAAAGGCAAGGAGAAGGTCTAGCAGGGGCAGATAGAAGACCGTCATTTAGATATTATTATTTATCTCAGTTGTGTAGGTTGATCTGTATATCAAACCTTGATTTAACTATTGTGAGTTTGGGACCGATATGGCATGGTTATTATTCGATGATTGGAAATTTTATTTTAGATGCGATCCGTTTGTTTATATTTTCTGGTTGGGTTGTTACAGCAGTAGCCCACCAAACCAAAGAAAACGGACATAATCAACGAAGATAAGTTAGAGCATCTACAACACCATTGTTAAAATAGAAAAAAATGGGTTTTTGTTTTCTATATCTCTCCAACAGCTAGGGGTGGCAAAAATTGACCCAACCTGCCAACCTAACCCGAACCCAACCCAAAATTAGCAGGTTGGGTTGAGAATTTCAACCCATTTAAGTTAAATGGGTCAACCCGCCTAACCCATTTATTAATTGGGTTTGGGTTGGGTTAAAATTATCAACCCGTTTTCAACCTGATTTCGACCCATTTACAACTTGTTTCTAACCCACTTACAATCTGTTTCTAACCCATTTATAATATTACCTAATATTTTATTTTTAATTATTAATCAATATTTAATACAATCAGTATTTTAATATAATTCTTAAAGATTAAAAAATAGTTTATATATTGAAACTTGAAAGTTGAAAACCCTAATCGACTAAATCAGTAAATCTTATTCATAATTTGAAAAGTCATACGCCTCCAGCCTCCTCTCCTCCCTCTTCCCTCATACGCCACCGGCGCAGATCTTCCTCCCTCTTCACCGGTTACTCCTCTCCTCTCCCTCTGTTCCACGGCGACTCCTCTCCCTCTGTTCCACGGCTTCACGATGAGCAGTCCATGACGAGTTCAATTCCATTGTTCACGGTAAACTTGTAACCTTAACTTGATCAACTTTAGTTCCATTGTTCTATTGTTACTTATATATATTTATAATCTTAACTTGATCGACTTCATTTCCATTATTCATGACGGAGAAGATAGAAGATCGAGAGGAAAGTAATACCGAGAGTGAAATTGGAGTCGATGAAAGTGCAAGTCGAGTTACTTAGAAACTTTTTTGGAACTATGATTTATTTAACTTTGTGGTTGTGGGAAACTTTGAACTATTTATTTTACTTTATGGTTGTGTTTTATTAAACTTCGAATAATTTATTTGACTTTGTCGTTGTGTATTTGTCGTGGAATGAAGTAGTTTAAGCATTTTTATTTCATTTACAATTTTAAAATTAAATGGGTCAACCCAGGTTCAACCCATTTATTTAACAGGTTGGGTTGAGATAATCATAAACAGATCAACCCGCTACCAACCCATCAACCCAACAGGTTGGGTTGGGTTAAAAATCTCAACCCATTTAATTAAACAGGTTGGGTTGGGTTGAGATTTTCAACCCAATTAATAAATGGGTTGAACCCGAACCCAACCCAACCTGACCTATTTACACTCCTACCAACAACATTGCTATCTTGTTTGCTATAATATAAAATAATGAAAAAATACCTAAATATAAAGAATTCTCCAAAACTTGATGGTAGGAGAAATAAATGATTATTTTATTCATTCCCACCAATGAGATTCAACTTTTATCATTTTATATTAAGTTTTTTAAGTGTATTGGGATGATAAATTAGAGAATATTATAATAATACAAGTTGTTTTAAAATTTCTAAAATAACAAATCTGTTGGAGTTGAATGTAATATTTTTAATTATTTATTTCAAAGAAATTATAGAAAAACCGTTGTTGGAGATGCTCTTAGGAGCTCAACTAAAAGTATCGTGTGGAGAAGCAATCCAACAGTCACAAGAGATAAAAAAAACTTTTCGTGATCTTCTCAAAATTCAATCGAACTCGTATGTCGAATCAAGAAGTTATTTTTTTTGTCTCTTTTTTTCTCATTTTCTTGTCATGGATTGATCATTGTAATTGGTTAATCTGATTAAAATGTAAAAAATGATGTAATTCGTATGACTATAAAGTATAAAAGTGACTAATAAACGGGAAATAATAATGTAATGAATTTTTTTTTCAATCAATATAACAAAATTTTAATTTTTCTTTCTGTTTTGTACCTATATTCTGCTGATTTTGAAACATGTAGCGACATATATATAGCCCGTTTATGTAATGTTTACAAAAAAGTTTTGCCGAATAAAACAATAAACATGACATCCATGTCATCATATTACAGTATAGCAAGTTACCATTGAATTGTGCACAAAACAAGAAGTATAATTCTTTTTGAGAAAAAAATATTTGTTACATTAATAAGAACCAAGTCAAAATTTTGTTACAATTTGATGCATTTTACTCAATAATAACTTTTTTATATTAATAAAAAATACAATAACCTTTTTATATTAATAAAAATACAATAACCTTTTTGTATACAGTTAATTATTTCATGCAACATAATTCCTTATTATGAAAATCACAAGATCAGAATCCCACAAAAACATACGTTGTTATTATTTCTTTATAACGTGTAATTTACTAACACGTAGTAGTCAAATAATACAACATAAAAATGGTAAAAAAAAACGGGTATAGGAAAATAATAAATAAAAGAAAGAAATCATTTTATGGGGAATATTTTGCATAAATAAGGTTAATTTTAGCATTATTTTTTACTACTATATCAAACATTGTCGTTGACAAATTCGTAATCTCGTAGTTCAACTTGTTTACGAGGCACTCATCATAACCCTAACGAACTCCTCATAACTAATAACACCGTCTCCATCAAGATCGGCTTCTCGTATCATTTGTTCCAACTCTTCGTCTTTTAAACGCTCCCCTAAGTTTATCATTACATTTCTTAACTGCACATATCATTATATAACAATCAGTATTACGTTTTCATATGATAATTCAAATATAACCTGAGTTGTATTGCATTCTCATTATTTACAATCATAATCCACGAGACATATAAAAAATACACAGAAAAAAAGTGTTTGTTTAATTACTATGAAAAGTACGCAATGAACTTATAAAGAGTTAAACAGTGAAAATTACCTCATCAGGTGAAATATAACCATCCTGATCCCTATCGAATACTTTGAAAGCTTCTTTCAGCTCATCGCTCACATTATCCTGTTAATTTCCAATAATCAGCGACGATGATACAAAAGTCAAGTCTTCAAGTTTTTTTTAAGATACATGATAGATCACTTAGCAACAAAAAATGTTTTTTTTTGCTCATGAGAAATGTTACGTCGTTTTTTCGATAAAAATCGTTGTATTTTGTTTTATTTATCTCGCGTATTTTAAGACATTTTGCATACTTAGGTGTTGTTGTTTTTTTTAAAAAACCTCTTAATGACTATTAAGTCTGAATCGTTCAGACCTTTTTACACACCACATTTTATTAATCGTAACTAAAATAAGACTTCAGACTTTAAACCTCTTAAAAAACAAACGGCACCTTACTTTCATACGTCTGGACATGATAACGAGAAATTCGTCAAAATCGATAGTGCCCTCTTCATTAGTATCAACTTCGTTCATCATTTCTTGGACCTCTTCGTTAGTAGCATTTTCGTTCAACGTCTGAATCACACCTATCAGATCATCTGTACTAATCAACCCTGTAAAAAAAAAAAGACAAGCGAAGGTCAAAACGAAGCATGATCATCAAAGTAAACATTTTCCGCCCGATAATTCAGTAAAAAACGACCCAAACATCAAACTTAATGGTGTTTGATCTATCTTTTAAGCGATAACACGTCGAAAATCAAAGTTTTAAATCATAATGAGAAAGGGAGAGGGACAAACCATCAGAATCCTTATCGATCATCGAAAACGCTTGACGAAACTCGCGGATATGATCATCTGTCAATCCATCAACCATCTTCAACAACTGTATAACTTGATTTTTATGCTAAAAATGAACTGAAACGATGATACTATGATAGAGGAGATCGCATAAGCTTTTTATATATAAATTATGAAATTTTGATAGAATAAATACCAAAAAAAGTCATTAGTGTCCAAAAGAGAATTCTTCGTTCAATAAATTAAAAGGAAACGAAGTCGTTTCTTTGAAAATAAGAACGTTGACTTATACATTTTTTCTTGTCAATAGTCAACACATTCAAATTTTATGCTTTTTGGACGATCTTGACTTTTTGGGAGATTTGGAAATCTCAATAAACCATAAAATATTGGGAATTTAATTAAAGTAACCATATTTCAAAAGTGTATTACCGAAATGCTCAAAATCTCTCTTTTTTTTTACCAAAATACCCATTAATGCCAATGATTTGATATATCCCAGGGTTAGCAAAAAAAATTGAAAATTGTGGGGTTACCCCGGGATTTAGGGTGATATCCCGGGGTTATGGATGAAAACTTTAATTGAATTAGTGGATATCCGGGTGGGTAGAAGTTCGATTATAATTTTAATATATATATATTTACATTTTATATTTCTATAATTATTTAGTTATTTTACTTTATATCTTTTACTTTTCTATTTTTCATTTTACGCTTTCATCATATTAACACATATAATTGTATATTAATTAAAATGCGTTAAAAAATATGTTTTAATTTTAACAAGTTACACCATTATAATCGTTTTTTCAATACCTTCGAAATGAGCCCGATATTGAATATTTTTTTATTTAATTATATTATTATATGTCATATATACTAAATATAATTGTATGTTTTTTTAATTGTGGACATTTATCTTGGGACAGCTGGTGTATCACTCTGAGTTTGGAAATGAGGAACAATTGTTGTAGCAATTTGGGTATAAAAAAACGAAGGTATCGAAAAACGATTATAATGGCGTATATGACATATAATAATATAATTAAATAAAAAAATATTCAATATCAGGCTCATTTTGAAGGTATAAAAAAACGATTATAATGGTGTAATTTGTTAAAATTAAAACTTATTTTTAACGCATTTTAGTTAATATACGATTATATGTGTTAATATGATGAAAGTGTAAAATGAAAAATAGAAAAGTAAAAGGTATAAAGTAAACTAACTAAATAATTATAGGGATATAAAATGTAAATATATATATTAAAATTATAATCGAACTTCTACCCCACCCCGGGATATCCACTAATTCAATTAAATTTTTCATCCATAACCCCGGGATATCACCCTAAATCCCGGGGTAACCCCACTATCTTCAATTTTTTTTGCTAACCCCGGGATATATCATATCTCGACTCAAGATCTCGGCATTAATGGGTATTTTGGCATAAAAATGAGAGATTTTGGGCATTTCGGTAATACACTTTTGAAATATGGGTACTTTAATTAAATTCCCTAAAATATTTACTAAATATACAATTTAATGAAATATTTAAATACATAAATAGTAAATAATGAAGTGAAGAAAATTTTTTGAAAATTTTATAAAAAATATATATTTAATTTATGATTTAATACTAATTTTTTTGTATATATTTATGAATTTAAAAATTAAAATAGACATGTTACAATGAAATTGAGTTTATAAGACATCAAAATTTTATAAGTGTCACAGTATACCGATTTATAAGACTTAATTTATATGACCAAAAAATAAAGTGGCAAATCTAAAGGCGTTGTAATAAATTTATAGAACACTTTTGGGTGTCATAACAAGTTTTTTGGGACATTTTTTTTATTAAAAAAGAACGTATTAACAATTTTATAAAACACTATTTGAAAAAATGTCTTATAAAATCCTATAAAAAGGTGAGTTTTATAGGACATTTTCTCAAAAGTGTTGTATAAAGTAGTTAATGTTAGGTTTGTATCAAAAGTATCCTAAAATACTTGTTAAAACGTCCAAAAATATGCTATAAACTTAGTACAACGTCTTTAGATAAAATGTTTTGTTTTTTGGTTCTATAAATTAAGTCTTATAAATCAGTCTATTAGAACGCTTAGAAATTGGTGACGTCCTACAAACCAATTTTGTTGTTGTGAGGTAACTGTAATTGTTAAACCAATTATTACGTAACGTAAAAGAACGAAAAGTGGATCACAAAAATGTCCTTGGATTTGTCATTAACTTGTAATTATAATTCTTTCCATGTATCACTATTAATTAATAGTGATACATGGAAAGGTTTGCTGATAACCCTCATATCTTAGGGTTATTTGTCTTTCTTTTCCTTATTTTTTCTCTTATTTCTATCATCCTAAAAGACCCTTTTTGAGCCTTTTCTCTTTCTTTGGTCCAAAGTACCCAAAAAGTCATGAAATAGTTTAAAAATCAAGTTCTGGACGTTTGGGACTGTTGTGGCGAGTCACCACAGCAGTACAGCAGCTGGAAATTTTTCTGCAGATTTTATTTCCCAGTTTGTGAAAGAGAATTGCAGGTTGAAAATGAGTCAAAAGCTGAAATCTTGCATGGAATAAAAGAGGATGAAGACAAAAAAGAAAGCATGCTTAAGAAAAGTCACTATTCATCCTTTTAAATAATATTCACCCTTTTTGACTATAAAAAGGGGCTTTGGGTTGGCATTGAGGAGACATCATTCACTACTCAAGTTTTACAAAGCACTCCCTTGGAGCTCCCTGAGATTCTCCAAGTCTTTCATTTTTAAGTTCTTAGCTAGTTGTTCTTGTATTGTTATTTAGATTTTAATTCTGCAGTTTACATTTCGTCGCCACTGTGGTAAGTCTGTGACCACAGTGACAGTTTTTCAGTTTAATGCAGTTTAAATTTCAGTACTTCTTTTCTGCTATTATGTTTTTAATTATGTCCAGTAGCTAAACCCCCCTTTGGGTGCGGGTGTAAGCCAACCCGAGAGGTTAAAATGTAACACTTGAGTGTTACCGCATGTGGCTAGTTTCTCGGTTTGGTCATCCAAGTTGAATCTTCATCTCAACGTGGACAAGCCGATCACTTGTGTGTGTTAATATTAGGTCTTAGATCCCGAGAGGGGCGGACCCGAATACGGCTTGGGTGATGCAAGAAGGTTTGAGAACATCTTTAATAATCGCATAGAGATATGGATTTTTGCATAATCGAACTAAGGTCCGAAATGTTGGTCGAGTTGGTGTGTCATAGAGATATGCGCATCTCTCCATACTAACGGGGCTAAGATCTTCGAGATCTACTTAGTGAGATTGGTAAACCGAAAGTTAGCTAATGTGGTAATTTTATAATAATACCGTTATCGCAACTTATACGATGTAGCTTCAAGAGGAGGAAATCGTGTGGGACTTCATTGTGACCGGTCTTGTTAACCATTTAAGTTATAAAAATACTCTCGGGGAAAACTTACACCCGTACCCGCTTTTTATCATTTGTTAAATTTAATATTTAATATTTCGCTATAAACCAACCAATCAAACTTTTATAAATCCTTAATTTTGCACCGGAAGTTCGTGAAAATCTCTGATTCTTAGTTAAGTCCAATCCCCGTGGATATGATATTTGGTCCTTACCATTATATTATTTGAGAAACGAACGCAATATGTGGTGTATACTTGCACCATTATTGTGACACATTCTACACGAGTGCATTTTCGTCATCATTTGCATAAAAGGAAGACCTTGTACATATCAAATTGGTGGGTGTTAAAAGTCTGCAGTAGTAATATGTATCTTGTGCTTTGATACTTATAAAATAAGAGATTTTTAAAATCTTGCATAAAATGATGGTACATTATACCTAATAACCTGTATTTAAGAGTTTTTTATCCGTGTTTTATAATCTATACATATACATATAAATACAAATAATATATATGAACTAAAATGCATTAAAAAACATTTTTATTTTTTACAAATTATATTATTGTAATCTTTTCGTCAATACATTCGAAATGGGTCAAATATTGAATACTTTTGGATTTAATTATATTATTAAATATCATAAATATATACGAATTAATCTGTCGTGATTAGTAAGAGATTTGATACAAATACTCACTAAATTATCGTGATTTTCTTTTTGCAAATTCATATCAATTTTAACTATGTACTTTTTCATAATTTCATTTACGTTCTATTATAAATTTTGTTTTATAAATTCTTAATATTTATTCATATTTTTTATTAGTTTTTTTGCAAAACATCATTTGTGAAAACTGCCTAAAACAAGAACATTTTGTAACCAACTGCAAAAAAACAACTCTAAAGGGGAAAAAAGTTTGGAAAAGTAGCATCTTACTTTCGATGATCATTCATATCTGTAAGATAAGTTTTCTGACATGATTTAAGTTTTTAAATTACCCCATGTAATACATGGGGTCGAACCTAGTATAGTATAGATTAATATATTATATTACTATAAATTTGTTTTAATTATATTATTAAATATGTAATTGATTATTTTTTTTAGATGTTATTAAAATATATAAGATAATCATTGAACTCTAAGAAAATATTTAATTTTTTTATATAAAAAACATTATATTATTAAGTCTAAATTAAACAAATTAATAAAAAAAACATTATCACTTTCTCAAAACCATCCAAAATCGTACTGTAAATAGACAAAAAAAACATTAAAATCGTGATGTATCTCGCTTCATTGCATGAGTACGCTTCTAGTATTATATAATTAATAAATAAATATCACTAGTTTTTAATTGGGTGAAGGTGAGGATGGGTCAAGGGTGGGGGTACGGGCAATTTATGTTTTTCTTTTTAATTTTCATAACAAGTTTTTACATAATAAAAAAATTCAAAAATACCAAAATGCCCCTTACTTAAACGATAGTAGCTAATAACCTTAACGAAATGGACTATTTCTATAAAGAAAAATGAAACATTGATAATCATACTTAGGTGTCATTTGTTTTTTAAGAGGTCTAAAGTCTGAAGTCTTAATTTAGTTATGATTAATAAGAGGTAATGTATAAAAATGTTTGAACGATTCAAACTTAAGAGTCATTAAGAGATTTAAAAAAAAAAAAAAACTCCTTAGAGTCAGTCAAAGATCATTAATATAGTCAAACAAGAAAAAAGGGGTGAAAAGGATATTTTCAATATATATTTTATAAATTTAAATAATATATAATAAAAAAAGGTAATAAAAAAATATGTATGTTGAAGTGGAAGAGTTGGACAACATAATAAATTGATGGGTGTGTTCTACTAACCCATGAAACCAAGCTATTGAACAAGTCATGGTCTTACTCCAAAATAATGTTACAACATTAAAAGTACAACTTGTTATATTCCAAGACTTAATCTTGTCAAATTTTTAGAAAATATAGTCAAGAAAAAGAACATTCTATCAAAAGGGTTTTTGTTTTAGTGGTATCTGGATTACTATCAGTAAAGTGTTTGAATTCAAACGTACACAACAATTGTGATCGCTGAGGTTTAATCATGACTGATGTCTTACAGTCATAATTTTCAAGGGATTAGTCTAGGCATAGCCTATGACACCCTTCCCAAAAAAAGGTTGTTCGTCGATTAAAATCCAATGAATTTAGAGGGATCTGATCCTATCTAATCATCCGACGGATGTTAGATTTTGTCATCCGATCCGATCCAATCCAATCCAATTAATATTGGATATCTGATCCAATCAAATCCATTGATTGGATTGGATTGGATTTGATTGAATGTTACGTTTGGTTATCCATTGGATAATATTTGATTCATCGAATGTTTTGATACAATTTTCAACCAATTAACCAACTGTTTCAACCAAATATTCATATATTTTGTTAATTTATTAGAAATCACTACTTATAAATATCAACTACAAAATAATATCGTAAAATTTATTAGAAATCGCTTCGTATAAATCATTACGTAAAATTATATATAGTTATTTAAATGATAATTTGATGGTTATTGGATTGATCGGTTCGGTTTTATTGGATTCCGGGCTGTCATCCAATAACCGACTGATTCAATTTGGGTATTGAAATTTTAGATCCGATACGATCCAATTACAAATTGAATATACGATAATGGCCTGCCGATTCTAATTGGATCAGATTAATTTTTGCACACCCTAACTACCAGTAAAGACACTTTATAATTAGACATATGAGATAATCAGAAATTAAATTTTTTTACATCAAAACAATTAACAAAATTAGACATTGAAGTTCAAACCCTAACAATAACAATTAGACATCAAACCCATTAAAAGTTAAGCATCAAACAACAAAACAATTTTTTTTTTAATTAACATTTAACAAGTAATAAAAAAGTTGATATTTTTAACAAATCTTGACTTGATAAATTTAACAAATTTTGGTGATTAATCATCTGTAGTTATAATTAATTTTAAATGGGTCAAGATAGATTATTTTAATTGGGAGTTGGGGATCAAACAAACATTTACATGGAGTCAAACTATACTAATAATATGACAAAAACAAAATAAGTAATGAGAAAATAAAAAAGAATAATTTTTTTTTTAGAAAATTGACTGAAATAGTCATTTTAATACATTTTTAAATTGGTTTCTTAGTCATTTCTCTTTCATTTTTACCAAAATGTTACTTCCTCTAAAAATTTTAGGCCCATATCCGCAATTTTTTTATTTAAGGGGAATTGACCAGTTTTTTTTTGTTTTTTGTTTTTTAGCTAGGTTTGCAATTGCAGACGTAGTGCCATTTTGATCAAATGGGAGAGAAATGACAAAGAGACCAATTTGTTGGTCTAAAATGGCTAGTGGGTCAATTTCACAAGATTACAGGGGTTAGTTGACGTCAATCCCATTTTATCTCGAGTTTGTCCTTGTTGGTAGTAGGGGTGTTCAAAAAAACCGTTGGACCGCTCAAACCGGTTGAACCAAGTCAAACCGGACCGTTTTTGGCGATTTGAGCAGTCTGGCGGTCCGGTTTGGTCTGAAAAATTGCCAAACCGGGCGGTCCGGTCCGGTCTGCGGTTTGGAGGTTTTTTTGGGCGGTTTGGACCAAACCGACCGTCAAATATATAAATATATATATATATATATATATTTTTTTATATATACCTTTATTATAAAAAATATATGATATAAAGCCCAAATGTCCAAGTATATACAAAAAGGCCCAAGATATTTTAAAAGATTGAAATCTTTATGGAATGTGGAATACAAAGAACCGAAAAATGAAGAAGTGAAGCCGTGGATTTTCTTGCACTTTGTATATTACTTTTTTTAGTGTTTTTTCTTGGGATATTTTGTAAATTTTTGTGGACTTTGTTCTTTATTTCAAATGGACTCAAACCAATGAGCCTTTAAAATTCAAAGTTTTATATGTTTTTATGTTTAAATTTTAAAGCCCACTAAAAGGCCCAAACCGCCTAAACCGGTCAACCAAACCGCCTAATCCGCGGTCCGACTTTACCAGTCTGGGCACTTGATGTTAAACCGCTCGGTTTGAAAAATCAATAAACCGCCAGTTGCGGTTTGGTTTGTGGTCTGAGGGGTTAAACCGACCAAACCGGACCGCGAACACCCCTAGTTGGTAGGGTCGAGCATCTCAAAAGGTTAAGGATTCAACTTAACAAAGGTGGGAAATAGTGACGAATTCATGACTTTTGCCTAGTGGGGCATCTTTAAGTTGGTTAAAAAGTCCACAAAGTCGTCCGATGTGTTTTTATCCTAATTCTACGGTTTCGAGAGATTTTTAAAGTTTTTTTTGGAAACTTTCACCTTTATCTCATATTTTATTCATTCAGTAATTATGTTGAAAGAAAATTAGTCAAAATTAAAGCTATAAATGAACCGACCGTTCAACGAACCGTTCGGCAAAAAGTTCGTTTATGTTCATTTATTTAATAAATGAACGAACATAAACACATTTTTTTGTTCGTTTAGTTAAATGATCGAACATGAACAATTGTCTCGTTCGTTCATTTATGTTCGTTTACGTTTGTTTATATATATTTATAAATTATGACATTATTAATATGTAAAATTAATTATATTAAAATTTTAAAATTCATTTTTATCCCTCGTAAGTTTACCCGGCTTTTCATTATGTTATGTTATTTTTTAAAACCGAAATGATGAGTAATAGTGTTTGTTATATTCATTTGTGTTCGTTTGTTTATGTTTGTTTGTTTACGTTCATTTATCATCTTAACGAACGGACATAAACGAACACAAACAAATATATTTTCTCAACGAATGAACATGGACACAAAAAGTTTCGTTCGTTTACCGTTCGTGTTTGCTCTTTTGGTCAGTTAAGTTAAACGAACGAACGTGAACAAGCATTGGTTCGTGTTTGTTTACATCCCTAGTCAAAATCCCCAAAATTTTCATTTTGAAGAATCTGTTGGA
Organism: Arctium minus; assembly: GCA_954870635.1. Lineage (NCBI taxonomy): Eukaryota > Viridiplantae > Streptophyta > Magnoliopsida > Asterales > Asteraceae > Arctium > Arctium minus. The sequence goes on along the minus strand of OX941095.1, from coordinate 67,923,597 downwards.
TATCCCCTTTAAAAAAAAAAAATTAACATCTATTTTTTAATCAATTTACATTTCTTAATTAATTTATCAACTATTTTTACCAAACATGATTAATTTACCAGATAGATTGTAAAACATAATTAATAAAATATATAACATTAATTTTAGAAAAACAAAATAAGAAGACGACAAGAAACAACCCTTTATGGGGCGTTTGGTTCGCAAAATGTGATGGAATCTGGTGGAATTGGAATGCTGAATTCTTTTGACCAGATTCCATTCTCTTGTTTGATTCAAGTTTTTCAATGGATGAAATCTTTGAATTCCAACAAATTCCATAGATGAAGGATTTAAACATTCCATCACAAATACAAGGTATTTTAATGGAATGGAATTTGATATTTTCATAATTCCAAAATTACCTTTTACCCTAATATATTGTTTAACATAACCGACACATCAAATATTTGCTCTTACTGGTTTCTGCTACTCATCTTCTCCATCGTTGTTCTCTCTCGTTTCTCTGACTCGTCTTCTCAATTGCAACAAGAAACAGGTGCGAAGTTGATTTAAGTTGTTGAATTTGGTGATTATCCACGAGCCTGTTTCCAGACAAGTTCGCTCCTGTCTTTCTTTGGTTTCGATCGATTCTTCTCTTGTATTTCGATCAGTGCAATTTGTGGTCTCATGTCTATGGTTTTATTCCATCTTCGATTATGGGATTAGACTTTGCAAAAATAATCAGAGCTGACTTCGATGATGAAGATTCAAATTTGGGTTCCAGGATTTCGATGGAGGTTGGAGAGTGTGATGAATTTATCGAAGCCTCTTTCCACAGAGTTTTGATTCTTTTTTCTTTATCTCGATTTTTCTGCTGTTGTTGTTCTATCAGAGTTGTTCGAGTCTGTTGGTTCAGATTTTGGTTAATACAGGCGCTGTCAATTCATGTTCATGAGGTTCATTTTTGGTGGCACTCTAACGTTGTTGGTTTGGAACTCAAAGTACAAACAAATTTGTGGCTATTTTTTGGGTTTATGAACTTGGTTTATAATCAGATTTGGATCTCAAGTGATCGAAGTAAAACCAATTAAGAAAGTAGGAAGATACAATTTGATCAACATGGTCATGATAGTTAGAAGTGAGAGAGCTCTGCCAAGAAAATTGAGTTAGAAGTGAGAGAACTATTTTATTAAATTCATTTTTGTTTAAAAAAAATTAAAATTATCAAAATGGTATTTTGGTCATTTACCAAAAATTTATTCTAATTCAAAAGCTACATTATGTGAATCAAACAGATAGATTCCAATTTCCTTTAACAAATTTCATTCAAATTATGTCAACCAAACTGGTGGTCAAACCTGACAACATTTCATTCCAACTTTTTCAAAGTCAAATTCTTTTGACAGATTTGCATTCCAAAAAAAACATTATGTGAACTAAATGTCACCTTAGTATAATAAACCCTATAGTAAATTACAGTATTAATCCCTATGATTTGTTAATAATTTTGATTTTCATCTATGTGGTTTTAATATTGTAATTTTCGACTTATAATTTACAATTTATTGTAATTTTTTCCCTTGGACTAATTTATATATTTAAGTATAAACGACTAAAACAACAAAGAACTATAAACTACAGGGAACAAAACAACAATAGATTGTAAATTATAAAAACAAAAAGAGAATAAGTTACAAAAGCATAGTCTATAGTGACGAAAAACCATAATTTCTGAATCACAGGGACAAAAATTGTAATTTTTAACAAACCATAAGGACTAAAAACGTAATTTACTCTAAACCCAATTTCCTGAAAATACATCCAGCGAACGAAGGCGAAAAGAAAAGGAAAAACACACAAAGTCTCTCAGTCGCCACCGTCGTCCTCCGCCGTCCGCCGGTGAGTTTTCTCCTTCTTTTGAAAATTTCCGACCGTGTTCCTCTCTTTACTCTCAAACTTCGACAACTGTTTCAATCACTATACAACGTTCAATCTCAATCGAGGCATGCATCATTACGAATTTCATCTCGAAATTCTAATTAACCGATTGTATCGTTCGTGTTCTATTTTGTATCTGTAGTTTGTTTCTGAAGCTTACATCGTGATGCTAGTTTTAGTACACGAAATATCGTTGGAAAATGACTGAGAGATGGCTTATTCGTTGATATGTCATACTGCTAGGGTTTAGGGTTTTATCAATTAGTCGAAGCATTTGTGATAGTATGGTAGATTTGTTATTTTTCGAGTGGAAACATATGCATTTGCTTAGCTGTAATCGTTTCTCATGTTCGTTTTATTGATTTATATTGTTAGTCTCACATCGACTCAACTGCTCTTTGGAGAGTAATCTAATGGAGTTAAATATATTTTCACATATATAACTAGAACTGTGAATTCGAGCATCACTATCTCAATGTTGTATTGTTACCTTATCTATTTGGTGTAGGTTCGAGGAGAAAGAGTTTGTTGAGCTATAATAGTTCAGATATTGTCTCATTTACTAGTCTGGAACCATGTGCTGATGGTAATTGTTTATTTTAGGATCTGCATTGTGAAGAGATGAGTAAGAAGAAAAATCCTTGTGTGTTCTTGGACTTGTCAATAGATGGAAGTCCTTCGGAAAGAATCGTCATTGAGGTGAATATGTTGTACTGTTTGGTCTACGTTTGTTTGTTATTTTCCTTCAGCCACTGTATCCATTGGTTGATTTGCTGGTTATTTTGTGTACGGGAAAATATATCAAAACGGAACAAAGTTTGCCTTATTTCCTATTAGTGTAACAATGAATTTTTTTTCTCAAACAATGTAACTAAGTTTCAAAATATCCTATTCTTTTACCCAATTTTTCTGGTAACGTATTGATCTTGTAACATTTGATGACGTGAATATCAAGTTTACAATCCCCTTTGCGGTAACCCTTTTGTAAACATTTTGTAAACGGGTATAGTAGGTTACCGGTCAAAATAGGAATTTTTGAAACTTTGTTACATCATTTGATAAAAAAAAATCGTTACACTAAATAGGAACTAAACCAAACTTTGTTGCATTTTGATGCATTTTGCCCTTGTTTTTATGCATCGTGAACATCAATGTGTTTGTTGCTTTTGTTCACTCTTTCCTTCTTGTTTATGACATGTCTTAGCGTGTAGCTGTATATGTATTCATTATGAATATAAGATGCTAATGGAAAGCAATGACTTGAAATGCAGCTTTTTGCCAATGTAGTCCCCAGAACAGCTGAGAATTTTCGAGCACTTTGCACAGGTACTTGTCATCTCCAGGGCTTAATGCATCTGATATATCTGAAAGACATACATCTGCATGTTATTAAATTATTAATTTACTGTGTAGGGGAGAAGGGCATTGGAAGCACTACTGGAAAACCATTGCACTACAAGGGAATTTTATTCCATCGAATTATTAAAGGCTTCATGGCTCAAGTATGTTTATATGGTTGTATCAATTAGCTATGAGCATACAGTATATATTCACTGATGTAACTAAAGGTTTTCTTTGACTGCACAATCATATCATCCTAGGGCTGCTCTGCTATGTACAGTAACATTTTTCTAGATATAGGGATGCATTTTTAGAAAGTTCAGCCCAAATAGGTGACAGATCATGTTTCTTTCCGCCTCCCTGACCAATCTGCCTCTATTTGTACTTGCGTAATTGCAAGGAGTGGGTGTAATTGGCAGATTATCTTTTCAGTAAACCAGCAACCATCCGTTCACTTTCAGTAAATGACTTCTTAAGCACAAGATACCATTATCATTATTTTTAGGGGAAAGGGGTGACATATTGTAGAAAAAGATGGATAAAAACCAAATCAAACCAAACAAGGCTAGTATATCCTACCCGGAGGTGGGATATGGGTAGGGTAAGATGTATGCATACCTCAAAGAGTGGAACAGTTGTTTCCATGTAGATCCGTGAATTGTGTGTGAAAGAGAGAAAAGCAGGTACACTTGAATTTAGAAAGCTGGAAATAAGTTTGCAAAAGCAATACAAATAGAGGCAAGTAGAGGAACACCGTAAAACCTAACTACTGGCTCACTAATCCTAACCCCTACCCTCTACCTCTCCAGCTCTCTTCCTCCCATCTAGATCTCCACCCATAGTCTTGTGTTTCCATGATCAGAGGTCACATGATTTATAAGCGACACTCTTTTTTTCGCCTCTAGCGGACACAGGATTTTTAACCTTGGTATGTACTAAAATAACAATTCGTTTCACACTACAAAAATGTTCATTGCATACCCAGCAGAGAACATAGGGCCAACCCTGTTTGCCTTTCCATGTGCTTATATGTTGCATTTGAGTTTTGTTTATTATCAAGGATGTGTTTGGTTTATAGTTTCTTACTTACCAGAACATACCATCCTTAAATTAATGGGTGTATGCAGCATTGCAGCTGTCTTTGATAAGAAAGGTGCATTTTACAACATTTTGAGTGGAGTATAAATTCCATTTACTCATGCTGGTATCAATTTTTGGTTTATCAAGTGACATTACATATCTTTGTCCGTTTACTAGATATGAATCAAACTCCAAATTTCCAATTACTACCATGTTAATAAAAGATTCCATTTAGTGCATATCTTAAACCTGTGCATTTGTTTACTTGTAAGTTGATAGCTAGATAGTTTCATCAATTCATGGATGCATGTATACATATAACAAAATGTGTATCATTTACCTTGAGACTGGTATTCTCATAGCATGAAGAAATGAAGGATTTTCTATGTGTTTATTACAAAAGAAAGGGAGGAAGGGATTGTAAAACTCAGCAAACAAATAAAGAGGCTCTTTCACTATTTTCCCTGCTTCTATATTTGCACAAGCTATCTCTGTCTATATATACACATTTGCATTCTCACCTGTCTAATAACTTTTTTCATTGCTTTGCAGGGAGGCGATTTCTCAAAACAAAATGGTATGCATTTTTTTAAAATGTCATTCTTGACAGAGTGGAGAAGCTCTTTTTAATTTCTATCTGCAGGCCCCGATTTGTAAGGTATGACCTTTTGATGGTTTTCAGGCACTGGTGGGGAAAGCATCTATGGAGGAAAGTTTGCAGGTACAATCTAAAAGATGTTCCTTTCGTTTTGTATTTGCAAGATCTATGAGTTATTATTTAGCATTCTTGTTGATGCTAATACTTTCTGCTCTCCTTGTAGACGAGAACTTCAAGCTGGATCACAGTGGGGCTGGTATGCTCTCTATGGCAAATGGTGGCCCAAATACAAATGGATCTCAGTTCTTTATACTCTTCAAGCGTCAACCCCATCTCGATGGGTAATTCTTAACCTTCTCTTTTTCCTGGATTAACATCATCATTCGTCTGTCTGATTAAAATTCTGGACATATTATTATCATAAGTCATCTGCTTTGAGGACTTTAGATGAACCGAATTTAAACAGATTATTGTTATAACCCTAGTATCATTGATCGTATGGCAGGAAACATGTCGTTTTTGGAAAGGTGGTGAAGGGAATGGAAACAGTTAAGAAGATTGAGCAGTTGGGAACATCTGATGGAAAACCTTCTGGTTTGGTAAAAATCGCCGACTGTGGTGAAGTTTCTGAATTTAAAAAGAACAATGCAGTTGAGTCTGAGAAAGGTGACGATCTGATACTTTTTTGGAGCCTTGATAACTATTCCAACTGAAGCAGATCTATTTAATTATGTACTTTGTGATTACTTTCCTCTTTTTTAGGTAAAAGGAAAAAATCTGGGAAGAAAGCCATATCTTCTGATGACAGTTCTGATGGGCGGGCGAAAAAACGCCGTGGTACAACCGTCAAAGATAAAAGGAAGAAACGAAAGAAGTACTCATCATCCGAGTCTTCCAGCTCTGGTTCAGATTCCGAATCCTATTCATCAGAGAGTGATTCCTACTCGGAGTCAGATTCAGAAGCAGAATCAGATTCTTCAAGTTCATCTAGCGATGGAAAACGTCGGAAGAAGAGGTCAACAAAAGATGGCAAAAAACATAAGACCAAACGGAGAGAAACAAGGAAAGAAAAGAGAGGTTTGGCTAGTAAAAGATCAAAGCGGAAGTCCAAATGGTATGATTTGGATATGTAACTCAAATCTCTTTTAATACGGGTTCTCGCATCATTTATCAGACAATACTAGTATCGTCTTTCTAACTTATAGAAGTTGGCTTACTTAGGAGCTCAGAGAGTTCAAGTGAAACAGAAAGCGGGAGTGCTAGCAGTAGCGGCTCTGATGATGAAAAAGCAAATCGGCGTGCTGCAAAGACTAAAAGTAGACCTCTAAGTAGTTCTGGTATCCCAATTTTTCCTTCTTTCTTAACATCGTTGCCATGTAGTGAACTATCTTCAGCAGTTAAAAGGAGATGCTTAGAAATCATTTCATCAATCTTTCACGTCGATAATTCTATGTGGTACTGACTTGTTGGTGTTACATATGTAGACAAGAAAACAACACCAAATCTCTCACGAAAAGAACGTGAAGCAGTGCAAGAGGATCATGATTCAAAGACAACCGTCGTTACCTCATTACATGAAGAGCAAGAGCCAATGCTGAAGAATGCTGAGCTTCTGAAAACTGGCCTAGTTAAGGAAACTAAATCTGAAAAGCCTTCTAATCATCTTCAGCATTCAGATGACTCGAATAAATCCAGGTTTGCTGTAGTTGTGTGATTTAATACCTCTGTTCATCGTTCACGTCCCATTGTGTTTTTCTATGCATGTTTTCTTTTTCTTATAGTTATTTTTATCAGGAGTGACCCAAGTCCTGTAAGGAGTGGCTCTAGGAGAAGTAGAAGCCCGATCTCAAAGAGGGTTACAAGGAGCCTGAGTCTTCCAAACGATACCAAATCTCTATCTAGAAAGTCTGGTCAAGAAAAGGTGAGAAGTTCTTCAAGGAGTCCTGTAGGTAGTCCTTCACAAAAAGCCTCTCGATCATCTGTGGCCGAGAAGGATCTGTCCAGGAGCCGATCCCCAAATGGCACTCCAAAACGAATTAGAAAAGGGAGAGGTTTTACTAAGGAGTATTCCTTTGCACGAAGATATCGTACACCAAGCCCTGAGCGGTCTCCTCGCAGGTCTCATCAGTTTGGCTACGGTCAAGGAAGGTATCATGATAGGTAATGATATCTTCTACTGTCATTTCTGAAAAGTAAATATGCATTTTATCTGGTCAACGTCTATCGACAAGCCATTTATTATTCACCAGAAGTGGCTTCTCATGATGGTATGGAGCATGGACCATGCTTTAGGACTTGGTGATTGCAAGTTCAATTCCGAAGGGGGAATGTTGAAACATGATTAGGCCCTTTTATAGTACCCAGGTCCCAAAACAAATGTCCACAATGAAATAGACATCCAGTTTTAGAAACGTACAAGTATTACACTTTTTGATTAATTAAATGACAATTTTACCCTCAATGGAGCGAGAAATGATTTCTCCATCTGACAATTAATGGTATAATTGGAAAGAACACAAGACATTTATTTTGGGACAGAGGGAGTAAGAGCCTGTTTGCTAGCAGCTTAATGAGACTCATAGCTTATTCGGTCAGCTATACATGACTGCTTGGTAGTGGCTTAATGATATAGAAATTGTCTTATTCAGTAAGCTTTTAGGGCGAGCTTCATGCAGAACGCCAATTTTTTTTCCAAATCTTCCCCTCCCAATTAAGGACACGTTCCTTCGTCTATGAAAAAACCCTCCTAAACAAAAACCTTCTCAATCTATACAAATTGATTAATCCACACAGACAACTTTATCCACACAGGACTTAGGAAAGCCAACCAAACAACCCCTAAGTTATAACAATCCAGAACTAAAACAATAGAGCAATTCAATTTAACCAGAAATCTTGCCAAAACGGCCTCAAACATAAAATTTAGAATCTTTAAAGGAAGCTAGGTTTGCATCAAAACAACCTATTACAACTGAGATCTTTACTAAAACAAACAATACACGGAAGTCTGCTACTCCCGCTCCCGATCAAGCCTTCTCTTTACCCTTGTTTGCACTACCTAACTCACGGCGACCTGAAAAGGTTTTTAATTTTTGAAAGAGTGACCAATGGTCTAGTAAGATCCCTCAAAACATAAAGCTATCACAGTTATCAAAGATTAGAATAAATCAACTTTTCAGCTTGAGCACATAAACTACGCATAAAACTCGCTTCCGGCACACACTACCGTCACAAAGTGACAGCGTGTCTGTCTCATACTGCCTTAGATGGGACACCCCCCCATATAGCATAAACGGGACACCCCCCGGTATGAGAACAGGCGGGCCACACCCCCCGACTTAGGCCGCTCACAACAATGTATGCATACATTTAATCATCAAATAACTTATACAGCATGAAAAGAAACTCACGTATATAAAGCTTGCGTAAATAAAGATACGTCTTAAAAATAACTTTCTCACGTCTTAAACAGTTGAAACAACACAAACATTTAATTAACTTCCATGTGCATAAAACGACTTTATAAACTTGAGAGGTTTTAAGTTCAGAAAACTCACCTGGCGTTCTTAGTTTAAATCTCGCGTCTACCCTTATAACCCTTATAATTCGATCTGAAACCTATAAAGGAAACATTGATCGGTGAACTCCCAATTTAAACTGTTTCATAACGAGATGATCTTAACCCCTACTCTCAATGACATCTAATCCCAACACGCAACTTATTTCCCCCAAAACCTCTACTAAAATAAATTGCTTCCTAAGATAAAATAAAATACAAAGGGCCAATCACCATATAAAAAATGCAGCCCAGTAAATCAATGTTTTACTCCCAAATACAGAAATGGGCTTCGGCCCAACAGATGGCCCGGAGAACCAGATCATAGAGTCGACCGGGGTACACACACCGACCGGGGTCATCCCCTGCGTGCGCCGACCGCAACCGCCCAGGCGCCGCCCGGTTCCGCTCCAGGCGCCGTCCGACTCCCCACCAGGCGCCGTCCGACTCCCCACCAGGCGCCGTCCGACTCCCCACCAGGCGCCGACCGAGGCCTTCCAGGCGCTGACCGACTCCAAGCCATGCGCCGACCGGGGCCTTCCAGCGCCGACCGACTCCACGCCATGCAACGACCGGGGCCTTCCAGCGCCGACCGACTCCACACCATGCGCCGACCGGGGCCTTCCAGCGCCGACCGACTTCACTACACACCCCGGTCACCTCTCCTCGACCGGGGTCTCCCTCTCGACCGAGGTCCCTCCCTCGACCGGTGTCTGAAAGATCGATCGGACCCAAAAGCTGACCGGTGCCATCGACCGGGGTCTCCTCATACCCCGATCCCCAACTTGACAAATGCCTGGGGGCGATTCTGGGTTTTCGAACAACCCTTTACTCCGAACACAACTTTGATATCAATACTAAACAATTCTAATCTCAATAAAATCGATCAGTTACATTTTCCTTAACCTTCTCAATCAATTACAAACATTAATAACCCAAACCTTAATCAATCTTTCAATCGAATAAAATATGAACTCTCTACTCCTCTAACCCAGTCTTTACATTAATCAGACTCCAAGTCTCCAACCATTAACAAAAAGAAGCATCAACTAAGAAGATTAGAAGAAGAAAATGGATTCAGAAATGTTACCTTATGAGAAACAATTCCTATTCCAATCTTCACTGCCTCTCCTCTTCGATTTCGCCCAACACTGCGTTTTCTCCCCAGACCTCTCTAGCCGCCAACGAACAGAGAAATGCACAAAACCCTAGACTATCCCCTTTTTAAATAAATATTTTCACTTAGCTCCCTTCCAAATTGGGTTTTGACCGCATTCCACCCCAAACTTGAAAATTATAAACTTTGGACCTGGTTATTACATAAGTGACAAACTCTTTCTTTTTAAACCTATCGACAAGTAAACAAACTATTCTGTATCCACTATAAGTTGTCAAAAGTGGTAGCATGTCATATTCATAAGGGTGAACACACACCATCAAGCCCAAATGTAAAACTGTGGCTCTTTTTTGGGAACAGACTAAAAAGGACTCATCTTTCCATTCTTCATCTTACATATTAATTTTTCTTGCTAATGACAACCACATAAAAAACTTGAATTGTACTAGGTATCCAATTAATAGACGATATTCTGAGCGCTCCCCACCACGACGACACAGAAGTCCACCAAGAGGCAGGAGCCCTCCCAGGTTCTCTCTCACTCTCTTTTTCAACTGTTCTTTAGAATTTCTTGCGATTTTACTTATGTTGGCACTTCTGCTATTGCATACACCTACCATCGACTTCAAAAGTTATATTTTTAACACAGAGGTACATTTCAGATTTGGATTTTTCATCGATTGATGCTATAATTTGTTCTCTAGCCTCTCCAGCCCACTTTTTAGTACACTAAATGTAAAATAGCTTAGATGTGTTGATAATCACGCGTCGTTATTTTGTTACTGTGACAAAGTTGACTGCTATATTCTTAATTGAAAACCGAGTGCCCAATTTCATACAACTCCCGTGTACCCAATCCATAATTCCTAATCGGCAACTACATACATGCCATCTGTTAGTGACATGTGACATTTTAAAAAACTAACTTTTTCTTATGGAATAATACAGGCTATCTGTCTGATGGCCTTGCATACTGTAATTTCTGGACTGTGGCCTTGTGCTTCATTCCCTTTCTTATTCAAATGATGAAACCACCCGTGTGGATTATTGAACCGCATTTATTGAGCGGCTTTTGGCTCGTAAATGATGGTGGCAGGCAACTTATGGGTATCTCCATCTTTAAGAAAAGATGCGGGTATAGGACAATACAAGAACTTGTTGTCCCATATTTGGCATATGACATTAGATCTCTGACATGATAGGGACCTGAGTGGGACAAAAATTGCACACCAAAATAGGTGGAACAAAATTGGTAAATTACAGTCGTATTAAAACCTTCCACAATTCTTTCACCCGCCTACCTTGTTCACACCCATCCTGTCCAGTCCTGGTGGTCGTATAAAAAGTTGTTCCTATTGTCTGTGCATAGAAAATAATCCTATAAATGAAATGCGTCTCAAGAATTAACATTGTCTGTGCATAGAAAAATATTTTTGGATATGGTGGGAGTGTAATGTAGTGAGAATAGACGGCCCCGAGAGAGTTTGAGAATAAAAACGAAGAATTTTATAACTTAATATATGATACTACCTGTCCCAAAATAAATATCCACAATGAAGAAGGCACACAGTTTTAGAAATGTGTAATTACGTTTTTAATTAACTAGATGGCAATTTTACCCTTAATAATAGAGGGAGAAATGAAAAAGTAATGTACTTTGTTTTGATTTCTATTTTGGGTAACATACTTTTAAAACATCTGTTTTGGTATATGAGTTGAAAACTTTCAAACATTTAAGTAACTGGGTGACCTGTTTAACCATTAACAGGTTATCGTACTATGACGTGGCACCCAAGTCAGTATTATTTATTGATATGGCATTTGACTTGGATGCCATGTCATTCGATATATAAGCATAGTAACCAATCAAGGTTAAACAGGTCACATAGGTACTTAAATGTTTGAAAGTTTTCATCTCAGGTACCAAAACGGATGTTTTGAAAGTACATTACCCAAAATAGGAATCAAAATAAAGTACGTGAACCTTTTCATGCAATTTGTCCTTTTTTTCTATCCATCTTATAATTAAGGGTGTAATTGGAAAATAGACACTTATTAGTTTTAGAAATGTTCACTTATTTTGGGGCTGAGGGAGTAATTGGGAAGAGGCATGTACATGAAGCGGAATAATAATCGTGAAAACAAGGACTTATATCGTTTATTTAATTTATACCAACTTTGCTCTTCTGTAGATACAGACGGAGGAGTCGTAGCAGGAGCATTACTCGCAACAGGAATGGGCATAACAGTCAAAGCCCTCCACGCAGCTCTAGTCCAGTTGAAAGGCGGCCGAATTTAAGCGACAAATTGAAATCCCGTCTTGGACCTAGGGTGACGGCCTCGCCCAGGAGTTCAGCCTCAAGCTCACCAGAACCTTCCGGTAAGCATCCTAAGAAAGTGGCGTCAATGGCTCCAAGCAGGTCCAGGTCCAGGTCAAGTTCACCGGGCGGTCAAAGGGGCTTGGTTTCGTATGGAGATATTAGTCCCTGAAATGCCCCTAGGGTTTTAACATCCATCTATCTTTGATTATTATTGACTATGTTTATGTTTGTCAATGATTTTGCCGGAATTCGAACCGTAAACTTGGCAAATATATTTAGTTCTTTGTGTGATTTGGTAAGCTATAGATATTGTTTTGGTGAACTTTATTCCTATGTTTTTTTTTTTTTTTTTTTTGTTAACCGTGGGTGTTTGGGTCAGCTTGTGCACATCTCAACTAATCCTAGAGGGCCTGGAGAACAGTCAGGAAAATCCCAGTGGCCTTACAGGACTCGAACCGACTCGAACCGGTGACCTCTGAGGAGAATCCCCAAAGGCTCGAGTCTTGTTGTTGGTTGAGCCTTTGGGGTGTGTAGTGGTGATTACATGAAATGTAAACCCCATTGGAGTGCCTTTATTTTTGCTGGATATTTTCATGCTGACAAATGAAAATTAATGAAGAATATTCGGATATGTTTTATCAAGTGATTATTAGTTATGGGAAATTTTTTTATGAATAATCTATAATGTTGGTTCATATATGTATCTTTATATAGATTTTCTTGGGATTTTTTTAATAAATTGAATCTTCAATTCACACGATATTTAGTCTTTCTTATTTGAACTGGCCCTTAGAGCATCTTCAACAGATTCTCCAAAAAATTTCTAAAATGGAGAACCAAAATTTAAAATATCTAACAAAAATTGCATTCATCTCCAACAGATTCTCCATTTTGGAGATGACATCATTACTTATATTATTAAAATAATGTATATATCTAATAAAATATTATTTCTATTTCTTACACATTTTATTTCAAGATTTCTTATTGGTGGAATATAATAAAAAACAATTTCTTTCTCATGATAATCATTTTTGGAGACTTCTCCAAATTTGGAGAAAAATACACTCTCTCTCATACTTTCTCCATTTTGGAGAAAGATTTGGAGAATCTGTTGGAGCAAAACAATGGCCAAAATCCTCATTTTCTTAATTTTGAAGAAGCTGTTGGAGATGCTCTTATGAGTGTATTCGTTTAAAGTCAAACCATTGCAATTAGGGGTGTTAAAGAGCCAAGCTGAATCAAATAGCAGGTTGTTTGAGGCTGCCTCGAAAAAATAATATCAGGCTCGAGCGCTGAAGTTTTTTCAAATTAGTGTTCGAACGTCGAAGTTATTTCAAATTACTATTTGAGCTTGATTATTTTTCCAATGTTTGAGTTGAAACCTGACACTTGTTTAGCAAATTTGAAATATATATTATATCTAAAATTTAAGCTTTATAACCTGAAGTATATCTTACCCATGTTTGTGGGACTTCAATGAAATCCCGAGAGTTCAAATCTACAAACCAAACGGGATCTAAGGGCTTATTTGGTTTGCGGGTTTTGGCGGGATTTTGAATTGGATTCAATTCCAATCTTACATCTGGTTTAAAGGAAAGTCGAGAATTGAAATTACAAGATTTCAATAAAATCTCACAAACATAAGATTTAGAAATCCCACGGGGGCGTTCGTATTTCACAAGATTATCAATTAATAAAAGATAATCTGATTATATCCTATAATTATTTATAACTTGTTTTTATAAATTAAAGTCTAATTCTTTTTAGAAATCCAAATCTCTCAAAAACATTTGTTCAAACCAAACGCAACATAACAATAAATATATTGAAGATCCTTCACAATCATTGATTATATTGTAAGAGCAACTCCAACATTTATGATATATTTTCTTCCTCTTCTTTCAGATTTGTCTTATTTTTTTTAGAGAAAAACATTAAAATGTGTTGTTAGAGAAAAAATGGGTTTCATATCATCTCACTTTGAATTCATCATTAAATAATGTAATAAATACTCATAAATATTTTCCTTTGTGCACTATATCACTTTAATTCATATGATACGCATAGTACGCGATGTAGTCTTTATGGAAAGGTGGGTAATTGAGTTTAAAGCCTGGGACCCGTTCGAGACCTTTTACGCTGTGTTCTTGAATTTCGAAAAAAAGAAAACGAAGAAAAAGAAAAGAAACTTTTATTTATGTCTTTGAGTAGGGATGTAAACGAGTCGAGCTGAGTAGGAGGTTATTCGAGTTCGGCTCGAAAAAGTAATGTCCGACTCGAGCTCGAATAATTTTTCCATGTTTGAGCCCGGGCTCGAACTCAAGATCGACTAACTTGTTTATTTGCTCAAGCTCAAAGATTTTTATATTTTGATTATATAATTTATAAACATAAAAATATGTTTGGTTCGAAAAAGTGTATGCTTGAATGTCTCGGCTTGACTTAACTCGACTCGTAAAGTTTAATCGAGCTTTTAAATGAGCCGAGTCGAATATTGGTGTTATTGAGTTCGACTTGTTAAGTTAATTAAGTTTTATTTTGTGTTTGAGATCGACTCGAGCTCGAGCTCGAATCGTTTACACCCCTATTCTTGAGGGTGAAAGGATAGGAAGAAAATGAAAGAAAATAAAATAAATGTTCATGTTACTGGGCACGAGTTAGAAAATAAAATATATCATTTTTATGTGTATAGCTTTATTTATTTTGCAACGAATTTTAATTGATGGGTAAATATGTAATTTTTTAAATATTTTTAATTATTATTGTTTATTTCTTTCCTTTTCTCCCACATTTTTAAAAGGAAAATCAACATTATGTTCTTTAAATTTTCTTTCTTTTCCCTCCTAAAGAAACTCGAGATCTCCCCCCCCCCCCCCCCCCACTCTTTATTTCCCTTTTCTCTATTCTCTTCGTCAAAAAAGGACTCGAGAACATACCTTACCAAGACCCGATTACAAGTTGTAGATAAATCGACAAATATGAGGTCTACATGGATATAGTTAAAGTCCGATTCACCCGATGTATTTTCGAAAGGATACAAAACTCCATTTTTAGATGGGTCAAACTTCATTTCTAGCTTATTAAAATCCCAAGTAATAATCAAAATTTTATATGAAAGGGTTGTTTAACAGTTGCTGAATGGTTTGGTGTAGAAAGATTAAGTGGTTAGAATGATTAAGAGACTCTTACGATATAGTGCAAAATGAAATATGGTTGTTTGGTAATTGTTTAGAATGAAATCATGGTGCTAAATAGTTAAGAAAAGCCCATGATACAAAATCATTCAGAGGATTTTTAGAACCATTAAGATGCAGACTTTTATTTTGCCAAACAAGCTTCACTTCTTAGCGATTCAAATGTTGCATTTTAATTGAACTATTAAGAGGTAAACAAAAAGCCCCGAAGTCTTTTGTCGTAGTCTTGTACAAACCAAAACTTGCATACTCACCAAGTTTTTTTTGGTCAATTATAAATATTTTAACGAAAAATGTCTTAAAAAGTAAAATATTACTCCTCAATAATTTTGTTGTGGTTGTTAAAATACTAAAACATTCTCATTAAAGTATAAACCGACTTTTAATTATTAATTTTATAATAAAACTATAAATATGATAATTACAATTGTACTATATTTCTTTTAGGGGGCGTTTGGTTCGCAGAATGTTTTTGGATGGAATGGAATATGTCAAAGAAATTTGAATTTGAAGGAATTAGAATGGAATGTTGTCAGGTTTGACCATCTGTTTGGTTGACAGAATTGGAATAGAACCTGTTAAATGAATTGGAATTTTTCTGTTTGGTTCACAGATTGTACCTTTAGAATTGGAATGGAATTTTGGTAAATGACCAAAATACCCTTTTTGTTTATTTTAATTTTTTTCAACAAAAATTACTTTAATGAAATAGTCATTAAATAGTTTAATTTTTAACTAAAATTGATTTGATTATTTTAGCACACGAATGATGATGATGAGAGAGAGAGAGATATATAGAGAGGAGAGACAGAGGATAGATTGAGAGAAAGAGGAGAGAGAGAGAAGAGAGAGAGGGAGAAAGGAGAGAGAGGAGAGAGAGAGGGAGAGAGGGGATAGATTGAAAGAGAGAAGAGAGAGAGAGAAGAGAGAGGAGAGAGAGATAAGGAGAGAGAGGGAGAGAGGATAGATTGAAAGAGAGAGAGAGAGAGAGAACAGAGAGAGAGAAGAGAGAGAGAGAAAGAGGAGAGAGAGAGTTGGTGTTTGCTAATAATGTTGAACGGTAGTGGTGGCCAGTGGTGGTGGTTACCGATGGCGGTGGTGGGCGGAGGTGGTGGTGGCCGGTGTTGGTAGCCGGAGGTGGTGGTCGGTGGTGGTCAATGGTGGCCGGAGGTGGTCGGTGGTGGCCGGTGTTGGTAGCCGGAGGTGGTGGTCAATGGTGGCCGGAGGTGGTGGTCGATGGTGGTGGCCGGAGGTGGTGGTGCATATTAGGATGAGGGGCAATTTTGTCCAAAAAAAATATGACATTCCATTCCAATGAAATACCACCTCCCCCCCCCCCCCCCCCCAAGGAATGTTGAATTCCTTCATTTGTGGAATTCATTGGAATTCAACATTCCAATTCTTTAAAAAGAATGAACCAAACAATGTAATGGAATCTGGTCAATAGAATTCAACATTCCAATTCCATCAGATTCCATCAGAATCTGCGAACCAAACACCCCCTTATTTTATGAAAATTATACATTTAATATATTATTAAGTTGGTACGAAAGTCTGCAAGCAAATGGTCAAACTCCGTAAACACATGTGATTACAAGGAATCAAACCTAATCACGTGAAACTTTTAATTCAATATCAAATCTTGTATTAAATTATTATAACATTATTAAATTAATAATGATAAAATTAATTATAACTAGAAAAGCACTCACACAATGCAGCGATATACATCACGATTTTAATGTTTCATTTTATTTTTTATCGATTTACAGTACAATTTTGGATGATTTTGAGAAAGTGATAATTTTTTTTTATAAATTTGTTTAATTTAGACTTAATAATATAATGTTTTTTATATAAAAAAATAAGTATTTTGTTATGATTATCTTATATATTTTAATGACATCTAGAAAAAATAACCAATTACATATTTACTAAAATAATTAAAACAAATTTATAGTAATATAATATATTAATTAATAGTGATACATGGAAATGTCTGCATAAAAGGAAGACTTTACACATACCAAATTTGTGGGTGTTAGAATTTTGCAATACTTTGTGCTTTGATACTTGTAAATTAAGAGATTTTTAAAATCTTGCATAAAATGATGGTACCTTATGCCTAATATTTTATATTTAATAGTTTTTTATCCGTGCTTTATAGTATAGATATAGATAAAATTAAGAGAAAAGTTCATAAAAACTCAACAAACTATTTAATTTTGAATGGTTAAGTCCCTAAACTAATTTTTTTGAATAAAAACCCATTAAACTTTCTCATTTTGAATGAGTAAGTCCCTGAACTATTTTTTTGAATGAAAAAACCATTAAACTTTCTCATTTTGAATGAAAAAACCATTAAATTTTCTAATTTTAAATGATTAAGTCCCTGCATATTTTTTTTCAATAAATTAAATCATCCAATTTTTAACAATTGGTTACTTACATCATTTTAACCGAAAAAAACTATATGAAACCGATTATCTTTTGATTATTCCTCTTCTGATAAATAAAAACTAGATCAAAAAGAGGGAGATTGATGCCAGGAGCAACAACGTGTTAGGTGATATGGAGAACGGACATTGTAAAGGCAATGGAGAGAGGCGAGGCGGAGCGATACGATTGTCTATGAGGGGTTTTAATTGCGTATAATTTGAGAACGGTAAAACTGATATTGTATTTGTCCTAAACCTATATATTTTTTATCCATGTTTAGAGGCGGACTTAGTTAAGAGCATATAATGCCACTTTCCGCCATTCATGTTTTCATCGTTAGTGAAAAAATTATGTTTTCTAGAAAGTGTTTATGTACTGTTTCATAGGATATACCTATATTATTTGAAACAGTAATAATAACACAAGTTTTTGATGTTAAAGATGGTTAGCCTTTTGTCAAAATTAAGGGCGTAGATTCGAGGCCCCTATTACTTACTTTTTAACTTAAAATTTTATGTTATTTTCTACACGTTTTGTGCTTTAAAAAATTTCAAAGAGAAGGCCACTGAAAGATTAGAACACGGGTTCTTTTAAGGTAAGGGTAAGGAACTAACCGGTAATTTAAACAATTTTATGAAAGACTTTTTTATAGTTAAATGGTGTCATTATTTGAAAACTTTTTCCGCCTTAGGGGCCGTTTACCAAACGCTTACCCGAGTAAGTGCTTACCAAGTCATATTACCTTATGGATGAAGATGACAATGACAAAAATCTTACCCGGTAAGAGCTAAGGCAAGGACCAAGAGTCTTACCCTGGTAAGTGATGTCGAAAACTCTTACCACGGTTAGCGCTTACCGGGAAAATTGTTGCATACGATACCGTTTTGGTGGACTAATATCTTACCCGGTAAGTAAGTGATAGTGTTAAAATTTACCGGTAAACGCTTATCGGGAAAATTGTTGCATACGATACCGTTTTGGTGGACTAAAATCTTACCCGCTAAGTAAGTGATAGTGTTAAATTTTATTGGTAAGCGTTTATCCGGGTAAGCGTTTGATAAACGGCCCCTTAGAAAATGTTCATAGATTTTTTTTTTAATTGTCGTTGACTTATTTAATCTGATTAATCTATGACAATCATTATTTATGAATTAGAATCTTTCATCCAACATATTTGATTAATTTTAAATTTTTGATTAAAAAAAAGTCGATAACACTTATGGACTGTTTGTTTACCTCTTAATGATTCCATTAAGAGGCAACCTCTGAATCTTTAAGAGGTAAATTTTGTTTGGCAAAAAAAAAAATGTCTGCCTCTTAATGGTTCAAAAACTCTCTGAATGATTTTGTATCTTGACTCTGCCTTTACCATTCAGCCCTGATTTCATTCTGAACAATTAGCAAACAACCATATTTCATTTCACATTATATCATAAGAGTCTCTTAATCATTCTGACCACGTAATCATTATGCACCAAACCATTCAACAACTGTCAAACAGTCCCTTAAATAAGTATATTTTTCCTTTATCAATAAATAAGCATAAAATAAAGATTCCTTAACATGCATCGCATCTCAATGACTGTGTCTTCTCCAACCCAAAACCTATGTAAAATTTGTTTAATTCATATTTTTATTATAATTTAATTTAGTCCCCAATGACTGTGTCTTCTCCAACCCAAAACCTATGTAAAATTTGTTTAACTCATATTTTTATTATAATTTAATTTAGGTTTAATAACAATGTAACTTTTTTTTTAAGTTTAATGATGTAATGTACCATTTGCCAATTTATTTTCGCTTCCTATCATACACACACATCATCCTCATAGGGCATTTTGTAAATTATAGTGATGTTGCTAACAGACACAAAATGTTTTGTTCTCATAATTGGTGATGCTCAAATTTATGGTCTTAATATTTCTTTCCATCCGCAGCAACGTACGGGCATTAATCACACCTCGTTAACAACAAAGGAAAGGAGAGTGGTTTTGAGGGGTATGCATGTCATTAAACAAAGAGAGCCAATTCCCTTATTTTAAATAGGTTCCGTATTTCTTGTTTTTTTTTACCTTTACTTCGGTTAAAAAAAGAAAAGATATATATCTAAATGCTCAGGGTAAAATACATGTAGCAGCATATATTTAATAGAATGAATTACATCGGTAGTCGTTGTGGTTTGTTTAAAAATTAGATTTGATCTTTAAAACCAACTATTTATATTGATGGTACTTAACTTTTCAATATCATAACATTCATTGTTCCTAGAGTTAACATCTGTTAGTAATTGGATGTATGTATTTAGTAATACATATAATATTACAAACGAATGTAATAAACTACAAAATCAACGAATGATTAATAATAATACAAATACACATAAATTAAAAGGAATCAACTGAAGATTAAATAAACGAATAAACCGAAGATGATTTAAACGAAGTTGAGGCTCACGATTCCCTTAAACAGATTCGTCGTCTGTTCCCAGGGCACAACAGCGTGAGCAGAAGTACTGCCGAAGATGACCACTTGCCTGAAAAGACGTTAGAAATCTGTGTATGCAGAAGCTTTCAGAGAGATATCAGTTTTCGGTATTTTGGTGCAGAAGCTTTCAGAGAGATATCAGTTTTCGGTATTTTGGAGCGGCATTCGTGTCCGCAGGTCGCTCCCACGCACAAGTTCATTGATTTTAGCTTACAAAAATCTCAATCGACACCCCACCCTGCGCGCGGGTAGGTGTTAGAGTAAACCAATCAAAGAGCTTGTAAGCCCTTCCCACATTCATGATTATAAACAATCCCATACCCACTTGTCCAAACACCCAACTTTGAGCATTGATATCTCATTCATACATTCCGTTTTGGACATATAATATATCGTTTCGAAGCTCTCATATAGGAGAACACAAACCCACGAAGAGTTAGATATATACAATACATATACATGTATTTAATTGTGTCCAAAGTTAGTAAAAATTCATATTTTTATTAAATTTTCCAACATCATCAATTAGCAACAAATCAGTTTTTAGACAAACTATAGGGACCAAAAGTGTAATTCACTCCAAAATTTATTGTGATTCACATGTTCTTTAAGAAGTTTTTTTTTATATATATTATACTAAACTAAATAAATTGCAAAAGATTTTTAAAATAAATATAAAAAAAATTAGTAGTTTTTTCAAAATAAACATAAAGAATTTTATTTAATATGTACTTTAAATTAAAATATTTGATTTGTAATTAAATATATAAATATTTTTAATAAAAATTTATTTAAAAAAAATGTAAATCATTATTAATTTATGAGCGAATTACACTTCTGGTCCCTATAATTTGTTCAAAGACTGATTTGTCTTTCATACTAGTTGCTAACAAACATTTTTAACTTCGAAGACCACCAGTTTTATTCACTCTTTTTAATACTTCATTTGTCAATAAATAAATAAATTATGATTGATTTGATATTGTAATAAAAAAACATAATTTAAACACTAAAATTTCATTTTTAACGAAATTAAAAATATACACTCAATTATTAATAAGATAATAAATATCGGTTCATATAATATGGTTATTACGTGTATATAATGTTTGAAAAACAAATAAATTTGAATACCTTTAAATTTTTTCTTCAAAAATATTATCTTTAAATATATTTAGGCATTGTTTGGCTAAAATAAGTTAGCTTATTTTCTGTGTATATAGCTAGTTTTTTGATAAGCTACTTGGGCATTGTTTGGCAAAAAAAACTAGCTTATAAGCTAGCTTTTTTGTGATTATTCCAATTATGCCATTCATTAATATTCATAATTATACATTAACTTTTAATTATAAATTAAAAATTAATGTCCTTTTTGGTATATTAAATGCTTATAAGCTAGTTTTTTGCCAAACACGACTTTTTCATCAGCTTACTTATCAGTCACCAGCTAGTTTATCAGCTACCAGCTAATTTACCAAACATAACCTTAATGTCTTGCAAATCTAAAAGTCCAACTTACCATAGGCCGTATACTCAGGGATGTGCTAAAAATTGACTTATGTTTCCTCAACCAAAATGCCCAAAAACTGCTTCTTGTGAAGAAAAGAGGGGGACAAAAGGCTCAAAAAGATATGCTCTTGCTACGGGCATTGGAACTTGGAAGCATACCTAGTAGTGCTAATTACCAAGTTATGTGAATATTATGATCATCATTTTTTATAATTATGTTTGATAAACTAACTGAAATTTAGTTATTGACTGATAAACTATTTTTTTCTTTTTTTTAAAAGGTAACAAGCATTAAAATCAAGCAAAAATACAAAAAACAGGACCCCTCTAAACAAACCATTGCAAGGTGTAGCAAAAAAGAGGGAACAAAGACGAAAAAACCATGGCCAAAGACAACCCAGAACCAAAAAAAGACAGCAAAAGCCACACCTAGAAAGCCCGACAAACACACAGAGAGTAAATCCCACGAAAGAATTATAATGAAAATGACAAAAGATTTGACTTATCGATCCACGATCCATATTGTATGGATTTTTAATTTAATTTTCTCGAAATCCATTCAAAAGCTCTAACCTACAACTTAGTAAGCTAATTAAAACCAAGGTCTTTTTTAATAAGCTAAAAAAATAAGCTATATCATTGTTGTCGAACATGTCTTGCATCTACTTTTTCGATTGCTTGTTTGTAAATATGTACAAAATGTCTTTTGTCAACGTTAAAATAGGACCCCATTTAAACCCTGTTAAAACAGGGTTTTATGGCCTTTAAATGACCTCTCAGTGTGTTACTGCATAACATCGTTATTCCCGACCGGAACACCAATCCATTCTGGATAAAGAGCGAGTAGGGTGTAAATGATGCGAGTCGAGCTCGAGTATCATTATACTCGACTCGAACTCGAAAGCTAATACTCGAGCTCGAAAACTCGCGAGTAGTAAAAACCCAAGCTCGACTCGAACTCGAAAGCTAATACTCGAGCTCGAACTCGACTCGAACTCGTTTTAATTAAGCTCGAACTCGAACTCGAATCAAGCTCGAACTCGAACTCGAATCAAGCTCAAGCTCGAATCAAGCTCGAACTCGAATCAAACTCAACTCGATAAAAATTTTCAATACAAAACTTTGAAGAACTTGAAATGTGCACCGGCTTAAGTTTAAGGGGTGCTCCAAAACATTTCAAAATAAAAGGTTGAAACTTGAACATTTGCTTAGTTCAAAGATCAATCTTGTCCTAACAAGATGAGCCTAAACCACCCAACCTTACATTGCAATTTATATAAAGTGGTCATGAGGTAGAATCCTTTTACTAGGCGATGTGGGATAAAATTCATTTATATAGGAAGGTGATAGGGGTAAGTTAGCTTTGTTTAGGGGATGTGGGATTAGAATAAGGAGTGGAGAAGGAGAACTTCATACTTTCTTTTTACATATTTTTAATATTAGAACTTTTATGTTAATATTATCTTTGACCTATTTTTCTTTTAAATAAAAATTTATTAATATGTAAAATCATAATCACCGTAAATAATTTATATCTCATTTTAACATTTTATTACATATAGAGTTATAAAGATAAATTTGTCATATTTTTACATTATATTTTATAAATTATAATATAAAGTTAATTACATAAAAAATATATTCGAGTATCTCACGAGATTATCGAGTCGAGTATCAAATGGCTCGACTCAACTTGTTAGTATATCGAGTCGAGCTCGAGTTCGAGTCGAGCATATTCGAGTCGAGTGTTGACCGAGTCGATCTCGAGTAAGCGAGGGCATGCTCTCACTCAGTTCACCTCCCTCGTAGGTAAGGTGGAAGTTAATTGAAATTACACAATGTTTCTAAAAAAATATAATGCTAATGGGTCGTTTACCAAATGTTTATTAAGTAAGCGCTTTTCGATAGGCATGGGAATGGCCCCCGACCCGTCGACAAACCCGGTCCACCCGCCCCTGTTGGGGATGAGGACGGGGATCACACTCCCCGCCCTGCCCCCGTTATTATTTTTAATTAAAATTTTAAATAAATATTATTTAATTTAAACTAAATCGGTAATTCATTATTTTCTATTTTCTAACTAGGTTTAGAATCTAAAATTGTTATTTTTTTAACATTAGTATGTATTTTGGATGCCAATAAAAAATATAATTACTTGATATGGTTTTAGATATTACTCGATATGTTATGATACGTGTGACGTTAAGTTTTTTTCTTAGATTGAATTGAATTTTTTTTAGGCTATTAATTATTGTATGAGATTGTGATTTTTTTTATATTAAATTAAATTACGTTCGATTTTAGGTTTATTGAAAATATGTGAGATTTATAAATGTGCGGTGTCTCACATATTTGATTTAAAAAAGGTTACGTCAATGGGAAAAAAATCCCGGTTTCCCCGTTGGGGATGGAGATGGGATCATATTCCTCGGCAGGGATGGGGACGAAGATGAGGGATCGGAGACGGGGATGGGGATTGAGGTCCCCGCCCCATCCCCCGCCCCATTCCCATGCCTACTTTTCAACAAGGGTCAACACACTCACTACCTTATCGAGTAACATTTCTTGCCATAAAAATTGGTTGTTATTAAGCGTCTCTTACCGGTAAGTGCTAACTAGAGAGTCTTCTCTCTCACTCACCAGGTAAGATATCAGTCTTTGCTATGTCTTTAATTACTGAATAAAATTATTGATCCTTGTCATGCACACCCGGTAAGCAGGGATGAACCTAAAGGACACACGATGGCACGTGCCACCTATTTATCTCTGTTGAAAGGTTAAAAAATTTTAGATTTATAAAAAGTGCAACCGTATCGTTTTAAAAGGTGTCACCGTATGATGTTCAAAAGTTCAAGAAGGTGCAACCGTATCTTGTAATCAACCAAAAAAAGACTCTTGAAATCAACCAAAAAAGTCCTTCGAAATCGATTAAAAAAAACTTAAAAATTCCTCGAAATCAAACAAAAAACTATAAAAATACCTCAAAACGGTGGAATTAGGCTAAGGGGGTGTTTGGGATTGCTTATTTATTTGGAAAAGTGCTTATCAACTTATGTGGTGCCAAATCGGAGTTTTTTAAAAAGTGTTTGGATTAGCTTATTGTGGTACCAAAACGTAATAAGCTAATAAGTTGTTATTTAAAGATGTTTGGGATTGCTTATACATACAAAAGAACCAAAAAAGTCATAAGCACTTTTGAAATAAGTCATAAGTTACAACAAAATGACTTATCAAAAATGGCTTTTCAGCGGTTTGGCACCGCTATAAGCTGTTTTCTTTTTGTTCCATCCAAACACTCAAAATAGCTTATCTGCGGTGCCAAATCGCAATAAGCTAAAAAGCCCTTCAAATAAGCAATCCCAAACACCCCCTAAAACAAATAGAGCGATATTGAACGTTGGTAACACGTCAATAAATACCGTGTTTTTTATAATTATTTTTTTATCTATAATATATAATGTCACCGAATGAAAAAAAAATATGGGTCCATCCCTGCCGGTATGATAAGGGATACTCGGTAAACAATCGGTAAAGGCCCCCCTAAGCCACTGTACGAAACTTAATAATTTGAACCACGCTAGACAACACATGTCTAAACACTCGTCAAAGCGTTGGGTATGCCACACAAGGTGTCAAACAGAATGACAAAAGCATCGTTCAATCATTCATATCAAATTGCAAGGCCATGTTTCCTTTTAGTAAAACAATCGTACGTGTTTTTGGGGATACCATGGCCTAGAAAAAAGGTGTCCAGCCATATTTTTGGGGAAATGTCACATCTTATGATATCAACCTACAATTACAATTAGGCTATGTACAAGTGTGAATGTTAAGAGGCACGTGATACCGGAACATAATTAAGAAATTTAAGTTCGAATTATAAAGTCATCTTTTGTTAGATAATATGAAATCCAACCTGTTTTTATAACTATTTTTTCAAAGGCAAGAATCATCTCATTTATTAATATTATGATTACAACTACTTCAATTTTGATATTAATATATCCTAAGGAAATATAACATCTATATCTATATTATATTATAAAAACGGTATAAAAAACTCTTAATTACAACATTTTAAGCACAAGTTACAACTAATTAAAGCTAATTACTTAATTTACAATTTCTTAATGCTTTGGTACAACCTTTCCAAGCACAATATCTCACATAATCATCTATTTGTGGAATGAATATTCATTTATTAATATAACTATTTGTTTTTTTGATGGAGGATTTTATAAAATAGATTTTATATTAGCATAATCTATTTTAAATGTAGATTTTACATTTAAATCTATATTAATGAGATGTAATATAAAATCTTTTTTCTTTCGTATTTTTTTATATTACATCTCATGATGATTTTTTCATATTTTATTTTATAAAATCTTTTTACATAATGAGATGTAATATAAACTTTTTTTTCTTCCGTATTTTTTTTTCTAATATAAAATCTACACGTATTTTATATTAGCATAATATAAAATCTACATGTATTTTTTTTGATAATATAAAATCTACACTGTATTTTTTTTTTCACGAGCATTAAAAGAAATTAACCAAGTGTAAAGAAAATAAAATAGAAACGATGTAAATAAAAAAATATTCTTCCATATTTTTAATATATTTATATTTAAATGTAAAATCGAAAATGAAAATAAAAGATTTTAAAATATAATCTCTACATTCACTATAAATATATATAGTTTCTTTATGTATCATCCGAGTACAAGAAGAAGACGAACAGTCGGTGTCAATGGCGGAACCTGCAACTGAACAAAAGATATTTCACTATATTTTTGTTTCTTTGAAAAACTACTTTTTTATATTTTATTTTATTTACTGAGGATTTGTTTATATTTTTCAAACCCCACAATCATATTTTTCAAAGTAGGGGAATAAGATATATATACATATCTTTATTTTTATCGATTAATACTATGAGGTCTTGAAATCAATAGTCAGATAAATATGTTGTGAGACATGTCGTTTGAGTTTTAACTAATATAATACAAAACTATTACCAATATTATTGCACAAAGTCATAACAACAAACGATTAAGAATGTATGCAAGTTAACCACTTATGAAAATACATTCGTTTTTCACATTGTATTTCATTAACTGTTAACAGAGAAATTACGTTTCATTTTAACTCGGTTCAATATTCCAACAAAAAATTTTATCCTCCCGTGCAATGCACGGGCCCAACACTAGTTATCCTAAAATCTAAGATGTAACATGTTTTTAACTAATAATTAAACATCTAAATAACACATTAAAACACTAAAATTGAAAATATATATATATAGGGGTTGTTTAATTTGCAATTCTTTAAAAGGTTGCAACTCTTGCAACACACATCTTAACCGTCGGATTCATGATCGACAGTTACAATAGATATGGGGCCCAATATTTTTAATTAAAAAAAATAGAAAAATAAAAATAAAATAACCGCCGATCATGAATCCGACGGTTAAGATATGGGTTGCAAGGGTTGCAACCTTTTTAAGGGTTGCAAAATATACTTCCACTATATATATATATATATATATATATATATATATATATAAAGAGAGAGAGAGAGAGAGAGAGAGAGAGATGAAAATATAGCAATATCATTAATATCTCGTAGTAAAATATCTTTTGAAAGTTAAAAAAAACATTTTTAGATGATTTAGGATCATGTGAGACCAGTTTGTTTTCGTTTTTGTTTTCGTGAGACTCGTAAGACCATAAAAAATGTTGAACTTTCACAACAAAAACACTGTGAAGGTTTGTTTGTATACCTTGACAATGTTCTTGCTAGGAATGTTCAATATATTTTTGTATTTTTGCAGTTGGTCTCATACGTCTTATAAAAAAAGAATGGTCTTACCAGGATCCAACACTTTCCTTGACAATGAACATATTATAACCAAGATTTAAGTGGCTTTTTGGTTCAGTCTAGGAAATGAAAATGGCAAAGAATAAAAATGGGAATGAATTTTCATTCCTCCAATTTAACCTGAAATGAAATTTTGGACTTCTAGAAAAATGAACCCATTATATTATATAAAATCAAATAATTTATTTTATTATCATTCTAATTTATCAGTGCGTAATATCTCTAACCAAACACTCCTAAAATGAGGATTAAACTATCTAGATATACGGGTACTGTTTTAAGAAGACAAATGGTTGAGCAACAAGTCCATGACAATGAAGGACGGCGGTCTATGCCCTTGCCCACCGCCACTACATTACAAAGCACTTCACTCCAACAAGACTAAACCATAATCACCTATCTTCTTCTAAATAAAATTTATTATATTCAATATTTTTTTTGACTATTAATTTATATAAAAAAGAACTTATTAACAAAAATCAAAATTACTACAATAAGTTTAGCTAATAATATAAATCATTTAATTTGTACTATGTTTTATTCTTTAACTAGATTATTCAAACTTCCATACGGATGGATCCTATATATTATGATTATACGAGGTGGGATTAATGTCCGCACGTTGCTGCGGATGGAAAGAAATATTAAAACCATAAATTTGAGCATCACCAATTATGAGAACAAAACATTTTGTGTCTGTTAGCAACATCACTATAATTTACAAAATGCCCTATGAGGATGATGTGTGTGTATGATAGGAAGCGAAAATAAATTGGCAAATGGTACATTACATCATTAAACTTAAAAAAAAGTTACATTGTTATTAAACCTAAATTAAATTATAATAAAAATATGAATTAAACAAATTTTACATAGGTTTTGGGTTGGAGAAGACACAGTCATTGAGATGCGATGCATGTTAAGGGATCTTTATTTTATGCCTATATAATAAAAATAATTTTTATAATATAACTTTTATTTATTTAAATTAGAAAATGAAAAAGTTATAAATGATCGAAATGTCATTTACTTAACGGTCAGGAGCTAACAACTTTTAGTTTCGAGGACCAAAACGTTACGCAAATGCAAAATCGAAAGTCTATTTTGGAATCAACAAATTATGGGGACTAAATTAAATTATAATAAAAATATGAATTAAACAAATTTTACATAGGTTTTGGGTTGGAGAAGACACAGTCATTGAGATGCGATGCATGTTAAGGAATCTTTATTTTATGTTTATATAATAAAAATAATTTTTATAATATAACTTTTATTTATTTAAATTAGAAAATGAAAAAGTTATAAATGATCGAAATGTCATTTACCTAACAGTCAGGAGCTAACAACTTTTAGTTTCGAGGACCAAAACGTTACGCAAATGCAAAATCGAAAGTCTATTTTGGAATCAACAAATTATGGGGACTAAATCCAAGAGAAAAATAAAACTATAGGGACCAAATCTGTAACTCTACAAACATAGAAAAAAAAAAAGATAAAAGCTCAAGGACCAAATCTGTAAGTTACTTAAACCTGAAGGACCAAATATGTAAGTTACTGTTCATGAACAGTGAAATTCCTTCCTGATAAATGTTATTACTTATAATAACATAATAATGACGTTTGTCATAACATAAAATGTGAGTGTTTTTTAGTTTGTCATTTCATTATTAAAGATGTAGATAAAACTAAATATGATAATTCGACCATTATAATTGTGTGCAAGATTGAGCTAGGGGTGAATGAATTGTACAAATTTTAGGAACTTAAAACCATCTTCAACCAAAAATACTCCAACCATTTAGTGCTAAATTATAACAGTAATATATATATATATATATATATAGAGAGAGAGAGAGAGAGAGAGAGAGATGGATTCCAGTAAGAAGTTGAGTTAATGGTGAGTAACGTAAGAAGTGGTTATCGACCGTTGAATGAGAAATGAACGCACATTAGGATGAGAAATGACCGAGATGCACCAGATCAATTCTCTTCTAAGCCCGCAATTCATATGAGGGTTTGGGATTAAAAGAGATCAAAGGTTCAGATTCACTTCTCACGCTTCTCACCATTAACTGAATTTCTCAGACGATCATTCGCTTATATATATATATATATATATATATATATATATATATAACTTAATCATTTTTTTTTGTTTTTGGTCCCTATGGTTTGCTCAGAGTGAAACGAAATGCAAACAAGTGGGACTCCTAGTATACTTATTTCAAAATAAGGACCACATCCAAATTCTGAGCAAACCACAGGGACCAACAGTATAATTTACTCTTAGTTTAATTCATATTTATATACTTTATTTAACTATAATTATTATTTTGATGTAGTAAATTAGTTAAATTTATACTTGCATATCTTATTATACCAACACACTTAATTTAGTATTTAGTTTTACTTCTTAAATTAATAATTTCTCAACCAATTAAAACAAAACATGTATCACAGTTAAATTTTATTTGAGTTAAAATAGGGTTCATCAAAGTGTGTTAGCGTGCTTCAACATCGACTATTTTAGACCCACCAAAAAGCACTTTAGCACACATTTATTTAACACTTTTAACACGTTGATTGAAGATTACTTATAGCTACAGTACGACACGTTGTTAGCTCTTTAACACATTGGTTGGAGATTACATAATTTGACATATACATAGTTTAATAATTTATTAATTTTGTCTAATTCCCTTATTTTTGTTCCACCTATTTTGACAGGACAAAAAATGCATTATTGTTGTATTCAACCCCCTCCTAATCCAAAACTTACACCAAACATAAGACAATAAGATAAAATATGGATAAAGTTGTCTACGAGGATCAATCTATTTGTATTGATTAAAAAACAATGACTTTCTATATAAAGTTCTCCCTAAAAACTTATCGAATAAGCTTATAAAAGGTGGGTTCACATGAGAACAATATCTATTTAAGAAAACACGATAACGACAGACTACATACAAAATCATATATGGTTCACGCGAAATGTCGAATTATATATGATTTTGCACATGATTTGGGGGTGTTTGGGATTGCCTATTTAAACTTCTTATTGACTTGTAGTTTTTCCTCACTAGTAATAAACTACTTTTAGTGTTTGGGTTGGAAGAAAAAAAAATGCTTATAGTTTTTCCACATCGATAATAAGATGTTTTTGATAAGTTAAACCATTATGACTTATCAACTTATTTGAAACAACTTATGACTTTTTTGGTTATTTTACATGTATAAACAATCTCAAACACCCCTAAATAACAACTTATTAACTTATTATGTTTTGATACCACAATAAGTCAATCCAAAACTTTTTATACAACTCTTTTTTGTCACCACATAAGTGGATAAACACTTTTAAAAATAATCATAAGTTATTTTAAATAAGCAATCCCAAAACCCCCCTTGTTGTTTTCTTATTTTCCTAAATAGTTAACGTTCTCGTTTGTACCTTCCTCAAACTTTTAAACCCCTTTCTATATCATTAAATTATGTCACATTAAACTTATTAAACTATAGTCTTACGTTAATCTCGTGCTATTTTGCTACCAATTGCCCCTTAAAAAGCAAATCTATTGAAGTAATATTTTACGTTAATCTCGTTTGTACCTTCCTCAAACTTTTAAACCCGTTTCTATATCATTAAATTATGTCACATTAAACTTATTAAACTATGGTCTTACGTTAATCTCGTGCTATTTTGGTACCAATTGCCCCTTAAAAAGCAAATCTATTGAAATAATATTTTATCTATTTTTATTATTTTAATGCAATTAATTAAGATTATGAAATTAGTGACAAACAAATAACCTGATCCGTCCAAGAATGCTACCCCACCTCCGTCTCCCCTCACAACCACTTGGTTCACACTCTAAAGTAGCATAAAGCAATAGTTGCACTGCAGATAAAGGCTCAGAAACTCATGGAGAAAACCGTGAGAGTCAAAATTATCAATATCAGAAACCATTAAAATAACCTCTAAGAAAATAAAACATTTTTGCATGTTAGTATCTCTCAGAGAAAATTACCTGACGGTAGTCGGAACTCAGCATGGCTGGATTAGTCCAAACCCAGAATCACAAGAAACAAATTGGTTGCATTTCTGGGTTCCTTCAGATCTTTGATCGCCAACAGATTTTGGCCGGAAAACGCATCCACTCCACCAAACGCCTCCCTCCGTCCACCGTAAGTTCTTCATTTTACATTTTATCTGCACATTAATTAGAATTAGATGAAACTGTGTAGACTGTAGAGTAATTAACGGATGAATTTAATGAAAGATGTTTTAATTTTAAACTGAATTTCTTTTACAGGGTGTCGGTGCGGCGTCGCCGGAGACTGTGAGTTCCGTCGAGTCACCGGAGTTTTCTGGAGAGCTACGAAAGGTGGAACCACCGCAACACGTGGTGGAAATGCCGGTAAGTCTAGAAAGTTCTCAGTCATCTCCGCCGGAGAATGACACCGAACATCCGATAGCAACACCGACGAAATCTACGCCATTGATTCCGGTGACTGAGATAAAAGACGGAACGCAAAAGAGTAAACCGTCGGTTACTGAGGGCGATGACAACAAGCAACGGCGATCCCCCAGCGTCATTGCGAAACTCATGGGACTCGAGCCATTATCGCCACCGTCGACATTGTCATCTTCCGATCATAAAGGTCCAAAAACCGGCGCCGGAAAACCGGCGCTAAAGAGATCTGCTTCAGAATCCAGAGTTTCAAGAGATCTGTTTCACTCGAAATACATCGACGGCAACAACTTCCAAGTGAAACAACCGAAGCAAACCATGGAACATATTGTTGGAGATGAAGGAAGAGATTTAAGCAACAAAGGGTTTGCAAATGGTAGAACCTTGAAATCGATGAGATACGGATCAGGAAATCTGAAGTCGCCACAGCAAAGGAGAAGTTTCTTCGATTCAGAGGATTTTTTCCCGGAGCCAAATCAGACGACGTTGTCAATGCATGGAGATTTCGAGAAGAAATTGAAGATGAGAGGAATGGATGAACAGTCGAATGATCTAGGCACATTGAAACAAATTCTCGAGGTTCTGCAACTCAAAGGTCTTCTACACTCCACGAGACCTTCAAACCGGCAGCGAAACTTCGTCTATGTTCGGAATTTGCCTTCCGATGAATCCAGCATCGTGTTAATGAAACCATGGCGATCGATGGCGTCAAAAGTGGATAATCAGAGATCTACGAATGACTCTCGAGAAAAGCGTAAATATTCCGGCGAAAATTCTCCGGCGATTAGTCCAAAGCGGGAAGGTGGAACAGTAGATCGGAGCGCGAGAAGTCCGGCGAGAGGTAGAAACTGTTCACCTACACGAATTGAGAGTAACTTAAAGAGTTGTAATTCAATTGTCAAAAGGAAGCCATTGAGCATTGAAATCCAAAGAAGAGCTAATGAATCGTCAGATTCACTAAGAACTTCGCCTAATTCTCCTAAACTGACTCCTAAAAGAACCGGATCTGCTCATCATTCCTTGCACAATCGATCTCAGAGAAACCAGAAACCATCGGAATCGTCGGCCATTAATCCTACAAAGCAAAAGATCTTCAAAAACATTGTTACAGAAGACGAATCGTTTTCCATTTCTGAAACCACCGTCTGTACACCTTCTCCAACCGATACAGAGGTATGCAAATGTCGGTTATCATATCAATTACCGCTCGAGTACTCATTTACGTGTGTTCAATTCATTCGATTTAATTTCCACTAATTACAGAGATCCAAATGGCAGGCAAACAGACAAGGAAGGAGTTTGTTACAGAGATGCGACAAGTTACTTCATAACATAGCGGAGATGAACAGCAGCACCACCACCGAGTCACCACCGATTTCAGCCACGGTTTTACCGAGTCCAGTCTCGGTCCTTGACTCAGGTTTTGACAAGGACGAGTCGTCGTCTCCTTCACACAGCATTGATTTCAAAGGTACACTAAAAATAAACCTTCATTGCGTTCACATGAAACTTACATGTTGACTTAATTAGTCTCCCACCAACATAGCCTTTACCACGCTGATTGTTTCAACCTGTTCACCTGCCATAATGTAATTGGTCAAACAAATAATTTATAAGGTGAATTTTGACGATATATCATTACTTTTAGCAATAAATCTAACGATAGTAAATTAGTAATTAATAGATTTGTACAATGTTCATGGTGGTGGTGGTGATCGGAAATCTGATGACGGTGGTAGGCCACGGCGTTGGTCAGTGTTTTTATTGAATGAATTTGGTGAAAACTGTCCCCTATGTCGGTGTTACAATCGATGATAGTTTTTTTAAAGGAAAATAATCAATAATCGTACAGTTCCTTTTTCAGCATTAATTTTCGGTGAAAACTGTGTACTGAATTTTGGAATTTTTTAATACTGTCTTCTAAAACAGTACCTCCAACCGTTGATTACGAAGATGAGAGTTGCAGTCGTTCAATCTCGCCGGCGAAATCGACAGAACACGAAGAATTCACATCAGATGACTCTGATTTCATCTACATATCCGAGATACTTCGAATCTCGCCGTACCTGCATGAAGATCACACCTTCTTCACTTCGGTAGAGAAACAACTCTCCAAAAGTAACGACACTTCGAATGTAGCTAAACGCCAACGAAAACTCGTTTTCGACGTAATCGTCGAGATCCTCGATCGGAACAGACAGTTGCCGCCATGGAAGGCTGCTTCGCTTGCGGATTCCGGATCTGGAACTTTTCTGAAACAGATCTGGTCGGAATTTCAGAAAATCCGAGAGGTAAACACTACCGGCCATGGGATGCTGGAATTGATCAGTGGTGTTCTGAAGAAAGATCTGATCGAAATCAATGGCTGGATAGATCATCCGGTAGAGAAGTCGGAAGCTATACTGGACATTGAACGGATGATCTTCAAGGATTTGGTGAGCGAAGCAATCGGTGATCTTGCGGAATTTCCCGCCAAATGTGTGTTCTTGAGGCCTAAGAGGAAATTAGTTTTTTAAACTGGCGGGAATGAGTTTAGGTTTAATTTTTCGTGGGTTTTTTTCTATTTTAATTAATTAATATATATATATATATATATATATATATTCATTGGTTTTCTCTTCCGATTTTACACAAATATTAGTACTTTTGTAATCTTCATGTCCATAGTTGTGGATCTGGCTAAACGACAAAGAAAAATAACAAAACTAGTCACCTTTGACTTAAAAAAAAAACAACCCAAATACACAATTGTGGACCCCACATCTGCAATTGCGGACCCAAATATTTTTTCAAAATTTACATTTTCTACTCGGATCCGCAATTACATACCTGGATATTGCGGACATAGTGACATAAGTACAAAATCGGGAGAAAAATGGTTAGGAAACCAATTTCTTTGTCTACTTTAGGTATTTGAGTCAATTTTCTCTAGTTTTTACGTTATCCGTCAGCCCATTTGTAACTATTACCATTTGGATTTATTTTACTTAAACTTGAGATATTTAAAATATGTTTGACAACCGTAAATTACTTTATGAAAGAGTTTCACGAGACTTTTGAGATTGATTATCAGTTATATGAGGGGTAGTTTAGTCATTTGACTTATTTTTGGAATTATCTATTAAAATTCAAAAAATGTTAGTAATATATTATGTGTATTATAACATTTATAAATTGTAAAACATAAATAACATAACCCCCCCCCCCCCTTATCAAATTTCCCTCTTATGGCAAAACTATGACGAGTTTACATCGCCGTTCGCCCACGTCCATGCCCACCTCTGTCGCCGTTCGCCCACGTCCACATCTACCGTCCACCTCCAATCCAAACACAAATCCAAGTGTCTATTATAGACACTGCCCACCGCATGTTAGACATTGTCAAATAATGGGATCCATCTTTCTTCCTCCCGATCATCCATCTATCCATCTTTCTTCCTTTCGATCATCCATCATCGCATCTATCCATCTTTCTTCTTCCCGATCATTGATCATCGCATCCCCCATTTTCCTTCACTTGGCGTAGACGTTGCTCTTCCCTTGTCTTTACTAGTTTACATCATGCTCGTGAGGGAGGAAGGGGTGCTCGAAAACAATGGAAGACGGAGAAAACAGTGGAAATGCAGTTAGTAAGTTGGGTGGTGGTTATAACTAGGGAAGTTGGAGATGAAGAGAATGGTTGCAATCAAGAGGTTGAGGAAGACGAATAGAACAATTGAAGTGAGCAAGTGGATTTGTTATCAGAGTTAGAGACAGAAGATATAGATGGTCGGTGGGTTTGAAAATGCCAGTGAATTGAGGGAGGAAGCAATGGACGAATGGGGTTTGGTCATGATGCGGCTTTGCTTTTTCTTTCTATGATAGATGATATATATTTTTTAATGAAAACTTTTAAAAATTGATTTGAAGACCAAAATTCCCATGTTTGACTGCACTTAACGAAAAAAAACTAACGGGTCGTTAGTGGGGGAACGAAATATGTTGGAAATTAACAAACATAAGGGACATAAACCAAGTAAATGTAGTTGAAGGATGACAACTATAAAAATAGACAAGCATTAAGGACAAAAAAACAAATTTTACTCTTATTTTAATAAATATATTTTTGACTTTTTTTAACTATGATATGTAGAAGTATTTTAAGAAGTGGGACTCACACGCTTAAGTGGTTCATCACACCAAATTTATTGAGATTTTGTGCAATTACAAGCCGAAAAAAAAATATCATGTCAAGAACTTTGTCACAGTATGATGTAGCCGATAAACTTTTCTAAAATTAATTTAAAAACTCTATTAATCTAAACAATTTTGACCGTTACTACAAAGTTGCACTTTTCAATTTGTTACTCATGCCTATGAATTGTCAATTTTGTTACATCTATTTTTTTATTTGTTTCACTTTAACAAAAAAGAAAAGGTATTATTATCAAAGAAATTCTAAAAGGAACATATATTTGGAGACTTTAGAACATTTTTGTTTCAAATTTAACTAACACAATAATTGTTTCAAGAGTAAAAACAATGTAATGGAACCTACTTTTATTTAATTTATATTTTATAAAGTATAATTTATAACCTATATTTAAGAGTCTATATTTTAAAATTGTTTATTTAAAAAGATATATATTCTTAAAAAATATTTATTTTGAATAACATAATTTTAAAGGTAAGTCAAAATTTACTCATATAACATCAATATTACTATTGAGTACTAACATAACCATTTTTTTAAACCATTAAACATTTTAAAATTTGGGGTTTTCCAAAGTATATTATGTTTCCAGGGATTTCACCCTTATTTAAGAAAAACATAGAGTTAAACCCGATAGTTATGAATAAATAATAATGTTTGTTTAGAATTTCTGTAGGTTGTCAGGTTGTTTTTAGAATACATCGTTCGATATTTACACTGTACACCATTTTTTTAGATCAAAAAGAATGCCCACCAAGTTCAGATAAAAGAAAGGCCTTCAGAAGAGAGATAATATAAATATTTTAAATACACATCATGTAAAAAAGTAGTTTAAATATTGGGTTAATCACTAATCTCCCTTTTTTACCATCCACATTTATCATTTTTCCCACTAAATTTTTATTTCTACCAAGATACCTTTTATTAAATTCATTTTTGCAAAAACTTCCATTTACCCCCCCCCCCCCCCCCCCCCCCCCCTTAAAAATGTATTTATTGCAATTTATCCCTTTTAAACTTTACTTTCGTTAAATTTTCATTTTTCATTTTATATTGTTTCAATATTTTGATTAATCTATGTACTTTATTAACAATAAAAGCAAATATAATTTGTAATAAAATATACCATTAAAAGACTTGGGTCAAGACAATTAAAATAAAATTAATATCAAGTATTAAAAAAATTATAAAGATTATTTAATATTAAAACCAAACATTTTGTTATTTGTGCAAATTATATATAAAAAATAAAATAAAATTAAGAGGGTCACAAAATGTAAATTTTATGCACAAAACTCAAAACGTTTTGTTTTATAATACAACATTAATTTTTTTTATATTTTTTTAATATTCGATATTGATAACTTAATTGTAATGACAAATGTTTTTAATGAAATATTTTGTTATAAAAATATTTTTTATTGTTATTAATATTTAATAAACTACATAAATTAATCAAAATATAAAAAATGTATAAAAATAATAATAAAAATTTGAAGAAAATAGAAAAATAATAAAATACAATAAATAAAATATAAAGGGGAATAAAATGGAATTTTTTGCATATCTATACTATATTATAAAAGAGACATAAAAACTCTTAATTACAAAATTTTAATCACAAAATACAACTAATTAAAGTTAATTACTTAATTACAATTTCATAATACATTGGTACAACTTATCCAAGCACAATATCTTACATCATCATCTATTTGTGGAATGGATACTCATTTATTAATATAAATATTTGTTTTTTATATTTAATGGACGATTTGATCAATATTATCTACTATTATCAATATTTATTTTTTATATTTATTTGACGATTTGATCAATGTTACTATTATCAATATTTATTTTTTATTTTGTAATTTGCTCTTAATATATCTATATCTATATTAGTTACAATCGCATAACTAATATATCTATACTATATTATAAAAACATGCATTGATCTAATAAATATATTTTAAAAAAATAAAACAGGTAGTTTATCTCATAGTGTTTATCCTGTATTTAATATGTTTATTTGTAGTTAGTTATACAAATAAAAACATAAGACTTTAATAAGTTATAATTAAAAGACTAACAAAAAGTATGAATAATGATCGAGGGTTCGAGTTCTAGATTTTAAAAACCCGCTGCATTGTGATGGTACATTTATAGTATGAATTTAAATTGAGAACACGTGTTAAATTCAGGATGTGGTCACAAAAGCTAATGACATTTGCAAGATGAGCTCGGAAAAAAAAATCAGGGAATTTTGGTATAAAAAATAGTAGCAAAAATGATAATTGGGTTGAATAAAAGGGTAGATTAGTCATTGACCTTTAAATATTCTGATCATAAATCATATTTAGTCAAGCTTTAACTTATTTAATTTTTATTATTAACCAAGGTTTATAAAATTTGTTCAATTTCTACAACAAAGCAAAACTACAGGGAGTCAAAGTGTAATTTACTCGAGGATGGAAAATCTCTTCTCATGGTATTTGGGGGCATATTTGTAAAGTGAAAATTATCGAGGGGTTTGGGGGGTAGGTGTAGTAAATTAAGGGGTAAGGTGTGACATGTGAAATGATTTATATTATGGTAAATGCTAAGGGGGTGTTTGGTTCGCAGAACGGCAGAATGATTTCTGTAATAATGGAATCTGTCTAAGGAATTGGAATCTGGAAGAAATTGGAATGGAATGTTATCAGGTTTGACCAAGTGTTTGGTTGGCAGGAATGAAATGTAATAATTGTAATCAGTCAAATGAATTGGAATCTATCTGTTTGGTTTGCAAAGGAATTCTAAAAAATGACAAAAATACCCTTTCTTTTATTTTTTATTTATATTTTTTTAAATGTCGAGAGAGATAGAGAGAGGAGAGTGATGAGAGAGAGAGATAGGAGAGATAGAGGCGAGAGAGAGGAGAGAGAGAGGGGTTAGGAGGGTATTTGTGTCATTTTGAGAAAATCTGATGGAATGGAATTCAATTTCATCCATTTTAAGAAGGAACGACCAAATCCATGATTAAAGGATTTCATGGAATTCAATTCCATTCCATTGGTAACCAAACAGCATGATGGAATTTAGTCAATGAAATTGACCATTTCAATTCCATCAGATTCCGGCGGAATCCAGCGAACCAAACGCCCCCTAAGGGTTTGTTCGATTCATTTTCTATTAATACTTGTATAGATAAAGTTGTTTGTATGATATCAGATAATTTTTTGTTCTTATGTTATGCTGAATAAACCGTCTGAATGTCAAAAATGACCATTTTACCCCCAATCTATATTTAAACACTCTTAAAAAAAATCAGTATAAGCAGTATAAATAAACATTTGGAAAAACAAACAAAATCAATAGACTTTTCATCAAACACTTGTATCAACCACAATTTTTTAACAAATAATTGTTGTTGTTTGCTTCCATGGGATTTGATGGATTTGGCAGCCAAATTTACAGGCCCTTCCTATCTTCTTCTCCCTAATTTTGTATATCTTCTTGAACTTCAGGAATAACTTGTGGATGTAATACGTATTGCAGTGGGTCTCATGAGAAAGACAGGGAAAAGAAGAGCATATCGATTTGAGAAAGAACAAATCGATTTCGGTGATGGAAAATCAACGGAACTTGGAAGAGCATGTCGATTTCACGGATTGATTTGAGGTCGATTCTAGAGATCGATTTGAGAAAGAACAGATGGATTTGAGGGATCGATCGATTTTAGAAAAAGAGCAAATCGACATTGCCTTTTCATCTCCATGTATATACTTGAGAAAGAGCATATCGATCAACAGTTTGAAAAGAGCAGATCGAGGGTAGCAGGAGAGAGACGATGATGGTGAGGACAGTAAGAGGATGATGAAACATCAGAACTATGGAGGATGAATGATTCCAGGGAGGAAGGAAACTTGCTCTTCACAAGGGTAGTGTGGGAAAAAAGTGGTCTGAGTCTATATGACTCTATTTTAAGGGTTGAGCGAATCAGTAACTGATTTCTAGATTAAGCCATAACCGAACAGCCATTTATGGCTGAGCGAATAAGTTATATGGGCTATACAACTCATTAAGCCACAAACGAACAACCCCTAAAATTGGCATCAAACCAACATTTATGTGAGAACAAATATTGCAAAATTGTCCATATATATAGAGAATGATTGGGTATTCATCATGAATGATGTGTCAAAAAAAACACGCTCGTTGTTCATGACGAATGAGAACACATGTTGCATTCTCGGTTGTCCCTTGCTTCACAATGAAAATATATTTGCAACTGAACTATCTCTCTCTCTATATATATACATACACACACACACACATAAAAGGACAGGTTTTACTAGAAACCTAAAATTGATTAAAAACCCGAGAACCGTCCACAATACGACATGTATCATATTCATCGTGAATATGAACATATTATTCATCGTATGATGAGTAACACGTGAATAACACGTCAATATTTATCATGAATGTGTGATTAATGATGAATAATACTTTCATATTAATCACATATTCATCACAAATGTGTTATTCATGGTGAATATTCACCTTGAACAGGGACATGTGGCACGTTGTGGACGTTTTATAGGTTCCTATTCAAATTTTGGTTCCTAATATAACATTTCTCCCTCTCTCTCTATATATATATCTCTATATATATATATATTGTTTTGTTTAGAATATCCATTCAAAATATTATCTTTCACAAATATTTATTTTAACATGTTTTCAAGAATACGTTAAGTGTTACCTACCTCAAATCAGTATTAATTAGTACAATGAACAAATTTCAATTGTATTTTGGAAATATAATCCCAAAATAAAAATCAAATAATCCCAAAAATAAAAAATCAAATAATCCCAAAAGATATACCATTATTCATAGTTTTAAAATGTAGTGTTGTAGGACCATTTAATTTATGAAACTTGATTTGGAAGAAGAACAAAAAGGGAGTAACATGTAATGTTGGGAAAAGCCTTGTGAAATGGGACTTTGAGACTTTCTCTTTACTCATATTATCAACACTACACATCAAAAATACAACTTCACTTTCAAAAAGAAATAATGTTTGTTAGTGAAAATGTGTAGGGTTTTATATTCATTTATTATTATTGCATTTGCTTACTATGTTTTTTGTGGCTCTTATATCTTCAGAAATTAACACATAAAAATAAGACTCATAAAATATATTAATAAAAAATGTATGACTAACTATAGTCAAGTTTTATATGTATATTTTATTAAAACTTAGATAACGAAATCAGAAATTCGTTTACACAATAGACCTTTGAATCGTAAAATTCATAATAAATTCACAAATATAAAACGAATTATATACTAGTATTCGTATACATAATCGAAAACAGAAAGAGAACGATGACTAACTCGATTATCTTGATGAGAATTTGATGAAAATCGTTGTGGGATTGGAGTCTGCGTTTGCAGTGTCCTTAGACAGAAATTCGTCCCGCGTACAGATGATTTGTGGATATCTATCTAGAAGATACAACAATCCGATCAAGTAACGAACTTGAACCCGACGAATCAAAGAATACTTACTTAAGAATCGTGTTTATGGAACAGAGAGAAAAACCCAGAAAATGTTGATTATTTTCTGCCAAAAAAAGAGAGAGTTGCGCGGCGGAAGAACCAACTTAACTGTCAACAGAATGTCAAACAAAGAGTTGCACGGCAGAAGAACCCGCGTGTAATCCCTCTCTCAAGCCAAGAGACCCAAGGCCCATCTTAACATTTAATATGGGCTAACCCACTTGGTTGGGTAACTCATTTTGATAATAGGTAGGAGAATCCTATTATAAGGCAATATGTTTTTTCTCTCTTGTTCTTTGTGGGACAAACTTATAAGCAAATCCCAACATACTTTTTATCCTTTATGTAAAATAGTAATTTTTTATTATAGAAATAGAACAAATCATTCTTTTAAAAAAGTAGACATAACCCAAAAACTTGTACTTTGTGCAATAGTAGTGTGCCAACTTACCAAATTATAATAAATTCAACTTTGGGAATTATTTTTTTGTTGTAATATTAAATTTTAGAGTAAACTACAATTTTGGTCCCTGTGGTTTATCACTTTCTTTGAAAGTGGTCCCTGTGGTTCAATAACTGCAATTATCAGCCCATGGTTTGCATTTTGCTTTGAAAATCGTCCCCCGTCGTTAACTCCGTTAAAATTGTCCGTTAGAGTCAGGGGTATTTTCGTCCAACCATGTTTTTTTCTCTCTTTTTGCAAATTTTCATTGGTTTTTTTCTTATTATGGTTTAAACCATAAAACATGAGGGACCAAATTGTAATTTCTTTAAACCATAGAAAGTGTGTCTCCGGCGACCAAGACATCGTCTATGGCGCCTCCGACCACCATCTCCATTCACCTCATTCATTTTCTTTCTCTTCGTCTGGAGGCATATCCTTCTTCTCCAACCCCAACCCCCTCATCCATATTTGTAATTTATTCTCATTTATGCTACAATCTTCAAAAACCCATCGCCGTAGTTGGGACGGTGGGGAGTTGGGTCAGGGATTTTGATTCTTTTCATCCAATTTCCACAACAAATTCTCGAACAATTTCATACCCCCAAAAGCTTTTGTGTGTGTTTTCGAGTGTGTGAAATATAGATAGAAACCCAAAAGGGATTTGGATCGATTCACTGCATGCAAATTATCAATCTCACTGATTTCAATTTCGATCAAGACTCTGAATTTCGTACAGGTGAGAAATTGTTTTTAATTTATTGAATTCAATCAAGTTCATCTACTTCATTTTTTCGTCATTATCTATGCTATAAATCCTCTGTTATTTTAAATCTTTTGAGTTTGCTACCATTCTTGGATCTCAAATGGACTTACCAAAATTGAACCATTTCAAATTCTTTGGATTTCGTTTTACTTCTTTAATCTCCAAAACCATCTTCTTGATTGTAATTGCCTTAATTATCCGAACCCTTTTACTCCCAAAATCTTTCGAATTTGGTCATGAACAGGGTTTATCAGGACTGAAATCTTGGAATCCCAAAATGAAGTTTTTAGAGGTACCCCAAATTGTATGGGGATTAAACAACCAAAAGATTGCTTTTGCGAGAGCTTGTTTAACTGCAAGATTGCTAAATAGAACCCTTCTTATGTCTAGTTTAAGTGCATCTTTGTTTTACAAAGAAATTGATCAATTAGAACCCATTTCATTTGATAAAGTGTTTCACTTTGAGAAATTCAATTCATTGTGTAAAGGGTTTGCCAAGCTGGGTCGATATTCCGATCTCGAGAACCGTAGCGACATCCTCGTGGTTCAAAGGGGTAGCTGTGACGAGTTGTGCTTTGAATCAGATGGGTGGAGGTGGTGGTGGTTCTGCAAAGTTTCACCGGGGGGGGGGGGGGGACGATGGCGTGTGAGGGTTAGGTCGCCGAAGATCGTCGGCGTGTACTGTGTCTACATATATATATATATATATATATACGAATTAATATTAATATAATATCAATACAAATTAAAATAAATTACAATCTGGTCTTTAATGTTTGTATGGTTTAAACAAAAATAAGAAAAAACAAAGAAAATTTGCAAAAGGAGAGAAAAAAACATGGTTGGACAAAAATACCCCTGACTCTAACGGACAATTTTAACGGAGTTAACAACGAGTGACGATTTTCAAAGCAAAATGCAAACGATGGGTCGATAATTGCAGTTATTGAACAACAGGGACCACTTTCAAAGAAAGTGGTAAACCACAGGGACCAAAATTATAGTTTACTCTAAATTTTATAATACTTCCCTCGATTCGGTTCAAATCAAGACAAGTGTCAGTATTTTTATTTATTGTTGTCTCAAAATAAGAGCATGTTTGTTATGAACTTAATGAGACTCACAACTTATTCGATCAACTATACATGATAATTTAGTAGTGACTTAATAATATAGAAAATGGTTTATTTAGTAAACTTCTAAGAGAGTTTTATGTAGAAAACCAAGTTTTTTCAAACATATCCCTTTCAATTAAAAAAAACACGTTAATTTCATTTATTAAAAAACCATCCCAACAAACATCTTCAAATATATATTGACAAATTAATCCATACAAACAACTTTGTTCATATAAGACTTAGGGGTTGTTTAGTTGGTTTTCCATTACGTCATATATGGAATTAGGGATAAAGGTGTCTATGTAGATTAGTCTGTGTGTATAGATTGAGAAGGTTAATATTTGAGAAGTTTTTTTTTTCTATAGATGGAATGAATATGTTTTGTAATTGGGAGGGACATGTTTGGAAAAACTTGGCTTTCTGTATAAAACCCCCATTAAAATTTACTGAATAAGCTACTTTCTATATATATTTTTTTGAACGACAAGTTAACGCACACACATTCCTGCGGTATCGGGTCTCCATTACGGGCAATCCCACTAATCCGCTGCGACCCGGTCCAACCTTTGGCTAAACCCGACCGGCAGGGTAGAGGGCCCCATAGACTGGACCCACCCGAACCGGTCCCGGCCTCGACCCCGAAGGACCAGACCCAAAGTCTGGACATCTGAGGAAAGTGTCGCTCGTGGGAATCGAACCCGGGTAGTGTGGCTTTCACCACACCCCCCTAGGATGTTACTTATCCAACTCAGCTAACCCCCTTTGATAGCCACTTTCTATATCGTTAAACCATTACCAAACAATCATGTATAGTTGACCGAATAAGCTATGAGTCTCATTAAGCTGATTAAGCTACTAACAAACAGACTCTTG
This sequence comes from Arctium minus, assembly GCA_954870635.1. Taxonomy (NCBI): domain Eukaryota; kingdom Viridiplantae; phylum Streptophyta; class Magnoliopsida; order Asterales; family Asteraceae; genus Arctium; species Arctium minus. The sequence goes on along the minus strand of OX941095.1, from coordinate 67,878,732 downwards.
ATGGAAAACCAACCAAACGTCCAATAAGTGTCCAATTTAAGAGTTGATATGATATATATTTTCTTTGAAAACCCACATATGATAGATAAGTTTAAAGATAAATTTGTCATTTTGTTACGTCTACATATTTAAAACTACATATCATTCATATTATAAACATTTATTTTAGGACTAAGTGACTACAAAGTTAAAAAGACAAAAGCATGGGGTCCTTGGTGCAACTCATAGAAGATGTAGATTATTCTCTGCCATGGTCACATGCCATCTTCATGCATTGTTGGTTGTACCTTTCTATTATTTCAAAACATGAAAGTACAACTTTAAAACAAAATCTCACTGGATTTGTTGGTTGTGTTTACTTTTTATTTATAAATTGACTTATACAAGGTAAATCATATATAAAATGATAAAAAATGTTATCTAAGCCGGTTTTTAGGTGTTGTTTCATATATGAAATAATATATGTAAGACATACAATGTTGTTTCCTATATGAAATATTTATGATTTTTTTTCACATGTGGAAAATATATCTAAATACGCTTCTAAGACAAAGTACAACAAAAATAATTAAAGGATGATAAATAATTTGAATCATAGTTTAAAACGAAACTCACTGAATGGTTGAGATTGGTTCTTACAGGTTTATAACATTCTTGTGGTTTGCATTTGATTTTCTTCTTGATTTGTAGTACTTTGAATCACGTCTAAATTTCCACAAGTGAATGAAGTTGCTGGTCAAAAGGGTTCCACAACGACCTCGTTGGTCATTTCTTGCATTATATTCAATTTTTCGACAGTGGTTTTCTCATTGGTGAAAGCCACTGTTCAATGTTCGGGTTATATGGCAGGACGTTAATGAGTCAAGATGAGTTGAATAGTAAGAAATTCATACTCAACAATCAACTCATGTTTAACGAATAATGTGAAAACAATTCATAATTCAAATTTAAGACAATAGATTAATTATACTTTTATATAATGATTAAATATATTTAATATTTTAATAATATAATTAATGTTGTATTCTATAAAATAAAAAAGCCATTGAAGTTGGTAAATGTTTTTTTAGACATTTTAAGGTTCCCTCCATGTTTTAAAAAAGTATGAAAACACTGCTGGAATGCTCTTATCTATCTCATTCAAACCGTATAAATATATCCTCACTTTCCCTCAACGGGTAACGTCTATCTAAGGCATCATATCAGTCGTTCATCAATTCAAGCATTGCCTCTAGTTATATAGCATCTCCATCGCCCTTGTATGCTCCAAGTGTTTGTTTCCCTCTGAATTTTTCCTTTTGATTTCTTTTTAGCTTATTGCACGTCTGCACCTCACATTATCAAAGGGTTTCTTGATGTATTTTGTTTTGGTATTTTTTATATATATTTTATGTTGCTTGAAAAACAACCCCGTATAAATCTAACTTTTGACTCTGTTTCTTTAAGATGAAAATTAACATTTTATGAGAATTCAAACCTTATTTTGTTCATGTTTAATGTGTTGGAGCACATATAAATTTATCATGATGAAGGATCGTGTGAGACGAATAATTAAGATGAGAAGGTGAGAAAGAATGTAGACCCTTGATCACTTTTAGGACTGTTTGTTTTTTCAAAAAAATCTCTTAATAACTCTCATGTCTGAATCGGTCAGACTTTTTTACATTCAGACTGTTTTTTTTTCTTCCAGTTTTTAGAACATCTTAACTCTTAAATACATCTAAAATAAGAAGTGATGCCCTAACTTCTTAAAACCTCTTATCGCTGCCTCAGTTCATATGTTCTCATTTCTCTCAAGACGCCTTCATATATTACAAAAACAATCAGTCTTATTGATTCAGATTTCAGACTTCAGCACCATCTCTTATTAATCAGAAATGAAATAAGATTTCAGACTTCAAACCTCTTAAAAAACAAACGTCACCTTAATCTCAAACCCACTCATGAACCACTTTTGATTTTGGGATTAATCCGATGCACCTCATTTCAATGCATCTCATCCTAATATGCATCCAAAGGTGAAGACCACATCTTACTTTCTCACTATAACTTTCATTTTAACTGAACCTAATCATTTATTATTAAGACAATAAAGGGTTGTTTGGCAGTTGTTGAATGGTTTGGTGCAGAATGATTAAGTTGTCAGAATGATTAAGAGACTCTTATGATATAGTGCGAAATGAAATATGGTTGTTTGTTAATTGTTCAGAATGAAACCAGGGCTCTGAATGGTTAAGGCATGGTCAAGATACAAAATCATTCAGAGAGTTTTTGAACCATTAAGAGACATTTTTTTTTGCCAAATAAGATTTACCTTTTAACGATTCAGAGGTTGTTTCTTAATGAAATCAATAAGAGGTAAACAAAACAGCCCCTAAGACACATGGTTATAAGGTTGTTGATAGCATTTCCATTTTATAGTTTTTTTTTTTTAAGGATTTAGAAATAACAATAATGAGTGGGGAAAATGCTGAAAAATCTTTAAATAGTTGTCCAGTTGTCACGCGTGACCGCTTGTAGTTGTGGTCCTCCAGCGAAAATGGCCCACTAATTATAAAACAAGATAAAAGTATTATAATGTTTTATGTTTTTATGAATAGATAAACTATTTTGGGTTTATATATATAGATTTTGGGATCACGTGACACCAACTTGTATTCGTGAGATCAATGAGATCACGTTTTTACATTTGAAACTTCACAGCAAAACAATGTGAAAGTAAAAACCTTCACAATAAACCAATGTGAACGTTCGGATTTTTTGACCTTCACAGTATTTTGCTATAAAGTTTCAAGTGTAAAATCGTGGTCTCACAAAAACATGTTGGTCTCACCTGAACCCAACCCTATATATTATATATATGGATGTCTTCGTTTGAAAACTCATAAAATTGTGATAACCTTAAGAACAAGTGCATTATGTGTTATTTCACATGATTTTTTTCCATATACGACTTGGATTTAGTATATTGATTAACGTATATTTGTTTCGTAATGTGTTTGTTTCACAATATGAACATTTTTATGTGTTTGACTGTTTGTAAAACAAAAAATTAAACTAAAAAAATTCACATTATGAACCAAATACATATGACAAAAATTTTAAAACCAGTAAAACACCAATTCAAAACATATTATTTAAATCATTTGGGGAGTTAATTACTCAACTTTATAAAAAACATGATTGTCATTCATTTTAAGGCTAAAATTTAATATATTAATTAACATATATTTGTTTAAAAATGTGTTTGTTTCATATGTATTTGGTTCATAATGTAAACCTTTTTAGTTGTATTTTTTGGTTCACAAACATATAAAAGATGTTTGCATAGTGAAACAAACACATTGTGAAACAAATATATGTTAATCAATATATTATATTTTAGTCTTACATGAAAAAAAGATATACTATGAAATAGCACATGATGCACCGATTCTTCAAATTATCACAATTTTATGCAGGGGTGTTCATCTAAACAGCCAAACCGCACTGCAAAACGCATTTTAGAACTTCCGCGGTGCGATTTACATTTTTACCGAACCGCATTATGCGGTGCAGGTTGCGGTTTTGAATTGTCAAACCATAGTTCAAACCGCACATTACATATGTATATATTTTGATTTTATATATTATACACATATATGTATATATAGAATAATTGCAATATCTATACTATATTATAAAGCACGGATAAAAAACTCTTAAATACAAATTATTAGGCACAATGTACCATCATTTTATGCAAGATTTTAAAAATCTCTTAATTTATAAGTATCAAAGCACAAGATACATATTACTACTGCAGGCTTCTAACACCCACCAATTTGGTATGTGCAAAGCCTTTATTTTATGCAGACCTTTCCATGTATCACTATTAATTAATATATTATATTACTATAATTTTGTTTTAATTATATTATTAAATATGTAATTGGTTATTTTTTCTAGATGTCATTAAAATATATAAGATAATAATTGAATTCTAACAAAATACTTAATTTTTTTATATAAAAACATTATATTATTAAGCCTAAATTAAACAAATTTATAAAAAAACATTATCACTTTCTCAAAACCATCAAAAATCGTACTGTAAATCAACAAAAAAATAAAATGAAACATTAAAATCGTGATGTATTTCGCTGCATTGCACGAGTACACTTCTAGTATATGTAATATGTATTTAGGAATCGGACGTGTTGAATATTTTTATTTTTTAGACTACGGTCACATTATCGTTGATTTTTAAACGAAGTTTTAATCTTATACTATTGGATTGTAGTGTAAATTGCGTTAGATACAAACCGCAAAAACCGTACACACCGCATTACGCGGTGCGGTTTAAGATATAAGCGGTGTGGTTTACGGTTTTGAAAAATGTTTAAACCGCATATGTTGTGCGGTTTGCAGTTTTGCCCCCAAACTACATCAAACCGCACTACGAACACCCCTAATTCTATGGATTCCCATATGGAGAAATGTAAATATAAAATTATCAAAATTTTCGTGAATTCAAATAACGATATTTGGGCAAAGCCCAATGGGCTTAGAGATAAAATGAAATTGGGTTGCAAGTTGCAACTCTTTAAAAAGATTTACCCCCAATAAACAAACTCGAATTTTTCGCGGGATCCTCGTCGGTGTGTCGTCGGAGCACGGCGATCATGGACGGAACCGCCGGCCGGCTTATCGGGAAAACGACGATGATCGTGCACTGTTACGTATGAATTAATTGAAAGGAATGAAGGTTAAGTGTATCGCAACTGATTCCTATTTATATTTTTGTTATGATTTATCGCCATTAGTAGGATTAATCATGTCGTTTCCATGCCTGCTATTGATAGCAATTGATTGAATCTTCGTTCTACATGTTAACGTACCAAATGTTACTGAACATTTTGTGGCTTGTGAAGCTATGCTTATTGTTTGCCCTATAATTCAAGCGTCTTAAACTCTTAATCACTATTAATCAGTTACGGAACTTCTAGGGCGCAAATAATGGGGATGTGTGCGTATGGTTAGTTATGTGAACAATGAATGCGATAGAAGAACCACTAAGTCCTTACAATTTAGTAATTTACATCCTAACTAGCCATAACATGTTTGATCGAATTGGTGTTTTGCAAATTTGCATTTCGAAACCTAGTTGTTTTACGGGTTTTAGTAGTGTTTATGGAGTGTATATAGTTATTCAATAAGTATCAGAAAGTTAATTCACAAAAATTCAGATTTTTGAAACAAATTCATTCTGATTTTCGGCTGTCAAAATGAAACTTGAGATTGGTCACATTTTGATTTTGCAGAATGTTTGGTTGTTTTCACTTTTTAATAATGTGTCAGTTCATTCTAGCTATAAGAATATAGTGGAGTATGGAAATAATAACATATAATAGCCGCTACTCGTAATGTTAATCAAACATACTAAGTATATATCACTTGGATATGGGAAGGGTAGAATGTATAGAGACATTTCCTCTAGAACTCTAGAAGTGAGAAGCTGTGGTCCTCTTGTGACAAAGTTATGAGAGAAGCTGAAAGTTTGTATTTCAAAAAAATTGGATGATTTTGAAAAGATATTGTTGAGTCTAACTCCTAACCAGAGATGCACAAAAAGCCCAAGCCCAAGCCTGACCAAAAAAAGTTTGAAGTCTGCCCAGGCCAGGCCTCAATGCCAGATTTGGCCGAACTTTTGGAGGCAGGCCCAGCCTGGAAAAGCCTGAAAAGGCCCAGTTAAGCCTGAGAAAGCCCTATTCGGGACTTTCTCAACCCCAAGCCACCGGGCCTTTCTCTCACTCACTGAAAACGGGTTTGGAAGTCCCGGGCCCAGGCCTGAAAATTCCTTGGACTTGTGCATCTCTACTCCTAAGTCCTAACTACCGGGCAAAGAGCCCACTCTATAGTTATCCACTTATCCTTATCCTAGCGCGCCGGCTAACCTTATTGCCAACTCTTTAGCCCATCCCCCCACACACAACCCCTCCGTCCCCCTTTGTAGTAGCTACTAGATAAACAACTACCATTTATCCGAGTATATCCAGAGACTTCTATCAGATGTCATGTCCTTGAAAGTGTTTAAGGTTGTCATATCTGGCTCAGCTGCTCATCCCACATCCTCCTCGGCATGCCTCTCCTCACCGCCTCTACTGTTACACTCCCCACCCTCCTCATAGGTGCCATCATCTACCTCCTTCAAACTTGCCCAAAATACTGCAATTTACCCTCTTTCAGTTTGTTTGTAGACGCAACTCCTAAGTCCTAACTCTGATTTGAAAAACTCGTTCGGTGTCATGTCCAACAAAGTCTGACCACAGATCCACTGCTATTGACATCTAATGGTGCTCTCATTTGGCAATTCTAGGCGCTGATTGCAATTTGCATGCATTTCCTTCCTGATGTAGGCTATTGAGATCACTGTCTTGCTTTTTGGTTCACCTTTTATTAGTCCATAATTATAGATTTATAGTGACCAAAACGAGAGAATGGAAGAGGTAAAAACAAACTTATGGTTACATACCAATACATGGAATCACACAAGAGACTTTAGTATTAACTCACTAGTGATTGCTTCCGGTAACAATTGTTTGGGCTTATAAATTTAGGCCTATAAATTTAAGTCCTATAAAGTAATCTTTTAGAAAATTTAGACATCTTTGCTTTAATACAACGTGTTTTCGTGACCAACCGAAAGGTTATTTGACATAATCTTTTACATTCGTGATAATCATTTATTGATCATTATATATATATATATATATATATATATATATATATATATATATACTAGGCATATACCCGTGCGATGCAGCGGAATGTAAGTAAATAACGAACAATTAATGCTACTTCCTTATAGACATGTCATCAACAATCAACCATGACCTACGAATCACAATTTATGAAACCCTAAACCCATAAAGATATTCAATAATTAGTTTATATTACAATTATTGACAAAATAAATTATAATGATATAATTTATAATAAAAATGAAACGTATTTTACGATTATGTATTTTTAATGTGCTAACGGTGGAAAAAAAATAAAACGTATGAATAGAAAACAAATTAGTTCGTAGATATTTATGATATTTAATAGTACGGTTAAATTAAAAAATATTCAATATTGGGCTCGTTTTGAAGATATTGACGAGACGATTATAATAGTATAATTTGTAGAAAAAGAAACGTATTTTTTCATTGCATTTTTGTTCATATACGATTATTTGTGTTAATATGATAATGGTGTAAAATGAAAAATGAAAAAATAAGGGATATAAAATGAATTAAATAAGTAATTGTAAGGGTGACAAATGTAACATTATAAGGGTGATAAGTGTTATTGTATAAAAGCTTAGGGTGATAAGTGTTATTGTACAAAAGTTTGTACAATAACCGTATTAGTTTTTTTATATAGTAGTAGAGATTTAATTCGTGGATATTCATGATATTTAATAGTACGGTTAAATTTAAAAGTATTCAATATTGGGCTCGTTTTGAAGGTATTGACGAGACGATTATAATGATATAATTTGTAAAAAAGAAACGTATTTTTTCATTGCATTTGTGTTTATATACGATTATTTGTGTTAAAATAATAAGGGTGTAAAATGAAAAATAAAAAAACAAGGGATAGAAAGTAAATTAAATAATTAGTTGTAAGGATGATAAATGTAAAATTTAACTTTAATAGCTTTCCAAAAACCGTTTTTCAATAACTACTTTTTTCAGTAACTGTTTAAGAATTTTAATATATAGTATATATATATATATATATATTTGTTGCCATAATGTAATTTTGCCACCCTATTTGTCATCATTATGTATCAGTGGAGATATTTCCTTGCATTTATGCCTTTCCCCCAGAGCAATATGTAACTAGTCTAAGTAGCCATTTCATATAATCTTCAAAGGACTAGCAACTACTTTCTAGAGTGAGTTCGAAACTACAAACTCAGTGGCTATAACCCAAGATTATATCAACTTTAAAATTATCATCACTACTGTCACTATGCTTGCAAAAAAAATATAATGGTAAATAGTATACTGTGATAAGCATGATTTGGTTTTACACTCTGAGAATATATGGAACCCTATTAGATTAATCTCAAAAACAATTGTTGAGAAGCGAAGGGAGGTTCCAACATATATTGAAGAAAAATAGTCCAAGTCTACCCGATGTGGGACTCCAACACTCCCCCTCCAACACAAGTTAGACGGACACATATTGTCCTAGAGTGTAGATTCCCTAGAGTAGTAGACACCATGTGAGAATATGTGGAACCCCGTTAGATTACTCTCAAGAAGAGCAACTTTAGGGGAGAGAATAGAGCTTCTAACATATATTGAGGAAAAATGGTCCAAGTCTTGCCGATGTTGGACTGCAACATGCACAAAGTGTCAAATACAATGGTTCAAAATGCTAATCACTTGACATTTATTTATCATCTCTGCTTATTTGGCTTACTAATCAACCCTACAACTTTCCATCATTTCTGCTGCTATCTTTTATTTGGTCAACAAAAACTTTTTACATCTTTTTTTTAATAATACAAACTATTGGAGCTCTATGGAGGAGATCTGCTGACAGCTTAATAGTACTTATAGTGGCTCAAGTTTCCCCACTCTCTTCAATGGACATAAGTATATATGGCTGGTCACTTTAGCACCCAAAAGTGGGAGATAGTTTAGGGCCACCCTTGCTGAACCTGAGCCCTACATTACAAGATTCCATACAAAATGCATTCAAGGGCTTAATTGACTTGGCATTGATAGGGTAGGTGTAGCCATAGTGCAAGCATCATCAAGTTGGTAATGAACCCTTAAAATATAAAATTATGTATTTACTTCTTTAGTGACTAAAGTCCATTCATCCACTCATGATTGAAATTTTGGGGTCTATTTCTAAAACAAGGAATCAAAATCAATCAACTAACTATTTTTGTTGCAAGTCAGGAACCCTTTTTCTATTTGTCTTTTGTCAAAGGATCAAGTACATTTTTGGAAGGGTATCCTAGGCTATGCCCAGACTAATCCTGGCAAAGGCGACTATAAGACATCAGCTGAAGCCTGAAAGGAACCAGTGTTCGAGTCCTATCTTCATTTTTTCTTAAAACACAAAAGGTATATAAAAAACACCAAAGTAAAATTAAGAAATTTGACAAAAATGAGACTCGAACTTGGGCCTTTTGTACAAAGAAAGCAACATTTACCAACTCCGCCATTAAAGTCCTGTTCAAATAGTTGTTTCAAAAATATAAGGGGCATCCAACAAAACAATATGGCAGCACTCTTCAAAAACATAATTGTTTTCCATTACAATCGAACCATATGCTCCTATGTAGGTCTTCCCCTAAGCTGCAACTTGACGTGTTTTTGAAAGTATGTTTCCAAAATTGACATTTTTTTCAAATAATAGATAGCCTTACATACGAGAGGTGGACCTAGAATTTTTTTTACAGCGGTGGCACAAAATAATTACCGTAATATAAAATAAGACAATAATAAATTATAGTTACAAAATATAGTACGGAACACTAAGAAATTAAGCAAACTAGGTTGGGTTGGCTAATTCATTGATGGTATGTGATTAGGGTTTGGAGAGCGGCTTATTTTAATTAAAAAAACATTGCAAAATTTGTTCACCAAGACTTGAACCATGACCTTTTCCTCTAAGAGCACTTTTATTGCTTCTTTGCACCTTTGTTTTGTTTCATTTGACCAAAACGGTGGCACATATGTAATAAAAACGGTGACACCTTTAAGAACTGAAGCATTTTTTTTCCCACTACGTCAAGACAATAAAGTAGTAGCATAGGCCATCATATGCCCTAAGCTTGGTCTGCCTCTGCATCCTACCCCCCATACCCTACATATTATTGGGTCTGTTTGATTTAGTTTAAGAAGACATACAGTAAATCACCTTGTTGGTATTAAAGACATTATATCATTCACATGAAGAGATATATTTCTTTGCATGATATTTGTTAACACATCTTGAAAGTAAGTTTATTTTATTGCTACATATTTACCAAAGTTCATGGTTGCCCACTAATCATTCACATATGATTTCACTACATTACTTAATGGAATTCTTTTTTATGATCAAGTGACTTATGGCATACAGCATACTTATTATGTATTAATGAGTATAAGAGGGGTATTTTGGTAACAAAGTGCCAACACCATTTTATGGGCTTCTTTATCTTTTTTGAATCACTACATTGGCTCTGTCTCCTTAACGGTCTAGCTGATGCAGCTTGCACTGTGCCTTTGTTTTATGTTACCTGCATCCAATGTATAACAAAATATGAGAACCAGAATCACTTGATATCGACTGTTCTTCGGGTATGCTGAAAGACTAATTTTGACCTCTGATAGCGTGTTTTTTGTGTTATATGCAATTGAGTTTATCTTTTCTCCAATTTCATCCAGATCCTAGCATATTGAAACATTCTTTTAAGGGGAAATAAACGCTACAACGAAATCAACTTTATAGGACGTCAAATATGTCTAAATGTCATAGGAGACTGCTTTATAGGACAAACAATTGTGGGTCTTATGTGAAAGTATTACCATAGAACGCTTTTGAGTGTTCTAACAAGTCCTTTAAGATAGTTTGCAAAACTATATGACATTATTTGAAAAAATGTACTGTAAAAACAAGCAACGTGTAAAAGACGTGTTTGTAGGACATTTCTCAAAAGTGTACTATAAAAAAAGCTAACATGACACTTTAATTTAAAAGTATCTTAATAATCTTACTAGGATGCCCAAAAGCGTCCCATCAACTTATTACAACACTTTTACATACGACACATAATTGTTTATTCATATAAAGCAGTTTATTAAGATATTTAAAAATATTTGGCGTCCTAAAGCCGATTTTGTTGTAGTAAAAGAAATCCGAACGAAACCAATGATAGGAGCATTTACATAGTTTGTAGCATGGTTTCTTAAATGCTGGATCATCTTCTTGTGCTGGAGGATCCTGACCGAATATCATCTCACAGCTCATATCATCAAAATCTGTGAATCATAATATGCATAATGAATAGAGTTCAATAGTTTCACCACTTAGGCTTCACAAAAAACACTGGCCTATTCATCATGAATTCCATATTATTCCTACAATTTCAAGTGAAAGTTAATCTGATAACTTCATTCTATAGCTGAGGCTATTGAAGCCATATCGTGAACAACTATTTTCTGCTAAAATTTTAACTGGCACACTGATTTGAAACATACAAGATGCTGAATTCACTAGTGAATTCATTATAGAAGTTGGAATCAACATTTTTAAAACTCTACTTGCAGTGGTGCACCCCAAGTGGGAGTACACAAGGGCCCACCATGCATACATGTTTTTAGGCCTCTATATATTAGTGCAAGTACTGTTACCTTATGATTCTTGTTTCTCTTGGTTATGTGATTGATTTGAGTGCACTATAGTTCTTATTTAGGGAAGATCTAGGTGCACTTTTCCTGTTATCAATTTACTATTCCTTTTGTCCCAAAATAAGTGTCCACATTTCTATTTTAATTTGTTCCCACTTTCCAAATAAGTGTCTACTTCCGAAAGTACGTGCTTACTTTCCAATTTTACCCTTGGGTTGGGTTATCGTGGGACCAACCTATTTCCGTGCCACTCGTGAGACTAGCATGTTTTCGTGAGACCCGTGAGACCAACTGTGAAGGTACACAACAAACCTGCAACCAAACAAAACAATGTTTTTACAGTGAAGGTTCGGTGTTTTATTGTACCTTCACAGTGGTTTGCTGTGGAGGTTCAATGTTGTTTTGTGTTCTCACGGGTCTCACGAAAACAGATTGGTTTCACATGTTCCCAAGTCCTTTACCCTTAATTGTGAGATGGAGAAATTCATTAAGGTTAAAATTGTCATCTAGTTAGTTAAAAGTGTAATGATTACACAATGTCTGAAACTGGCTTTTTCATTTGGACATTTATTTTGGGACGGAGAGAGTACCAGTTATATTTAGTTGTGTGATGCACTTGTTTGCTTCTAGAGTTTACTTACTAGGAACCATGTTGACTGGAGTCCCGAAATTGTTCTTCATGAACTCTTGGCTCGGCATCTTGCAGAGGTTTGTGCACATGCCTATGCAATTAGCCTCCTCCAAAAACCTAAAACGTACCCGAATAGCATTAGAGTTTGACAACGACATTGCAGATAGTAATAGAATGATAGAAAAAACTATAGGTTTACATAATTACGGAACTTGGCTCATATTTTTCATGTTCACTAAAATACCAAACCAAACTAAGCCGGTAAGTTCCACATAGAGGTAGGGTCTGAAGGTATGACGTACGCAGACCTTGTCTCTACCCGAGGGGATAGAGAGATTGTTTTTGTGAAGACCCCCGGCTTGCAAAACAAAAATTAAAAGAAACAAGCAACCAGGCTATAGGTGAGAGTATGTGCAAAGAAGCAACGAGTACAGTTGACACAAACACATAGGAGATATACGTGAGGGAAATAGGTTAAACAAACAAGGAAAACACAGACTGCAGTGTTGACAACTACTAGTACAGGAAGAAAAGCTAAGACTAGTGTACAACAAACAGGTCATTCAGTAGATACAATTAGTACACAAGAAAGGGAGGAAAGCTAACACAATCCTGGTCTTTCATAATTAAAATATTGAGTAAACTACGATTTTCGTTCCTGTGGTTTGATGTTTATAACGATTTTCGTCCCTGGTCTTTCAAAACTGCTTTTTTAGTCCCTATGGTTTCTATTTACTTCCATTTTCATCCCTCCATCCAATTTTATTTAAAATTAAATGTTAATTCTTTTAAAAATAGAATAAGCAATTTACATATTTGGTCCTTATGGTATATAAAGTTTTACATTTTTTTTACTTTTTCTTTATTTATTGTATTTCATCAAAACATTTATTTTTCTATTAATTATATTGTATATTTTCGTAATTATTATAACTTTAATTATAAAAATAATCAAATAATTTCGTTAAAAATACTGATAAATACATGATAGTTTTTTCAAAGCTTTAGGTTTAAATTATTTAAAATTAATATTTTATATCTATTGATTTATTAAAGCTTTTTATTTATTTTAAATTACTATTGGAAAAAATTTAATAAAATTCGAGAAAAAAATAGTCTTATTTTATAACAACCGGTTGTTTATTGTTAAATTCATTTTACTCCCATTATTTCATATTTTCATTAAACTTTATTTTTATTAATTAATCAAATTTGTTTAATATTTAAAATAAGCATACACACACACATATATATATATACACATACATCAATGTTCTAAATAACATGAGATTTAAGCCTTGTGTTTGACGTCACGTTAATTCTGTGGCATGTCATGGCTTATTGCATGATTTTTGTAACATGGTGTGTGTGTGTGTATGTTTTATTTAAATACTAAAGAAACTTGATTAATTAATAGAAAATAAAGATTAAATGAAAATTTAGAATAGTGGGAATAAATTGCATTTAACAAAAAACAATCGGTTGTTATAAAATAATACTATTTTTTTCGAATTTTATTAAACTTTTTTCGATGGTAATTTAAAATAAATAAAAAACTTTAATAAATCAACAGATATAAAATATTAATTTGAAGTGATTTAAACCTAGTAGTTTGAAAAAAAATATCATGTATTTATCAGTATTTTTAACGAAATTATTTGATTCTTTTTATAATTAAAGTTATAATAATTATGAAAATATACAATATAATTAATAGAAAAATAAATGTCTTGATGAAATACAATAACTAAAGAAAAAGTAAAAAAAATGTAAACTAGGATAAAAATGTAAAAATTTATATACCATAAGGACCAAATATGTAAATTGCTTATTCTATTTTTAAAAGAATTAACATTTAATTTTAAATAAAATTGGATGGAGGGATGAAAATGGAAGTAAATAGAAACCATAGGGACTAAAAAAGCAGTTTTGAAAGACCAGGGACGAAAATCATTATAAACATCAAACCACAGGGACGAAAATCGTAGTTTACGCTAAAATATTTCATACATCTAATAAAATATTATTTCTATCTATAAAGATAAGACTCAAACTGATGTAGTTCATGTCTAGATCTTTATCAATTCAGAGCGTCTTCAACAGATTCTCTAAAAAAAATCCAGAGTGGAGAATGAAAATTCAAAATCTCCAAAACAAAAATACATTCAACTCCAACATATTCTTCATTTTGGATATTACCACAATGATTATATTATAAAATATTCCATACATCTAATAAAATAAAATTTCTCTCTCTAAAAGTTTAATTTCAAAGTTTCTTATCGGTAGAAATATAAAAATATATATATATTTCTCTCTTATGGTAATCATTTTTTGGGTTCTCCAATTTTGGATAATTTCACACCCTCTCTCCTACTTCTCCGTTTTGGAGAATCTGTTGGAACAAAAAACTTACCCAAAATCCTTAAAATCTCCATTTTTTCCATTTCGGAGAATCTGTTCGAGATGCTCTAACAAAGACTATCAGAATCCTTCTTGTTAGATGTAGGTTAGTAACTTAGAAGAGTGTGAGAAAGATACCTGCATTTAGTTATGTGGACAATATTCCTCTCTTTTCTCCCTTCAAACTCTGATTCTCTTACCTTCATAACAAGATTACTTGATTAATAACTAATGACAACAATACATCCATTACAAAAACGATTCGGTTTCTAGGTGTCGAATTCGTTATCTTTTAACGGTAGTTACTTTAAGTTAGTAAACCACAAGCCCTACCACACTGTGACCAATGAGCCAACGAAAGAAGACGGTAGTGAAGGCCGCAAAAAGTTCCCTCGTAAACTTCGATTGCGGCATCAGTTTTCTGATCTGCTTATCCCAAAAAACTCAAGTCAAACCAAACCAAACGAGCCCAGTATGTAGGGTCTGGGGGTAAAATGTACACAGAGCTGAATGACCAGCTAAAAAAAGCATTAAAACATAAGAAGAACTTGCCATAACGAACACAAGACTAGGAATAGCTTTCTCGAGAGCCTTATCGACAAGCTGGCGTTGTTCAGTCGGGTTAAACCTACGGAACACCGCTGCTGACACCGTCACGAACCCCTTGTACCCCGCCTCGTCGTTCATCATCCCTGCAGTTATCTCTAAACCATCAGTCTAAAACCAAAGGGTCATTAGCCCAACAATATATGGGTTACTGAGCCCAATCTTTCTAGAGGTCTAAGGGTTCAAGCGAGGAGGACTGAGTGTGAGTTTTGCGGTATATAAAATATTTTATACTTAAAAAGTTATTATTATTATTATTATTTTGTAAGGGTTTCCCAGGCTAATCTCGGCAAATTGTGACTGCAAGAAATCAGCCATGATAAACTCAGTGGCCACAACTATTGTGTACGCCTGGAATTGAACCCTGGGCGAATGGGATATTCTACCACATCCCCGAGGACCTCAACCACTACGCCACAACCCTTGTGGTTTAAAAACAAAAAAAATGTTATTACTGAACTTAGAAGGTAGAACAAGAGAAACAAACCAACGGTTTCTTGGACGGTTTTCGAGAGGTAATCAATGGCAATTCGTTCGAACCAGTTGTCGTGATATACAGTCTTCGATGTGGTGGCTACGGTATTATTCCTTGAATCGATCATACGACCATAATCGTCGTTGTTTTTAATAGTAATGGAAGCAGGCCGTGTGAGGAGAGACAAAACTGAAGGACTGTCTTTGGGGGACGTTGGCGGCGGTTTTCGGCGAGACGGTGGTGGAAATGGGAGGATCGTCGCCTGAGTTGTTGGAATGGCCGTTCCCATACCGCCGGAGAGATCTCAAAGAGAGAATTGAAGTAGTAGAAGTAGTAGTAGTTAATGGCCGTCTTTGCATATTTTATATGGTTAAAAGATGACGCATTATATTCTGCTGCTGCATTCATTTGTTTATTAGATCCCTCCCACCATGGAATCTTTTAATACCTTTTTCTGCTTGGTTGATTTTCCATTAAGTCCTGTATGGATAAAACTGTTTATATAGATTAATTTGTGTGTATAGAGATTAGAAAGATTTTTGTTTGAGAGGATTTTTTTTATAAATGGAAGGAGCGTGTTTTTTAATCGAGAGAGACTGGTTTGGAGAAAAGTTAGCTTTCTGCATAAAGCTTTCTGCTTTCCCCCTAGAAGCTTACTGAATAAGTCATTTTCTATATTACTGAGTCATTACCAAATAGTCAATGTGTAACTGACCGAATAGATTGTGAGTCACATTAAGCTGCTAACAAACTGGCCATAAGTTTCACATGATCCCATCGTGTAAACTTGGATCATTTCTTTTTTATTTACGTTGGAACTTTTCTATCTCTCTTCAAGAGCTCTTCGAGAGAGTAATATGAGGGTTCTACATATTCTTACATGGTATCGGAGCTCAAGATTTTATCAATCTAGGGACTTGACACTTTGGGGCAATCTGTACCCGTGTAGCCCCTAGCCTTCGTTGGAGGAGGCTTGTTGGAGTCCCACATTAACTATATTTGAAAATTTCTTCTCTGTGATGGAAGCTTAGAGCATCCATTTTTTTTAATGACTCGTTTGAAGAGTAACCTCATGAAGTTTCACATACTCTCATGGTAATATTATAGGCTCCACTTAATTGTCCTAGTGTTAAGGAGGTGAGAATTCATAAGTAAGGTCTCCAGTTCGAACACTGCAAACCAATATCATAGAAAGGTGAGAATTCATAAGTTGTCAATGATCGTACAAGTAGGGGGTTGTTTGGCTGTTGCTGAATGGTTTGGTGCAGAATGATTAAGTTGTATTAAAAGGCTCTTATGATATAGTGCGCAATGAAATATAGTTGTTAGCTAATTGTTCAGAATGAAATCAGGGCTCTTAATGGTTAAGGCAGGGTCAAGATACAAAATCATTCAGAAGATTTTGGAACCATTAATAGGTAGACTTTTTTTTTGTCAAACAAGATTTACCTCTTAACGATTCAAATGTTGTCTCTTAATGAAATCATTAAGAGGTAAACAAACAGCCCCTAGGATATCTTTGATGTAACAAAGTTTAAAAAAAATCATATTTTTGTATTCATTTTGACTAGAAGGCTATTGGTCTTATAACATTTGATGATGTGAATACTCATTTACGAAAGGTGTACAAAATGTTTACGAACCGGTTACCACGAAGTGAACAATAAATTTGGCCTACACATCATCAAATGTTATAAGATTACGAGTTATTGGTCAAAATAGGTATTAAAAAATAAAAAAAATTGGAACTTTGTTACATTAAATAGAAAATTGTGAAAAAAGAAATTGTTATATTTTTATTTGTATGTTATAGTTTATATGTTTTTTTTTACTTGGTGGAGTATGCCCTAAGTCATACGTTAAGATTGCTTTCTAGTGCAATCTCTCAAATCAAATGTTCATTCAAGGCCAATACTACCTACACCAAATAATATTACTTTTATCTCAAAAAAATTGCATAACTTTATATTACACTAATTTTAAATATGTCCTTTTTGACATGCATAATACATGTTATTTGTTTATCTTTTTATAATCATTACTTTTTGATTTCCCTATGGGTATCTGTTGCAAAGAAAAAGATGCGACTAAACTAAACTTTATAATTAAACACGCTAAAGAGATGTACCTTACAAATACTACTTGCAATCTTGCATCTCAAACATTATGTCAATTAGAGATACTCAAGGCCACGCCTTCAGTTTTTAGTGAGCAAAAAAGATGGTCGGTCAGACTTTTTTGGTCGGATTTTTTTTTGTGGCTTTCGGGTGCTTTTTCAGGTTTTCCTCGGACTAATTGGGCTTTGAGGCCTAGCATGGACTAGGTTTCGGGCTCATGAGGGCCGGGATTTTTCAAGTTAAGATTCGGCCTTGGGTTTTTTTGTGCACCTCTATTGTCAATATCAAGTCAAATTATATATTAGATTATACATTGGATTCAAATATCCAAATGTACATAGAAGTGGGATCGAGTATGTAACACATTTAACACTCGACTTTAAAAGGCAATCATATCGAAAAACTGATCGAGCATCTAACATATTTAAAACCCAACTTTAAAACTGTCAAATCTGTGTTATGATTGTTAACCATTCTTAAAGAGTAGAAATTTAGTTGATTTTGACTATCTTAACCCAACGATTGAAAGTAAAACATTAAAAATTTTGGTCCATTGAACACTAAAAAAATCAACTCCAACCACATTGTTAAAAAAAGACTAAAAATCATCTTTAACATTATTATTATTATTATAATAAACATCTTAACCACAAAGGTTGTGGCGTACTGGTTAAGGCCATGTGGAATGTGGTGGAATATCTCATCTGCTCAGGGTTCGAATCCAGGCGTATACAACAATTGTGGCCACTGAGGTTTAATCAGGGCTGATGTCTTATAGTTATAATTTGTCAAGGAATTAGTCTAGGCATAGCTTAGAACACTTTTTCAAAAAAAAACATCTTAATATATTAAACTTTTAATCAATTTGTATATATATAAGAACTTAATACTATTTGATTTATAGAGGCCAAATTTTTTGACCTCCAAATATAGAGGTCAAGTTTGGCGACTAATTTTTTAATGTTTTAGTGGTTGGTTGAGATAAAAACATCTCCATTTTTATGTTTTTAGTGTTTTTAGTATTGAGTTGGAGATACCCTAGAGCTTGAACAGTAGTTGCTCGTTCTTTGTAATACTTGAGGGGTAGTGGAGCAATATTGGAAAGACTTGAAGGGGCAATTTTGTAGTTTACGCATCGTTTTCTTTATTTTTCCGCATAATCCTTTGATTTTTTAAAATAAAGGCATTGTTTGGCAAAAATAAGCTAGCTTATTTTTTGGGTACATGTTTGGATGACCATAAGCTAGCTTATAAGCTAGATTTTTGATAAGCTTATAAGGAGTTTTTTGTAATTATTCCAATTATGCCCTCATTAATATTCATAATTATATATTAACTTTTAATTATAAATAAACTAGAAATGTAGCCTTGCAATGCAGCGGGTTTTCTAAAATCTAGAACTCGAACCCTCGATCATTATTCATACTTTTTGTTAGTCTTTTTTTATTTTATTTTACGATTTTGAGAAACCTAGATTTAAAACAAAAATATATTTTAGTTTAGTTTAATTATGGTTTTTTATATAAAATAATAATAAAGTATTTTGTTACGGGTCAAAAAATGTTTAATTTAAATGATAACTATATTTAAGATATTTTATATTTAAAATTAAAAAGATAACATATTTCAATAAAAAAATAAAAATAAGGTGATTTATCTCGAATTTTCTTATATTTATATCAATAGTTAAAAAATTTAGATATTTTAGAAAATAAAAATAAGTGTTTATCTGCATTTAGTAACACGAATTCAAACATTGAGCTTTTATAAGTCGTACTTATGTTTAATCAATTTGTACTTTTGGATTTTAAGTAATATGCATTAATAAGTGGTACCTAATGCATAAAAATTAGTTTTTTAAGAGTTTAGCTTAAATGCTTTATAATATAGTATATATATATATATATATTAGTTAAAATTCAAAATTACAAGTTAATGAAACATAATTATAACTTATTAAAGTCCCATGTTTTTATTTGTATAACTAACTGCAAATAAACATATTAAATACAGGATAAACACTATGAGATAAACTATCTGTTTTATTTTTTATTAAAATATATTTATTAGATCAATGCATGTTTTTATAATATAGTATATATATATATATATATATATTAGTTATGAGATTATAACTAATATAAATATAGATATATTAAGAGCAAATCATAAAATAAAAAATAAATATTGATAATAGTAATATTGATCAAATCGTCCATCAAATATAAAAAACAAATATTTATATTAATAAATGAGTATCCATTCCACAAATAGATGATGATATGAGATATTGTGCTTGGATAAGTTGTACCAAGATATTATGAAATTGTAAATTAAGTAATTGACTTTAATTAGTTGTATTTTGTGCTTAAAATATTATAATTAAGAGTTTTTTATGTCTCTTTTATAATATAATATAGATAATTAATGTTCTTTTTGGTAATTTAAATGCTTATAAGTTAGTTTTTGTCAAACGTGACTTTTTCATCAGTTAGCTTATCAGCTACCAAACTTTTGAGTAACCTATGGTTTTTGTCCATGTGGATCCTTAAAAATTACAAACTTTCGTCCTTGTGGTTTGTTGAAAAAATGCAACATTTGTCCCTTTTCTTTTGAAATTACAATATTCATCTTTACACTTTGCAATTCATTGCTTTCATCCTAGAAACTAACTCTATCAGTGATTTATCATTAAATCTTAGTTGGAAAAAACGATAAATTGTAAACCACAAGAACGAAAATAACAATTTTAAACAAACTACATAGACGAAAAACACAGTTTACTCTATTTTTTTTCCTCATGTTTCCAAGAAATCTCTAAAAAATTATATATGAGACTAAGGGCCTGTTTGTTAGCAGCTTAATGAGCTTAATGAGACTCACAGCTTATTCAGTCAGCTATATATGACTGTTTGGTAGTGGCTTAATGATATAGAAAGTGGCTTATTCAGTAAGATTTCAAGGAGGAGCTTTATGCAGAAAGTCAATTTTTTTCCAAACCAGTCTCTCCCATTAAAAAACACGTTCCTTCTATTTATGAAAAAACTCTCTTAAATAAAAACTTTCTAAATCTATACAGACGGATTAATCCACACAGACAACTTTATCCATACAAAACTTAATGGAAAACCAACCAAACAGCCCCTAACATATCATATAATACACATGACTCAACAAGCTCTTCATAAATTGGTCATGCATCATGAACTCAACCCAATAGACTATTAAAGCATCCTTCATCTCAATCCCACAAACATATATTAGAGTAGAGGTGGGCAAGTGAACTTGAAACTTAGACCGAGTTAGGGGTCGTTTATCAAACGCTTACCCGGATAATCGTTTACCAATAAAATTTAACACTATCACTTACTTAGCGGGTAAGATTTTAGTACACCAAAACAGTATCGTATGCAACAATTTTCCCGATAAACATTTACCGATAAAACTTAACACTATCACTTATTTACTGGGTAAGATTTTAGTCCATCAAAACGGTATCGTATGCAACAATTTTCCCGGTAAGCGCTAACCGTGGTAAGAGTTTTCGACATCACTTACCAGGGTAAGACTCTTGGTCCTTGCCTTAGCTCTTACCGGGTAAGATTTTTGTCATTGTCATCTTCATCCATAAGGTAATATGACTTGGTAAGCGCTTACCCGGGTAAGCGTTTGGTAAACGGTCCCTTAGTCCCAATTACAAAAGCCCAATTTTTGTGCAATTCAACACAAGAGGATGAATCTTTAAAACAAAGTTACGGAGGGGCAATGTTTTAAAAACCGGGTCGACCCGGCCGGTTGAACCATAAAATATAGAAAATGGCTTATTCGGTAAACTTTTAGGGAGAGCTTTAAGCAAAAAAGCCAATTTTTTTACAAACCTACCATTCTCAGTTAAAAAACACACTTCTTCCATCTATAAAAAAAATCATCCCAAATAAAACCCTTATGAATCTATACAAACAAATTAATCCACACAAACAGCTTATTAATACAAGACTTTAAAAAAACAATCAAACAGCCTCAACCTTAATCAATTGTCACCATGTTAGCATTTAGTCATTTACCCAATTTGTATTTGTAAACAACCCCTAAAAACATTGAAATTATTGATCATAAAATAAGACAAAAACATCTAAAAAAAACCAACCCTGCAATAATGAAATCAAAAGGTAACCAAAAGTTTACCAAATTCTAAACCACATGTACATCAATCCTACAACCTATTACTTAAAAAGAGAAATCAAATCACAAGCCCACAAGTTACAGTCTAAATAAGAACCAGTGAAACATCAAACACATTCTTTAAAAGACTAATAAATAATGAGGATTCTAAAAGGGAAGAAAGACTCATTCCTTTGTGGTTTTGTTGATAAGAGATTTGTGAATATGGGGGATGACACCACCTCCCGCGATCGTACCTTTGATCAGAGTGTCGAGCTCCTCGTCACCACGAATCGCTAGCTGCAAATGCCTCGGTGTGATTCTTTTCACCTTCAAATCTTTGCTAGCGTTTCCGGCCAACTCGAGCACTTCGGCCGTTAAGTATTCGAGAATCGCAGCAGAGTAAACGGCAGCCGTTGCTCCAACTCGCCCGTTTGCAGATGTTCTTGTTTTTAGATGACGATGGATCCTCCCTACCGGGAACTAAATTCACACAAACAAAATAACAAAGAGAATTGTCAGTTATTCGTTGAGTGGGTTGTTTTTCTAGCGGCAAAACGTAACAAAGTTTGGCTTAGTTCCCTATTTAATGTAACAAATAATTTCTTTTCTCAATTAATGTAAGAAAGTTTCAAAATTTCCTATTTTGTACCCATTTTAGCCAGTATTCTACTGATCTTAACATTTGATGACGTGGATACCCTTTTGTGAATCATTTACAAAAGAGTTGCAATGAAATGGGCAAAAAACTTGACATTCACGTCATCAAATGTTGCATTAAATAGGAAATTTTAAAACTTTGTTTCAATAATTGAAAAAAAAATGTTACTCTAAACAGAAACTACGACAAATTTCATTGCATTTTGATACATTTTGCCCTTATTCTAGTACATGGTTGAATGAAATTAATGATATTAATGACACTAATATCATTTCAACTTCACATAACAATATCTTCAAGAATAAAATTTTGAAAATAATTTTCCTCCCCCATGATAGATGCTTTGTAGGGTGGTGTATACCCTTATTTTAACACCAAGTAATTTAGCTTTTATTGCAAATGTAGAAAGTGTACATGAAGTTCAAATTCATAAATGGGTACCCTTAAAGTGGACTCTAAACTGCAAAGCAACAATGGAACCCATAAATATAGAACCTGATTATAACGTTTTAATCTTTGACCCAATGGCTAATATTTTAGAAATCACTAAGGGCTTGTTTGTTGGCAGCTTAGTGAGCTTAATGAGACTCACAGCTTATTCAATCAACTATATATGATTGTTTGGTAGTGGCTTAGAGAGTACTTGGGTTCTCCCAATAACTAAAAAGTGTAGCATGCCTGAATCATCTCATTGCTTTAGTTGAAAGATTCCATTTGAATTGGAATCTGGTCATTCACTATTTTTGGTTTTGGCTCTTCCAAATCATTCCCGCAGGAGATCCGGACCCTTTTTTTCTGATCCTTCGATAAAAAGATTATAAAAAGTGGTTTATTCAGTAAGATTTCAAGGGGGAGCTTTATGCAAAAAGCCAAGTTTTTTCCAAACCAGTCTCTCCCATTAAAAAATACGTTTCTTCCATCTATGAAAAAACTCTCTCAAATAAAAACCTTCGAAATCTATACAGACAGATTAATCCATACTGACAACTTTATCCATACAGAACTTAATGGAAAACCAACCAAACAGCCCCTAAATCAGCTAAAGAGAAAAGGCTTAAAACATTATAATTAGGCTAAAGGTTAAAACATATATAGTAATTAGTAAAGGCTAAAACATTTATAATTGGACCCAAAAAAATTTAGGACCATATTCCATATATCATGTTGGAACACTCTCTAGCAAGGCCCTAAAGAGAACTTAAAACTAACAAAACAAAAGCATTAAACAAGCTCATGGGTTTAAGGATCACAAAATACTTAATCACCCAACATTTTATTACAAATTCAATGTTCTAAAAGGCATTACACAAAGCTAGATCCATAGGTCATCCAACAATTAACTGCCAAAAGGGAGATTAAAGCAGCCACACAAATGAAACACAACCAATTCATCTAAAAAACCTATTAAGTATAATTATTTTTAGTTCACATAAACCTGTGAGAATAAAAAGTGAAATATACCTAATTCAAGTTTAAAAAATCAGTTGATAAGCATAATTTGAGAACAGTTGACTAATCATGTTAGGGGCTGTTTATCATACAACTAACTGGGTAAGCGCCTATCAAGTCACTTACTTTAGTAGGTGAGCATGACAAAGAGTCAAAGACCAAGAATCCTACTCAATAAGAGCCAACCGATACAGTAAAAGAAAGTGGTGACTCTTACAGACGATCTTATTATGCCATTTTGATGGCCAAAAATCTTACCCGTTAAGATAAGTGAGGGTTTCTAATCGAAGCAATTGGAATGATTTAACTCCTAAGAGACCCTAATTAGTAAAGTATAGGAGGATGTTAGAGGTATAGACCAATGATTAATCAAAAATCAGTAAACACAAGTTCAAAAGAAAATAGTTTGTGTTAAACCTCCAAGGATTGGACTAATAGTTAAAGCTCACAAATCTGACATACATTATCAGCTCTTAAAGGGTCACACCAACCAAAACAATAACTAATCACTTGGATTATGGTGCACTGGTTAAGACCAAAGATATGTAATGAAAATCTCATATTTCTGGGGTTCAAATCGAGCCCTTGTGGCATGGAGGTTCACTTGCGCGATGACTCCATGCCATTCATGATCGCCCAGACGATTTGTCAGTGTGAGTAAACTGACCCGGATACCCATATGATTACCCAAAAAAAACAAAAGTTCCCATGTCGAAAAATGTTTGCATGGAGCCGTGCACTAACAATACCAAAGACCAAAACGCTTCAACATGCAACAAAGTTTGATTTAGTGTAACAAAAACATTTTTTCCCAGATTGAATACTTAACATTCGTTTACAAAAGGTTTACAAGAGGGTTACAACAAAGTAGACAATATACTTGACATTTACCGATTTATGTCATCAAATGTTATAAGATTGTCGTGTTACCGGACAAAAATGGGTTTGAAATTGAAAAACTTTAAACTAAAAGCTTATTTGTTAGCAGCTTAGAGCATCTCTAATCCACCTTCAATTCTCAATTTTGCAGGTAAATTGCATTCCAATCAACCGCAATTTCCAAAAAAAAATCCGACCGTTTACTTCATACAACATATTTGTCGTCCAAAATATTTTTGCCGGACACAAATTTCCAGAGGGCCCCACCACTATGTGTACTTTTTATTGATATTTATACAAATTTATTATTAAATATGTCTAAAAATAATGTATATTAATAGAAAATATGTTATTCTAATGTGGGATTCACAACTTTGATGTTTTTTAGAGGATGGTTGGAGTTGAGTTTTTTTTGTGTTGATTGGCACACCAAATTTGGTGTTTTTGGTTGGAGTTGCTCTTAATGAGCTTAATGAGACTCGCAGCTTATTCAGTGGCTATACATAACTATTTGGTATTGGCTTCATGATATAAAAAAAACACGATATTTCCATCCTATAAAAAAAACTCTCCCAGATAGATTAATCCACAGCTTTATCAATTCAGGACTTCACAAAAAAAACAACCAAAAAGCCATCTAAGTTGCATTAAATAGGAAAAGTTGTTGGTTTATGTTCAAACCTGAAGACCAGCTCTAGAAGACCTGGAAATCGGCCTCTTCTTATCTTTGTCCTTGTTAGCTGCAGCCGCAGTTGCAGGTGTTTTTCCAGCCAATAGACCCTTCCCACCCTTTCCCGCCATTTTCACACCTACACACACACTTCAGAAGAAACACATAAGTAAATTGCTTATGAATCGTAAGATTCAACATACAAATTAACGTTTCATTATAGTTCAAATCACTTGATGAAATAATCAAAGGATATGTGTTTCGGCACAGATCTGATTGGTGGATTTCGAAAGAAAAAAAGGGAAGTAATTCTAGTAAGGTAGCTGTAAGCAATCTAGATAGAACCCTAAAACGAAGATCTGAGTAACACATTACGTCTGCTTAACATGAAATACAAATTAAACTCACGATTTAAACCTAAAAATCTGAAATTATGTAGATAATAACATGTAATTTAAGGAAAATCTCATGCAAAATTCAGATGAAATCCTCATGAATGTTGTTCAGAAAAATGAATGATTCTTTTCATGAGAAGATCTGAGTACACAATACGACTGCTTAACATGAAATACAAATTAAACTCACGATTTGAACCTAAAAGGCTGAAATTATGTAGATAATAACATGTAAATTATGGAAAAACTAAAATAATCTACAATTAGCTTGCAAAATTCAGATGAAATCCTCATGAATGTTGTTCAGAAACATGAATGATCCTTTTAATACGCATCAACAATTGTTGTTACCTGACAAGATCGAAAGATTGGCGAAGAGATGAGAGAGCTCGCTCAGAAGAATATAAAATTGGGAGTAATGGCGTTTCTGGTGAAACTATTTATGACTCCTGACAAATCAAGCAGATTTTTGCTTTTCGATTCAAAAGTTTTTGAGATCCACGCGATTTGGCGGCTAAATCTTGTGGTGGGAAATCGCCATTTCAAAATCTGTTTCGATTTTTGAAGAATAATCGCCAATTCGCCATGAAATCAAAGTATTTGAAAACCCCCAAATCAAGAACATAGTCCATATTACAAGCCCATTATCCAACATAGCCCATCTTCTTAAATAAGTTTTGATATTTTTATTTGTAGTGAATTACATTTTTCTAAAAAAAAAATTAACAGTTTAATTAGGTTAATGAAAATACAGCTTATTCAGTCAATTATAAATAGAGATGGCCATAAACAGGTCTCGGGTCGAGACCAAATCAGTCTCGGTCCCAAATGGTGATTTTGTAACCGGTCACGGTCCCGACCCAAATATGAAGGTTCGGTTAAGCTTAATATGGTCAGGTCCAAACCGGTCTCACTTATTTTTTTTATTTTTTAAAGTTGATTTTTAACTTGTAAGAAATTATTTTTTAAATAATTTGGTCAATCAAATACACTAACAACTATGTTTTTATTATAATTCGGTCAATCATATACACTAAAAAAATTACGTTTTGTTATAATTGTGCCAATCAAATACACTAACAAATACTTTTTTATTTAAAAAATATACTTAAAACTACACTTAAAAATAAATTTTAAATAAACAATCGGGTCGGTCCCATAACCGGTCTCAGGTCAAACCTTGTTTTTGAATGAAAATCGTAATGGGTTAAGAACCGGCAAGCCCAAATCGGTCCCGAGCCAGACCCATTTGGCCATCTTTAGTTATATATGACTGTTTTGTGTTAATTTAATAATATAAAAAATGACTTATTTAGTAAGTTTTTAGAAGAGAGTTTTATACAAAGGGGTGTTTAGGATTGCTTATTTGAGGTGTTTTTTAGCTTATTGCGATTTGGCACAGAAGATAAGCATTTTTGAGTGCTTAGATGGAGAAAAATGAAAATAGCTTATAGCGGTGCCAAACCGCTGAAAAACTGTTTTTGATAAGTCATTTGGTTTTAAATTATCAACTTATTTGAAAAGTGCTTATGACTTTTTGGGCTATTTTATATGTATGAGCAATCTCAAAGACCTTTGAATAACAACTTATTAGCTTATTACGTTTTTGTACCACAATAAGCTAATCCAAACACTTTTTTAAAACCCAGCTGAATGTCTTCCTTCTCGCTCTCACTACATTGCCCTCTGATGCCTCCTCCAAAAACCCAGCCGCTAGACTGCTAAGAACCACAGCATCTAGGGTTAAAACCCCACTTTTCCCACTTTTACATTAGACCCCCTCCCAGCTTTGATCTTTTTACTCTTTTATCCCAAACCTCTAAATTCTTGGCTTTTAACACGGTTATTACAATATCCTCCCTCAAAAGAATTTTGTCCCCGAAATTCCTTCGTTGAACAAATTGGGATATTGGACCCTCATATCCGGATCTAACTCCCAAGTCGCTTCTTGTCCCTTGTGGAATTGTCACTGAACTTTCACCAATTGGACTTTCCTATTCCTCAATTTCTTCACTTTGCGGTCTAAAATTGCCACTGATTCTTCAACATAACTTATTTTCTTATCTACTGGGTGCAACCCTTAGACCAACATCACAATTTAGCTTTCTCAACGCCAGAACCATAACTTACACCCCATCTATCCAACTTAGTTCTATTCCATTGTCCAAGCCATGCTAATCAACACATAGTCGTGCGTAACCATCAGAATCACCCCTCGATTACCCACAACTTCCTTGAATAATGAATCTTACTTGAATCAATACCACGACAACATGCAACACTGACTGAATAACCATCCAATTCACCGACATAACACATCGTCAACCTTAGACATTACCAATAACTCATAGTCACGAGTTTCTTCATCCCGCAACCTGCCATAGCAAAGCAACCTCTCTTCGTATGGCAAGCGTCTAACCCAAAAGAATTTTCTTTCTCGAGCCACATTGATCTCATCTCATCGGCATTATCCAAATCTTACACGCTAAATATATATCGCCCCAACGCCATCAATCCAACTTCGTACAGATTGGATGAACTTTCACTATTTGACACCCTCGAACACCACCAGCTCTATCTGACCAAATAGCGCAACGCATACCATCATTTATCATTGTTTCCACAAACATCCAATCATATGCGCCATAAACCCAACTCCACCCGCTCAACCCGGGGTGACCAACCCCATACAATTTGTTCCAAATAGTTTAACAACGGACAACTGACTCACTTGGAACTCATTCCACGTATTACCAAGGTTGATACTACGATCCTCCACTTTGAGCACTATATCCAACTACTTCTTCCTTCCTTCTCGAATACTTTAAACCCACTTCCCACGGTCGACTCACTGATTTGCGGTGTGAACTTTTGGCCAACAGCAGGATGTAGATTATTCAACACCCACGCCGCACCGCCATAATCTCTTTCTCATCCCCACGCTTGGAATTCATAAACTTACTATCGACAAAATCGAAAACATGATTCCACACTTTGCATCACTTGTCAACTTCCTACTCTCTAATTACCCACATTTCCAACATGATATCTTCACTCTCTCATCGTTGCATGAAACACGACTCACCCAACATTGCTTACTCCATCCCTCGATGATCCCCAAATGTGTCGAATCATATTTACATTACCTTACTTGACCAACCGATTATCCACAATTCTTACGCGAGATAGATAACCCAACTCTTCCAAAACATTACCCACTACTCGAAAACATCACAAAATTTTGCTCTCCAAACAGGATTACTCAGTCTGCTAGAATTCCTTCACACCCTAAGAATACCTCGACATGCTCACGCATTTCCTATCTATTACACAACGTTTTGACTGAACAAATCGACACTTCCATCAACCTTCCATGGGTATAAAGCAAACCTGCTCAAAACTCGCCGCAACCCATAACCCATGGTTCCTCTCTTAGGTAGTCGCTACCTTTTAATCGAAAAGTATCTCCAACTTAGAATTCTCGATACTAACCAACATCCACACATTCCATCAACGTGCTTGTCACATACAAATCATTCCCCGGAAGTCTTTGAACGAGAACATTCATCCTATAACAATAACACTAACCTCCTACATATACCCAAGGAACTCCTTACCACTTTACTGGCTTACGTGTCTAGGTATGACATAAAACTTCACCAACTCAATGATACAATCATATCCCTACCACCTCCTCATAGAACAACCAGAACCATCATGACATCTTGCACACATACATATTTTGCCCTCTTCTCACTAATCATAACACCAATATCATAATTCCAGACATTTCACGACCTTGATTTTCTTGAAGTTAAATACTTTTTAAAACCATGACCCTCTAAACCACTCAACAAGATGTCGCTCCTTGTCGGCTCAACGCGACCTGCTGGAAACAAATTCCGACAGCCTGAAGGATTAAGCGTACTACCTTGCAGACTTAAATACTCAAAGCGCAACCCCTCCAGTTATGCTATATAAAACTTCACCCCCACATAAACCATCAAAACCTCATTGAAGAAAATCATCTGACCGGACTAGCGGTTTTCCCATTCCGTAATACTCGCACGAGGTGGTCCATGAACACATCAGGTACACACCTTTTCTGAATAACTTTGTGCTTCATCATGAAAACTCAACGTGATTAATCAGTTACTTCTCCATTTTTAGCGTCCCGTCACTAACCACTGAATGATCGGTGGATTCATCATCATCGGTCGACATGGTGATACCTCGACCGTGTTTCTGACCAACAAGGATTTCCATTGGGGCTTACCTCTTCCAATGCAACAACTTACTAATATAAGAGTATCATAACAACTTCGAATTCCACCCTGGGTACAACAATTCGCCACCATCCCCATTTCAAATCACCAATCAGGCGATTAAGCCCTTATATTACCAACATCCTACACATCAAAGATCAAGGCCTCCAATACCTACTCCTGTTGTTTATCACCATTCCTTAACCAGAACACCAAGGCAAATAATTGACTACCCTCTAAATGAGCGTCCCACTTTCATCATTTTTAATTGCAACCTTTCCCCACGACCTAGAGAGTTCATAGCCTTCATGCATGACACCAAAAATTTTAAACTCTTGACACATTTGATGATTTAGAAGATGCTACATTATGAAATGACTTGAGTGTTCACGACACAACACCGACCTAGCCATGCACAACGATTTCAAGAATCGTTCAACCTTGACTTCACGACAATTACTCTTCATTACCCCCAACTTTGGTGTTGGCACGATTGAAATTATTTTCGATGAACCTTACTCACACGATTTATAAATTACTACAAAATTGTTTACACTTAGTGCGTCAAACGACTCTCACCCTCATTGCCCTGACAAAACATGTCTGAACCAAACTCACTTATAAAATCATGCGACTAAATGTTGTTATTATTTTCACAACAAAAGTTAACTCATTTACAAAGAAATATCAAATAAT
Source organism: Arctium minus (assembly GCA_954870635.1). Taxonomy (NCBI): domain Eukaryota; kingdom Viridiplantae; phylum Streptophyta; class Magnoliopsida; order Asterales; family Asteraceae; genus Arctium; species Arctium minus. Next base: position 67,847,934 of record OX941095.1, on the reverse strand, counting down.
TTCCCCCACACCAAAAATCGAAATTTATCACTCAACACCAAAACTTGTCTTTTCAGTCCAGACACACATTTGCACGTGTCGACACGTTTTCAAAACAAATACTTCGCAAGGCACTCACACGTCAAAATATCTGATATGCCTGGTATGAAAGGCTCCAGCAATTTTGTTTAAAACACCATGCATGAGACTCAACGACATTGAAGGATATTTACTCTAATAAGGTCAACTGTTTACGCTCACTAAAATTTATCCCAAACTCCTTACTTCCGATCAACCAGTCGGGGTCCTCTCATGTGCCACCACCTCCGGCATCAATGATTCCCAACATTTGGAATGTCCAAGTTCCAGTTACCATCGCGACAAAAATTCGCAACTCGTACTTCCTCACTTGGACCTCAGACAAACTTACCAACGATTGCTCAAATCCATCTGATCCTTACTACGTTTTACCAGTCGACACTGATATCATCTTTCAACCACCTTTCAATTAGTTACAGCTCCAAAACCTCACTTATATTCTTCAATTCTTGGATTAACACTCCCTGTTTCCCACTAATCGACATAATAATCTACCAAATCGAAAACTCCTTTAACCGAAAAACTCCCTCCAATCATTATTCTCTTATTTATGGACCCAATAGGTAATTTCTCAACGAAGTGTCTACATCCCGCACTATATTCGACTCAAACGGTATAGACCTTACAACCACAAACGAACTCACTCAACACGCTAGACCAACACTATCATCTCAACAATAGCCATCGAGTATGCACATGCACCTGTAAATTCACAATGGCATTGGCCAGATGCAATTCTGAATTTACCTTACATGAGATTACTCACTATCGTTATCACGCCTCTCGGTGATTAAGGTCTTCCTTAAAGGCTTCCTAAATCTCAGTTGTGTCCCCCTACCCCACAATTTAAGTTTAGGCCCATCCGGTCACCTAAATCCCTTAAACTATGGCTCTTATACCAATTGTAACAACCCAAACTAGCATAAAAACAAATATATAAGTCTTACGCCAAAACGGCCCCAAATGTACATCAAATCTTAACATTTTCCGACATTGCCTGTACACAACTGAGAATTTTAGTGTCTAATTGACGCTGAGTCTTCTAGGTCGGGAACCGCTCACACTTTCTCTTTGTCCTTAACCGATCCTTCTACCTGATGCCTTCATGAAAAAGGTTTTTAGATTTTGAAAGAGCAAGGGTTAGACCAACGGTCTAGTGAGTCCCCTCTTACAATAATTTTTAACTCAACAAACATTCAAGGATTTATCATACAATAAACCATTTTCAGCTTCAAGGAAAGACATTTAAACTTTCGACAAACCTCTCAGCTCACACTACCGTCACCCTAAGGTGACAGTGTGTCTGTGACTCACACTGCCTTTGTTGGGCCACACCCCCAACGGCATAAACGGAACACCTCCCCCCCGGTATGAGCACAGGCGGGCCACACCCCCTGACTTTGAGCATAACACACTTATGATCATGTGTGCATACATTTCCACCTTCGTAACAATAATAGAAAGACATCTTTACATTTCAAATAAATCACGCAGGTAAATATTAAGGCAACATCATTTCAAAGTTTGTATATAAACTCACATACATAAAACATAATTTCTTCGTCATAAGAGACTTTAGTTCAGAAAATTCACTTGGTGTTCTTTGCTTAAACTTTGCGTCTACTTTTACGGTCCGACACAAACCTATAAGAAAAGACATTTGCCGGTAAACTCTCCATGCCTTCTAATTTACAACGATAACTGACCTTAACGCACCATAAACTTAAGCGGTTGAAATTAAATTAAACCCGCTAATTTAGGTTCATAAGATAAATAATACTGAGCTTACCCCCACAGTCGAACTAATCTAATAGAACCTTGATCCTTCCCAAGAAAACCAAGTCCAACTCAAACAATTGCAAAATTGGGCCACCCTAACTGCTAAAGCCTAGATGGAAACATGACAGGGATCGAGGCCCATACAACAGTCGCCCGACCCAGAGTTTCGACCGGGACCTCCTAGCGACCGGGGCCTGACCAAGGTCGCCCGGATTCCAGCTTCAACCGGTGTCTACAGGGTCCGATGTCGACCGGGGCTTCACTACCCGGACTCGACCGGTGTTGCAACTCTCGGCGTCGACCGGGGTTTCTACTCCCGAACTCGCCCGACACTTAGGTGCCCGGGGTCATCCGGTTCCCCAACCTAGGGTCGACTTTACGACGATATGCCAAAGGAAACCCCTCAAACTCACCTCAATCGATCATGGCAAACCCAAATTCATCCTCTAAAAACGATTATCACAATAAAGGTAGCTTAAATCTCAACCCCAAAGACTCACATCGCCCAGATTAACAAAACCCAATACCTCAAAACATCAAATTCATTAAAATGACCCAAACCCCAACGCTAACATTGATAAAACATATAGAAAGGAAGAAAGAATGATTAAGAGCAGGGTTACCTTGAAGAAGAATCAATGAAACTCGAATCCTCAGTTGAATGTCTTCCTTCTCGCTCTCACTACATTGCCCTCTGATGCCTCCTCCAAAAACCCAGCTGCTAGACTGCTAAGAACCACAACCTCTAGGGTTAAAACCCCACTTTTCCCACTTTTACATTAGACCCCCTCCCAGCTTTGATCTTTTTACTCTTTTACCCCAAACCTCTAAATTATTGGCTTTTAACCCGGTTATTACATCAAACATATAACTTTATAAATTTGTACTCATACATCATGACTTAATCTTGAATTTTAATTAATGTGTATCAATAAACCGTACTCAATGCATAAAAACTTGTTTTTAAAAGTTTATTCGATAGTTTAATAATAACGTAATTTATTTTAGGTTTAATAATATAATGTATTTTTTTATAAAATAAACATTAAATGTTCTCTTAGATTTCTTAATTATATTTTAGATTTTAGATTTTTTATATTTAAGATTTGATTTTTATTCTGTATTTAATTATGCGGAGAATGGTAAATAACATTAAATGTAGTATATAAAGATTTACTGGTTGTTTTTAAGTGATTATAAATAATTAGCATTAAATAGTTGTACATTTAACTTTAACAGTTATTTTTAAGAGTTTTTTATAAATGTTTTATAATATAGTATAGATTATGTGTCCATCGTGTGAAGAGCATTTTCATCTTTTAACCCAATTTCTTATTTTTCTTTAAAATAATTTATATTCTACATTTATGTAATAACAATATTCTTATACTCCATGTCCCTTACCAGGACCATTTTTCTAAATGAAGTTTTAAACAAGCTTTTTTCCGTATTTCTGATATTTGATTTTTTATCGATTAAATTTTTATAGATGGAGTCATGTCGTTGGGTGCGAATGGTTTAAATGGCGTAGAATTTTGGGGAGAAAAAAGCCCATTACTAGTAGTTTTTTAGATTAAAATTATATAAATAATAAACTTATAAAGGTTCAATAATTTATATATTTTAAAAAAAATATCAACAACTTATTTATTCAAAATAAAAAAATTCATTAGTTTATTTATTAAAAAAATTCTATGAATTTAATCATTTATAGTGAAAAAAATTCATTGAGTTTTTCTAAACTATTATTTCATATATTTACCATTATTTCATTAACATTTTTAATATTTATAAACATTAGTTGATGATAAAAAAAATGGTGTCTATAACAAGTGTAAAATTATTATATATATACATATATAATATTAAATAAAAATATTATTCTATTATTGTAACAAGAGGTTTTTATTTTTCCTTTTACCTTTGCTCAAAGTTTCTGTGAGTGAACAATCTTTTTCTTTCTTTGCTTTCCTTTTCTTTTCCCAAATTCTGCATTCTATCATTACTTTATTTTATTTTTATAAAAATAAATGTTTTTTATTTTAATTCCTTCATTAAAATAAACTATTGTGCTTTATAAAAAAATTAATAAAAAAAGTCCCACATAAAAGCAGTTATGCTAAACAATTTTCAAAATTTAATTTTGTACTAAAATTGTAAATACAGTATTCAAAGTCTATTTAAATTAGAAAATTCATTACTTGTTTATTAATACATGATAAAATTTTATTTTTAATTATTTTAAAATCAATAGATCCACGTTAAATGTATGACTTTGGATTACGTGAATTAAGATACTTTTTATTAAATTATTAATCATTTTCAACAATTTTTATTAATCATTTTCAACAAAAAAATTTAAAATTTCTAAAATTAAGAATCAAAATTCTAAATCTTATAAAAAAAATATTACATTCAGTTCTAGGAGTTTTTACATTTTAGATAACTATAAGTGTACTCGCGCAATGCAGTTAAATACATCACGATTTTAATGTTTCATTTTATTTTCTGTTTTTTTGTCGATTTAAATTACGACTTTGGATGGTTGTGAGAGAGTGATAATGATTTTTTTATATAAATTTGTTTAATTTAGACTTAATAATATAATGTAATTTATTTTGATTTAATAATATAATTTTTTTATAAAATATTCTGTCAGGTTTTTTAATTATATTTTAGATTTTTTATATTTAAAATTTGATTTTTATACTATATTTAATTATGTTGAGAGTTATTTTAGGGGAGTTAAAGTGATAAATGATTTTAAGAAAGTTAAAATGGTTAGAGATAATGATTGAAAATTAATAAATAACATTAAATGTAGTACATACAGCTTTAATGGTTGTTTTTTAAGTAATTAACATTAATAGTTGTACATTAAGCTTTAAGACTTGTTTTTAAGAGTTTTTTATGTCTGCTTTATAATATAGTATAAATATAGATACACTGTTAACTTTAATTGTTTTTTATTGATGGAATATAAAAGCATCTCCAACAGCTTCTCTAAAATTTCTTCAAAATGGATAACCAAAAGACAAAATCTCCAAAAAAAATTACAACCATCTCCAACAGTTTCCTAATTTTGAAGATAAATCATTGGTTATATTATTAAAATATTATATATATTTAATAAAATATTATTTCTCTCACCTAAACAATTCATTTCAAAGTTTCTCATTTGTAGAATATAATAAAAAATTAATTTATCTCCATTGATAATCATTTTTTTGGATATCTCCAAATTTGGAGAAAAATGTACTCTCTCTCTCTCTCTCTCTCTCTCTCTCTCTCTCTCTCTCTCTCTCTCTCTCTCTCTCCATTTTAGAGAAGTTATTGGAACTCATTATCTTTATATATATATATATATATGTGTGTGTGTGTGTTTTGATTTTATAAATTTATTAAATTTGTTTATAAATTTATAAAATTTGTAACTTTTGATTTTATTTTATTTTATTAATTTGTAACTTTTGATTTTATTATAACTTTGTAAAATGTATTTTTCTTTATGTTAGTCACATTCCAATATTCTCTTGTAATAATCGGTTTTAAAAACGTGTAATTATTTTTTACCTAAATTGAACCGTAATTACAAATAGCAATCAAAGATAGTTGGGTGGTTAAACCTGCCAATTAAGTAAACTCGCTATAAATATAAAAAAAAAGTAAAGTGTGTATATATATATATATATAATGGAAGGATATTTTGCAACCCACATCTTAACCGTTAGATTCATGATCGACGGTTATTTTATTTTTATTTTTCTCTTTTTTTAATTAAAAATATTGGGCTCCATGTCTTTTATAACCGCCGATCATGAATCCGACGGTTAAGATGTGGGTTGCAAGGTTTGCAACCTTTTTAAGGGTTGCAAATGAACCTCTCCCTATATATATATATATGATTAAAGTAAATAACTACATATCGTCCCTTAGTTCATAACCATCACCGTCTTCTTCTTCTTTTTTCATATCTCTCTCTCTAAAATTATAATGCACATCCATACATCAGTGCATAAAAAACATGGGTTCGTGAACCTGTTGTTAACAAGACTACTCGTTGACTGCCCTCGTTGAAGAATAAACTTTTCAGAAAAGCTCATGTTGATCCCTCATTTGCAACTCATGTTCATCCGTCTGTTGCAACTCATGTTGACCCGTCTTTTACAAGTGAAATACCCCTTAGACGTAGTAGTTCAAACGCGTCTAGATTTGTTGACATGGAAAAAATGAGTTACCAAGAACCAGCGAGACACAATTATTTCATGTTCAAAAATTATAATGCACATCCATACATCAATCAATTTCCAACATTGTTTCACCCTTACATCAAGCAGGTACATGATATGATAGGTGATGGAAATTGCGAATTCCGAGCAATGACTGTCTCTCTAGGTCTTCATGACCCACAATTCGGTATAACTTGATGGAAGAGTTAGATACATACAAGTCAGAGTACATCAACGCTTTTAGAGGTGAACATTGGGATATTACTTACAATACTTTAAACTTCTTTCGATCAGATCAAGGTGCACCATTTGAACACTGGATGATAATGCCTGAAATAGGTGTTTTTATTGCTTCAAAATATAATGTGATATTACATGTTATAAGTATGACCGGTTGTGGGACGTACTTGCCGCTTAGGTCCACTCCGTCAATGTGGTCTGAACATGTTGTTTTTACAATTGAGTACGTTAATGATAATCATTATGTTAAATTATATATGACAGAAGAATACCCGTTTTCGTAAATTGTAGGACATTTTTTCCATTACAGTTATTCGTGTGCTGTTGGATGGGCTACCCCGTATTTAGAGCGAATAAATAATTACATGCAGTTTTTATGTGTTAATTGTACTACGGATAATGTTATTTTAGAATAATCGAATGTAATATAGATTATTTTATGTTATATTTATATGTTAAATCGCAATATTTATGTTTTATTTTTATAATTATAAAAAATTAGTAATATTTATATTTATAAATATTTATTTCTTTTTAAATCAAACCAAAAAGTAAAAAAAAAATAAAACTATATAATACAAATAAATAAAAATATATATTAAAAATAAACAAAATAAAAAAAGAAAAAAAATAAAAGGACAAAAAAAAACACAATCAAAATATGCAATCATGAAGGTACAACTAGCATTTCCATCAATAAATATGATTGAAGTTGATATAAAAGAAGACACTTGGAACCTTTTTCTTTAATCTTTGTCACGAAGCAAACGATTGTTGATAATGGGAATAAAAACTTTCATTCATTACTTTTGGGTCCCTCAACAACCCATCAAAAACAAAACCATTATCCAAAATGTTTCGTAAAATTGAATAAAAATAAACGTTAAATGATTGAAACGTCTGAATACTTTAAAAACTTTATCTGAAATGAGTGTTTGATAAAAGTTAAGAATAGAATTTTTCTGTATACAAAAAAGAGAATGTGTATGTTTGATAAAAAAAAAAACTAGGGGGTATTTGAACGTGAATTTTGAAAATGATTATTTGATATTGAATAACTATGATTACTTAATTAATTGTGATAAAAAAAATGTGATGCACAAAGTGTGTTTAAATGTGTTTCTGTTTATTCACTAATTACTGTTGATTGTGTTGAATATTTGATAAATATTGACTATGTATATTGTATACAAGTTGTGTAATAGTGACAAGTGTATGTGATAGTTTTATTATACCCTCATATAATTCCTTGAAGTAATTAAGATATTATAAACACGGGTATTACTGCAACATACACACTTATTTATATCTAAATCATGTAAGGGGTGCACAAAAACCTGTTCAACCCAGTCAAACCAACACAACTCAAATTCACCTTATGCCTAATCGAGTTGTAAAATTTTCAAATCGTATATAATAGGTTGGAATTAAGTTGTGGTCGTCTGAACCCAACCCAGCCAGATAACCTTATTTAACTTGGATTTAATATATTTATAATTCTCATATTAATATGTACATTAAACTGTTAGACTATCACCCATTCCATATACATATACCTTAAATTTATTATCTATCCCCATATAGCTTCTACACTTGTTTCTGTACATATGTTAAGTAAATATGATTATATATGTACATAGGCAATTTCAAATACAAACCGTGTAAATTACACAAACCATACAAACTGATATCAATTATCAGTGTAAAGCCTTTGGGGGATGTAGTGGAAAATCTCATTTACTCAGAGTTCAAATTCAGGCGTTGCCAAAACCCTTATGGCCATGGAGGTTCACCTGCGATGACTCCAGGCCATTCGTGGTCGTCCGGGGATTATTCGATGCGCGTAAGCTGGTCCGAATACCCACTGTTACAAAAAAAAAACTATAAGTGTAGATTATTAAATCAATGTCAACGATGCGAATTAAATGGGTTTTGAAATTTACTCTCAAACTTATCTGCAACTGACTTGATAATTTCCTAAAAATTTCAAAATACACAAAAGGACCGATATTAATTTGTATGGTATAACATTTAAATAGTATGCATTTGATTTGTGCTATCTATATATGGGCACTAAGTACAACACATAACTTTGGGTGTGAATTTACACACCAACATTTACCCCTTTGAATTAATTGAATCAATTGTTTGGTTTGCATGTATAAATGTGGTGAATTCATTGACCATTTCTTGTTCAATAAAATCTTCACAACTGTTTGAATTTGTGGTATGTTTTTGGCTCCATTTTCCTTGGTCAAAATTTGACCATGTACTATATATATATATATATATTAGTAAAATTAATTGTATGGTTTAATTGATATTTAAGTTTTGTTTTTTTATTTGGTATTTGTGGGCTCACATTTTATATAATATTATTTGAACATCTACAAAATGTGGTAGATCATGATTAACAACGATAAAATACTAAATAGTTTACAAATGCGAATCAATATGACTAGTATTTTGATAAAAAAAAATATATGCCTTTGACGTGTAGTTCAGTTAATAAAATGGCTGAGTAACTTTGTCCATTTGATTATGAGAAATAAAGTTGCGGATATCTTTCACAAAATTATCAACAGTATGTTGGTTAGTTCATTGTTTTTTGTATATGAGTTCCTGTATTCGAGTATTTACTTGTAATTTTCTTTCCATAAATATAATAAACCGGAACTTAAAAGTTAGAAACTAATAATATGATAGAAACGAGATTCAAACCCTTGTCTATGTTGGTCCAGTAGATTATTCAAAACTTTCTCCAAAATGAAGAAAGTAGGAGATAAATGATGAAGTTATTCGACTTTAGAAAATTCATAAAAAATAATTGTTTATGAAAGAGAAATGATTCTTTTATTTTTCATACTAATGAGAATTCTTGAAATTTAATGTTTACGAGAGATAAATAAAATTTTATGAATTGTACTAAATATTTTAATAATATTTTTAGTATTGTAACCAATAAAATAGATAAATTGTTTGAGATTAAATTAACTATTATTAAAGATTTTGAATTTTGATTATCTGTTTTGAATAAACTGTGTCCCCTAACTTATATGTTATTTACCACCGGTCCATATTTGGCTATAGATTGATTAAGGCACTCTCCGGTCCTTTTTATGTTACTAAAATGACCAATCATTTTAGAACCGATTAAAGCACAGATTTTTGTGCATCTCTAGTTAGAGATGTCTTTACAATGAACCTAATAGATGCTATATTGTTTATCTCTTCTATCAAATTTAGATAAGTTCATCTTTTTTTTTTCCTTTCATACAGCTTGTAGAAGAATTAAATATAACTGTTGAAGCAATTTTTATTAAATTTTTAAAAGAATATAGTCGTTAGATATACTCTAATATAAGGGGGTGTTTGGTTCATGAATTTTGAATGAATTGGAATGGAAAATTCTTTTGACCAAATTCCAATTCCTTTGTTTGGTTTACATATTGATCATGATGGAATCATTTGAATTCCATCGAATTCCACAAATCAAATAATTCATCATTCATTAGCCAAAGTGAAATAATTGAATTTCATCCGATTCCTACCAACCAAACGTGTAGTCAAATACTCAAATTCCAACAAATTTCATTCCAATTCCTTCAAAATCAAATTCCTTCAATGAATTTCAATTTCATCAAATTTAATTCCGCGAACCAAATGCCATCTAAGAGTTAGTTTATCAAGCATAATAATAATTTACAGTTAATTTTCCAACTACTAATTAGATTTATCAATTAGTTTAATAAATATAAACACAAATTAGTTTTTTTTTTTTTTATCTAGGGGGTATTTGAGATTGCTTATTTGAGGTGTTTTTTAGCTTATTGTGATTTGGCATCGGAGATAAGCACTTTTGAGTGCTTGGATGATGAAAAATTAAAATGGCTTATAGCGGTGCCAAACCGCTGAAGAACACTTTTTGATAAGTTATTTGGTTTTAAATTATCACTTTTTTGGTTATTTTATTTGTATAAGCAATCCCAACCACCTTTAAATAACAACTTATTACCTTATTACGTTTTGGTATCACAATAAGCTAATCCAAACACTTTTTTAAAAACTTCGGTTTAACACCGCATAAGTTGATAAACACTTTTTAAAATAAACGTAAGTTGTTTTAAATAAGCAATCCCAAACACCCCCCTAGTTAAATGAATTAACTAAGAGCATCGAGATTCTTATAAGAATTTATTTTGTATTCTTTGTTTTCACATTACTTTTAACTCATGAAATTAAAAACTTGTATAAAAATATATACCGGTAGTTATTATAAAAACCTCTTTTATAGGTCTTATGTCTTTTTTCAACATAAATAATTATTATATATTTATAATGTGAATTATGTTTTTCATCCATGTGGTTTGTCAAAAATTGGAACTTTTGTCCATATGGTTTAGAAATTACTTATTTCATTCCTATGGTTTGTAATTTTTTTTTTGAACGACAAGTTAACACACACACGTTCTCGGGGTATCCGGGCTCCCACTTAAGGGTGTCACCCGATTATCCCCGTCGATCACGACCCAGCCCAATTAAGGGTACCACTATGTGACAGACCCATGATCATTGATGTCACAGGATGCTCACCACGGGGTTCGAACCTGGGTAGTCAGGGATACCATCCACTGACCCCCCAGGATGTTACCTTACCACTGGGCTACAACATGAAGGACTATGGTTTGTAATTTATTGTTATTATCGTTTTTATGATTTTAAAATTTATTGTTGTTTCAGTGTTTACAATTATTTACAGTTTTAATCCCTTGTACTTAAGGATATGAACTAGTCCAGGGACAAAAATAACAATAAATTACAAGTCATAGTAATGAAAATCAAAACTATTAATAAGCCACATGGATGAAAATCATAATTTACTAATATATATCGGTTCTGATGAAAAATTGAGGTTAACGTGAGAATCTTGAAAAATGGTTATTAGTTGTTGGATGAGAAATAGATGAACATTAGGATGAGATGCACCGAGATAAGATGCATAGCATTATTGGATCAGTTCCTTTTTAAGACGCAATTAATGGGGGGATATTTGATTAAAAATGATTAACGGTTTAGATCCACTTCTCACATTTCTCATGTTAACTTCAACTTCTCACACGATCACTTGCATATATATGTATATAGGGAGATGTTAATTTGAGAAAATGTTAAATATTTGAGAAATAGATAAGTAATTCTAGCATTTCATTCAGTCAAGATTGGCCGTAACTGGTCAAATATTGCGTCTTTGACTGGTCAACAATTACGGCTTTGACTGGTCAAAAGTTGCGGCTATTCAAAAAACAGAAAAACAGTTTCGTAATTTTTACAAATACACGGGACGAATTCATATATGAACCTGTATGATTTACATATGAACTATATGTTCATATGTGAAACAATGTAATTCACATATGAACTATTTTAACTGATTTATATATGAACCAATTAACTGATTCACATATGAACTAATTAACCATAGGTTCATATGTGAATCAGTTGAACTAATTAACTGATTAATACATGAATCAGTAAAAAAAAGTTCATATGTGAATTACACTGGTTCATATATGAACTCGTCCCACATATTTTACAAAACTACCTCTCTATCTTCTAAATGTCACACAAGGAATTATCCGGTGTTTCACGGTCAAAGCCTCAAATGTTGACCAAAGGGGTTATGATCATCTCTTTGCTTCTTATGTTTTTAGCTTTTTTTCAAATGAACCAAATTGTATATATATATATATATATATAGTGTTTGGTTCATTTGAGAAATGGTAAATATATGAGAAATAGAGAAGTAATCCTAGTCATTCATATGGTCAAGATCGGATTTGACTAGTCAAATATTGCGGCTTTGACCGGTCAAAAGTTGCGGCTATCCCAAAAATAGAAGGACAATTTCGTAAATTTTACAAAACACACGGGCTGTGTTCATATATGAACATGTATAAATCACATATGAACTATATGTTCATATATGAACCAGTGCAATTTACAACTGAACTCTTTTAACTGATTCATATATGAACCTTTGTGATTCATATATGAATCAGTTGAACTAATTAACAGATTCATATATGAATCTTTGTGATTTATAAAGATTCATATATGAACTCATCCCGTGTATTTTACGAAATTACCCCTCTACTTTCTATAGACCACACAAGGAATTATCCGGTGCTTCGCGGTAAAAGCCGCAAATGTTGACCAGATGAATGACTAAGATTACTTCTCTATTTCTCATATATTTACCATTTTTCAAATGAACCTCTCACTATATATATATATATATATATATATATATATATATATATATGAATCTGTATGAATCACAAAGATTCATATATGAATCAGTTGAACTAATTAACATATTCATATATGAATCTTTATAATTTATAAAGATTCATATATGAACTCATCCCGTCTATTTTACGAAATTACCACTTTACCTTCTATAGACCACACAAAGAATTATCCGGTGCTTCGCGGTAAAAGCCGCAAATGTTGACCAGATGAATTGTTAAGATTACTTCTCTATTTCTCATATATTTATCATTTCTCAAATGAACATCTCCCTATATGTATATATATATATATAGGGGCTTTCATGGGAGACCATAGTATTTTGTGGTAACCATTATATCCAATCTCATCCATCCATCTTAGTAATCAATGGTTTGAAATAAATAAGAGATATATTAATTAAAAACACAATTTTAGGTCATTAAAATAGGTAAAAAGGGTAAAATTGTCAAAAAACTTTATAATTCATTGTGATCTGATTTAGGCGGATCCGATAATTTTGGAATGGAATCAGATAATATTATCTCAAAATATTGAAACTTATGATTCAATCAAACTTTATCCCGATGAATACAAAAAATACAGTGTGTTACACTGTGATTACCAATGTGATACACTAAAAGTATATTGTGTTACACTATGATTACTATTGTGATGTACTCAAAGAACACTGTGTTACACTGTGATTAACACCGTGTCACACTGTGATTACTATTGTGAAACACTCAAAGAACATTGTGTTACACTGTGATTAACATCGTGTTACAATGTGATCGATGAAAATGATGCATAATTTAAAATTTCATACGACCAAATCAAAAGGTAAACAAAATATCTCATAATCAGTTGATTGAGAAATTTTAGGAAACAATATATTTAATTTATAAATGATTTATTTTTTTAGTTACAATTTTGTTTTAATATTATTTAATTTATCATATGACCAAAATATTTTTCAGTATTAATAAATAAATAAATATTAGATGGATGAATAAGATTGGATCTCATAGTTACCACAATCTAATAGGGTCTCATATGATTAGACCCCTATCTATCTATCTATCTATCTATCTATATATATATATATATATAGGGTGCGTTTCTTTTGCAACCCAAACAATTTGTACAAACTATGCAAACCAATCTTAGCCGTTTATCAAGTCTAATGAATATATGATTTTATTATGTTTCATAATTTACAATCATGATTATAATGAATAAACTTAACATTTTCCATATATATCACAATCATTATTAATGAATTATAATCATTATCCATAAATATATCTACTGTTTTCTAATATAGTGGTTTGCATAGTTTGTACAAATTGTTTGGGTTACAAAAGAAACGCACCATATATATATATATATATATATTAAATTATCATTTTACAGTAAGAATCAATGTTATTGTAGTACTTTATGAAAACGCAAGTTCTTGTATAACAACCCATAAAGGGCAAAGTTCTTATAAGAACTCATTTTAATGTTAAGTTATTGTAAACAGAAAGTTACACTTTTTTGTTTGCAAAAATCTTGTTTTTGGAGAGATAAAGAATCGTTTAAAATAAAATAGTTAAAGTGACAATATATGAAAAGATTTGAACAATTAATCGCTTTAATCTTAAATATTTACATGAATTGTGCTTGTTACAAGGATTAATCCAATGGAAATGCATTTCATTAGCTCCAACAATAAAACAACTTAGTCATTGTTTGATAAACTAGCTTATAAGCTAGCTTGTAGTTGATAAACTAGCTTTTCAAAACGCTACTTTGAGTAGCGTTTCAATAAACTAGCTTATGATCATCCAAACGTGTATCAGGAAAAAAAAAACTAGTTTTTTTTTGCCAAACATAGCCTAAGGTGAAATTATAATTTTTTTTATAAGCTAACTTTTTTTTACCAAACATAGCCTAAGTTTTTTTTACCAAACATAGCCTAAGGTGAAATTATAAAGAGATAATGACACAAATGGCCAAATCACGGAGAGGGATTGGCCACTTAGCCATCCCTCTCCCTGACTTGCAAAAATGTCCAAAGGGACGCAAATGTAGCCCCAAGGGCGCAAATGGAGTCCAGGGCGCAATTGCGCCTCTACTTGTTTTCAGTAAAAAAAATTAGGCTTCATTTGCGCCCTTGGGGCTCCATTTGCGTCCCTTTGGACATTTTTGCAAGTCAGAGAGAGGGATGACTAAGAGGCAAATCCCTCTCCGTGATTTGACCATTTGAGCTAATTATTAAATTATAAAAGGTGAAAAAATGTTTTTTTTTAATTTTATGTACGTCGTCGTATTGATGTGGATTCTGAGTTCTGACAAAAGAATTATTACATAAAATATTTTAGAGTAAATTACGTTTTTAGTCCCTATAGTTTGTTGAACTTTTCTATTTTCATCCTTATGGTATTGAAATTATAATTTTCATCCTTATGGTTTTTATTCATTAACTTTATCGTCCTTGTGAAATAAATATTATTGTTTTTTTCTTCCCTATAATTTACAATTTATTTCTATTTTAGTTCTACATACTTGGACCATCTCCAATAGAGGTTCTTAGAAGAACCTAATTTTTACACTTTATAGTGCCACCTAATTTCTAACTTATCAATTTAAAATTTTATATAAAAATCCACAATGGTAGTTTTTATAAGAACCTCATGTCAACATCAATAATTTATTTATAAATAAATATCAAATATTTAATTTAATTACCTATAAAAATAAGGAAATTGTCATTTCACACAAATTTATTGTAAGAACCAATGTTCTTAAATAAGAACTCAAAAGGGTTTGGTTCTTATAATAACTCTCTATATTGATAGTTGACACTTCACTTTTTGCTTACAAGAACCTTGCATTGGAGATGCTCTTAAAAGACCTCAGGGACGAAAATAGAAATAAATTGCAAAACGTAAGGACGAAAACCAAAATTTTAAAACCATAGGGACGAAATCCAAAATTTTCAACAAACCACAGGGACGAAAAAGGTAATTTACTCAATATTTTATTTTTATTTTATTCTTTATTGTATTTAAATGTTATATAATACGACAGTATTTCCAGTTTAAAGGGGGTATCAGACTATCAGTTATACTATAGGTAAGCAGGGACACGTGGCTATTCATCGTAGCACAACTCATTAACGCGTGGAGCCATCTCCGTCGTCCACATATCAAAACGTATTCGATAACTTTTGCCGCGTGTCGTACGTAATTGACGTCACCCACCGCTTCACCGGAACGAAATTTTCCAAAAATAGCCTTCACGTGTTGGGGCCCACATAAGATAAACCAATTTACCAGAATCGTCCTTGGAATATGTATAAATGTGCAAATTTCTCCATACATTGTTTTTTTATTACAATTTTAGTCTTACTAGAAGCGTACTCGTGCAATGCAGCGAGATGCATCACAATTTTAATGTTTCATTTTATTTTTTGTTTTTTTGTTGATTTACAATACGCTTTTGGATTATTTTGAGAAAGTGATAATGTTTTTTTTTTATAAATTTGTTTAATTTAAGCTTAATAATATGATGTTTTTTATATAAAAAATTAAGTATTTTGTTATAATTCAATGATTATCTTATATATTTTGATGACATCTAGAAAAAATAACCAATTACATATTTAATAATATAATTAAAACAAATTTATAATAATATAATATATTAATTAATAGTGATGTTTATGTCAAAAATCTCCCAAGGAAAATTTAAGGTAAATGTGAAGTCTGATCCAACCAAAAAAAATAACTCCAGTAACCGTACGATAATAAAAAATAAAGTAAAGGAGACGAGAGAATTGGTGACGCGGAAAACCCTAAAATGGGTAAAAACCGCGGACGAGTGTGAGTCGTCGTGCACTATAGACGTCAATCAGGGACGTCGTCCTTGTTAACAAATGTTACAAGTGTAATACAATGCAAAACAATACAATAAAGTAAAGTCAGTCGTGCGTCGTGCGTAATTAGACTTCGGTTGTGCGTCGCGCAACATACGACAATAGGCTTTATGAATTTCAAGAGAAACTAAGCGAGCTTGAGAACGTAATCTGTGAGCTTGTAAAGTCTGAGGATTCGATGTCCCGAATGTGATGTTCCATCTTCATATTTATACTCCATTTTCCGTTGATACGTCTTGAATGCGTATCTTGATCGTTAATGGAATGAACGCTTGATATTGATGATAGCGTCTGTTACGTCCGTTGTTATTGATGATGACTTCCGTTATAATCATTAGTCATAAATGTCTTTTGAATCCTGCATTAAACATAATATAACGTATGTTGTAGGTTAGTAACTGAAATCAGGTCGTACGACATAATTTATCGGACGAGTTTAGGTAGTTTAGTCGTGGTTGCTCAAAGGAAGGACGTCGATTATCTCTTTGGTCGTGCGACGATGGACTGTTGTAATTCCTACCCAAACAGTTTGCCCCCAAATTTAAAATTCAAGCGGCAACTTTTTGAAATTAAAATTTTTAAAATCAGGACACGTGTCATAGAAGAACGCGGGTAGTTCGTATGGAACTGAACCAGTTTGTTTCCAACTAAACAATGACGTCATTTTCTGCCAAATAAACGGTTTTGACAGCTAATATGGGATAGGTGAAATGTATTCATTGGATGCACTCGAAAGGTTGCCTGATACGGACGACACGTGTCGATTCGTCGACTGGCAATTTTGATTTTGATTTGATTTTTTATTGATTCGCTTTTCCGATTTTCAGTATAAATAGGGATTGCCCTCAATCTTTCCCTTTTTTATGTTTACCCTTTTTAGAGATTGTTCACCTCCGGCAAGATACTTTCCGACCGATCAGAATCATTTCCGTTCTAAGTTCGAGGTTTAGAATTCTATTTAAGGTACGACTTTCCGTTTTCCCTCTGTGTCGATTATATGCGTAGGAAGTCCATAGCTAGAAAGCCTAGGACAGCTTGGGATATCCTTAGTTATTGGCGTGCGACCCTGAATATCCCAGATTTTCAGATGTCGACCGAACCTGTGAATATATATAGGGAAGAAGAACACCTAGATTATTTTCAAAAAATTGGCCAGGATTCTATATGGAATCAATCTGATGACGCCGGAAGATTTAAAGCCAAATGAGGTTCCGAAGGGGTACTGCGTTTTATACGAGTATCCCTTCAAGATAGGTTTTACTTGGCCATTTAGTCCTTTGGTCAGGGCGTTTTTGGATGCGTTTGACTTGACGCCTGGACAGTTAATGCCTTAACTATGGCGGATTGTCCAGGTTGTCGAGCGTCTTACGGCCGATTGGGAGGTTCCGTTCAACTTGAACGACCTCCTGACTGCTTACAGCGTTCGGGCGGATATCTATCACAGATGTAGCCTATCCCTCGAACGAAGGGAGATAATGTATTGGTGCATAATACTGTGGTGAACGACCGTGGTTGGAAACGCCATTACGTTTTCATCCAAGTGGCGTCTGTGAGCGACAAGGACAACCAATGGTTGTCGTCCGGGTGGAATGAATCGGGTAGGTTTACTGCGTTGTCGTGCGTTTTATTTTTTATAATATCTATTCTAATGGTTTCTTTCTTTGTTCGACAGTAATCGACTTCTCTAAAGTGAAGCCGAATCGCGACTCTCACGACAAGATTCAGAGGATCTTGGAGAGAAGTATCGTTGATCGTTCGTTCTCTGCTCGGTCGAACAACGAAGAAGAGGAGGTCGTCTTTGTGAAAGAAGCGACGTTCGTCGAGGGTTCTTTTCGAGAAGAATAGAGAAAAGAAGGAGAAGAAGAAAGAGAAGAAGAAAGAGAAGAAGAGATGACTGGTATGTCGCTCGACAGTATTTTTATTTTCGTATTGCATGTTTTTTCTAACTTATTTTATTTTATCCAGGAGATGCACCTACAAAGTCGTCCGTCGGTTTCTCGTATAAGGATTGCACTTACCGAATTAGCAATGACGGCTATATAGAGTTGAAGAACTTCACCTTTCTCAGGTTTGGAGAGGAAGGGAGGTGATGTAATGTATTTCTTGAGTTGTTGCAACGCCTCCTCGTGCTTATCAGTCCACTCAAATCCTTTGTTTTTTTGTAGGACATTGTAGAATAGGTGACATCGGTCGGACGACCGAGAGATGGATATGTTTAATGCTGCTACACGACCTGTTAGACGTTGGACTTCTTTAAAATTTTTGGGCGACTGTATTTCGATAATTGCCTTGATTTGATCTGGGTTAGCTTCGATTCCTCGTCGTGTGACCATGTAACCGAGGAATTTGCCAGCTCGAACTCCAAAAGAACACTTTGTCGGATTTAACTTCATTTTGTATTCACGCAAAATGTCGAACGACTGCTTCAAATGTCCTATATGATCGTCCGTATGTTTCGATTTGACGAGCATGTCGTCGATGTATACCTCCATATTGTCGCCCAACTGTTCTTTGAACATCATATTCACTAGTCGTTGATATGTCGAACCTGCATTTTTAAGACCAAAAGACATTATTTTATAACAATAAATACCTTTATCTGTCATGAAGGCTGTTTTTTCCTGATCATCGGAATGCATCAATATCTGGTTATATCCAGAATATGCATCCATGAAGGTGAGCAATTTGTGTCCAGCTGTAGCATCGACCATAGAATCAATGTGTGGCAATGGAAATGGATCTTTTGTACAGGCCTTGTTAAGGTCTGTGAAATCAATGCACACTCTCCATTTGCCATTTTTCTTTTGGACGACAACGATGTTGGCGAGCCAATATGGATATTTGACTTCTCGTATCTTTCCTGTTTTAAGCAGGTTATCAACTTCGTCGTTGATAACTTTATTTCTTTCAGGAGCAAATTTTCACCTTTTCTGTTGAACGGGCTTGAATGATGGATCGACGTTGAGATTATGGGAAATAATACTTGGATCGATACCCACCATGTCTTCGTGCGTCCATGCGAAGCAATCATAATGATCCTGCAAAAAAGAAATTAGTCTCTTTTTAAAGGATGGATCGATAATCGTCATCAGTCCCAGGAATGTCCTGGTTTTGTAATTGCTATACTGTCTGCTTCGGGGGCTTCAAAGAGACTTTGTAACACTCCCTAGCAACCTTTCTTTCGCCTTTGATCTCCTGTACTCCCCATTGTGTGGGGAATTTCAAGGTTTGATGGTACGTCGAAGATACGGCTTTCATATCGTGGATCCAAGGTCGCCCAAGGTTAACGTTATAAACCAATGAACAGTCGACGACGTTAAACTTCGTCTGCCTGTTGATTCCTTTAGCATATACTGGTAGTGTGATTTCCTCCATGGTATTTGTCGCTCCTCCATTAAATCCAACGAGTGTAGTCGAGCGTCGGGTAATTTCGAATTTGTCGATCCCCATAGCTTTCACTGCATCAAAAAAGATAATGTTAGCGGAACTACCTCCGTCGACGAGTATCCTCTTCGTCAGGCAATTTCCAATGCTCAATTGGATAATTAGTCCGTCATGATGTTTCTGGTGTACGTCGTCGATATTTGATTGGTCGAACGTTAAGGGCATAGCTTCTAACTCTGCGTCCTCCTTGGGTCTTGCCTCCTTTGGAATTGGTTGGTCGTCGGGACCGCGACTAGCATGTCTTTTAGCAGCTGAATATGTGGTCCCATAGACATCAGAACCTCCGGTAATACAATTAATCACCTTGGCATGCTCTGGGGATGTGGGACGCACATCCTTCTTTCCTGTTAACTCTTGTAAATAACCTTTCGAGTTAAGCCAGGACAGTTCTTTCTTCAGGGCGATGCAATCATCCGTTACATGACCGAAGTCATTATGGAAATCGCACCATTTTGTTTTGTCTTTCTTATCATTGTCTTTATCGCTTTTCTTTGGCCATCGAATGTTTTGTTGGAGCTGTTTCAGGGATGTGACGACGTCCTTGGCTGATCCAGGGAAGCCATAAGATGATATCTTAGGATACTGGATAGATTTGAAAGTTGTCGACCCATTCTTCTCAAATCTGACATTTGAAATTTGTCTGGTAGGCTCTGATCGACCGATCGACTTTGGTTTGAAGTCTGGATTTTTAACACCTAGGCCTTTCTTGTCGCTCGAGTGTTTATTTCTGAAAGCGAAGTCATCCTCGACCCTCATATGAGCGAGTGTCTTTGCTCGTACGTCTTCAAAGGTTTCTGGAGGATATTTCGTAAGGTCGAGATATAACCCTGAACTATCGTCCAGACCCCGTTTGTATGCTTCAATAGCTGTTTTTACGTCGCAATTTCGGATACCGATCATTTCTGCGTTGAATCGGTTAAAATAGTCCCGGATGGACTCTCCATTTTTCTGTACGACATAGTAAAGGTCGCTCGTCTGTTTTTCCATTTTTCGGCTGTTGGCGAATTGTTGAAAAAATTGGTTCACCAATTCTGCAAAAGACCCGATGGTTTTGGGTTTGAGATTGATCAACCATTGTAACGTTGCTCCAGTCAAGGTCGCCCCAAAACTTTTGCACATGCAGACTTCTTGAAACTGATACGGTATCGAGACAGTCCACTTAAGTTGTTTGTATTAGGCGACGTGTTCTGTCGGATCAGTGACACCTGAATATTTTGGGGTGAAGGTCGGGATGCGATACTTCTTTGGGACGTCCACCAACGCGATCTCATCAACGAACGTCGATGCCTGAAATCCTGTACGTGACTCGACATCAACTGGAACAGCTGCCCCCGGCAATTTGGCCAGCATCGACAAGACACGCTCATTTTCTCTTCCAGAAGCTTCAATAGTTGTGCAACGGGATCTATCGGGACACCATTTGGGACACCCAATGGAACATAACTTGATCCGTTGAAGCTAGTCTGCTGCGATGAATCAGAGGCATGTCCATTGAATGGCATAGAGGCCATAGACATGGTTGGGATTATGAAGGTCGCAGGATTAACTGGCGGTGGACGAGGATAATTGGGCAATGGAGGTGGCACGTTCCAAGCACCGGCATAAGCATTCGTAGTCCCTGCCATATTGTTTACGTTCTGGTTTCTTAGATGCTCGATGGTTTCAGCTGCTTGTCGAGCCTGAGCTGTTAGGGCGTCAATACGAGCACGGGCAACAGTCAGCTCCATGTTCATCTGGGCCACAACATGATCTTGGGTTCCTTGGAATGTCATTGTCCTAAACGAATGAAAAAGGGAAACACTAGAAGGAAAACGTTAGTACGTCGTAAGATTATCGAATATTTTCTTTGGATGGGGTCCCATGGATGGCGTCAAACTGTTTATGCCAAAAATCTCCCAAGGAAAATTTAAGGTAAATGTGAAGTCTGATCCAACCAAAGAAAATAACTCCAGTAATTGTACGATAATAAAAAATAAAGTAAAGGATACGAAAGAATTGGTGACGCGGAAAACCCCTAAAATGGGTAAAAACCGCGGACGAGTGTGAGTCGTCGTGCACTATAGACGTTAATCAGGGACGTCGTCCTTGTTAACAAATGTTAAAAGTGTAATACAATGCAAAACAATACAATAAAGTAAAGTCAGTCGTGCGTCATGCGTAATTAGACTTCGGTTGTGTGTCGCGCAACAAACGGCAATAGGCTTTATGAATTTCAAGAGAAACTAAGCGAACTTAAGAACGTAATCTGTGAGCTTGTAAAGTCTGAGGATTAGATGTCCCGAATGTGATGTTCCATCTTCATATTTATACTCCATTTTTCCGTTGATACGTCTTGAATGCGTATCTTGATCGTTAATGGAATGAACACTTGATATTGATGATAGCGTCTGTTACGTCCGTTGTTATTGATGATGACTTCCGTTATAATCATTAGTCATAAATGTCTTTTGAATCCTGCATTAAACGTAATATAACGTATGTTGTAGGTTAGTAATTGAAATCAGGTCGTACGACAGAATTTATCGGACGAGTTTAGGTAGTTTAGTCGTGGTTACTCAAAGGAAGGACGTCGATTATCTCTTTGGTTGTGCGACGACGGACTGTTGGAATTCCTACCCAAACAAGTGATAATGAAAATGTATGCATAAAAGGAAAGTCCTACAAATATCAAATTGGTGGGTGTTAGAAGTCTGCAGTAATAATATGTATCTTGTGCTTTGATACTTGTAAATTAAGAGATTTTTAAAATCTTGCATAAAATAATGGTAACTTATGCATAATAATTTGTATTTAAAAGTTTTTTATCTGTACTTTATATTATAATATAGATTATGAATTTGGACCAAATAAGGGGATGTTGTTTTGATAACTTATGAAATTGTGATAACATATGTAAAAGGTTATGAATCCACCACATTCATAATATTTTTTTTGTTAACCCCTTTCAATGCAAACATTTACAAATTATGATGCATCCCAATGATGAGTTTTGAACCCGTAACATACATATTTGTTTTTAGGATTATATTGGATTTGAAAATTGAATTTCATTTCAATCTCATGTTTGATTTGAATGATTTTCTGAATTTGAAATATGGGATTCCACTGAAATCTCACAGACATATGATTTTGAAATCTCATGGAAGTGTTTGGTATTTTACGAGATTTTGTAGGATTTGAATGTGATAATGTTTTAATAATGTTTAAAAAATTTATCTTGCAGTAATCAATTAATAAAAGTGTAATTTAATTTGTTTTATATTTATTTATGGTTTGTTTTAATAACTATTTATAAACAATGAAATTTGATTACATTCCAAATCGTACAAACAAAACACATCAAAGTTTAAATTCTTTCAACTCAATATCATTTAACGAAATTCAAATCCTTGAAATCATTCCACATAACCAAACGTCACCTTATAAATTTTAATATAGTTTTATTTGAGCAAATATATTTAGGGGCGTTTGGTTCATTTTAAGGAATATGAATGAAAATGAAAATGGGAATAAGAATGAGCATTGTATTGATGTTGTTTGATTAAACCAATATAATCAATAAAACATTATTTTATATAATATTTTTTAATACAAATATGTGTCGTCCAATACGAAAATAAAAAATATGTTTCATTCAACATCGAGAGATGAAGGGCGT
Source organism: Arctium minus (assembly GCA_954870635.1). Lineage (NCBI taxonomy): Eukaryota > Viridiplantae > Streptophyta > Magnoliopsida > Asterales > Asteraceae > Arctium > Arctium minus. Next base: position 67,824,293 of record OX941095.1, on the reverse strand, counting down.
ATGGGAAAAGATGACTGAGTGGAATAAGATTTTCAATCCCTCCAATTTGGTCAGGAATGAAAATTAATGAGTTTGGGGTAATGGGCTATTATATTATGTCAAACCAAACAACATTTTTCATTCCGATTTCCATTCCTTACCTCTCAATACCTCCAACCAAACACCCCCTTAATGTTCAAAATTTTCTGTAAAGTATATAGTTACTTAACTATTGGACTAAGAATGACTAATAAAATTTCAAAGGGACGAATATTGCATACCTGAATAAGTTCGAGGACTAATTCTTGTAATTCAACCAAGCAGCCCCAAAAGAGTAAATTCCTGCCGAAAGCAAAAGCCGAACCTCCTCGAACGTTTCATGGACTATGGAGTGATAAGTGGGACCCATACAAAAAAACTCAAATTACATTTTCACCCTTTTAAATTTGAACAAAACGACGCCGTTTCACCATCTGTGTACTCCAAAAACTGATTTCGTTAGTACAAAATTACATCATTACCCCCCACTCAACCATTCAACAGACCTAACACAAAAGACTTTGGACCGTTTGGTTGTTTTTTCATTAAGTTCTGTATGGATAAAGTTGTCTGTGTGGATTAATCTGTCTGTATAGATTTAAAATGTTTTTATTTAAGATAGTTTTTTCATAGATGGAAGAAACATGTTTTTTAATGGGAGGGACTGGTTTGAAAAAAATTTGGTTTTCTGCATAAAACATCCTTTGAAATCTTACTGAATAAGCCACTTTCTATATCATTAAGCCACTACCAAACAGTCATATATAGCTGACTGAATAAGTTGTGAGTCTCATTAAACTCATTAAACTGCTAACAAACAGACCCTTTGTTTTTTTTACCAATTTGACCAAACTACCCATGAGAAATATTGATGGGTTTTTATAAGGGTAAAATGGTAAACAAAAAGTCACGCATATTTGGTTTTGCTTTTGCAAGGCAGCCCATGCCACGAACGTGATCCCGTCCGTTCAAATGGTCTTTTTCTCCGTATCACGAGGACCAACGAACCCACGATAATTATATTAAAAAAAAACAATTTAAATGATTTTAAATGTTTGTAATGATCGTTATGAATAATTTTTTAATCATTTTTATCTATACTATGTTTGAGCATCTCCAACAACAACATTTCTAAATTTTTTCTAAAATAGAGAATGGAAAGTCAAAATCTCTAAAAACATTTTTTTCTAACTCCAACAACTTTTCTATTTTAGAGAATCAATCATTATTTATATTATTATAATATTTCATAATTTATCATCCCAATACATTTTAAAAAAAAACTTAAAATAAAATGTTAAAAATTGAATCTTATTAGTTGGATTGATTAAAATAATAGTTTCTCTTTCTACTTTAGGGATTATAGAGAATTCTCTATATTTAGAGATTTTTTGCCTTTTCTCTATTTTAGCAAATCTTTTAGCAAAGCTGTTGGAGAGAAATAGCAAAGAAAAAGTCATTTTTTTCTATTATAGCAATGCTGTTGGAGATGCTCTTATAAACCACGGATAAAAAACTCTTAAATACAAATTATTAGGCATAAGTACCATCATTTTATGCAAGATTTTAAAAATCTCTTAATTTATAAGTATCAAAACATGAGATACATATTACTACTGCAGACTTCTAACACTCACCAATTTGGTATGTGCAGGACATTTTTTTTATGCAGATCTTTTCAAGTATCACTATTAATTAATATATTATATTACTATAAATTTGTTTTAATTATATTATTAAATATGTAGAGTCAGTTTCAGGAGAAAACTCTAAATAAATGGAAAATCGAAAAACCACGAAAAAACGAATGAAAAAGTATATGAATATGGATGTCAAATTAACGAGAAAAAATATGATCGTTTCTTTTGTGTAATTTATTTCGCTCGAATTTTGTTCATTTTTCGTATTTTTTCGAATAAAAAATAGGGGGTGGAGGTTTTTTTAATTTAAAAAATATTGCTGTAACCGCCTGTTTAATCATATTCATCAGATCATCTAATCTAACGGTTGATAAGGTGTTTTTTAGTTTTTCATTTATTTGAGGTTTTCCCTTGAACCTCTGTCTAAATATGTAATTGGTTATTTTTTCTAGATGTCATTAAAATATACAAGATAATAATTGAATTATAACAAAAATACTTAATTTTTTTATATAAAAAACATTATATTATTAAGCCTAGATTAAATAAATTTATATAAAAAAACATTATTAATTTATTAAAATCATCCAAAATCGTACTGTAAATCGACCAAAAAACAAAATATAAAATGAAACATTAAAATCGTGATGTATCTCCCTGCATTGTGCGAGTACGTTTATAATATGTTATAAGAAATATATAAAGGACTGAAAAATCAACTAAAATATTGTTTTCATCATCTTTAATATCATTTTAGTCGGGGGGAGCCAGTTAATTTTCTAAGCGTGTTCTTGTGCATCTGCTTAACTTATTCCTGTAAGGTAGAAATTTTTTGCGGTATTAAAGATGCATCTGCTAAACTTTGAAGGGTACTCCCAGACAGGGACGGTAGGGGTGAGCAAGGAGTCCCAAATCCCGATACCGAACCGGTACCGTACCGATACCGGACCGTCCCATGTATTTCGGTACGGTAATCGGTTCCATATTTTTCCTATAATCGGTAATCGGTTCGGTACTGATGGGGTACTAGTACCGAAATATCGTTATTATTACCGGTACCGGTACCGAACCGGTACCATACCGATCTAATCGGTACGGTATTCGGTATCGAGTTTTCCACATTTTCGGTATCGGGAATTTTCGGTACGGTACCGGTTCGGTACGGTACTGGTTCAATGCTCACCCCTAAGGGACGGTACCATAATTTTTTTTTCATACAGTGACACCATATAATACAGACAAAAAATAATTATAAAAGCACGGTTTTTATCAACGTGTTTTCATTTTTTTACCGACACTCAATATTGTCCGATGTGTTTTTAGCCTAATTCCACAATTTCGAGGGATTTTTAAAGTTGTTTGCTTGATTTCGAGGGATTTTTAATTTTTTTTTATCGATTTCGAGAGAATTTTTTGATTTTTTTGGTTGATTTCGATAGTTTTTTTTTGGTTTTTTAGTTGATTATGAGGTACGTTGCACCTTCTTGAAATTTCCAAAATAATACGGTAACACCTTCCAAAACGATACGGTTGTACCTTTCACGAACCTAAATTTTTTTACCGTTCGTCGAACAAATAATACAGTGGCACGTGCCACCATATTCAACACCACAAGTCCGTCCCTGTTCCCAGATATTAGAAAAGTATAAGATACATCACCCAAAAAACAATAAAATATCCATTTGAAAGTAACGAAAAAACAGAAAAAAATCTTTAGAAAGCAAGCATAAAACTTTAATATCCCTCGGTATCACCTAAAAAACTGTAAAAAAAAAGTCACTCGAAACAGTGAAATTCGATTTAAACACATCGAACGATTTCATGGGATTTGATCCATCGTAAAGATGCAGTCACTCGAAAAATATATTGGGTCCATCACTGATTTTAATGTCGTTGAATGATATTTTGCCGTTCATTAGACTAATTTGGTGATAAGTTAGTGCTTTATATTTAATGTTTACGTAATTCTAATTTATTTCATTTTCATATTTAATTATATTATTTATTGATATTATATTATATTATTTTTATTTATGATATACCATAATTTTTTTTATTTTGAAAACTTATTTAAAAAGTAAAATACAATTTAAGATTTTAAACATAATAATGCATTTAGAATACGAGTAAATAAGAGCATTAACTAATTGTTTTATTTTATTTTTTTAAAACAATAAAACAAAACTTAAAAATTTATAAACAAATTAAATTCAATTTTAACAGTTTTTATATTTTAGAGTAAACTACGATTTTCGTCCCTGTGGTTTGATGTTTATAACGATTTTCGTCCCTGGTCTTTCAAAACTACTTTTTTAGTCTCCGTGGTTTCTATTTGCTTCCATTTTCGTCCTCCATCCAATTTTATTAAAATTAAATGTTAATTCATTTAAAAATGAAATAAATAAATTACATATTTGGTCCTTATGGTATATAAATTTTTATACTTTTATCCTACTTTACATTTTTTTTACTTTTTCTTTATTTATTATATTTCATCAAAACATTTATTTTTCTATTAATTATATTGTATATTTTCATAATTATTATAACTTTAATTATAAAAAGAATCAAATAATTTCGTTAAAAATACTGATAAATACATGATATTTTTTTTTCAAACTACTAAGTTTAAATCACTTAAAATTAATATTTTATATTTGTTGATTTATTAAAGTTTTTTATTTATTTTAAGTTACCATCGAATTTTTTTTAATAAAATTCGAGAAAGAATAGTATTATTTTATAACAACCGATTGTTTTTTGTTAAATGCAATTTATTCCCACTATTCTAAATTTTCATTTAATCTTTATTTTCTATTAATTAATCAAGTTTGTTTAGTATTTAAATAAAACATACACACACCATTTTAAATTAGGTTATATATTAAAAAATAATAATAAGACAATAAAAGGATAAGAAGATTTCAATATGGTGTTACAAAAATCATGCAATAAGCCATGACATGCCACAGAATTAACGTGACGTTAAACACAAGATTTAAATCTCATGTTATTTACAACATTGATGTGTGTATATATATATATATATGTGTGTGTGTGTGTGTGTCTGCATGTTTATTTTAAATATTAAACAAATTTGATTAATTAATAAAAATAAAGTTTTAATAAAAATATGGAATAGTGGGAGTAAAATGAATTTAACAATAAACAACCGGTTGTTAAAAAATAAGACTATTTTTTTCTCGAATTTTATTAAATTTTTTCCAATGGTAATTTTAAATAAATAAAAAAACTTTAATAAATCAACAGATATAAAATATTAATTTTAAGTGATTTAAACCTAAAGCTTAGAAAAAAATATCATGTATTTATCAGTATTTTTAACGAAATTATTTGATTATTTTTATAATTAAAGTTATAATAATTACGAAAATATACAATATAATTAATAGAAAAATAAATGTTTTGATGAAATACAATAAATAAAGAAAAAGTAAAAAAAATGTAAACTAGGATAAAAATATAAAACATTATATACCATAAGGATCAAATATGTAAATTGCTTATTCAATTTTTAAAAGAATTAGCATTTAATTTTTAATAAAATTGGCTGGATGGATGAAAATGGAAGTAAATAGAAACCATAGGGACTAAAAAAGCAGTTTTGAAAGACTAGGGACGAAAACTGTTATAAACATCAAACCACAGGGACGAAAATCGTAGTTTACTCAATATTTTAAATATATCAATATTATCAAAATAATTTTTAAATTTATTATTTAATAACTCTCATATTTTTTATCTATACTATATTATAAAACACGGATAAAAAAACTTTTAAATACAAATTATTATGCACAAATTACCATCATTTTATGCAATATTTTAAAAATCTCTTAATTTACAAGTATCAAAACACAAGATACATATTACTACTGCAGACTTCTAACACCCACCAATTTGATATGTGCAAAACTTTCTTTTTATGCAGACCTTTCTATGTATCACTAATAACTAATATATTATATTACTATTTTAATTATATTATTAAATATGTAATTTGTTATTTTTTTAAATGACATTAAAATATATAAGATAATAATTGAATTCTAACAAAATATTTAATTTTTTTTATATAAAAACATTATATTATTAAGCCTAAATTAAACAAATTTATAAAAAAAAAAGATTATCACTTTTTCAAAACCATCCAAATTTGTTCTGTAAATCAACAAAAAAATAAAATATTAAACTCATGATGTATCTCGCTGCATTGCGCGAGTACACTTCTAATATAAAACAAATACATTCAATAGTATTCATGAAATCAATAAAGATCGTTTTTCTTTTTGAACATTAAATTTTAGAAAGTTTTTAAATTTGTAAATTTTGAAGCTCTTTCTTCTACTTTTTGTTTCATATAATATTTTTATGAAATCTATCTGAGTGAAAAAAAGTCCAGAATTTTTAAAACCTTTATTTTTTTATATTAAAAAATCAATCAAAAACGCTTAAAAAGGAAAAAAAAATACATGATTATTTTAATAACTCATAATAATAAATAATTAATAAATTCGAAATAACTAGATATGTTCAAAACAAAGAATATACTCAAAATATTCTATTTAAAAAATAAAAAATATTCTCATATAATCCAATTTTGAACTCAAACCTCACGCCATTTCAACGAAAAAAACATGGGTAAATTCGTCATTTCACATTGAATTGGGCCGTGAAAACCTGTAAGTGCATTCTGGATCATAACGGACGTTAAAACGGCGAAACGGAAACGGGTATGTACTGCCACGTGTTTGTCCACGTAAGCAAAACAATATCCACGTCAGCAAGCTAGAAAAAACCCACTTATATATAGAAACCCCCTTAACAATGAACTCCATTTGTTTTTTACCCCCAAATCATTGTTCCTCTTGAAAAAAAAATTACAAGTTTCTCCGATCGCCGCCGTTTGCCTTCGCCGGCGATTTATCGATTGTAAAATTACGAAATGATATCGCCGGATATGGATATTTCGGCAGCCGTATGCAGCGGTGATGTTTTGATTTTCTGTAGGTGACGTACTTAACTAGACCTAAAAACCTAACAGTAGCTGAAAACCCTACGCGAAAGCGAGCGTTACGTAGCAGAGATTAGAAGTTATTCCTTGATTTTGTCTCTACTAATCGCTGTTTTAAATAATACGATAAGATATATATATATATATATATATATATATATATATATATATAATGTAATGGTGATCTATAAGATAAAGGAATCAGTTTTTGCAGGTTTTTTCTAAGGATTTAGGAGGATTTCTCGGTTTTTGTGCCGATTGATTTGGTGATCCGATGATGAGAGACTAGTTCATGTGCTGTGTTTTTACTGTTACAGCCATTGGAATTTTGTTTTGGAATTTTTGTGAGATGTTTCGATCAGGTGTTAATCGAGAAATTGAGGTTTTGTGATAACTAGTTTTTCTAGGTTTTTTTTTGCCGTCTAATTAGAGATAAGAATTTGATAATCGGTGAAGAACTTTTTGCTATGCCTTTGACGATGAAGATACAACCAATCGATTCAACGACGCCGGAATGTTTTGAGCCAGTGAAGATTGTGCCGAAGTCACGGTTGAGACGTCTCTTCGATTTCTCGAGCTTTTTGAGAGGATCGGCGGTAGCGGATAGGTCCGTCGCCGGCGAATCGCAATGCGGCAAGGATTGTTCAGACGAATTCGAGCCTAGCTCCGTTTGTTTGGACAAAATGGTTCAGAATTTCATAGAAGAGAGCAACGAGAAGCAGTATGTGACTGCAACCGCAGCGAACAAGTGTGGCCGGCACAACCACCACCACCACCAACAGTGCAATTGCAACCACAACTGTAGCAGCGATGGTTCGGAGGATGAGTTTGACTCGTTCAATTGTTTTGGTAACTCTAACAACCACAGTTCATCCACCGACGCATGTGATCCTCTAAAGGTGATTAATCAATTTTCCTTAATCGTATCCATTTACACCTCTTAACAATCATTCTCAGATGAAAATTTTCCGATTTGAACCCTCTTAAGTCTTAACGTTCATTATCGTGTTGATTTTACAGAGTCTGGTGCTTTGCGAAACAGTTTCTGAACGGAATTTGTTGGCGGATGCTGCAAAAGTCGTGGATAAGAACAAGATCTGTAAACGAAAAGATGAAATTAGTCGGAAAATCGTTTCCGATGGCCTCTTAGCTTCTGGTTACACTGTTTCCATCTGTAAATCTCGTTGGGAAAAAACTCCAACTTATCCAGCAGGTAATAAGCCAGAATTTGCCAAAATTCTTTCGTTAAATTGATGAATTTGCCAAAATTCTCTCGTTAATTGATGAATTTGCCCGAATTCTTTCCGAGTTAATTGATGATTCTCTTCTGTTCACAACTAATTTGGTCCATTCTAGACATTAATTTCTGAAATTATTGTGCTCAAGAGCATTTTATATCTCCAATTGTTGATTGTTCTTCCATTATTTCAACATTTTTTGGGGATTTTGGTTTGAAACAGGGGAATACGAGTACATAGATGCTGTGATTGAAGGTGATCGTTTGATAATCGACATAGATTTCAGATCAGAGTTCGAGATAGCAAGGTCCACCAAAAGCTACAAAGCTGTACTCCAAATGCTCCCTCATATCTTCGTGGGCAAACCCGATCGTCTCCAGAAAATCATCAACATAGTTTCTGATGCTGCAAAACAAAGCTTAAAAAAGAAAGGAATGCCTTTACCCCCATGGAGAAGAGCTGAATATGTTAAAGCCAAATGGCTATCACCCTGCACCCGAATCTTAATTACTCCCACGAATGATGATCATCAAAATCAACCCCCAAATGACATGATCACAATCAAATCCAACCAATTATCAGACCCTAAAGACTACATTTTGATGGAAGAATTCGAAGTGTTGGGAGATGATGATCCATCTGTGAAACAGTGGGAGCCATTGGAGATCAAACCAAAGGTACCAAAAACTGGAGGTAAAGTCATTAGTGGTCTAGCTTCTGTGATTGAAGGCAAATGATAATTTTACATAATGGTGAAATAGGTCCAATTCAGTCTAAAAAACCCATTTCAATTTTTTTTTCATTTCCAAATGTGGTTTTTCTTGATTTTGCATCTTTCAATCAAGAAAATGGAACCCACATAACAGAAATGATTTGGGTGAAAATGGGATTATTAGACTAAACCGGATCTTAAAAGGTTTTGGTATTTTGACTGTTTTTCTTTTGCTTGTTTTTGGGTTTTTAGTGTTTTTCTGGTCTTTTTGGCACCGGAGAAGAAGAAGAAAAAAGAAAAAATATATATATATATATACTGAAGAAGATAAGATGGGTAGACTGAAGTCCCCTTTGTGTTTTTTTGGTGTAAGGGTCCATCTTTTACTAACTACTTTTGATAATAATGATAAATAAATAAACAAATAAGTTTGAATATTCTTATGGATTTATAGTATTTCTACTTGATTCTTCTGTTTTTCTTCTATTTAATTGTTTATTTTTCTGTCAGATTTATGTATATGAAGTGTTTCTACTTGTGGGATTTTGGTTCTTTACGTTGGTTTTTAACGATTAGATCGATGTAGAAGTGAGCTGTGATTGCTCCCGTGCTATTTAGCTCGATGACGATCCTCGAGTGTATTTCTAAGTTTTTACAGGATTATTCCGTTTCTTGAATTCGGGTTAGATCGGATTAAAATGATTGAGCGAAGTTTTTCTTTATAGGTCATGTTTCTAATTGAAAACGTATCTGGACCTGCATGTCTATAGATGGTACTTGGATCGACAAAAAAACTCTTTTGGGTCGTTACTAGATCGACGTTGAGTTTTTTGGTGTTTTGGTTGATTGTGTATCAAGGTTAACGAGTTCGATTAGTGGAAATCGATGGCGGATTACGTATAAACTTGATTTTTGGGTGAGGTTTGTAATTTGAATCTTGAAGGAATGGATAACAAAAAAGGGGTCCCCATGTAATTGAATATGTTGGTGATCTTTGAATAGGGATGGCTACAAACTAATATGAGGCTAGATGAGGGGTGTTATGTTTTTGAGGTCCACCATGCCCCTTACCTAATTGGGATATATTATCTCCCATCTACTCATGGCTAGAAATACTCACCACCCAAAATCAAAAACAAATTATAAAGCAAATCAAGAACAAATTATAAAGTATTTTGGGGTGAGATGTAGGTGGATCTGGTATTTTGGGGTGAGATGTACGTGGATCTGGTATTTTGGGGTCGGGGGTGAGATGTATGCGGATATGGTATTTTGGGGTCTGGGGGTGAGAATTGAGATGTACGCGGATATAGCATTTTGGGGTGAGATGTGTACAAATCTGATATCTATCTTAAAAAGTAATGTTATCATGTTTGCAAATATACCAGTTCAGAATCAATTATATATTTTGGCCATAGTCTTTGCATCGCATTATGTTGGATACGAACCCAGATACGAGGATGTTGCACGCGGATTTCTTGTGGTGCATACTCGGGGTTTTGGATTCGATATTGTGCACGTGAATTGTCGAAAGTGAGCAAAAGTTGTGTTTTGTAGATCACTTTGTAATTTTTCTCGTGTTTGGTGGTTGGCTAAAGCGTGGGTGGGTGAGTCTTTGTCTGATACTGTTTAGGTCAACTTGTGTGCACCTCGATCGATACCATGGGGATGCGGTCCTGGATAACAATCGAAAAATCATGTGGCCTTGGAGGCATTTTGGGAGGATTGACAATTGTCGAATTTTATTGACAGTTGAGCTAAAATATCCAAAATTACATAGAAAAAGGTGGTTATATCTTTTCTTCAACTAACATTCAATTCCTTTTTTTTTTTTTTTTTTCATTTCACATTATTTCATTTTCAATTCAACATCAAATTCCACTACATTATTTATCCCTAATTTGATATAAAGTATGGTGTTTCGTTATTTGTTCACACCAATTTAATGCTGAATTATTTATAGTAATGTATGATGCAAAACAAATTTTATTTTTTTATTTCAAATTTATTTGAAAGGTTAAGGGGTTGTTTGTTTTTTTAAAAAACCTCTTAATGACTCTTAAGTCTGAATCGTTCAGATCTTTTTACACATCACCTCTTATTAATCATAACTAAAATAAGATTTCAGACTTTAGACCTCTTAAAAAACAAACGACACCTAAGTATCTTATAACAGTTTAAAACATAATAACATGTCTAAAATGAACCACATCGTTAACATATATATTACGATATAAATAAATAACTAAGTACAGAGATATAGTTTATTTTTTTTAAATAACACACAATAGCAAAGAGCTAATAAATGTAATGACATTAATGGAAAGTTATATAAAAATTACAATTAAGAAATATATTTGAAAATTTTATTTGGTGATAGGAAAAATATTGTAATGGATTAAAGGTGAATCATTTGTTCAAGGTTGGGTTCACGTTAGACCAACATGTTTTCGTGAGATCCGTGAGATCACATTTTTAAACATGAAATTTCACAGCAAAATACTGTGAAGATTTCAAGTGTAAAAATGTGGTCTTACGGGTCTCATGAAAAGATGTTGCTCTCACATGATCCAAGTCTTATCGTCTAACATCAAACTTAAATCCAAAGGTCTGGTTCAACTGAATTATCGGTAAGAATCCAACATTTTTGAAACATATACATACATATATATACGAGTGAATTGTGGATTTGGTCCATGTGGTTTAGTGATTTCTTTGACCATGATCCTCATTCTATGTTTATTGTGGATTTGGTCCTTGTAGTATTCAATTTATTTTGGTCATGGTCCTTCTGACTAACACTTCCATTAACTTTGTTAAATCAATGACCATTTTAGTCATTTTGTCTATTTTTTGTCCTTTTTTGATAAGAAAAATATAAACAATATTTTTATACACACATGCATACACACATGTATATATATATATATATAATAATAATATTAAAATAAATAAAATAAGACATTATTGTATGATTTAATTGTTTAATTTTTTTAAAATTAATTATATTAAATACGATTTAATTTAATTATTTTATTGTAATTGTGAAAAAAGATATAGTTTTATTGTTTTAATGTAATTAAAATTTCAATTTAAACAAATCAGATCATAAAACTATATCTTATTTATTTAGATCGAATAAAATAAAATATGGTTTTATGTTTTGATTTATTGAATTAAAATTTTAATTAAGTTAGAACCGATTTAATTATATTGTTCTTTTACTATCATTGCAATAAACAAGCTTATTGTTGATATTTTAACACCAAAAATCATTGAAAACCGCTGAGAAATAAACAATAATTTTATCATCTTAAAATTAGAAGCTCCAATTTTCATATTGTTTTTCAGTCAAAAAAACTCAAAATCAATTTTCATATTGTTTTTATTATGATAAAGTTAAAGTTCATTTCTCAACGGGTTTTAATGATTTTTTTGCGTTAAAATATCAACAATAAGCTTGTTGTTGCAATGATAATAAAAGAACAATATAATTAAATCGTCTTTAACTTAATTAAAATTTTAATTCAATAAATCAAATCATAAAACCATATTTTATTTTATTCGATCTAAATAAATAAGATATAGTTTTATGATCTGATTTGTTTAAATTGAAATTTTAATTACATTAAAACAATAAAACTATATCTTTTTTCACAATTACAATAAAATAATAAAATTAAATCGTATTTAATATAATTAATTTTAAAAAAATTAAACAATTAAACTATACAATAATGTCTTATTTTATTTATTTTAATATCGTTATATATATATATATATAGATATATATATATATATACACATGTGTGTATAAAAATATTGTTTATATTTTTCTTATCAAAAAAGGACAAAAAATAGGCAAAATGACTAAAATGATCCTTGATTTAACAAAGTTAATGGAAGTGTTAGTCAGAAGGACCATGACCAAAATAAATTGAATACCACAAGAACCAAATCCACAATAAACATAGAATGAGAACCATGGTCAAAGAAATCACTAAACCACATGGACCAAATCCACAATTCACTCTCTCTCTCTCTATATATATATATATATAAATATATATAAAGAGGGAGACAGTTGGGTTTTGGTGAGAAGTTGAGAGAGATCGTCAAGTTCATATGAGAACATTAACCAAAAAAAGAGAATAAGAAAACAGTCGAATTACGTGTGACTTTACACTAAAATTACATTTGATTCACACAACTTTTGCTACAACCTTGCACATTTACATTGATCATTAGTGTAAACGTGATTTATCCGTTTTTATGTTACCTTATTTGGTCAATGTTCCCATTTGAACTTCTTCCTCTTTATTATATATATTATTTTAATAACTTTAATTTAATTTGTAGGGCACCCAAGTACTTGAGCCTCACGTGCCACATGAATTTGGGGGTTACAACATCCCTTTAATCGGTTCTCAAAAGCATACTCACGTGCTTAACTATTGTACTTTTAAATATATATATATATATATATATATATATATATATATATATTTTGATATATTCATATAATAATATAAATAATAATAACGTGATCTTAATCCAAATATTTGTGTTTTTCTCGTGCATAAAAAACATAATTTTTCCCTTACAATTATATATAATAATTATTTCTTAAAGTAATATCCAAAAGCAACGTTAATTTAAAAAAGTAATCTTGACCCAATTATTTAACATATGTTCAATATATTCAATTATTTAACATATGTTCATAAACAGTGGTGAACATAAATTGGTTTGATCAGGTTGAATACATTGAACAACTCAACTCAATATTTGTAGTTTAGAAAATCTCAACTCAACCTAACCCAACCTGCATGAGTTGGGTTAGTCGGTTGAAACTTTAGTACGTTTGTCATCTTGAATATAATGTTTTATCTACTCCATTCATTTATTCAATATCAAATGCTTTTTTGAATAACAACGAGATTTTATTATTAAAAAAAACAAGCAAGGTGCTAGAACAAGAAATTATATACAAGAAATAGCTAGGAGAGGGTTATGGAGCCAACATGCCTAAATTTTAAATTTGCTACTCCTATTAGAAACCCAAAAATATGCTTGAGTAACAATATTGTCAAAGATATCTGCTTTCTTTAGCTTGGTCTTGCCAAAAATGGTCACGTTTTGTACCGACCATATGTACCAAAGCATAGTGAAAATAACTGCCTCGAACACAATTTCTCACCACTCTTCAACCGCAAATTAGAAAACCATGTAATTCAAGGATATCCAAATGTCACCATTTAATAATCTAATTTATATCAATAAATAAAATAAAATTAATTCATATAAACTTAAATATTTTTATAATATTCATTTGATTTATCTTGTACATATAAAAAGTAGATTAAATTGCGTTTTTCGTCCCTACGGTTTGTTAAAAGTGGCGAATTTCGTCCCTATGGTTTTAAAAATTCTTCGTCCTTATGGTTTGCAATTCATTTCTATTTTCGTTCCTGATCCCAAAATACCACTTTTAGGTGTGAATGACTAAAATAGGAATTAAATGTAAACCATAGGGATGAAAAAAGCAATAAAAATTAAATAATAAGGACGAAAAATGTAATGAATTATAAACCATAGGATGAAAATCATAATTTTAAAACCATAAGGATAAAAATAGATTTTTTCACCAAACCACAGGGACTAAAAACGTAATTTACTCTAAAAAGTAAGGTTACGCGGAGAATCTATGGTGTTAAAAAGGAGTATTTGAATAATGGTTTTATAAACACCTTACCTTCCAATGTCATTGGTCAAAGTGGTCATGTGTCGTTCCCGAAGTGGCTATTTTCGTCTTTTTAATCTTTCACTTTTTATTATTTACAATTTAAATAAGGGAAAAGTTAATAAAAACCCAACAAAATATTCTATTTTGAATGGTAAAATCCCTAAATTAATTTTTTGAAAGAAAAAACCATTAAACTTTCTCATTTTGAATGAGTAAGTTTCTGAACTATTTTTTTGAATGAAAAAACTATTAAACTTTTTCATTTTGAATGAAAAAACCATTAAATTTTCCAACTTTAAATAATTAAGTCCCTGCATAATTTTTTCAATAAATTAAATCATCGAACTTTTAAAAATTGGTTACTTATATCATTTTAACCCAAAAAAAACTACATGGAACCGATTATCTTTTGATTCTTCCTCTTTTAATAAATAAAAAATATATCAAAAAGAGGAAGATCGATGCCAGAAGCAACAACGTGTTAGGTGATATGGAGAACGAACAATGTAATGGCAATTGGGAGAGGTGAGGCAGAGCGATACGATTGTCTATGAGGGATTTTAATGGCGTATAATTTGAGAACAGTAAAACTGATTTTGATTTGTTTTTACTTTAAAATCTTCATCGTCAGTTCCAGGTATCTTTAAAAAAAAGTAACCAATTTTTAGAAGTTCGATGATTTATTTATTTAAAAAAAATGTTGAGAGACTTAATCATTCAAAATTAGAAAGTTTAATGTTTTTTTCGTTCAAAAAAATAGTTGAAGGACTTAATTAATCAAAATGAGAATGTTTAATAGTTTTTTTATTCAAAAAAATTGTTAAGGGACTTAACCATTCAAAATATGATAGTTTATTGGGTTTTTTTGAACTTTTCCCTTTAAATAATTAACCTGCTTTTCTGTTAATTTCGTCGTTCTAAATTGTTTACATTTCTATTTTAGTTTGTTCCAAAATAAATATCAAATTTTAAAAATAAGTTTTTGTTTTCCCATTCTACCCTTAATTATAAGATTGATAAAAAAAATTATATTATTAATGGTAAATATGTCATTTGGTTATTGAAAAAAAAAACATAACAATTAAACGTTCGTAAAATTGTGTGTCATTTTCATCGTGGAAATTTATTTTGAGGCAGAAGGAGCATAAATAGGGTTTGTTTATTAGTAATTTAACGAATTTAATAAGATTCAAAACTTATTATGTCAGATATACATGATTGTTTGCTAGTGGTTTAATGATATATTATAATTAATATATCGACACATAGAGTTTGTTTTTTAGCGGCTTAATGAATTTAATGAGATTCACAACTTATCCGATCAAGCATACATGACTGTTTGTTAGTGACTTAATAATATATTATAATTAAGGGAATTTAATTAAAATGCTCTAAGTTGAAAAACCAGTACCCAATATGCCCCAAATGTTGTTATTTTTGCCAAAATACCCCATATGTCCGCGTTTTTTGTCCTCGTTTTTGAAAAAACGCGGACATATACTATTTGGGTCCGCGTATGCTTGAAACGCGGACATACCCCTCGTCCAACCCAAAAAACGCGGACATAACCCGCGTTCCACACAAAACGCGGACATACCAATTGAATTGTTGATTTTATTATATATTTACAGTTTATACCCCTATAATTATTTAGTTAGTTACTTTATACCTTATACTTTTCTATTTTTCATTTTATACTTTTATTATATTAACACATATAATCGTATATTAACTAAAATACGTTAAAAAGATACGTTTTAATTTTAACAAGTTATACCATTATAATCGTCTCTTCGATACCTTCGAAATGAGCACAATATTGAATATTTTTGGATTTAATTATTTTATTATATCATATATATTAAAAATACGTTTTTATATATCATAAAATTATTTAACGTATTTTAGTTAATATACGATTATATGTGTTAATATGATGAAAATGTAAAATAAAAAATAGAAAAGTAAAAAGTATAAAGTAAACTAACTAAATAATTATAGGTGTACAAAATTTTAATATATATGATATATAATTAAATAATTAAATCCAAAAATATTCAATATTGGACTCATTTCGAAGGTATCGAAGAGACGATTATAATGGTATAACTTGTTAAAATTAAAACGTATTTTTTAACGTATTTTAGTTAATATATGATTATATGTGTTAATATAATAAAAGTATAAAATGAAAAATAGAAAAGTAGAAGGTATAAAGTAAACTAACTAAATAATTATAGAGGTATAAACTGTAAATATATAATAAAATCAACAATTCAATGGGTATGTCCGCGTTTTTTTGTGTGGAACGCGGGGTATGTCCGCGTTTTTTGGGTTGGATGAGGGGTATGTCCGCGTTTCAAGCCATACGCGGACCCAAATAGTATATGTCCGCGTTTTTTCAAAAACGAGGACAAAAAACGCGGATATATGGGTTACTTTGGCAAAAATAACAAGATTTTGGGCATATTGGGTACTGATTTTTCAACTTAGGGCATTTTAATTAAATTCCCTATAATTAACATACTCACGCATAGCAATGTTAAGATATGTACTTTCGAAATAATTAATAATTATCATGACTTAAAAAACCAGAGTTGATACCACATAATCAGATAACCATTTAGTTAAAGTGTATAATTTGGGTTCTAGCTTATGTCCATCTTGACTAATCTGATGGGTTCTAAAGATAACAATCAAGAAAATCAGTAGTTGCACTCAAACTCGAACCGATCCATGGAGAGAAACCCTAAAATCTAATTATATTTGACAGTTGAACTGACCCTGAAAGTTACAAATATAACATTTTACAGTCCTAAAACATAATTTATTTATTTTTGGCAATTTTTCATATATTTTTTGAAAACTAATTATTTGTTTTTTTTTGTATATCACAATCAATAATATAAATCTCCTATTGCATAGAGTACAACAAGTGAATGCATGGGGGGGTACAAGTAATGCTCCAAAAAGGGGCATTGAAATGATCTCAAATTTCATTTATGGTGAAAGAAAAGGGACTAAAATGTAAAGAAGATGTATCAACAACAAAAGTTGTGAAAAAAAAATAATAATGATGACTTTGAAGAGAAAAAAGAAAAAGAAGAATGGAGATGTTATGCTTTCTTTATTAGTTGGGTAAGGAATCATTTTTCAAACATTGCCCCTTTACCAAACTTCTTTACTAACAAGTTACCTTCCAATTTATCATAAAGAAATAAAAAATAAATTCATTTTATTTTAATATTTTTTAAGTTATAATTTTGAATCAAAATGTTTTTTTTTTATCACATGCTTATGAATAAAAATATGTAGAGTAAACTACAAGTTTGGTGTATATGGTTTGTCAAAATAACACTTTTCCTTCCTGCATTTTTGAAATTACAAGATTCGCTATCATGGTTTACAAAAACGTTTGGATCCCCCCCTCCCTTCCTTAACGACTAGAATGACATCGAGTCGGGTTTGGGCCAGTTATTGGTATCCACACCCCGAAACTGATAAGCAAAACCATCCTTGTAATCACCCCGATCCTCGTCGAGGATCTTAGCGGGGATCCCCATCGGGTCCACGTTGTTTCCCCAATCCTCATCGGGAACCCATTAAAAGTAAAAATCTCCATTCTCTGTTGGAATCTCCGAACCCAACCTGAAATTTCATTTTTCAGGTTTCACCGTCGGTTTGGTTTTTCTACCATCCCTATTAACGACCGTTAAAAAATTTCGTTAAATGAGGGATATACTCGTCTCTTTCATTGATTTTTTTTCCATGTATCCAATCAAAAACTATGGGGACCAAATTGTAAAATCGATTTTGATTGATTAAAATACAAAAAAAAATGTCCCTCATTTAACGTAACTTTTTAACGGCATTTAGAGGCATAACCTAAATACGCGTGTTTTTGCAAACCATGATGCTCATCTTGTAATTTCAAAACTGTATGACAAAATTTTTTATTTTTGACATACCAAAGGAACCAAATTTGTAGTTTACTCAAATTTTTATTAGAAGGGTTAGTGTTTATGCCAAAAATCTCCCAAGGAAAATTTAAGGTAAACGTGAAGCTTAATCCAACCAAAGAAAGTAGCTTTAATAATCGTACGACAATAATAAAAATAAGGAAAATAAGACGAGAGAATTGATGACGCGGAAAACCCCAAAATGGGTAAAAACCGCGGACGAGTGTGAGTCGTCGTACACTATGGACGTCAATCAGGGACGTCGTCCTTTAGAACAAGTGTTACAAGTGCAATGTAATGTAAAATAGTATAATAAAATAAAGTCGGTCATGCGTCGGATGTATTTAGACTTCGGTCGTACGTCGTACGACAAACAACAGAAAGCTTTATAAACTTCGAGAGAAATTGAGCGAGCTTGAGAATGTAATTTGTGAGCTTTGTAAAGTCTGAGAATCAGATGTCCCCATGTGAGATTTGAGCTCCATATTTATAATCCATCTTTCCAAGTATTGAATGCGTATGACCGTTTCTGATATTGACGGTAGCGTCTGTTACGCTAATTGCTATTGATGATGTCTTCCGTTACAATCTCTTGTCATGAATGCCTTTGAATTCTACATTTAAACATAATATAACGTATGCTGCCAGTTAGTAACTGAAATCAGGTCGTTCGAGGATATTTGTCGGATGGATATCTGATCGTTTTAGTCGAGGTCGCCTAAAGGAAGGGCGTCATCCACCGTCTGTCGCACGACCATGGACTGTTGGACTTTTTTTACCCAAACAGTTAGTTTACTGATTTATGGGCCTTTGGGGTTCCTTATGGGTCACCGTTCGAGTCCTTCCACGTTATTGGAAATTTTCTTGGTTGTTCTTCAAAGTCCCATGAAATTAGTCAAGATGCGTGCAAACAGCCGAACAGGCCCAAACAACCACACTTTGACAACTTTTTTTGCTACTTAAGTTGGTATATATGAAACAGTAGGACGAGTGATAATATCATGTCAACATTTATATAGTCAAATGGTTGATAAGTGATCGGATCAAATAAGAAGATTAAATATCATTAAACATAAAACTTAAATGTTAAAGGAATTTTCTTTATATAAACTATTGAAAACCCTAAAAATCTATTAGAAAATTCATATGTGAACCAATGTTATAGATCATTTGTATGGTTCACATATAAAGTTTCAAATTGATTTCTTGATGATTCACATATGATTATTTTTTTCTTATATTTAACCTTCTTATTTTAATCTTTATGGGTTGATAATTTATGATTTAATAAAAATAAGTATGTAATTGATAGATAACTTAAACAAAACAAATATAAAAATACATTTATTTATTTATTTATCTTGTCTAGATTTAATTTTGATGCCAACATTTCGCCATATAAAACATAACAATAATTTTAATTAATTAATTAATTAATTTAATTTTAAGCAGAAGTATTAGTCATAGTGCCACGTCAACATTTCATTGTTGGACACTTGGACAAAAGTTTTGTAACAACCCACTTAAAACATAACAATAATAATAATAATACTCCCTGCCAAAATGACCCAAATCTACAATTAAATTCCAAGGTTTGCAACAACAACCTATTACACAACTGAGTAAAAGAAAAATCTACAAGGAGTCTTCTAGCTTCCGGGATTAGCTCACATCTTCTCCTTACCCTTACCGGTACCAGCTACTTTGAGAAAACCTGAAAAGGATTTTAGTTTTGAAAGAGCGAGGGTTAGACCGAAGGTCTAGTGAGTCCCCTCTATCGTTTATGCAACAATACAACATCAATCTTTAAATCAAACAGATTTATAAACATCTCATGAGTAATTCACACTACCGACCAACACTACCGTCGAAGACGGCGTGTCTGACTCACACTGCCTTATCTTGGGACACACCCCAATGACATAAACGGGCCACACTCCCCGACTTAGGTCACAACTTCCGAAAGTAATGTATGCATACATTTAATTATCAACAATTTATAAAACACGCTTAAATAACCGAGTATGAATATGCCAACATAATTAAAACAAATCTTTAATTAAACATTCATAAGCTTTTGATAATAAAAACATTTAGTTCAGAAAACTCACCTGGTGATCCTCATGCTAAAAATCCCACACTTAAAGATTCCCGACAACGTATCCTAAAGAACAAAGATAGGATTTTGATGAGATATGGGGTTACTCTCAACTACAGAACTACTAAGGACCCCTAGAACAGGTTGACCCAAACTATACTTCTTAGGTTCCCCCGTAACAGCTCTCACGATCGCCCGGGTCGAGTGGACCGGTGTCCCCCGGACTCCACACCCCCGGGGTCTCCCTGTACTGAAACGCCCGGGTTACCCGGCTTGACAAAGCCCGAGGTCGCCCGACTCAACACCGCCCGGGGTCGGCCGGTTCCCCTAACTCCCTGGGTGCGGTCGATCGACTAACAAATCTCTCAACCAGAAAGAAAAATTCGACTCACACACCCATATGCGATGAGGATCAATTACAAACCCAAAACCCCTCCCTTGATTGATTACATCAACACTAAAGCTAGATTAAAAACCTTCATCCCCAAACGATTCATATCCACACAGATAATAAATAAAACCCCAACTCCAAAACATAAAAACATCAAATTAACAAAGCTTGTCTAGCCCAGTGGATAGGTAACATCCTGGGAGGGTCAGTGGATGGTATCCCTGACTACCCAGGTTCGATTCCCCGCGGCAGCAAGTGGCGTTACCTGGCCATGGGTCGACTTTCGGGCCGGTTCATGGTCACCGTGGATTAGTCGGGCGCCCGCATGGATCCCGGATACCTCGTCGACTTCGTGTCGGGACGGGTGCGTGTGTTTAACTGTCGTTAAAAAAAAACATCAGATTAATCCATCATTCCCAATATTCTAACTTGAAATCAACAGAGTATAATCCCCCATGTCCCCAAATACAAGAGATGATGGAAGACTTACCTTGAAGAAGATCAAAATCTGCTTGAACCAGATGGATCGTCCTCTTCCTCGCCCCCTTTCCAAAATCGTCCAACTTCTCCCTCTCCAGTATCGGCCGTTGTAACACCCTCAAACATGGAAATAACAACTAATTTAAAATTTTCTAAATACACCAATAAAGGAATCATCTACAACCACGATTTAAGATTTAACCTCAAAACAAACATTCATTCTATACAAAAGTCTATGGTAAGAACGGGTGCTACTAACACCCCATAATAGTCACCAACTCCAAAATGCGGAAGAATTTACCAACTATATACACTTGCATAAGGCTAAGGCTCGACTTCTCGAAGCACTGCTAGAACCGAATCCCCAACAGGAACCTGATGCACATGCCGACAAATAAAAAGGTTAGACTTAACGCCTAGTGAGCTCAGGAGTTTTCAACATACACAATTTAATCATTTAGAAAGGAAGAATGCGAATAAAATCATAATCTTTCAAGATGATATTCTTCACTTATGAAAACGACTCGTTTAACAATAAGTATGCATTTTGTACGAAAGAGACACCGAATTAATCGATGACCAAGGCAAACTGTATTAAAGACGAGGCTCTCGATATGGGACGTACTTTTGTAATATAACCCAAAATTTGCTAAAAAGAAAGAGGGAACGTGGACATCCATTTTATAAAATGCGGACATCACGTTACAACTCGAAATACCCAACACGGGTGGAACATGATACACAAACCATAAATCGCAGGTGTAAATTTATAATTAAATCATGCCATGAACACGACATTAGACCCAAAACTCACCCGACCAAGATATGGACTAATTCAAGTATCGAAACGTGGAAATGACGCATTCCATTCAAACCTTAATATACGTTGGAAGAACCCAATATTAAAGTCATCATTTACCGTCAACCACTTAAAGACCCGAATCGGTAAAATACCACATTACCATATAAAATACCACGAATCAACGATGAAGAGATTCGTATACATCTAGAATAGAAAACACGCAAGTAGGCCATTCACGCGACTTCCTTGCATATCATCTAAACGTTTCCACCTTGGGTGGCGAGAACACGTGAATGGGGCCACCCGCGATGTTATTGGATTCTACCCGAACACCCCGACATCCTGGTTCTCATGCCTCTACCGACATCATACCACGGACCGTTTAACGCCTCTGGCCTTACTCCATTGGAGTTCCACTTTCGAGGGCTTACAGGCGTGAGCGCCTATCCAATCTAGACGAGTTCCAACCCAGCGGTTCATGCCACCTATTGTTTACTCGCTAGCAACCCGAGCGGTCACTAAAAGTAACCCAAAACCTCAGGCCTTACAAGACAGACAGACTTACGTGCCTATGGATCTATTACAACACAGTCTAACATTACATGACTCCAATTGAATGACCAAAGCACCTAAAACATGTAATTCACCAATGACACGAAATTAATCGTCATCATACTCCAAAAACCCACGACGGTTATAAATCCGGACAAATGTCCACACGACTCATTTTAGTCAAAACCGAGCTAAAATACTCAAAATGCATAACCCATGAAAATAGATTTCATTTGTACAAAAGTCAATAAGAATGCATAATGTCATGAAATGAACTCCATTTGTACAAAATTGCTAAGAACCCAAATATGCGCATTTTATATAATTAAACAACCCAAGTTTACCAAACATGAAAACTTATCAAAACACACACACTTTGACAAATACCAAGTAAAACACACTTTTACTTCAAAATACCCATTTTTGGCATGTACATCGTTTTAACAAATCAACTTGAACTCACCTTGCTAGATTTAGGCTAAATCTAGATTTCACCCAACGAGTTCTTTTGACGGCCCTTTGAATCCTCAAGCCGAAATCTTCCAAAACCTAGATCCGAACATTTCAACCCAAAAATACCCATAAACAACCATAAGGAAACATTCTCCAAACATATAAATACTAAAACTCCAAACAAGATCCAAAACCCTAAATTCTCCAAAACCACCAAATCCGAGATTTGGTATACCAAACACTAAGAGATCAACAATGAAGTATTTAAACCTTTAAATCAAGAAAGCTTACTACTAGAGACGATGAGATCTTCCGAGGACAACCATAGCAACTCTTCAACCCGAGCTCCCACACACGAACTTGAAGAAGATGAAGATGGAGGTTTTGTGGTTCAAGATCCCAACTTGCTAGGTGATGATGAAGTATGAGGGTTGAGGAGGAAAACCCTCCAAATAGGTAGAGGTTCGACATTTGAGGTTTGGGAGAAAAGAGGGAAGAAGATTTAGGGTTTTGATTTGAGAGTGATGAAGCAAATGGCTGAAAATCGGTTTTAATCTCGACAGTGCACTTCCGCGGGTTATGCCGCAACCATAAGTCGCAGCATAAGTCGCTCGTTTCCCCGAATACTCACATCCAGTGAGTTACGCGACTTATGTCGCGAGCCAAAGTCGCGTGCCAAGTCGCGGTAGCCCAAAACTTCGGTTTTCTCGCGTCATTCTAACCAGATTTGATTCCCGATGATTCCAAAGTAAAGCTTGCCTGAATCTCGATACCTTTACGTCCCACGAGTCAACCGACTCCCGAAATAACACCTAGGGAAATTTCCAAATTTACGGGTGTTACAGCCGCCAAAACGCTAAAAGAATGAAACCCGTAGGGTTAAAATCCCTCCTTTTTTTCCAATTTTTTTTACTTATGACCCCCAAACTTTGGCCTTTTTAAATCTTTCACCAAACTACTTAAATCTTTTAAATTTTAGCCCGATCATTACAAGTTTTAACACGCGACTATTAACATTTTTATTTAATTTATTTTTACCATCGCATATAATATTTTTCTTTTAATTTCTATTAAAGAACTCAAAAAACCCGTTTAAAAAAAAAGTTCTGTTGTTCGCTTGTTAACGTACGTTTATGATTGATTAAGTAAAATTCAAATACAATGTTTAAAGTTTAGACATCTGTATTAATTTAGACTGATAATAACAACAGGTATATATTTCATTTTCTTCGTCCTTCTTGTTCTAGATGTTGATTTATTTTTCTAGATGTTGATTTATGATAAAACTCTTATCTCCTTTTTCTTTCTTTTTCGTTCCTTTTTGACTTTTCATCCCAGAATATGCTAGAATTTGGTACTTGTCATATTAAAAACATTATAATTTTCGCACATTGTTCGTCTTATATATAAGGGTAAAATAAATAAGAATCAGTAAAACTTTGATAATCGTGGGAATTGTGTAACACCCTAAAATTTCGGGTAATTTTGAAAATTGAAAATTCGACAATATAACGTTTATAAATAGGGCAAACAACCCATAAAGGGTAAAAGCGTAAGCATTTACAAAAACCTGTAAGGAAGTATGGGGAAACGACAACAAACTAATCTAAACCACAACTAGCTAGATTATATAGGTTGTCAACCCAATACCAAAATGGAATAATTGTTTTAAATGCTAAAGCTTCCAAAATAACTATCATGAAAAATGCCCTTAAGAGACCACGCTCTTCTCTCAACCCCTTGACGACCCGCCGCTAAGGGAACCTGTTATACATATCATTTGAGAAAAAATGTTAGGCTTAAAGCCTAGTGAGAACATACAGTTTATATGAAGATAATAAGAAGAATTAATTGCAACATAAATAAACTGTTTTCGTAAATGGTTTGATAAGCACATAGTGACCTTCCAGACCAAACTTTATCTTGCGATGACGGGAAGAACCCGAATTCCAAGGATCAAGACCACGATACTAGGATCAAGGCCACGAACATGCCGACTCGTACTAAGATGTGGGGGAGGGCACCCAATGATCCCTAGTCATGCTCATTCACTAGGATTTACATTTACGACCCACGGCTAGTAACCGGTCCCACATAACCGTACCAAGTTGCCTTCTAGGGTCCAATGTCTCAACTAGCTACATACGGGAGTTATCCCCAAACAATAAGTCGACTCTATACCTATGGATCCATTAGCAGTAGTCTAGACTTGTCACAATAACACTTGTGACCAACTATAATCAAACATATAGTTCATGATACCATTTAGCTCCCAAATCACATTTCTATGGTTAACTGCTGATAAGAAAATACAAGGTTCAAACATGAATCATAGGCTATTTTATCATTTCCAAATATATGCAAAACCATTTTAATGTAACCACTAGGTCTTTGGCCTAGTGGCCACCTCTCTTCCGTAAACGCTTCTACTTGGGGTTCCCGTACTAGGGTTCGAATCCGGGGGGAGACAGGATGTCTTTTCCGGTGCAGGCTTATAGAGGTAGGGCCTGTAGGGTCCACAAAAGTGGGCCACGGGGCCTTGGGTCCCCGCCAATAAACCTTTTTTTTAAACTACCTCATTTTAACCCATTTATTTCCTTTTCCCCGAAATACTAATTTCAACCAAAATACCCATAATATGTTTAAAACATAAACTTGGCTAAAAAGCCAAAAGTTGAACATTTACTCATCCAAGTGTGACAACAATCATATTTGTAGTTCCAATACATAGGTTGTATCTACATTTTACAAAATGGTAAGAAACCCTAAAATCTCCCAAAACACCAAGTTAGGTCAAAATCTCATCAACAATGGAAATGTAAACAATGAGATAGTTAGAAGTTAAAAGTGCATTTTGATGTGTATAAAGTTTAATAAAAAAGAAGTATGTACTCACAATGGGTTTATTCTAAACCCTATAAACTTCTAATTGAAGAGGATTGTGCTAGTTCTTGAGAAAGGATAATCTTCACCAAAGGGTACCTTAGATTCACCTAGACAATCACCATTAATGAGGAGAGGAAGATTGATGGTGTAATAAATGAGGAGGAAGCCTTAGGGTTTAGAAACTTACCACCTACTGTAGAGAGAAATCGACCAAACTCTTGAAAAAATCAGATAAAATGACTTATTTTCGGAGCTGGTCTAATAAATGCATCAGTGCTCACTCGCGATAGTGCCATGCGATAGTGACATTGTCACTATCGCGAAGCACAATCGCGCCAAATGTACCGTGGGTCGAAAGACCTCCGCGATAGTGCCCTGGTGATAGTGACACTGTCACTATCGCGTGGCACAATCGCGCTAGGGGTACCGAAACCCGAAAACCCGCGATTTCAAACCCGCGACATGAGTGACGACTAAAAGGGATAGCTACAACGTACATGAGTATAATGATACGCATAAAAGTCGCAAAAACGGACAAGTTGGGAATCTGGACTTACATGAATTTACGGGTGTTACAAATTGGATCCATGTTTATCGTTACACAAGTGAAATATACAGTATTATTTTATCTATGAAACATAGAAGTTTTGTTTCACATGTGAAAAAAAAACTTGTTCATTCGTTTCATATGTGAAACACACACATGAATAATAAAGCCACATTAAATTCATGTCATAAATGAAACTCGTTAAAAAAGTTATATATGTGAAATTTCTTTACGACAACAGTTATTTTTTAATATCTACGGTTAAGATGTCGATTGTATCCGTATTTCCGAATAGTAATTCACGAGATGCTATCAAATTCACCTAGCTATTTTGTATATTTTAAATAAAATGTAATACCTGGCTTAACATATAATTTAACAATATATATGATTATTCATAAAAAGAGGGACATTCATTTGAAAACCCATATGTGATAATATTGATAACCAGTACATCATGTGTTATTTTACATATTTTTTTTTCATCTAGGGCTCGAGTTAGTATATTGATTAACAAATATTTGTTTCACAATATGAACATTTTTTTTATGTGTTTGTGAAACAAATAATACAACTGAAAATTTTCACATCGTGAACCGAATACATATAAAACAAACATATGTTAATCAATATATTAAATTATAGCCTTAGAAGGAAAATCCCATTTCAAATAAGACCTTCTATAATAACTAACATAGTTATCATAATATATGAGATTCTCAAATAATTAAACTTATTGAGAAAACATTTAAAATACTATATTTGTTTTCTTATAAAATTAAAATTTGGGCTATTATCCCTTAAAT
Organism: Arctium minus; assembly: GCA_954870635.1. Taxonomy (NCBI): domain Eukaryota; kingdom Viridiplantae; phylum Streptophyta; class Magnoliopsida; order Asterales; family Asteraceae; genus Arctium; species Arctium minus. The sequence goes on along the minus strand of OX941095.1, from coordinate 67,796,930 downwards.
ATAAGACCTTGATTGGGCTTAATTGTATTAGCCCATTACCAAGTTTCATACAAAAAGTACTGAGAAAATAAAGGTTTTAGGGGTTTAATTTTTTTTTAACAGATTCTTTAAATCTTCTCTAGAACCGTTGAGTTGAGTGTAATTTTTTTAGATATTTTAACTTATGTTTTTATAGGGAAATTATAGATAATTCGTTAAAGATGCTCTAATAATTTCATGTATTAACCACAAGGGTTGTGGTGTGGTGGTAAAGGCTTGGGGAGTTAATAGCGCTCAACCCGGGTTCGAGCCCCACTAGCAGCACTTGTGGCCACTGAGGATAATCTCAGGGCTGCACGCTTTAGCAGCTGGACCAAAGGCCCTAATTGCCAGAGATTAGTCTGGGTCATAGGCCCAGGATACCCTTTCAAAAAAAAAAAAAATTCATGTATTGTTTTGGATTGGACCAACTTATTAGATGTTATGTGTTTGTTTTTTTGCTTCGAAATAAATCTGATATGTATATATATATATATATATATATTTGTAACCGTGGGTTTCTAGACCAACTTACGTACACCGACTAATCCTCGGACGATCACGAAAATAAATCTGATATTGTATATATCAAATATCACTTTCACATGTTTTCGATGAATTTTAAGTCTTTGATCAGTAGACATAACCCTTAAGAAACTAATAACATACTAGCATATGATAAAATTCAAATACACCTAAACATACATCATGAAAATTTGTATCCTCTATGTCCCAAAATAAATGTGCACAATAAAAAAGACACACGATTTTAATAAACTAAATTAATTTTCTACCCTTAATTATAAATAGAGAAATGTTCTTCACCTTATAATTAAGGGTATAATGGAAAACTAGACACTTATTTTGAGATAAATTAAATTAATAATGTAGATAGTTATTTGGGGATGGATGAAATTTTTTATTTCTATATTATTGTGTGGCATAGGAGAATTTTGATGTGGTTTTTAAATTATTTTCATACTATAATCTTAAATAAACAAATTTCTAATTATAAAACCCTATAAAACATTTTATTAGTACGCTTATTTATTTTAAGCGTCCTATAAACTCAATTTTATTGTAGTGAAATTTACAGACGAGGGCTTCACAAAAGTTAAATCATATTCTGGATATACGGATGTTCCATTATTTACAGAAGATTGTATTTAACTATTTATAGTCCTAATTTCAAAATTTGTAATGAGTTATGAACATATGGGTTTAAGGACTCAATACCCATGTAATTATTTTTCCAAGATATCTTGCTAATAAACAATAGCAACTTTCAATTTTATTAGTTGACTTGTAAATAAACCACACAAACTCATGAAATAAAATCTAGATACATGATTGAGGGCTAAATTATTGTTTCAAAATCATGATTCACCCGCATTAAATCGCATGGATACACAACTAGTATATATATATATATATATATATATATATATATATATATATATATATGTGTGTGTGTGTGTGTGTGCGCGCGCGCATGTGTGTGTGCAAAATATAATTATATTACTTGCACTATTTTCAGTATAATCTATGTTAAATTACCTTGTATAAATCATAGATTGAGATAATTATTTCTTATCATCCACTCATACCAAATTAAGGGATTGTTTGTTTTTTTAAAAAAACATCTTAATAACTCTTAAGTTTGAATCGTTCAGACATTTTTACATACCACCTCTTATTAATCATAACTAAAATAAGACTTCAGACTTTAGATCTCTTAAAAAACAAACGACACCTAACTATTCATTTGATCATATGATAATTGAACAATTTTTTTTTTTGGCAATAGTATAAATATATGATTAATAAATCTACTATGGTCCCGTCGTTGACTGGGCCCCCTAGCCCAGTCTTAGACTGTGATTGGGCTCTAGGTTCAGCGTAAGCTGGGTCGGGACAACGACGGATTAGTGGGCTGCCCGATACCGCTGGGGAGGTGTGCGTGCGTGTGTTTATGGTAGTCGTTTCGATCCCGCTATGCCTTCCAAAAAAAAATAACTATTTATATATTTTGCCAATTTAGCTCAACATATTTCTTTATACACCAATCTGGATTCATGTACTAGAATAAGTATATATTGTTTGTGTTTACAAGGTAAACACATTGAATTTACATTCTTTATATTGTTTGGGAATTAATCAAAGTTTTACTAAAAACATTCTTAAAAAATAATGTTTTACCAAAAAGTTTAAAAGAATACGTTTTATATGTCAATATTGTGCACATCTTTCTACTATTCTTGGAATATTACTTATTTTGATTGGATGAACCAACACTTTCTGGTTATATATCATACCGATTTATCCATTCAACGCACTCATGGAGAGAATAGTTTTCTTGCTGATGTTTTACTTTGTTATCACAGTAGATGCACCGTTGACCACTAACACAACAGGTGCATCATTGATCGATAACACACCAGATTCGTCTCAGTCATCAAACAAGCTCAAGTTTTGTTTGTTTAGTTATTGGTGATCGGTTTATTTCTACCTGCCAAGATTTATCATCGGTGAAATCTCCCCCCTCTCTCTCTCTCAAGCTTTGTCTGTGTTGAATTTGATTTTAAGAAACCTACTCGACTTCTCCTCTCCGATATTGATTTCAGGTAATGTATGAAAAACCCCAACTCTTTCTGATTTTACCTGATTTCATCCTTTGGTAACTCTTGATTTTTTATTTCGCTTTTGATTTTGTTTTGATTTGGGTTCACGATTTACAGCTCGATTTAGGTTCACTGGCTTCATCCAAAAACGAATCGATATTCACAGGTTCATTTCTTTCCCTCTCCATCACACCCGTCTCTGCAGATTTCTTTGGAGTCAACCTTGTTGATCTTCTTGTTGAACATTCCCAGTGCTTTATTTCACAAAGCATGCTCACTTTATTCTTCAATTTGTCCAATGATTTCTTATGCTTTGCAAGTTCTTCATAACTCTTTTGATTGTGAACAGACAAAGCACGTTCATCCCTGTCATCTAAATAGATGTTAACCAGTTAGGTCCTAATTATTTTATATGATACAAAAAAATTAAGCCTATAAAAGTTTTCAATATCAATTAAAAGCATTGCAATAGTTAAGTCTTTAACCTCTGAAAGATGCCCATCACTATCAGAATCATCTGAAACAATGACATTGTCATCCTCAGCAAATAGGGCATCAAGAGAAGTAGACATGGTACTTCACTTTCAGAATCCCTGTATTTAAAACAAGGAGATTATTTAAGCACAAAGATAATTTAATATCAAAATGCATCTATCTCCTTGTTGATCATAAAACTACTGTATGTATTTTTATAACATCAAGGTACTGAGATTAGAGTAGAGGTACCAAAGGCTTTTGAGTAAAGCTTATGGTTGGTTGTTCTACATTGAACCTAATTGCTAAGACCACTAAAAGAATTAAAAGTGAAGACATACTTCGTTACCAGTGTGATTTGTCTTAACAGTAGAACTTGCAACCTAATTAACCAAAGCACTCAAAGTTGTTAAGATAGGAATGCATACATAAATCACTATAATTGACAAAAAAAAATCACCATAGTATATGATCTGTATGAGTGGATACCGCCACTATCAAAGATCTCGGGTGTGATGGTCAATCCCATTCTCTCTTAAAGCTTTATAAAGCTCTAAAAAAAGGGTTGGTTAGGTTCTTGTAATAACCTCTATTGTAGAGCTTTATTTTGTTCAGGTAGTGCAAATGTGAAAGCAAAAGGTAAAAAGTTAGGTTCTTGTAAATTGTAAGAACCTCCATTGTGGATGCTCTAAGTCTGAGCCTACATATTTAAGCATTATTTCTATGTGCAAAAGGTACATGGCTATAGATTAGAGAAACAAAGGATTATAGTGGCATGTTCTAGAAACAAATCCAGACAGGCTATATTTAAGTCAGTTAGGATAACTTTGATTCTCCTTGAAATCTTGAGGCTTGATCTGTATAAAGTTTCCCCTAGCATTAACTCATATATTAATCCATTCTTGGTAACTGGGGCTTTTAGTAGCAACATTAGACTTAGGAAACGATTAGGTGTTGAGAGTCATCAAATAGTTATGACCAGGAATAGTGTGTTCCTTTAAACTAGGCTAAAATCACACAAACCATTTACGGTAAATTAGACAACTTTTTGATGGAATGTGAAGAAACAATAAAAACCCAGATAAAAAAGATTGAAAAAGACTAACCATCGGATGGATCTCTGTCAGTGTCGATATTCCAGCAGCCCATGACTGTAAACCAGTTCGTGATATGACTCCATCCTATTCTAGAGTTGATAACTAAAGAAGAGCATCCCTGCAACCAAATTAGTTATTGCAATTACCGTAAATGGCCATTGCAATAATAAACCAAACAGGTCTAACCCCCAAAAATAATTAACATAGAACGACAGCCAAACAGAATTAGAAAATGCATTGGACATCATTCTAATAAACAGATCCATGATGGTGGAATCCATTATCAAACCCGTAACAATAGCCCATTTAAATGTTGTTGTTGAGCATCAGATAGCATAGAGAGGACCAAACAGTAGCAGATTCCATAAACCCAAAAATGAAGAAAATAGGACTGGTTTGGCCGTGGGGGACAGACCAAACAAGAACCACCAATTATAAAGCCATGTAATCAATAACTAAATAAAAAAACCAAGCCAGTAACTGTTTATGCAAACCAAATAATATCTAATGTACCTATATAAGTCCATTGGTAGAAGTATTTCATCAACTTGCATCTTAGTTTCTCCATCCATAGTAATACAGTTGTATGCAAATAAACACACATTCAACTTTGGGTTTTGATTGCTATTTTCTACCATGGTTTCTTCTCAATGAACCGCTTTGAAGGAAAACAAGATGTGCAAATCATCTAGAGACTATTTATTACTTTCAGCCTTTCGGGAGTCAATAATTGCATGTTGCATCTCAATTATACTAATTCTTATGAATGATGTGTATGCTTAATGAAATGCGTCCTTTATTAGGACAAAGCATATCATATAGGTTATCCTTTACTAACTGACGCAAAACACTGGTACTTCTGCTGTACAAGCTTTCAAAGAAATACTCTGTTTCAGCAAAAAATGTTAACATTAGTAATTATACTTGGGTTTTTGATGCTTCAGGAGACTCTTGAAGCAATCGTTGTTGTGATTGAGTGGTGAAATGGTACTTGCAAATGGATGCTCCAGATTGATCTTTATCTAAATTTGGTATCTTGATTCAATATTATTAATTATTATTCCTTCTAGACTCTGTTGATACACAAGTAATTTGTAAATTTGCACCAATTTAATGATGCTCCAGTTTGGCTTATATTTCTGCCTCTTCCTTTTGAAGTCCAACTAGTCATAATCAAGCTGAAGGCAACACTTCGGACATCACTTTTGGATAGATTTAGATATTTTTTGAATAAGAAATTGGATTAGTTTTTTATTATTTGATTTACAATACATCCCTCTTGCATTTGCGAAACTCTTAATATAATATGTGAACCACTAAATTGAACTAAACTTTTGCATATCGTCACATTGCGCGGGTACACAACTAGTGTATATATATATATATATATATATATATAGTGTTTGGTTCATTTGAGAAATGGTAAATATATGAAAAATAGAGAAGTAATCCTAGCCATTCATATGGTCAAGATCGGATTTGACTAGTCAAATATTGCGGCTTTGACCGGTCAAAAGTTACGGCTATCCCAAAAATAGAAGGACAATTTCGTAAATTTTACAAAACACACGAGTTGTGTTCATATATGAACATGTATAATTCACATATGAACTATATGTTCATATATGAACCAGTGCAATTCACAACTGAACTCTTTTAACTGATTCATATATGAACCTTTGTGATTCATATTCATATATGAATCTTTGTGGTTCACAAAGGTTCATATATGAATCTTTGTGATTCATACAGATTCATATATGAACTCATCCCGTGTATTTTACGAAATTACTCCTCTACCTTCTATAGACCACACAAGAAATTATCCGGTGCTTCGCGGTCAAAGCCGTAAATGTTGACCAGATGAATGGCTAAGATTATTTCTAATATATTTATCATTTCTCAAATGAACTTCTCCATATATATATATATATATATATATATATATATATATATATATATATATATATATATATATATATATATATACACATGCGGGGGAGTGCATCTACCAAAAGGTGGGGGAATGGCCCCCATAAAAACAAAAAAAGATCATGCTTTTTTTAACTTAAAAATATTTTTTTAATGTTCTATCATGGTTCTTCCAGTGTTTTTCCGAGTGTGCCCTTACCAACCAAAAACTAAAAAAAAGTGCTTCAAAATCAACCAAAATAATCGAAAAAGTCCCTCGAGATCGAGAAAAAAAAACTTAAAAAATCTTTCGAAAGCAACCAAAAAATTTCAAAAATCTCTCGAAACCGCAAAGTTATGCTAAAAACACATCGGACAACTTTACAGACCTTTAACCTACTTTAAAGGTGCCCACTATGCAAAAATATTGAATCCGCCACTGTATGTTTGTACTTATCCTAATGAAAAATGTTGTAAAAAACTTTCTTACAATGCCCAAAAACGTTCTATAAACTTTTTGTAACACTTTTAGATAGAACGTTTTTTTGTTTGGTTATAAAACACTCTATTATGACGCTTATTTATATTAGGCGTTCTATAAACTCAATTTTGTTGTAGTGACGTTTACAAATGAGCGTTTCACGAAAATTAAATCATATTCTGGATATACGGATGTTTCATTATACAGAAGATTGTATTTATATCTTGTTCAGTCATGAATTTCAAATTTTATAATGAGATGTGAATATATGGGTTTGAAGACTTAATACTCATGCAATTATTTTTCCAAGATATCTTGCTAATAAACAATATTAACTATTAATTTTATTACTTGACTTGTAAATAAACCACACAAATTAACTAATGAAATAAAACGGAGAAACATGATTGAGGGCTAAGTTATAACTTTAAAATCGTGATTCACCCGTGTTGCATCGTGTAGATACACAACTAGTATGTGTGCGTACACACACATTATATTACTTACACTATTTTCAATATAATGTTTGTTAAATTACTTTGTATAAATCATCGATTGGGATAATTATTTCTTGTCACTCATACCAAATTAACTATTCATTTTATTTATTCCGATGATAATGGAATTTTTTTGCAATAGTATAAAGAGTGAATTGTGGATTTGGTCCATGTGGTTTAGTGATTTCTTTGACCATGATCCTCATTCTATGTTTATTGTGGATTTGGTCCTTGTGGTATTCAATTTATTTTGGTCATGGTTCTTCTGACTAACACTTCCATTAACTTTGTTAAATCAAGGACCATTTTAGTCATTTTGCCTATTTTTTGTCCTTTTTTGATAAGAAAAATATAAACAATATTTTTATACACACATGCATACACACATGTATATATATATATATATATATATATATATATATATATATATATATATATAACGATATTAAAATAAATAAAATAAGACATTATTGTATGATTTAATTGTTTAATTTATTTAGAATTAATTATATTAAATACAATTTAATTTTATTATTTTATTGTAATTGTGAAAAAAGATATAGTTTTATTGTTTTAATGTAATTAAAATTTCAATTTAAACAAATCAGATCATAAAACTATATCTTATTTATTTAGATCGAATAAAATAAAATATGGTTTTATGATTTGATTTATTGAATTAAAATTTTAATTAAGTTAGAGACGATTTAATTATATTGTTCTTTTACTATCATTGCAACAAACAAACTTATTGTTGATATTTTAACACCAAAAATCATTGAAAATCGTTGAGAAATGAATTATAATTTTATCATCTTAAAATTAGAAGCTCCAATTTTCATATTGTTTTTCAGTCAAAAACTTAAAATCAATTTTCATATTGTTTTTAGTATGATAAAATTAAAGTTAATTTCTCAACAGGTTTTAATGATTTTTTTGTGTTAAAATATCAACAATAAACTTGTTTGTTTGCAATGATAATAAAAAAACAATATAATTAAATCGTCTTTAACTTAATTAAAATTTTAATTTAATAAATCAAATCATAAAACCATATTTTATTTTATTCGCTCTAAATAAAATAAGATATAGTTTTATGATCTGATTTGTTTAAATTGAAATTTTAATTACATTAAAACAATAAAACTATATATATATATTTTTCTACAATTACAATAAAATAATAAAATTAAATCGTATTTAATATAATTAATTTAAAAAAAATTAAACAACTAAATCATACAATAATGTCTTATTTTATTTATTTTAATATCGTTATATATATATATATATATATATATTTATATACATGTGTGTGTGCATGCATGTGAGTATAAAAATATTGTTTATATTTTTCTTATTAAAATAGGACAAAAAATAGACAAAATAGCTAAAATGGTCCTTGATTTAACAAAGTTAATGAAAGTGTTAGTCAGAAAGACCATGACCAAAATAAATTGAATACCACAAGGACCAAATCCACAATAAACATAAAATGAGAATCATGGTCAAAGAAATCACTAAACCACATGGACCAAATCCACAATTCACTCTAGTATAAATATAGGATTAGCTTATAATTATATTCATGCATTCAAATATAAAGACAATATTAATTATTTCAAAGTTCTAGATGTCGAAATCCGTGTAACAGAAACTATATATATATGTCATGTAATTAATTAAGAGAATTATGTGATGTGCATATTTTTCACAAGTAATTTAATTAATCTTTTATTCGAACAAAACCACGTTTACAACAAAATTACTAAGTATTCAAAATTTTGAATATTGATAACATGTTGACGTTAATATCATGATATAGTCGGCTTAACATCATCATCACTGTCATATTTACAGAAAACCAATTAAGCTTTAGTTTATGAATATATATGTATAGGGTTTAGGGAAAACCTCAAAAAAATGGAAAATTAAAGAACACCCTGGTAGTCTTTTATCTGGACGATATGCACTTGTGCATACAAGCAATTTGTAACATGCACATGTGCTTATGTAAAAGTGCATAAAAACAAAAAAAACAACAACATAATTTACCTGTATCCAAATGAAAGGCCACCAGAGTGACCTTCAATTTTCTGTTTTTCTGAGATTTTTTCCTTAAACCTCCGTCTATATGTATATATAACTTCATTTTCTCATCTTTTTTAAGCCAAAGTACGTAAGTAGACTTCTAAAAGAGAATTAATGCATCAATTTCTTTTGTTCTCGCTAGTTCTTTTTTCTTAACACTGTCTTTCTTCAATTACATCCTTATATTTAAAAATATATATATTTAATTTGCATGTGTTACATTATTTTCTAGTGGTTTCCTAGAAAAACAAGAGGGAATTTAACTCAATGTATTCCTTTATACACCCATCTGGATTCACGTATTAGAATAAGTATATACTGTTCATATTTACAAGGTAAACTAATTAAATTTACATTATTTGGCTAATTACTTAATACTGCGGTCATAATGTACTTTCTGGTTGTATATAATATAACTAGTGTTGATACCGCGCAACGGTGATCAAAATCCATGTTAAAGAGATTTGATAAAAAAGAATTCAATGATTATTTTAATTTACATTTGTGAGAAATTCATTTGTTTTTACCGTGCTTTGTGCGATCGTGTTTTTGAATGATATATATGACAAACATCGATAAGGTTGAATTGGATATGAAGCGGTAAAATTATCATAATAATTATGATACACTATTAAATTGTTTTTGCTTTTGGTTGTCTTAGTATAAGAGTAAAGAGTGGTGTAATATATTGTTTGTAAAAAATAACAGTATAATCAATAATGTATAAATAACATATGTGAATTCGGTACATTATTGGGAGAGAGGAAGGGGAGCCGAATATTACTTTATATGATGAACATTCCAAATAAAATTGTGTCATGGTTGAAAATCCATCGTCAGATGGCGGACTCGTTTTCCTGTAAGAAGAAGTAATAAAATGAAAAGTAGTTAATGTATTGTGTTGGTGTTATAGGGAATAATATTTTATAGTTATTATAGATTATGATGATGTTGTACCTGGAGATCATATGTCGTTGAAGAAATAGTTTGGAAAACTTCCTTGAAGACAATATTTTTAATGAAGTTTCGATCTTCAACCTCATCGTCGGCATTTAGTATGACCAATCCTTCACGTGATGTAACTCGTGATACAAGTAATGGGTCTAACACAACAAGTGCACCATTGATCGATAACACACCATATTCGTCTCAGACATCAAACAAGATTTGTTTCTTTAGTTATTGGTCGGTTTATATCTATGACGGGATAAATGGTCTTGTCACTGTTCATGTACAATCAAAAGATGATGATCTTGGAAATCGTACAATTTCACTCAATGGTTATACACATTGGAGTTTCTGTTGGACTTCAAATACTCGATTCTATGCTCATTTCTACTGGAATTCAAGGTCTGCATTTTTTGATGTTTTTGATGATAACACAAGTAAAAAATATTGTGATAATGGCAAGTTGTTTAAAGAACAGAGATGCTATTGGTTAGTTAGAGATGATGGGTTTTATTTGGCACAACACCTTCAACCTTTCCCAGTTGGATGGAACAAGCTACATCATTCGTCATGAGCAATATGTTTTATTGTCTTTTATCAATATATCCAAAAATATTAATCAGAGGAATTATTATCATTGTATGCATTCAACTCTTTAATATTCAAGTAAAGATTCCATTATTTTGAAGTACATGATCAAACTACTATCGAAGATCATGCATTCTATTGCATGAATGTAAGCCAAACAAACTCGACATATTTTGCCAGGTAATGATCTAGAAAGGTAAGATGTAAATAGATCTTTCGTTTACCTCATGAGACAAAGACACTATTTCCAAAATGGTAGGGGGAGAGAGAGAGAATCCCCTTCTTTTACGAACCCGATAATTTGAACAAAGTTACAAGCTTGTTTTCAGGAATAACACATGTGAAAATGCAGTGCTTACACTGTTGTTTCATATATGTAACGTACATGGCTGTTTTTACACAAAAAACAGTCGTGAAAGTTCAACATGTCAAACAACATTGTATAAAAAGTACATTTCCATACGCGTTGTTTCATATATGAAGCAACACATGAAAACTGGTTTTTAAGTTTTTGTATTTTATCGAGTTTGTAAATGATTATGTGTCTATATATATATATATATATGTTGGATATAGTGTCCAAGGTCATTAACTATTAGTAATATTTCTAATAATAACAGTGTCCTTTTGGGTTGCCCTTAAGACCCAAATAAACCATCAGAAGGATAAAGGAAAACAATTAGTTTATTAATTTGTCATTTGATGTTAAATTAATTGTAAGCTAAAATATAATTAATTAGATTGATTATATACATGGATAAATGAAAATTGGTTAAAATAGTTTTAACGAGCTTATTTATTCAAGGGGGATAAGTGTAAAATAGAGAAGCAGAAGATGAGTATAAATAAACTGCTAGGGATCAAAACTTAATCGGTTTTTCTCTCTCTCTCTCTCTCTAGTAGTCGTCGATCCCCTCTCCCTTTCTTCCAAAATCGTGAACCCTAATAAGGGTTTAGGGTTTGAGCCTCTTCTTGATTGTTGATATTTGGTGTTCTTAAGTGTGAGCCACTAGAGGGGTTTATACTGTTGGTTCTTAACATCCAAGAAGCGAGATCAAGGGTTTGATTTATCATTGTGGTTTTCGGCAATCAACAAATAAGTAATATTGGTTCATTATTTTGTAGTTAATTATCTAGAACATATGTATCCTGAAAAGTTGTTAGTTTGTATTGTTACACATGATAATTTTAAATATGCTTGTGTTGCCTATATCATGTGGTAGTAGGTTTGTTCAAAACCTTTCAGTGGTATCAGAGCCATAGTTCTTAGATATTTGCTCTAAAGTAGTTTCAATTTTATTTGCAAAACTATTTGTGTTGGTTTAAAGTTTTCGAAAATTAGGGTTTGAGGTTAAAAATTTTCGATTTCAAATTTTTTTTTTTTTGGCCATTGGATTGCTTAATCCCTAAGTTAGGGTTTCATGGTCATGACCTCAAAAAATCTAACTTTTAGAAACTAAGTTTTTTTTAAGTTGCATAAAAGGTTTGTATTATTAGCGATTATTTTTTTTAAATCCTATATGTTTATCGAAATCCCTAAAGGGTATAGGGTAGCCGTTTTATGCAATGTTAAACCCTAATTGTTTTTTGGCTAGTTTCCTAACTTGCCTTAAATACACAAATTTGAGTTTTGACAAATATTGAATAGATAATCTTACATATATATTTAAGTTTGAATAATATTGTAAGATAAATATTAACATTATTTATATAGTGAATATAAATTGTATGTCAAATATTTACATTATTTATGGATAATCATAATTTTAAACGATTATATTAATTATTAAATGTGTCATCACATGTTTAAATAGAATTAATTAGATAATCATAAATTTAAATATCTACATTAATTATTAACATGTATTTTAATTGGAATTAATTATGTAAACGATTATATTAATTATTAAATGTGTCATCACATGGTTAATTAGAATTAATTAGATAATCATAATTTTAAATTGTTTTAAAATTCCATTCAATTTATATATATATATATATATATAATTAAACTATACATTGATAGTCAAATCGAGACTAGGCGTATTCACTATAAGCACTCTAAGGGGGTTTAAGGAGGTTACCTATAATATGGTTGCCGAATGAGTCAATGGTTTTTAAAACGACATGCGTTACCATACTCACCGCCTCTTGTGTGGACTAGTTGAATTACCGAAAAGGTTTGATAGGTCAATATGACAAGGTAAAAGTATTAACTATAAAGTATAAAACGAAAATCCCGTTTAGATATACTAAGAAATGTGAAAGTCTTATGCTACCCATGAAAAGAACACACATATTCTTATAGTTTGTTAACGGAGCGTGTGCGGTTTGTCGACACGTTAATGTGAAACTATAGTCGAAAATGATGTGGCGCTCGTGATTCTCAAGCGTACTTGAGCCGAGGGGTCCATGTGTTTTTTGCATGGTCGATTCACCATCTAGTTTTTGATCCTCGGCATCCCAGTCACAAATAGAAGATAAGCATAATCGAGATTAACATGTCATTGACATAAGTCAATGAATCTCAAAAGACCTAGGAGTTTCATAATGAATGAAATTAACAAATAGCATTTGTTTACCTAAATAACTTTGTGATGTGATTACGGCATCCCTTTTCGCATCATAGAGTAAAATATGGATCCTAGCCCTTGTTAAATATTTTCGGGTAAATAAATATCAAACTAACTAAAACTATATCTACAGATGGCTGAAAATCTTCTTCTTCCTCCTCCTCCTCCTACTCACTCAACATCCAACCTTACGTTACTTTCTATCATAAGTAAAGATAAGCTGACTGGTCCAAACTACTTGGATTGGATTCGTGCTTTGAGAATTGCCTTGAAGTACGAAGACAAAGAGTATTTGATCGACGAGGATCTTCCTATACTTAATGATGATGCAAGCCCTGAAGCGGTAACTCAATATAACAAGCAATTCGCGGAATCCACAAAAGTCGCATGTCTCATGTTGGCGTCCATGTCCCCGGAACTTCAAAAGAGTTTAGAGAACATGGGGGCGTTTGAACTGAATGAGCAACTTCGTGAAATGTTTCAGGATCAAGCGAGGCAAGAAAGGTTCCAAGTCGTAAAATCGCTTGTGGAATGTAAGCAACAGGACGGTGCCCCTGTATGTGCGCATGTGCAAAAGATGAAATCATACATTAACAGGTTGGGCAATCTAGGTGTCGATTTCCCAAGAGAACTCGCCATTGACATGGTGCTAAACTATCTTAGTGGGGCATATAAACAGTTCATAGTGAACTTCAATATGAACAATATGGACAAGACCTTGATGGAGCTCCATGGCATGTTGAGATTTGCTGAAGCAAGTATGGGTAAGACCCAAAGTGCTCACTCAACTGCTCCCGTCCTGCCATTAGGGAAGGTGGCTGTAAGAAGAAGAAAGTTTCTCATCCCAAAGGGAAGGGAAAGGCTAAAGTTGTTCCTCGCAACCAAGGCCTTAAGAGAAAAGCTGATTCTTCTGACATACCACCCATAAGTGACCCTAAAGAGGTCGTATGCTTTTACTGTCAAGAAAAGGGCCATTGGAAGAGAAGCTGCCCAAAATATATGGATGACTTGAAAAAGAACAAGGTCAAAGGGTGTGGCACCTCAGGTATTTTTATGATTGAACTCCATAGTACTTCAATTTCTAACTCTTGGGTCCTTGATACAGGATGTGGTACTCACATTTGCTCTAATTTTCAGGGACTAAAGGGAAGTAGAACATTGAAACATGGGGAGCTAAATCTGATCATGGGAAACAGGATGACTGCCGTTGTTACCAAGATTGGAGATTTTGAGCTCGTGCTTAGTAGTGGTTTTTCAATAAAGTTATTAGATTGTTGCTACTCGCCGGAAATGGCTCGAAACATTATTTCTTTTCATGCATTGTACAAGGATGGTTTTGAATTTCAATTTGATAATGGTTGCATTTTGGTTTATAAACATGGTTGTTTTTATTTTAAAGCCTCTACTTGTAATGGTGTGTATGAAAGCGTGATCTGTGCTGGTAGAAATAATAATAACTTAACTCTAAATGTTGGTTCCTCCAATAGTGAATTGGATAAATCGTCGTTATGGCATCATCGTCTTGGCCATATAAACAAGAAACGCATTGCCAAGATTCAATCGGACGGGATCTTGGAATCATTTGACTTAAAGTCGGATGAAGAATGCGAGTCTTGCTTACTTGGCAAGATGACAAAAGCACCTTTCAAAGGAAAAAATGGAAAGGGGTAAGGATCTGTTGGACTTAATCCACACAGATGTATGTGGACCGTTCAGATCTGCCACGAGAAACAGTGAGAGATACTTTGTTACCTTTACAGACGATTTCAGTAGATATGGATTTATCTATTTGATGAAAAACAAATCGGACACCTTTGAAGTGTTCAAAGGATTCAAAAATGAAGTAGAAAACCAACTGGGCAAGAAGATCAAGATGCTCCGGTCCGACAGGGGTGGAGAATACTTGAGTCATGAATTCTACGACTATCTAAGGGATTGTGGAATAGTTTCACAATTATCTCCTCCCAGAACACCACAACTCAATGGTGTAGCTGAGAGAAGAAATCGAACGCTACTTGATATGGTTCGGTCCATGATGAGTCGTGCTACACTTTCAATATCATTCTGGGGCTATGCCTTAGAAACTGCAACTCATATATTAAACCTCGTTCCAACTAAGAAGGTTTCAAAGACACCCTCTGAAATGTGGACTGGGACTCGTCCCTCGTTAGCACATATAAAGGTTTGGGGTTGTGAAGTCTTCGTTCGGCGCGAAACTAACGACAAGCTAGAACCTAGAGCAGAGAAGTGTCGGTTCATTGGTTATCCCTACAAATCCTTTGGATATATATTTTACAAACCTTATGAGAACAAAGTATTTGTAGCTAGTAGGGGAGTCTTCCAAGAAAGGGAGCTTATTTCCAAAGAGGATAGTGGGAGCAGTATTGATCTTGAAGAAATTCAAGAAACAACCAATGATGAACCTATAGTTGACACTAGCCCTCAACATGAGGTTGAACCACCTGTTGAGGAAACTAACATACCTCCACCACCTCTTCGCAGAACTAGTAGAGTCAGTAGAGTTAATCGACCTCCTGAGTTTTATTATGGTTTTCATATTACAAAGGAAGGAGATACACTAGTTAATGATAAAACATTTGATAGTGCGGATGAGTCATCCAACTACAAGGAAGTGATGGCAGACCCTGAGGCTGCCAAGTGGAAAGAGACAATGGAGAGCGAGATTCAATCTATGTACGATAACCAAGTTTGGAAATTGGTTGATCATACACCAGGTCGCAAGACAGTTGGGTGTAAGTGGATCTTCAAAAAGAAGACCGACATGGATGGGAATGTGCACACATTCAAGGCTAGACTGGTTGCAAAAGGTTACACTCAAACTCAAGGGATTGATTATGATGAAACCTTCTCACCAGTGGCAAAGTTTAAGTCTATCAGGATATTACTTGCCATAGTTGCGTTTCATGACTATGAAGTATGGCAAATGGATGTAAAAACAACCTTCCTTAATGGGAAACTTGACGAGGATGTGCATATGGCACAACCTGAAGGTTTTGTACATACCGAGTATCCAGATAAGGTGTGTAAGCTTGAAAGGTCCATTTATGGACTTAAACAAGCGTCTCATAGCTGGAATCTTTGTTTTCATGAAAAGGTCAAAGAGTTTGGATTTTCTCGAAGCGAAGATGAGTCCTGCGTATATGTTAAGGCTAGTGGGAGTAATGTTGTATTTCTAGTCTTGTATGTTGATGACATACTACTCATAGGAAACAATATTCCGATGTTGCAAGATGTAAAGGTCTGGCTCGGGAAATGTTTCGCTATGAAAGATCTGGGAAATGCAGCATGCATACTTTGAATAAGAATTTATCGAGATAGAACCAAGCGTTTAATTGGACTTGGCCTAAGTACATACTTGAATAAGATATTGAAGAAATTCAACATGAGTGAATCCAAGAAAGGGTATTTGCCCATGCAACATGGCATAAGATTGAGTAAAGATCAATGTCCCATCACTAGTGAAGAATTGGACAGGATGAGTCGAATTCCATATGCATCTGCTATAGGATCGATCATGTATGCCATGACATGTACTAGACCTGATGTCTCAATTGCTTTAAGCATGGTGAGTAGATATCAAGGGAACCCAGGCGAAAGTCATTAGACGACTGTAAAGAACATTCTTAAGTATCTTCGGAGGACTAAAGACATGTTCTTGGTCTACGGTGTAAAGGATGAATTACGAGTAACAGGTTATATTGATGTGAGTTTCCAGACAGATCGGGATGATTTCCGCTCGCAGTCAGGATGGATGTTCTTGTTGAATGGTGGGGTCGTGACATGGAAAAGTTCCAAACAGGACACGGTGGTTGATTCCACGTGTGAATCAGAATATATTACAGCTAGTGAAGTAGCAAAAGAGGCTGCATGGTTGAAGAATTTCATAGGTGATCGGGGCGTTGTACCAAGCATCAATGAACCCATTGAAATCTTCTGTGATAACGAAGGTGCAGTCGCATTGACTAAAGAACCTAAAGACCATGGGAAGTCAAAGCACATAGAGAGGAAGTATCACTTTGTGCGACACAAGGTTGCAGAAAATCAGATCGTGGTGAGTAGAGTGTCGACTGAAGAGAATCCGGCGGATCATTTCACGAAAGCATTAACTCGACCCAAACATGAGTATCATACTAAAGTCATAGGTGTTAGAATTATCAATATACCTTGAATGTTTTAATTGTTAGTTTGATGTATTGAAAACATAATAAATTGTATTTGATTTGGAGATTATTAAATGGAGATTATAATATATGCTGGATTGCGTCCATTTACATTTAATTTATTGTCGTGTTTCGTTTTGCATGTTTAGAACCAACTTCCTGAGTATTAATTTACTTAAACCTCCACAATCAGTCATATTCCTGAAAGTAAGTAGTGATTCAAGGTTGTCATGGAGTGTTAGAAGCATAGAGAATGCAACTAACACTCATGAGTACTTAATAGTGATTTGAGTATTGGAACAACCCGCACTCAAACGTTTACTCCATGGATTAAGTCAGAGTAATTTTGAGATAATAATATTTTATGTTCTTCAAACGGAGATACATAGAGTTTTGCTCTAGGATTCTGTTATGCTTTGGTGTGCTCCAACGTTGACCGTAACTGGCAGCTATACAGGGTATGTCCATGTATAATATGATGAGTAGAAATGAATTGTGTAGTCAAAGTTTATTTGTTCCTTCTGCCTAAACAGGAGAAGCGATATCCATGGGCCCCTCGATGATTTAGTGTTGACATTAAGTGTTTGGTCAAACCCTGACTAGAATTGATGTGTTCGATTGAGTAGTCTGATGAATTCAACTAGGGGTGTTCAAAAAAACCGTTGGACCGCTCAAACCGGTCGAACCAAGTCAAACCGGACCGTTTTTGGCGATTTGAGCGGTCTGGCGGTCCGGTCTGGTCTGAAAAATTGCCAAACCGGGCGGTTCGGTCCGGTCCGGTCTGCGGTTTGGAGGTTTTTTTGGGCGGTTTGGACCAAACCGATCGCCAAATATATAAATAAATATATATATTTTATTTTTTTATATACCTTTATTATAAAAAAATATATGATATAAAGCCCAAATGTCCAAGTATATACAAAAAGGCCCAAGGTATTTTAAAAGATTGAAATCTTTATGGGATGTGGAATACAAAGAACAGAAAAATGAAGAAGTGAAGCCGTGGATTTTCTTGCACTTTGTATATTACTTTTTTTAGTGTTTTTTCTTGGGATGTTTTGTAAACTTTTGTGGACTTTGTTCTTTATTTCAAATGGACTCAAGCCAATGAGCCTTTAAAATTCAAAGTTTTATATGTTTTTATGTTTAAACTTTAAAGTCCACTAAAAGGCCCAAACCGCCTAAACCGGTCAACCAAACCGCCTAATCCGCGGTCCAACTTGACCAGTCTGGGCACTTGATGTTAAACCGCTCAGTTTGAAAAATCAATAAACCGCCAGTTGCGGTTTGGTTTGTGGTCTGAGGGGTTAAACCGCCCAAACCGGACCGCAAACACCCCTAAATTCAACACATATCGGAAATCGGGAAACATAATCTTGATCCATGAGATAGACATTTATCCATGTCTCAGGTTCATATGATATCTTGTATAACAAAGGAACATTAAATCACTTATTTTATGACCAAATCTTTATTAGAGTTCGGCAGCTGCATTTGATGGCTTGCTCTCTGCTGATTATTTGAAAGTGTTAAACCAAATAGAGTTAATAACTTGTCCAAGTGGGAGACTATTGGATATAGTGTCCAAGGTCATTAACTATTGGTAATATTTCTAATAATAGCAGGGTCCTTTTGGGTTACCCTTAATACCCAAATAAACAATCAGAAGGATAAAGGGAAACAATTAGTTTATTAATTTGTCATTTGATGATAAATTAATTGTAAGTTAAAATATAATTAATTAGATTAATTATATAAAGGGATAAATGATAATTGGTTAAAATAGTTTTAACGAGCTTATCTGTTCAAGGGGGCTAAGGTGTCGTTTGTTTTTTAAGAGGTCTAAAATCTGAAGTCTTATTTTAGTTATGATTAATAAGAGGTGGTGTGTAAAAATGTCTGAACGATTCAGACTTAAGAGCTATTAAGAGTTTTTTTTTTAAAAACAAACAACCACTAAGTGTAAAATAGAGAAGCAGGAGATGGGTATAAATAAATTGTTAGGGATCAAAACCTAATCAATTTCTCTCTCTCTCTCTCTCTAGTAGCTGTCGATCCCCTCTCCCTCTCTCCCAAAATCGTGAACCCTAATAAGGGTTTAGGGTTTAAGTCTCTTCTTGATTGTTGGTATTTGGTGTTCTTAAGTGTGAGCCACTAGAGGGATTCATACTATTGGTCCTTAACATCCAAGAAGCGAGATCAAGGTTTTGATTTATCATTGTGGTTTTCGGCAATCACAATCAACAAGTAATCTTGGTTCATTCTTTTGTAGTTAATTATCTAGAACACATGTATCCTGAAAAGTTGTTAGTTTGTATTGCTACACATGATAATTTTAAATATGCTTCTGTTGCCTATATCATGTGGTAGTAGGTTTGTTCAAAACCTTTCAATATATACACACACACACAACAAGAGAGTTAGGGTCACATAAAAAAAACGTTTTATGATGGACGTTAAAAAACCTAGGGGTATTTTCGTAAATAACTAGAACTTCAACGGCTTGTAAGGGAGACGAGATTTACACATACCTTCAAATGCATTACATGAAAAACATACCAAACCTAGACATACATTCACATGAAAATGACTGAAGCTCTCTGTAACTTCACTAACTTTCATATACGCACACATACCTTAATATGAAAACAATCAGGTTGTACATATCTTCACATACATAAAAAAACTAAAAAGTTTATGTACCGCAGATGCGGAAAACCAAATCAAAGTGTCATTAGTTTATAAAATAGTGTGTCCGGAGCTTCGATGGATCAAAAGAGATTGTCGGACGCCAAAGGTGTTCTCATGAAAATGAGTAGTCACTGGTAGGGGTGTGCAAAACCCGAATTGTCCGAAATCCAAACTCGAACCCGAACCGAAAATAAGGTGTTTTTGCAAAACCCGAATTCCCCAAAATCCAAAAAACCGAAACCCGACTTTGGGAGGGATATATAAGTTCGGGTTGGGTTTGATCTTTAGCCACCTAACCCGACCGAAAACCCGGAATAATATACATATATATTTTAAATATTCTATAAATATATTTATTTATCTTATTATCTATTGAAAATCTTAAATTCTAATTGTTCAAGATGTTTTTTAATTTATAAACTTACTATCGATTTCATCAAGCTCTCAATCGATTAAATTCATCCTCAAAATTGATTGAATTTATATACAACTTTTGCATTGTAATAATACCCGAACCCAATCGACATCAACCCGAAAGCCGACCAACCCAATCCAGTAGCAACCCGAAATCTAAAATTTGGGTCTCGATTTTCCATGTCTGAAATCCGATCGGGTTTTTGGTTTGTCCACCCGAACCCAACTGACCCCCTATCCACACCCCTAGTCACCGAAACGCATACGGTATCTCGTGTCATCGTAAACTTTTTTGGTGCAAAATAAAATACTTTATGGCCTTTTACAAGTAAAATTCAAATGAGTAACTTTAAGAAGTTGTATGTATACAATAATAAAAAGCATCTCCAACAACAACAGGTTCTCTATAATTTAATAGAAAATCAAAAGTCAAAATCTTTAAAATTAACTCCAACCGATTCTCTATTTTAAATATTTCAACACATATTATATTATTAAAATATTATATAAATTTATCATCCCAATAAATTTTTGAAAAGCAATTTATATAAATTAATAACAACTTGGAGCTTTCTCTAGTTTTCTCCGTCTTAGATAACAATATAAAGAACTTGTTTGAACAACATATAGAATAAAAACAACATTTTTTCTAGAGTAAACTCCAATTTTAGTCCATGACGTTTGCCCCAATCATGGCTACTAATAAAATCAGACTAGGAACCAAAAACCAGACGAAATAGTAGGTATAAAGTAAATTGCCCAATGTTTCCAAATTAGTCCAACTTCGTACCCACTCCTTATTGATTTGAAAAGGCTGACTTTGTAAACAATTCATTATCTTGCACAACGCAGTAGGATCATGAATATCTATATAAAAATGATTTTCGCAGTTCCCCTCGCCGGCAAGCACCTAGTTGGCGAGGAAGGAATACTAACTAGCTCTCCCGTAGGTGCAAAGTCGCTTGCCCTAATGAATAAGCGGGAGAGGGAGAGTGAAAGGAATTTCAAATAGCTCGCTTTAATTCAGAAGGCGGGAGAGGAGAGATAGCCACTCGACTGAAAGAAAGAGGTCCCTATGGTTTCATAATTCAAGTTTACGTCCCCAGGGTATGGATTTTGCTTTGAAAGAGGTCCCTGGACACCAACACCGTTAAAAAGCTCCATTAGTGTCAGGGGTATTTTCGTCCAACCATGTATTTGTCATCTTTTTGCACTTTTTTTTGTTTCTTCTTGTTTTTGTAAAAAAATTAAAAAAAATTAAGGTACCAAATTCTAAATAACATCCCTCCCTCATCTTGAAACCCCTCCCCACCACCATCCGCCAACACCATCATCTTCACAAAACCCTAATTTTGAAACCCCTCCCCACCACCATCCGCCACCACCATCATCTTCATAAAACCCTAATCTTGAAACCCCTCCCCACCACCATCCGCCACCACCATCATCTTCACAAGAAATAGCACCACCACAGCACCACCACCGACGATGGAGAAGAAGAGTGGAATGGAGAGGTTAAAAAGGCATCGTGTAGCATAACCACACCACCGCCGACTTGCTGTTGTTGCCGCTAATCTGGACAGGGGAATCGGCGGCGACCGACCGACTTGCTGCTGTTGCCGCTAATCTGGACAGGGGTCGGACGAATATAGAAATCACAATCAACCAACATAGTTTTGGGTCAGACGAATATAGAATTCACAACTCGATGTTTTCAAGATTTTATGATAAAAATATATACTTCGGAACTAATGTTTTCAACAATATAATTGATAAGACACTTGCAGAACAACTCGATGTTCAAAAACTGCAGATCCAACGAGTTGAATGGTTGGACCACCTTGTGTATAATGAGATTGTTCATGAGATCTTGATTTAGAGTTTTAATTTTATAAATACATTTTAAGGTTTTGACTTTTAGTTATGTATCACCACTTTCTTTTTGGTGAATCTGTACATTATTTGTTTGATGTTCTTCATCTTGGTTAATATTCTTGATGCTATTATTTGGTTTAACAGTTATGTTTTTGGAATAAATTTGTACATTATTTGAGTTTTGACTTTATATTCAAGGTTTTCTTGATACTTTTGAGTTTTGATCTATGTTCTTATCACAATTATCTCTATTAGTTCATGTTCTTCATATGTTCTTGTTCTTGATTTGGGTTGGTGTTAACCGTTTCCACGAAGAAGAAGGAGGGAAGGAGGAGAAGAAGAAAGTCTTAGTTATTTAGAATTTGGTCCCTTATTTTTTTGATTTTTTTACAAAAACAAGAAGAAACAAAAAAAATGTGCAAAAAGAGGACAAATACATGGTTGGACGAAAATACCCCTGGCACTAACGGAGCTTTTTAATGGTGTTAGTGTCCAGGGACCTCTTTCAAAGCAAAATCCATACCCTGAGGACGTAAACTTGAATTATGAAACCATAGGGACATCTTTCAAAGAAATCACTAAACGTCAGGGACTAAAATTGGAGTTTACTCTTTTTTCTATTATATAGAATCCGTGGGAAGATGCTCTAACGTTGTGTTCTCGAAATTGTTTTTACGAAGGAAAGGAAAGAAATGGAAGGAAAGAGGATGAAAGTAAAAAAAAACTTGTATTCTCGAAACTTTTTTAGGAGATAAATAAAAGAAAACGGAAGAAAAATAACGATAAGTTTCCTTCCAAAACTTTCCTCCCAAATGTGGGAGAAAAGGGAAAAAAGGAAAATAAATAAATTAAAATAATTTAAAAAAATTATTGAAATTATTAAAACAAAACTACCCAATCTTTCATTATAAAGAACTAGAAGCGTACTCGCGCAATGCAGCGAGATACATCACGATTTTAATATTTCTTTTTCTTTTTTATTTTTTTATCGATTTACAGTACGATTTTGGATGATTTTTAGAGAGTGATAATGTTTTTTTTTATAAATTTGTTTAATTTAGGCTTAATAATATAATGTTTTTTATATAAAAAAAAGTAAGTAGTTTGTTAAAATTCATTAATTATCTTATATATTTTAAATTTTTTTAAATTTAAATTGAGATGTTTATCATGTTTTGATTATGTTTATTAGAATTCAAAGGGTTTGGGGATTAGAGATAAGGATTTTGGGGGATAAGGATGAAATTTATTAATGGGTGTTAAAAGAATTTAAAAGTAGTAGATAACTAGATATTGCTTCATTAGTTGTTTTTTAAGAGATTTTAAGTAGATTAACATTAAATAATAATACATAATGCTTAATGGGTAATTTAGGCTTAATAATATAATGTTTTTTATATAAAAAAAATTAAGTAGTTTGTTAAAATTCATTAATTATCTTATATATTTAAAAAAATTTATATTTAAATTGAGATGTTTATTCTGTTTTTAAAATTTTTTATATTTAAATTGAGATTTTTATTCTGTTCTGATTATGTTTATCAGAATTCCAATTTCATAATTTTAGGCTTAATAATATAATTTTTTTATATAAAACAAATTAAGTAGTTTGTTAAAATTCATTAATTATCTTATATATTTAAAAAAATTTATATTTAAATCGAGATGTTTATCATGTTTTGATTATGTTTATCAGGATTCAAATTTCATAATTTTAGGGTTTGAGGATTAGAGATAAGAATTTTGGGGATAAGGATGAAATTTATTAATTAGGGTTAAAAACATTTAAAAGTAGTACATATTGCTTCATTAGTTGTTTTTAAGAGATTTTAAGTAGATTAACATTAAATAATAATACATAATGCTTAATATGTTGTTTTTAAGAGTATTTTATGTCTCTTTTATAATATAGTATAGATATATTTTTATAAGGGTATATTTGTAAAAATGATATATTTCTTTCCTTTCTCTCGTGTTCAAAAACATAAAAAACTATTTTCTTTCCTTCCATTTCTTTCCTTTTCAAGAATTTTAAGATGTTACTCATGGGTAAACAATAATTAATTCTTAATAAGTTTGTTGATGTTTTTTACAAATAATTTATAATAATAGTATATATATATATATATATATATATATATATATATGTATATGTCTGTACTTATCCTATTGAAAAAAAACAATTCAAAAATATAGTTTATTTATAAGATTGGGTGAGAAAATTCAACCATATAATAAAACATGATTTTAATATAATTGAGGAAAGTGACATTAAGATTTCATAAACCCAAATTGGCATATTTTAAATTTGCTTATCACAATTCACAAGTAAACTAGGGTTAGTTAGGAAACTTGTAGCCCAACATTTAATTATGATTTCCAATTTTACCCATCAAAATTGCAACATTTAATTATGATTTCCAAATTTATCCATCCAAATTGTCCTAGAAGTAAAAAATAATCTCGTTAAATAAGTACGGTGTTTATCAAATAAGTAATGCTATATTTTTGTAGACTTAAGTGACTTTTGACTATTTATCTATATCTATATCTATATCTATATCTATACTATATTATAAAGATGACATAAAAAACTCTTAATTACAACTCACTAAGCTTTATGTATTATCATTTAAAGCTATCTACTTAAAATCTCTTAAAAATAACTACTAAAGTCTAATGTACTACCTGTAAAACTTTTAACCCTAATTAATATATTTCATCCTTATCCTCCAAAATCCTTATCTCTAATCCCCAAACCCTAAAATTATGAAATTTGAATTCCGATAAACATAATCAAAACAAGATAAACATCTCAATTTAAATATAAAAAATTTAAAATATATAAGATAATTAATGAATTTTAACAAACTACTTAATTTTTTTTATATAAAAAATAATATATTGTTAAGCCTAAATTAAACAAATTTATATATAAAAAAATCATTATCACTCAATAAAATCATCCAAAATTGTACTGTAAATCAATAAAAAACAAAAAATAAAACTAAACATTAAAATTGTGATGTATCTCGCTGCATTGCGCGAGTACGCTTCTAGTATTTAAATAATACAATTTTCGTATGACTGTCAATACAAATCGATTTTTGCAAGGAAAAAAAATTGATTTGTATCTGCCATCTACATGTAAAATAAGAAAAAGACGAACGTTGGAAAATATCAAACTTTTGTGTCCAAGTCAAATTGACTAGTTAATAAAGTTGGTACTATTTAGGTATGTCAGAGGAAATTTCCAAGCATATTTTTAACATTTTAAGTATTGGAATTGACTTTGAAAAGTCTCTCAACAAGTATTTTTTTTTAAATGTCACGTATTATAAATAATTTGTTCTTCTTGGATGATGATCCCGACTCTGATAATTCAGGGATCAAGCTTCCAACTCTTTTCATCATGGTATTACCATCTCCAGTTGAGATAATCGATAATGCGATATTCTGCAACACTGCGTATGCATTAGCATATACTGATCCAGATCAAAAATGGCTAATACGAAAACACTTGCTTTCTCTTCATCAAGAATTTTCGTCGTTGTATCCTACAGTGGACACGTTTATCCACAACGATGGAACCATGGTGCACCTACTGAAAGCTGAGGGTTACCTTAATGTATCTCACTTATTGCCTTTGGTCCATTTAACCATTTGGGTCCATGAATACTACCCTCATGTTGCACCTGTGGTTCAAGTAACATCGGACCCAACTATCCCAATTCGTTCGAACCACCCATTTGTAGATCCATCGGGTGTGACCACCTCGTCATATCTCCGCACGTGGGGTCCATTTGGTTATGACTTGTTAGGTCTTGCACATAATTTGGTAAAATTATTTTCGTTAGACCATCCATTTCATCTTGTTAGTTCCCCGAGTCTGTCTCACCGCTCTTACGTGTCCAAAATGGAGGGCATGGATCGACTTTGGTGGATGCTTCACTATGACATGATTGCATTGAAGGAAAACACAATATATGAGGTAGAAAAGCTTACTACGCTTCAAGCTGAAATGAGGATGCGTGCCAACATCACGACCAACATGATCATTGAACTAAACCATGAAAAGACTGATCTAAAGCAGAGAGTCAAAGAAATTACTGATGAGACGGATGTGCTGATAAGCTGGTTGGCAGTCAATAAGGTTAACTTAAGTGTCGCAATGGGGGGACAAGTCGAGGATGCATTTGAATGCGTCGATGATGACTCGGAATGGGCATTGGAATTGTTAGCCGAAGACCAAGCTTTGGAGGATTTGATGTATGCACTTGAGAAGGCTCTTGACAATGGGATTGTGACCTCTGCAACTTACATTAAACAAGTTCGGAGCTTGGCAAGAGAGCAATTCTTCACGAGAGCCAAACTCGCAAAGTTAAAGGGTCCTCAAATATTCAAGTTTCGTGATTGATTGATTAGAGATGGACAAGGCCCAGTTTTTTTTCGGGCTTGGGCCATGGCCTTCTAAATATGTTTTTAGTATGCTAACAAATTGCCCAAGTTTTTTTTGGGACGTGATCAATTTTTAGGTTTATGTGCATTTCAAATCAATATGTAGACACTTAATTTTCCAAGTAATGTAAAATTGTTGTGGGGAAATGGTCTATATAACCAACCTGCCAGAGCATCATCCCACCGTACTGGTCCCATAACCATCATGAACGAGGTAAAACACAATGTCCTAGGGCTGGGTAGGCGGGACCGTATTTGAACCCAATGCCATATTGTGAAATCCCCACTTATTTCCTACTAATTAAATTTAATGAGAACAAGTACTGCTAAATTAGCTACAAATTATTATCGTGCTTGGTTATTTAGAGTTCAACAATCATTGCACTTTTGAGAAGGGGTCTTTCAGTATATTGACCTTTCTCTTCTTGCCTTAAAACTATGTTTTATGTAACAAAATTGGTTTTAGTTGAAAACAACTTGTTTTAATTAAACGTAGGATGATCAATAGTCGATTAAATTTTTAGGGATAAGATGACATGACTCCTCATGATCCATGTTACACTAAACACAATAAAACGAGAATAATAAAAAAACCGAGTGCATTACATCAGCACAAAAAAGTATGAACTCTAAATGGGTTTTCTTTTATGAAGCAAAATCTTTTGCGTTTATTTCATAATTAATTATAATGGTTGCAATAGCTGATAAGTAAGTTTGGCTTGTTGGTTTATTGATTTTTTTTAAAGAAACCAATACTAATTAATATAAATACATCTAATTGCATATTTGACTGATGTTTGTTTCTGTTCGAACTCGTTCACGAGGAGATAGATGACGAAACATATATCTGATATCTCAAATGGACAAGTTTGACTATCTAAATAATTCAACTTATAATTAAACAATAAAATTAAATCAAAAACTTGTAAGAAAAAAAAACATTTTTTTTTAAATATGTATATCAAGATTGACATAAATAAGAAAAACATATATAAAAGTATATTCATGGAGGAACCAGGTTCCAAAATTTAAATTATATTTTGGAATGTTACAAGTTAGACGATGCATTTAAAATTATTGCCGTAACATTTGCGTCTACAATGACAACCTATTACCACTCAATGAAATTCAAGGATAAACAAGGTTGAGATGGGTAATGAGGTATCATGACGGGAAGCATAAATCAGTTCATATGCGGCGAGCAATTGATGAAATCGCTTGTTGTGTAGTGTTAGGTGGTGTTTGTTTTTTAAGAGTTCTGAAGTCTGAAGTATTATTTCACTTCTGATTAATAAGAGGTGGTGTTTTAAGAGGTTATAAGACATTAGGTTACCTATTCTAATTTCAAACTTAAGAGCCTCTGAGTCTGAGAAAAACCAAACGGTATGAATGTAAAAACGTCTGACCGATTCAGACTTCAGATGTATTAAGAGGTTAAAAAAAAACCTTAGGCATTGTTTGGCAAAAATAAGCTAGCTTATTTTCTAGGTACATGTTTGGATGACCATAAACTAACTTTTTGATAAACTATTGGAGGAGCTTTTTGTGATTATTCCAATTATACCCATCATTAATATTAATATTCATAATTATATATTAACTTTTAATTATAAATAATTAATGTTCTTTTTGGTAATTTAAATGCTTATAAGTTAGTTTTTGTCAAACGTGACTTTTTCATCAGCTAGTTTATCAGTCACCAGCTAGCTTATCAGCCATAAGCTAGTTTGCCAAACATAGCCTTAGTGTGGTGACATCGAAAGTAAGGAAGAACTTGCCAAAAAACAATTATTCAGATTAACGTTAATATAAGTATATAACAATGAAGTTGTTTGTTATGGCGGTTGACAATAATGGTGTAAGTAATAGTGGATTCATTTAAGATGATGCTTCCAACTCGACCCTACCATAATAACAACATTCCTTCCTTAACTAGTCATGTCAGCAACCTTGCCGCCAACGTCAAATGTGTGTCCCCGTCCCATAAGGTTCTGGATCCGTCACTGGATGTAGGAATACCGAAACCAACAAATGTTTAAATATTTAAATAAACTTAGCAAAAATAATAATAAATTAAAATGATTCAAAAAATGGGGAAGAATTTGAAAATTAGGGACCAAGTTCTGTATGATAAAATTGTAGGTGTGGATTAATCTATCTGTATAGATTGAGAATTTTTTTGTTTGAAAGAATTTTATCATTAGATGGAAGAAACATGTTTTTTAATTACGAAGGTTATGTTAAAAAAAATTCGCCTTTTTATATAAAATTCTATAAAAATTTACTGAATAAGTCATTTTTTATATCATTATTTCTCTATTAAATAATGATGTATAACCAAATGAATAAGTTATCAAAAATTTACATATTGTTTTGAAAAACATGAGCAGATGTTTCAGTTATGAAGGGGGTGTTTGGGATTGCTTATTTAAAACAACTTATGCTTATTTTGAAAAGTGTTTATCAACTTATGCGGTGTCAAACCGGAATTTTTAAAAAAGTGTTTGGATTAGCTTATTGTGGTACAAAAACGTAAGGTAGCGTTTGGTACGCAGACAAGATTGGACGGGACTGGACATGACAGAACTGTACAGGACTGGACTGGACAGGCCAAGAGGCTAGGACATGACTGGACTGGACAGGACTGGACAAGACAAATGGGTGTCTTATGTTTGGTACGACTAGAACTGGATAGGATAGGACTGGACAAGTTTCCCTAAAAGTTGTTTGATAATTTTATATGTCATGTAATAGTTATAAATAACACAAATAAAGTATAACTTTAAATAATTTAATTAAAAAACATTATTAATTTTTTTACACAATTTTCATACATATAAATATATACAAAAACAATAGTAGGAAATTTGAATGAAGAATCTGAAATAATTTATGGTAGTTCGAAAAAATCCGATTCATATAAAAAACATAATAGTTGATTCAATTTGGAAGATCTTAATGAATTGGTGGATGCATAGTTGCAGCGACGAGTAAAGATAAAAAACGATGGGTGACCGGTGAAAGACGATAGTTGTGAAGAAGGTGAAAGATAGTAATAGAGGTAGTGGTGGTGGCGGTGCACAGTGGTAATAGAGGTTATTGTAGTGGAGGAAGAGACGAAGGTTACCAACGATGGTTGGCGGTGAGCGTCGGTGACGACGGCGGCAATGGGTGGTGGTGATTGGTGGAGGTGGCGATGGGCGGTGGTTGTGGAGGTGGTGGAGGAAGTTGTTGTAGTAGTGAAGGAAGAGGTGGAAGTGGTCGACGATGGTTGGTGGTAGCTACCGGTGGTCGTCGATGGTGGTGGCGACAATAGGTGGTGGTGATCGGTGTTAGTGGAGGTGGTCGACGATGGTAGTGGTGGTGGCGATGACCGATGGTTGTGGAGGAGGTTGTTATGGTGGAGAAATAGGTAGAGGTGGCCGACGGTGGTTGACGGTGGCTACTAGTGGCCGCCGATGGTGGTAGTAGCGACGATGGGTAGTGGTGACCCTTAAGACTAACACCATATTAGGATTATATATCAAATGACGGTAAATCAGTGATTTTTAGTTTATGTCTCATTTCTGTCCCATGTTGTTCCATCTATTTTGGTGGAACAAGAAAATACCCCTTTTTGGTCCCATCTTGTCCCACCCTATCCAGTCTTTGTCCCTGTCCCATGTCGCGCCAAACATGGGACAGTTAACTTTTGTCCTGTCCCATGTCACGCCAAATATGGGACAGTGATTTTTTGTCTCGTCCTGTCCCACCCAGTCTGCAAACCAAACGCACCGTAATAAGCTAATAAGTTGTTATTTAAAGGTGTTTGGGATTGCTTATACATATAAAATAATCCAAAAAGTCATAAGCACTTTTCAAATAAGTTGATAAGTTAAAACCAAATGACTTATCAAAAACAGTTTTTCAGCGGTTTGACACCGCTATAACCTCTTTTCATTTTTCTCCATCCAAACAATCAAAAGTGCTTATCTCCGGTGTCAAATCACAATAAGCTAAAAAAACACTCAAATAAGCAATCCCAAACACCCCCAAATTATCTGTATCTTCGTATGACATCTGTTGAAATTAGCCCTAATTTTTCTTGCAAAACCCTAATCGATAAATCTCACCAAAATTGAATTCAATCACATCTGATTGAAATTAGCCCTAATGTTCTTGCGAAACCCTAATCGATAAATTCAATCAAAATTGAATTATAAATCGTCATTGTTGTACAATTGTGCGATTTGAATTTTGAACAGACATGGATGCACATTCGTCTCACTTAACGGCACCGCTCCGATCACGCAGCTCACAGTCTCCGTCGCCGTCGCACTCCGCATCCGCTTCTGCTTCCGCCACCTCTTCCATCCACAAACGGAAGCTTACTGCGCCTGAAGACCACGCGCCTCCGTTCCCTTCCTCCTTTTCCGACACTCGCGATGGTGCGCTCACTTCCAACGACGATCTCGAGAGCATCAGTGCTCGCGGCGGTGCTGATTCCGACGACTCTGAAGAGTTCGAGGACGTTGTTGACGATGATGAGGAAGAGTACGACGATTCCTCGATGAGGAACTTCACTGCGTCCCGTTTGGAGAATAATGTGGGGCCTGCGGGGCGAAACACGAAGCCGAAGACGGAAAATCCGGTGAAGGTTGAGCCTTCTGAAGTAGGGAAAGACGGTGGCGTCGGGGCGGTTGGATCAGCGGCTGCCTCAACTCCAGCTTCGGTTCCGGGGATTGTGGTGAAGGAGGACACAGTCAAAAGTATATTCACGGAGAATTTGCAGACCAGTGGAGCTTATTGTGCGAGAGAAGAGAGTTTAAAAAGAGAGGTAATTCAATTCTGAAGTTCCGATTTCTGCATTAAGTGGAATGTTACTTCTAACCACCTTGGCAGACAATGAATGATCAATACGTTTTGCTTTTGATTTATCTTATAGTTGTAGATTAAGTTAGCAAGTTTTTGATATATGCAGGAGGAAGCGGAAAAACTCAAGTTTGTATGTGTATCAAATGATGGTAACGATCAACATATGATTTGGTATACATCTCTCTCTTTCTCTCTCTCTCTCTCTACTTTGTATCAAGGGCAAATTTCTGTAATATAGCTATAGCAGGCACTCCAACATTCTGCTGCTAGTTCTTAACGATAAAGTACTAATATGATGCCTGACATTTGTGGGCTTGGACCCTAATCCAAGCTTGTCAACTATGCAAGTTCAAAGCACTGACAAACTTTAGCGATCTTTCAAGATTATATTACAATAACGAAAGCTTGATGGTACGACTAAAGAAGTACAGTGCCTTGTTTTGATTCACTGATCTCCTCTGCCATCTGTCTAGATAGCCAATTCACTAGACCAGCTGGTTGATATAGAGGCTGAAGAAATAATATGAAAACTTACTCAAATCCTCAAGTGTACCCACAAGTCCTCCAGTCTTTCAGGAAGTTGATCGGTCATCTGTTGAGTCAAGAGAGAGATACTTAGTTAGCTCACATAGAAGGGGTAGCAGGGAA
This sequence comes from Arctium minus, assembly GCA_954870635.1. NCBI lineage: Eukaryota > Viridiplantae > Streptophyta > Magnoliopsida > Asterales > Asteraceae > Arctium > Arctium minus. Next base: position 67,764,510 of record OX941095.1, on the reverse strand, counting down.
GGGGGATTCGTCTTGAATAAAGCTTTGCATGACAAAGTGGAGCATCTTATGCTTCAGGTTCAATTGTATGTCATGAACTCAAGAAATCCTAACAACCATCTGTGACTATGTTGTGATAGGAAATCAGGAATGAGATTCCATTCTAGAAGAGGTATGCACTGGAGCATGATCACAGTGTCATACTCAATCCTGGAAATGAAATAATAGAGATATTCGTGGGATACCCAGATTGTTTGATTTGTCCTAGAGGATAAAATATACTAATTACCGAGGTTGAGATAGTGAATACGGAGTTCTATCATGCTGGTGCCTCTCTGAATCTTTAACTAGTGGTCAATGGTTCTGAAAATAATGCATATAGGAATGTACTCATTCAAATAAAAGACCTTCTAAAATATGTAGTGTGTTATGTGTACCAGTAAAAGATTGAGAAATAAATATTGTTTTAATTGTACTTCTATCTGTGTTTTTGGCAGGTTAATTGGACTGAAGAATATATTTGCAAGGCAACTACCTAACATGCCTAAGGAATACATTGTTCGTCTTGTGATGGATAGGTATGCTGTAAGCAATGCATTATGTTTTCTTCTTAGGAAATAAGTGTGGTAACTCGAGTTACATTTATGGAGGGAGATAATTCCAAACCGAAAAATCATAGACTTGGGGTGGTGCTGACTGATTTTTAGAAGATAGGCTTTTGCAAGATTACAAATTAAACAGAAAGGTCTGAGGTGTCGAATACTGTGGCTTCATTTTGCATTTAGACTTTAATACACCTGTTTTTGTTTTATTGTACATGATGGGAGTTTAAGGGAATACATATACTGATATACTGATTATCTTAATAAAACAGAAAATATTCTCCGAGGGTTTGTTTGTTATATTTTACTCATAAGCTAGATTATTCTAAGCTGCTGGATTTTGTCCGTCTGAGCTTTGTGTAGTTCTTACACGGCTGCTTTTCATCTTATTTATAGTAATATTTGAACTCAGGGGGTACCCTAGATGACAATCAAAATTATATGTGATGCAGAGGCCACAAATCCGTGATGGTCGTCAGGCGCAATACAGTTGTTGGTGGCATTACATACCGCCCTTATGTCAGGTAGAAATGCTACATGTCTGACATGATTTACTTTGTTTTCCTTGGAATGATTACATTCTGGAAAGAGATTTTGTTTGGTTAGATTCCAATCTTGGTGCTTATGTACCTAGTCTTTATTGGTTGTATATTCTCCTGTAGTTTGTAATATAGTAATGGCCTATGAAAGGTGCACTACTTGTTTCTACTGATAAGATTTTTCTTTCTTCTTTTTGAGGCCATTAGACATGCTTTTCTCGTTTTTACAACCTTGTAGGCTGATAGCATGCAGTCCAGCCAAGTTTGCAAGTTATATTATTATATTGTATCCATAGTAAAATTTCCTAATCTCTCTCTTCATTGAATTTTCTTCATAATTCAATTGATTTCCCCTCTCCTGCCATAAGTTCATGCAAACATCCCTATGTGCTTTAGTTGTGAGTGTAATATTGTACTTTGATTAGTTGTAGTGTTGTATTTTTGAGGTTTAGATATTAAGCTGGCATATCTCCCACTAGAGATCAAATGACATGCATTCATTTACTCTCATATTGCTTTAATCTCTTTGACTTTGTTCTTTATTGTCTATTTGACATGTTAGTCAAAGGTTTGGAGAGATAGCTTTTTGTGCAATCACCTCAGATGAGCAAGTAAAGGGTTATGGCACTAGACTAATGAATCATTTAAAGCAACATGCAAGAGATGTGGATGGGCTTACTCATTTTCTGACATATGCAGACAATAATGCTGTTGGTTATTTTAATAAACAGGTTAGACATTTTAGCTGCTTTGACGCATTCTTCTTTTGCAAGCAGACGTGTCTGTTCAATTAATATGTTCTTTGCGTGCCTGTTACTTTCTTCCACCAGAACCTTTTGCATTGAGTTGTTTGTTGAAGACACGAACAAATGTTGCATAATGTTCTCTTTCTGCCCTGTAGGCGTAGCATGTTAACCTCGTAGGATCTGGGTAACAGTATCTTTGATAGTCTAACTCATCAGCCAAAAATAGTAAGGATGCCAGGGGGTTCCCTTGGTGTTCAAAAAACTGTTGGTCAATCTCGTTTTTGGAGGTTCTACAAGACTTGCACCATACTACCAACCAGAGATGGGGAATCTTTTGCTTTTAATATACTTCAGTTTCACATCATGGATATTTATAGTCTTTTCCCAGGAACATCACCTTTTGAATAGTTGTATATTTATGTTGTAGACAAAGGTCTCTTCACCTAAACATCAACACTACATTAAAATAACATGGAAATTAACTTTATTTAGTGAGAAAGTGTCTTGTAGACAGGTTGTCCTATTTAGAGATTTTAAAGATTTTCATCTTTGGGCTTCCATGGAGCTAATTAGTTTCTTCACTTCTGATAATTTGCATCATATGTTGCTTTCACTGCTTGACATTTTACTCTTTCTTGACCTCTGAATTTTATGTTGTGGGTCACCTTTAATCTAGTCTGGAAATATCATTTTAGTGAACTAATTAAAAAGTCTGTTTATCCGTTTGTAGGGCTTTACAAAAGATATTTTCTTGGAGAAAGAACAGTGGCATGGGTAAGTATATGTGAAAATTTAGAAGGCTCGCCCCCTTTGTGTGGCTATGTTAAAGTTCATATGTTGTCTCTTTATCTAAAGTATGTAGTGCTTCATATCTATCTCAGATACAGAAATGGTAACAGTTTTTCACTTACAATACAGTTTATATGTGAAGCCACGTTCCCTAGGTATCGTCAACTATCTTCAATTTCTGCCTATGACTTGTATGCTAACTCAAAATTTCATAACTTACTTCTTAGGGGCTGTTTGGTTGGTTTTTCATTAAGCCTTGTATGGATTAAGTTATGTATATGAATTAAGTTGTCTGTGTGAATTAAATTAAATGGTTGTTTGTTTGTTATGCTGAATAAATGACCAATTTACCCTTTTTATTTGTTTATTTGTTTTTCCATTAAACCCATATATAACCAGCATTTTATCAAACATCTTATGTGCATTCAATGTATACTACCAACTCAACCCGGAACAAAAAGAAATCAGACAACATAACTCAAAACCAAAAAAACACTAATAACATAACCCAAAACCACAAGAACACAGGTGAATTTCTTGAACTACTAACATCAATTTGGTTTCATGTTTATGCATACTAACAACTCAAACCAGAAAACCTTACTGGAATTTTTTTGACGCATGAACATCACCATCGGTTCCATATCCAGTGTCCAACCTCAAGTTTAGAAAAGGAGTAATAATGATATATAAGAAGATTAAAAATGCCTATGATAAACATGGGCCACAAAACCTCAAGAAGAAATCAAAAGTGAAGACCCATTATCTTATTCCTTTCTCTTCAACGGTTCAAACCAATCTCCAAACCATTTGCGTCTTCTTTACTTCACCTCTTTGATTACCAACAAACTTTTCACTTTCATCTTCTTCTCTGCTCTTCAACCCACTCTCCAGATAATTTTCATCTTCTTCACTTTATCTCTTCCGGCCTTCTTATCTTTTCAGGAAACCCATCACCGGGATGCCACTGGCAAGAATGCTTCTGATCTTTGTCAAGAATGCTTCTGGCCTGCTGGTTAATCTATACCTTGATTGAGAGGAGCAAACACATTATCGAGAGGGATGGGAGTTTGATGAAAGAGGGAGAAGGGCAAAAAGGGGAAGAAATGACTCGTTAAATGGCTGAATGCAGAGGAGTTTATTTTTTTTGCTGAGCGAATAAGCTCTTTGTCAAATCATTAAGTCACTTCCCAACATTTCAAGATGGCTGACCGAATAAGCTAGAGGTGCCATTAAGCTCATTAAGTTCTTTCCAAACACCCCCTTACTTTCATTTCATTATAGTAAATTTACACATGCGGAAGCGTTCTAAAATTAGTTCAAAAGCCTAACATATATATATGACAACTATCAAAAGAACTATAACTTTTCATGCTTGCCCCTTTCATGCCTTGCTCTGATATATTTGAGATACATACATGGAATATGTAAGCTTGAAGCGTAGTGAACAATTATGGTTTCATGAACAAAACATCTTTCATGAAACATCATGTAAAACATGAGTAATATCAAACATCATAGTCAGTACGAGAGTTCATATGTGCAAGTATGCCAAACATCATCAATAGGATCTTAGATCCCTGGGGTTCCGCGAAAGATCCCCCTGAGGTTTGTATGATAGCTTCCATCATTATACCCCATCGGGATTTAACATGACCACACTTCCACACGCATAATAACTTTCATAAGTCACATGTAGAACACATGCCGTTATCTTATATGCGTCAAAAACATCTTCTTTTGCTATATAAACGTATTGTTTCATTCAAGGCAAACTGTCAAAACATCATTCCAAAATATCCATCATGCATAAAACATTTATACAGCACAAATGTATCCCAATAAATCACATAACATACTCACCTTCTTTATTTAACCTCAACTTGCATACTTTCCTTTTTACGTCCTACTTGTATATCAACTTCGCACCTTCAACTAGCATCACTTACCTTCTCAATTGTAACTTCTATTTTTTAGAGGTTTTGTACTTCCGATGATGGTTATGGTTGCTAATTATGGGGAGGTAAAAGGTGCTTTGTAACTTGTAAGCTATCGGCCTGTTAGCTGTAAGCTACGTGTCTGTTATCTGTAAGCTACCTACTTGTAATTTAATTACCATGCTTAGAGTTTATCTTTAGAATACTTATGCAAATATCAATTCTTCTCATTACTGAAATCGGGGTGTCGTTGCCTTATATCTGCCCGCAATAATTCTCTAAATCTGTTTTCTCTTCTTTACTTCATGATGTTAGTGACAATCGTCTTGTATTTTAGGTATATAAAAGATTATGATGGAGGGATCCTTATGGAATGTAAAATTGATCCAAAGCTTCCATACACTGATTTGTCAACCATGATTCACCGGCAGAGGCAGGTAAAAGTCATTGAATGTGAACTGGGCTGCTGTATGGTACCTTTATAGGAAACATCATATGGTGGCAGTTTGGTTCACTGATCATTTTCTTAAATTTTTTGGGGGTCCCGTGTCTGTCCAGATTCTGGGTTTACCCTGAATTTTGTTAATATCTGTAAATGTTCTTAATTAATATGGTGAATGAAGGTAGTTAAAGGAACACTAGCAACAGAAAAACATATTGAGGAGTTCATTAATGTTTGATCTTTTATTAGCTCGCCAATATGTACAATTATCTTTAAGAAACTTCTGTTGCATTTTGTCTTTCAGGCAATTGATGAGAAAATAAAAGAGCTCTCAAATTGTCACATTGTCTATCCTGGCATTGATTTCCAAAAGGTATACTTGATAGTCACTAGCCACTTTACCATCTGGAAGCCACATTTATTTCTAGAAAGTAGGAAGCAGTCGTAACTTTCTTATGGATGTAGATGCATGTATGTATGTACAGAATTGATATCATGTTTTCTTTTGGCTTGATGGTTGACCTGGTCATATAATTGAACCCATCTTCTCTTTTGAGCACTTTGGTTTTCTTGACAAAAGTCAAATGCTAATTTCCTTAACCATTATCAAGTGATGAATGAATTGCCAGAAATCAAATATTCTGAACCCCCAATGGTTCTGACTTCTGTCTGTAAGATGTTTGTGTGTGTGCATCCCTGACTTGTATGATTAAATTATATACCACTAAAAGAAGCAGCTCTTATCATGCATTACAATCTAACTTAGTTGCTGGACGGTGACTCATCCAAGAATGAATCCTTTTTTCAATATGGATTCTTATAAATGTATATGACTTGCCTATATTAGTCATTTGGCCCGTAGCCGTAGGTATGCTCCCAATGTGTCTAGTTGATATGCATTTCATGGCTTACCAACTATACCTCTGTATGATAACAGTATCCTCCATATTGATCTTATATTATAATATCCACCTCAAATTCTTCAAAAAAAGATCACTTTAGGAAAAAGTTGATGTTCATCCACATTGCAGGCTGTAGCTTCTCTTTTTCTCTGTTTAATCTGTACTACCGATGGCATTGCATTGTAAATGAAAAGAAATAAGTTATATGGTTTCAATGCATTCAATCTATTCATTGTCAAGACAAGTCTTACCACCATAAGAAGGCAAAGAGGAAATGTAAGATGCAAGGTGCCTTCAAAGTTCCACATTAAGGAGGTGCATGGCATTAGATTATTGCGTGTCTTCAGATCAGAACTAAATCACACTGTATTCTTACCAATGATATAAACAAATCTATATTATTTAGCTAATTGAGTGTGCAAATCCTAGTACACCATGTCCACATAACGAACAATAAAATAGTGGCTGCAATTGTGTCAAAATGAATTTTGCTGACAGTTTAGGCAGGAATCTTCTTCATTTGATGCATATTATGGTCATGATATCCTCTCATCTGCCATACCTAATTTGCAACTTGCTTTTTAGAAAGAAGCTGGAATTCCGAAAAGGATCTTTAAACTTGAAGATATTCCTGGTTTTAGTAAGTTCTTTAGCCTCTTCAGTTAATGTGTATCACAATGTGTTGTTAGTCATGACGTTTCTGAATCTTATATATTGAATCGAGTTTAACTCTTTTGCATTTCTGGGCATCTGGTAGACATGAAGAAAGATGCTTTATTAGTGAAATTTCTAATTTTTTTGTTTTCTTCTTTTTATTATAAATCTATTTACTTATTATTTTCTTTAGGGTAGGTTTTCAATTAAGGAAATATAGAGGGAAATTTGAAATATCAAATAGCAATTTTTGTGAATCTGTAACCAAAGTTCTGATATTGGCAATCAACACATGAAAAATTATGTTTTTTGGTTTAAAGGGTATCCCTCTTCATATATAAGAAATATGTGCCATTTATCTTCCTGAATTTGAATATTGTACATCTTGTAGCTCTCATGCAGTTGTAGTTTATTTGGTAATCAAATTTCTAAATGTCATTCTCGGTGGAGTAATTTTTTTCTTTTTCTTTTTGCTTACTAAGATTTCGAACTGAATTTGGATTGCAGGGGAAGCTGGGTGGACTCCTGATCAATGGGGACATTCTCGCTTTAAAATTGTGAATGCCTCTCCAGACGGTACCTCAAATCAAAAGTTGACTGGTTTCATGCGATCAATTCTAAAGGCAAGTTCTCAAATAGAAAGTTTCCTTCTCTATGTTACCTGAAAGCAATTTCCAAAATGTTACTCCATTCCGAAATAAGTGTCCCCATTTCTATTTCATCCCAAAAATAAATGTTCACTTTCAAAAGTAAGTGCTCATTTTCTATTCTTAATTATGGGATGAAGATGTTTATTACTCTCTCTATTATTAAGGGTAAAATTGTCATTTAGTTAACTAAAAAGTGTAATAATATTTCTAAAACTTTGTGCCTTTTTTTTATTGTGGACATTTATTTTGGGACGGAAGGCAAGATCTTAATCAGCCACAGGCATCTTGAGGCTGTTGTGGTGGTGCAAGAGACCAATCCTTAACATCCCAGGATCTTGCATTCTTGCTGTGTGTTATGCACTGAGCCCAAGCCCAAAGCTCATTAGTAGGATGCATATTATAGAAGGGGTAGTTTTGGTATTGAGTCTGTTATGGCTGTTAATAAATAGGAGGGAGGTGGGAGAGTGAAGGCATGCAGAAAATTAGTGGGTTCTTTTGGGAGAGACTAGCACTCTCCCATAGACCACTCACCAAGTTTCTACATGCCTTACACCCTCTACATTATCCCTCTTTATACTAGATATATTATAAGTACCGGAAATACCTTTTCTAACCCCTTCTAGAATACCAAATATGGATGGGCTTGGGCCTAAGGTGGGTACATCAATGTGTCTCTTCATACTACTATTCATACATCAGCACCTCATATTTGTACTTCACAATGGATCGCTCATCTGCTTTCATTAAAATGAATAGGTAAGACAAACCCAAGGAATTCCCCAAGTTTGGACTTCCCATCTTTTTCAAAATTTGATGTGATTTAATGTGGAGTTTAGAGATATTGAACATCCAAATTTTCTGTCTCTATTAATTCATTCATGCGACAAGTATTTTTCTAATCTGATCAAGAGAATATGTTCCGAGCAGGCAATGCTTGACCATGGTGATGCATGGCCTTTTAAGGAACCCGTTGATGTTCGGGACGTTCCAGACTATTATGACATCATTAGAGATCCGATGGGTAATTTCTATTCTATCCAAGATTTACATTTCAACCACATATTTTATTTGTATACTCTGTTTCTGGTTCCTACATTTGTTTCTTCAGTATTTTTAACATTCTGCTTGCTACCAAAGGGTCATTGGCCCAGTGGTTCCTGGGTTACCAGCAGAGCCCAAGTGCCCAACCTCCTAGGAGGTTAAGGGTTCAAACGTCACCAAAGGCGAGGAGTGTGTGTGAGTATCATTTTAAATATTATTTACTTAAAAAAAGATATTCTGCTTGCTCTCTTTCGACACATTTACATCACTCATGTCCAGGGTAATGCATCCACAAATTAGTATATCCCCGGGTCCCATGAAAATTACAACAATTTCCTTGTGAACACATTTTATGAAAATTGCGACATCTCTTTCTTGGAACTTTTATTGATGCCTGTCCACAAGATTCTAGTTTCTACTGAAGAGTATTTTAGACATTTGATTAACCAACAGTCAAACACTTAGGGAACACTTAGGGCCTGTTTGTTTGCAGCTTAATGAGCTTAATGAGACTCACAACTTATTCAGTCAGCTATATATGACTGTTTGGTAGTGGCTTAATGATATAGAAAGTGACTTAGGGGCTGTTTGGTTGGTTTTCCATTAAGTTATGTATGGATAAAGTTGTCTGTGTGGATTAATCTGTCTGTATGGATTTAGAATATTTTTATTTGAGAGAGCTTTTTCATAAATTGAAGGAACGTGTTTTTTTAATGGGAGAGACTGGTTTGAAAAAAACTTGGCTTTCTGCATAAAGCTCCCCCTTGAAATCTTACTGATTAAGCCACTTTCTATATCATTAAACCACTACCAAACAGTCATATATAGCTGACTGAATAAGCTGTGAGTCTCATTAAGCTCATTAAGCTGCTAACAAACAGGCCCTTAATGACATAGAAAGTGGCTTATTCAGTAAGATTTCAAGGGGGAGCTTTATGCAGAAAGCCAAGTTTTTTCCAAACCAATCCCTCTCATTAAAAAACACGGTCCTTCCATCTATGAAAAAACTTTCTCAAATAAAAACCTTCTAAATCTATACAGACAGATTAATCCACACAGACAACTTTATCCATACAGAACTTAATGGAAAACCAACCAAACAGATGGATTGTGTCTAGTAGATGCTGGAGTCCAACAAGCCCCCTCAAACGGAGGATAGACACCCCTTGAGCGGAGACTCAATTGAGAGTGTTGATCCCTTGTAGATACTAGAAGTTGGCTCTGATACCATTTTAGAATATATGAAACCCCTAAAATCCTCTTTATTATAGAGAGAAGGAAATGCTCCAACATATATAGAGGTTAGATGGACCGTGTCTAGCTGATGTGGCACTTCAACAGTTGGAAAAATTGACATTTGTTAATAACTTTAATTTTCATAGAAATCAGTGATTCCAAGTGACAAGAAAATAGCAAAGATGATAGATGTCTTTGGAGGTTTTCTTTCATTTCCCATTTTGATTTTGTGGATCTCGTGTCCATGATTGTGAGATTTTGAGGAAACCAACAAAATGGAGATACAAATGAAAAGCCATTATTCTGCTGATTTTGAAGCTTTGGCTTACTGTTTTGCAAATCAAACATTAATTAACAACCTTGGAATGACTAATGGATGTTTAACTGATCATAGATCTTAAAACCATGTCAAGACGGGTGGAGTCGGAACAATATTACGTAACACTCGAGATGTTCCTTGCTGATGCAAGGAGGATGTTTGCCAATGCTCGAACCTATAATTCCCCAGAAACTATTTACTTCAAATGTTCCACCAGGTATTCATTTCATTTCAGATCTTTTTATTTGTTGTTTGTGTTACATTTGTGTGGGTCTTCACTGGTAACATCCGCTCTACTCTCTGTGATAGAGGACAGTCTGGATACATTACCCTCGGACCTAGAGTGCACAAGGCCTGTGGCTTCGAAGCCATTTTTTCAGTAATCCAAAAGCGCCCGTTTTTTTTTTTTGGGGTTGAAATAGGGCTCGATCGGGATTTTTCTGGCTAGATTTTAACCGGGGATTGGAAAAAAGTTGGCTTGGGCTTACTAGGTCCGAGCTTTTTGAGGCTGGGGCTGGACTAGCTTTTTTGTGCATCTCAACCCAGACCCCACCTCCGGGTGAGATACTGGGCTCATGTGGTTTGGTTTGTGACTGGAGATGCAAAAAACGCCTGAAGCCCAAGCCAGCCCGATCGGGCCAAGTTTTTTTCCAAAATCCTTGGAAAGCCCAATCGGGTCAATTTTCACACTCAAAGCCCAGACCCGGAAAGCCCAGGCTCTGTTTTTTTGCTTACTGCAAACGGGCTTGGAAGGCCTAGCTCAGGTCCGAAAAATTCCAGGTGCAGTCTGTGACGTGATACATGTTTATGCATGCATCTTTTCCAGCATATTGTACGTTCCAATATCGCTAAAAAAGCGTTGAACCATATTATGCAGGCTAGAAGCCTTCTTCTCGACTAGAGTTCAGTCGGGCCTGCAATCCTTTCTGAAAATTCAGCAATAACAAACGGAAATCGAAAGATTCATTGGTACAAATACAATATTGTGTTTCTGGTATGTTTCTGTTATCTTGCAATGTACTTAGATAAAGAACATGACTAGAAATACCAGAGAGAGACTGGTCCTTGTGAGGGTAGACCAGTTTAGGTTTTAGAAATGCACAAAAAATCGGGTTTGGACCGGTAGACCCGTTGGTCCAGACCGGTTCTTTGTTAACCCGGTGTGTACGGTATGTTGGTCCTAACCGATAATTTTCTAGTAGTTAAGAATACAAGAATGAATCAGTTTTCTAATCGTTGTACTTGTAGTTTCGTTATAGGCTAAGAAAGAATTATAACCATCGTACTTGTATAAACCCCGTATCTTTGGCCGGTTTATGTGATGAGGGGAAAGTTCATTTAGTAACCGTAAATATTTTGAGAATAATGAGAACTACCCATTCATGACGAATATATTTAAAGATTCATAAATATTATTTAGAGTAAATTACAAATTTGATCCCTGTGGTTTATTGTTTATAACACTTTTGGTCCCTATACTTTTGAAATTACAGTTTCGCTATTGGAGTATGCAAAAACGACAGCATTTGGCCCCTCCCTTTAACGGAAGTTAATAAGTACTGTTAAGTGAGGGGTAGTTTAGTCTTTTTCAGCTTTCTTTTATTTTTGCTTTAATAAAAATCAATTAATAAAAAAGCCCAAGCCCGAAGCATGGTCCAACCCCGACCTGAGTAAGCCCGACTGTAAAGCCTGATTATGCCAACTTTTTTCCAAGGCCCGGTTAAAATTCACCTGAATAAGCCAAAATGCACCGCCTTAGAAAGCCCGACCGGACCCTATTTCGACCCCCAAGTTTGGCCAAGGCCCGGAAAAGCCCCGACTTTTATTTGCCGAAAACCGGGTTTGGGAGGCTCGGGCTTTGTGCATCACTAGTTAAAATATGAGATCCAAAAAAACAAAATTGACTAAGGTGCCGTTTGTTTTTTAAGAGGTCTAAAGTCTGAAGTTTTATTTTAGTTATGATAAGAGGTGGTGTGTAAAAAGGTCTAAACGATTTAGATTTAAGAGCCTTTAAGAGTTTTTTTTAAAACAAACAACCCCTAAAACACTATTTCCTTTGGTTTAAAGGATTGCAATATTTTATTTTGTTTTGTAACATGATAAAATGTCTTTAATTGATAATTATTTAAATTTGTCTTTTTTCCTGAATGAAAAAAGAGAATACTTATAAAACATAATTAATCTTATCAAGATCTTATAATAATTGTTTAAAAACCAAACCTATATTTAATATTAAACAATATTTTAAATAAAATTTATATAGAAATAGTAATATATTTAACCCCATTGGTGGAAATAATAAAAAATATTTTTCTTTTTTGAATTGTAGGGAGTACTGCATATTTAAATATTATTATCATCTTTCTCTTATTTTCTGTATATTTGGAAAGATTTAAAATAATCTGTTGAAAAAAATAGCCTAAAAACATCAAATTATCTATTTTCTGCATTTTAGGGAATCTGTTGGAGATGCCCTTGTAGATTTTGATTTAAATCGCTAATAGAAAAATAAACTTATAATGGAATCAGTGATAGATTTCATTCACGTTTAGTTATGTAAATAGAACTCAACCAATTTTTTTAAAGTACGAAATAATATTGTTTATACTTCTAAACATCCCTTCTAGTTTTTTTTTGGTCATTGTGAATGTACAAATCAAAATCGTGAAAGGCTTGTAATATACTAGCTTTGACCGTTTAATATGCTCTGGTGTTATTTTTTGAGGGTCTATTATTATTGTCGTTGAATCTGAAATAGACCCCTTTAGTCTTTTTTAATGCACGAGTTCCATAATTGTTTGAATCTTTCAAATTCGAAAGAAAACGAAACATATGTAATCATATAAACTCTAATCATATAGGACATAATGATTTCTTTCATATGTGAATTGGAAAACAAACACCTTTGAAGACTTTTCTAACAAGTTGGATACGACTTTTGTAAAGAAAAACCATATCGTCTTTTCAAGAACAAACTTTGAAAATACGATTAAATCATGTTTGGGAATTACAGATTGGATAAGACTTGAATAGAGTTTAATTCAATTGACTACACTTGTTTAAGTTCAAGAAAAGAGCACTAAATCTTCTTATCAGATAAAATGAGTTTTTTTAAACAACTGTATTTATAGATTTTATTTCGAATTGGGGGGAGATAAACCCAAGACCTGTCTTGTATTTAAATAACACCACCCTACCTTTTTAAAAACTGAGCTACATGTCAAAGACACTTAAAACAAAAAAAAAATCATTTATTTCTAAGAAAAATGGTTTTTATTTGGAAACAAACTATAGTTTTTTATTTGTTTTCTAATATTTATAATTTATTTAAAACAAAAAAAATTAATATAATGATCCAAATTGGGGGGAGAATAAACCGAGACATGTCTTGTATTTAAATAATATCATCCTACCACGTTAAAGGCTCTTAAAACAAAAAAAAAAATCATTTATTTCTAAGAAATATAGTTTTTATTTGTTTTCTAATAATTATAATTTATTTAAAACAAAAAAAAGTTAATATAATGATCCAAATATTTTTGTGATTAACTCTTAACTTTTCTTTTTTCCTTTATATGCGGAATTGTGAAATTCAATTATTGTTGGATTGCAAAAGCTGCCTTTTCTTTTTATCCAATGATTATTTGCATTGTGTGTGCACATATGAATGATCAAGTATCAAATCATAAATTTATATATATGCCAATAATTAAATCTAAATCTGATAGATGCTATAAATATGTGTAAATCAATCTAAACCATTTAATAAGTTTGATTTTAAGTTATGATTCGTATTGTTTCATATGTTTTATTCTTTTGTATGTGTATGAATATGTGTGTGATTCATAGTTAAACGTATTTTCGTGTTTTCTTACATGTAAAGCAATTCTGAACGTTCTATATATGAAATAACATTGTATGAACACGTCATGTTTCATGTGTTGTTCTATAAATGAAAAAAGACATGAAAACCGGTTGTAAGTGTTAATATTTATTGGGTTTGTATTTGATTTTAATACAACCACAGAACCACTCCTTGGATATATATATAGAGAGGGAGGTTCAAGGGAAAACCTCAAAAAAATGGAAAACTGAGGAACACCTTGGTAGCCATTCATTTAAACGGTATGCACTTGTGCATACAAGTAAATTAAGGTGTTTTTTGGTTTTATGCACGTGTGCATGTTACAAATTACTTGTATGCACAAGTGCATACCGTCCAAATGAATGGCTATCAGGGTAATCCTCAGTTTTTCGTTTTTTTTGAGGTTTTCCCTTGAACCTTGCAACCCACATCTTAACCGTTAAATTCATGATCGGCGGTTACAATAGATATGGGGCCCAATACTTTTAATTAAAAAAAACAGAAAAATAAAAATAAAATAACCGCCGATCATGAATCCAACGATTAAGATGTGGGTTGCAAGGATTGCAACCTTTTTCAGGGTTGCAAAATATCCTTTCACTATATATATATATATATATATATATATATATATATATAATTTGTTATGGTGAGTTTTCTTTTATTCATAATTATAATTGTTCTATATGTAATTATGTTATAGTAACTTGTATTTTCTGTAACAACAACTGATTAGATTTTACATTTTTTTACCTAGCTAAAAAATGTCCCTTATAAATAGCATGCATGGGTCTGAGGTGTCAATTTTTGTTTTACAGTTTTTTTCTTTATTTAAAGATTTATTTGAAGATCAAAGAGACTTTACCATAAGCAATATAATCGAGGGGAAGGATCTCTTGTTGTTTGTTGCTTTCGTCATTAAATCCTAGGGCATAACTCCCGCTAGGCGGTGGAAGCTACCAAGTTGGAGTACAATAGGGGCAGAGGAATTTTTGATGGAGCAGGTAGAATGCATATAGATCTAAAGAAATACTCTATTGGGTCGACACTGACAGCACAGCAGGATACGAAAGCTAGGGAGCAAAGTGTATTAGATACCCTAATATTCCTAGCCATAAACGAAGGATATTGGATGTTGTATGTATCGAATCGTGCAGTTTTGTTGCTAATGTCTGAAGTATCCCGCCTGGGAAGTACGTCCACTTTAGCTTAGTTAATACTTGGTAATTAATAAAATCTCTAAGATAATATTTTTCTCCGGTCTATGCTTTTGACCAATTGAAAAAATAACTGATTTCACATTTTATATCACAAATTAATAATTTTTTTAATTTACAAACATAATTAGGACAATCTAATGAAATTTGATTCTGAGTGTTATTTGCTTTGTTTAAATTTAAATCTACTCAGAAAATTTGTCGGTTTGTGACGCTTGATATTCCTTCCATTTTTCTCGGTTAGGTGAAAGATACCCAACTAAGTCGTACGACTACTGTTTATATTGTACCTTGAATTCAAGTGAAAATTGTAAGCCACATATGCAAATCTTTTTGACTAGGTGTGGAACAATTTCTTTTAAACTCGCATAATGCTTTAAATATTGCAGTTGACATCGTTCATTTTATGACACATTCTCTAGATGGGAAGCCGTTGTTGGTGGGTACGATTTTTTATATGATATATAATATTTCCCATCAAATATTAAATGGTTGTAGTAAAAATATAATGAATTACGTTTGATTTTTAACATAAAATTACATACTAGAAAGAAATAATTAATCAATAAACATTATTGATGAATAATACACTGTATTGTATTAACTTTTATTAATATTATGCACAATGAATTTTCAGTTTAATATACAAAAATAAAATGATCGTTCTATAATCAAAATTCAAGTTTATTGATTCGTAAAAACACTCCTAAATTAATAATAATAATTTATTGGTTAATTAAAAAATGAAAATGCCTCTCACATGAGGGACACACAAGACTAACTTAATGGATCCTCAAGTTAATTGTGTTAACTCAAAAACCAGTATATTGTGTGAAACATGAAATAAGAACAACTAATATACTTAATACCCCAAAAACGGAGCCTGTTTAGAATCATTCACGAAAAGAATCAATGATTTTGTTGATACAATCGAGTGATTAAACGTTTCACAAACTTTAGAGACCAAAACCAACAATTAAGGAGGCATTTGGTTCGCAGAATGGAATTTGATGGAATTGGAATCCATTGAAGAAAATTTGACTTTGAAGGAATTAAAATGAAATTTGACCACACGTTTGGTTGGTAGGAATTTGATGGAATTCAATTCTTTCACTTTAGCTAAAGAATGATGAATTCCTTGATTTGTGGAATTCAAGGGATTCCATTCTCATCAATATCTGAACCAAACAAATGAATTGGAATTTGGTCAAAATAATTTTTCATTCCAATTCCTTCCTATTCTTTCAAAATTCATGAACCAAACACCCCTTAGTAAAAACAAAGGGACCAAAAGTGTAATTTGCACTTTTTGTTTATGGGTCTAAAGACAAAGATTCAACTACAAATGTTAGATGCATGGTTACAAGATAAAACATTCTACCCTTTCAAACATTACAAAGGACATACTATTTAAATGATCCATCAACTATTAACAATTTCAAGATTTAGTCCTTCAAAATAAATACACTTAACAAAATGGTCTTTAACGAAAACACCGAAGCATTTCAATAAGGAGATGTTGAGAAGGAGGCTGAGGTTCCGATCCTTAAGGGGAAAAAAGAACTTAAAAACCAAAGATGACCAAAAACCAGATAAACAACATTTTATACTTGCTTCGTCTTTTTCACGCAACAAAAACTCTTGATGGCTTAAACTACACCAAACATAAACCAACTTTACATTCGTTCTTATCATAGTAAACTAACTGAAAAAGAAGCCATAAAAAAAAAAGGAATGGTCATACATAAACGAGCTTACTTCCAACACCACTATAGACCATATCAGCACACACTTTTTTTGATTTTAGGGATTCGAGTTTTTGAGTTTTGATTTTATATGAGTTTCTCAATTTCTTTTAATGAACTTGTGCACATTTGTTGTTTATGTTCATATGTTCTTGAGAGTTGAGATAATGTTTTGTGTTTGATTTAAGGTTTTGATTCTACATATTTTATATCTAGATTTGTGACGGTGGTGGTTTTCAGGGTGGTGGGTTAGATCCCTCTAATATATTATCTAATTTTCATATATTTTTACAAAATTATCGAAGATTAAACAGATTAAGTTTCACTCACGTGAGGAACACACGCCTCCACTTTACATAACCTTTTTCAACAACGATAAATCAAAGGACCAAATTGTTATTAAAAGTAAAAAAGTTAAGGACCACCAGTATACTCGATGTATTTAAAAGAAGAGGCTCTTTATCTGGTTTTTCATTAAATCTTCTATGAATAAAATTGTCTGTATGGATTAATCTGTCTGTATAAATTAATAATATTTTTGTTTGAGAAGGTTTTTCTTAGATGAAAGAAGCGTGTTTTTTAATTGAAATAGACATGTTTGAAAAAAAAAAACTTGACTTTTTGTATAAAGTTCTCCCTAAAATTTTATTGAATAAGCTATATTCTATATCATTAAGCCACTACCAAATCATATATATATTAAGCTCATTAAGTTGTGAGTCCCATTAAGCTCATCAACCTGCTAAGAAATAGACTCTTAGGGGATGTTTGTTTATCTCTTAATGGTTCCATTAAGAGGCAACCTCTGAATCGTTAAGAGGTGAATCCTGTTTGGCAGAAAAAAAAAGTTGTCTCTTAATGGTTCCAAAACCCTCTGAATCATTTTGTATCATGGGTCTCCTTAACCATTAAGCGCCCTGATTTTATTCTGAACAATTACCAAACAACCATATTTCATATTGCACTATATCATAAGAGCCCCTTAATCATTCAACACTAAACCATTCAGCAACGGTCAAACAGTCCCTTAATCCAAACTTTAAGGGACTAAAACTGACATAAGATAAATAGTTCAAGGACCATTTATGTAATTCTCAGAAAAAGGGTATTATCGTAAATAACACTCAAACGAAGCACCCTTTTAAACCGCCCTCCATTATTTTTTTCAAAGCTCAGGAGAAAAGACGAAGAAGAAACAAAAGGAAAAAAAAAAAAAAAGTCTCTCTCTCTCTACTCTCTCTCACACACTAACACACAGCCACACAGTAAATGCATCATCACAAACAAAACTTTTTTTTTCTTGCTCAATCTCTCTATATATATACAGCTTCTCAGCTCTAGAAACTTCGTTGTGGAATCAAATTTGTATGTAGCTTTTTGAAAATCTTCGATATCAAATTGTTTTGATTCGATGTTCTTCGAAAAACCCTAGCTTATAAGTAATATCATCACACTGTTCGTCGATCTGAGTTAGGTTTAGAACTTAGAAAAAGTGAGAAATCATCGTAATCATGGCGAATAGCAATCCTTCCGACGGTTCTGCTGATGATTTCTTTGAACAAATCCTAGGGTTTCCTGCTTATACCGCTGGTGCGAACGATTCGAATTTGGCGGGAAATGAAGGTGGTTTAGGTGGAGGTGTTGGTGCTGCTGCGAATTCTATGATATTGCAGCTGAGTTCCGCCGGTGATGGTTCCGGTCATCATCATCATCATCATCATCTAGGTGGTGGTATGGTTGGCGGTGGTGGCGGCGGTGGTGGTGGTGGAGGTGGCGGAGGGTTTCATTTTCCGCTTGGATTGAGTTTGGAGCATGGAAAAGGGGGGTTTCTGAAGATGGATGATGCTTCTGGAAGTGGTAAAAGGTTTCGTGACGACGTCGTTGATAGCAGAGTTTCATCTTCGGTAATATTTGAAATTTCAGTCATTGTTCTACCGTGTTGCATATGATTTATCAGTTTTTCGAGAAAATTGAAAAGTTGTTCATGTGTTTTTTTTTTGAAATGAATGTTACGAATTGGCATCAAATTTTTTGAAAAATTTCCTCTTCGGTAATATTTGAAATTTCAGTCATTGTTCTACCGTGTTGCATACGATTTCTCCGTTTTTTTAGAAAATTGAAAAGGTGTTCATGTGTTTTTTTTGAAATGGATGTTGTGAATTGGCATCGAATTTTTTGAAAGTTTTGTTGGATTAGCTGCTTCCCCTACCATTCGTATAGAATCATATGAAAAGCTGTCCTTTCGCTTACCGGAATATATGCATGTGGATCCGTCAGGTTTTGTCAGTTTGTGTCATCTTTTTCTTGGGTACAAAACAAAGAAAAGCAAGAAAATGCTAAATTTCAATTTTATAATCAAGATGTTTGACATATAATTTGACTTCATAGTTACAATTTCAATTGAAAACTTTTTCTTCCCTTGAATCAATGCTCAATTTGTATTTTATATGTTAGACTTAGGGGTAGTTTGGTTGGTTTTCCATCAAGTCTTGAACGGATAAAGTGTTATCTGTATGGGTTAATTTGTTTGTATAAATTGGGAAGATTTTTGTTTGGGTTAATCTCTTTGTATAAATTGGGTTGATTTTTGACTGGGTTAACCTGTATGTATAAATTGGGAAGATATTTTTTTTTTCATATATGAAAGTAACGTGTTTTTAAATTGGGAGGGACAGGTTTGGAAAAAATTTGTTTTTCTGCATAAAGCTCTCCCTAGAAGCTTACTGAGTAAACCACCTTCTGTATCATTAAGTCACTACCAAACAGTCACTTATATTTGACCAAATAAGTCGTGAGTCCCTTTAAGCCCATTAAGCTGCTAACAGACAGACCCTTATATATGTTGTTTCTAATACACTGGGAAAGTTCAGCACTATATTCATGATTATTATTCATAATGAATATCATGCATTTTCTTCATGAATAAGTTTGGTGATGAATATCACATATTCATCTTGAATGATACATGAATAGTTGGTTCTCAAGTTCTTAAAATATTTAATGGTTCTCATTTGAATGTTCCCCTTTTAATCAATTATGCATTTCTTTATTGGGAATGGAATATATGTAGATAATTTGTGTATTTTAGTGAGACACAAGCTTCCCACTTGGTTTTACTCTAGGATGATGCTGCCTGCTAGTTCACATACATGCAATGACAAAATTGTTTGATTTGTTTAGGGGTTCCAGGGCCAGCCAATGCCTAACACGGTGCAAACGACGCCAAATCCACCTACTGTCCGTCCAACAAGGGTCAGAGCGAGGCGAGGGCAGGCCACAGACCCACACAGTATTGCTGAAAGGGTAAGTCTGATTTTTTTTTCCCTGTAATATCATGTTGGGGCAAGGCTGTGAGAATATGCAGATCCCCATTAGATTTATCTCCAAAAGAGTCCTTAAAGAGAGTAGGAAGGTGCCATGTATGCTTTAATCCTGATTTGATCCAGCCTCTAAGAACTACTTGTATTAGGCATGTGATACACATACTTGTGATGGATCAAAATTAGTTGGAAATTATAAATTAAAATACAACAAGAAGTCCCAACAACTAGTTGTGTTGTGATCTTAGGTTAATCAGTATTTGCTAGCTAAAATCATTTGATAAAGTATTGTGGTATTTATCATATCATGAACATGAAGCATGTCATCAGTAGAACTTGTTTGTTTGACTCTTCAGGGTATTGCTTTTCCAAGTATTCACTCCGTACCAAAATAAATGTGCTTAATGAAAAAGGGACACAGTTTTATGAATGTGTAATTATTTCACTTTTTAATTAACTAGGCAATTGTACCCTTAATAATAGTAATGAATTTCTCTATCTCATAATTAATGGTAGAATTGGAAAGTAGACGCTTACTTTTGAAAATGGACATTTATTTAAGGACAAACTAAAATAGAAATGTCGACACTTAATTTGGGACAATTTATTTAATTTCAACTTCTTTCGTTACTGCTTCTTTTAAGTTCTTTTTGTGAATTTATTCCAATCCTTCAAGCATTCAAAATATGTCATCTGAAACAGCTTCGCCGTGAAAGAATAGCTGAGAGAATCAGAGCATTACAAGAACTGGTTCCTAGTGTCAATAAGGTGAGTGTTCCCTTGATCCTGTATATTATATATATATATATATTATGTATGATTTCTGTTTCTACTGTTGCAATGTCCAGTCATTCCTCTTTTTTAAGGAATATATATTTTGTAATTCTGTGCAGACAGATAGAGCTGCCATGCTTGATGAAATTGTGGACTATGTGAAGTTCCTGAGGCTTCAAGTTAAGGTAAAATGATCTCATTGATACTTATATATCCTTTTGCTTGTATGGGACCCATTATATTACCACACTTTTCTAGCCAAAAAAGGTGTTAATTATGTAATTTGCCCCAACACCCATCTATTATACAAATTAATCAAGTCGAACAAAACTAACCACTCAATTGGATTGATTTAATAGTGGAATAACTTTTATTATCATCTACATATATAGTATGTGTGAATGTGTATATATATATATATATATATATTGATGGGTTGGGGAGCATGGAGTGGCCAAATTTCAGCCACATCTTGAGAAACATTATGATTAGCTTCAATGTGCAAAATCTCAATTATGCTAAAATAGATTTTGAGTTGGCCTAACTTATAAGTTCTTCATCATAGTGATGGTCCCTCTTATGATAATGTGGAAGGTGGTTTTTGATGACTTGCAAAACGATTATGTATCTCATTACTCAAAGAAATAGTCGTATATCATGCTCTTTGAGCGATATTTCATTCTTAATCGGGTCTGGAGGGGGTGAAATGTATGCAAACCTGTCATCTACCTCTAAAAGTAGAGTGGCTGATTTTGTGAAGACCCTCAACTTGTAAAAAAGTAAACCATACCAAACGGACGTAGTAAATCCCACTTGAAAGTAGGATCTGTGAGGGGTGAGATGTATACAGAACTACCTCTACCCTCAAAAGTAGAGTGATTGTTTATGTGAAGACCCATGGCTTATATAGCAGGAATAAACATCAACATATGGCGAACAGAACACAAATAAAAATAGAAAAAAGTAACTTATAGGTACTTTGGACACATACAAAAGGTAAGGCGATACCCACACAGAGCAAGTAAAGCAAAAACACATCCCCAGCCTAAACCTCCACCTCTCTACCCCACCCCAACCCCAACCCCACCAACGAGGCTAGCTATCGGTCCCCACACCTAGGCTATGTTTGGCAAAAAAAAAGCTAGCTTATAAGCTAGCTTTTTTTTCTGGTACATGTTTGGATGACCATAAGTTAGCTTATTGAAAAGCTACTCATAGTAGCGTTTTGAAAAGCTAGCTTATCAGCTTATAAGCTAGTTTGCCAAACAATGCCCTAGTCATGAGCGTGATGTCTCATACTTGTATTTCTTTATTTATTTCGCCTTTTTTTACGTTGAAGGTATTGAGCATGAGTAGACTGGGTGGAGCCAGCGCTGTTGCACCGCTCGTCACTGACATCCCGATATCGTCCGTCGAGGTAACATTGCCGATCCTTGATCTTTGATTACAACTTTGAGGTGATGGTCAATGTTTTCATATCATACCCCATACCCCACCTGGACTTAATTCATACCGAGGGGTAAAACGGTCATTTCTGTCATTCCACCGTTGATTCAGGGAAAGAAAACAATAATAAACTTTTTATTCAGACAGACAACTTAATTCATACAGGGTTTGGTTACTTCCGAACAGGAAGAAACAGGTGAAGGGGGAAGGAACCAACCGGCATGGGAGAAATGGTCAAACGATGGCACAGAGCGACAAGTCGCAAAGCTCATGGAGGAAAACGTCGGGGCCGCCATGCAATTTCTCCAATCCAAAGCACTTTGTATCATGCCAATCTCACTTGCATCTGCTATTTATCACACACAACCGCCAGATTCAACCTCGATCGTCAAACCCGAATCCGAACCCCCTTTATAAACCTCCAAAAAGATTTGCAAAAATCATCCAATAACTTAAAAAAAAAGAAAAAAAAAAGTTTCATTGTAGTTTAAGCCCTGAACCCTAAACCCAATCTGTTTTTTAGTTGAAAACAGCATCATATTTGCCTTTATCTTTTTCTAGCACTCATCATGTTTTATAAGAATAATGGAAAGCCCACAAGATTCAAGGAGGGGTAAAAAGTTGTCAAACCTTTGCTTGATATGTTGTGCCTTTTTGTGTCAATTGGTAAGGGTAGTGGTGGATGACTAAGGAGTTTTCATAGTGGAGGGAGGCTTTAAATTCTCATTTTTTTTAGGGGTAGTGGATTGTGGGGACATTCATAATATAAATATATATATATATATATATTAAATATTATATATATAAGACTTAATTAAATGAGAAATCTTGTATATTGTAATAATTGTAAAAACTTTTACCTTAAGATATTTATTCACGTTTTTTTTGTATCTAAGGCTAGTATTTGATGTATAACATATATTAATTTTATAATGTGTTTGTTTCATATGTAATTGGTTCATAATTTGAAACTTATTTATGTATACTTTTTGTTTTACGAACACATCAAAAAGTTTTAGATTGTCAAATAAATATATGTTCATTAATACCCTAAATCATAGCATTAGATGAAAACAAATCATATAAAATAGCTTATAATGTACAGGTTCTCGGAGTTCTTCCAGTTTTATGGGTTCTTAAATGGTTAGTCTCCTCTCTCTCTCTCTCTCTATATATATATATATATATATAGAGAGAGAGAGAGAGAGGGGGGGGGGAGAGAGAGGCAGATTCATACGAGAACATCTATTTCAGAATACATGAGAACAACTGAGTACATATAAAATCATATATGATTCACGCGACTTTGTGCATTACTCTAGGCCGCGCCCAAAGTCGTCTGCGTCCGTTTTTTTCAGGTTAATATAAAATCACATATGATTTTGTACATGATCCGTTTGTTTTTTGTTGTTGTTTTCTTAAGTATTGATGGAAGTTCAGGCCAGCTGGTGTTTTTTCTTAGTTTTGAATTTTTAGTTGTTGGATTTTACCCGTTGGGTTTTACCAGGTCATGTATGACCTTTTCAATCTAGTTTTTCGTAGTCTATCTTTTCAGTTGTTGTTTTTTAGGAGTTTTCTGTTTTGTAAAAGGCTATTTAAGAGCCTAGTTTCCTATGAATAAAGTATCGAAGTAGCTTCAGTAAATTACAAAGCTTTTGTTTCTTTTCTTCATTTTATTCTTCTCAATTGGTATTAGAGCCTGGTTAAGGGGCTGTACTTGAGAGCGTATAGAAGAGAGAAAACAGAGTGAAAAGTGAGATGGCGAAGGGAGGGCAAAACCTACTAAGCATTCCGAAATTCGACGGGGATTACGACCACTGGAGTATGATGATGGAGAATCTACTTCGATCAAAAGAATGGTGGCATCTCATTGATCCAGGTTATAAGGAATCTGTGGCAGGGGTAACAGAAACTGAGGCCCAACAAGCTGAGATGGCAGATCTAAAACTAAAAGATTTGAAGGTAAAAAATTACCTGTTTGCGGCCATTGACAAGAGCATCTTGAAGACAATCCTTCAGAAGGATACCGCTCAACAACTGTGGGATTCAACGAGGCAGAAGTATCAAGGAAGTGCAAGGGTGCAGAGATCACAACTGCAAGCACTTCGAAGGGAGTTCGAAGTCCTGGAGATGAAAGAAGAGGAGACGGTAACAGAATACTTTGCTCGGGTAATGTTGGTAGCAAACAACATGCGCAACAATGGAGAAGCCATGGAAGACGTCAAGATCGTTGAAAAGATACTACGAACTCTCACAGAGAGGTTCAATTATGTTGTAGTATCTATCGAAGAGGCAAAAGACATAGATCACATGACCGTTGATGAGCTACAAAGCTCGTTAGTTGTCCATGAGCAGAAGTTTCGAAGGAAGGCAAAGGAAGAAGAGCAAGTACTAAAGGTGACACATGAAGAAAGAAGCATTCGAGGTAGAGGTCGAGGCATCTTTGGAGGCGGTAGAGGCAGAGGTCGATGGAGGCAGCCAAGCAACCGAGCAACGATCGAATGTTATCGTTGTCACAAGATGGGCACTACCAGTACGAGTGTCCTGAATCAGAGAGAAATGCAAACTTTGTAGAAACCGATCAAGAGGAAGAACTACTACTCATGGCACATGTAGCAGAACACAAAGCTACCAAGGATGAAATTTGGTTTCTCGACTCAGGGTGTAGCAATCACATGAGTGGCAATCGAGAATGGTTTTCGGAGCTGGATGAAAGCTTCGAACAAACAGTAAAGCTAGGGAATGACAGCCGCATTGCTGTTTCAGGAAAAGGTAGTGTACGTATGCAGGTAAATGGCTTCATTCAGGAAATATCGAATGTTTATTATGTTCCTGAATTAAAGAACAACTTATTGAGTGTCGGTCAATTACAAGAGAAGGGTTTGAAGGTAGTAATTCAAGATGGCACTTGCAAAGTTTACCATAAAAGAAAAGGAGTTATTATGCATTCTGACATGACTGGAAACAGGATGTTTTATCTTCTAGCTCGAATGGTGTCAAAAACTCCAAGATGCATGCAGGTTCAATTCATGGACGAGTCTCACTTGTGGCACTGTCGATTCGGGCATTTAAGCTATAAAGGCTTAAATACCTTATCAAACAAGAGAATGGTAGAAGGGCTGCCAGCCATCACAGATCCACGAAAGCCGTGTTCAAACTGTCTGGTAGGAAAGCAACATTGAGAGACCATCCCAAAGAAAAGTCTATGGAAGTCAGACTGCAATTGATACACTCAGATATATGTGGTCCCATCACCCCGACATCCAACAGCAACAAGAGGTATGTTCTGACTTTTATCGATGATTTCTCACGAAAGACTTGGATTTATTTTCTAAACCAGAAATCAGAGGCATTTGCTATGTTCAAGAGCTTCAAAGCATGCGCTGAAAAGGAGATCGGGGAATACATTCGATGCCTAAGAACGGATAGAGGAGGCGAGTTTGCTTCTAATGAATTCACAAAATTCTGCAAAGAGCAAGGGATTAGCAGATAATTCACAACGGCATATACGCCTCAGCAAAACAGAGTTGCTGAGCGGAAGAATCGAACAATCATGAACATGGTTCGATCAATGCTAGATGAAAAACAGATGCCGAAAGAGTTCTGGCCAGAGGCAGCAAACTGGTGCATCCACATCTTGAATAGATGTCCGACAACAACTCTTGAAGACAAGACTCCCTATGAAGCTTGGAAAGGCATTAAACCAAAGGTCGATTACTTTCGAATCTTTGGGTGTTTAGCGCATGTGCACGTTCCAGACCAGAAAAGAAGCAAGCTAGACGACAAAAGTAGACCACATGTATTTCTTGGAGTTAGCAAAGAGTCCAAAGCATACAGACTCTTTGATCCGACTACAAAGAAAATATGTGTGAGTAGTGATGTTGTGTTTGAGGAGAATAAAGGCTGGAACTGGAAAAGAAGCAAGGCTGAAGAAACCTCGGATATTCTAGAGTATAATGACAATGAAAGTTTTGAAGAAGGAGGACAGAGTGATCGAGCTGGTCCAGAAGGCGGGAACGGTTCGATGAATAAGAGTCCAACTGCTGAGCCAGAAGTAGGGAACAACTCACCAAATACGACTCATGTTGCTGAACCAGAAGAAGGGAACGACCCACCAAACACGTCTGAAGAAACTCCTCAAACAGGCCAGCGAGACAACGAAAAATGCCAACCTGGATGTCAGAATATGTGTCTGGGGAAGAAGCTTTAGAAGAAGAAACGACAATGATGATGATGATCGAAGATGATCCAGTAACGTATCAAGAGGCTGTAAAAAGTAAGAAATGGAGAGATGCAATGGAGAAAGAAGTTGACTCTATCGAGAGGAATGACACCTGGAGTCTGTGTAATTTGCCGAAGGGTGTCAAACCAATCGGAGTCAAATGGGTGTACAAGACTAAACTCAATGAACAAGGAAAAATAGAGAAGTACAAAGCAAGGTTGGTCGCGAAAGGGTACACACAACAATATGGGATTGATTATATCGAAGTGTTTGCTCCGGTTGCTCGAATGGACACTATCAGACTCATCTTAGCAACAGCAGCGCAAAATAAATGGGAGGTATTCCAGCTAGACGTGAAAAGTGCGTTCCTCCAAGGAGATCTCGAAGAAGTGGTTTACGTATAACAACCGATGGGTTTCGAGAAACGGGGCGAAGAAGAGAAGGTGTACAAACTTAACAAAGCACTATACGGACTCAAACAAGCGCCGAGAGCTTGGTATAGTCGGATTGAAGCGTACTTTGCTCGTGAAGGATTCAAACGCTGCTTTTGTGAGCATACACTGTTCACAAAAGAGAAGGAGGGAGGTAAGTGTTTGATAGTGAGTCTATATGTTGATGATTTAATTTATACCGGGAACGATAAAGCTATGTGTGAAGATTTTAAAAACTCAATGATGCATGAGTTTGATATGTCTGATTTGGGTAAAATGAGGTACTTTCTGGGAGTGGAAGTAATCCAGAATGAGAAAGGAATTTTCATATGCCAACGTAAATATGCTCAAGAAATTTTAGCTCGGTTTGGAATGGAGAATAGCAATGCGGTGGGAAATCCGATTGTGCCAGGTACAAAGTTACTCAGGGACGAAGAAGGAGCAAAAGTTGATTCCAAGATGTTCAAACAAGTTGTTGGCAGCCTCATGTATTTAACCACAACTCGACCAGACATAATGTATGCGGTAAGCCTCATTAGCAGATTTATGTCTAATCCAACGGAGGTGCATTGGAGTGCAGGAAAGAGAATCCTGAGATACATTAAAGGAACGACTGAGTTGGGAATCCTCTACGGAAATGAAGAAATGGCTGATTTGATTGCATATACTGACAGCGATTTTGCTGGAGACCTCAATGACAGGAAAAGTACATCAGGGTTCGTGTTTATGCTGGGAAAGGGAGCTGTGTCATGGTCTTCAAAAAAAGCAACCTGTTGTAGCCTTATCCACAACGGAGGCAGAATATATTGCCGCAGCTTCATGTGCGTGTCAATGTATTTGGCTCAAAAGATTGTTGGAGAATATCGGTCATGTTGGAGAAGAAAGCAGTGTGATCAATTGTGAGAATAGCTCTGCAATACAGCTGTCAAAAAACTCAGTCTTCCATGGAAAAAGTAAGCACATAGATGTGAAGTTTCACTTCTTAAGGAACTTGGTGAACGAAGGGTCAGTGAAGTTGAAGTACTGTAGAACAGATGAGCAAATAGCAGATCTTATGACAAAGCCAATAAAAATGGAGCAGTTTCTGAAACTTAGAGACATGTTGGGAATGGTTGAAGCATCAAAAGTAAACTAAATGCTATGCATTTTAGTTTAAAGGAGGGATTGATGGAAGTTCAGGCCAGCTGGTGTTTTTTCTTAGTTTTGAATTTTTAGCTGTTGGGTTTTACCCGTTGGTAGGGCTGTAAACGAACCGAACGAACACGAACGGAGGTTTGTTCGTGTTCGTTCGTTTAACTTAACCGAACAAACGAACGAACACGAACGGTAAACGAACGAAATATTTTGTGTTCATGTTCGTTCGTTAAGAAAATACGTTTGTTCGTGTTCGTTTATGTTCGTTCATTAAGAGTTAAACGAACGTAAACAAACGAACATAAATAAACATATACGAACATAAACGAGCACAAATGAATAAAAAACAACCACCGTTACTCATCATTTCGTTCGTAAAAAATAACATAACAAAATAAAAAAAGGGATAAACTTAGGAGGTATAAAAAATTAATTTAATTAATGTTTTGACACATTAATGTCATAATATATATAAATATATATATATATATATAAACAAATATAAACGAATATAAACGAACATAAATGAACGAACGTTCACGAACGTAAATGAACGAACGAGACCATTGTTCATGTTCGTTCATTTAACTAAACGAACAAAAAAATGTGTTCATGTTCGTTCATTTATTAAATAAACGAACATAAACGAACTTTCCGCCGAACAGTTCACGAACGGTTCGCTGAACGTTCGGTTCGTTTACAGCCCTACCCGTTGGGTTTTACCAGGTCATGTATGACCTTTTCAATCTAGTTTTTCGTAGTCTATCTTTTCAGTTGCTGTTTTTTAGGAGTTTTCTGTTTTGTAAAAGGTTGTTTAAGAGCCTAGTTTCCTATGAATAAAGTATCGAAGTAGCTTCAGTAAATTACAAAGCTTTTGTTTCTTTTCTTCATTTTATTCTTCTCAGTTAGCGTTATCTTTTGAACATTTCTCTCTCTATATATACACTTGAGATCTCTATCTTATTTTAAAGTTAAAGTTTCTATATATATACACTTGAGATCTCTATCTTATTTTAAAGTTAAAGTTAGTAATGTTTGTTATGTGGATAATGGTTGGTTGTCTTAAAAATATATAAGATCTTGAATAGTGGTGATATGGAGTAGTATTGGTGCAAAAAGAGTGAGTGGGTTGGTATACAAAAAGTAGCATTGACTTCTTTTGGTGCATTATTGGTTCATCAAGTGGTGGCATTGGTTGGTTTCCCCCTGTATCATTACCCCAAAAATACAATCAAACAAAGTAAAAATAGAAAAGTTTGCTTAAGGGGTTTTGCTTTAGCATCCACCACCCTTTTGAATCTTTTTCATGTACTTGACTTTGCAAAATAGATGGAGGGAGGTGTGCTTTTTTAGTTTTCATATGTTTTAACATGACTCTTTTCTTTTATTATTATTTTATTTGTCCTAAAATAAGTGTCTATAATAGAAATGATATACAGTCTTAAATATGTATAAGAGTGAATTGTGGATTTGGTCCTTGTGTTTTGTTATTTTCTTTGACTACAGTCCTTATGGTATGTTTATTGTGGATTTGGTCCCTGTGGTATTCAATTTATCTTGGTCATGGTCCCTCTGACTAACGCATCCGTTAACTCCATTAAATCAAGGACCATTTTAGTCATTTTAGTCATTTTGCCTAATTTGTGTCTTTTTATGATAAGAAAAATAAAAAATATATTTTTAACACACACACACACATATATATATATATATCAAAATAAATAAAATAGGATGTTATTGTATGACTTGATTCTTTAAATTTTAAAAAAAATTAATTATATTAAATATGATTTAATTTTATTATTTTATGTAATGGTGGAAAAAGTTATGGTTTTATTGTTTTAATGTAATTAAATTTTAATTTAAACACAAACTAGATCATAAAATTATATCTTATTTTATTTAGAGCGAATAAAATAAGATATGTTTTTATGATTTGATTTATTAAATTAAAACTTTAATTATGTTAAAGGCGATACAATTTTATTGTTTTTTACTATCATTGCAACAAACAAGCTTATTATCGATATTTTGACACCAAAATCATTGAAAACCATTGAGAAATGAACTCTAATTTTATCATCTTAAAATTAGAGGTTCCAATTTTCATATTGTTTTTCAATTAAAAAAAACTCAAAACAAACCGTTTAGATTTTAACGAAATAAAATATTTAAGTTACGAATATTTTAACTCACAGCCACAAGGCAAAACATAGAGCGTCATATGTCATGTAACATCAACATGAAAACATGTTAGCATTTAGAAAATAGCAAAGATCAGCTACAACATCCATCAATAGAAAAATACGACGTGGTCTTATCATTATTCGGTACTCCTTCCGTCCCAAAATAAATGTTCATAATAAAAATGGCACACGGTTTTAGAAATGTGTAATTATTAGTTTATTACACTTGTTAATTTTATTGTGGGTTAAAATATTCGTAACTTAAATATTTTATTTCGTTAAAATCTAAACAGTTGATTTTTAATTTTTGATTGAAAAACAATATGAAAATTGAAACCTCTAATTTTAAGATGATAAAATTAGAGTTCATTTTTCAGATTTTCAATGATTTTGGTGTCAAAATATCGATAATAAGTTTGTTTGTTGTGATGATAGTAAAAGAACAATAAAATTATATCGCCTTTAACATAATTAAAGTTTTAATTTAATAAATCAAATCATAAAAACATATCTTATTTTATTCGTTCTAAATAAAATAAGATATAATTTTATGATCTAGTTTGTTTAAATTAAAATTTTAATTATATTAAAAGAATAAAACCATATTTTTTTTCCACCATTACAATAAAATAATAAAATTAAATCATATTTAATATAATTAATTTTTTTTAAAATTTAAAGAATCAAGTCATACAATAACATCCTATTTTATTTATTTTGATATATATATATATATATATATATATATATATATATATGTGTGTGTGTGTGTGTGTGTGTATGTTAAAAATATATTTTTTATTTTTTTATCATAATAAGACACAAATTAGGCAAAATGACTAAAATGGTTCTTGATTTAATGGAGTTAACGGATACGTTAGTCAGAGGGACCATGACCAAGATAAATTGAATACCACATGGACCAAATCCACAATAAACATACTATAGGAACCGTAATCAAAGAAAGTAACAAAACACGAGGACCAAATCCACAATTCACTCTATGTATAATTATTATATTTTTTAGTAAATTAAATGACCACTTTACCCTTAATAATAGAAAGGTAAATTTCATTCATCTTATAAATAAGGGTAGAATGAAAAAATAAATATTTACTTTTAAAATTAGATACTTATTTCTGGAACAACCTAAAATAGTATTATGAAACAATACTATTTTTGTTGTTGGCTATTTACTAGCATTAGTTTTTTTTTCTTCCCCATATTTTTTAACAAGTCAGGTGTTTCATGTGTTTTATCATTTAGGATAGATAACAGGATTTTGTACGCAGTTTTTCTTAAATCCTGTTTCAGATGGGTTTGGTTTATGGAAAGATAAAACTAATGTTCTTTGATCGCCTTTTACTACAAGCTTTTATGTTTTAACCAACTAGTTCTAGGTTTTGAGTCCGAAAATTATGAATGTGTATGAGGTACATTTTACAAAAACCAAACGAGCACAGTGATCCAACTCACATGGAAGGTCGGCGGGTGAAATATACGCGAACTCTATCTCAAAAAATAGAACACATAATTCCATTCAAAAACCATCGACTCGGGAAGATGAAGCTACAAATTAGCAAGAATTACATAGTTTCATTATCTATACTATATTATAAAGATGACATAAAAAACTTTTAATTACAATTCACTAAGCTTTATGTACTATCATTTAAAGTTATCTACTTAAAATCTCTTAAAAATAACTACTAAAGCCTAATGTACTACCTGTAAAGCTTTTAACCCTAATTAATATATTTCATCATTATCCCCCCAAAATCCTTATCTCTAATCCCTAAACCCTAAAATTATGAAATTTGAATTCTGATAAACATAATCAAAACAGGATAAACATCTCAATTTAAATATAAAAAATTTAAAATATATAAGATAATTAATGAATTTTAACAAACTACTTAATTTTTTTTATATAAAAAGCATTATATTGTTAAGCCTAAATTAAACAAATTTATATATAAAAAACCATTATCACTCAATAAAAACCATCCAAAATCGTACTGTAAATCAATAAAAAACAAAAAATAAAAATAAACATTAAAATCGTGATGTATTAAGCATTATGTACTATTATTTAATGTTAATCTACTTAAAATCTCTTAAAAACAATTAATGAAGCAATATGTACTACTTTTAAATGCTTTTAACCCTAATTAATATATTTCATCCTTATCCCCCAAAATTCTTATCTCTAATCCCCTAATCCTAAAATTATGAAATTTGAATTCTGATAAACATAATTAAAACAGGATAAATATCTCAATTTAAATATAAAAAATTTAAAATATATAAGATAATTAATGAATTTTAACAAACTACTTAATTTTTTTTATATAAAAAACATTATATTGTTAAGCCTAAATTAAACAAATTTATATATAAAAAAACCATTATCACTCGATAAAAACCATCCAAAATCGTACTGTAAATTAATAAAAAACAAAAAATAAAAATAAACATTAAAATCGTGATGTATCTCGCTGCATTGCGCGAGTACGCTTCTAGTATATCATAAATCATTTACCTCATGCTCCTAAAATCTCTTAAAATTCAGTTCACAACTTATTATTGTATACATAAAACTTTTTAAAACTACATGTTTGAACTCCATAAAACTAATCGATAAACATGTTCAAATACAATATGAGCATCAAGCCTGCTAATACCGCAAAATCAACCAAATAACAGACAACCTTAGAATTTATATATCAGCCGACTCACAATTCAAAATTGCACAAACCCATAGAAATAAAATCAAGAAGTACGAAGAACGGAATGAAGCAAAAAACACGCTATCAGGGGTTCAAGTTTTCGGTTTTAGAATCGAGATGCATTACGCTGCATCACACGGATACATAACTAGCTTCCAAGAAAGCAGTCAAAAAATTTGCTACTAACTTATGCATTACAAATGTCGTAACCAACTCGAACACGAGGATGTCCGGCGAACACTCAAAGACATGGCATTATTAGGTAGAACATTTACCTGAAAGAATTTGGTTTTTCCATTTCATGTAAAAAAAAAAAAAAGAATTCCGCTTCAGCAGGCATCTAGGTCACGGCATGGGGGAGGCGTCGGCTCACCCAGCAACGTCGTATTCCCTCCTGCGGGCCCACAATTCACACGCTCGGGGTTTTGGGTCCCACGCTATCAAAAATCAATATAAAGAAGTTAACTAGTGTTTCTTATATCAATCTTGCAAACGTGACGTAATTCATGGCTTACCGGTGGCTTTTCTCCTCGTTTTAGTGCCTCAACTATTTCCACAACTCTCTTCGGGGTAACATCTTCCTGCATTTCACCACACAGAAGAAGATACAGTCAGGTGCCATTTGTTTTTTAAGAGGTCTAAAGTCTGAAGTCTTATTTTAGTTATGATTAATAAGAGGTGGTGTGTAAAAAGGTCTGAACGATTCAAACTTAAGAGCCATTAAGAGGGTTTTTTTTAAAAACAAACAACCCCTTACAATTCCCGAGTTCATACTAGTTTTGGTGCCAAAATCACTGAAGTATGCATTTGGAACACAGACGGGACTAGACGGACGAGATGAGGTAGGCCGTGTGAAAGAATTATGGAAGGTTTTTAGGGTTCTAATTTGACATGGGTAGTTTCGTAATTTACCAAATCTTGTTCATTTTACTGATTTTTGTTTCACCTATTTTGGTTGGACAAAAAAAAGCATTTTTGCCCTACTCAATTATGTCGGGTCCCAGTCTGGTTCTCGCACCAAATGCAGGACTACAAGTTTTTGTGTTTGTCCTGTACTGTCACGCGTAACAAATGCAACCTAAAAAGAATAGTTTATCATGCTCACATAGTAGTTATAGGTATATCCTTCGGATCCATTTGAATAGTCGGCCACGGTTATCATAGGAGCATTTACACAGCAACCCTGCAGAAACAAAGAGTGGATAAAAAAGCGCGCACAATTTTGGAAACGTATAATTATCAAGTAACTAAATGGCGTGTGGCTTGGAGTGGCGGCAAGGCCAAGCCTCAAGGAGCCCAGGCGTTTTTCAACGCGTGACTTACGGCGCCAAATCTATCATATATAATATTTTATATATAAACATGTGTTTTCTAGTATTACTCAATTAGTCAATGATATTAAACAGATAAAAATTAGGTCATATATTAAAAATTAACAAATAAGACATTAAAAAGGTAAGAAAAAACAAATATCGTGCCATGGCGTGCCACAGGCTTACGTGGCGTTAGACACAAGCCTTGAGCCACGGCGGGGCCACGACGGCTGTTGCAGCAAGCCTTTTAGAACACTGATAATCATTATACTTTTTAACTAACTAAATAAAAAATTTACAAGTAATGATAGAAAGGCAAACCTTCCTCTAATGAATTTCCCCATCTCATAAACTCTTAAAAGGGTAGAATTGTAAATATCTATTTCAGAAAGTGGACACTTTCCGCAATTGCAAGAATAGGTCGACTTTCGTTCATTTTGGTTATTGTGTTGAATTGGTTAAGTCCAGCTATCGACGCAGGGGAAAGGGAAGCAAGTAAGCCATAACCTCTGTTCTCGCTCACGATGTTACTAGCACGGCTCAGCTTCTTTCCATGCTAGGTGAACCAAACTTAAACAGAAATGTGGACACTTATTTTAGGACAAAGGGAGTATCATACATGCCGATGAGAAAGAAATCGGGTAACCATAAATGTCTACAAGGGAAAAGAACATGTGTTTTGTGGAAAGAGTTGGAGGCGGGGGTGGGAACGATATGCGAGTATTTCTACCATTCGGACTTGTAAACATGAAGCTATAAATTAGCAAGAATTATATAATCTTTACTACATTATAAAGCATGGGTCGGATTCCCGTGAGAAATGCCATTTAGTGAGAAACGTAACCTTCACATAATATATGTGAATGTACATTTATATCGTGTGAAGGCCTGTGAAGGTGACCGCCTTCACGGAAACCAATAAATGTACACATTTGACATTTAGTCCCGTCACCTTCACTACCTTCACAAAATATAACATAACATTCACACAATACAATGATACCTTCACCACTTCTCAAGCTTCTCACCAAAAATCTTTTCTCACGTGATCCCAAGTCTATATAGCATTTACCCTATGTTTCTTAAAATATCTTATCATTCAAGTTTACAACTTATTACTACATACATACAACTTATTGAAACTCCACGTTTATAACATACCCGAAATATTAGAAACCAACTTGGATTCAGGAGGCAGAAATAAATGCTAGGATATAAGAAACTCCGGTTAAACATAACAAACTAATACAACGGTATGATCTAGTATGTATGCATACACACACACACAGAGTCATGCAAATATGCATAAATTTGCTACAGAACTGTAAGGCATTTAACATATTAAAATTTCAATAACAAAATTCGTTTTTTCAAACCATGAGATAACGTGTGCAATCCATTCTCCTATCCGGGTAAACTCTCAGATTCATATGTGAATAGAGTTTCAATTTTCCAAAAGCTACAATAGATATGTAGTAGCAGATAAGAAAGGGTATGGATTCAAAACTGTCAAAAAAACATTTAAATACCAGAAACACGTCCTGTGAGCGTGCACAGCCTTTTTACCAGGCATCTATCAGGTTCGAATGAGAACCGTCAATATTTTGAAAACCTGGGAACCAACTATTCATGATGAGTGTCGTGATAGATATTCACGATGAAAACTATTCATAATGAAAATACATGATATTCATGATAAAAATGCATGATATCATATGAATAATGAAAATGCATGTTATGCATGATTATTCGGGGTTATTCATCATGATACACAAAATAGTTAGTTCCCAGTTCTCAAAATATTTATTGTTCTCGTTTGAACTTCCCACGTAAGGCACAAATGAAACAGAAAGACAAAAACTTCCACAATGAAACATGCGACTCACCATGCATTCCATTTCTCCAACAGAAAACAATCCATCCTTTGTCACCTCTGCATACCATAAAAACAATCCATCCATAGAGTATTTTAGATGCCATTTCTACAGTCAACAATGTGTAAAAAACCACAGAAAGATATCACTGAGTCGTGCATATATAATAAAAATACAAACCATTTCGTTTTACTCCCAAGTGCTTCAATAATGCATCTTCAATTTCCCGTGAACCACGAATCATACAAGGAGTCGTTCCACAGACCAAAAGATGGTATTTGCCAACCTACAAAGCCATTGTCCCAAATCACTTTGACCTCTTAAATTCAGATAAGAATGTTGTGTTTCATGTCAGCAAATGTACATGTGCAGCCTTACCTTTGCTCTATTAAACATGGAATAAAACGTTGCAACCTCATACACACGAATAGGAGCAACTTCTATAACTTTTGCCACCTTCAGCATACAACAGAGCGCAACATTAGTGCAAATGAACAGAGAAAAGTACAATGTACAAAAAAAAAACATAGCGTAAAATGCATCAAAATGCAACGAGGTTTGTCTTGGTTCCTATTTAGTGTGACAAATACCAAACTTTGTTGTGTTCTGATACATTTTGCCCAAAAATATATGGTCAGAACTATACTTCGACCAAGAAACTTATAAGTTGGGATGATACATTTTGCCCAAAAATATATGATCAGAACTATACTTCGACCAAGAAACTTATAAGCTGGGATGATACATTTTGCCCAAAAATATATGGTCAGAACTATACTTTGACCAAGAAACTTATAAGTTGGGAACATAAAACCATAATGAAAAGTGAAAACTAACTTTTTGACACTTGAAGTCACCATCAATATCTATTGTGAATCATGCATGACTCAGTCTTTGAAACAAGCCCTTTTCAAGCAAATTTTTATGGAAGAGAGTTATGCTCCTGGCAAAGCTCCGAGAACATCTAAAAGATAAAAGGTTCCTTTGGCATGCAGACAGGACTGGATGGGACCAGACGGGCAAGAGTAAGGTAGGCGGGTGAAAGGATTGTGGAAGCCTTTCGGGTTTTAATTCGACATGGGTAGTTTAGTAGTTACCAATCTTGTACAATCTCCCTATTTTTTGTTCCACCTATTTTGGTGGGACAAAAAAGTGTATTTTTGTCCCACTCTGACTCTGTCCCCTCCTGTACCAGTCTAATATCACACCAAACAAGGGACAACAAGCTTTTGTTTTGTCATGTCTGGTCCAATTCCATGTACCAAATGCACCCAAAAGGTCTCAAGCAGGATAATGAAGTATGCGAAAAGGATTACAGGTGAGCTCTATGATAGTGAACAAATGTCAAATTCAAGCAAAAATATTTTAAATTGGTATAGTTTTGTGGACAGGGTGGGCTGTCTTAAGAATCCAATGATGGAGAAACTTTCAAATGGCCTCTCAGAGTGTAGTATGTAGGGTTTTTACTTCCGGGATTTGACAGTTGAGACACATGTAGAAGTGAATGTTAATTGGCATGCCTAGAATCACATGAACCACTTTCAGGTTCAGGATATTCTTAAAACTGAAGAAAGCAACCAACTTAAAGGGACTATAGATGAAAAAGCAAACGATCATCAAGATGGCTCTTTCAGGCGGTAGCTATAGCTTTTCTAGAGTACTTTATAAATGACTACACAACCAATTTAAATTGGTATACTTGGGTTGTATAATAGCGTTAGTTCCTACACAAAATTTGGTCAACAGTCATGCAAATTGTGCTTTAATATACGCACATTGGGTGGAGTGGTGGACCCCACATCCAATGTGCATCTTACCAAACACAACTTCAAATGTCACTAGCCAAAGTTATGCAAGACCACTCATGTTTTTTACTCTACAAGTGCACGCGCACACATGTATATTCGTATCCATGTATATGTGTACGTGGAGATGTGTAGGCAAATTATTTTTGAAGCAACGCTTAAGCTCCCCACTCACTTGTAGGTCCACCCCACAGCACTACTTGTTGCGAGTGGAGAGCCCTCTTCGGTTAATCCTTAAGCACTATTCATTGGGATATCTTAAAAACTATGACCGCATGTAATACATACATACATGGTTTTAAAAATCGGAAGAGGCGTACGCCTCGAGGCAAGGTGATCCAAAAACGAGTATGAGGCGACGCCTCTCAAGCCTTGAATGAGACATACACCTTGGCTGAGTGAGGACGCGATTGAGGTGCTAAAAGCAGTTGAGATGGTTGTCAGGCGGTCGGTTTTTAATATGGTTTTTCAGCCTTCATGACACCTTTCTTTTATCCTCTCTCTCTCTCTCTCTCTCAACAGCCATCAATCTGCACTCTGTCTCTCTCATGCAGCAATCCTTCTCCATCCCCCACTTATTATCTCTTCCCTCACGGTTCTCAATGTTCCCCTCCTCTCACGATTCTCACGGAAGCAACCCTAGTAGTAGTTTTCTAATTTATATCCCTAGTTAAATTATTTCCACTCATATATTAATAAATAATAACATTATTGTATTTAAAAATTTTGTATTTGTTTATGTTGTTTATTAAGTTTCTGATCAATTTTTTGTGTTTTTGCTATTAATATATCATCATATTTAATAACGTTTGTATTTGTTTTATTTAGTTTTTTGATTAAGTTTTTATATTTTTTTTCCAATGAGTTGCTTAATCTAAGAAATTTGAGTAAAAAAATGTTAGTGATTACAGAAATAATGGTGGATTTATGTAATCTAAGTCTTCGCTTCGAGGCCCGATTCCGTTTTTTAAAACCTTGCATACATACACACACTACATAATATACATACATGTATATATATGTGCCTAAATATGTGTAAACACTATACATGTATTCATTGCACATGAATAGATATGTATACGCATGTGATTGTGCATATTTCACTTTTAATGAAATATAAATACAGGATAATTTCTATCTAAATGGACAAATAGCCCTTAGCACGGTCACCAAGTATTGTTGTTATGCCTAATGTTGAACTAAGGGAATTATTATTATTATTATTATTATTATTATTATTATTATTATTATTATTATTATTATAAAAAGGGATCTACACGTATACATATGATATGCAACAACAATGATATTAGAGATATACTAAGATATTCATGCATAAGGG
This sequence comes from Arctium minus, assembly GCA_954870635.1. NCBI lineage: Eukaryota > Viridiplantae > Streptophyta > Magnoliopsida > Asterales > Asteraceae > Arctium > Arctium minus. Next base: position 67,725,271 of record OX941095.1, on the reverse strand, counting down.
GGCAGCCACATATCTTTAGAAAAATTGCATATAATCATGCCAAGTTGCCAACATACCGCATCCATTGCTGAAACAGGAAGCCACCCTCCATGCTGTTGTTGTGCAAGATCTAGAAGTGGGATGACTGCAGATTGCTTGTAGTTAGATGGATAGTGAGACAAAATCTCATTTACCTGTATGTAGAAGATAAACCCTCATAAATCCAAAGATTAGACAACTCGGCAACATCAACAGATATATAGCAATAGCTTCTAACGGAAGCAGTCTACATATCACACTAATTACACAACAAAAGGGAAGCAAAAACTTCAGATGGAAGACAAAGAAGGATATTAGTCCTAAAAATATAAACTATGAAGATATATGACTTCCACTAGTAACAATCAACAAATTAGAAACACTCCAGAGTCTCGACAGTGAAAACTGTAAAATATAGCATCTGGTAAGTGGCAACTCCATGGGCGAGAAAATTAACAGAGAAAAGATCCATCTTTGTTCAGAAACACTCAGGTGCTTAAATAAAGGACAACAAGTAACCACCTGAGGACTAGGATGATAGGTGTACTTTCAATTTATAACATAAGGTATTGACAACTTTAAATCTGCTATGAGTTTATGTGTTAAGTGCCACCATAGTGGCTTTGAAATAAAGTTGGTTGGGTTAAGGTATTGTGCTACGTTCTCATAGCCTAGATGTTAAATTGTCAATCCAAAATATCATGGTGAAGGGCCAACTGAATGACAATTGGGGATATCTGATCCATCATAAATTTCCATATGATGATACCGTAACACCTATCCACCCCCAAAGTCTCCAAGAAAGTTGACAGGCCTATTAATATTATTCCATAGTTGTCAATGTCACCAAGCACAAACTTGAATTTGAATGGAAACACGGCCATTTCATGTATACAATGAAGATGTATATAAGTTCTTTGTTACACTCAACACATGGCATATGGGAATCACAACATGAGCAACTTACTGGCTAGTTATTTAAACTATTGAAGAACGGGGTTGAAGCCAAAAATCTCAGGGGAGGTGAAAAGAAGAATATCATAACAGTTAGACACGGTAGCAAACTTGCAATCATAAGGGGCATGGTTCTCAGATAAACATTGCCAACATTATACTTTTACATATACACCCTCTGTCTCGCGTCAATAACTATTTAAAATTTGGCAATTTTGCTATGGAATCTTTACACTAGAAGAAAGAAAGATAATGATGAGATACAGAAAATCTTAATTAAGGTTAGCCTAGCAATGTTTTGTGTATGTCCTTATCATTTATTTTGTATTTCTTGCCATTGAATCCGATGGAACTTTAACGGTATCATAAAAGAGGCAAAAGGTGAAGCAAAGAAATTAATGGTCACATGAATATTAAATATGAAGTTGAAGGAGATGTTCTCAAAAGATCGGAAATCTGGATTTGTCGCGAAAACTGCTAAAGGAACTTCACTTTAACCTAAAAACCACAAACTTCTATGTTTCCTTAGAGTACAAAACCATCATCACTTCGATCAAAAATTTGGAAAACTAGGTTATGCGCTCTTGCTAATAGTTGTGAAATCAATGTGGGATTTATTAGATTGGTTTGGTCTTTTCAGTTTGAAAATTTACTGAAAGCAAATGGACGTTGGTTGCTCTCTTTTCAAATAAGGGTACGAGTATAACATAACGTAAACGATTTCCCTTCCCATAACATATCAAATAGTGAAAGATAAAAGAGCTCCTTGTCTCTCACTTTCTCCTAGAAAGAGCATATAGAAACTTCTCTCCATTCCTCTCATCCTCTGTCCTATCAAACAGCACCAGGATACATATGAAAACCAGTTCGAAATACCAGATATTTCCACAGATTGTACTCATTAGACATGTATCCTAAAATTAACTGAGAATTCCTACAAATTATGCCTAAAGCTCCAAAGTCCAAACTATGAAACATGTTCCAATTCCTAATTCCTATAATCCTATCCAGTGTCATAGTCATTCCCAAGGTGCAAAACAAGCTTTACTTTACATTACAAGCTGTATCGTATAAAGTCAATACAAAAGTAGATTTCTAGAAGTATGTTCAGGCCAGTTGCTAGGGAGACTTCCAATCCCCAATGTTCCTTTAGCATCAGATTTCAATCAAAAAACCTCGTTCTAGGTGGTCACAATTATCAAACAAAATTCATAGCAACTTCTAAAACATGAACATTTCAAAGCTATGCCATAAAACGTTAAACAGACATGATTAGAGCCAACCTTTGGTTTGTTCGCCTCACTGAATTCCCATGGAACCTTGGGGTTATTGTCAGGAGTATCAATATGCTACACACAAACACAAAAAAAAATAACAAACGATCAATGAAATCAAATGCACATGTACTACCAGACGAATCAAGATCAGGATTTCAAATCATACACAAATCGATGGAAACTTACATAGTTAAGAGCGGTAGATAACGATCGATTTGCCTAAAGAACACGGGCGGATGAATCAGAAAAAGAGATCGTAACGATTCGACAAAAAAACAAACTAAATTTACAGCAAGGAAATTAGGTATAAACCTGAGGTAATTGACGGAAAGCTTGACGGACCTCGAGCAGACGTTTGGATGCGAGACGAGCTAGCATTTTCGTGCTCCGATGCTGTTAATCGAGAGAAAATGGCGAAGAAGAAAATTGGGGAAGATTTTGGGGCAAAGAAGAGTGAAGAGTGGATTCTAATGTATACGGATGTGCGATTTGCTCACTAGAGGGTTGTTTTGTACGTGTGGTAAGCACACGGCTACCGGTTGCATAAAACCTTGTCTTTTAAAACTAGGGGTGTTCGCGGTCCAGTTTAGGCGGTTTAATCTCTTAAACCACAAACCAGACCACTATGGCGGTTTAGAAAATTTCCAAACCGAGCGGTTTGGTCACTTGGTCAAATCGGACCATAAAAAAGTGGTCTGGTGACCGATTTAGACGGTTTGGGCCTATTATTAACTTTAAACTAAAAAAACATGATATCGATATCTAAAATTAAATTTCTATCAATATATCACTACTAGAAAAATTGTATACCGAATTATAAAAAAATGTCTATCTTTAAAATTAAAAAAACGCAACGAATAAATGAAAGAAGGTTAAAAAAATCCACCAACAATAGTTGGAATTTTGGACAAACATTGCGAATGACGATTTGGAATTTTGAATTTGATTTTTGACGGATTTTGGAGTTTTACCAATTTATAAATGAAAACTAAAAAACATAATGTCTTTCACGAATTTTTTTTTATTGGGCCAAAAAAGTAAAGTTTACAACATGAAAAATAAAAATACAATTCATACATGTTTATTGTTGGCGGTCGGTTTGGTCCAGACCGCTCAAAGAAATGTTCAAACCGCAGACCAGACCGGACCGAGCGGTTTGGCTATTTTCCAGACCAGACCGGACCGCCCGACCCTCTCAAACTGCCAAAAACGGTCCGGTTTGACATGGTTCGACCGGTTTGAACGGTCCAACGGTTTTTTTGAACACCCCTATTTAAAACCGTAATTCCAGGTTTGTAGACAAAGCAGACAATATCTAGTACGATTTGTTGGGAACCGGACTGGTGTATCAGCGAGGACGTTGGTCTTCCAAGGGGGTGGATCGTAAGATCCCACATTGGTTGGGGAATGGAACGAATGTTGATATGATACATCATCTATCAGACGTGTTTTAAAACCGTGAGTCTAGATTTGTGAACAAAGCAGACAAATGTGACAGAGAAACGACATGACTCAATAGGACCAAAACAATAAGGGTGCGTTTGGTTTGCGGGATTGGAATGGAATGGAATGGAATGGATTGGATTTCAAGGAGGGATTTGGATTTGGAGGGATTTGAAATCCCTTCATGTGTTGGTTTGTAGGATTTGGAATGGATTTCAAATCCATTCCTTTACAAGTCTTGTTTGGTTTGTAGGATTTGGATTGAGTTTTTTTTTTTAATTATTTTTTTGTTTTATAAATAATTTATTTTTATTGGTAAACATCAGATTTGAATCGATACAATTTGACGTCTGGATCAATGTTTTAAAAACCGGGTCGACCCGGACGGTCGAACCGGTGAAGAAACCGGGTTTATGCCATTTTATGACCCAGATTGAACCGACCGGTTCTATTAAAAACCCGGTTGAACCGGTCATAACGAACCGGTATCGAACCGGTTGACCCGGTAACAAAAGTTAAAAACGAATAGTCCAATAGGCAATACGTATTAGCGTTAAAAACCAACACTCCAATGTCTCAAGATCCATGATTAGATTTGATCGTTATATTTCGTTTGGATGTATTTGAATTGATGAAAAACTTATGTTTATGTGTGTTTATTTAATGTTTTTGGATTGATGTAAAACTTGTTGTTATGTGTTTTTTTAATGTTTTAACTTATGGACATCAATATTTTGGTTATATATATATATATATATATATATGCATGAAAATGAAAAATACAAATAAATTCTTGAAACCGGGTTGAACCGGTTGAACCGTGACCCGGTTACCACACCGGGTCAATCAAAAAACCGGTTTTTAAAACATTGGTCTGGATCACGCTTTAGAATCCGTCGGATTTGGATTTCAAATCCAGGCCCAAAGCCAAGGATTTCCAAATCCATCATATGAGGGATTTTAAAATGGTCAACGGATTTGAAATTCGGTCAACGAAATCTTTTTCTGCAAACCAAACGCAGGATTGGAATGAATTTGAAATCCAAATCCCTCCAAATCCATTTCAATCCCGCAAACCAAACACGCCCTAAGTCTTGTCTTATCTTATATCATGGCAAACGAGAGACAAATATCTATAATTTCCTTTATGCCTCTCACAAAGCTCATTGCTTAAATAATCAAATATCAAATAATGTAAATACTTAATACCAAAATGAACATGTATCATTAAACAAATTAGAGATGGATAAAATATGTCACGGTCACGAGTCGGACCTTTCTCAAATCAATCCCTTCAAAATTGGGTTGGTCCGTCCCGTTTCGGTCAAAAATCTCAGGCCCAGTAACCAGTATAGTACTGGTTCTATCAGGCTGAACCCAGTCCAAGAACCGACCCAATTCCTTTATTAAAAATAAATAAATTGTTTTTACAAGAAAATGTTAATAGTGTTTTTTTTAATTACGATTTTTGAAATATAGTATTGAAATGCACTTTAAATAACCAGTCCAGGGACCGACCCAGTTCCTTTATTAAAAATAAATAAATTGTTTTTACAAGAAAATGTTAATAGTGTTTTTTTTTAATTACGATTTTTGAAATATAGTATTGAAATGCACTTTAAGTAACCAGTCCATGGGACCGACCCAGTTTCTTTATTAAAAATAAATAAATTGTTTTTACAAGAAAATGTTAATAGTGTTTTTTATAATTACGATTTTTGAAATCTAGTATTGAAATGCACTTTAAATAATGCATTTATTTGAATTTTTTCTTGAAATTTTTGAAAAGGAACTTGTATAATAATTAATAAAAAACTTTAAGAAAATTGAATAATCGATCTTATACATAACCGATTCGGGGACGAGCCCGGCTTTAAAATTCCAAAAAAATTGCAAACCGGGTTTGTACCGTTGACCCATAACCGATCCCTACCAGTCCCGACCCGATCTAATTCGGCCATAATCAATTACCAAACATCAAATAATGTAATTAAAGCAAAGGCCCAACACAATTTAACTTGGGCTTATATGGGCTGAGCCCAAACTATACAAGGCCCAAACCTATTAGCCGCTTGAAAGATGAAACAATCTACAAAGTAGAGGTGCTCACGGGTTGGGTTGATCGGTTTGAAGATATTTGAACAACCCAACATAATGTTATTGGTTTAAAATTTTTCAACCCAACCCAACCCAACCCAAACAAAAGTACAACCCAACCCGTTCGGGTTGATTGGTTTGCTCGAGTTGGTCGGTTTGTGTTTGAACAAAGTAAAAACAACATTGAAAACATAAAAATAAGGAACTCTTTCTTCGAAATACGATCAATCATTTAAGAGAATATACGAGTTCATCAAATATTTAGGTATTACATATAACTTTCCAATAATGTTCTCTAATGAGTTTTTGTGTTCGTCATTGCCGAGTTTTTTTCGTAACTTATATATATATATATATATATATATATATATATATATATATATATATTAAAAAGAAATACAACTAATTTTAGACAAGTTGCTAAAACTTTTATCGGGTTGGTCGGGTTACTTTAGATCTAACCCAATAGATTCAGGTTGTTATAATTTCGTATCGATTTTATGTCGGGTTACTTCGTGTTGATTTTTTCAGGTTTTTCTGGGTTGGGTTCATCGGGTTGGTTGGATTAGTCGGTTTTTTTAGCACCCCTACAAAGGCAACATATTCTTTGACTATCAGTGTGTTTGACTTTTGGTCAACTTATTTATATATACAAATCTTCATTATAATTATGTTTTATAAAAATGATAAATTTGTTGTTGTGTATAAATTCACTCGTTATAATGAATTTTGTGAAAGAAAATAAAAGAAGCCAAACAAATAAAATATTTGTAAACTTATACACTTATTAATTCAAGTCAGAAAGATAAAACATTTTATGACCACTGGGCTATCAAAAAAATGTCGAACGCATCAAATATATTTGATCCATATTCATATGCATATCGTATTTTGTTTTATATTCTTTTTTCTCTTTTTTTTTTATTTCTAAAAGCCTAGAGTTTCTTTGACAACGACGTTGGAAATAAAATATACATAATCAAGAATGTAGAGTCTTAGAGGCTGTTTGGCAGTTGCTGAATGGGTTGGTGCAAAATTATTAAGTGGCCATAATGATTAAGAGTCTCTTATAATATAGTGTAAAATGAAAAAAAAGTTGTTTGTTAATTGTTTACAATGAAATTAGGGCGCTGAATGATTAAGGGATGACATGATACAAAATCATTCAGAAGGTTTTGGAACCAGACAAAAAAAATATTATGTCAAATAAGATTCACCTCTTAACGATTCAGACATTGTCTCTTAATGAAACTATTAAGAAGTAACAAACAACCCCTTAGATCATGTAAAACATTTATAACGGATTTGCGTGGTAGGCTTTAGAGAGAGAAAAAAATACAGTGGTGAATGGTGATGATGGTTTGTAGCCATATATCGTATAAGCATATATGTGCTTTTTGCATTACAAGGAGATAAAAAACAATTAAAATTAGAAAAAACAAAGAGTGTTTAAAAAAACCATTAGACCACGAAAACTGGTCAAATCAAACTAAGGGGTTGTTTGATTTTTTATCCATTAAGTTATAAATCTATTAAGTTGTCTTTAAATATTAATATGTCTGAATAAATTAAGATAAGTTGTTATTTGATTTTTGTTCTGAATTAATGGTATGAACAACAAAAATTACCATTTTAACCTTATGTCTACATAAGTGTTGAACGAAAATAAATTGTTTGATAAATATTTAAAATGACAAAAATTTATAATAATGTGAATTATTTAAAATACATAAATAATATGAATTGAACGAGTTCATAACACAATATTTAATAACTTAAAATATATTTAAAACAATAATGTATCGTTGTTTAATAACAATTTTCTTTATTTATGCATGTTGGTAAATGATGACACTAATTATTTAGTGTCATTATGCTCTTTTTATCTTGTTTTTAGAATAACTTTTACCTTTTAATCATAACATTTGAGTCATTTTAGTTTATTATTTTCTCTTTTCTTGTTTCTTGGAGCTAAAGTATTGAATGACTTGTTTTACGACTTAGAATGACAGATTTATTAGTGCAGACTTATGCTGCAGCATCTCTGCAGCATCAGACAGGGAACAACCGAATGAATAGAGGAAAGGGAGCTTATGTTGGACAGCTCATGGAGATCTTTTGGACAGATTTAGTGAACCTTTTAGATCGAAATATTGGTTGGAAACAATCTTTTTGAATCTCATTTTTCTTTATTTCTTGAATTATTGTACCTTGTAACCTACTTTAGTTTTATTATTATATTATTGTGTAAAAAGTCTTTTTTGCTCTCTCCTTCCTGGTATATAAAGGAGGCATGGGAGGAGTGTTAAAGGAGAATCATCTATTATCTTGTTTCTTTTACTTGGAGAAAGTATAGAACATCTTAGCATATAATATCTTTTGTGAACTTTGAGAAATCAAACTAAAAGATTTGACAATCTTTTGGTTTGATTATTAAAGTGAAGTAATTTAATATATAATTAAGTTTATTTAGTTCTTGTTCATTTTTACTTTATCGTCATTTATTTACCGCTCTTACTTTATCGTCATTTATATTCTTCTAATTTAAATTATGTCTTTTATTTTATGTCGTTTATTTTATGTATTTACTTTCCGTATGAGTAGCTAATTTTATTAGTATGGGTGTTTGACGGAAAGGTGGGATTTTAAACACAAAGAAAGGTGAGCATTGTTTCGCAATAACAATGATCCACCATTTCATTCAAGTTTTATAAATATCAATAATACTTCTTGACGAACCGATCACTTGCTAAAGTGTTAAAGTGCCGTGGACTTAGAGATAAACCACGAAAAGCACGTCCATTTGAATGATATAAGAAGTATACTTGAGAGAGTTACTGATAAGAACCGTTATCATTTATATCTTTCTAAACTGATTTATTCTCGACAAGTTGATCGCTAATCAATAGTGTTAAAATGTAGAGGACTTAGAGATAAACCCCTTCGAACACGTCAACTTGAATGATATGGAAATCGGTTCGAAAGAGCGGTTTTTGCAAAAAGATTTGTATCTCCATATATTTTGAGGACTATATTCCACACTATAAATAGTTGGAGACTACACAGAGATGTGTTTAGTTGAATCTAAACAGTAGTGTGAATATTGAAGTCCGAGAGGAATAACCTCAAAATAGATGGTGTATTTAGTTGTTGCAGAACTTCATGTTGCAGCATGCCTGCAGCATGGCCCGCTGGAATTTATGTTTAACTCTCACCTGAAAGTCTAACACCCGTACTTGCTTTATTCTCTATTAACTGAATCAAAGTGATAACTCAACCAAACCAAAGTCTTCAAATTCGCCATCTGAAATCATTTATTTCTTCTATTTTTTATTAAACTTTTACTCCAGTCTCTGTGGGACGATATCCGGTACTTTACCGTTTTATTACTTGAAAGACAATATTAGATCTCATTGTATACTTGCTTTGAGGTTTAATTAGCACACGTCTATAGGTGTATTCCAAGCACTGTCAAGTTTTTGGCGCCGTTGTCGGGGATTGGCAAGCTAAAAGTTATAAAAAGTTTTATAAAGATTTGATTTTTCTAACACCGTTTGAATCACATTTTGTTTGGTGTATGCCAAGAATACCACGTGGAGAGTTGTTCGAAATTGACCCGGACATTGAAAGAAAATTCTGAATTAGAAGGAGGGCCCAAAGGATTTCATTGATTTTAGAACCTCCCATCATGGAATTACCACCACCCGGATTTGAAAATAGATGACCTAGACCATCACCACTTTTGGAAAATCCGCGGGGAGCACCAATATTTCATGATGCACCTCCAATTTTTGGAAACCCACCTGAGCACCATTTTCAACAAAATCCACCAAATCAATGGAATAATAATAATCATAACCATGTTAATGAGGATGTAGAATCTCAAGGTACCAATGAACCAAGAAATGAAGTTCCGAACATAATTAATCTTGCAAATTCCAAAGAGAGAAAAATTATGGACTATGCTATCCCCGATTTTGAGCAATTAAATTCAGGGATAGTTAGACCCCATATTAACGCCCTCCATTTTGAGCTAAAACCCATAATGTTCCATATGTTGCAAACAAATGGACAATTTGCCGGAATGCCATCGGAGGATCCTCATTCTCATTTAAAATCTTTTATGGAGATCACCGATGCTTTCCTGATCCCGGGGGCATCTAACGATGCCATGAGACTCACTTTATTTCCTTTTTCTCTAAGGGATCGGGCAAAATCTTGGTTTAATTCTTTGGCACCTGGTTCTGTACCATCATGGATCAACATGGTTGAAAAGTTTTTGCGAAAATATTTTCCACCTACCCGTAATGCTAAGTCCAGAAACGAAATTTGCATGTTTAAACAATTGGACGATGAAGCAATTCCCGATGCATGGGAAAGGTTTAAGGAGTTGTTAAGGAAATGCCCTCACCATGGCATTCCCTACTGTATTCAACTCGAGACGTTTTACAATGGGTTAAACCACATGGCTAAACAAATGCTCGATGCGACATCAGGAGGGGCCTTTACAGCTATTACCTATAATGACGGCTATGAGATTCTTGAAAAGATTTCAGCAAACCATGGACATTGGGCTGATCCACGTGCCCAAACGCAAAAGAGGACTACTGGAATTCATGATGTATACGCATATACTGCTTTAACAACTCACTTCTATGGCCACTATGCTTAAAAATCTATCTTCAGGCCAGGGGGTGCAACCAGCTGTTACTACACCTATTTCAGCAGTACTCTCGGTGCAATGTGTTTGTTGTGGTTGGGAACACTCTTATGAACATTGTCCTCATAATGTTGAATCTATAAACTATGTTCATAACAGATCTGGTCCTTACAACAACACTTACAATGCCAGTTGGAAACAACACCTAAACTTTTCTTGGAACAATCCATGTTTAAATCCACCCGTGCAAAAACAAGGAATTTCAAATTATCAACCACAACATCAAGCAAGTAGCTCTCAGAATCAGCACCAAAGTTTTCAAACTACTCAACCATCTTTTCAAAATAACCCACATTCACAAACTGATTGAAAGGGTTTATGACTCAAACACAAGCTTTCTTAACCCAACAACAATCCCAAAATCAAGCTATGTTTAATCAACACAGTGCAACACTCAGGAATTTGGAAACCCAGATCAGTCAATTGGCACTCAACCAGACCAATAGGGCCATGGGCAATTTGCCCAGTAACACGGAAGTCCCGAGAGCCCTGGGAAAAGAGCATGTAAAAGCTTTGACTGTTATGAGTGGTAAGAAACTGACAGGGGTTGTGCAAAAAGAATTTGAACCTATAACCAAAGCTGAATTTGAAAAAACTATTTTGTCAGAATTTGATGCTACGACATTGGCCCTTGTTGTTGAAATACCACCCAAGCCACTAGGAATCCAAGTGTCTGAGGTAACCAATCCTATCCCTCCAAGATCTGATTACCCTTTATTGTTTCCAGAAGATGTCATTAAGAAAAAGTCAGTGGAAAGTAGTGTTGACAACCCAAAGAGTAATGTGGTGATTCCAACCATACCACAAGAGAGTGAGACCAAAGGCATAAAGGACCCATCATTCTCAACACATTCAAACAAAGTTATAATAAAACCAATTCATCCTTATGTGCCTTTTCCCCAAAGGTTAAGGAATCAGAAGGAAGAATTGCACTTTAAGAAATGTTTGGATGTGTTTAAAGAATTGCAAATCAACATACCCTTTGTTGAAGCAATTGAGAAAATGCCTAGTTATGCCAAGTTCCTTATAGACATGTTAAGTAAGAAGAAGAAGTTGTCTGAGTATGAAACCGTTGCTCTTACTTAGAATGGCAAATCGATATCTATTTTTGGCATATTTATTAGTGCAAACTTATGCTGCAACATCTCTGCAGCATCAGACAGGGAACAACCGAATGAAGAGAGGAAAGGGAGCTTATGTTGGACAACTCATGAAGATCTTTTGGACAGATTTAGTGAACCTTCTAGATCGAAATAATGGCTGGAAACAATCTTTTTGAATCTCCTTTTTCTTTATTTCTTGAATTATTGTACCTTGTAACCTACTTTAGTTTTATTATTATATTATTGTGTAAAAAGTCTTTTTTGCTCTCTCCTTCCTAGTATATAAAGGAGGCATGGGAGGAGTGTTAAAGGAGAATCATCTATTATCTTGTTTCTTTTACTTGGAGAAAGTATAGAACATCTTAGCATATAATATCTTTTGTGAACTTTGAGAAACCAAACTAAAAGATTTGACAATCTTTTGGTTTGATTATTAAAGTGAAGTAATTTAATATATAATTAAGTTTATTTAGTTTTTGTTCATTTTTACTTTACCGTCATTTATTTACCGCACTTTACTTACCGCTCTTACTTTATCGTCATTTACTTTATCGTCATTTATATTCTTCTAATTTAAATTATGTCTTTTATTTTATGTATTTACTTTCCGTATGAGTAGCTAATTTTATTAGTATAGGTGTTTGACGGAAATGTGGGATTTTAAACACAAAGAAAGGTGAGCATTGTTTCGCAATAACAATGATCCACCATTTCATTCAAGTTTTATAAATATCAATAATACTTCTTGACGAACCGATCACTTGCTAAAGTGTTAAAGTGCCGTGGACTTAGAGATAAGCCACGAAAAGCACGTCCATTTGAATGATATAAGAAGTATATACTTGAGAGAGTTACTGATAAGGACAGTTATCATTTATATCTTTCTAAACTGATTTATTCTCGACAAGTTGATCTCTAATCAATAGTGTTAAAGTGTAGAGGACTTAGAGATAAGACCCTTCGAACACGTCAACTTGAATGATATGGAAATCGGCTCGAGAGAGTAGTTTTTGCAAAGAGATTTGTATCTCCATATATTTTGAGGACTCTATTCCACACTATAAATAGTTGGAGACTACACAGAGATGTGTTTAGTTGAATCTAAACAGTAGTGTGAATATTGAAGTGCGAGAGGAATAACCTCAAAATAGATGGTGTATTTAGTTGTTGCAGAACTTCATGCTGCAGCATGCCTGCAGCATGGCCCGCTGGAATTTATGTTTAACTCCCACCTGAAAGTCTAACACCCGTACTTGCTTTATTCTCAGTTAACTGAATCAAACTGATAACTCAACCAAACCAAAGTCTTCAAATTCGTCATCTGAAATCATTTCTTTCTTCTACTTTTTATTAAACTTTTACTCCAGTCTATGTGAGACGATATCCGGTATTTTACCGTTTTATTACTTGAAAGACGATATTAGATCTCATTGTATATTTGCTTTGAGGTTTAATTAGCACACGTCTATAGGTGTATTCCAAGCACTGTCAGTAAACTACTTATTTTTTAATGAGTTGTGTGATTAAAAATTGAGAACAAGGGTAATTTTGGAAAAATTATAACTTAATGCATTAAGATAGGATGGGCTAACTTAACATGTTAAGTAAATCTCTTAGTATTAAGTTAAAATTAGACACCTTAATATAACTTAACCAATTAAGCTAACAACCCATTAAACTCATTAAGTTGAAAACAAACACCCCTAAGTTAGATTGTTTTTATTGGTTCAGGCGTTTTATGGCCGTGTGGTTTGGACTGAAGAAATAACCAAATCGTCATGTTAATCATGCTTATGGTTCAAACATTTTTATTTAACGATTTAACCGACCACATCGCCTATTTTACACACAGACGCACACTTCTGTGTGTTAATTTTTATAGTTCAACTTGCCTGTCAATTTAATGATTTAGAAAGAAAAAAAAGGGTTGTTAACAAGAATTGAAATGAGTTGTTAAAGTGTTAAGATCCAAAAAATGAGTTGAAATAAAACATTAATATATGTTGAAAATGTTTTTCCGTTTATATTTTATTTTATTCCGTATTTTATAAAATTAGGGGGTCGTTTACTCCAGTGCTTACTCGGTAAGCATTTAGCTGTGAGAGCCAACATTTTCAATTACTTCAACGAGTAAGATTATAGTCCATCAAAATGGTATCGTATGCAACAATTTATTTGGTAAGCGTTCATCGAGTAAGAGTCGTCAATCTCACTTACCGAGTAAGACTTTTGATCCTCTTCACTCTTACCGTGTAAGATTTTGGGTCATTGTCATGTACATTTGATAAGGTAAATGACCCGGTAAGCACTTATTAGATAAGTATTTAGTAAACGACCCATAAGTAATAGTATGAATTTTTACACTATCTAAACGTGACACCTCCCATGTCAAATTTTTTTTATCAAATTACTGTTGGTTGTGATATAAAAACTTCATTGTTCGTTACAAATAGATCTTTTTATTAATTCATAGTTGAAAGTCTATAATTAATTTAAACCTGACAAACATGTTAGACCAGATCAAACTAGACCGATTTTCTCTACTCCAATTTAATTAGTATGGTCACTTCATGTCAAAATCGTACAGATTATAAAATTCTCATATCGCACTTACAATATAATTATAAAAAAATAATGAAATTGTATAAAAAGTGTTAAGAACAACCCTAAAAAACTAAAGAAATCTTTGAATTGTAGTTCACAAAACACATAACACATGTAAGGATGACTTAATAACATTATAAAATTATACATTTTTTTTTTGGTCAAATGATGAAAAGTATTTCCCAAGATAGCCATTGTCTATAATGTCTCATCCAATAGATCCATCGTTTATGATAAATGTTTGACTTTCAACATCTTTTATATTCCCTTTAAATTATGCTAATCCTTTTGCTTTTCCCTATACTTTAATAACTTTATTCTATAACTTTTTTTTAATATATATATATATATATATATATATATATATATATATATGAGAGTGATCAAATGAAAACCACTCTAATTTTGAAGACCGTGGAAGCCCTTGATTTCATTGGTTAAGTTTATGAAATTGTTTAATTTGATTAAATTGTTTTATATAATTTTTTTATTGATGAAATCGTTGCATATATTTGTGTTTTTTATGTAAAAATGAAAAAATTTCATCAGATTGCGAAAATACATGAAACAATTTCATCAGAATAAGAAAAATAGATTAAACTACATAAAAAATATAAATATATGAAACAATTTCATTAACAAGATAATTATATGAAACAACTTGATCATATTAAACAACTTTATGAACCAATCATTAATTTAACAAATGAAATTGACGGTTTCCAAAGTTTTCAATCTAATATGGTTTCCAATTGAAACCACCTATATATATATATACATATATATATATATACTAGCTGTGTACCCGCGCAATGCGGCGGGAGCTATAAACGTAAACCATTTTGAAGCTCTAAGACTACTAAAATATCAATCTATTACACATTACACTACTTTCATGATCCGTTTGGTATCAACATTAAGTCCTATCTTTTGATTTAGAGTTCGGCTACTTTTAACAACTAACTTGTGCTTACATTTTGTGTTTGTAAGTACGTCTTCAACTTATTTCATGCTATATACACATTTTGAAGCTCTAAGACTACTAAAATATCAATCTATTACACATTACACTACTTTCATGATCCGTTTGGTATCAACATTAAGTCCTATCTTTTGATTTAGAGTTAGGCTACTTTTAACAATTAACTTGTGCTTACATTTTGTGTTTGTAAGTACGTCTTCAACTTATTTCATGTTATATACACGGTTGAAATCAGCAAAACTTATGTCTAAATTGATCGAAACCAAACGGCAGTGAAGGAAGCTTGCGAAATTGTTCATAATCGAGTAACAATTAGTGACGGTGGTCAAATCATTCACTTCCTTGAGCTTTCTTTTACTGCAGGATGCCCTTAGATTCGAGACCTGCATAAATCATAGAATTTAGAGGTTAAAAATTGTAGTAAAAAAAATTAGAACAAACCTGCTTTCATAGGATGAATATGCCGTCAACCATTGACCTATAAAATCTAACATGGTTTTCAATAAGCAATTAATAGTTTCAGTGTTTTTTTTTCTTTTGAAAGAAGAGGATTGAACACTCGGAAAAGTACAAAAATTAAATAGGCATACCCATTTTTACAAAAATGTAACATCTACCCAGAAAAATGCTTAAGAAAAACCACCATAATTCCAAAGGACTTTTCCAACTCTTAATATATCCATTAATCCCACCCATGAACACCTATATAATCATCAAAATAACCCTGCCACATGTTCATTGTATTCTGATCCATAGCACTCTAGAATGAAGCAAACGACATTTGAGCAGATAACAACCCACTTAATAGTCTCAAAAAAAGCTTTAAAACAGAAAACCAATAAATAAGATAACATGATTTGCACATGGATAAAAATGCCCCA
Source organism: Arctium minus (assembly GCA_954870635.1). Lineage (NCBI taxonomy): Eukaryota > Viridiplantae > Streptophyta > Magnoliopsida > Asterales > Asteraceae > Arctium > Arctium minus. Next base: position 67,709,192 of record OX941095.1, on the reverse strand, counting down.
TGGTTGCAGCCACTGAAAATTCGTAGATAAAGCTCCAATGCGGCATCGAAACAGGAATATAAGTTGGACTAAGGGGTCGTTTACCCAATCACTTACCCGGTAATTGCTTAACGGTAAATTCAACAATATCACTTACTTTACCCATTAAGATTTTAGTCCATGAAAAACGGCATCATACGCATTAATTCATCCGATAAGCGCTAATTGGGTAAGAGTTGTAACCATCACTTACCGGGTAAGACTCTTGGACCTTTTCATTGTTGTTACCGGGTAAGATTCATGGTCCTTGCCATGTTCATCGATAAGGTAACGTGACTTGGTAAGCGCTTACCTGAGTAAGCGTTTGGTAAACAGCCCCTGAATATGGCAACGACCAAGAATCTTACCAAGTAAGAGCTAAGAGAATAACCGAGAGTCTTTCCCGGTAAGTAAAGGCGAAGACTCTTATCACAGTTAGTGCTTACCGGTAAAATTGTTACATACGATACCATTTTGGTGGACTAAAATCGTACCCGGTAAGTAAGTGATATTATTGAATTTTATCAATATGTACTTACCCGAGTAAGTATTTGGTAAACAGGCCCTAAGACTGAACAAATAGAAAAATCCCTCCAGGGCTTTAGCAGACGAATACAAGCTCACAGACCAATAACATAAGAAATATGATTGAAATGGCCATGGAAAAGTGCAACAGGAGCCACCAAAAGCCAATCCATGTAATTTGATTCCAAATAGATCCCAACCAGAATACCATAAGATAGTAATTTCAAAATGGAAAACATATATAGTATATGTCAATATATCAACAATCCAAACATGAAACAGAATACCATAAGATAGTAATTTCAAAATGCATAATAGAATTGTAATTATTTAAAATTTAACAATATAGCAACATTATGGGTGTTGCATGTATACAAACCAGAAAAAACCAATAGTAAGATGTGATAACCAAATACGGATAAATAGATTCAAACGTCATACTTTGGAGTCAGAGGTGTAAATTGATTGATAACAAGGTTCAGATAAAAGGAGGAACTTGAAGAAATGGAGGAAACTTACATCGATCAAGATGATCATCCGAACTGCTTCTTTTTCGCTTATTTAATTCTATGTTGAAACCAAAACAAAACAACCTTGTAAGCATAACACTCGGATCAAGATCATCAAACCGCTATAAAGAATTGATTATCAAAGACAATAACACAAGAAATCGATTATCATTAGATAGAGCAGCTTGTGGAATCAAGAAATCGATTATCATAAGCACAAAAACGAAAACATCAAATACCAATTCCAATATCGAATAAAAAACAACTATTTATCCAAAAAAGAATAGAAATAAAAGTGTTTAATAAAGAAAACTATTATCATATACAAACCCAAATCAGAGAGGAAAACACAGAATATCATTGAACAAAAATTTGTTACAAGAAAATATCAAACCCGTAGAGAGAGCTCCGAGAAATCAAGTGGACATTGTAATTGAGATGGTGCTAGAAATTAAAAACTAAAAAGGACTATGGTTTTGGGAAATTAATAGCCAGAGAGATGTGAGAGCTCTTCCAGATCGGGAGCAGGAAAACTAAGTGTAGCTCTCTCCACGATAAGAACTGCAAGTAGAAATGTGCTAGAACCAAAACTTGCAGCAAAATCTATATGTCTTTTGTGATTAGAAAAATAGAAGGTTCTATGTTTGATATTAACAATCAAAATGCAGCTTATATTTTGCTAGAGAGAGAGAGAGAAATACATTTCGAAGTTGAATTTCAATTGACTTCAACCACCAAAAATTGCATCTTTCTTACACAGGCCTGATCGACCTCATACAGGCATTTCGTCAAACAGTTGGAATGCATGTATTGATGAACATTGTTTTATCCCCAAACTCTAAATCTGAGTATAAATCTTCAGGGTTTATAATCAACCTGAGAATATTGTTTTATCCCCCAAATACCAAAAAGAAAACAATATCAAGACACACAATAAACAGATTTGAAACTAAATACTTACCAACACAATCCATTTTGTAGCCATATTTGCTCTTTATCAACCTCCCTGTTGAAAATAATTGTAACTTAAGAGAGAGATAGAGAGAGAGAGATTAAGGTGAAAAATAGATAGTAAGACGATTAGATATCGATTTGGATTGGAGTTTGAATTGTTACCTTCATTTGAATAGACATGGGTTTGGATTGGTATTTATGTACTTACCGTCGAAGAATATGTTGCCAGTAGACTTGATATCGAGTAATTGGAGAACGATTTCTGGATGAACCGCCAAGAATCTAGAGTAGGATTCGACAGTATCATCGATATCGATAACTCACCCAACCTCGGTCTAATCTATTGTGAATCGAGATAAATGGTAAACGAAGGTTTCCGGGTGAAGGGTTTTTCTTTTAGAACGACAACGATGGAACAAGGATAAATGGGAACTAAGGAGCAATTGGAAGGGTGAATCGTATTTTGAAAGTTTTGAAATCTTGGGAGTAGGAATAGGCAGGATAAAGTAACATTGAAAAATACAGATGAACAAATTGAAGTAGCAGGTAGCATGAATAGGGATGAAAGAACTGTTGATCAAAGAAATTGAACTTTGAATGTAACACCCTCAAACTCGGAAATAACAACTAATTTAAAATTTTCTAAATACATCGATAAATAATTTATCTACAAACACAATATAGGATTTAACCTCAATAAACACATTTATTCTCTACATACAGTCTATAATAAGGACAGGTGCTACTAAAACCCAATAATAGTCACTATCTCCAACTGCGGAAGACTTCATCAATCTACTTACTCTCGTGTAAGTCTATAACTCAACTCCTCAAAGCACTGGTAGAACCAAACCCCAACTGGAACCTGATGCACATGCCGAAAAATAAAAGGTTAGGCTTAATGCCTAGTGAGCTCAAGAGTTTTCGTTAGAGATAAATAAAGCGATAACTTTAGGAATGTTATTTAAAATCATGATTTCCCAAAATGCAATACAACTAATTTGGAAACAACTAGAAATGAAATACATTAAATCTTAAAACAATCTCTTTTCATCATTCACCCCTTTCGTGATTAAAATCATAAAACACACGCCTCTTTAAATAAAGTTAAAACCCAAAGCGCACGTAAAACATAAATGATATTATAATGATCAAACGTTGAAAACATAGATAACTCAAACTTCCAAGACATCCCAATAACTCGAATGAGTTTCAATAACCGAAACCTTAAATCATAGATAATTACCCATACTCAAACGTCTCCGAAAACATGGATTATAAAACTCCATAACCAAAACCACACCTATTGGTGACGGGGAAGACCCGATTACATTGTACGTGACGGAACACAAAGTACGTCACATAGTTATGTAGTAAATCAAAACATGTGGGTTACACATAAAACACCCACTGAGCTCAACTACTCCAAGTCTATTGCCCGAAAACATCAAGTCAACCACTCCAGGTCTATTCTTGAGAGTCCCCAAAACCGGGCAACTCGGACACAATGGAATTACACCTTACTGTCCATGGGACGCTGCCCGACCATATAGGCCCACACCCTACTTACCATGGAGCCCGATGCCTATTCCGTGCCAAATGGTGAGCCAACTTCTCAAACGGGGAAAGAGGAACACCGTGCCTATGGATCCATTGCACTAACTAAACCATTACATGACTCAAAACGAATGAGCCAAAGCATTCAAAACATGACATGCTCAACTAAGATGCAGTAAATGCAAATCATAACCAAACGCTCAACATCGAGAAATTAAAACGGACAAGTGTCCTCAAAACCCAACAAAATCCAAACCGAGCCGGAAGCTCAACAAATCCAAAGACCCAACGTCGAAATTCATAAAATGAAATCAAATATAAACAACCCATATTTATATAAACCCATGCTCCAAAGCATATAATTAATTCCAACGTAGTTTAGATTGGGACAATTCATTTTCCAAGTGAGTTTACAACATTTATTCTTTCAAAACGTCCCATAACACAAAACCATGCATTTCTCTAAAACACAAATCAAAACACATTTATACTCAAAATCTACTTCCATAAAATAAATCGTAGAAATACCAAAATACATGATTTATTTATCATAATGCTCCAAAATCCCAAAGATGTGTGCTAAATGAGTTTATAAAATTAAACACCTTTGAAATACTCAACTTATCAGCAGTTAACCAGACTTATCAGCATTTGACAAAACTTATCAGTAGTTAACAAAACTTATCAGCAGTTAACAAAACTTATCAGCAGTTAACAAAACTTATCAGTAGTTAACAATTTCATGTAAAACGCTTTAAAATAAACATTTTGGCATGTACACCGTTTTCACAAATCAACTTGAACTCACCTTGCTAGATTTAGGCTAAATCTAGATTTTTTCCCCGCTTTGAGCTCCTTTGAAGAAACTTGAATCTTCAAAGTCGAAACTTCCACCAACCTAGATACACAAGTTCAACCATAAATATACTTATTCCACCATAAATAATTGATCCCCAAACATATTACCCCAAGATCCCATCAAAACACCAAAACCCTAATTTTAATCTAATTCCTCCAAAACCATCAAACCCAAAATCTGAAGAATACAAATACTAGAAAGTCATCAAATGAACATGTATAACTTAGAGAGAAGATCTAGAAGAGAGAAGAATAACTTACCACTTGGATTTTGAGCAAATCCCCAAAACCTAGAAATCTCATGAGATGATGAAGAACACTTGATCTAGCACTTGAGGTTGGGGTAGCAAACTTTATGACGATGGAACACCTTAAGATCCAAGGAAATGGTCTTAAAATGGATTAGGGTTAGTATTGGGTGTAGGGGAAACGGTTTGGGAGAAAATGATATGAGAGGTGTGAAGTAAAATGAGAAGAAGGTGAAGAATCGCGGCTTTAAAAGAGGTCAGGGGCCGCTCGCGATTGTGCCCTTGGCACTCTCGCGAGCACTATCGCCGAAGATGTACCGTGGCCTCCACCATGCTCGCGACCTTGCCCCGCGATTGTGACACATGTCACAGTCGCGGGCACTGTCGCCCAAACTGTGCAGGACCCCGAATCCTTCCTTTTTCCGCACCGGAAAGCTCTCGATACACCAAGGGACCTAGATAATGTTTTCCGGACACACTCCTCCCGCTCACCAATCCAAAACGTCCTGAGACCTCTGCAGGCCGAAAATTACGGGTGTTACATTGAAGCTACCTAAACGGGTTATGGTGCAGAGGTGAAACGTGAAAAAGGGAAGAAGAAGACTGAGGGAAGGAAGTACGGTCTGAAAGCAAACTCATTTGGTTTTGATAGTGATGCATTGGATAGTTGTACTTCATGCATATCTAACATGTAATTAAGAGTTTTTTAAAAATCATGCATAAATTAGTTGTACATCATGCATAAATAGTTGTTTTTAAGAGTTTTGATCAGTGAAATGTTACAACACTCATACTTTGTCTTTTAAGGGTTGTACTTTTAGAAAAGAAATCTGAATTTATGAAAAGAGAAGAATGGAGTAACCCAATTAGGTGGTGGTAGTGGCTGCACTAAAAGCTTGTACCTTATGCATATAGATTAGTAATTCATAGTTTTTAGGCTTTTATGCATAAAATAGTAGTACCATATGCATCATGGCTTGTGATTAAGAGTTATGCTTGAATGCATTATAAGGTAGTATATATATATATATATATATATATATATATATATATATATATATAGAGAGAGAGAGAGAGAGAGAGAGACACCTTCAAATACAAACTTTTTAATGATGCAAACCATGCAACCCACTTATCTACCACATATTTTGTTTTTACCTTTTTAATAAAAAATGGGAAAATAAAATATGTGGTAGATAAGTGGGTTGCATGGATTTGCACCATTAAAAAGTTTGCATTTGAACATCCCCCCCCCCCTCTCTCTCTCTCTCTATATATATATATAGAGAGAGAGAGAGAGAGAGAAAAAGAGAAAGGGGGGGGGGAGTAATTTGTATACCAAATGCAACCTCATCTTATCTACTTATAACTTATCTAGGATTAAAATTCTATTAAGAGCGAATCACACTCATGGTTCCTGTGGTTTGCTCAAACTTTATATTTGGTCCCGAAATCAAACTATCTATAATGGTCTTTGACTTTTCAATTTCATAATACTCAAGGTCTCTCATGTTAACATTGTCAGTTAACAACAGTTAGAAGAGATATTTCATTATTTGAGCAAACTACAGGGACTAAAAGTGTAATTCACTCTAATATTAATTGTGATTCAGAACTTTTTTTTAGAAAAAAATTATTCACATATTTATTTAAAATAATTATTAACATGTAACAATCTGAGCTTAAAATGTTTTTATTGAAATAATTAAAAATTATTTATTAATGTATTTATTTAAAAATTATTTCCTTCAGATAAATATTAAAAAAAACTCACATATAATAATCAAAATATTTTTTAGTTGTACTTAAAATATTTTTAATAAATATTTTTTTAAATAAAATACGTGAATCACAATTAATTTAAGAGTGAATTACATTTTTGATCCATTTAGTTTGCCCAAGTAATGAATTTGTCTCTTCTAACGGTTGTTAACAAATGATGTTAACTCAGGGGACCAGTGTTATGAAATTGAAAAAGTTAAGGACCATTAGTGTATATAGTTTATTTTAGAGACCTCATCCAAAATCCGAGCAAACCACAAGGATCACAAATGTATTTCACTCTTTTATTAATGACAAAACAATTAACTATTAATATTCTAAAATTTGATTTAAAAAAAACGAGAGGCGTTCAAACGTAATTAGGGAGAAAATACATGTAATATACGAGATTTGAATATACTATCCGGGAATTCAGGTTAACTATCACAAATTAGTGCTCATCCAAATTTCAGGGACTTATCTATACTATATTATAAAGCACGGATAAAAAGCTTTTAAATACAAATTATTAGGCACAAGGTACAATCATTTTATGCAAAATTTTAAAAATCTTTTAATTTACAAGTATCAAAGCACAAAATATATATTACTACTGCATGCTTCTATGTAACACCCCCTTCCCGAGATGGAAAAGGAGGTTACATCCGAACATAAAACAAGCCGCCAAAAAAAAACATACAGAGCATTATTAAACCTTAATTAAAATAAGCACAAACAAAAATAACAAACAACTCAAACGATACACTTTCTTTCTTCCAATATTTCCCAAAACCTTATTAAAGCCTAAAACTTCTTACCAACAAACCTCTTATATAGGATGAAGCTCTGAATTCCTTAAACTCTTTAGATTCCCTTCGAATACCTGCCGCGAACAAAGAAATGCGGCTGAGCCAAATGCTCAGTGCACAGATACAATAGATAACAAACGAATAATCAAACCCAATACCGAATATAATAAAAATCTGAATTTTGGACAAGAGCCTTGAATTTTTGAGTGTTTACGAAACCTAAATTGAGTATAATCATTCCACATCTAACTTCAACTACAGACTTTATTACCCCAAGACAATGAAAACGAAACCAAAAGAAATTAGACTAAAAGACTCAAATTTAATTGCTTAATCAAAAGTCATAACAAAATGAATAAATCCAAATTCATATATAGAGACAGTAATTTTGTCAGGGTTCAAGACTATCAAATCAAAACAAATATTGTCAACTAAATACCAAACTAGTCTGAGAAGTTTAAATCAAAATCATATCATAAGATTGCATAACGAGCTCGAATAAATAATCGCATACACTTGAGTTTCATGTCACACATAAACAGATACAACAAGTGTCAGACATAAGCCATATAGGCATGTACGTCGGACATTCTCGTCCAACTGAACTAAATAATGTGAGATGCGGTGTTGGGCACTACACCGTCATCCACCCTACAAACTAGGGCCGACCCATACGCCTCCCATCACACCACACCAGCTCTCATCAGAGCACACAAAATCAAAAGGAGACGCCGTGGACTGATCACACCGCCACGGGGTGGTGTCACGCCATCGGTGCCATAATGACGTGCCTATGGTACCCCCATAGGTGGTTAGTAGCTCGGTAAACTTAACGTATAAACTTAAAAAGTATGTCACAACACATGTGATCATACTAAATGAATATCAAATCATACAAATTACAAAACGAATAAAAAGAATAAAAAGAATATTTGAACGTACAAAAAATATTGACCGCTCCACCTAAAAACTTTATTTTTCGAACACTCTAAAACTAAGAGACTTACAAATCGAAAGAAAATTAAATGGGACGAGTTTAGTAAACCGTTGACGTAACTTCATGTACGAACCTTTACAAAAGAGTTGAAACCAAAAACGTATGGCGAATCAAATCCGAACGTAGACTAGGAATTTCACACTCACAACTTTTCGAAATCGTGTCATACTAATTTCCGCACTTTACACGTTTGCAAATCCAACGTTTTTTTTTTACTTCAAAGAGGTTTTAGAAAACAATCTATAAACAAAAGTTTTGAATAAACGTCTTAGGATTCCAACGAAACAAGAATGGACATAATCGGATTTAAAATAGATTTTATATGAATTTTTGAAAAACACTGCGCTGTTGTTGTCTAAAACGAGACCAGTTCTCAAAAGTGCCGATTTTAACCAACTTAGATCGAAAATCACAGTTTTGTTGTGTGATGACAGTTTGTAAACGACATCTCGAGGTTTTCAGAAACATATCGTATGTTTTAATCCGATAAACGAGCGATTTGTTATGATTTTTACAAATAACACGAAATTTCCAGGATAAAATTCAGCAGATTATAAATAGAGTTCGATGTTTCTAGAATATTCAAATCTCGATTTATCATATGTAAAACCGAAATAATACACACCCGAGAATACACACGAACAAACGATTAACTAAATGAAATGGAAACGCAAAGTAACTTTGGAAAAGAAAAAAAGAAAACGCTTTACTCACCAAATCGAACCGAATGACTCGAAAGAACATTAAAGAAACCGTACACGTAGTTAACGAATCAAATAAACACTTCGAATTACGAATCCGTACACATATAAAAACGGATCAAATAAACACAATGGAGAGAAGATAAGGAATCCGTACACACATATATAACGACTCAAATAAACGCAGGTTAACGAGGGGAGAATAAGGAATCCGTACCTTAGCCAAAATATGAACTTTGCTAATGAAAACCACATCATATTTCTTCAACGAATCTCAAAAATCACGATCAAAACTTTCAAATACGAACCCAATCTCAAGCCTTAATATTTGATACTTGAAAGTAACTCTATCTTTTGCCTTTTTTTTTTTTTTTTTTTAAGCTTCCCTAGACGATAATATGAGATGAAATCAAAAGAATTAGCACAAAATTGCTAACCCTAATTTGACCCCAACACTACCTCTCGTGAAACACCAAAGAGATATTCAAGTCTTAATTATTATTATTTTTTTTAAACCAAAATATTCTACAAAACTATCACGTCTAACTTAGGAGATATCCAAAACTCTTTTATTTATTTTTTATTTTTTTGGCCCATTACATATCTAGCCCCTCTAGTTTCAAAAGATTTCCAAATTTGAACCAAAGTATTTGCTTATTAATTTCTTAAAAATCACGGGACATTACATTCTAGCACCCACCAATTTGGTATGTACAGGGTCTTCCTTTTATGCAAACATTTTCATGTATCACTATTAATTAATATTATATTACTATAAATTTGTTTTAATTATATTATTAAATATGTAATTGGTTATTTTTTTTCTAAATGTCATTAAAATATATAAGATAATCGTTGAATTACTAGAAGCGTACTCGCGCAATGCAGCGAGATACATCACGATTTTAATGTTTATTTTTATTTTTTGTTTTTTTATTGATTTACAGTACGATTTTGGATAATTTTTATTGAGTGATAATGGTTTTTTTATATATAAATTTGTTTAATTTAGGCTTAACAATATAATGTTTTTTATATAAAAAAAATTAAGTAGTTTGTTAAAATTCATTAATTATCTTATATATTTTAAATTTTTTATATTTAAATTGAGATGTTTATCCTGTTTTGCTTATGTTTATCAGAATTCAAATTTCATAATTTTAGGATTTGGGGATTAAAAATAACGATTTTGGGGGATAAGGATGAAATTTATTAATTAGGGTTAAAAGCATTTAAAAGTAGTACATATTGCTTCATTAATTGTTTTTTAAGATATTTTAAGTAGATAACTTTAAATGATAGTACATAAAGCTTAGTGAGTTGTAATTAAGAGTTTTTTATGTCATCTTTATAATATAGTATAGATATAGATAACAAAATACTTATTTTTTTATATATAAAAAATATTATATTATTAAGTCTAAATTAAACAAATTTATAAAAAAAACATTATCACTTTATCAAAATCATCCAAAATCGTACTGTAAATCGACAAAAAAACAAAAAATAAAATTAAACATTAAAATCGTGATGTATTTCGCTGCATTATGCGATTACGTTTATAGTAATACCAAGAAAAAACAAATCTTTAAATTTAAACAAGTATTTATATATATCTTCTTTCATAAAAACATGTAAATACCAAAAAAAATCACATGATCATATATTTACATATTTCCATGTGTTCATAGTTTCATTTCTTGAAAATAAAAAACAAAACCCTCTTCATGATGATCAAATCCAACAACAACAAACTTGATCATCAATCAATTAACCCTCCATATCTTCACATCCTTTCATGATTCTAAGCCTTTTGCATGAACTAAGAAACATATCCCATGGTACATCTCCGACCAACATCCAATCTCCATCTTTATCTTCATATGTAGGTTTGTATATTTCGGATCCGTAATTGTTGTACCCTAATTCTCTATCAGAGTACAACCCTATAATGCACTTAAACATCGTTTGTAAACCCTTCATTAGTTCTTCATAACTTTTGTACATTTTCAAATCGACTTTTCTCAAATATGGAGCTCCATCCATGCTTACTTTCACATATATCCCACAACCCGTCTCCGATTCGGTCTTTTTTCCGGCTTGAAGTTGGTTTTTCCGGTAAGATCTCACCGGCGGCCACCCCACGACTTGTGCTCTGAAAATCAGTTAACAGTTTTACATAAGTATATGATTATATAAATCTCAAAATTAATATGCATGTCTTGACGTCTGTGATTTAGATATGAAATTCATTAGATTTTAACAAATTTCACACCTAAAACATACATAATTCAAGAAAATGGATTTTTTTAATTCAAGAAATTCTAAAAAAATTAATTAATTAAAATTACCGTCGGATTTTAATTAAAAAACCGCAGGTAGCTTTTATTAATTAAAAATAATTAGATCTTTTATAAATAAATAAATAAATGCTTTCGCAAGTATCCGTCGGTGATCTGCTGCTGGAACTTTAACCAAAATAAATTTTACTTTAGTATAAATAATATGTGGTGGATTTGTGGGGGAATACAACGAAAATTGACTTTTTTTTTTTATTTCCACCAGAAAAAGTCATATTTTTAGTAGCGTAATTTTTGTAACTTACTTGGCAGGAGGGGCGGATCTTGAAGTATCGTTTGCATCGGAGATACTCGAACCCATCTCCGATGAGCTTCTTTTGTTGGTATTCGCCGGAGAAATTGTGGTTTTAATCTCTGATTGGTCGTCGATTGATCCCGGCAACCCCAATCTTAGCTCGGTTGCTTCGAAATTAAGATCCATGAGTATGTTTCTTGAAATTAATTGATCTAAAGATTGCAAAAAGGGGATTGTTGAAGAGAAGTGGGTGGTTTTCCGGCGAGTTTCTTGATTTTCCGGCAAGTTTCTTGATTTTCCGGCGAGTGGATTTGGATAGAAAGAGAAGAGAAGAGATTGGTTTGTGGGTGGTTTGAGATGGAAGACGATAAGTTTTATATAAAAGATTTTAGGGGGTTGGGTTGGGACATGATTTAGTTGACTTATTCTCTTTGTGAATGGAATTCCTAACATTAGAATATTGATGCCCACGCGCATGTTCACACACGCGACTCATACGACGCCGTTTTATAAACAGCGAGTCTTTAATACTCGAAGCAGAAAAAAATTAAAATGTAAAAGTGAAATTCAAAAGTTTAGGGGTGTTTGGTTGGAGGTATTGAGGATTTGAGGGGTTAGGAATGAGAATGATAATGAAAAATTCTGTTTGATTTGACATAATATAATAGACCTATTACCCTAAACCCATTAATTTTCATTCCTGACTAAATTGGGGGGAAAAATTATATTTCCGCTCAGTTACTTTTCCCATACGTCTTTCATCTCTCGATGTTGAATGAAACATATTTTTTTATTTTCATGTTGGACGACACATATTTGTATTAAAAATATCATATAAAACAATATTTTATTGATTATATTGGTTTAACCAAACAACACCAATGCAATGCTCATTACTATTCTCATTCTACTTCATTTCCATTTTCATTTTCATTCTTTAAAATGAACCAAACGCACCCTTAGAAAAAAATTTCAATTAAAAACACTTTCTTTGTTATTATTTTTTTTGTTAATCGTGGGTTTCTGTGCAGCTTATGCGTACCTCGACTAATCCTAAGGGTTTTGAAGAATAGCTAGGGGTGTTCAAAAAACTGATCAACCCGACCAACCCAACCCAACTTAACGCGAAATAACTTAACCCGAAACAACCCGATGTCGTATTGGTTGATATTGAGTTACTTTTATTTTAATCCAACACAACCCGATAAACCCGATATCTTTTTATTTCTTGGATTCAATATGATTGTTGAGTTTTTATTAACATGTACATTAGACAATTACACCATAACATATCATCTTTATATATGTATATTTTCAATCTACTCTTCATCTCAATACAACCCCTTTGTGTATATATATATATATATATATATATATATATATATTCAATAACCATGAACACACACACAAAAACACATATAAACAACCAATAAAATTCCTAGTGGCTTTGCATGACTCAAACTAGTGATCTTTAAAAAAAGATCCGTAAAGAAGTTCCTTTATTTTAAATATTTCTAGCATTAGTTTTAGTATTAAAATATTCACATACTTTTAATATCACAATGGTATTTTATAATAAGGTGTTCTGGTTTTCTTTTTTAGTAGAAAAAGAAGTAAATAAAATAGAAAATCAATATTTCAATTCTATATTTTAAAGATATAAATAGGAATTTGTTGTTGTTTAATTTCATTTAAATTTCTCCAATAATATTTAATTCAATCATCATAGTAAATCTGTTGGAGATGTCCTAACACGTTATGCACTAATGGATCAGAACATATTTCGAAACCGTAAACATTGAAGAAATTTTCATTGTTTGACCATTTCAAAAGTTACATGTTAATGGGCATGTATATGTATAAAGAATAATTTAAGAACCATGTACATGTATAACGGTCATGACCATGGCAAAAAGGCATAGTTTTAAAAATATGTAACTGTTAAAATAAAGAAACTAACGTATCAAAAATTCAAAATCAAATGTTACAGATATGTTTTAATAAAATCTAATCAATAAAATAAATGAATTTGCATTAGAAATTATCAAAATATAATTACGCCTTCATAAAAAAACAAGTGTTTACAATAAAAATGACATGGTTTTAGATATGCATAATAATTACATTTTTAATTAACCAAATGACAAATTTACCCTTCATAAATTTATCTCTTTTCACAATTTTTAAAAATTTGTGAATTAATTAGGAATAACTTTGAGAACTTATCTATCTATTTTTAAAACCAAACACTTATTTAAGACAAATATAGAATATAGAATAGACCTAGGATCATACTAAACCAGTCTATTTTCGTGAGGCCCATGAGACCACATAATAACATTGAATCTTCATAGACCTTCACAGTGTTTTTGTTGTGAAGGTTCAATGTATTTTGAACTTTCACAATACTTTGCTGTGAATATTCAATTTATTGGTCTCACGGGTCTTACGAAAACATACTAGTTTCACGAGAACCCAACCCTTTGAAATGTGAATACTTATTTTGAGACCAATCTATACTTACTATATTATAAAACACGGATAAAAAACACTTAAATACAAATTATTAGGCACAAGGTACCATCATTTTATGCAAAATTTAAAAAATCTCTTAATTTACAAGTATCAAGGCACACGATACATATTACTACTGCAAACTTCTAACACTCACCAATTTGGTATGTGCAGGACCTTCTTTTTATGCATACATTTCCATTTATTACTATTAATTAATATATTATATTACTATAATTTTGTTTTAATTATATTATTAAATATGTAATTGGTTATTTTTTATAGATGTCATTAAAATATATAAGATAATCATTGAATTTTAACAAAATACTTAATTTTTTTATATAAAAAACATTATATTATTAAGTCTAAATTAAACAAATTTATAAAAAAAAAACATTATCACTTTCTTAAAACCATCCAAAATCGTACTGTAAATCGACAAAAAAATAAAATGAAACATTAAAATCGTGATGTATCTCACTGCATTACGCGAGTACTCTTCTAGTTAAACAATAGGTGAAGGATCTTGTGAGATGTTGAGGTTAACAAGAAAATCGTGAGAAGTTGATCTGAACCGTTGATCATTTTTAATTAAATGTTCTCCCATGAACTGTGGCTTAGAAATGAATTAATCCGGTACATCTCCATGCATCTTATCCTAATGTACATTCATTTCTCATCCAATGGTTGATAACCAATTCTCACGTTAACCTCAACTTATCATCGAAAACAAATGTTTAAACAATAATATTTATTTTATAAAATACGAGGCACAAAATAAAAGGTGTGAAAGTCACGCGCGTGAAGAGAAGTGGGCGGTGAGTTGTCAACGGAGGAGACAAACGGTTAGATAATACACCGAGAAATGTTGGTCAATCGCCGACATCTTTGGATCACCTGTGAATAAAATAGGGAACACACAAAACAGCCTGTAAGAAAACCCGTGGTCCTCCCAACCAACGGCTGTGATTCGCTGTATGTTTTGCTTTCTAGGCATTAAATCTTGAGCGTTGGATCACGGGCCAATTCAGTGGGGAGAAAACCATGTGATTGTGGCTCCCATCGTGTCGAGGAAGATGGCGACATTGCCCATGTGTGGACTCTGATTGGTGGAGCCCAGCATCAAATACTTTTTTTTTTTAAATAATAAATATAATTTTTTTAAGAGTAAATTGTATTTTTGGTCCTTGTGGTATGAAAAAAATACGGATTTCGTCTAAGTGGTTCGTTAATTATATTTAGAGACATTGTAGTTTGTAAATGATTTTGGATTTAGTCCTTGCCTTTAACAGATCTTAAATTCATCTAGAAGTGTTTACGGGTTGAGTTGATCGGCTGAAGGCGTTTCAACAATCCAACTCAATGTTGACGGTATGAAAATTTTCAATCAAACCCAACCCAAACAAAAGTGCAACCCAACATGATCGGGTTGTGTTTTAAACAAAGTAAAAAAATATTGAGAACATAAAAATAAGGAATTTTTATTTGAAATATGATCCATCATTCAAAACAATATACGAGTTTATCAAATATTTAGGTATTAACCACTTGGGTTGTGCTTCACTGGTAAAGCCTTTGGGGGATGTAGTGGAAGATCTCATCTACCCAGGGTTCAAATACAGGCGCTGCCAAAGCCCTTGTGGCCATGGAGGTTCACCTGCGATGACTCCAGGCCATTCGTGGTCGCCCGGGGATTAGTTGGTGCGCGTAAGCTGGCCCAGAAACCCATGGTTACCAAAAAAAAAAAAATATATATATATATATATGTATATTTAGGTATTACATATAATTTTTCTAATAATGTCCTCTTATGAGTTTCATTTATCGTTATTGTCGAGTTGTTTTTGATAGCTTTTATATATTAAAGATTAATACAAATAATTTTAGAGAAGTAGTTAAAACGTTTATCGGGTTGATCGGGTTATCGAGTTACTTTGAGCCTAACTCAATATCAACCCAATAGATTCGGGTTGTCCTAATTTTGTATCGATTATATGTCAGATTACCTCGGTTTGATTTTTTTTTGGGGATGACCGGGTTGGTCGGTTTTTTGAGCACCCATAAGTTCATCTGTTAAGTGTTCGTCAGTTGCTAGTCAGGTGGGGGTATTTTAGTAATTTTATCTTTTTCAGTTATGACTTTTTTAATGTACAATCGTATAGACTTTTAAAATAGCAAAAATCAAATAAACCTAACACCCCGGCTCAAGACCCTGTCCCCCCTCGTCAATAGTTATGGCGACTACACCGACATCTTCGTAGCAACCTCATCCTCATCATCCCAATCCTCTACAATAGGCGGGAATCGAATACTGGCTGGTGCCCAGTGGTGGTGGTGTTCACATGAGTTTCCTTAATGTTATTATTTTTAATGTAAAACTTTCTGCAATTTAGTCTCGGTGTTTTTGTCATTCGAGAAGATTATTTGTTTTTGACATTTTCTTGAAATTCTCTTTTTGTTTTGTACCTTGATATTCTTATCTTTGGGTTTTTCACGTCAAATATGTAGAGATTAACAACATTTCCAAATGATTGATTTTAGTGGAAATTTTGATATATTATGATTTAACCTTTGTATTTGGAAAAAGTTCAATCTTTTTCAAAATTTCTAAAAAAATCAAGTGGTTTTTGAAAATATGAAGTTGGACTTTAGTGGGTGCAAAATAAGTAATTGAAGTCAAGTTCAGGTAATATCTGGCAGTGATATTGGACCAATCAGGTAAATCTCTAGTACCGTTGCGGTATGTCTGAAAAAGAAAATAGTTTACATTATTACCCATTGGTAATCATCCTCCTTCAAATGATAACTACCCAACCACAAGGGTTGTGACGTACTGGTTAAGGCTCTGGGAGATGTGGTGAAATATCCCATCTGCTTAGGGTTCGAATCCAGGCGTATACAACAATTGTGGTCACTGAGGTTTAATCAGGGTTGATATCTTACAGTTATAATTTGACAAGGGATTAGTCTAGGCATAACCTATAACACCCTTTCCCCAAAAAAAAATGATTATTACCCTTTTTCTTGTTTATTGTCAAACACAATGAAGAGAAAATGGTGGTTTTAGGCAAATACGGAGGTTGGAGAATGAGGATAAAAAGGGTCGAGGTGATGGTGGTTGTCGAAGGGATGTGTCAGTGATTTATTGGGGAAGAAAAATTGGGAGGGAGTATCTTAGGGGTCCATTAATGGATTCATGTTTAAGCATGTGTATATAAAAATTATTAAATAAAAATAGTACAAAGACCAAAATGCCCTTATATGTTACTTGTATGAGGGATTTAACCAGCCTCCATTAACGACCATTGGCATGAGGGACTAAATTGTAAGGAATTGTAAATTGCAATGACATATCAATATAATAAACAAAAGTTAGACAAAATTTGTAACCTTTAACATACCATAGGGACTAAAACTGTAGTTTACACTTGTTTTAATAGTTAAATTTCAATTATAGCATTTATATTTAAGATTATCTTAAAAATACAATATTTTTGAAAATGATGCTTGAGGTGACAAGGATATTGTATTTATCTTTTATTGAGTTGTATTTTAAAAATACGTTGGATATAATTAAACAATTATCTAAACCATGCATCGTCGATAAAAGATATATATATATATATATATATATATATATATATATATATATATATATATATATATATATAAGTAAAAAAACGTCAGTTGTAAGCCTTTTTCTACAGATCTAACATATAGAAATAACCAGATAATGATAGATTTTATTTCTTAAATTGTATCTATAAGTACAAATTAATATATTAGTTTAAGGTGGTCAAATAGGTAAAAATAAATTATAAAAAAATATTAAAGAATATACATGTTTTTCAATCGCATTACTAAACAAAATTTAGATTATCTTCTAATTATATTTAATACAATATAGTTTATAAAATTAAAGAAAAAGTGTTAACAGGTCAATCCAACATATTCTAACACATATGTATTTTTATTGAACAAAATCAATCGTTTTAACCTTTTACTGATTAATTCAATTTTACTGTTTACCTGCTTTTTTATTTCATAATAAGTTACGCTTTTCATCGTTGTAGTTTGTTAATGATTTTGATTTGGGTCCCTGTGGTTTAGAAATTGTGATTTTCGTCCCCATGGTTTGCAATTTATTACGATTTTCGTCTAGACTAATTCCTACCTTTAATACTTAAAAACTAAACCAGTAAAGAATTGTAAACCACAGAGTCCGAAACAACAACAATTTATAAATCATAAAGACGAACATAACAACGAATTATAAACCATATGAGCGAAAACCGTAATTTCAAAACCACGTGGACAAAAATCACAAAATTTGACAAAGCACAAGTACGAAAAACGTAATTAAACAATAATCATAACTCTATTTATGTCATATAAATATATAAACAAATGAATTTAAGGCCAAACATGCATCTAATTTTAGGGGTATAAATGGTAATACAAATGTGTGGATTGAACAAGCTAAAGTGGGCCATTATGGGCCCATTGTGTATTAATGGTCCAATTCCCAGCTCACTCATCTGCAAATGTGGGCCATATTGGGCCCATTGACACAAGGAAAACACGGCCCACTACTTAATATGGGAAACTTTGGGGCTAAAAATGTCTTTTTGCATACCCCACCTCCAATAATGTTGTTGTACCTTGTGAAACATTTGTTGTACCTTGTGAAACATTAGTTGTACCTTCTGGTCTCACTACCATTTCATTTAATAATTCAAATTGAAATTTGAAAACATGTCCATTTGTTTGAATGTTTTCTAATGATGTAATAAATTTGGTCAAAAAAATTAGAGTAAACTACTATTTTCGTCCATGGGTTGTTGTTTATAACTATTTTTGTCCCTGATCTTTAAAATTTGTTTTTTTGGTCATTGTGGTTTGCAACTTCTTTCGCTTTTAGTCCCTGAGAATATTAGTTTCAGGGACGAAAAGGGAAAGGAATTGCAAACCACAGTGACCAAAAAAACAACTTTTAAAGTCAGGGACGAAAATAGTTATAAACAACAAACCACAAGGACGAAAATCGTAGTTTACTCAAAAGATTATTAAATAAAAAATAAATAGATATTTCTTTATATAGTTTGTTTGGAAATTTATACATATAGAACCT
This sequence comes from Arctium minus, assembly GCA_954870635.1. Classification (NCBI taxonomy): domain Eukaryota; kingdom Viridiplantae; phylum Streptophyta; class Magnoliopsida; order Asterales; family Asteraceae; genus Arctium; species Arctium minus. Next base: position 67,690,012 of record OX941095.1, on the reverse strand, counting down.
TTTGGATTCGTTTGGTTTGTAGGTGATGGTGGGATTTAAAATTGGATTCTATTTCAATCATGTGTTTGGTTTAAATGAAAGTCCAAATTATGAAATTGGAATTGTGGGATTTCATGAAATCGCACAAACATGGTAGTTGATATTTTGCGGAATTTAATAAGATTTGTTTGTAATAATGGTTTAAAGTATCTTTTTTTAGCAAAAAGGTTGAATACCGAAATCTCAACCGGTCCCACACGACTCCCAATACCAAAAGAATCGTGTGTGAGTGTGCTATCTAATACTAACATGTCGGCAAGGCACATGAGGGCCTGTACTCAAACCCGAGACCACGATATTTTGAGCAAACATCTCATCATCCATAAGCCCACCGGGCTACATGTCAAGGCGTTTCAAAATATGTTAAAAACACTTGTTTTGTAATAATCAATTAATAAAAAGAAGGGGATTTAATTATTTTTATGATTTTGTTTTTGTAAATTATTCATAAAAAATAGTTCAAATTCATTACAAATAATATAAACCAAACACACCACAGATTCTGAATTCTTCAAATCCCAAATTATTCCACGAAAACCAAATCCTTAAAAACATTCCGTGAAAGAAAATGAGATATACTGACTTTGAAAGTTCAATCACTAGAAATATTTTAAACTGCTAAAATTTAAGATCAAATAAAAGAAACAATAGAACAATAATTAATACTGACCACCAACATGAAAATCAAACTTACAAGCATTGTCATAAGTATTTGAGTATAAGTACAAAATACTGATAGTTTTTTATCACAAAGTTTTAGAGTTTCATACACATAATTTTTCGATAAATATAATTGTTTAAATTAACATATCAAAAACTTAAGCAACGAGTCAAAACCAGTTGGATTGACCCGTAAACGTTTCACAAATGGTTTTTGTTGGGTCATTGACCAACATATTCCTAAATCGAAACGTGACACTGGCTGCTACGGTATAAGGAAATAAAGTTGCGCCTTCTCCATCAGCAATTGCTTTTGGCGTAGTAGTAAACGCTTGATCCTAACATGTAGTATCAGAGCAGGTCACGGGTTCGAATCCCATGGAGTGCATTTAAATGCCAAAGGCATGTTGTGCAACCACTGAATTCTAGCGAATATCTTGTTAGTGCTGGCAGATGTTGTGGTGGGGGGTTGTTGGGTCATTGACCAACATCTTTCTCAATCGAAACGTGGCTCTGGCTGCTACGGTATAAAGAAATAAAGTTATGTCTTCTCTATTAGTAATTGCTTTTGGCATAGTGGTAAGCGCTTGATCATAACAATTTTTAAATACTATAACAATAATAATAATTTTTAAAATAATAATAATAACAACATAATTTGTTGTAATAAGAAAAATGTGTTTAACAAGAAGATATTTTAATTCAATTTTTAAAGATACGTTTAAAACCTATAAAAAATGTATATTTAAAATATTTTAACTTGACATTTTTTTTCAAACCTTTACAATTAAATAGATTTCCCCCCTTAATTTATAAATACTAAAACATGTTTTAAAAATTATAATTTTTTTTCTTAAGATATCTAATTTATTGTAAAGATAAATAAGACATTCAAACAGATACTATCAAAAGATTATAGAGCATTATTATGAGATATGAACAAATAAATAAGTGCATTTTAAACAGATTCACCGTCTGTTACCATGATTCCCTTTAACCCGCGACACAACTCGCCCGTGTCACTGGATCAAAATAAAATTTAGCAAAAACCAAGTTTTGCGAACTTACGAAAATCTCAATCGGCACACCCCTACGCGCATATAGGAGTTGGAGTAAAACCAATCAAAGGAGTTTATAAGCCCCTCCCATATTCATGGTTATAAACCATTGAATGTTTATTCGTTCTTCCTATGTGGGACACATTCCCACACCCACTTGATTTTTACCAATTTCATCCCAAATACTCAACTTTGAGGATCGATATCTCATTCACACATATTCCGTTTTGGACACACGATATATCGTTTCAAAACCCTCATATAGGAGAACACAAACCCACTAAGAGTTAGATATATACACTTCATATATATATATATATATATATATATATTTAAATGTATCCAAAGTTAGTAAAAAACACAAATCTTACTAATTTTTCCAACACTTAAAAACCCGACCAACCAAACTCAATCCAACGCGAAATAACTTAACCCGAAGCAACCGGATGTCTAATCGAGTTGTAAAATCTTCAAACCGTAGGTATTGAGTTGATATTGAGTTAATTTTATTTAAATTCAACCCAACCCGATGAACTCAAAATCCTTTTATTTTTTGGATTTGATATGATTGTTAAGACTCTATCGATATGTACATTAGACAATTTTTTTTACCACAAACACACGCACACCTCCCCGACGGTATCGGGCATCCACGGGCAGCCCACTAATCCGCCGCTGTCCCGGCCCAGCTTACGCTGAACCTAGAGCCCAACCATAGTCTAAGACTGGGCTGGGGGCAGCCCAATCAACGATTGGACCGGCACAAGGACTGGGTACTCCTCATGCCCTCAAATTGACTCCCCTTGGATTCGAACCCGGGTAGATTGGGATACCATCCACACCCCCCAGGATGTTACCGCCCTTGGGAAAACCAACTGAGCTAGACATGATTTTACATGATCAGTTGATCACGTCCCCTCTTCATATGCGTATATTTTCTAGCTATTCTCCATATCTATATAACCCATTTATATATATGTTTAATAATTATGAACACACATAGACATGTGTGTATATTAATAGGGTGTAAACGAGTCAAGCTTTTAACGAGCTACTCGAGATCGAGCTCGTTTATCTCGCGCTCGAGCATAATTATATTATCGAGCTCGAGTCGATCTTGAACAGAAAATAGAACTCGTTTAATTTATCGAGCCGAGCTTTATAACACAAATGTTCGACTTGTCTCGTTCGAAAACTCGATTCAATTTTTCGAGTCGAACCGAGTCATTCGAGCATATATTTTTTTTCCGAGCCAAATATGCTCATATTTATTAATCATACAATAAAAATATAAAAATCATCGAGCTCAAGCTGATAAATGAGTTAATCGATCGTGAGTTCGAACCATAAACGATCATCGAGCTCGATAACTCAAAAATATTCGAGCTCGTGCCCCCTACATTGAAAAGTTAATCGAGCTCGAGCCTAGTATTAATTTTTTGAGCCCGACTCGATTAACCTACTACTCGACTCGACTCGTTTACACCCTTATATATATATATATATATATATATATATATATATATATATATATATATATATACACATACGTGTGTGTGCGCAATCTGAGAACAAATTAATTGAATGTGATATATACTTAAGATTTAAGAAGAATAAATAAGTTGTAACAAATGATTGATGATGAAAAAGAAATTATGAGTAGACTGGATAAACAAGTTATGAGAATATTTTGATGTACCAAAGTATCAACCCGACCAACCCATACGGGTTGGGTTGCACTTTAATTTGGGTTGGATTAAGTTAAGATTTTTCAAATTGCAAAAACTAGACTGGGTTATTAAAATGCCTCCAACCTGATGAAATTCAACCCGTGATCACCTCTACTCCATATTATAATACAATTTATCAACTTAAAATACTAAAAATAGTATTTTTGTTATATTTATTTATTTTTAATGTGAATAAATAATTATGAGGTGGCACACGTGCAAGGCATTAAATGATGAATGTGAAATGTGGGCCCAGCAAGCACACGTGGGCTGGGTCTTGAAGTTGGACTTTTTTTGGGTATGTGAAGTGGGCCGACCTTATGTTCCCTATTTTGGAACCAGGTCCAATCAATGCCCCATCAAACGTACAACTATTTATGCATATGGTACAACCCAACTACAGTCAAGCATTGGTTCATTCAATTACAACATGCCACGTCAGCATCCCCCACCCCCTAACTGTTGCTGGCCTATATTTAGGATTTGTACCCTGTTCACATGCACACATGTACTTGTTTCTTCCTTATAAATTATAGTATATGATTTTGTTATCTGATTCACGGGCTGTTTGACAGTTGCTGAATGATTAGATGCTCATAGGAATGGCAACGGACCGGTTTCGGGCCGGGGATTATGGTCCCCGTCCCCGAAACCGAAAACCATATTAGTCCCCGAAACCGTTCCGATCCCCGTCGGGGATCTTATCGGGGATCCCCATCGGGTCCCCGCGGTTTTTCCGATCCCCATTGGGGAACCCATTAAGGCTAAAAAATCACCGTTACCCGTTGGTAATACCGGAACCCAAACCCGAAACCGAAACTGAAAAATTCAAATTTCTTAAACATAATATTAAAGAAACAACTAAGTAGGAATAAAACATACATAACTAGTATCAAATACGAGAAGTGAGAATCTGAGAAGTCGGCTAATGGCTAATCGATGTAATCTAAGAAGATTTAATTATTAATTTTTTTCCTTTTAAGGATTTGATTGGGTTTGGATTTGGGTTTTTAAAATATTTGGTATCTAGTTATTAGTTAATACATAAAGCCTAAAATTTGAAATATATATATATATATATATATTATACTATCGGGCCGGGACGGTGAGCACCATCCCCGTCCCCGTCCCCATCCCCGTTAAAATCCCCGATAACATCCCCGATCCCCGTCCCCGACCCCGACCCAAAATGTTCGGTTTTCGGTTTTCCCCGCTGGGTTCGGGTTTTTTTGCCATCCCTAGATACAGAATGATTAAGTGGTCAGAATGATTAAGAGACTCTAATGATATGGTGCGAAATTAAATATGATTGTTTGGTAATTGTTCAGAATGAAATCAGGGCTCTTAATGGTTAAGGCAAAGTCAAGATACAAAATAAATGAGAGGGTTTTGGAACCATTAAGAGGCAGACATTTTTTTTGTCAAACAAGATTTACTTCTTAACGATTCAGATGTTGCCTCTTAATGGAACAATTAAGAGGTAAACAAACAAATCTAATTTAGGTAAAAGGTTGGTAATTGGGAATCTTAGTGGTTGTTTTTTTTTAAATACTTTTTAATAGCTCTTAAGTCTGAATCGTTTTGATCTTTTGACATTCAGACCGTTTGTTTTTTTCTAATTTTCAGAACCTTTTAAGGGCTCTTAAATACATCTTAAATAAGAAGTAGAGGTGTTCATCTAAACCGCCAAACCGCACAAACCGCCCACACCGCACCGCAAAGTGCGGTTTAGAACGTCTGCGGTGCGGTTTGCGGTTTGCATTTTTACCAAACCGCACTATGCGGTGCGGTTTGCGGTTTTGAGTTATCAAACCGCGGTTCAAACCGCACCGCACCGCACATTATATATATGTATATTTTTTTAATTTTATATATTAAACACATATATGTGTATATATAAAATAATTGCAGTATTTGTATAATATGTATTTTAGAATCGGACGTATTGAATATTTTTATTTTTAGGGACTACGATCACATTATCATTGATTTTAAAATGAAATTTTGAATTTATAATTATTGAATTGTAGGTGTAAAATGCGTAAAGTACAAACTGCATAAACCGCACAGCAAAATGCGGTGCGGTTTGGTGCGGTTTGAGGTATATACGGTGCGGTTTGCGGTTTGGAAAAATGCTCAAACCGCATATGCGGTGCGGTTTGCGGTTTTGCCCCAAACCGCACCGCGAACACCCCTAATAAGAAGTAGTGACCTAACTTCTTAAAATATCTTATCCCGCCTTATTTCATATGCTCTACTTTCTCTCAAGATGTATCTAGACGTTACAAAAAACAAACAGTCTTATTGATTTAGATTTAAGATTTCAGCACCACCTCTTATTAATCAGAAGTGAAATAAGACTTCAGATTACAAGCCTCTTAAAAAACAAACGCCACCTTAGTCGGTTATATAGAATTTGTTTTCAGGGACATTAATGTGAGGGAGTATTTTTTGATTCACTTAGCGGTTGATGGTAACGAGGGGGAGGGGGTCACGGGATTGAACTTGGGACCTGTCTTGTGTTTGGGATTGTTGCACACTCGCACCCCTTTGCCAACTGAACTACATGTCAGATGTTGATCCAATCTAAATTGGATATATGATTTAATCTTATCCAAAAGACGATTGGGTCGGATCGGTTCCATCAATTGAATGTTACTATTGGTTATCTATTAGATCAGATTAGATTCATCCACTATTTTTGTAACAACCCGAACTTTAATTACATTAAAATGTAATTATCCATACCAAAACAATGGCCCCAAGCCTACAATTCAAACAAGGTTTGCAACTACAACTTATTACACAACTGAGTAAAAAGGAAAACTATTACAAGGAGTATTCTAGTTTCATGGAAAAGTTCACAACTTCTCTTTATCCTTACCAGAACCTGCTATCTTGCGATAACCTAAAAAAGGGTTATAGTTTTGAAAGAGCGAAGGTTAGACCGATGGTCTAGTGAGTCCCCTCCAAGCGCTACTGCAACAGTTCAAATATTATTTAAAATATTTAAACAAAGCCTTACGCCTCACGAGCGTAACTTAAACATTTACCACATTTTACGTTTAGCAAGCGTAATTCACACTAATGACCAACACGACCACACTTTACGCTTCGCAAATATAACTCACACTACTGACCAACACTGCCGTCAAAGACGGTATGTCTATCTCGTACTGCCTTATTTTAGGGACACACCCCAATGGCATAAACGAGCCACACTCCCCGGTACGAGCAGGCGGGCCTGTAACACCCGTAATTTTCGGTAAGTAAATGTCACTCGGACATTTCTGTGACTTGTAAACAGTGGGTTTTTGTTGGGAAATGTATTGTTTAAAGTCCCTTGGGGTATCGGGAGTATTGGCAGCGAAAAGGTCGAGTTTCGGGGCGCTGGAAAGGTCCCGTGATAATGCCCGACGACTATGACGAGTCACAGTCGCACTGTCACAGTCGCAGGGGGTGTACCGCGAGCTGGTACACACCAGCGACTATGACCAGCGACATTGCCCTGGGCAATGTCGCACCAGGGCACAGAGGTGCTGTTAAGTGCGGGATTTCAGCCTATTTTCTCATTTCTCACTTCTATCTTCTTCCCTTTTCTCTCCTAAACCCTAAAACCGAACCCTAACCCATTTTGGAGGATTTTCTTCTTCATACCACATGATTCTTAATCATCTAGTTAGTTGGGATGATAACCCACAAAACCTTCATCTTCATCTTCCTCATCAAGTTCAACGGTTGGGAGCTCGGGTTGAAGTGTTGGATTGGGTGTTCTCGGAAGTCTCTTTGTCTTCAAGGGTAAGTTTTCTTGTAATAAGGTTATAAATTCTCCCTCGGTAGTTTCTTAAGGTTCGATATCTCAAATCTCGGATTTGATGGTTTTGGAGAAATTAGGGTTTTGATCTTTGTTTGGGATCTTGGTATTTTTAATGTTTGGGAAATGATTCTAAGTGGTTTGGTATGTATGGATCTAGGTTTTGGAAGTTCTCGGTTTGAGGGTTCAAGCGGCCTTCAAAAGAGCGTGTTGGGTGAAACCTAGATTTAGCCTAAATCTAGCAAGGTGAGTTCAAGTTGATTTGTGAAAACGGTGTACATGCCAAAATGTTTATTTTAAAGTGTTTTACATGAAATGGTTAACTGCTGATAAGTTTTGGGTATTTCGAAGTAAAATATGATTTACTTGGTTATTCGTCAAAGTGTGAGTATTTTGATAAGTTTTCATATTTGGTAAACTTGGGTTGTGTTAACCTCTTAAAATGCTTATATTGGGTTTAAACATTTTAGCAACTAAATAGCATGATTTACGTATTCTTGGTGACTTTGTACAAGTAAGATCTATTTCATGATTCATGCATCTTTGATGATTTTGTACAAATGGAGTCTATTTCATGTTATATGCGTTTTGGTGTATTTGCATTCATAAACCCTTTGGAAAATCTTTAGTTCCATCTCGTGTGGAGTTTTGGGTTAATCTCGTCTTTGAGACATAGGTCTTCATAAACGTTGTTTAAAGACATTTCATTATTTGGAGGACCATTGATTATTGGTCAAATGGATTATGAGCATGTTAGCTCGGGGTTGGCTTGAAAGAGTCTTGTGGACATTTGTCCGGGTTTAATGGCTCGATGTAGAGTCCCATTTCATGGCTTACATCATAATGCATTTTATTGCATATTTATAATTACAGGCTCGAGTGTTGTTGTCATTCAGGTATAGTCGTGTAATTTTTAGACTGTGTTGCATTGGATCCATAGGCACGTAAGTCGGTCTTATTTGATGGTCATTTGGGTGGTACGGGGTTGGACTCCGGGACTCATGGCTTATGACCTTGTCCTTTCAAGGTGTACATCAGGAGGGCTGAGTTTTTGGGTTTGTGCTATCATGGCTGGAGTAGTCATTGGATGGGCGTTATAGAACCTCCGCCAGGTGGGGCAATGCCATGGTTGTATCCCCTTTGTGCCGGGCCTTTGAGCGGTATTCTCGTTAATATTTCGCTAAGGTTAGCTATCTCTTTGGTGTAGCTTGAAGGGAGTCGTAGGGACACTTGGACTTGTGTGTCGTGAAGTGTCATACGATTAACGTTGTATGAGTGACATACTTTTGTGTTCTTCCACTCTCAACGGATACGGGTAACCCCCGTCGTCGGCCCGTCGTATTTTGGATATTTAATTGTCCACGTTTTAATATTTCAAGTTCATTCTATTCTATGGTCGTGTGGGTATTATTTCGAGTTGCGGGTTTTCCATGACGCACCATATCTTTATGAATTGTCCTCCGTTATTTAAGGGTCGATTATTATGCCCCACCCGCGTTTTGGGTGTTTTGGGATATGACGTATTGTTTACATTTTAGCACAATTGAGTATCGAACTATGACCCCGTTTTGGGTGAGTTACGGGTTGCATCGTTTTATAAGAAATGCATGTTTGGGAAACATTGTCTTTAAAAGTGTATATTATGGGGAAATGTGTCGTTTCCATTTTGAAGTATAATATATTCGAAGGATCTTGCTTTAAAACTGATTTCCTGTCTTCTAAAGATTTATTCATTCATGTTAAAACTCTTGAGCTCACTAGGCGTTAAGCCTAACCTTTTTATTTGTCGGCATGTGCATCAGGTTCCAGTTGGGGGTTCGGATTCTAGTAGCCTCACGAAGAGTTGAGCCTTAGCCTTACACAAGAGTAAGTAGTTGGGGAAGTCTTCCACAGGTTGGAGTTAGTAACTGTTGTTGGGTTTAGTAGCACCCGTTCTTGTCATAGATTGTATGTATAGAATAAATGTATGTATTGAGGTTAATTCTTAAATTGTGTTTGTAGACGAATCAATTATTGATGTATTTAGAAAATTTTTAATAAGTTGCTATCTTCAGAATTAAGGGTGTTACAGGGCCACACTCCCCGACTTAGGTCAAAACTTCCAAATTAAATGTATGCATACATCTAATTAACAACATTATATAAAACGCGTTTATATAACATAACATGAATATTTCAACATAATTAAATCAACCTTTTTCAATAAACCTTCTCAACTTTTGATAATATAAACGTGCAGTTCAGAAAAATCACCTTTATCAAATAACTTTCAAGATCGTAAAGGATTTAGTTTGAAAGACTCACCTCAGATCCTTCTCGCTTAAAGTCTGCTTTCTAACGATTCACTACCTACGACAACACCGATAAATCGGTAAGCCAAAACATAGATAACCCACTTTCTCACTGACTAAAACATAAAATACTACATACTGTACCACCCCGGTCAAGACCTCCCCGGTCGAGACCACCCCCCGGTCGAGACTACCCCGGGCGACACACCGGTCGGCCCACACCGGTCGACACCGATCGATATTCAAACTCGCTCAGGCGATTCCAAAACTTCGAGAAAACAACTCAGATCCTCGAATCGCCCAATAACACGGTTACAAACTCAACAACGAGATCATTTACCGACTAACTTACTGCAGAAGGGAGTATTAGACTAGAATCATACCTTGATTGAAGAAAACATCAAACCCCTCGATCTCCTTCAATCGCTCTCCCTGCTCTCCTTCTCCCTTCAGCCGCCCATAACAAATATCAGGAAGGAAATGAGAAGTATCTTAGGGTTAAAACACACACACACACACACACACACACACACACACATATATATATATATATATATATATATATATATATATATAACCCAAGTTTCATTTAACCCCCTTGAACTTTGGGTCTCGCTTAACTTTTCACCCAACTATCAAAATTTATCGAAATTTTGGATCCGGATATTACAATTTTGATAACGCAAGCTTATATATGTCCATGACACGTGCTACACAGTAATACTGCCAAGGAGTACGTAAACATATAGAGTCGTACAAAAAGAATATGTATGATTTGTTATGCTTATAGGATAACCATAAACTTGAACAACATCATGTTGATTATTAATTCTTATTCTAGCGGAATAAGAAAAGCATGTGTTAAAAATGTAATTATGATAATTACACTATTTATGTGTAAATGCACTTACATATAATTTTATTATGATCAATAGAATTAAATAAAACATTTATTCAGGTTTAATGAGCTTTTAAATAGATGAGCCTAAGAATTATAATAGACGTGACGAAGTTGAGGTCTATCCATAACTCCAAATGTCACCCACAAATAAGGTAATAGGTCAAAGTCTAATTTAAATTAATTACTCATTGATTTTAATTGCAATTATGAAATTTCTAGAACTTTCATCTTTTCGATTTGCTTACATGGATTGGCGCTCCCTGTAATGTCTATTTACTGGCGTCGGTTAAGTGGTCCTACGTGCTGGAATGCAAAGGCTTTGTCTTTTTAAAAAACATCCTTGTGTGCAGGAGCGAAACACGAACCTTACAACCTATTTGAAACTGATCTTTTGGATATATTGGAAATGTTGGTTAAATGTAAGTAAATGACCAAGATTCATATACGATTGCTGAATTAAATCTCACCCGTTAATAAAATTAATATTAATTTGAAGACATAAACCATGACCCCGTTTTAATGTACTGACACCAATATCATTAGACTCGTTTTGAGTCTTTTTAGGATTCTCGGTGACAGAAACACTAGATTTCATCAATTTTATTTATAATCGGGTATTAATTTAGTCACAATCTGAAATCATATAGTCTCCAAATCTACTTATTTTAGTTTATTTAGAAAGTGGATTTTACATACGTCATTCCCATAAAAGATATGAAAATTTCATTATGTCTTGTTTAATGAGAACTAATATATCATTTTGATATTTTTAAATTGGATTCGTTATGTAAATGATTGTCCATTTACCAAAAATAATTACATTATTTTAATTGTCACATCTCATCGAGTTCATTTATGTATTTCTCGTATTTTATCTCAATCCGTCAATACACGGTCACCTAATCTAATCAGCATTTGTCAATGCTTCAACTTCTCATCAAGTTCAAGATACATCAGTTTCTCCTACTTCTAGTGTCGAGACTTCTTCAGTCGAGGTACGAGATACAACGGCTAAATTCTCTACTCTGAATGAGATGATTCAAAAGATGAATGAGCAGTTTGAAGAGCACAAGCAAACAGAAATTCAGAAATTGCGTGCTTTCTTCAAGGGTAAAATGCCAGAAATTGATACATCTTCTATCCCTGAAGTAATTCCTTTCAGACGCCCATCTGGAGTTGTTATTAGAGATCCGTCTTCTGCTGTTCAAACATCTGCTCCTGCAATCATGTCTATTCCTCTACCTCCACCGTTCATGCAATCTGTTGGTGTGTCTTCTTCAATTCCTCCTGTATCGACTTCAAGTACTCAAGTATCCGATCTTCCGATATCCGAGTTATCAGATATGTCATACTGATTTTGTAGTAATCATTGTAATTATTTTCCTTGTCTATACTGTGCTTAGAGTGCTTTTCTGTGTTGTTATGGTTAGGGGTATTTAAGTCCCCTTTGGCCTTTGTGTTTGTAACTTTTGCTCTCATTTTGAATAGAACGTACACATTTGGAGCTCTCTACTTTCTCTCTCTAGAGATTTAGTGATTCTTGGACTTTCATAATCCATGGATTAACACATTTATAGTTTTACTAGTAAATTAATTTTATTCATAAAGGTATTAAATTAACTTAATAATTACGATAAACATTTATGGTTCATAACTAGATATATGATCTATTTGTATAAAATTGATGTTATTGTTTGGTTTTTTTTGACCTTGTACGGTTGTAGCTATCGTTGCATAGTCATTCGATGTCAATGCTGATTTGTTACTAGTGAGGCCCAATGCCATTTGGAGCAAAGTTGAATTGTACTTCAAAATAAAATTTGGTTAGAAAAATATAATTTATAAATAAAAGATATGGAGTATATATATATATATATACATGAAACTCTAATAATACCCTCATCTCCAGATTTTGAGGAACATGATCCTAACTCTCATATTGTATCAGAATATGAACATCGTCAAATTCCCCCATGCACCTCGTGAATAGGGACCATGATTATCAGTAGGCTTATACGTTTCCTGATAACGAACATCAAACTTTATCTGCCATAGTCTTTTGCATTCACATTAAATGCCTACAACATGATCAGAACTCTGGACCTGCCTCGACCTCTCCTCTGGTTACAAACAGATTTTTGTAAAACAAATTAGAAGGTTACATGTCATCACATGTTCAATATCTTATTAAGACATAAAATTATTAGAAAATTAAATTACTGTGCTTGCAATTGCATGCTGAGAGTACCCTACATGGACCCAGAGGAGGATTACATCCGACATTTCAACCGTGGCCACTAACAACAAATGTCATATATTATTTATTGTAAACATCAAATGACAAACAACATATGTATTTTCTGAAAATTTCAAAAGCATACATCTAACGATCTCGTTGCTATACGCGTAAGTTGTGTAGGTCTCTTTTCCTGTTGTGAGTTATATGGAAAATTGTTTCTTTTATCTTTTGTTGCAGGATATTTGTATCATTAAATATTTGTTTCGATTATGTTACAAATAAAATGAAAACTATTATAAATCCTTCTACAAAAGGAACAGAATAAAGCTCTTAATTGAATTAAACAAAAAATCAATAACCAATAAAACATATACATAAAAAAATACATGCTTTTTATCCTGAGATCTATATAACACTTGAAACATCTTCCAATAATTTTCCAAAATAAAGAAAATGATGATTTTGAGCAAGTTTTTGCTCTACTCAATTCTACAAAACAATTTCTCGAAAATGGGAAGGAGGAAACTGCTAGATTCTCCAAAATTCAAAAAAATCTCCAAAAATGATTATTATGAGAAAAACATTTTTTAAGTTTATTTTTGTCAATAAAAAGTGTTGAAATTAAAATATAGAAGAGAAAAACAGTATTTTATAAAATATATGAACTTTTTTTCATAATATAACTACTATTGTAATATATAAAATGAAAAAACTATTAAAATTGAATGTAATTTCCTTTTAGATTCTTTAGGATAATCCGTTTAAAATATTTTTATATTAAGGCTATGTTTGTCAAACTAGCTGATAAACTAACTTATGACTGATAAACTAGCTGATGGAAAAATCATGGTTTCACATGTGATTTTGTACGTGAAAAGTCGCGGGGAATCACATGTGATTTTGTACGTGAATCACATATGATTTTGTATATACTCGACTTTTTACTAGTTTTCTTAAATTGATATCGTTCTCGTATGAACCCTCATCTTGGTTTATAATGTGAAATTATTTAACGTGTAACTTTTATTTTATAAACATGCTAAAAAAATTCACATTATAAAATAAATATATATCAATCAATATTCTAAATCAGGAGACCCATATAATTGTTAAGCACAAAAAATATTTTATCTTTAAAATCAAATCTTAAACGATTTGAGTCACTTTTATAATCCCCAAACAAGGAGACAAACCCCTTGATATACTATTATTGTCTTTTCTACCCGTTCACATAAATTATCACATTCTAACTTTGTCTAAGGTGTCGTTTGTTTTTTAAGATGTCTAAAGTCTGAAGTCTTATTTTAGTTATGATTAATAAGAGGTAGGGGTTGTTTTTTTTTTTTTTTAAAACCTCTTACTGTCTCTTAAGTCTGAATCGTTCAGACCTTTTTACACTCTACATCTTATTAATCATAACTAAAATAAGACTTCAGACTTTAGACATCTTAAAAAACAAACGGCACCGTAGTGTGTAAAAATGTCTGAATGATTCAGACTTAAGAGCTATTGGTGCGTTTGGTTTGCGGGAATGGATTGGAATGGATTGGATTTCAAATAAGGATTTGAAATTTGGATTTAGGGGATTTGAATTTAGATGTTGGGGGATTTGAAATCCCTTCATGTGTTTGGATAAGAATTTGAAATCCATCAGGATTTGAATTTCAAATTCAGGCTCATTGCAAAGGATTTTGAAATCCATCAGGTAAGGGATTTTAAAATGGTCAACGAATTTCAAATCCGGTCAACGAAATCCCTTCCTGCAAACCAAATGCATGATTGGAATTGATTTGAAATACAAATTCCTCCAAATCCATTTCAATCCCACAAACCAAACGTGACCTAAGAGTTTTTTTTTTTTAAAAACAAACAACCCTTAACTGTTAATTACTTTTTTTGGTCTCAAATTAAGTGTCAACATTTTATTTTTATTTGTCCTAAATTAAGCTTCTACTTTCGAAAGTAAAATATTATTTTTCTATTATACCCTTAATTATGAAATGAAAAAAATTTCTATCTATATTATCAAAGGTAAAAATGTAAGAGCATCTCCAACAACTTCTCAAAAATGGAGATTTTAAGAATTTTTTGCTCAAATAGATTCTCCAGAATCTTCTCCAAAGTGGATAAAGTATGAGAGAAATGATGAAAATCTCCAAAAATGATTACACATAAGATAGAAATGATTTTTTTATTCATTTTGCCAATTAAATTGCTTTAATTAAATGTTTAAGAGAGAGAAATAATATTTTACGAGTTGTATTGAATATTTTAATAATATAATTAATTGTCTAATCTCCAAAATAGATAATCTGTTGGAGATAAAAGTGATTTTTTTTATTTGGAGATATTCAGTTTTTAAAGTATCTACAACAACTTCTCTAAAATAAGGATTTTGGGAATGTTTTGCTTCAACAAATTCCTCAAAACCTTCTCTAAAATGGAGAAAGTATGAGAGAGATTGTAAAAATCTCTAAATTTGAATATATTTTCAAAAATGATTAATTATGAGAGAGAAATAGTTTTTTATTTTTCTATCAATTAAATTGTTTTAAATTAAATATTTATAATAAATAAATAATATCATATGATTTGTATTGAATATTTTAATAATATAATTAATTGTGTAATGTAAAATGGAGAATGTATTGGAGATGATAAAGGTGATTTTTTTTTTGAGATTTTGACATTTTTATTTCTAGAGATACGAGAAGCTTCTAGAGATGTTCTAATTTAGTTATTTGAAAAGTGTAACAATTATACATATTTCTAAAACTATGTGTCAATTTCATTATAAACATTTATTTTGCTACGAAAGAAGTAAAATATTCGATTGTCAGAAAAATTTAAATTCATATTTAGTAAAATAAAATATGGGAAAATAATTCTTTAACTTTATATCAATAGAAATGCTGAAATCCAAAGGATCCCTCAAATACGTTCCAGTAAAACTTACAATATGTTATTTATTGAAATATCTGAATATATCTATACTATATTATAAATATGACATAAAAAACTCTTAATTACAACTCACTAAGCTTTATATACTATCATTTAAAGTTATCTACTTAAAATCTCTTAAAAATAACTACTAAAGCCTAATGTACTACCTGTAAAGCTTTTAACCCTAATTAATATATTTCATCCTTATCCCCCAAAATCCTTATCTCTAATCCCCAAACCCTAAAATTATAAAATTTGAATTCTGATAAACATAATCAAAACAGGATAAACATCTCAATTTAAATATAAAAAATTTAAATATATAAGATAATTAATGAATTTTAACAAACTACTTAATTTTTTTTATATAAAAAACATTATATTGTTAAGCCTAAATTAAACAAATTTATATATAAAAAATCATCATCACTCAATAAAAACCATCCAAAATCATACTGTAAATCAATAAAAAAACAAAAAATAAAAATAAACATTAAAATCGTGATGTATTAAGCATTATGTACTATTATTTAATGTTAATCTACTTAAAATCTCTTAAAAAACAATTAATGAAGCAATATGTACTACTTTTAAATGCTTTTAACCCTAATTAATAAATTTCATTCTTATCCCCCAAAATTCTTATCTCTAATCCCCAAATCCTAAAATTATGAAATTTGAATTCTGATAAACATAATCAAAACAGGATAAACATCTCAACTTAAATATAAAAAACTTAAAATATATAAGATAATTAATGAATTTTAACAAACTACTTAATTTTTTTTATATAAAAAACATTATATTGTTTAGCCTAAATTAAACAAATTTATATATAAAAAAACCATTATCACTTCATAAAAACCATCCAAAATCGTACTGTAAATCAATAAAAAACAAAAAATAAAAATAAACATTAAAATCGTGATGTATCTCGCTGCATTGCGCGAGTACGCTTCTACTAAAATATTTAAATGTAAATATATAACCCCTCAAGATATTATTGAAATTCTGAAACTGAAATTACACTTGTACAGCGTAACTTTTCAAACTGAAATATACAATAAGAAATAAAACATATAGTTTGTTCGGTACCAAATCAAATAATTTAACATACATACACACACACATACATATATATATATAGAGAGAGAGAGAGGTGGGTTATTATGCAACATTTTACATGATGCAACTCTTGCAACCCCTTTATCCACCACACATTTAATTTTACCTTTTCCCCTTTTTTTAATTACATAAAATATGTGGTGGATAGAGGGGTTGCATCATGTAAATGGGTTGCATTTGAACAAATGTTTTAAAAACCGGTTTTTTGGTTGACCCGGTGTGGTGACCGGGTCACGGTTCAACCGGGTGGTTGACCCGGTTTCAAAAAATTTACGTATGTTTCATTTTCTTGCACATATATATATATATATATATATATATATATATATATATATATATATATATATATATATATATATATATATATATATATATATATATAGGTTCAAACGAGAAGCTAAACATTTTGCGAGAAGGCGAGAAATGTTTAATCATATATGATTAAACACATGTTATATTGGCAATACATAAACGTTTAATCATACATGATTAAACACACTTACAAGCCGTGTAATCATATATGATTAAACACTTCTCGCCTTCTCGCAAAATGTTTAACTTCTCGCATGATCCTCCCTCCATATATGTATATATATAAAACCAAGAATTTGATGTCCACAAGTTAAAACATTAAAAATACACATAACAAAAAGTTTACATCAATCCAAAAACATTAAAAAAAACAC
Source organism: Arctium minus (assembly GCA_954870635.1). Lineage (NCBI taxonomy): Eukaryota > Viridiplantae > Streptophyta > Magnoliopsida > Asterales > Asteraceae > Arctium > Arctium minus. Next base: position 67,672,523 of record OX941095.1, on the reverse strand, counting down.
ATAACAACAAGTTTACATCAATCCAAAAATATTAAAAAAAATACATAACAACAAGTTTTATATCAATCTAAAAACATAAAAAACACAAATATAAAACAAATTATTTTTTAACCGGGTCAACCCGGGTTTTTGCCGGTTCAATCATATCGGTTCAACCGGTTTTCTCAAAAACCCGGCGGTTCGATCCGGTTCATAAATCCCCAAAAACCCGGTGATAGTTGACCCGGTCTCTCGACCGGTTCCCGGTTCAACCGGTTGAACCGGCCGGGTCGACCCGGGTTTTAAAACATTGATTTGAACGCCCCCCCCCCTCTCTCTCTATATATATATAAAGAGAGAAAGAAAGAAAGAAAGAGTGAAAATTCAAATGAAAACTCAATTTTAATTGTACACGTGAAAACGAATCTCGGCTTCTCCATTTATATTGATCCAACAACTCATATTAAATATAATTTTAATTATAATTAGTAATTAAGATGATTATGGATAAAAATAGAAGATAATTTAAACTGACACCTGCCATAACTGACTTTTTGTTTTCTTTTTTAATTAAACTTTTACCTACTTAAAGTTTAAAATAAAGTATCTTAAAAATTAGTAATATTTAATCAAACAAATTACATAAAAAAACGAGAATTTCGTTCTTTTCGATATGACATCCATCTTGATATAGTTTTTTTTTGTTTTAACCGTTTTTTACGTGAAATGTTATATATATGTTATATCTATTATGAATATTTATGTACGTTCAACTATGTACAACACCTAAACACCGTAAGTCCGTAACTCGACATCACCTTCTTCGATACTTTCTTCAACGTCGTAAGGTACCACATTCTTATTCACCTTAATCCAACACTCATCGAGACGATTCGAGAACCTATCGAGTTTCGGTTGTAAATCGGGGAACAAAAAAGAGCGCGACATGTCTACACACTTTCACGGATCATTCATTTATTCTTCATCATGAATAATGTATCATTTACGATAATATATCATTCAGGATGAATATACAACATTCAGGGTGAATAATACACGATTCATTAATTCGTGTATTATTCATCCTGAATGTTGTATAATTTATCCTGAATACTGTATTATTCATCATGAATAATGAATGACCGTTAACATTTGTTATTCATACTGAATGTGGATATCCGAGGATGTGCATATATATTCATAATGAATTAAACAAAATTTTGGTTGTGAATTGGGAAACAAAAGAGAGTGCGCCATGTGATCACACCTTTACGGGTCATTCATATACTATTTACCATGAATAATGTATCATTTAGGATGAATAATGCAGGATTCAGAGTGAATAATACACGATTCATGATGAATAATACATGGATCATGAATTCGTGTATTATTCATTCTAAATGTTGTATTATTTATCATGAATACTATATTATTCATTATGAATAGTGAATTAACGTTCACCTTTATTATTCATACTGAATGTAGACACTCGTGGACATGTATACATATTCATATTGAATATAACACATATATAACATTTTACGTAAAAAACGATTAAAATGGAATATATATATATATATCGAGATATATATATATATATATATATATATATATATATATATATATATATATATATATATATATATATATCGAGATGAATGTCATATTGAAAACCACTAAATTCTCATTTTTTTTATGTAATTTGTTTGATTTTTAAAATATTAGTAATTTTTAAGGCTATTTATTATAAACTTTAATGAGGTAAAAAATTTTTAATTAAAAAAGAAAATAAAAAGTCACATAAGGTAGACACTGATTCAAATGTACAGTTTTGTCCCTAACCACTTCTCAGTTAATCTTATTATGTTTTAACTATTGATTATTTTTCTAAGTGTTGATCAATGACTAAGATTGTCTTCACGTGCACAATGAAAAATGAGTTTTCATTTGAACTCACCCCTATACATATATGTATAGACTTGGGATCACGTGAGACCACGTTTTTACACTTGAACTTCATAGTAAAGCACTGTGAAGGTTCGGATTTTTTTTACTTTCACTGTGTTTTGTTTTGAAGTTTCAATGTAAAATCGTGTTCTCACGAAAATAGACTGGTCTCACGTGAACCCAAACACACACACACACACACACACACATATATATATATATATATACTTGAGATCATGTGAGATTAAGCTATTTCCGTGAGACCCGTGAGACCACAAAAATAACACTAAACCTTCACAGCAAAAGGCTGTGAAGGTATTGTAAAGGTAAATCTTCACAGTGTTTTTGTTGTGAAGGTTTGCTGTTTTTCGTTCTTTCACAATGAATTACTGTGAAGTTTTAGTGTTATTTTCTGGTCTCACTAGTCTTACGAAAACTGGTTGGTCTCACGTGAACCCAACCCAACCCTATATATATATATATATATATATATATATATATATATAGGGAGAGGTTCATTTGAGAAATGGTAAATGTATGAGAAATAAAGAAGTAATCTTAGCCATTCATCTGGTCAATATTTGCGGCTTTGACCGCGAAGCACCGGATAATCCCTTGCATTGTCTATAGAAGGTAGAGGGGTAGTTTCGTAAAATACGCGGGATGAGTTCATATATGAACCTATATGATTCACATATGAACTATACGTTCATTTATGAATCAGTTAATTAGTTCATATATGAATCATAAAAGTTCATATATGAATCTGTTAATTAGTTCAACTGATTCATATATGAACTTACAGTTAATTAGTTCATATGTGAATCAGTTAATTAGTTCATATATGAATCAGTTAAAAGAGTTAATATGTGAATTACACTGATTCATATATGAACATATAGTTCATATGTGAATTATATATGTTTATATATGAACACAACCCGTGTATTTTGTAAAAATTACGAAAGTGTCCTTCTATTTTTGGAATAACCGCAACTTTTGACCAGTCAAAGCCGCAACTTTTGACCAGTCAAATCCGATCTTGACCATATGAATGACTAGGATTATTTCTCATATATTTACCATTTCTCAAATGAACCTAAGGCTATATATATATATATTCAAAAAACATTGCCTTGGGATTGAGTTTCCCCTTTGATGGCATATATATATATATAGAGAGAGATAATATCGAACAATTAATAAACTTATTGAGTTTAGGATTTGCATATAAAAGATACCGTAAAACATCAAATGCAAATCATAATATAGGAATTCAAATGAGACTTCATTCTTGTTTTTCAACTTCCCTTGTAACTGGGAGGTCTGTAATCTTTGGAAAGTTTTCAAGAGATATGGGGCAGTTTCTGATATCTACATGGCAAAAAAACGATCGAAAAACGGAAATAGGTTTGGTTTCGTACGCTTTAGATTCGTTGTGAACAAGGAAGAGATGGAATCTAACCTAAACAAGATTTGGATAGGAACTTACAGGATGCGCATGTTCCTTGCGAATAATGGAGAAAAAAGAATTAATCGGGATAGGTCACACTGCCATGGGAATAGATTCGTCAAATCCGATGGTCAGACTGAATCTAAAATGCAGGGGAGTGTCCAAAACAGGTCCTTCGCAGAAGTGGTTAAAGCTGGAAGGAAAGTAGAATCTAATGAAGGCAACATGGACTAAACAATTATGGGAAAATGGGAGGCTGATAAAGAGAGTTGGGAATACCTTCAACAGTGTGCGGTGGGATCTCTAGTTTCGATGGACAACCTACAGGCGGTAAAAGCGGTTTGCAACCCGAAAAAGAGGGTAGAAGGGGGAGTGAGACTAGTGGGTGGCCGAAGTATTTTGATAAAATTTGAATCAAAAGAAGCAAGAGATAAAATACTGAACAATAAGACTCACGGGATTCATTACTGGGTTAAGGACTTATGGGTATGGTCGATGGGTTTCCGAGCATCGGAAAGACTATTGTGGTTGAGAATTGAAGGTATGCCTCTGCATGTGTGTAAAGAAGAAACCTTTATAGAAATCGCTAGTAAATGGGGGAGAGTGTTAAAAACCAAAAACTGTAATATGCTTAATAACTCGAACCTAATGTGGGGAAAGGTCCTCATAAGCTCAGGAGAAGTCCATAAAATATGCGAAATAAAAAGCATCCGTGTGGGGAACCTTTTCTACGTGATTAAGGTGGAAGAAGAGGATCAAAGTCTGTTGGAATTTCAGGCTGAAGATAAGGACAGGGATAAGTTATGGGATACTGATGGGAATGGGAATGAATCGACCATTGTTGGGAAATTCAGAATTTGACAAGTACAGTTAATACTGCTAGAAGAACTTGGTTACTACTTCTGAAGTTAATGCTGCTGAACAAAATTAATGCTGCTAAGTCAAGGTTAATACTGCTAGAGGAGATTACTACTGCTAAGCAATTTTAGTACTGCTAGTAGTTAGTACTGCTGAATGTTAATACTGCTCAAAGTATTAATACTGCTGAAGACTTAGTGCTGCTTATGAGATAATCAAGATTCGTGCAGATCAAGTTTGAAGAGTATGGAAAGTTGGAAGATAAAGATGGAAGATTATTTTGAAGATCTTTTGTAATTATCTTTTATCTTCAGTATATATAGAATAGTTTAGACTTGATAGAAAACAATTTTTTTTAGCATTCTGAGTTTTTGTTTTTGATAGAGAGAATCAACCTCAAGGTTTGTAATCCTAATTCTAGAGAAGTAGAATTCGTATTGGTGAGCCTGTTCATCAATATTGAGGTTGTGTGTTGAATCTTGTAACTTTATAATCATTCAATAAAGTTTGCAAGTTCTTATTCTGATTTACTGTGTTTCATTAATTATTGAATATCAAAGTGTTATTCCGCAAACTCCTTTGATATTGTTTCTGAGTGTTTATTCTTGTTTAGAATTAAGATCCTGACAAGTGGTATCAGAGCAAGTATTCTCAGAAATCTCATTCATCATGGATCCATAAAAGATCAAATGTGTAGAGACTTTGAAAAGTTGATGCACAAGAGCTTTGAAATGAGTTCAATGGGTGAACTTACCTTCTCCTTGGGCTTCAAGTGAAACAAAAGAAAGATGGGATCTTCATAAGCCAATCAAAATATGTGAAAGACATCCTAGACAAATATGGTTTATCAGACTCAAAGCCAGCAAGCACACCTATGGAGACTCATAAACAGATCACTGCTGATCTTGAGGGGGAGGATGTTGATGTCCATCTATACATATCAATGATTGGATCACTCATGTATCTCACAGCCTCAAGACCAGACATCATGTTTCCTGTGTGTCTGTGTGCCAGATTCCAAGTCAAGACAAAGCAATCACATCTGCAAGCTGTTAAAAGGATTTTCAGATACTTAAGAGGGCAACCTAGATTAGGTCTTTGGTATCCGTATGAATCCAATTTTGACTTGATTGCTTATTCAGATAGTGACTTGGGTGGTGCTAACATGGACATAAAGTCTACTTCAGGTGGATGTCAACTTTTGGGTGCAAGACTAGTATCTTGGCAGTGTAAGAAACAAACCACAGTGTCCTTATCAACAACAGAAGCTAAGTATATTGCTGCTGCAAGTTGCTGTTCTCAGGTTCTATGGATTCAAAATTAGATGCTGGACTATGGGGTAACCTTTCTTCACACTCCAATCTTCATTGACAATAGCAGTGCTATAAGCATTGTTAACAATCTAGTCAAGCACTCCAAAACTAAGCACATTGAGATCAGGTATCACTTTATCAGAGATTGTAATGAAAAGAAGCTAATTCAAGTTGCTAAAGTTCATATTGACAATCAGTTTGCTGATCTATTCACTAAAGCTTTTGATGTGGGTAGATTCACTTTCTTGGTCACAAGTGTGGGCATGATCAACTCTGATTAAGCTCATTTGGTTTAAAAAGTGTTTTCATACCTATTATTGGTTTATTTTTTTGGTACTACTAACATCTTTTCCAGGAAGCTATTACCTTGCATAGAGTACCACAAAGCTTCACAAAGTGCAAGTATAGTTAATGCTGCCAGTGCAGTTTTAATACTGCCAGTGCTCAGTTAATACTGCTAGCTAGTTAATACTGCTAGTAGTTAATACTGCTCTCAGTTAATACTGCTAGTTAGTTAATACTGCTAGTGGTTAATACTGCTCTCAGTTAATACTGCTAGTTACTTAATACTGCTAGTATTTAATAATGCTCTCAGTTAGTACTGCTAGTTAGTTAATACTGCTTATGTCCCGAACCGTATAAATACTTTTTTTTGCCCGCCCAAAAGTTCATAACGACTCTTTGCTTTCAATTCATCTGCTCTCTAACCCTGTTTCTCTCAAGAACCAAGTGTTTCAATACAGATTACTCAAGCACAATGGCGTCTATGGCATTTATTGACGAGCACAATGAAATCGCGATGCTACAAAAGCCAAAGCAAGCTGCAGGATTTCATCAGATAGTGGATTTTCTGAAGTCTAGCCATATCGCCTATGCTCTGACAGTGTCTCCATCAATCTATATCGATCACCAACAACAACTTTGGGCTAATGCCACCATTGTTACTGAGAATGGTGTGCAAGTGATCAAGACAAGGGTGTGTGGCAAACCCTTGACAGTTACTGAAGAGGTAATTCGCATCAGTCTACGTCTAGACGATGCCTCTGGTATCTCATCTATCTCTAATGATGAACTATTTTCCACTCTTACAAGAATGGGGTATGGAGGCCCATTGAGTGTTTTCAAGTTCTCAAAAGCTAAATTTTCACCCCAATGGCATTTCCTTGTACATACCCTTATGCATTGTATTTCCAAAAAGACTACTGGCTGGAGTGAGTTCAGTAGCACCATTGTTTATGCTTTGGTGTGCTTGGCCACTGCCAGAAAGTACAATTTTTCTAAAATGATTTTTAGTGATCTTGTATCAAACTTGGGAAGCAAAAAGAGTTTTTACATGTACCCCAGGTTTGTTCAGGAAGTTATAACCCATGAATTGACGGATATGCCTCACTTTGATGAGGTATATGTACCAAAAATCCCTAAAGGTAAGGTCTTTTCAAACATGAAAAGATCTCCATTGGACTCGGAAGGAGTTGACACCCCATTGTTCTCTACAATGATGGTGGTGTCCCACAATGAAGAAGGTATGGCAGCAGGGTCAAGGCCCTCATTAGACCATCCCACTGCTAGCCAATCCTAACCTTCACCCTCCATATCAATCCCTCAGTCCCTACTTCAAAAGCCAAATTCTCCAATCACCCAAACTTACATAAGGAAAAAGGTAAAGAAGGCTCCTTCCCTTCTTGTACCATCACCCACAGAGCCTATAAGCCCTCTAATGGAGAATTCTCCATTAGAGAATATCTACAGGGAAACCACAGGGGTGTCTCCCAACCCCAAGGAGGTGCTCACTGAGGAGATGTTTGAGCATATGGGTGCTAAGGCTGCCACTACTCCTGCTAGCACAAAGGAGGTCAGTGGTAACATAAATAAGACCTTCCCCATGGCAACTTTGAATGAGCAATCATTCAAAGGTCCCTGGTGCCAAGAACCTAAGGGGGTGGAGAGTGCTTCTGTTAGGCAGAAGGCTCCCACTACAAAAAGATCCCATGATCCTTCAAAAGAGGGTAACACTTCTGGAGAAGGTGAGGATAGATATAACTATCAAGAATTAATGGATGCTATGGGTAACATAAACATGGATGTCATCAAGCAGGGGAAAGACATTGAAGAGATGAAAATGGTGATTCTGTCTCAACAAGTACAGATCACCAAACTAAAGAAAATGGTGACAAAATTGGTACAGAAAAAGAGGAGAAGGCAGTTTGTGTTAAAGAAGAGGAAAGGTGATAAAGATGCTTCCAACAAGGGGGAGAATCAAGAGGGTGAAACAGAAAATAAAAGTACAGCTGAGAGGGAACTTGATGTTGAGGGGGAGAAAGAAACATAATCAATAGCAGCAGAAACAGAAACAATAGCAGCAGAAACTGTTAATGCTGTTGAGGTAAAAGAAGCAGCAGTAACAGGGCTTTCTGTAGAAGAATTGGAAATTGCAGAAACGTTGGTCAAAGCCAAGAATGACACTCCTAAGGCATCTCAAAAGGCCAAGGGAGTGGTCATAGATGAAGGAGGCCTTCAAAAGAAGAGAAAAGAAAGAAGTGAGGCAGGTTTGAAGGATACAAAAGGAAAAGGAAAGATGGTTGAACCTGAACAACCTTTAAAGAAGAAAAGTCAGATTGAGTTAGATGAAGAAGTGGCAAAAGAGCTTCAAGCTGAGATGGAAAAAGAGGAACTGCTACAATCTGAGAAAGATAGAGAGCTTGCACTGAATATGGCCAGAAAACTAAATGAAGAGTATCAGAAGAGCATGAAAACAGCAACTCAGGCCAAGAAAGTACCAGTCAAAAGAATGCCACTCAAAAAGCATAAAAGACAACCTTCTAAGACCTTTTTGGCCAATCAGGAAAGGAGAAAAATGATAAATTTCCTGAAAGGTTCAATTGTTGTCAAAGGAGAGATGTTTACTAATATGGCATACAGTCAAGTAGAGGAGCTGTATAAGAAAGAAATGGCTAAGCTTCAAGGGAACTCCTCACAAAGGGAAGAGGTTGAAAGAAGGATGAAGGATAGACATGATCTCAACATTCAACAACCATTCCCTGAGGAAGTCACACCTACAAAAGAAAATAAGGAAGAGCCAGAGAATGTTGGTGTGGAAGCTAAATCTGCAAAGAGGGTGAAGACCATAGCTTCAAAGAAACTGTTCAAGAAGCAAAGGGTTGAAGAAGCTGAAAAAGAGGCAGAACCTTCAGTTACACCTTCAGCAGAATCTGTGCAGAACCCAGAACAGTCCAATAAGCAATCTAATGTGCATCTTAAGCTTTATATGACTATAACAGATGATGAACCGGTTCAAGCTGATCCCATTTCTATGAAAGCACCAGAAGTCATCTTTTGGGATATTCTGGAAGAACAAAGAAAGAAATACTTCAGGCTTAAGAGAGTGGGCGATATATATGAAGTGTACTCTACTTGGGGTAGACTCATCAGAAGCTATTCAAGATCAGATTTAGAAGAGATGTTTAAAGTTGGATTTGGTCTATATGAAAAGGAGCTGACAGGAGAAGGAATGAGATTAATCAGATTAGCCATGGAGTACTTGTGCATGATGTTTGATCCTAGCAAAGTTCAACATGTGATCAGAGATTTGCATCTACAGAATAAATTCCAAAGAATAGAAAACTGGATGATATTTGAAAGGTGTGGAGTCTATGTCATCACTGTAGACAGAGCTTATCATGAGTACTACTTGGTTGATAAAATCTATGATCACAGCAAGGGTAAACTGCAAGCAATGTTGAATGCCAAGCTTACATGTTCAAAAGATTCATAAATGGCAAAAATTGTGGTAAGCAGAACAATCAATCAAAGTCTGGGTCTGGATCCGAATTTGGGCAACTAAGCTGCAGTGTTGAAAGCATCTTGAAGACTAAAATTGAAGAACTTGACTTCTCTTCCTAAAAGTCAAGTTAGGGGGAGATTGTTGGGAAATTCAGAATTTGACAAGTACAGTTAATACTGCTAGAAGAACTTGGTTACTACTTCTGAAGTTACTACTTCTGAATTTAATGCTGCTAAACAAAATTAATGCTGCTAAGTCAAGGTTAATACTGCTAGAGGAGATTACTACTGCTAAGCAATTTTAGTACTGCTAGTAGTTAGTACTGCTGAATGTTAATACTGCTCAAAGTATTAATACTGCTGAAGACTTAGTGCTGCTTATGAGATAATCAAGATTCGTGCAGATCAAGTTTGAAGAGTATGGAAAGTTGGAAGATAAAGATGGAAGATTATTTTGAAGATCTTTTGTAATTATCTTTTATCTTCAGTATATATAGAATATTTTAGACTTGATAGAAAACAATTTTTTTTAGCATTCTGAGTTTTTGTTTTTGATAGAGAGAATCAACCTCAAGGTTTGTAATCCTAATTCTAGAGAAGTAGAATTCGTATTGGTGAGCCTGTTCATCAATATTGAGGTTGTGTGTTGAATCTTGTAACTTTATAATCATTCAATAAAGTTTGCAAGTTCTTATTCTGATTTACTGTGTTTCATTAATTATTGAATATCAAAGTGTTATTCCGCAAACTCCTTTGATATTGTTTCTGAGTGTTTATTCTTGTTTAGAATTAAGATCCTGACAACCATCCCGTCTGAATGGAGCGAAGAGATGTATGACGATGACGAATACATAGAGAAGAATGTATTCCTTGGAGAGACAAAGAGAGATGGAGGGGATAAGCGGTCGGGGAAGAAAAGAGAAAGACTGACAGAAGCGAAATCAAGCATTGCAAATTCACCGGAAAACCACCAGGAAAACCAACCGGAAACTTTGATGGGGAACGAGGAGCATCGCGGAGACCAATCTGAATCCGAAGAGTCGCCGGAGTGGGATGGCAGCGGCAAGGTTGGATTCCCAAAGGAGGCCATTGAAAATTCCAAGATTCAGCAGCCGACAGAGTTTTCCACTCTCGAGGAACACGTGCAAGGCAGTAAAAAAATTCAAAATATGGTGGAACTCTCGATGGGGAAAGGGATAAGGTCAACAGTGGAGGCAATTGGTGTGAATAGGCCACCTCTTGGACAGATAAATGACATTAAAAGTGATGGCCTGGTGAGTGGACTGGTTGGGGTTAGGCCAGAAATTGTAGACAGAAATGGGCTTAGTAAAAATGGGGTGGAATCTGGGACAAATAATAATAAAGAAAATAAATCACAGGAAGTGAACGAAGGTGCTCAACAGGCAAGGAACGGGGATAACGTCCAGAGAAATTGTTTACGATCTGAAAAGAGGCAGAAATTGATGGCAGCAAGCAGAGAAAAAACAAGCACAAGGAGAGTTGAAAAGTTGAGGTTCGGAAGAGGTCGAGTAAGCTTCCACTACATGAAACAATTAGCAAGAAGCAGGCAACAACAAATGAACCAGAAAAAAGTCGTCGAGGAAAGTTGCAACAAGAAAGCAGGAAAGAATAATTTGAAAAGTGGGGGGCGGGGCTCCGTGTCTGACTCGACCAAAGTGGCGATATCCAACGAACTCAACAGTATTGACAGCCATGAGGGTCTGGAAGCGTTTGGAAATTTGATAGGAGTCACATGGAAGGCGAAGAGTGGGCATAGAAAGAAGAAATATAATAGTCAATGATCAATAGTATCACGTAAGTGTCGAACTATTTTTGTAGTATTCATGAAAATAATCTCTTTAAACATTAGGGGAACGGGGTCGAAATGTAAAAGGGATTGGATCAAAGAAATTTGTAGAAAGGAGAAACCGTGTTTGATAGCAATTGTAACACCCTAAAAATTAGCGGAATAAAAATTCGAAATTTCTACAATAAGACTGCTATAATTAGATAAAAACCTGGATATAAAACCTTCTAAAATCAATCCCAAAGTATCATCCCGATAGGACGGGGAAACAGTACTATAATCATTACAATGAATCAAATGAAGGATAGACTAACAACCTAATAATCTAACTTAAGTAAGAAAGATTAATATTGGGTGTTGCTATTCTTCCAAAAGGTATGATCACTATTTCAAAATGCCGGTCTATACATCTCCCAAAAAGACCGCTCTTGGCCCAAAGCTATCCGCTCAGTCCCGACGAACCACACCGGAGACCTGACCTGTTATACATGTCATTTTAAGAAAAAGTGTTAGGCTAAAGCCTAGTGAGATCAAACATTTGCAATTTAAGAGATTGAATATAAAAATAAGTAAAAAGTTTTCCTTTTATACAACAACAATAATGATAATGATAACAATAATACTCTTTGAAATATAACCAATACCTCTTGGGTTAACGGGGGAGACCCGCCTACTAACCCGAATGACGGAACACAAAAGTAAGCCATTCGATGGGTCAGTAAAGCCAATAAACACATAAAGTATACGCAAGGGATGTCAGGCTCAGTGGCTTTAAACGTACACCCACGGAAACTCGAGTTCAACCCCGTCGGGTTCCTATGTCGAGCTCCTCATCCAATATCGTAATACTTGAGCACGAAGGACTTATACCGCAACCGGTACCTAACGTGCAGCACGAAGGACTTATACCGCACCCGGTACCTAACGTGCCTCGACGTGGAAAACTAGTCGTCCCAACGCCGGAACAATAATAACCAAATACGGGGTCATGACTCCCAATGCATCAATTAAACCAAATAATGCACATAAGACTCAACAAATAATTCCAACAATGATTAGTGGGTAATAAATGATATGAAGGGTATTTCCCACCAAAACCACTCCCATTATTTACCAAGAGACCACTTGGTCAAAATATAGATAATTTCTCTTTATTTCCAAATCCCCAAAATATGAAGTGAGTTTAACAAGAAACTTATCAGCAGTTAACCACAATACCCATATTTTCAAATCCATAAGTTTTGCATAGCAATGCCATCCACATAAAGGTATAACCCAAGTAAAAATAAGCTAAAGAACATTGATAGAGTTCATAAATCACCATTTCCCCAAAAATCATCACAAATACTAATATCCCCAAAAGGCTAGGTTTAGCACAATGTCTTAAAATTCAAATATGTGAAAGAGGAGATATTAGGTATTCAAAATCCACCTTTTGACACGTATAATGTTTAATAAAAGTGTAAGAAATCACCTTAGTAGTTTTCTTACAAGAAAACTAAGTACTTGGAAATGGAGGAGATGAGGAACCACTTGAGAGCTCACCAAACACACCTCCTAAATGTTAAGGACTACCATTAATGACCTAGAATTACCATAAATGATGAAAGAGGTTGTAGGGAAGGCTTACCTACTGATTTTCGGCAGAGAAGATCGCACACCATGTAACAACCTGAACATTTATACATACATTAAAATAACATTTCTTACTAAATATTGTCACAATCGCCCAAGACGTACCGCGGCTCATCGAGTCCCCCGCGAGAGTGACAATTGTCACAATCGCCGGGCACTTTCGCCCAAATTGTACCGAGACCAAACCATCTCCGGCGATTGTGCCCTCGCGAGAGTGACACCCTGTCACTATCGCGGACACTATCGCGAGCAGCCCAATTTTCCCAAATTTCGACATTTCAACTCCCACGAAGATTAAATCCGAAAGGCTCTATAATAACTAATAATCCATATAATTAGAAGGTTCCAAAATGAGAAAGAATACATACGTTCTCAGAATTCGGGGTGTTACAGCAATTCAAGAGACAAAGTTTAAGGAAGTAAATGAAAAGGCCATTCTAGACCTATGGGGAAATAAAGATGGGGACTTCGTCCAAGTCCCGGCCACTGGGAATTCGGGTGGTCTGTTAACGATATGGAGTAAAAAATCGTTCGAGGGAGAATATGTGATAAAGGAAAAAAAAATTGTAGCAGTTGTGGGAAAATGGGAAAATAGAAAGGTCCTAGTAGGGTGTGTTAATGTATATGGCCCTAGGGAACAAAATGATAGACTGGAATTATGGGGAAAATTCGAGCTACTTTGTGAACAAGACGAGGTTAGTTGGGTAATCTTTGGTGATTTCAATGAAGTACGTAGTGAGCAGGAAAGACTAAATTTGGTTATAAATGAGAAAGGTACGGAGGAGTTTAACGAGTTTATTAGAAGGAGTAAACTCTTGGACGTTCCAATGGGGGGAAAGAAATTCACTTGCATTAGTGACGACGGGCAAAAACATAGCGAACTGGATCGGTTTTTGGTAACGGATGAATTTGAAAATTTATGGAAGAGCTTGGGAGCTAAAGTCTTGGATAGAAAATGGTCGGATCATGCACCAATTTTGCTAGCAGATCAAAGTCATGATTTCGGACCAAGTCCTTTCAAATTCTTTGATGTGTGGCTAAAGGATGGAAATTTGGGGGACGTGGTAAAAGAGGCATGGACAAAGGAGGTGAATTCAAGTAGGCCGGATTGCATGTTCGGGATAAACTCAAGAGCGTAAAAGTTGCACTACAAGGGTGGTGTAAAGGGCAGTGGGGCGACATTGAGAAAGAATTGAAAGCCAAGAGGGATGCGATTAAAAAATGGGAAGAGGAAGCCGATGGGAATCGCTTGACATCGTCTGATAGACAAAGGTGGATTGAAGACCGGAAAAAGTGGCTCGACTTGGAAGGCAAAAGCTTGGAAATGGCGAAACAAAAGGCAAAGGTAAAATGGATCAAAGAAGGAGACGAAAACACTAAAATCTTTCATGCGGTGTTAAAACATAAAGAAAGGAGGAACTACATTCGAGGACTAAATATTGACTCGGAATGGACGGAGGATCCAAAGAGGATAAAGGAGGCAATTCACCAATTTTTCAAAGAAAAGTTTTCGAATCAAAGGACGTATTGTCCACAGTTATGGCCGGGACGTTTGAAAAAACTGACGGAGGAGGAGGCTTCAATGATTGAAAGAAGAATTTCGGAAGAAGAGGTTTGGGACGCAATTCGCAGTTGCGGGAGCAACAAGTCCCCGGGTCCAGATGGGTTTACAATTGGGTTTATAAAAGCTTATTGGGGTTTGCTTAAAGAAGACTTGATGGCGGCAATAACATGGATTTTGGAAAAAAGGGGAGATAAGTGAGGGGTGTAATGCCTCTTTCTTTGCTTTGATTCCAAAAATCGATAGCCCTCTCGGCCTAAATGATTTTAGACCAATTAGCCTCATTGGGATTTTTTATAAAATTCTTGCGAAGGTGTTGGCGGAAAGACTAAAGTCGGTTGTGGGTAAAGTGGTTAGTAAAGAGCAAAATGCCTTTTTAAAAGGAAGATTCATCCTTGATGGGGTGCTTATAGCCAGTGGCGGAGCCAGGAATTTATACAAGGGGGTGCATCATATAAAATAAGTTGACATTTTAAAAGTGGCAAAAGTATCGATATTATATTGATTATATTCGACATTTACATATTTAACAATGACCTCGACGAGTTTTCATTTTCTGGAACTTATCTATGATATTTTCATTATCAATCTCGGCCAAAAGATCTTTTTCGATATAAGCAACCAAGCAATCATTCATCCATTGATCTCCCATTCTATTGCGCAACCTGTTTTTCACGATGCTCATAGCTGAAAACGTCCTCTCAACGGTTGCAGTCGCAACAAGTAATATCATTGCTAGTTTTGTAAGCAAAAACACGAGAGTGAACACTTTATCCCTTTTTGTTTCAACCATTTTCTGTGCAAGATCACTGATCCCTTTCAGATTAGAAAACTTTTCGGTAGTCCGCATATCAATAATATAAGTCTCTAGTTGATCATCAAGTATCAAAAGTTCCATTTCAGAGAAATCATCGGGATAGAAACGAGCAAGATGGATCAATTTGCTCTTGTCAAAAGCTGAAAAGGAATCACTTGGATTTAGGCATGCCATGGAAATAAGCAACTCGGTGCTAGTCTCAGAAAATCGATTCTCCAATTCCATAAGCTGCAAATCGATGACAGTGTAAAATAACTCAACACGATAGTAGTGCAAGTTTGTCATTAGTGGAGCTTTTCGACGCGAT
Organism: Arctium minus; assembly: GCA_954870635.1. Classification (NCBI taxonomy): domain Eukaryota; kingdom Viridiplantae; phylum Streptophyta; class Magnoliopsida; order Asterales; family Asteraceae; genus Arctium; species Arctium minus. The sequence goes on along the minus strand of OX941095.1, from coordinate 67,657,063 downwards.
CTTCCAGGAAATAAGAACATTTTATCCATGTTACAAACATCAATGTCATGTTTCTCACAAACCAATGTAACTTGATTGCGTAGAGAATCCCACTTGTCATTTTCAACCCTCAAATCCATTAGTCGTTGCTTGCAAACTCCAACCAATTTCATTGCATTTACAATATCTTGTTCTTTCTTTTGCAATGCTTGGGATAATTCGTTGGTGATCCCCAATATCATTTTCATAAAGTGTAAGCAAAACACAAAATCAAATGAGTGCAAGGAGTTGGATAACAGACGAGCTTCTGACTTTTGTTCGTAGGTTAATCCATCTTCTCCTATCATCTGAAGCACATCTATTACGGATGAAAACAATGCAATCAAACTGACCAAAGTACCATAATGTGAACCCCAACGAGTGTCACCTGCTCTAATCAGAGAAGTTTCTTGATTGAGGCCTCGACCACTTGAGATTTCACTAGAATTAAGTGCTTCAAAAACTTTGGCAGTTTGTTGTTCTCGAAGCATATCACGACGTTTACAAGAACCTCCAACAACATTCACAACATTGTTTACTAAGAAACAGAAATCAACGATCTTTGTGTGCTTTTTCGCGACAACTACAAGAGTAAGTTGAAGTTGATGAGCAAAACAATGAACATAATGCGCACTTTTATTTTCGTTCAAAATTAGTGTCTTGAGCCCACTAATGTCTCCTTGCATATTACTTGCCCCATCATAACCTTGCCCACGCAATTTAGAGATGCTTAATCTATGTCGTGAAAACAATTTATCAAGTGTCGCCTTAAGCGAGATAGATGTAGTGTTTGGGACATGTTCGATGCTTAAAAAACGCTCAATTATACATCCTCTCATATCCACATAGCGCAACACAACGCTCATTTGTTCTTTGATTGAAACGTCACGAGATTCATCGACGAGCACCGCGAAAAAATCATCACCAAGATCACGTACAATAAGTTCTGTTGTTTCTGTTGCAACAACATTAACAATGTCCTTTTGGATATCCGGTGAAGTTAACTTCAAATTCTCGGGAGCATTATTAAGAGTAACTGCTTTGATGCTTTCATTATGATCACCCAAAAACTTCAATAGCTCAAGAAAGTTCCCTCTATTATTTGAATCTTCACATTCATCATGGCCTCGGAAAGAAAGTCCTTGTCTTAAGAGAAATCGAATGCAGTCAATCAATGCGATCAAACGTAACTTATAATCCCTCTTAGCTTGGTCTGACTGTTTGATGATAAGAGATTCAATATGTTGCTTTTTGTTCAACAAAGCTTCACACTTGCCCCAAGCTTGGTTGTGAACATTGTTAACGCCTCTGTTAGAGCATAAATATGTTGGATACAAGATCAAGAAGACAAAAGTCAAGGTTTAAGAAGTCAAAGTTGAAGAAAGTCAACTCTCAAGTGAAAGTCAAAGTCTCTTGTAATAAAAGTCAAAGTTGTTGTATTTGTATTTGTTTGTTTCCTTGTAATAGTTGTAGGTATAAATACCTTGTATTTTCTGTTTTTAGAGTTACCAGAATACGCTTTGAGAGAAAATTCTGTAGAGATAGAGAGAGAGAGTTCTAGAGAGAGAAAGTGTAATCTTTGGATTTGAAAGAGAAATCAAAACAGGTAATTGTTTGAAATATTGTTTGTGTTTTGATTAATCATGTTTAGAAACTAGAATCTGGAACACACAATTGGTATCAAAGTCGATCCAAATCGAAATCAAATCAAGAAATTCAAGAAAGTGTTGGTTCATCACTGTTCTTGAGCTGAGAATCAAGTTTTTGATTTTTAATGTGTTTTTGGAGCAGATTTTGATTAGGAATTGTTCGAAAAGTGTAATAGATTGAGCCTATGTACTTTAATTTCTGAATTGCACTGTATTTCTCACGAATTTGTGATTTTTTTTTGGTGAGTTTTTTGTTCACTGTATCATCAATCTTTTTGTATTGTGATTGTTTGTTTGTAAAGTTCTTGAGTTGTAATATGTTCAAGTAGTGTAATCGAGCATCCGTTCAAAATTTCAAGCCAATTGGACAAAGTTTGGATCGAAAACAGATGGAAAAATCAAGATTTGGTTCGTTTATCTGAAGAACGTGCTAGATATCCAGAACGCGCAAGTTCATCGATCAAACGCGCAAGATTCATCCGCAAGAACGCGCAAGTCGAAGGAAAGTTTTTGGTCAAAACGCACAAGCAACGACTAGCGAGTTCTAGAAACACGCTAGTTGAAGTCTGCGAGTTTGGAAAAGTTGGAAAATATTCTAAGGACCAGAACGCGCATGTAGTGGTTAGCGAGTTACCCAAACGCACTAATCGAAGGGTGCGAGTTTGAAGAGGAACAGTGGTTTGCGAGTTCTTTCGACGTGCGAGTTTACAAGTAAAGCTAGCGAGTTTTGTTCAAACGCGCAAGCTTTGACAAGCGAGTTTTGGAAACGCGCACGCCTCTGTTAGCGAGTTTTATCGTGAATAGTGATCATCGTGTTTAGGCGTTAGCGAGTTTCATCGATCTGCGAGTTTCTACAATCTGCGAGTTTCATTGATCTGCGAGTTTGAACTCTGCGAGTTTTGTTCAAACGCGCAAGCTTAAGTTTGCGAGTTTCACTCTGAATAGTTGGTTGCGAGTTTCTCAAACGTGCAAGTCTCGATCCGCGTGTTTCTCAGTGTTTGCGAGTTTAAGGGCTTGCGAGTTATATAGTGACTTGCGAGTTTTGATACTTAGTCAATTTTTTTTCGAAATTTCTGATATTTTTTTTAAAATTTTTTTTCTTGTGATTTCATATTTTGGACTAACGATCAGTTCTAGTTTCTTATTGGATATATTTTCAAAACAGGTTTAAACAAGATGACTTCAAAAGATGCACTTTCAATTGGTACTGATGTCAAGCCTCCTGTTCTGTTCAAAGGAGAGTACGAGCAGTGGAAGGATAGGTTTCTGGATTTTATTGACAGACATGCAAACGGGGAGAATATTCTTTTGTCAATCACAGAAGGTCCTATGAAACCAATCATAGTTCAAGTACCTGATGATGATGATTCTTCTGATAGTGGACATGGTGATGAAGAAAGAGAACAAAAGACAAAACCAGTTAAAGTGGATGTCTCACAGTATTCTGAAGAACAGAAAAGTCGTTATAAAGCTGACAAGCAAGCAAGATCTCTTCTACTTCAAAGCATTCCCAATGAGATTTACATCAAGATTGATAGCTACAAGGATGATGCTAAAAAGATGTGGGATCAATTACAAAAGATGATGATGGGATCCAAGGTAGGGAATCAGATGAAAGTGGATAACTGCATCAATAGCTACGAGGAATTCAAAGCGAAAGAGAATGAGAGTTTGGAAGACACATATGAACGGTTTACTTTGCTTCTGAATGAACTGACGAAGAACAAAGTGACAAAGAAGCAGCTGGAAAACAATGTCAAATTTCTGAGTATCCTACGACCTGAATGGAAGAAACATACACGTAGGATGAAGCAGATGAAAGACTTGAGACTCTGAGGCAAAATGAAGAGGAAGTTGAGGAGAAAAGAGCTGAAAAGAAGAATGCAGAAAAAGTTCCTGATCCTATTGCTTTGGTAGCTGGAGAGAAAAAGAAAGAAAAGAAAGAGAAGAAGAGAAAGAAGAAGAAAAAGAAGAAAGTGATTACAAGTTCTGAATCTGAATCTGAATTAGATGGTGATGATGGAGAAAGTCTGAAGCAATCAATGTTGTTGCTAACCCGTGCCTTTCAAAAGAATTTCTACAAAAAGCCGGGATCAAATTCTCAACGATATTCTTCATCAAGTTCTAAGAATCACGAGCATCGAGAAAGGGTGGAAGGAAGGAGATATGAAGAGAACAGATATGTTGAGAAGAAACCTGATGAAAGGAAGAAGTTCATGAATGACTACACTGTTGCCGTAAAGCCAGCAAGTGATCCAGTCAAATGCTACAACTGTGGCAAGATTGGTCATTTTGCAAAAGATTGTAGAAAGCCAAAAGTTCGTAATTCTCAGTATTATCAGAACAAACTGCTATTGGCAAAACAGCAAGAAGCAGGAATAGCTTTAATGGCAGAGGACGAATTTTGGCTGGATCATTCCGAAGGTGAAGATGAGGAGAAGGAAGAAACAACTCATCTCTGTCTCATGGGCAAAGAAGTAAAGTATGATGAGTCCGATGATGAGACATCTGATGAGGTATTAAACTTAACTCAAAAAGATTTCATTACCAAAATGGAAGCCATGGTGGTTGAGCTTCAAGATTTACAAAATAAACTGAAAAAGGAAAAAGAAAGAGTTGCTAAAAGGAACAAGAAGATCTTTGAACTTAATTCGTCTGTTATTGGGAACAAAGATCTGATTGATTCTTTACACAAGTTTGCTTCTGATTCTAAATCACAAGTAGATTGTTTTGAAAAGAAGATTTCTGAGTTTGAAGTTAGAATTTCTAAATATTTGTTTGAGAAGAGAGAATCTGCACTAATTGTTCATAAATTGCAGGTTGAGAACAAGCTCTTGAATAAGAAGGTAAATGGTCTGGAAGCCAAACTTTATGCGAGAGGCCAAACAGATCAAACCATTTTTCTTAATGCACCTGATGAAGAGGCTGATGTCAAGGAAAAATGGGGACTTGGTTTTAAAAACCCCCATTACTTAAAGAAAGCCATCAGAAAACAACCAACACTTTATAATTTTGATTTTCTTGCATGTGCCGGTAAACATACTCATTTAAAACCCAAATTTGTTACCAAATTACCGGAAGAAGTTGAGGTCAAAGAAACTGAAAATAGAAAGAATGTTAAGAAAATGCAACTACCATTTAACTATACAAAGTTAAATGATAGTTATCTTTCCGAAACACCAAAAGTTCTTTCAAATGATTATTTTGCTAGTTATTCTGTTTCTGAGATGAAGGCAAAACCTGCAGTTGCAAAGGTTTATGTTCCTCCACTCATTCTTGAAAGCAAAATAGTTGAGTTGGAAAATGTTTTATCTGATGAAAAACTTTTGGTTGATATTCAACAAAGTGTTTTTTCTACAGTTTTAAAAAACACGGTTTTTCAATCTACATCTACAAAGTGTTCTAAGGTTTCTAAGGCACCTCGAACTTCAACTGATAATTTTGATGACTTATTTGAGTCTGCAAATGATTTTCTTAATTCTGATGATGGGTGCATAGACGAAATTGATATGTTTGACTTCAATGCTACACTTCCTGATCATTCTACTTGTCTTATAAATGAAAAAGTATTACCAAGTGGTGTTAATATTGATGAATCATCAACTAAGGTTGGTGAATCAGTTTCTGTAACTGCTGACTACTATGCTCAAGGTAAGAAACATAAGAAACAGCGATTACAGAAACATAAATACACTGGTACACAAAAGAAAACTCAGTCTCAGAAATCTGATTTTCCTAATAAATCTAAATCTTTTATTTCAGATATAAGGAAGAAAAGGTCGAAAGCGAGAACCGAATGGCGACCAAAAAGGAAGGATGATGAGAAAGCTGAATCAGTTTCTGATAATTCTTGTACTAGATTTGATAGTAGTGATTCTGATGTAGTTGGTCAATATGCTTCTCATAAACAAAACCTTGTAACTTCTTACAAGCGTTATTCAATAAAGCAATTGATTCAATTATCTCCTATTATTACTAAATCTTATCATTATCGGAGAAATGATTTTGCTTATTCTCATAATTCTTCTGATTGGTTTGGATCTTATCATGTTTATTCTTCAAGATCAAATGTTTTTGAAAGTTTTCAAAGAAAAGGAGGGTCCATATTTAAATGGATACCAAAATCATGTGCTAATCTGTTAGGACCCGTTTTTAAATGGGTACCTAAATCTATTGTTTCCTGATTTCTCTTGCAGACCCGACATATGTGGTACTTGGACAGTGGATGTTCCAAGCATATGACTGGGCAAAAAGCTTTATTGTCTAACTATACAGAGAAATTCAGTGTAAATGTCAGATTTGGAAACGATCAGCTTTCACCAATCTTAGGATATGGTGACATCATTCAAGACAACATAACGATCAGTAAGGTGAGTTATGTCGAAGGCTTGGGGCACAACTTATTCAGCATTGGTCAATTCTGTGATAAAGGGTTAGAGGTCAACTTCAAAGCTAAGAGATGTTCGGTTCGTACGGAAGATGGCAATGAACTCTTAGTCGGAAATCGAAAGACGAACCTCTATACCATCAATCTTTCAAAGGTACAGAATGACAATCAAGTTTGCTTGATGACAAAAGCTTCAATGCAGCAAAGTTGGCTCTGGCACAGACGTTTATCACACCTGAATTTTCGTTATATCAACAAGTTGGTTAGTGGGAAATTGGTAAAAGGACTTCCTGAGCTCAAATACGAGAAAGAACACTTATGTGCTGCATGTGAAAAGGGTAAGATGAAGAGAGCTCCGCATAAACCGAAGCCTGAACCAAGCACTAGTTCTCCGTTAGAATTGTTACATATGGATTTGTGTGGTCCAATGAGAACTCAGAGTTTGGGTGGAAAGAAATACGTACTCGTTATTGTGGACGATTACTCAAGATACACATGGGTCAAATTTCTTCGATCAAAAGATGAGACGCCCGAAGTTCTCATTAATTTCTTAAAGACAACCCAGGTGAAAATGCAGCGACAAGTCAAGTTTCTTCGAACTGACAATGGCACAGAGTTCAAAAATAAGATAGTTGAAGAATATCTCGAATCGGTCGGGATATCTCATCAATACTCTGCTGCTCGTACGCCTGAACAAAATGGAGTAGTCGAAAGGCGAAATAGGACGCTAGTCGAAGCCGCTCGTACTATGCTCAGCCAATCCGATCTATCTCTATTTTTGTGGGCAGAAGCTGGGTCAACTACATGTCATACTCAAAATCGATCCATGATACACCGTCGTTTTCAAAAGACTCCATATGAGCTGATCAACAACAGAACACCGACAATCAAGTATTTTCATATATTTGGGTGTAAGTGTTTCGTGCTTAACGACAGAGAGAGTCTGAATAAATTCAGTGCTAAGGCGGACGAGGGTATCTTCATTGGCTATTCTTCAACATCTGCAACATATCGTGTTTATCTGAAGAAGTCAAAGACAGTTGTCGAGAGAGTTAATGTAACATTCGATGAAGATATGGCTTCTGAACAACTCAGTTCAGAACCCGTGATCACTGGAGTATTAGCTTTTGGGCAGATCAGTCCAGAACCTGCTTCTACAGCCAATAATTCAAATAATGCTTCTACATCTATTTCACATTTAACTGATTTAGATTTGTTATTTGAATTCTTTTATGATGAGTTTCTAGGTTCTAATATACCTAAATCTATTGTGACTGACAGGTCTGAAGATACAAGTTGCAATCATCCAGTCACTTCAGATGTCATAACTGAACAAGCATCCCCTGTTCAGTCAGAAACTCACATTCCTACAATTACTCCCACAGTTGAAGATGTACAAGTAAATGCTCAGCCAAAAGTAAATGTCTCAGTTGGGTGTAATACAATGTCTACTCAACAGCTAGAGTCTGTTGTTCTAACTGATGCTTCTGCACCTGAAACTTCAACTGCAAACCCCCCTCCTGTTATTCAAACTGAAAATTCTGATAGTGGATTTCTAGATGATGATCATGTTCAATCAATATCTACTCCACTCCCTCATGAGCATCGTTGGACCAAAGAACATCCATTACATCAAGTAATTGGAGATCTCAACAAGCCTGTACAAACTAGGTCAGCGACTCTTAATCAATGTATGCATGACTCATTCCTCAGTAAGATTGAGCCAACGCGAGTATCTAAGGCTCTTGATGATTCGGACTGGGTATCTGCCATGCAAGAAAAATTAAATCAGTTTGAAGCCCTGAAGGTCTGGAGATTAGTTCCAAAACCGGAAGGAAAATCCGTAATTGGCACTAAATGGGTATTCAAGAATAAAAAGGATGAAGATGGTATCGTCATTAGGAACAAAGCTAGACTTGTTGCCAAAGGTTACCGGCAAGAGGAAGGCATAGACTATGATGAGACGTATGCTCCAGTAGCGCGTATAGAAGCAATCCGCATGTTTCTAGCCTACGCAGCTCATAAGAATTTCACAGTCTTTCAGATGGATGTGAAAACAGCCTTTCTGAATGGCATTCTTAAAGAGGAAGTGTACGTGTCTCAACCAGAAGGGTTCGTCAATCCAGAGAAGCCATATCATGTTTATATCTTGGACAAAGCCCTCTATGGTTTAAAACAAGCCCCTCGAGCATGGTATGATGTTCTATCTAAATTCTTGGTCAAGTCCGGTTTTTCCAAAGGTAAGGTTGATACCACTTTGTTCATCAAAAAGGAAAAATCCGATATCATCCTTATTCAAATATATGTTGATGATATAATATTTGGTGCTACTAATCCTAAATATTGCAAAAACTTTTCTAACCTCATGGTGTCACGTTTTCAAATGAGTATGATGTTAGAGATGAATTTCTTTCTAGGATTACAAGTTAAACAGTTTTATACTGGGATTTTCATTAACCAATCTAAGTACATTTTGGACATTCTTCGGAAGTTCAATATGGAAAATTGTAAACCTATTGGAACCCCGTTGGCACTAGGTACTAAAATTAGCACTGATCCTTCGGGTAAAAGTGTTGATGTTAGAACTTATAGAGGTATGATAGGATCGTTAATGTATCTTACATCTAGTAGACCAGATATTATGTTTTTAACATGTTTATGTTCTACATATCAGGCTGCTCCTAAAGAATCCCATTTGGCTGCTGTCAAAAGGATTTTTAGATATCTGAAGGGGACTGCAGACCTTGGTCTGTGGTATCCTAAGGATACTGGGTTTCAACTGACTGCCTATTCAGATGCAGATCATGTAGGTTGCATTTGGACAGAAAGAGTACTTCAAGTCACATTCAATTTCTTGGAGACAAGCTCGTTAGTTGGGCATCAAAGAAACAATTATGTGTTTCCACATCGACTGCTGAAGGAGAATATGTAGCTGCTGCTAGTTGCTGCTCTCAAGTCCTGTGGATGCGAACACAGCTACGAGACTATGGATTCAAGTTCGACAAAATTCCAATCTATTGTGACTCGAAGAGTGCGATCGCAATATCTGCTAATCCTGTCCAACATACGAAAACCAAACACATTGATGTCAGGTATCATTTTATAAAAGATAATGTAGAAAAAGGAACAATTGAACTTTATTTTGTAAAAACAGATTTTCAACTAGCAGATTTATTTACCAAACCCTTAGATGAAAAGAGATTTAATTTTCTTGTCTCTAAGCTTGGTATGTTAAATCTTAAGACGTAATCGGTTGTTACTTACTAAAGTTACGAATTGTTATTTTTCATCATTTTCTTTATCTTTATGTCTGAAGGATATCTGCACTTTAAATGTTTGCTCATGATCTCAGGGGGAGTAAGAGAAGATTAAAGATGATCTACATTATTTTTGAGGGGGATCATAACTAATTTCTGCATTTTACTTAAATGACAAAATTTTTGTGTTGCAGATTTTAGGGGGAGCATATAATATCAAAAGGAGTAAGACTATGATTTATGATTATTTCAAATCAAAACTCGTACTTTAATCGTTTTATTGCTTTATGTCATTTATATTTGAATAAATTTTGTGAATAAATTTTGACTAGACTTTGAGACTTATGCAGGATGAGAGAGGATGACACGATCATATCATTTTGACTTCAGCATGACTTTATGAGTATTAAGATTAAGCGAAAAGGTAAATTTTTTCTCTTAATCTCAAATGTATCTGAAAGAAGGACAACTTTCAGATATAGAAAACATGTTCTGAAATGTTCAAACCACTTCCCGATTCTTAAACAGATTTTATAATTTGGAAGTGTGATTTTAAATGTTTTCATTTTATTTTTTGTGCTTAATTGATAAACAAACCGTGTGTTTCCAAAGATAAATACTTGCGTATTGTCTTTTCTACATACTTTCAAGTATTCATACACATCGGTTTAATTTTTGATCAAATTGTTCTTACCATGTTTCATATTGAAACATATTTTCGATGGTAAGACACCCCGCTTGTACTTTAAAGAATTTTGAGCGATATTTCATTTCGAAACGTCATTTCAAGAATGTCTATATTTTTGTTTCGTATAGACAATATCCATTATTCTTGACCTTAAGTTTTGATTGTTATATCATTCATTTCTGATCATTTTCATACAATGTCAAATTTTCAAACAAGCCTTTTGCATTCATATTCATTCATTTCATATACTTGTTTGAAAATGCTTCAATGTCTAAAAATGCTCAAATCTTCATGATTATATTTTATGAGCATACATTTATCTGACATTTGTATATGAGTTTTAATTGATAAAGTTAAACCATCTTGAGCAACACATGCTTATTAGGATATTATGGGTTCTTTGTGCTAGGACTTAATTGAAACTTCTATGAAATCACGTTAACCATTGATTTCTACCCAAGAAGTTAATCAATAGAGATTGAGTGTGAGGAGTCTAAAAGAAATGAGTGTGGGTGTGATGAGGTAAAATGGAAAAGAGAGTTTGGTTAGTAGTGAGCTTAATGATTAAAAGAAAGAGGGTGTGAGATCAGAGTAAAAGAATATCAAACTCTGCACCAAATACTTTCTGAGTCGGGCAGCCACATTACTAATGTTTCACGATTCTTTGGTGAACGTTATTGAAACAGGCAACTAGCCCATGCCAACTCTTGTCTAAACCCCACCAGCTACTCATTTTCATCTCAAAAAGAAAACGTTTCACATTTTTCTGGGGACGCAGCACATTATCTATCTGGTTTTCATTTGGAAAATCTGGATATTGAAATAGAAGGAAGTCTGCCCCACCTTCGCACTTCAATCATGCACATTGAGTCTGTGTTTATCTACTGTTGTCTCAGTGGTTTACACAATGTTGAGCCTTACTTAAAGCAATCATCAAGTGCTTAATTCTTTCTACACTTGCACGAACACACAAAGAATTTGTTTCTTTGTCATAACATTCATAGAAATTGCCTTTGTGGTGTTTCGATGATTGGATGGAAGCCCTGGGGGAGTGAACATAAAAAAAAGCTCATTTATATTGTGTATTCGTTACACACAGTGACTTCGTGTTACTGACAGGCATTTTAACTGATTCATTTGTTGATTCAAGAGTTATATGTTCTTATTTTGTCTAGATTTGAAAAGATCTAGATGAATACTTGGTTATGGATCACAGAATCAGAGACTCAGTTTGACAGATCAGAGTGGTCAAAGACATTTCTTGGAAGAAAAGTTTTGATGATATCAATGCTCAAATCATCAAAAAGGGGGAGATGATATCAAGAAATGCTAAAGTTTTGAAGTTAGGGGGAGATGGTATCAAGAAATGATAAAGTTTTGAGAGAAGATTTTCCGAAATGTCTTAGTCAGAAGATTCAAAGTAAAGATTCGAAGAAGATCAAAGAATTTCTGAAAATTTGAGGAAATTTTCTTTGAAGATTATCTGCTGAAGCAAATTCGAGCTGATTCTGAAGATAGTTTCTTTCCAAAGTCTGAAAGTATTATTGTGAAAGTTTTGGGGAGATCGTTCATTGTTTGAAGATATTTTTGGAAAGAATACAGTCAAAGAAAAAGGGGAGATTATACTGACAGAGCTTAAAGTGAAGACTGTATTGCTAGATTTTTAAACAGTGATCTTGAATCCAAAGGGGAAGATTGTTAGAGCATAAATATGTTGGATACAAGATCAAGAAGACAAAAGTCAAGGTTTAAGAAGTCAAAGTTGAAGAAAGTCAACTCTCAAGTGAAAGTCAAATTCTCTTGTAATAAAAGTCAAAGTTGTTGTATTTGTATTTGTTTGTTTCCTTGTAATAGTTGTAGGTATAAATACCTTGTATTTTCTGTTTTTAGAGTTAACATAATACGTTTTGAGAGAAAATTCTATAGAGATAGAGAGAGAGAGTTCTAGAGAGAGAAAGTGTAATCTTTGGATTTGAAAGATAAATCAAAACAGGTAATTGTTTGAAATATTGTTTGTGTTTTGATTAATCATGTTTAGAAACTAGAATCTGGAACACACAGCCTCCAATATGAATTGTTAGTTTTTCTTTCTTTGCCCAATTTGTAAAGCCTACGCCAACAAAAGTGTCACCGCCTGCTTGATCTCCGACACTTGGTTTGAAAAGATAGCAGCATAAGCAGTAAGCCGCATCTTTACTGACACTATACTCAAGCCAAGTAGAAAATTCATCAAACCAAGAAGGGTTGAATCTTCGTGATCTTTTCCCAAATGTCGTGTAAGGAAAATCATGGCTTCGAGGTTGGCAAGGCCCTTTCAGTAGATATGCTCTGCGAACTTCATCACGAATATTAGGATTGTAATCCAAAATCCTAATCCGCAATCCAGGGTCAGTTGGAAGATCCGATAAATTGATTTCCACACGACTTTGTTTACAACTATCAACATTATTCTTATCTGGCATTGATAACGAATCACTGATTGTTTTTCTCTTTATTAAATACTTATCCATGATTGACTGTTAAAAATTACACTAATCAATACTTCAACCAAATATAATTCGAATGCTAAGCTAGTAGTTCTATGGAACAAACATAAGTATAAAAATCATAATTTAAAAAATACATTTAAAAGATAACAATTATCAGCAAAGTAGCAAACCACATGGATAAAATAAAAATGTAATATACTCTAATAAATAACATTTTTACTTTCAAGTTTCAATACGTGGCAAATGCTAATAAAAGCCAAGAATCTATACAAAAGATGCTCCAATGGTTTTGTGACAGCAACAAAGGAGGCTGGAGGCTAACAACAACAATTCAGCAAAGCATTTGTATATTCAGAATTCAGATCACTAAGAGTAAGACTGTAAGACACTAACTTCACAACACAAATCATAATTTTTTAAAATAAAAAAAAATAAAAAACCCTAACCAGAACAGGGCAACAGGCAGTGGCGGCAAACCAGAAGCAGATCGCTGGTTCAAACTTCACTTAGTCGGCCCCGGCTGGCAGTCTGGCTCCGGCAGACACGCAGGGCCACAGGTTCGTTCCGTCCAGACGTCCAGCGGAATAGCGGATAGCAGCGGTCCAGGAAACTAGTGAGGCAACAGAGAGGGGAGGGTGAATTTTGATTCCGTGTTCGATACGAGTTAGAGGCGGGAGTGTTCTGTTCACACTTCACGTTAATAAGATATTTTAATGGATTAGTATTTAGTGGGCCTGATTACCTGAAGTCTGATTATGGGGAGGTGGAGCCCAACTCAACAAAAACTAATTATCATATGTCAATGCAATTAATTATCTTGTTTATCAATATTTAAAAAAAAATTAAAAAAGTGAGGAGGTGCCAATGCACCTTCTGGTGCAAAGGTACCTCCGCCACTACTTATAGCTAACGAAACGGTGGCCTACCTTAAAAAGGCGAAACGGAAAGGGATGATCTTCAAGGTAGATTTCGAAAAGGCTTACGACACGGTTGATTGGAATTTCCTTCTTGATTTGATGGAGAATATGGGGTTCGGTGGGAAGTGGAGAGGATGGATCAAAGCGTGCCTAGAATCTTCCAAGGTATCCGTACTAGTAAATGGGGTAGCAACAAAGGAATTCCATATGGAGAAAGGGTTAAGGCAAGGGGACCCACTTGCACCATTTCTCTTTCTGATCGTAGTTGAAGGCCTTCATGTGATGTTGGAAGAAGCCACGTCAAAGGGACTTTTCGAAAGTTTAAGGGTGGGAAGCGACGAGGTCCCGATCTCTCATCTCCAATACGCAGACGACGCGATTTTTTTCGGTGAATGGAGATTATCCAACCTAAAAAATTTAATGAAGGTGTTGGAATGTTTCCATCTTGTGTCGGGCCTTAAGATAAATTTGAGAAAAAGCAATCTATTTGGAGTGGGAGTGTCGGAAGAAGAAACTCAAGCATGGGCGGAAGGGTTGGGATGCGGAAGCGGTGTTCTTCCTTTTATATACCTCGGACTACCGATTGGAGCTTCAATGAGGAAAATCGACCATTGGAAATCGGTAATCGAAAAGGTAAAAAATAAACTAGCAACGTGGAAGGCAAGAATGATCTCGTTTGGAGGAAGATGGACATTGGTTCGTTCGGTTCTAGGTAGCTTATCGTTATACTTTTTCTCTTTGTTTCGTGCCCCACAAGGTGTGTTAAAAATGCTTGAGAGTGTGAGGAGCAAATTTTTTTGGGGGGGAGGGACCGGGGGGGGGGGTTGGTGAGGACGTGTTAAAAAAAGGGGGGGTGGCTTGGGTAAAGTGGGATAGGGTCTTGGGGAGCTTCAAAATAGGAGGCCTTGACATTGGATCGTTGAGGGATGCAAATTGGGGTTTACTCGGGAAGTGGTGGTGGAGGTTCCATAAGGAGAAAGACGCATTTTGGGTAGAGGTGATTAGGAGTCTCTATGGGAAGGACGGGGGTCTACTAGGGGAATCTCAGAGGAGATCGGGGGGATAGGGAGGCTCGAGTTGGGGAAATATTGTGGAAGTTGGGAGAGAGTTGGAGAGAGAAGGGATACCTTTTATGAACTCTTTTGGGAAAAAAGTAGGGGAGGGTTCGTAGGCGAGATTCTGGGAGGATAGGTGGATCTCAAGTCTAAGATTAAAAGAGACGTTCCGACGACTCTATCAACTCGAGTTATCTAAAGAAGTGTCGATGTTAGAGAGAGGGGAATGGAGAGAGGAAGGGTGGGTATGGAAGTAGGGTTGGAGACGGGAACCGCGAGGGAGGGAGTTAGAGAGTTTAAGTGATTTACTTCAAAGCGTGTCGCCAAAAAGAGAGGGAATAGACCGGGTGCGATGGAGCTTGGACAATGATGGAGAGTTTACGACTAAAAAACTAAGGCAAATTTTAGAGGATAGGAGGACTTGTAGTGGGTCGGTTGGAATGGAGACGAAGTGGAACAAGGCGGTCCCTAAGAAAATTGCCATTCACATATGGAGAGTGAGATTAGGGAGAATCCCAACAAGGGTGACGTTGGACAAATTGGGCATAGAATTAGACTCTACTCTATGTCCACGTTGCAGGGCTGGGACTGAGACGATAGACCATGCCTTAGTAAGCTGTGAAGAGGTAAAGAAATTATGGCAAGAAGTTGGGAGATGGTGGAACTTGTGCGTGGACTCAATTGATTATGTGGCTGAACTGCTTAGTGTAGTGATGCAACTGGACGGTAATGCGAGAGGAGCACTTAGATGGGAAGCAGTTAGTTGGTGCTTCTTATACCTGATATGGATTAATTGAAACATAGTGATATTCGAAAACAAAGGAGAAAAAATTTCGGAACGATTTTTTGAATTTCAGATAAAATCCTTTGAATGGATCTCAAAGCGGGATAGCCATATAACGTGTGATTGGACAACATGGGTATCGAATCCTAGATCTTGCTAGAATGGACTGTGTGAAAACTTTGGTAAATGTTGGGGCTGGATCGACACATTTGGTGTCTGGAATCTGGAATAAAGATGGTCGCACTGTTACTGTAGATGCAAAAGCGCAATTCCAAAGGAGTACAACGGGGTTCGAGTTGGGTCGTCTGCGGTATAGGTGCAATGTTGTTCGGGCTGGATACGGCTGTCTAAAGGGGTTGATTACGGACCGATCGACCGTTGTTCAGACTAGCTGTCTGCGGGTTCTTGGGAGTACAATTTCGGTGCCAATGGATGGCAGTTGTAGTCGCGTTGGAGTGCCGACGGAGGAGGCGGTGAAGGTACGGTGTCGCTGTGAGGGGCTGGTCAACGTCTTCTTCCGACCACTGCACTAATGGTAACAGGTGGCTCAAGTCGGATATGATCGGTACCGTGCTGGTGGGTTTCAGGCGGTGACGGTAGGGGATGGTCTAATTTGTTCTCCTAGATTTGTAAGACGTATAGCGTTGGTTTGTTGCTCGCAAACCCGCTGCCGCATCCCTTTTTGGTAGTGTTTGTTGTTTGATTGTGTCTCTTTCGATGTTGGTTTTGTGTATCTTAATGTCGGGGCTGTCACGATCCCGGTGTATTCTTTGTATGTTGAGTTGGTTTGTTGTGGTAATAAAATTTCCTTGCCGTTCAAAAAAAATCATAGTATATATATAGAATAATAAAAACTCTTTGAATAACCTTTTGAAAGTAGGTCGAGCTGGAATATTTTTTGAATTATTAAGCTCGAGCTCGATGCTTGTTTAAGAGATCGAACTTGCTATTGATTAATTCGTTTATCGGATCAAACTCGATAATATTTATAAATTGTATGATTCACGAATATATGAGCATGTTTGGTTCAAAAAAGTGTATGCTTGAATGGCTCAGTTCGACTTGGAAAACTTAATCGAGTTGTCAAACGAGCCAAGTCAAACATTGTTGTTATGAAGTTGACTCGTTAATCTAAACAAGTTTTATTTTGTGTTCGAGATCTAATCGAGCTGGAGGATTATTAAACTCGAGATATATGAGTTCGAATAGCTCTTTAGAAGGCCGGATCGTTTACACCCATACGTATACATACACAGTAAAAATCTTGGGTCCACTATTGCTAAAAAAAGACAAATAAAGGGGTTAAGACATACCCAACCCAACCACTATAAAAAGAACACTAAAAACACTAAAAATGGTGGGTTCCTTGAACACTAAAAAAATCCAACTCCAACAACACGCTAAAAACATCTTTAATGTGTTGGGTTCCAGTAAAAAGTTGAGGTTAATGTGAGAAGAATGAACAGTGGTTATCAACCGTTGGATGAGATGCACCGAGATAAGATGCAACGGGATGCACCAGATCAAATCCCTTCAAAGTCGTAATTAATGAGAGAACATTTGATTAAAAGCAGTACAAATACACTTACCACGCTCTCACATTAACCCCAACTTCTCACACGATCATTCGTCCATCTTTAATATTATAATAATAATAAAACAGTATTATCTAATGTATTAACTATTAATCTATATATAAAATGTATAAAAGTTAAATAAAATATCATTATTTAGTTTTAAAAACTCATTTTATTGGTCTTCAAATATAAATGTCATCTTTAATGACCTCCATTTTTTTAGTGTTTTATTGTTAGATTGGAGAAAAAAACTACATTTTTTTGTTTTTTTCATGTTGGATTCAGGGACGTTCCAACTATTTTGGTGGCCCTGTTACCCTAAAGCTTTTGATTACATTGTAAAATGAGATAACAAAGATACATATATACAAATTACAAATGTGATGATAATGCATACTATTATTTTTTTTTTTTTTGATAGAAATTAGAGACACGATGAGGTGAGCTATAGTTTTATATTCATTTATGAAAGGTCCTAAACAACATAAAATTGGTTCTAAAAATTTGGAGGCCCTATTCAAAATCATACATTTAACATGTTAAAGAATAATTTTGGTTGGATTAGAGATAGTATTAGCAGAATTGGAAAAAAGGGAGTGTGGGATACCCTGGAGCGGCGCACATGGAATCGGGTTTGAGGCCTAGGTGACACCTTCTTAACAGTTTCACATGCCCACTTCGTGGGACATCCTCACTCCTTTGATCTCACCACATGCTAACCAGGTCCCACTTTTTTTTTTTTTGGAATTTAATTAAAAACTCAAACATAAAAAATAATTATCCAAAATGTCTAAAATCTTGAAATTTTTGCCAAAATACCCAACAATTCCGTGTTTTTTGGGTCGTGTAAATGGAAAAACGCGGGGTTGAGATTTTGAGCCGTCTATTCAAATAAAACGCGGGCTATGCACGCGGTCCTTCGATTTTGGTCCGCGTATTGTGATAAAAACACGGGGTTACCCCGCGTCTTCAATTCAACCACCAAAACCTTAAATATTCTAAAATTTATAAATGTATAGTATTTACACATGGTAAGATGACGGAGGTTGATAAAATGGGGTTATATTGCATAATTGCATATTATGAAAATGGTCAAAGTTGTACATAACCCAACCCCGCGTAAAATCTATAAAACGCGGGGTAACCCCGTGTTTTTGTCACAATACGCGGATCACAATCGAAGAATCTCGTGCGTAGCCCGCGTTTTATTTGAATACACGGCCCAAAATCTCAACCCCGCGTTTCCCATTAAAATACCCAAAAACACTAGGTTGTTGGGTATTTTGGCAAAAACTTCAAGATTTTTTGCATTTTGGGTACTGATTTTTGATATTTGGGTATTTTAATTAAATTCCCTTTTTTTTCCAAAAATTAAATCACATAATTAATCATAAATCTTATTTTTTTTAATACATCAAATTGTATTTATAAAGTGTATTTGAAAGATCCATTTTAAGAAATACGTCATTCTTACATTTATATTTGATAAGCTAACTAATAAATTAGTTGTTGGCTTATAGGTTAATTCTTTGTTGAAAAAATTATCTGTTAGCTAATTGACTAGTTGTTAGCTGATAAATTGTTCACGTTCTTTAACACAGGTTAATGAGTTAAATTACACTAAAAAATAACCTAAAATATATTATTTTTGATAATTTATGTATAATATAAGAGACATAATTAGAAAAAAAAAACTGGAAAAAATCATACAACTTATTGAAGCACTGCCTGAAGTCAAGGTTCTAAATGACGTGAGACAGGGTCGGCCCTGGCCCATGGCAGATGTGGCTTCAACCATGGGCAGCACGGCCCAAGAGGGCATCAAAAAAAATTTCATGGCCTTAGTACTAGTAGGCTGAATTTTACTTGGTGGCCCAAAAAAAAACAATAAATATATTTACGATAATTCAGTCTTTCTCTCGACTCACGCTTCTCCCTCTCGCCTCTCATCAGTCTATCGATTCGACTTCTATCGCCTCTCAATCTCTCGAATATCGTGGTTGATTTGTTGCCCTAAATTGAATATCGTGGTTGATTACTTGATTTGTTGCCATAAATCGACTCTTGAAGAGTCACTCTTGTGGTCTCGACTCTGTAGTTTGTAGAACACAACACTCAAACGGTAAACTCAATCTCTCGACTCTGCCTCTCAACTCTCTGTTACTCTGTCTCTCTCAAATTCTCAATCGATTGGTTGCCCTAATTCCCTAAATCGACTACAGGAGTTGTGGTTGTGGATGTTGCGGTTGTCCTAAATCAGAAAAGATCATTCTTGTCTAGTCTCTTTGTCTCTGCCCTTTGGCCTCGAATGGCTCTTGATTTACCATGGTAAATTTCTAAATTGTGATTTCTAATGTTTTATATATTTATGTGATGTTTCTAGTTTGTTTTGTTATTAGGTTTATTTCATAAATCATTTTATGGTTATTTAGATTAGTTGATTAGGGTTATTTGTTTAGTTTAGATTTATTTGTTTATACCTATGTCTCTATATTGGAATTTAGGGTTTTCTGTAATGTATTGGATTTCTTAGATATTTGATAAAGAAGTTGTTGATCTAAGATTGTAAAATACTAGTTAGACAAGGATTAAGAATCGACAATACCAATCTCTAAAGTAAGATGTATGCATTAAGACTAAGAGGAAAGATAACTTTTCAAACCAACAAGATTTAAAAATTTCTAAAAGAAGATTAAGAGGACTAATGATTTCAAGAAAAGAGAGTCTGCTCTCTATTAAGTTTCATATTATAAAAATTGACTATAAGAATACATGATCCTATATTTATACAGGCTAAAGCCAAAAGTAGACAAAATGATCCCGTAGATAAAACAAAGGTTTGAATTACATGTCATTTCTCTCAAAGTATACCATTCTCTTTCAACCTTAAATGGCAACTAACTAGATGAGACACACTAGATATTAGAGATTCTTCGTAAGCATGAGAGCTTGTGAACTGATTTTGAGGCATATAGACAAACAACAGGGTGTTGGAAGTTCACTGGGTCTTGGCATATGATCAGGAAATCGGCATAGGGATAAGCCGCCTATCTTGATTAGGTTCTGCCTTCAAATAGTTTATTTAGTTTTATATGCATATAAGGGCATTTTTTTTGCTTTCCGCCATGGGCATCCAAAATCTCATGACCGACCCTGACGTGAGATCTAATTTGCTACGAGGTCATGCATCAAGCCTTACGAGTTACAACGAGACAATAACGTTGTTCAAGATGTGCTCTAATGTGAAATATGTGTGTATATCAAGAATGAAAAACTGGATTAAATTTGAAGTCTTTAATCACTACTTTCTTTAATATTCGACTTTTTTTTTATTCTATCATTATAATTATATGTTAATTAATGTCTATATTATAACATACTAGAGCGTATTCGCGCAATCCAGCGAGATACATCACGATTTTAATGCTTCATTTTATTTTTTATTTTTTTATTGATTTACAGTACGATTTTAGATGGTTTTGAGAAATTGATAATGTTTTTTTTTTATAAATTTGTTTAATTTAGCCTTAATAATATAATGTTTTTTATATAAAAAAAATTAAGTATTTTGTTATAATTCAATTATTATCTTATATATTTTAATGAAATCTAGAAAAAATAACCAATTACATATTTAATAATATAATTAAAACAAATTTATAATAATATAATATATTAATTAATAGTGGTAAATGAAAAAGATCTACATAAAATGAAGACCATGCACATATCAAATTGGTGGGTGTTAGAAGTCTACAGTAGTAATATGTATCTTGTGCTTTAATATTTGTAAATTAAGAGATTTTTAAAATCTTGTATAAAATGATGGTACCTTGTGCCTAATAATTTGTATTTAAGAGTTTTTTATCACAACTTTATAATATAGTATAGATATAGATATAGATAATTGGACCAAACATGTCCAATTTTTTTGCCCTTTCTTGTTATTGACTTTTCTTTGTATTACCTTTTTTTTATTTATGGTTTTATAGAAATTTAACAAGAAACGATTGTAAAAATTATTAAAATATATATTAATAACAGAAATTATTTGAATTATTTTATACATATTTTTGTTTCTAGTACAACGTTTTTACAAACTATGGGTATTCAGGTTAGTTTATGCACACTGACTAATCTCTTGGATGATCACAAATAGACTGGAGTCATCACATGTGAACCTCTCTCGCCACAAAGGCTTTGACAGTGATTGGATTTGAACATGAATAGGGATGAAATTTCCACTGTATCTCCCTAGACCCGACCAGTTTGCCATAATTCAAGTGGTTTCGTAGACATTTCTAAAAAACTCGTCACACAACCGCTATGGGGCACGCCGTGACACAAGACTTGTGTCTCACGTCACGTTAAGCATGTGGCACGCCATGGCCTAATGTGCGGTTTTCATAATGCGATATTTGATTTTTCTTTACGTTTTTAATATATATCTAACTTAGTTATTATTATTGACTCATTAGGTAACAGTACAAAACATATGTTTTAATATATCTATACTATATTATAAAAACGACATAAAAAACTCTTAATTACAACATTTTAAGCACAAGTTACAACTAATTAAAGTCAATTACTTAATTTACAATTTCTTAATGCTTTGGTACAACATTTCCAAGCACAGTATCTCACATAATCATCTATTTGTGAAATTGATACTCATTTATTAATATAAATATTTTTTTTTGTGGAGGATTTTATAAAATAGATTTTATATTAGCATAATCTATTTTAAATGTAGATTTTACATTTAAATCTATATTAATGAGATGTAATATAAAATCTTTTTTCTTCTATATTTTTTTATATTACATCTCATAATGATTTTTTCATATTTTATTTTATAAAATCTTTTTACATAATGAGATCTAATTTAAACTCTTTTTTCTTCCGTATTTTTTTTTGCTAATATAAAATCTATTTTATTTTATAAAATCTACACGTGTTTTATATTAGCATAATATAAAATCTACACGTATTTTTTTTCACGAGCATTAAAAGAAGAAAAAAAAAGAAGGTTGGTATGAATTAAAAATAAAAAATAACGAAATACATTAATAAATTATCGTATTCTTTAAAATAAAAATATTCAGCAATACTTTCCAAATTAACCAAGTGTAAATAAAATAAAATAGAAACGATGTAGATATAAAAATATTCTTCCATATTTTTAATATATTTACATTTAAATGTAAAATCGAAAATGAAAATAAAAGATTTTAAAATATTCTCTACATTCACTATAAATATATATAGCTTCTCTATGTATCATCCGAGTACAAGAAGAAGACGAACGGTCGGGTGTCAATGGCGAAACCTGCAACTGAACAAAAGGTATTCCACTATATTTTTGTTTCTTTGAAAAACTACTTTTTTATATTTTATTTTATTTACTGAGGATTTGTTTATATTTTTCAAAACCCACAATCATATTTTTCGAAGTAGGGGAATAAGATATATATACATATCTTTATTTTTATCGACTAATACTATGAGGTCTTGAAGTCAATATTCAGATAAATTTTCAAGTGGTACTGAGTGAATTTGAACTATACCAGTTGAGTTGCCAGTTACAAAAGATAGAAATCATTTATTTTCTTTGTCATATTTGATGTGGGTTGAATGTTGTTAATTAATCTACAAATTTATACGTTCAAAGTGACTGTCAAGTGTTGTCGAGGAGGTTTCAGAAAAATTGCAAAATCTGTAAAAACGTATGTTCATATTTATAATTATTTCAATAATAGTGATATGTTGTGAGACATGTCGTTTGAGTTTTAAATAATATAATACAAAACTATTACCAATATTATTGCACAAACTCATAACAACAAACGATTAAGAAAATATGCAAGTTAACCACTTATGAAAATACATTCGTTTTTCACATTGTATTTCATTAACTGTTAAAAGAGAAATTACGTTTCATTTTAACTCGGTTCAATATTCCAACAAAAAATTTATCCTCCCGTGCAATGCACGGGCCCAACACTAGTATAATATTATATATGAATTAAAAATTTGACACCATAAGTCACGCCTTGAAAACGTCATGACTCCTAAGGCTTGAGGCTTAGTCTTGAGGTCACGCCACGTTTCACGCCATTTAAAATTTTGGTTTCGTAAAAAGTTCATTAGATGATATATATTTGGATAACGAAGATGAAATATAAATTGTCAAATTAATTAAAGTTGTAATGCGTTTTAGGAGGAGTTTGGATGCTCGATGATTATGTAACATTGAATAACTAGAATAAGATAATCAAATATATGCAAAAGATGATTTCTTAATATGCTTCTAATATTAATTTTCTATTATGGCGACCAAGTATTTGAGAAAACTATGCTTATTTAAGTAATATAATACATAAAGTAAGCGTATGTAAGGGATTGTTTGACAGTTGTTGAATGATTTGGTACATCATGATTAAGCGATCAGAATGATTAAGAGACTCTTATGATATAGTGCAAAATGAAATATGGTTGTTTGATAATTGTTCATAATGAAATTAGGGCGCTGAATGGTTAAAGAAGACCCAAGATACAAAACCATTCAAACGATTTTAGAACCATTGAGATGCAGTTCTTTTTTATCTTGGGCCCCTAAGTAACTTAATTATAGCATTTTTTCTTAAGACGTTGCCTCTTAATGGAACTATTAAGAGGTAAACAAACAGACCCTAATGGCGTGTTTGGTTTGCGAGATTGGAATGGATTTGGAGGGATTTTGATATAGGGAGGATTCGAGAGCTATCAAGGTATTTTTTCTATATTTGGAAGAGTAGAAAACGAGCTCAAAATAGCTCGTAATCATGAATTGGAAACGAAAAACCATTCTCTTACGCGACTTCTCCCGCGGCATGGGTCGCGTGCCGGGTCGGGGGCGTGTCCTAACGGGTCCCGAACGAATTTCATTTATTTGTTTATTTGATTATTTTATTTCTTAATTAGTTTAGGATAATTATTTAGTTTTAGTAATTATTTATCATCTTTATAATTATTATTAGGATTATTATTTAGTTTCCTTTTATTAATTATTTAATTACTTTTATAGTTGGTTTAAAATTAGAATTAGCTTCATGTTTAAATTTCCTTTTTAATTATCTTTATTAGTTATCCTTAGCATTAGTTTAGTTTTCTTAATTATCTTTTCTTCCTAGTTTAGATTATAAATAGGATAGCTAGGTTTCATTGTTAATCAATTTAATCAAGTTATCAATCAATAAAGTTTAGTTTTTTAGAGAGTTTTCTCTTAATTTTGAGTTTTACGCATCGTAATTCTCAACTGTTAAAGGGTTTAGACGCTTGTCGATCCTTCCGCAAACCTACGCTGCGTCAGTTGGTATCAGAGCAGGATCCGCCTGTCTTTTCACTAACCATGGCAGATCAACAGCCCGCTACCAAAGCAGACTTGGTTGAGTCGGATGTGGCCTTATCCACAACACTCGCTAATCTGACAGCGGTTGTTACTAGGCTTCAACCCAACATCGTCAACGACAATCGTCGGAGAAGAGACAGGTTTGAAGGATCGGCTATGGTGCCGTGTAATGGCCACCGTAACTGGGTTAATTTTTCAAGTTCCGAATCCAAAGAAGATAAGGAAGAAGAAATGGTGAACTTGAAAAGAAACGACCACAATAACCGAATAGAAGTGGACATCCCGTCTTTCTATGGAACCAGAGGTGTAGAAGAATTCTTAGATTGGCAAATCGAAGTCGATCGATTCTTTGACATTATGGATGTTCCCAAAGACATACAGGTAAAGTTGGTTGTTTTCCGTCTAAAGAGTGTCGCCGCTATTTGGTGGGATAAATTGATCGTGCAAAGACAACGACAACGAAAGAGACCAGTTCGATCTTGGAGGAGAATGAAGCAACTTATGATGGAACGATTCTTGCCGGAAAATTATGAACATATCCTTAAGAAACTCCATCCTGAACCCGACAACGGTAACTCTTGGAGAAAGGATATGCACGAGAAATCAATCATGGTTTTGGGCGACAACAACTACGATCATATTATACCATCAGTTTCTACTCTCGTTAAACAACCACCCATTCCGGAAAAACCACCCATTCCGGAAAAGCCACCCGAAAAAGGCGAAGTCTTGCCAGACAAATTCGAAGAGAAAATCATCCCTGTCGTGATCGAGCCACAACACGAAATCTTGACCAAGACCAAGGTGTTCGAACCAAATCTCGGACCGTCCACTGAAGAAACCGAAAGTGAACCGGTTAAGGACAATCTCGAGCCAACGAAACTTTTGTCACAAGAAGTCAAGAAGGTTGAGCCCGAATATGATATTTCCATTATTCCAACACCTAAGGTACCGAATCAAATCGAAAAAGTTCCTACTAAAAATCTTGTCGTTTCTTACCCTTTCGAGTTAGATAAAGTATCTCTTGTATGGAGGCAATCCAAAGGCCAAGTTGTGGGTTCAAAGATAATTTTCTACGCAAGTGATTTGATAAAACATCGAAACCCCAAGGAGTCTAATGAAGTCGTTTTTCAAGTGAACTCGAGGGCGAGTTCTTTTCAAGTGAGGGTGACTGATATAGGGAGGATTCGAGAGCTGTCAAGGTATTTTTTTCTATATTTGGAAGAGTAGAAAACGAGCTCAAAAGAAGCTCGTAATCATGAATTGGAAACGGAAAACCATTCTCTTACGCGACTTCTCCCGCAGCATGGGTCGCGTGCCGGGTCGGGGGCGTGTCCTAACGGGTCCCGAACGAATTGCGTTTATTTGTTTATTTGATTATTTTATTTCTTAATTAGTTTAGGATTATTATTTAGTTTTCTTTTATTAATTATTTAATTACTTTTATAGTTGGTTTAAAATTAGGATTAGTTTTATGTTTAAATTTCCTTTTTAATTATCTTTATTAGTTATCCTTAGCATTAGTTTAGTTTTCTTAATTATCTTTTCTTCCTAGTTTAGATTATAAATAGGATAGCTAGGTTTCATTGTTAATCAATTTAATCAAGTTATCAATCAATAAAGTTTAGTTTTTTAGAGAGCTTTCTCTTAATTTTGAGTTTTACGCATCGTAATTCTCAACCGTTGAAGGGTTTAGACGCTTGTCGATCCTTCTGCAAACCTACGTTGCGTCAGATTTGGATTTCAAATCCATTCCAATCCTGCGTTTGGTTTGCAGGAAAGGATTTCGTTGACCGGATTTCAAATCCGTTGACCATTTTAAAATCCCTCATATGATGGATTTGGAAATCCTTGCCTTTGGGCATGGATTTAAAATCCAAATCCGATGGATTCTAAAGCGTGATCCAGACCAATGTTTTAAAACCCAATTTTTTGATTGACCCGGTGTGGTAACCGGGTCACGGTTCAACCACCGGTTCAACTCGGTTTCAAGAATTTCTATGTATTTTTCATTTTCATGCATATATATATATATATATATACTATAACCAAAAAATTGATGTCCACAAGTTAAAACATTAGAAAAACACATAACAACAAGTTTTACATCAATCCAAAAACATTAAATAAACACACATAAGTTTTTCATCAATCCAAATACATCAAAACGAAACATAACGATCAAACCTAATCATGGATCTTGAGACATTGGAGTGTTGGTTTTTAACGCTAATACATATAGCCTATTGGACTAGTCGTTTTTAACTTTTGTTACTGGGTCAACCGGTTCGATACCGGTTCGTTATGACCGGTTCAACCGGTTTTTTAATAGAACCGTCCGGTTCAATCCAGGTCATAAAATGGCATAAACCCAGTCACAATTGACCCGGTCTCTTCACCGGTTCCCGGTTCGACAGGCCGGGTCAACCCGGTTTTTAAAACATTGATCCAGACTTCAAATTGTATCGGTCCAAATCCGACGTTTACCAATAAAAATAAATTATTTATAAAATAAACAAATAATTAAAAAAAACTCAATCCAAATCCAAATCCTACAAACCAAACAAGACTTGTAAATGAATGGATTTGAAATCCATTCCAAATCCTACAAACCAAACATATGAAGGGATTTCAAATCCCCTCAAATCCAAATCCCTCCTTGAAATCCAATCCATTCTATTTCAATCCCGCAAACCAAACGTGCCCTAAGTAATTTAATTTTAGCATTTGGTGAGATCAAATTCATTTTAACTAGTATCGAAAATTTGAAACTGATTACCACTATACTACTACAATAGAGAGGTAACATTGTTTTTGTTCCACAAGATTTCTATAATTTGAATATTATTACACAAAATTACTCATTTACTATAGAGTAAATTACATTTCGGGTCCCTGTGGGTTGCTGATATTTTGGATATAATCCCTAAAACGCGTTTATTACACTAGGCGCCCCTGTGGTATACAAAAGCGCACACAAAAGGTCCCTCCGTCTAACGAAGTTTGTTAACACAGTTAACTCAAGGGGTATTTTTATCTTTCTACACCTGCTTTTGTCCTTTTCCTAACAACAAATATTTTTTTTTTTAAAAACTAATAAAGACCCCTAACCCCCCCCCCCCCAACACACACACACAACTTTCTTCTTCTTCTTCTTCTTCACTAGAACTCTTATTCAACCAATTTACAACTAGGTTTTAATATTCAAAATTAGAATCGATAAGGGTTCATTTAACCAAGAGCAGTAAGGTTGAGGAGATCTGGTGTGTGCTCCAACTTTCTTATGTATCTCTTAAACAATACCTTGAATTCTTGAACCTTTGAACTTGCTACAAGACACTTGACTTGAACCATCTATATTGACCCTCCTACAAATTTCTCCATGAACAGAGAAGCTGAACAAAAAACGTGAGACAGAAGTTGAAAATATCTTGAGAGTCTCCATTTTTCGTTGACATCCACTAAAGACACTGTAAAGTCCACATTCTGTAGCTCGGATTGAACTCAGAAAGCAAACAAATGAGCAACTCTTGAATGACTTGTGGACTAAACCAGTCTTGTGAACAAGTTTTAATTTCTCTCTAGTGAAGTCCTTGAATTTTACACATTCAACTTGAAATTCATTATAGCAAATTATTGAATCCACAGAAAACTCGTCTAAGTGGGTGTCAATGTGAAAGTGATATAAATGAAAGCATAGAAATGGCTATGGCTAGTGGGGGTTTCCAGCAGTGAGTGAGTGATATACAATTGAAATGAATTATAACCCCTTGAAGCTGGCAAGAAGTCGATCAGTAATCTAAACACAAGTTGAATCCAGTGAAGAAGAAGAAACAGAGTGTTGTGACAATCGTCGTCATCGTCGTCAATCGGCAGCGGTTTTAATCGTTGGTGGGTTGTTTTAACGGAATTCGACGGTGGCGCCGGTCCGACCGTGGGCTGTAACACCCTTTAAATTTGGTAAGAGCAACTAATTAAAATTTCGATATAAAATCAATACAAATCAAAGGTTCTTCATACCTCAAATATAAAATTCTACAATTAACCTGAGATTGTAACACCCGCAAATTTCTATCTGTGTAAGCCAATCCTTTGAGGAATCCTTGAGTTCCGATCTCAGAATTTCATCCCCTACGCCTTATCTTTTAGCCTTATTGCATCGTGGGCACTCCGGGTGAAAAATAGAGGAAATCGGGGCGAGGTATACTCTGGGCGATAGTGCCCTGGCGAGAGTGCCCTGGGCACAATCGTCGGGCATAATCGCCAGCGGTGTGGTGCCCGCGGTACAGTTTGGGCGATAGTGCCCTGGAGAGAGTGCCCTGGGCACAATCGCCGGCGACCCCTGGTCGTTTTAAAATCGATTTTTAAGCAACCTTCCCCATTATTTTTCAACCATTTCACCCTTTTCTCTCTAGAAACCGAACCCAAACCCTAAAATCGGTTTCTATGCATCCAAGTCACCAAACCTATCATGTTCCAAGTGTTCTCCTCCAACCAACAAAGATTTGAAGCTCCATCTTTATCTTCCTCATCAAGTTCAACGGTTGGGAGTTCGGGTTGAAGTCTTGGATTGGGTGTTCTAGGAAGTCTCATCGTCTTCAAGGGTAAGTTTTCTTGTATTAAGGTTATAAATGCTCCATTGTTGGTTTCTTAGTGTTTGGTTTCTCAATCTCGGATTTGGTAAGTTTTGGAGAAACTAGGGTTTTGATCTCGTTTGAGGTTCTTGGTATATTGTTTGGGGGAAATGCTTCTAGATGGTTGAGTATGGGTATTTATGGGTTGAAATGTATGGATCTAGGTTTTTGGATGCTTGAGTTGAAGAGTTGAAATGGATGTCTTCAGAAAGCTTTGGGTGGGAGCTATGCTT
Source organism: Arctium minus (assembly GCA_954870635.1). Lineage (NCBI taxonomy): Eukaryota > Viridiplantae > Streptophyta > Magnoliopsida > Asterales > Asteraceae > Arctium > Arctium minus. Next base: position 67,627,982 of record OX941095.1, on the reverse strand, counting down.
GGAAGGCCAATGGTTGTGGATTGAAAACTAGGTTTAACTTAACCTAGCAAGGTGAGTTCAAGTTGATTTGTGAAAACGGTGTACATGCCAAAATGGTTATTCTTAAAATGTTTATGTTTTGCACCAAATTGTTAACTGCTGATAAGTTTGAGTATTTGGTTATATTTATCTTTATAAACTCATGAAACATGCATCTTGGTGATTTTAAGCATATTGACAAATAAAACTTATTGACATGTTTCTTGGACGTATTTTATATAAATGGAGTCCATTTGATGTAAATGCCACTTACATGATTTTGTTCTTACGTCTAGTTGGAAAATGTGCTTAACTGTGTCACGAAGTATTTTGGGAAATAAGAGTAAAGAGTTTATTTGGGAAAATGGTTTGTCTCAAACAATGTTGAGTTGGTGTTATTTTACACTTTTGGGTTGTTGTGTCTTCGTTAGTCGGTTAAACGTGTTTTTAATGTTTACAAAGGCTTCGTTGGTGATTTACGTAAAGTGTTGGGCCTTTGGCTCGGCTTTGACTAAATGAGTCGTGTGGACACTTGTCCGGATTTATAACTGTCGTGGGTTTTGAGTATGATGGCGCTTAATTTTGTGTCATTGGTGAGTTACATGCTTTGGGTGCGTTGGTCATTCTTTTGGAGTCATGTAATGGTAGATAGTGTCGTAATGGATCCATAGGCACTTAAGTTTGTCTGTTATGTAAGGCCTGAGGTTTTGGGTTACTTTTAGTGACCACTCAGGTTTGCTAGCGAGTAGGAATATGTGGTTTGAGCCGCAGAGTTGGAACTCGTCTAGATTGGATTAGGCACCCGGTTGCTCGTAAAACCGCGGGGCGGAACTCGACGGAGTATGGCAAGGGGCAGCAACAGGTTCGAGGATTGTGATGTCTGTTATGGCATGGGAACTAGAACCGGGGCACGTTGGTGAAATCCAATAACATCGCGGGTGACCCCATTCACGTGTTCTCGCCATCCAAGATGGAAACGTTTAGATGACATGCAACGAAGTCGCGTGAACGGCCTACTTGCGTGCTACTCTATTCTCAGTGTATACGGTCTCTTCATCGTTGATTCGTGGTATTTTATATGATAATGTCGTATTTTACCAGATTTGGTTTTCATGTGGTCAACGATAAATGATGGCTTTAATATTGGGTTTCCCCCACGTATATTAAGGCTTGAATGGAATGCGTCATTCCTACGTTTTCCGTATTTGGTTTCCTTTCATTTTATGGTTGCGTGAGTTTTGGGTTAAATATAAGTTTACGAAAGACGTTTTATATTGGAATCTTTCTGTAAAACATCTTGGTTTGGTTAGCGATCAACATGGTCTCTTTCGTTTAAAATGCATGTTTATTGGTAAATGAGTCGTTTCATAAGCAAAGCATATCATTTTGGAAAGATTATGACTTTAATTGCATTCTTACATTTTAAACGATTTATTTATATATATTGAAAACTCTTGAGCTCACTAGGCGTTAAGCCTAACCCTTTTTATTTGTCGGCATGTGCATCAGGTTCCAGCTGGGGGTTGGGTCCTAGCAAGGCCATGAAGAGTAGAGCCTTAGCTAGACACAAGAGTAAGTACTTGGTGAAGTCTTCCGCAAGTTGGAGATAGCGATTTTATTGGGTTTTAGTAGCACTCGTCCTTTTATAGTCTGTATGTATAGATTGAAGGTGTGTATTGAAGTTAAATCTAAACTTGTGGGTGTAGAAGATACGTTTATTCGATGTATTTAGAAAATTCTAAATAAGTTGCTATTTCCAGATTTTAGGGTGTTACAGAAAACAAAGGTAAACCCCAAAATCCGTCAAGGGCTATAACGAAGTCGGGTGCTACGTAATCCCCAAAGCTAGCTGCTCATCACAACCAAAGCGGAAACTTCACCAATGCTAAACACATCACGAGCACACTACTAGCACTCCTCTCTTCATAGTATTACTAGGACCATTCCCTACCAAAACCTGATGCACATGCCGACAAATAAAAAGGTTAGGCTAACGCCTAGTGAGTTCAAGAGTTTTCAACATGAATAAATATTACGTTAAAAGGAGGGGATACAGTTTTAATGATAAACTTTCAAAATGATTTCCCTTAACTATGAAAACGACTCATCTTCCAATAACATACGTTTTTAAGGACGAATATCCCAATACAAAACTTTCTTTATAAAATGATGTCGCCCAAAACTCACTCAAACGTGAATAGAAAATGGACTCCCAATTATAAAAACGTCGATAAAACTTTAAATCCCGAAACACCCAAAACACGGGTGGGGCATAATACCCAACTCTTAAATAGTGGGAACAATCATTTTAAATATAATATGTCATCGAAAACATGGAACTGAAATTCAATACTCACGCGACCATAAAATGGAATGAAATATAAATATTAAAGCATGGACAATTAAATATCCAAAATGCTACTGGCCGACAACGGGGGAGACCCGTATCCATTGAGAGCAGAGGAACACGAAAGTATGTCACTCATACAATGTTAGTCGTATGACATTTCACGACACTCAAGCCCAAGTGCCCCTACGACACCCTTCAAGCTACACCAAAAGAGACAGCTAACCTTAGCGAATATTACCATAAATACCACCAAAGGCCCGACAACATTCGAGGACTACAACCATGGCATTACCCCGAATGGCGAAGATCCAAAACGCCCATCATGAAACGCCCATCATCATAATAGCACAACCGGACTTAGCCCTCCTAGTGTACACTTGAAAAGTTAAGGTCATAAGACATAGGTTCCGGAGTCCAACCCCGTAATACCCAATTGACCATCAAATAAAGACTGACTTACGTGCCTATGGATCCAACGCAACACAGTCTAACATTACATGACTACACATGAGTGACCATGCACCCAAGCATGTAAGTATCATTAAAATGCAACAAAGTGCATTAGTATGTAATTCATAAATGGACTCTACATCGAGCCATTAAAGTCGAACAAGTGTCCTCAAAACTCCTTTAAGTCAACACCGAGCTAAATGCTCAAAATCCATTTGACCAACAAATATCAATCCCCAAATAGAAAAACGTATTTAAACGATGTTTATGCAGACACATACTTCGAAGACGTGATTAACCAAAAACCCCTCACGGATTGGTACAAAAGGTTTTCCAAATGGTGTATGTACTCAAATACACCAAAATACGCACATCATGAATTAGACTTCATTTGTACAAAATCACTAAAAATGCATAAATCATGTTGATACTTCTCAAAATATCCAAATCTCAAATATGGGCATTCTGTGAGACTAAAACAACTCAAGCTTATTAAATATGAGAACTTATCAAAATACCCAACACATTGACAAATACTAAGTAAAACATATTTTTACTTCAAAATACTCATTTTGGCATGTACATAGTTTTCACAAAGCAACTTGAACTCATTTCGCTAGGTTAAGTTAAACATAGGTTCCAAACCCAAATCCTTAGCCTCCAAGGATGAAGCTTTCACCATCAACAAGTCATCTTCAACATTGAGCTTAGGTTTCCAACTAACCCATTTTTCCAAATCTAAAAGAGATGAACCACCAACAAATAGAAACTTTAGATCTACAAAGATCCTTACACTAAAGCTTGGATTAAACAAGAGATTTACCTTACCCGAAACTTGAAGTCATCCAACCACCTTTCCAACGAAATCCTTCATTGCTTCCATAGTTAAGCCTCAAATCACCCACTCCTTGATGTTTTATTGTAGATCCACACCATAACAAGCTCCCAGAGTTGATACATAGTCTCCCAAAAATCGACCTAAGGTAGAGAAAAATGGAGAGGGGAGTTAACAATGAGAGAAAACCCTAAAACTTGGGTTTAAATTCGATCAGACAGTTCCCGTGGCCTTGGTCGCGACCTCAAGTCGCGGGCCAAGCCGCTCGTGTCCCTGAGCCGTGGACAACAGTGGGTTACGCGGGTTTAGTCGCGGCTTTGAAGTCGCGGGCTAAGACGCGCGTGTCACTTGATGCATCTTCTCACCCTTCGTGTTAAACCATTAGCCGACCGTTTCTCTCAGCCAATCGCTGACCGTTTTCCTTGAATGATCATAAACTGTTTATTAGGAATTTACGGATGTTACATGAGCCACTCGTCGATTCGACGGTGCTGCTCAGGCAACTCATTGCCGGTCATTCGACGGTGCTGCTCATGATTTGTTTTCATCAGAAATCGTGGGGGAGTGGATCGAGAAATGGGGGAATAGAGAAAATGGAGGTTTAGGGGGGGTTGGATTCAACGATTTTCAGTGAAGAAGGAGAAGAACGTGTTTGGGGGGTAGGGGTGAGGGTTCCAATTACAGGGTGGTAGATTTTCCGACGAAGGGTGTAGAAGGGAGCAGGTCTCAAAGAAAAAAAGTTGTAGGTTGGTGGGTTTGGGGGTGGGTGAGGATTGTAGGGGAGGTGGGACTCTATTATCTATTAATTCATTTATTTGTTTGCTTAATTTCTTATTAGAAAAAAGACAAAAACAAGTGTATAAAGACAAAAATACCCCTTGAGTTAACTAGGTTAACATATTTCGTTAGAGGGAGGGACCTTCTGCGTGTGCTTTTGTATACCACAGGGACGTCCAGTGTAATAAACGCGTTTTAGGGACAATATCTAAAATATCAGCAAACCACAGGGACCAGGAATTGTAGATCCCAGATACAGTGCAATCAGCAAGATAATAATCAATAACACGCAATGATTGATCCACAACAGCTAGTCATATGATTAGATTTATCAGTAAATGGTTTAGGTTTACATAGAGAATTTCTGATCTGGGAATGTAAACCTTACAACTAGCTATCTATGAATGATTTCTTCTTCTTCTAACCTAAAACTAGGTTAAGAAACATATATATATATATATATATATATGAGCTGTATTAGTTCTAATGGGCTTTGAGGCCCATTTACAAACACTTTCAACATATTACAATTCAGACCCTTATAAATGCGTTATACAACTTTCAACGCACTAGGACTTTCAGTCCTAACAATCTCCCCCTAAAGTTGAATAAGACATTTATCTTCTTGAAATCCCCAGGCCTTGATCTTCTTTCCCTCTTGAATCTTTGAAAAACTTTGGTGTTGCTTGTCTTCATATCTTTCCAAGCTCCCCCTTGAATAAAGCTCTTAGTGTTCATAATTTCAACTTTGTAACCAGATTCAATGTATAGTAGCCTCGACTGAACGCACTATCAAGCAACTTTCAACTGTAGAAACTCAACACATCGGATCAGCACACAAGAAAGATAATGTGCGAGTAACGTGACATTCCACAGTGCAACTTCAATTTAAAACAAAGAATATGTCTCTGAACCGTGAGTTGAATAAACTTTCAGCTTAAGAACTTGTTTTAATCAGCTCACAGGAGGAATCAACTTCTAGCAAACACCATATGATACGGGATAGAAGAAATGCAACCTTGAAATCTAATGGCTTTTCAACCTCAGATTTTAAGAAATTCTGTTACTCCCCCTCAACTTTTGCTAACTCCCCCTCAACATGATATTCTGAGTCTTTGAATTTGTATACCGTTCTCCCCCTCATGATGATTAGGAGCATCCTGAGCATCATGTATCTTCAAAGACTAACCGGATGAGTAGAAAAAGATTAGATAAAACGATTCAGTCCAAGGGTAACAGCTGACACAGAAACACAATAGTAACTGTTATCACAACAATTAAAATATTATGTGGCCTATTTTCAGAGTTGGCATTGATGTATCTCTGATCTTACTTCCAGTTATCACTGAAGTAAAATATTAAAAATTACTTCTCAAACTGTTACGGCAATATCACAAAGATATGCAAGGGGAATCACAAAGATTCGTGCGTGTGTGAAAGAAGTATAACTCAAATCGATAAAGCTCAAAGATTGATTCAACCTGGGACGCAGGTTAAGAAATCAATAGATACAGTGAGATGAATATGAAGTTCGGAGATTGGAGTCGATGTCTTCCTTTTTCAATATCTAAGACCTCCGAGTGAGGAATAGATAGATTATGTGTTAAATCTCCGTGCATATATGAAACAAGTATCTTTTGAGAGATACTTGAGTGGCTGGGTGGGGTGACACGAGTTATCGACACTGGGTCCATGTCTGTTTCAATATCCATCTCCAAAGAACGAGAATGAATAGATTATGTGGTAACCCGGATAACTGACTCGGTTTGGTAAGAACCAATAATTCTTTTAAGTCCTGTCACATCCACACCTTTTTTTTAATCACTCCGAACTCATCTACCAATCTAGACCCCTCACTGATATCTATGAATTAGATGTGTTTCTTGGGTAGGTCATTCCGGTTCTGGATGGACCATAGAAACATTAATAGCCCTAACACTCCTTTAACTCACCAAGATAAAACATTGAAGTACAATTTTCTGATTTCAGATAATCAGAAGTCAAAAACATTTAAGAACGAGTCTTGAACTGAAGTGTTCAGAAGTCGATATGAAAAATAAGCAACATGGTACTCCCCCTCAAAAGTGGCATAACCCTTGATTGTAGTCATGTGACGTGAATAATCTGAATTAAATCACACATGACATTCCTGCAAAACAGATTAAGAAGATTTTGGTTTTGGTATCCATGCTGTGATAGATCCTTGATGGTTAGTTGCCTTGGCTTTGAAGCGATTAAACTGAGGATTGGGGATGCTATAAGTATCATACCAATTATTAACATACCTTAAATCCACAAAGTCACTATTTCCACAGTGAGTGCAACAGATCTTTGCTCGGTTTAGACTGATCAACTTTCCTGTAGAATAAACATAAGTAGGTGAATCAGTCTTGAAAATAGATGACTTTGTATCAACTACAGGAGAATCATGAGACTTGTTTCCTTCACTGTCTTCTGTAGTTGGTTTCTTTCTCCAAACCATCTTTACTTTCCTGGAGAAATGATTATCTGAAGAATCATTAAGCTCGTAATCAGAAGAACTGGAGTAGTAAGTATGTCTTTTGTTAGAGGTGTCGGTCTTTCTTTGTTTCTGTGAACGTCTTTTAGATTTTTGCTTTGAAGATTTGTTCATAGAAACCTTTTGAGAGGCAGATGTTGAACATTCGCCTTTATAAAATTTGACTGGTGGCTCACCAGTTGAATCCAAAAAATCAACATGACTTAGAAGTTTAGGATCGAAATCAAATTGGTCTAACTGACTGTCTGGACACATCTCAGAATTCAGAAAGGCTGAGAATTCCATTTCATCATCAGAAGGAACCTTATCACTTGAAGGATTTAGGAGACTAGAAGGATTTGTGCTTTGAAGTGGATCATTAGCGGAAGCATTTTGAAAATCAGAATGATGATCCGTTTCGAAAAATTGGGGCTTTTTTCCTTTGTTTAAAGAGATTGGTGACGAGTCACCCAAAAAGGCTTTACATGAAGAGGTGTCTGAGGGTGGATAGGAATTTTCTGACAGATTGATTTTCTCAACTTGGAGAATTTCAGGCTTAGCTTGGAGCTCAACTTTGTGAAGTCCCTCTTTCATCATATCTGCTGCCAAGGCACCCAGTTGTGAATTAAGCCCATTTATCTCTGTTTGAAGATATTCATTTTCCTTCTTCGACCCAGTTTCCCTTTTATCGGAATTGAGACACTCAAATTTGGATAATAACTCTTGTTTTTCCTTTTGAAAAATGATCCTCTCCTGTGCAAATGACTCTTCTAGCTGAACAATTTTCTTTTCTAAAATCAGAGGTGGAACATAGATTTTGTGGTCAACTGGTTCCTCCTCAGTTTCAACGGTTTTTGAATCAAGTTCAGCTTGAGAATAGCTTCGAAAATAGTCATTTGACAGAAAACAGGGTTTTTCGGTGTTGTATGACGCATTCAATGAGTCATAAACAAAAGGAAGTTGCATTGTGGTAGAATTCTTCCTTCTCAAAGTTTCCTGTTTCGGATCCTCATCAACAAGTGGTTTGGTCCAATTGATTTTGTACTCTGGGTAGGTTTTGTCTATTCCAAAAACTTCGAACGCATATAACGTGCGAACTTTGGTCAAGGCCTTTTTCAGATAAAGTGAGTTATCGTAACCAAGACCCGTCTCTGAATATTTGAATTCTTTGGGTGCATTCAGATGCATCGTTTGTTTAGATTGACCAATTTTGTAAAGTTTGAGTTCGAGATCCTTTAACTGGGTAGATAACCTTTGATTTTCATTTTTATAAGCCACACTTTTAGTCACAATATCAATTTTCTCATTTCCTGACATACAAAGCTTGTAAGTAAGGTCATCTACTTTGGTCTTTAACTCTTTTGATTCTTTTGAAAAACTTTCACACTCTTCCTTTATATTGAAATTATGCACAGGTTGCCAGCAATTTCTATGCGTTGATTATCATATTCGTCAAGTAGTCTTTCAACTCTAGCTTCTAAAAAAGAAACTTTCTCTTTTAGCTCAGAATAAGTTGGATGAGACATTGTTACCTGAAAAAACTTGAAGTCCAGGGATTAAACTTGATAAGAGATTAAACTTTAAAGTGCAGGGACCAAAAGTGACACTAACTGAAACTTAAAACTAGAGGGACTAAAAATGATAGAAAGTAAAACTTAAAGGTAGAAGGACAAAAAATGACATAAAATAAAACTACTAACTAGAGGGACTAAAAAAGAAAAAAAAAATCAAATTGCACAGATATGATCGTGAGACAAAGTATTTGACATACGAAAAAAACAACTACTAACTAGAGGGACTAAACGAAAAAAATGACAGTTTTTTTTTTATACCCGGGCGACGATGACCCGGTCGGAGGCAAGGACCTAGTCGACTTCAACCCGGTCGAGCAAGGACCCGGTCGAAGGACAAGGCCCCGGTCAAAGGTAACACCCCGGTCGACTAGAATCCGGGAGATGTGACACCGGGCGAACTAGACCCCGGTCGGCTATAACCTGGTCGACAACAACCCGGTCAAGGATAAGTTTTTCGATAAAACAACAATAACAGATACTCAGATTACGATTAAACAGATTAAACAAACAGATTAATGAAACGTAATCGATTCTAAAATCACACAAATTTGCAGATAAGCACATATATCGACCGAACTCAATCAACTCAACCCAGAAATTTCAACCGAAAATCAAAAAACTTAATGAACTCAGAAACTTGATTAAGCAGAAAATCAATATACCAGTAATCGACCGAACTCAAACTTGATGAACCCAGAAATCAATTATGCAGATATGAACTCAGAAACTTGATTATGCGCCTAAGAACCTCAGTCTAGAAAAAATCGATATAGCAATATACGACCAATTTCAATATACGGCCGAACTCAAACGCTTATAGAAAATCGACTTCCTAGAACAATTTCAACCCAGAAAAAAATCGACCAATACGAAAAAATCGACCGATATGCAGATAACGACCTCAACCCAGAAAATTAATTATAGCATACAGAACTCAGAAAATCAATTATAACAAAAAAAAATCAATTAAGCACAAATAAACCTAGGTAGATGTTTAACAGATATCGATACGACCAAACATGAACAATAATAGCGATTTAAAGGGTTTTAGACAAACCTTTTTGGATCAAAATTTATGTCTCTTTGCTCTGATACCAATTGTAGATCCCAGATACAGTGCAATCAGCAAGATAATAATCAATAACACGCAATGATTGATCCACAACAGCTAGTCATATGATTAGATTTATCAGTAAAGGGTTTAGGTTTACAGATAGAATTTCTGATCAGGGAATGTAAACCTTACGACTAGCTATCTATTAATGATTTCTTCTTCTTCTAACCTAAAACTAGGTTAAGAAATATATATATATATATATATATATATATATATATATATATGAGTCGTATTAGGCCTAATGGGCTTTGAGACCCATTTACAAACACTTTCAACATATTATAATTCAGACCCTTATAAATGTGTTGTACAACTTTCAACGCACTAGGACTTTCAGTCCTAACAGGAATGTTAATTTACTCTTTACTATAATTATAATACTATATACCTGATTTAATATTATTAATATTTTGTAACAGTTATATAAGTGTTCACATGGTTCAATTGGTCGGATTGGAGGAGTTAAATAACTCAACCCAATTATCTTTGCCTAGATATATTTCAACCCATTCAGAACTTATTTAATGTACAACCTAATCCAACTCAATCCTTATCGAATTGTATTTGGTAGTGTTCATCGAGATCAACATATTTAAAAAAAACTTGAATCAAAACATAAAAAACAATAAATCAAAGCTTAACAACTAATTTACTTAGGGGGTGTTCGTTTGTGGCTTAATGGGTTGTATGGTGGATATGGCTTATTCGCACAGCCATATCCAGGTGTTCGGTATCGGCTTATTCGCTCAGCCGATGGCTGAATCGGTCAGCTAGAAACCATGAGTCCTATACATTCAGCCAACTAATTTCCACAACTACCCTTACCTTTGCAACAAAGAAAAACCCTTATTTTAGAAAAAGAACTGCTCACGCCTCCAATCTAGTTCATGATTCCAATCAATTTCCCGCATAGATGCTCTCATCTTCTTCAAGTCGTCTACAGTATGTTTCATCTATGGTTTTCGATTAAGCTCATTCCACATCTAATAAACATGTGAGGCCCATTAATGGCGGTCCGAACTTCAGCAGAAAATTCAAGAAGCCGACATATTTCTTGAGAAAGTGGGTGAAGTAATGCACATGGCCTTACAGGGCATCCACGACATTCGCTAACCCATGATGATATAGCACTGATTCTACTTGCAGAAATAGCTAATGAAAATGATGAAGATTTCAGGGAGCACTTACCTATAGTTTTTTATTTCTCCCTATGTGTTCTCGATATGTTTCTCTTTATCCCCTTTTTGGTACGCTACATTTTTTTGGTTTTTTCTTGTTGCTAATTCTACATAGATGCTACAGTATAATTTATTTGTTATTGTTTGAAAAATGTAAATATTTATCGAACTATTTTATTTGGATGAAAATATAGAATGAGGGGTAAAATAGTCATTTCTGACATTCAGATAGTTTATTCAGCATAACAACCGAACAACAATTTATCTGATAGAATACAGACAACTTTATCAATACAGGTCTTAATGGAAAACGAACCGAACGGCCTCTTAGTGCCTATTTGTTCCATCTATGAAAGAACCACACAAACAAAAACCTTCCTAATCTATACAAACAAATTAATTCTCACAAACAACTTTATCAATACATGACTTAATGAAAAACCAACCAAACATCCCCTTAGAGCCTGTTTGTTAGCAGTTTAATGAGCTTAAACGGTCATCTATACATGCTTGTTTGATAGTGACTCATTAATATAGAAAGTGACTTATTCAATAAGCTTTTAATGATAAAGTTTTTCAAACCAGTCCCTTCCAATTAAAAAAACACATTTATTCCATATACAAAGAAAAAACCTTATCCCAAACAAAATTATACCTAATTTATACAGACGTATTAATCAACATAAACTCCTTTATCTATACAGAACATAACGAAAAAACCAACAAAACTAACCCCCTAACCTAAAAAACGATATTATTTGAAGCAATAAAAAAATTAAAATTAAAAGATATTTTTATTAATTTATGCGTGTTACTTCAAAAAAAATATTTTTTTTATTTTATTATTATAATATTTTTAGTACGAAATGCTTTGCCCATTTTATTTTCTGAATCAAATCTTCACTTTCATTTTTTCTCCAAAACCATATCACCAACAAAAACAATCAAGAGCGAAAAGAGAGAGAGAGAGAGAGATGACGACGTCGTTTGACGAAACGGAGTTAACGCTAGGGTTACCGGGCGCCGCCGCGGCCGGCGGAGTTGGAGGTGGAAACAAAACCACTGAAGGCGGAGATGCGGTGGTGCACACGAACGGAAAGAGAGGATACAACGAAACAATCATGGATTTGAAGCTGAAATTATCATCAGATGATGATCAGGAAGACAAAAATAATAAAACGAATAACCTATTCGCCGGCGCCGGCCACGGAGTTGACGGTAGTTGCTCCGGCGACCCTCCCGCCAAGTAAGTTCAATTAATTTTTTAGCTCGATTTCATAATAAAATTAAAATATAACAAAATATATATAGAGAGAGTCGGGTTCAAACGAGAACGGTACCTATTTAAAAAAACACGAGAACGGCAAATCACATACAAAATCATAAGTGATTTTACATTAGCGGGGAAGTCGTGCAAAATCACGGTACGCGAGCGACTTTTGCCGCGACCTTAAGTCGCGGGAATCACATGTAAAATCACTTATGATTTTGTTTTGATTTGCCGTTCTCGTGTTCTTTTAAATATGTATCGTTCTCGTTTGATCCCCTCTCTCTCTCTATATATATATATATAGAAGGAGGTTATTATGTTAATCCATTAAATGTTGTTAACTTTACAAACTATATAGGAATTCAATTTCCTTCAAACTTAGGCTCTAAATGTGTAAGGGATATGATAGGAATTTCATCAATTTGATTTTTTGGTAGTCATATTATTAACGATGAGTTACAAAACAACTTGATACATAAATGTAGCTATAATTGTGTTTCAAATATATGTTTACTTTTTGATGTTTAATATATATATATATAATAACTTCAAATTATTTAATTAGGGCACAAGTGGTGGGATGGCCACCGGTGAGATCTTACCGGAAAAACATGATGTCAGCTCAAAAGAAGAGCTGTCTCCGCCGTCATGAGGATATTAACGGTGGCGGTACGGTGGCGTTTGTGAAGGTGAGCATGGATGGAGCTCCTTACCTTCGTAAAGTTGATCTGAAAATGTACAAAAGCTATCAAGATCTCTCTGATGCATTAGGCAACATGTTCAGTTCATTCACCATTGGTAATTCTTTATTCATTCGATTAATCATTTATGAATAATGAGTTATTCATTAGTGAATAAATGAATAATTTTACTTAATCTATCTATGGTTTTGTTTGATTAATGATCACTAATGAATTAACCTTTTTCTTCTTTCTTTTTGTGAATATATATAACTATTTAATTTAGGTAATTGTGGATCACAAGGGTTGAAAGATTTCATGAATGAAAGCAAATTAATGGATCTTTTGAACAATTCCGACTACGTTCCGACTTATGAGGACAAAGACGGGGACTGGATGCTCGTTGGCGATGTTCCTTGGGAGTAATTACTCATTTTAATTATCGTTGTCATTATCAGTATCATTATATTATGATCAATAATGCTATAATTATCTATAATTATCATTGTATATATAAACGAATTATAACATCAATTTTTCAGTATCTCCATCTAATTTTCTTTATTTTATGTTAGGATGTTCGTTGATTCATGCAAGCGTTTACGTATCATGAAAGGAACGGAAGCTATCGGGCTCGGTTAGTTACAGAACTTTAATTTTTTAAATGAGAACACCTTCATTTTACGAAAAGAACAACCTTATCTCATGGGATAATACACGAGATAACTTGGTGGTGTGCAGGCGACTTGGGCCATGACCTAGGTTGCGAAAAACATTGTCCGTGTCTGTGATTTAGTATCACATGTGATGGACTTTTGGATCACATGTGATTGACTATAGTAAAAGGGTATTATCGCGTTTTCATAAAATGAATGTGTTCTCGTTTGAACAATTCCATGTATATGTAGATATATAATTAGATTAGTTATATTTGTATATTAAACTCAAGGAATACCCTAATAATTACTGTTCAAATCGAAATTTCAGCACCAAGAGCTATGGAGAAATGCAAGAACCGAAGCTAAAAGTCGTGAACGATCCCGACTTCAACATCCCGCTCCTTCGATCTTTGTGTGGCATACGGGGTCAAGAATACTCGAGATGGATTGAGCAGATCGTTGAATTTGTATGTCTGTACGTATTATTTTTACGTAAATTTTTATTTCAAGATTGAGGAATTCGAATTATTGCATTATATATATTGTGAGAGTAATATGTAAACTTGGGTGATTTGAATTCATGAACATAAATAGGATCATAAACAACAATAAAATCTTGTATAATTAATATGTGCTACCAAAATCTAAGGTTTCTAGCCTTTGTTTTGGTGTTTTGTTCTAGTGTTATGATTAATAATCAATGTAACTTGTGTTATATATGTATTTGATTTTATTTGGTTACTTAATCTCTTAATAACAGGATATCAATATTGAAAATAATTTTATCAGGTGTAATCATCTTGTTATAACAGTATAACTAATAAGTTAGAATGATCTAACTTTATTTCAACACTACTAAAAATCAAAACCCTAATTAATAACCGTAACTGGAAGTCGGTCTACAACTATTTCATGTTATACATAGGTGCAGGTTCAAACAAGAGCTAAACATTTTGCGAGAAGGCGAGAAGTGTGATATCATATATGATACACAAGCTTAATCATATAATTAAACACACGTTACATTGACAATATATAGACACTTAATCATATATGATTGAACACACCCAAAATGCATGTAATCATATATGATATTGAGACTTCTCGCATGATCCTTCCTCTATATGGTTGGGTTCCGGTAAGAAGCTGAGTAAACGTGAGAAGCGTGAGAACTGAGAAGTGGTTATCAGCCGTTGGATGAGAAATGGATGCACATTAGGATGAGATGCACATTAGGTGCACTAGATCAATTTCCTTAATGAAATTGGATTCATTGGTGGGTTTGAGATTTTAAGTGATCAAGGGTTCAGATCCATTTTTCACGCTCCTAATGTTAACTCAACTTCTCACACGATCATTCACCTATATAGGTTTGGGTTCCGGTGAGAAATAAAGTTATGGTGAGAAAGCGTAAGAAATGATCTCCACCCTTGAATGCACATTAGGATGAGATGCACCGTATCAAACGCGGTTCATGGGGTGGGTTTGAGATTAAAAGTGATGAAAAATTCAGATCCCTTTTCACCTTAACTATTTTTTTTTCACATGAACCTACCTTCGTCTATATATATATATATATATATATATATATACATGATTACGAGAAGGCGAGAAGTCTCAATATCATATATGATTGCATGCATTATACACACGCTTAATTACATATGATTAAGCACATATTGTATTAACAACACATAGACGCTTAATCATATAATGATAAAATACACCAAAGGAATTGTAATCATATATAATATTTAGACTTCTCACCTTCCCCCAAAATATTTAGCTTTTCGCATAATGCTCTCTCTCTCTCTCTCTATATATATATCTATATATATATATATAGTTGATGTATTACAACAAAGAGACAAAATTTGGTATTATTAATTGTAGGTATGAGGTTGCTGACTGTCTTGTTTATTTGACTGTAATTAAGGTGTATTTAATGTTGTGTCACGTACAAGAGTATTAATGGCAAGATATATAAATACTATCATTCGTAGTAGTGTGCATATATATATAACATGAAAATCTAAGGGGGAAATACGACATATATAAAGTTATCGAATGGGCATGCCAAATGCATATACAATAATAATTTTGAACTATTTATTTTCTAATTTTTTTGAGACATCAACACGTGAATGTCAATGTAGGGGCATGCATTTATTTTGGTTGGTCGGGCTATGAATAAATGCATTTTTTGAATTTTGATTCCAATATAGAGAGAGAGGGTTTTGAACGAGAACATAATTCAAATAATAAAACACGAGAATATATATATATATGGGAGCGATCAAATGGAAACCACTCTAATTTATGTTTTTTATGTAAAAAAAAAAAAAAGTTTTCATCAGACTGCGAAAATACATGAAACAATTTCATCAGAATGAGAAAAATAGACGAAACTACATAAAAAATACAAATATATGAAACAATTTCATTAACAAAAAAATTATATAAAACAATTTGATCATATTAAACAACTTTATCAACCAATTTCATTAATTTAATCAATGAAATTGACGGTTTCCAAAGTTTATAATTAATATGATTTCTAATTGAAACCACCTCTCAAAATATATATATATATATTTATATATATATATATATATATCATATGTGAGTTTACATTAATCACATGTGATTACGAGTGACCTAGGTTGCAACCGAGTCGCTTGCGCATCTTGTGTTGACCGTGTTCCTTAATCACATATGTTCTTGCACTGAAATTATATGTGATACATAGGTGTTCTCGTTTTTTTTTACCATGTTCTTATTTGAATCCAACCTTATATATATCAAGTGTGATATTACAATCAATTATATGTCATTGTATATCAAAGAGCCATGCGACTTTGCCTACGACCTAAATCACGTGCACCACCCACATTTAACACTGATTCTTGATTACATGTGATTTGACTATAAAATCACTTGTTCTTATATGTTTTCTTGTGTTTTCATACTTTGACCATGTTCTCGTTTCAATCTCTCTATATATATATATCCAATAATTAGGACATGTTATATACTATTGCGACACTTTAACTTTAAATTTAGGGAAAGAAACGTATGTTTCAAGAAATATATTGCTTCTAACATTATTGCAATAATTTATATATAAATTAGGTATAATATCACACATATAAAGTGATTTTAGAAGTTTTTCCTTATAGATATGTTATGTGTAAAATAATTTCTAACTTTTATGATAAATATATAACAAATTATATGAATCAATAAAAGAATATAAAAGTATAAAGTAAGATTTTTAGAAAAAAAATAGTGTTGAACTATTTTTATTCAATTCTCTCAAAATATTTCTGCATTTAGAGGTGGTTGGTGGATATATTACTCCCATTTTAACGTTTAGAGTTTAGAGTAAATGATTGGAGTTTTGGAGAAATAAATAAGATATTTATATTCAAACCTCATACATATTTTACATTATTTTGGTAAAAAGTTGATTACTGACAACCCTAAACACCTCATACGAAACCAATCTCTAATGACATTAATATGAGGGAGAATTTTTTAGCTCACTTGACATCTAAGGCTACCATGGCAACCTAGGATCGAACATCGGACATATTTTACATCATGTTAGTTAGAATTTATCATGTTCTTTTTTAGCTTTAGATATGTTCAGTTATTTTGATATTTATAAAACATAGGTATTCAAAGTTAAAATTTCTTGTGTGAAAAGTTATTACAATAATATTTACGAATCTTTTGAAGCTGCCCTTAATTACATTCACATGCACCAAAAATTTAACTCATATTTCTACATTTTATAATAAAGGGACATAAAAGAAAAGCATGAAATACTTCAAGCATCTCCAACAGTTTCTACAAAATGGAGAAAATAGAGATTTTAAGTAACTTTTTGCCTCATAAACCTCTCCAAAATAGAGAAAATAAGAGAGAGATGTAATTTTCTTCAAATTTGGAGATATCCCAAAAATGATTACCGAGAGGAAAATTATTTTTTATTATATCCCACCAGTGAGAAACTTTGAAATAAAATGTTTAGGTGAGAAAAATAATATTTTATAATCAATGATTTATCTTCAAAATTAAGAATCTCTTGGAAATTGATGTAATTTTTTTTGAAAATTTTAGCTATTATTTCTCTATTTTGAAGAAAATTTTTAAGAATTTGTTAAAAATGCTAATGCAGTTGACTGAGTCTTTTGAAACAAAAGAATTAGACTTTTTTTTAATAGGGATTGAATCCACAATTTATTGTTCCATCTATATGAAACATGATTCTAACAAACAATAATAATAAACAATAACTCTTAATTAATAAATTATTTTATAAATTACTTTTAAATTTTAATAATTTCTGAAAGTTTTACCTAGAGTTATTGGACTTTCAATAGTATGATATATACATGTGTGAGTGTGTTTTTGTATTTTAAGAATAACTAGAAGCATACTCGCGCAATGCAACGAGATACATCACGATTTTAATATTTCATTTTATTTTTGTTTTTTTGTCGATTTATAGTACGATTTTAGATGGTTTTAAGAAAGTGATAATGTTTTTTTTTATAAATTTGTTTAATTTAGGCTTAATAATATAACGTTTTTTATATAAAAAAATTAAGTATTTTGTTAGAATTCAATTATTATTTTATATATTTTAATGACATCTAGAAAAAATAATCAATTACATATTTAATAATATAATTAAAACAAATTTATAGTTATATAATATATTAATTAATAGTGATATATAAAAAGGTCTGCATAAAAGGAAGACTTGCACATATCAAATTGGTAGGTGTTAGAAGTCTGCAGTAGTAATATGTATCTTGTGCTTTGATATTTGTAAATTAAGAGATTTTTAAAATCTTGCATAAAATGATTGTACATTATTCCTAATAATTTGTATTTGAGAATTTTTTATTCGTGTTTTATAATATAGTATAGATATAGATATACAGAGATGTGGCTGTAGAGTTGAATGATGGTCAGTGCAAGTTTTCTCACGGTGCTGAAATCCATGCATGCATCTACATTAATGAGAAGAATCCAAAGAATAGATCTTCTTATTAAATCAAATTTCATATCTTCATTCCAGACAACTTAATACTTTGTGAGATTCATATACTCCCTCCGTCCCAAAATAAGTGTCCACAATTGA
Source organism: Arctium minus (assembly GCA_954870635.1). Taxonomy (NCBI): domain Eukaryota; kingdom Viridiplantae; phylum Streptophyta; class Magnoliopsida; order Asterales; family Asteraceae; genus Arctium; species Arctium minus. Next base: position 67,609,422 of record OX941095.1, on the reverse strand, counting down.
CTTGGCACACAGTTTTAGACATGCATAATTATTACCCCTTTTTGGTATCAAATGACATCTTTACCCTTATTTAATGTTTCTTTTTCTTCACAACTCTTATGTATTTGTGCATTAATTAAGGGTAAATGTGAGAATTTAGTTATCTACTTTTTGAAAGTGGACACTTATTTTGGGACAAACATAAATAGAAATGTAGACATTTATTTTGGGACGGAGGGAGTATTAAAGATTAAATTAAGAAATTAATAAGTTTGATAATTTCAATTTAAAATTTAAAATAAAAAGCATTTTAGGTATTTTAAAAAAAATCTCTCCTCTCTCCTATACAACATTTTTTGTATAAGTATTTTATAATTGGGAATTTAATTAAAATGCCCTAACTTGAAAAATCAGTACCCAAAGTGTCCAAAATTTTGTCAGTTTTGCCAAAATACCCCATATGTCCGCGTGTAATAGTGAAAACGAGGGTTGGGTCCGCGTTTTACTCCTTTGGCACGAGGATGGTGAAAAACGAGGGACGGGTCCGCGTGTAATAGTGAAAACGAGGGTTGGGTCCGCGTGTAATAGTGAAAACGAGGGTCGGGTCCGCGTGTAATAGTGAAAACGAGGGTCGGGTCCGCATGTATCAGTGAACCCCTCGTTTTTTCAAAAACGAGGACAAAAAACGCGGACATATGGGGTATTTTGGCAAAAATGACAAGATTTATGACATATTGGGTATCGATTTTTCATGTTAGGGCATTTTAATTAAATTCCCTTTATAATTTCTCTTTTCATATATGTGGTAACTTCTTTCTTTCTTCAAATGTTTTTTTAGAGTAATTTAATGGGGTTTTATATAATTTTATATGGTGTAAGAGCTCAGTGGTGGAATTAAGATTTTTAAGGTAGATCAAAGGCTGCAAAATTGTCCGGATGTGTTTTTAGCTGAATTCTCTCGTTTTTGAATTCTCTTCCTTCTTTATTACATAACCTAGCCTTTATTTTTCCTTTCTAGCCTACCTCTATAGTCAGGGGCGGATTTAGTAGAAGAGGGTAGGGGTCCTGGCCCCAAACCAACCCATGTCCACAAGGCTAATTTTTTTTGTTTTTTTACATCTATTTTATACTAAATAAAGGAATGGCCCCCCAACAAGGTTTTAATTGAGCCCCTGCTTTCAAATCTGAGTTCACTCTCACTCTCAGTCTCAACTCTCCTCTCGCACTGCTATGATTAAGTGATTTTCGAGTGTGATTAAGTGATTTTCGACTATGGATTTGTGGACACAAGTCAAGTAGTCAACGCCTCCTCCAGCCTCCTGATTGGATTTGGATAAAAACCTAAATTTTTGATTTCTTGATAAATGATTTTGTTCAATTGTTGGTAACTTGGTTTTAGTTTCTTAGCATTTGGTATTGGTATTTTAGATTATATTTGGTATTTTAGATTGATTTTGTTAGATTGATTGGATTTGGTATTTGGTATTTTACAAAATAGAAATGTTTGTTACTTGTTAGGTTAATTTTGCAACTTGCAATTTTGTTCATATCAAATATTTTTTGAGTTATCGAGCTCGAGCTCGATGCTCGTTTATGGGTTCGAACGCGCGATTCGATTAACTCATTTATCGGCTTGAACTCGATGGTTTTTATATTTTTATTTTACGATTAATAAATATATGAGCATGTTTGGCTCGGAAAAGGGTATGCCCGAATGGCTTGGCTCGACTCGAAAAGTTGAATCGAGTTTTCGAACGAGCCGAGACGAACATTGGTGTTATAAAGCTCGGCTGGATAAGTTAAACGAGTTCTATTTTGTGTTCGAGATCGACTTGAGTTCGAGAATAATTAAGCTCGAGCTCAAGATAAACGAGCTCGAGTAGCTCGTTAAAATTTATATGGTGCCCCCATCAATAATTTTTTCTGGATCCGCCACTGTCTATAGTTCTCCGTTGTCACCTAGGCTCGAGACATGCCTCCTATCGTGATTTCTTGAGGGATTTTGAAAGTTTTTTGGTTGATTTCAAGGGATTTTGAGGGACTTCATTGGTTTTGTGGTTGATTTTGAGAGGCTTTTTTGGTTTTTTGGAATGATAAGAAAGCATCAATGGAGGGATAAACCATAGACCACAACATTTTAATATTCAAGAAAGGAAGTCAAGGTATTGGTGTTGTGCTTATGTGTCTAGGAAAAAAGAGGATAAAAACTTAAGGTAATTGAGATAATTTAGGGGTTGTTTGTTTACCTTTTAATGGCTCCATTAAGAAGCAACCTCTGAATCGTTAAGAGGTAAATCATGTTTGGCAAAAAAAAATCTTGCCTCTAAATGATTTTGTATCTTGACCCTACCTTAACCATTAAGAGCCCTGATTTCATTCTGAACAATTAGCAAACAACCATATTTCATTTCGCATTATATCATAAGAGTCTCTTAATCATTCTGACCACTTAATCATTCAGCAACTGTCAAACAGCCCCTTAGGCAACAAAATTTAGGATTATTTAAAAAGTGATTTTGTATTAATTAAAATTATTGCATCACAATTAATAACATAGATGATATGAACAGAAATATTTTAGTTAGCCTATAAAATAAAAGGGTCTCAAGGGCATCAGTATTTAGAAATTGTGTATAAGAAAGTGTATACATTCAAGTGATTTTTACTCCATTTGTATTTACATAATAAAATAGATTCAAGTGATTTGTAGATTCAAAACTTGATAAAATTACAATATTGACCCCGATCTAGAAAGAAACATTAAAATGTTGCATGTTTCATGCATACATTTAATGAAAATGTATTAGATTCCATAACATTTAACCTTCCACTTGGCCATGTTTATGCATGTCCTATATTTGATCCAAGTTGCAGTTTTTAATATCACTAGCATTAGATCTGGCTTAACTAATGATGCTAAGCATCTCTTCGTTGACAGTGTAATGAGCTTAATATAACTCACAACTTATCTGGTCAGCTATATATGATCATTTGGTAGTGGCTTAATGAAATCGAAATTAGCTTATTCAGTAAGCTTATAGGTGGAGCTTTATGTAGAAAACCAAGTTTTTTTCCAAACTTGCCCCTCCCAATTAAAAAACACATTCTTTCTAATTAAAAACATGTTCCTTCCATCTATGAAAAAAAAATCTCAAACAAAAACCTTCCCAATCCATAGAGACATATTAATTCACACAGACAGTTTTATCTATATAGAACTTAATGGAAAACCAACCAAACAACCCATAAATGTTTACGTGCCTACTTCATTTGCGTCTGTCCATTCTTGTTTGGTCCTGTCTGAATACCGAAAGCACCCTAATGATACAAACTACATCCTTAAGCCAATGTTGTAGGAGGTCCCAGATATCCCACAACTCCAACCCATCCATGAAATTAAACAACAAATTCTTCATAACCATATTAAGGATTCAAATCACAAACTTCGGGAACTCATTGAGATAGTTTGGGTGGAACGCTCATGCTTCAACTCATTCACTATATACAGCTCTCGGTACAAGAAGACGGGTATTGATCAGGAAAATGGGGTTGAAGCTAAATCAGAAGTTTTTGCACTTAATCCAAAAAAATTTGAGTTCTTACCTGAAGGCACCAAAGAAGAATTTTTCAATGATTCACATATGAACCTTCCCTTCTTACCTTCTCACAATATTTAGTCTTCTTATTTGAACCTACCACTATAAATATAGTCCCTCTAATTAAATGATAAAAGTCCGCATTTCATCATAATTCGTTAAAAAAAATTGAGCCCCTATTGAAATTGTAAAGCTCAAATGTATGTTGCTCCCAAATTACATTTACTTCAGATAAGCTCAAACACTCGCTATTTATAGGCTTAAATAGTATAGAACAAGCAAACAAAAGCTATCAACGAATATCTCACAAGTGATCTCTAATTGAAAACAGGCGAAACATAATTACATACTTCATACCAAACAAACCTAATATATCCCGCCTCTGGTGAGGTCATGTAAGGCTAAGATGTACCATACTTGATATTTACTCAAACAATAGAGCATTTGTTTCTATGAAAACATCCAGCTTGTGAAAAGTGTCATGAAAGGAGAAAGACAAATATGATAAAGTTTTGAAAAACTGGTTAAAAGTAAGCAATAACATACAAGCAAAAAGACGTACAAAAAAAAACATAACTAACTTAATAAAACTACACACCCATAGTCTAATCTACTAACCCTATCTCCCGCCCTCTACCTCTCCACCTATACCTCCCCACAACTCCACCGAACCCACCCTTAGGTGGCGTTTTGTTTGTTGGAATCCAAGGGAATTTGAAGAAATCAGAATACCATATTTCATTCATGCGTCTGATTCATTCTTTGAATTTTGATAAAGAATTTGAATTCCACATATGGTGGAATGTAAATTCCTTCTATTCTAGTAAGGAATTCCAATTCCTTCTTACCATCTTTTAAGAAAAAACTATCATACTCTTTTATTTACTCTATCCCATTTCATACTACCATGATGGATGTCACCACCGCCTCCTCCATCGTCGTCGTCGTCGCCACCGCCACCACGACGTGTCATCACTGCCGCCAATACTGCCATCATTGTCGTTACCGGTGTCGCCTTCACCCTACCACCACCGTCGCCACCACCACTATAATATTCAATCAACCAAACAGACTAATTCAAATTCTTTTTGACATATTCCATTTCAATTCCTGCCAATCAAATCTATGGTCAAATACGATTAAATTACATTCCGATTTCTTCATATTCCAATTTCAATACCGGCAGATTCCATCCGAACCAAACGCCACCTTAGTTTGCTACCCTAGTTCTACGTCTACAAGAGCTCCTACGAGAGATAGTGTTTAACCTCAATAGCTCATCCCACATCCTTCTCACCGAAGCCGCCATTTGTCCCTTAAGAACCTAACAAAACCACCACAATCATCCCTCCCTCAATTTATCAAACTCCCAACACAAGATCTGGTTCAGTATCTTGTCAAATTCGAACAACAGAAAGCATAACCAGAAACAAAATCAACATCAAACGGACAGGCTAGCATCAAACCTAAATTAACATCTCTAGAATACAACCAATCGATAGCGATTATCAACAAATTCAAACGAAAAACAATGAACAGAGGTAAGAGGAACAATTCTACTTGCAATACACCGTGAAACGCCATTGATAGATAGATATCACGGAAAACAGATTGAAATAGATAAATCATCATCTCTAGAATACAACCAATAGATAAAGATTATCAACAAATTCAAACGAAAAACAATGAACAGAGGTAAGAGGACTTGAAGTTGAAGCAGCTAATAATTCTACTTGTAATACACCGTGAAACGCCATAGATAGATAGGTAGATATCACGGAAAACGGATTGAGATAGATAAATCATCATCTCTAGAATACAACCAATCCATAACGATTATCAACAAATTCAAACGAAAAACAACGAACAGAGGTAAGAGGACTTGAAGCAGCTAATAATTCTACTTGCAATACACCGTGAAACGCCATAAATAGATGGATAGATAGATATAACGGAAAACGGATTGAGATAGAGAAACAGACCTGGTAAGGAAGACAGCCATGGCCGTGAGATCGAAGAAACCTCCATCGCCATGATCGCGTCGTCGATACGCAATGGATTTTGAGCGGGAATGAAAGGGGTTGGTAGGTGGCTATTTGGGCTATCAGAATTGAAAAGAGAGATCTGAAAATTGGGCTTTAAATAGTTCTGGTATTGGGCTGAGCTGTTGGGCTCTTGTATATCCATCTTAGGGCTCGTTTATTTGGCGAAGGATCGTGTGAGAATAATATTTAAGTTGAGAAGCATAAGAAGGGATCTGGACCGTTGATCACTTTTAATCTCAAACTCATCCATGAATCGCGTTTGATATGAGAATTGATTCAGTGCATTTCTTCTTAACGTGCATCTAAGGGTAGAGATCCCTTCTTACGTTTTTCACCATAACTTTCGTTCTCACTAGAACCCTACCCATTTATGTGGGTAAAAAATTGATTACTAACAATCCCAACCAGTTCCCTACGGAACCTGCTTCTAAAGACACCAATATGACACAAAAATCATTTTTTGCTTGTTAACCAATGGAGTAGATGTAGATGCAATCCCAATTATGTTGATGTGAAGAATTAAAATGCAAATAATCGAAAAGCATATGCAAAAATCTGTGAAGAAGTAGGTGCAGACGATGGTGTTGTGACAATGTTCATCGGGGGGTTTTCATTGGGAGGAGGGGAAAGTCACCGTGGATGGACGTTGGATTGGAATGGAGATGATGGTGCTACGATGGTGATAAGATAGTGCAGATGACGGTGCTGCGATGATGGTATGATTATGCAGATGGCAGAAAAAGGGATAGGGTTTCGTCGGAGAATATGTATAATTAGTATTACTTTTAACGCCTCAAATAAATACAAATTCAACTTTTGTAAAAAACAATTTAAGAGTTTTGTTTTGGTTTTTCTAATATTGTGTCCCTTTCACCTATCTACATTCATATTGTATAATGGTATTGGCCTCCCTCATGCACTGTAAAGGTAAAAGACAACCACCACAAGACAAAGGCAAAAACTACCAACTTCATTGTTTGACTAGAGTGAATAGTTCATCAACTTCTATACCATATCACTAAATCATACCAATGAAAAGGGAATGAAATTTCCATAATAAGGGATCAAGTTCAAATCCAGCCCTATTCATCCCATCTTAACACACTATAATTTACCTCCTATTATTGTCAATGAGAATAATACAGAAAATATGTTCTGTACTGTAGCACAAACTCTTTCTCGTCCAAGTATAGCCGACTCTAACAGGAACATAAAATATGTTCTGATCGGGCTTTTTCAGGCGACACTATTTTGAACCAGACCTTGCCTCAAAAAAATTGGCCTTATTGGGGCTTTGAGGTCTAACTCGAACTAGACCTCGGATTCACTAGGCCCACGTTTTTCAGGCTAGGCTCAAACCGGTCTTGGGATTTTTTGTGCATCTCTAAAATAGTGGCTAGATACACAAATAGTCTTGATGACAAGAGGGAGCTAGAGAAATGCAGATCATTCCAAAGTGTCATGTTCTTAGAGTAGCAAACATTAGCGTTCTAAGTTCTAACAGGGACAGGCCTATGTACATCCCAACAGGCTCCCGTGCATCCACTCAACTTATTCCCACAAGTAGAATTTTTTTTTAGGTATGAAAAGTACACCCCCTAAACTTTGATGGATGCTCTACGATATTAAAAAATTATAAGGAACATCAACCAAATAATCGAAAAAGTCTTGAAATCAACAAAAAAAAAACAAAAAAAATCCTAAAATTGGCCAAAAATCCTTCAGAATCAAGTGAAAACCTCAAAAAAGTCTCTTGAAATCGACAACAAAATTAAAAATCACTCAAAAATCAACCAAAAAACTTTTAAAACTCTTGAACGGTGAAATTTGATTAAAAACACATCGGACAAGCTTAAAGGCTTTGAACTACCTTAAAGGTGCACCCTCTCAGCAAAACTTCGCTACCATATAAATATATACAAATGAAACCCCATTAAATTACTCTCCAAAAACCTTTGAAGAGAGAAGGTTACAACATAAATAAGAAATGATAACAAGACTCATACAAAATGTTGCATGGGTGACAAATGCTAAAAAGCAATTTGTGAAATCAGCTGAAACAATTCAAAAGCCTTGAGCAAGAAATGGCCCAATGCAAAACCAGGTTAAAGATTAAAAGGTTATACAAATGATACATGCAGTTTTGGAGAAACCAATAGTTGCATCTTTATTGTGATCACATGGGAAAAGCATTGTTTTGACCCATGGAAATGTGAAATAGAATTAGTTTTTTTTGTTCATTACTGAATGCATATTTTATATCATACATTAACCCCATCTGTTTGTCTTGCCATGAATCAAATATTTTAGTATCATTCCACGAGCACAGTGCACCTCCGCTTTCGAACCTTCCAACCCATTTTCTCATCCGGTGACTGCAACAAAAACAAAAACAACACATAAGAATGCCAATTCACTCCAATAAACAAACAACCAATCGTATGTGAAACCCCATTAAATTACCATTGTGTTTTATATGTTTCAGAATGAAGACATTAAGGGGTTGTTTGGTTGGTTTTTCATTAAGTCATGTGTGGATAAAATTGTGTGTGGATTAATCTGTCTGTATTGTCTGTATAGATTTGGAAGGTTTTTATTTGAAAGAAGTTTTTCATATATGGAAGAAACGTTTTTTTAATGGGATGGGTTGGTTTAGAAAAAACTTGGCTTTCTACATAAAACTCCCCCTTGAAATCTTACTAAATAAGCCACTTTCTATATCATTAAGCCACTACCAAACAGTCATATATAGCTGACTGAATAAGCTGTGAGTCTCATTAAGCTCATTAAGCTACTAACAAACAGACCCTTAATGAGTTTAATGGAACTACAGGTTACTCAGTCAAAGCTTAACGATATAGAATGTGGCTTATTCAATAAGCTTTATCCAGATTGCCTCCAGATTGCTTGGTTTTTTTCCAAACTTGCCCATCCCAATTAAAAAACACGTTACTTCCTAAACAAAAACCCTCCCAAACAAAAACCTACCCAATCTATATAGATTGAATAATCCACAGACAGCTTTATACATACAGGACTCGATGGAAAAAAAAAACAAATGTCCCCCAAGTGATTAAACCAAACCAAACAAACCCAATATGGCCCACATGAAGGTGGGGTTAAGGGATGATGTATTGGTGTGAATTGTGATGTAAGGAAACCCAAGGAGGGCAGATATTTTTGTGAATGATAAATTTAAGACATTATGCCCATTAAATTCTTGGAGAATGCTGAAGGGTTAAACATTGATTTGCTTTGCAGCTTACCTGTTGGCTAAAGGAAAACGGAATTCCAACTCTCTTAGAACCATCAGCCATCCTTTTACAAGAATAACGGTTTTCAATAGGAGCAGATTCAATGGAGACCTGAGAAAAATACACTAGTTCAGCGTTAGCCCAAACTACTGTGATACTCTAAAAAGAAGTCCACAATATGCAGCTATAGAAAATAATCTCCAGCTTGTCAAAAGGTATCATAACAATAGAATAAGACTGGAGCAGAGGCATTTAAAGGTGTTAAAAATTGCATTGAACATATTATCTTTGCTGATTACAATCCTAAAATCCAACTTTCTTTGGTAACAGTAGGTATCTGGGCCAGCTTGCACACACCTCGACTAATCTCATAGGCCCTAAAGATAACACGAGGAAAATCCCCAATGGCATAGAGGAGACTCAAACTGGCAACCTACGGGAAAGAGCAAAAGGCCTAGCATTTATTTGTCGGTTGAAATGGCCCTTAAGGTTTTCCTACAATCTGATTTGCGGTTCAAACAGACCAATGCTTAAATTTTTGAAAGAAAATGACACAGAAATCATTCTGGAAATATTACAAATAAGATGTTAGGGACAAAATTTGTAATCAAGCCTACATCGCTTTTGATTTGAAAAGTTGTAGCTTTCACTTTGAAAGTAAAACTGTAATTTTGTTTCATGGATGAACTATATGGAACCTGGTTTGCTAGCATAAGAAACAACAACAGACATTTGCAATAAAGAAAATGATTAAAGGGTCATCAAAAGGTAAAACAATCCATACCAATAGAAAAAAGCAGTCATAGATTTAAAAGAAAGTAATAAGGTTAGTTCACCTGAGTTTGAACTGCTTGGGTTAATCCATCTTGGCAACCAATAGCATGCACACTTTCCAGCTTAGGGCATTGCAGTACTAATTTTTCTGGGATTAGACAATTAAAAGTAAGTCAGAAGAAAAGATAAAGATACTTATTGAGTTAAATTAACATTATGATGGCCAGGCATCAGAAAAATTACCTGGAATCAGATTTTTACAAGAGTTTAGGTTCAGATCATTGAGATTTGGACAACTTAGATACAAGGACTGCAAAAATAAGATGATCATAAGTTCAGAACAAGTTTCAACTCAGATGTACAATTGGAAGAAGAAAAAAAACTATTTAGTATCTTACATCAAGGCTGGAACAACCCCAGAGGCTTAGCTTTTTCAACCGGGCATGTTTTATAAACAACTTCTGAAATACAAGATGCAGCTTGCTGTTTGGTGATCTTTGTAGTTCAGAATCAACATTCCCTTCATTGCTCGGACATTGTGCATCTGATTCACATATTGTCATCCCACAGTCCATAAGCTCCAAAAGAGGCAATTGGGCTGTGGCAAACTGGATACCACCTGATCATGAAGAACAGAAGCAAAGGTTATTTGGGATCAAACAGAAAATGATGATTATACAACATGAAACAAATTCTGGACTAAGAAAATTACTTGATGTGATATTAGGACATAGAGCAACAAGGAGTCTGGTTAGAGTCTCCGGGAATACATTGCATATCATCCCAATACCACTGTCACTTATGCTAGATCTGTAATTAACAGACATCATCAGCAAATAAGGAATACAGAAACAGACTGATAGGTGTTGTCTCGTTCAAACTGATAAAGATTTCTTGGCGAAAAGGGGGACAAAAGGGTAGTCCCAAAAAATAAACATGGACGACGATGTTCAGAGACTCTTAAAATGGTATAAAATATGAATAATTATAACAAATAAAAACTAACAACAAGACTTACCCACTGAGATCAAGCAATTCTAGGTTCGAGTAGCTTTTAGAAATTGCTACAACTGATGCATCAGTTATTTCTGATCCCAGTACAAGTGATAGCATGCGCAAGCCCCTAAAATGCAAATTGATCAAGTATTAGTTCATTTTCTCTTGAATGTTCCCTTAGCTTCTTATTACAAATGCAAGTGATAATAACTCTTTATTAGTCCATATGCTTCAGTTTGGAGCCTACCAGCCATTCAGATAGCAATAAAGCACTTGGGCATACCTTAAGTTAGCAGCGGCAAGAGAAAGCACAACGGAATGGGAAAGTTGAAGAGAAGCAATGTGAATATTTTTTAATCTAGAGCAGCTTCTTCCAAGGCCATCCATCATAGCAGTAAGATCAGTGGTATCGTTCTCTTGCCGAGAAAAATCAAGGGATATCTCAGTTAAATTGGGGCAATTGAAAACCTAGTTGAGAAAAAAAGGAGGTAAATAAGCATCACTACAAGATGAATGTTATTACAAGGAAACTTATTCACAGTCATGAAACATCAAGCTTGCAAGAACTAAGCACAATTTCAAATATACATACCATCTTTGAAAGTGAATGAAGATCTGAAAGCCAAAGTGTGGAGAGTGTGTTGGAACATAGAACAAAACCTCCAAGGTTAGAACACCCCTCCATCTTAAGAGTTGTGAGACATCGCTTATCAGCAACAAAACGACCCAATTCATCCCTAAAATCGTAACATATAAAAAAATCACATTTTGGGGCAGAAAAATGTCTTAATCAGGGATCCAAATGAAATGCAAAGTTGCAAAAACAGAATTGCCAAAAATATCCGATCGAAGCTTCCATACTTCAACTCAATAATGATGCACATTTGCACAATAAATATAACACCTAATAAATAGGTTTGAAGTATACCCAGTAATGCGATTGAATGATCCTTCACACGTGACGATCTCCAGGGATTCAAGATTCGGGCAGGCAAACGCAATGCAAGCCAGCATAGTTGAATCCATATCACTGCAGTATAGAAATCGCCGCACAAATAAATTAATCAAATTACCATTTTTTTTCTTCAGATTTTCATTTCAACTGCAAAATCTAAATGTTTAATGTATCAAATTAAGAAAATGACAGAAAATATTAATTTAATTAGTTTAAGAATCGTCATTTCATATCCATTAATTGTTCCCTCTTAGTTTTGTAATATTTATTAAGAATTATTTGTTAAATATCTTTAATTCGTCTGTGAAATGCCGTATCAAGCTTAATAACGTTGTCCGGATGACAAAAACCCTAGATCTGAGATTTTCGAACCTTTCCATTGTAAGTGATAGTCTAACAAGAGCTGGACATTTCTGTAAAACCGATCCAACGAATCCGACTTGAGTCCTACTCGGAACCTTAAGCCGGAGCTCTTCAGCAGCTCGCCAAATCCGCTTCGTAACATCCCTCCATCCCTTACACACCTTCGCAGCCGACAACAAAGCCGGCGGCGGCAACCTCCTCATCACCTCCCACAAACAACTCCCCAGCAACACACCAGATCCGACATCAAACTCCACATCCGGCGAGAGATCCTCCTCCCCTCCCTCATCATCCGATTCCGGAAACTCATGCACATCCACATCGTCAAACGACAACGCTCGTCGTAGATTCGAGTACGGCTGATGCCGTTGATGCGGACGGAGCGAAGATAACGGAGGTGACGCCGGGATAACGGTGGTGGTGGTGGTGGTGGCGGAGGAGGTTGAGGAATCGGTTGGAGTAACGGCGGCGGAGTTTGAATCGGTGATCGATGGAGGTGGTAGGTGACATACATGGCCTTTCTTCGGGAGTCCACAACGGCCACAGTTGTAGCTTCCGCGACGCTTTCCTCTTTTGGCAAGGAAGGCGTCGGAGATGGCGGTGGCGCCGCCGGGAGTGACGGGATGAGGCTGGTGGCCGTGCATTGTTGAGTTAGGGTTTTGGATTTTTAGAGAGAGAAAGTTGGAGGGATTTGAGAGAGAGAGAGAGAGAGAGAGAGAGAGAGCAAAGGGAAATAAGGGGGGAAGAAATAAGAGAAGAAGGAGCGGGAGATTATCGAGTGGTTCGCGCCTTGGTTTCAATTTTGGAGGAGCGTTTTTTCTCGCTCGCTTTTTAAACATTTTACAAAGAGTAAATTACGTTTTTAGTCCCTGTCGTTTGTTAAAAATCAAGGATTTCGTCCCTTTAATTTTGAAATTTCGGTTTTTTGTCCTATAGTTAGCAATTTATTTCTATTTTCGTCTCTTAGCTAATTACTACTTTTAATGTTTGGCAAACTAGCTGAGAAGCTAGCTAGTGACTAATAAGCTAGCTAGTAGCTGATAATTTAGCAGATTAAAAAGTCACGTTTGACAAAAATTAGCTTATAAACATGTAAAATTACCAAAAATGACATCTAAAAAAATAATCAATTACAATATGTTAATTAATATAAACAAATTTTAAAACCAAGTTTATATTAATATAATATATTATAAATTTTAAAAAAAAATCTATATTAACTTATTATTTTAAATAATCGTTATATATAATATAGAAAAAATAATCAAATAATAGTTACGAAAATAATAATAATAATTAATAACTAAAATATATTCATCAATATTAAAAAAATTGATATAATTATCAATAATTCTAAATAGTTAAAAATTAATATCAATGTATAATTAAAATTTATATTATAATTTTTAGATAATATTAATTAATAATAATAAATTTTAATAATTAATAGTTAATATACAATAACGAATATTAATAAGGACATAATTGAAATAATTACAAAAATCTTCTCATATGTTACTCTAAGTAGCTTATCAAAAAGTTAGTTTATGACCATCCAAACATGTACGTAGAAAATAAGCTAACATATTTTTGCCAAACAATGCCTAAATATAAAAGACTAAAATAAAAGTGAATTGTAATGGCACCCTATACTTTGTTAATGACACTCTTATAAATGATTTTCTCATCACACACATCAATATCAAAACCTGTTTTTTACATTCTTAATGCATGAATTGACCTAGTTTTGATATTAATAAAGGTGTCATTAGCATTGCCCTTGTAAACCATAGTCACGAAAAGCAATCGAGTTTAAATAATAAAAACGAAAATAATAATGAATTATAAACTATAAAAAAATGAAAATTATAATTTCAAAATTACAGGGATGAAAATAGAAATTTTCAACAAACGACAGGGACTAAAAACGTAATTTACTGTTTTTTACAAATTAAAGCACGTGATGTCCTTGGCTTTTTGTCATTATTACTATTTTACCCTTGGAGCCTGCAAATAATATATACTCTAATTTATATCACTTTTAATTTGATTAATAATTTACAGAATAATATTGTACCTAATATTAGAGTGATTTGAGTGAACTCTAATTTTTGTCTCTAATGTTTTGTAGTTTTTAATGGATATCATCGTTAAAATTCAAAAATTCGGATTTGGTTACTTATGTTTGTTAATTTTCAACGGTTTTGATTCCTTTGTGTAATGATCGTTAATTTTTTTTGTTAGTTACAGTTAGATGAAAGGTATTTTGGTTTTTTTCTTAATTTTATATTAAAATAACATACAATACTTTTATTTTAAATTGTAAAATGAAAAAATAAACGAGCTTTGTTAAAATTAAAAATATAATATGTTTTTTATCATTTAATATAAAATTAATAAAATAGTAAAAATTAATAATTAATAAATATATTCAACTTTTTTTGTGGAATTAATATAAAAATATTTCTTTTTCCTCGGTATTTTAATTTTGGAAAGTTCTTCATTTTTTTAGATTTTTATGTTCTCTTTCCTATTTTTTTCATTTTAAAATTTTTATCTAGAAATCTGTTGGAACAGATAAAAAATAGTTACAGTCCATTAGATTTGACAAAATATTTTTGAGGGATTAGTATTTCGTGGGATGTTTTAGAATCTTTGGTGTGTTTGATTTGGAATGAAATTGAATTAAAGATTTTTTTTGTAACCGTGGGTTTCCGGGACAGCTTACGCGCACCGACTAATCCTCAGGCTACCACGAATGGCCTGGAGTCATCGCATGTGAACCTCCATGGCCACAAGAGCTTTAGCAGCGCATGGATTTAAACCATGGATAGATGAGATATTCCACTACATCCCTCAAAGCATATTGTAAATATTAATTAAATTACCTTTTTAAATAAACCCTAATTATAGATAATTTATAAAAGCATATTGTAAAGATTAATTAAATTACCTTTTATTAATTGATTTATTACAAAACAAATGTTCTTAATATATTTTAAAACTTTATTACAAACAAATCAATGAAATCTCATAAAATACCTACTTTCATGGGATTCCTAAATCCATTGTTTGTTAGATTTCACCGGGGTTCCAATTCCAGACTTTCTTTTAAACCAAATGCGGGACTATGATTAAATCAAATTACAAATCTCACCAAATCCCGCATATCAAACAGTCCCTTTGAATTCTCATTTTGGATAATATTTGATATGTTATGAGTTTATATCCTTTAAAGTATATTAGTGTGTCGTTTATTCGACCGTTATAAATAATCAGTATACCAATTAAGGGCAAAAATGTCCATATGTTTTTACAATACGACAACAAAGACACCCACTTTTAAGGCCAAAAATGTCCATCTTGTTCGTAATGGTGATAGTAAATGTAATAACGTTTTAAAAAGATTACGGTGAAGATCAACATGCTTAAAAATTGAATGAGAGGTATCGAACGGTGCTTTAAAGTACGATACTTTTGTAATATTTTTTTCTTAATACGTTGTATCTCTTTTTTAAGATATCCATCGACACTTTTATCCCCATGAAATATATATGTGTAGCCCACGTAGCATTTCAAAGGCATCATGACTTTTGATTCAGATACTCATAGAACGATTACTGATGTAATTAAATGATTGTATCGTAGTTTTTGGCATCCGCCATATTTTTCTTTTGTGTTTTAACCAATGTGATGCCAAGTTTCATTTCATTATACAGTTTGTTATACTGTTATCCTTAATCTATAACTATTTATCGTCTTTCTTCTAATGGTAATATAACGAAATACATAAAATAAAACAAAACAACCCATTGTTTTTTAAATTTATATTCCTTGTTTAACATATTTGTTGTTCACTGATTTTTCATAAAAGTATTTTATCCTTACTGACCAAGAACCAAAATGTGGTTAATCTGGACATGACTAAGTGGATGTTTGAACATGCAGATGTCGAATAATCAACATACGAGTTATGATTAACCGACTCAGTAGGTTTCGTGAAGCTATCTATATGTTGTATTATCGATGGTATATCGGGCAATATTGTATTTAAGGTCGCTTGCATAAAATATATGTCACGAACGTTTTATAAGATATTACTTATGGATACAGTTTTTGAATACTCGTTTTTATAAGTACAGTACTAGCCCATTTGCAATGTTTGTTTCTTATTATGTTATTCTTTAAATATGATTAAGATAACTCTATAATATGAATGATTGGATTATAAGTTAAAGTGTGTTTTCCTGTCATTCTAATCCATTGAGAAGTTGGTTGTTTAACATTGTTGGATTTGCTTTTGGCCTCCAGACCTTTCAACGTTTTATTAAATACCCCCCTACGCGAATGCACACACACACATATGTATATATATATATATATATATATATATTACAACTCTCATGTCAGATCTATAAACTATAAGCGGATAATTTTACTATTCATAAGACCATTCATAGAATGTTATAGTTTATTGTGACATGACATAAACATCTTGTGCACTCATGTATTATAATTGGTGAAAGCAAACAATTTGATCGTATAGTACTTAAGGCATTCAATTATCCTCAAACTGAACACGACAACATGGGATAAACTTTGTATAAACATGCATTTATAGAAGGCAGATAACGATATATTAAAATGTACTTGAAAGGAAATCATTGTATTTGATATATTTTATAGTATTCGATATAAGCAAATGTCTATGCGTCAAACATTTATGTATATAAAAAAAAACACGACATCATCCTTAGCCAATATCCGCAAAGTATCTCTAGCAGATTATTTGAAACAAAGAAAACCGAGATTTTGAAGTTTTTTTTTTACCTCACGAGGTCTTCCATAACTTTTTCCAAACTAGAGAAAGTATGTGATAGAGGGTAAAAATGAGTAAAGTTGAAGAACAATTCAACACTAGATGTCGATCGATATATAGAGAAATATTTTGTACTATTCACACTCATTAAATGTTGTAATTTTGTTAACATATTTAATGTATTGCATACTTTAATAATATATATATATATATATGTATATATGTTGAAATCTAAAAAATGAAGTAAGAGATACAAGATAAGAGCATCTCCAACAACTATGCTAAAATATAAAATTTTGAAGATTTAGGTGCCGTTTGTTTTTTAAAAGGTCTAAAGTCTGAAGTCTTATTTTAGTTATAATTAATAAGAGGTGGTGTGTAAAAAGGTCTGAACGATTCAGACTTAAGAGCCAATAAGAGTTTTTTTAAAAAAAACAAACAACCCCTTAATATTTTTTTGTTCGAACAACTATATTAAATGGTATGCTAAAATAGAAAAAGGAATAGAGATAAGATGAAAATCTCAAAATTTCGAGAAATTTCTAAAACTTTATAGAATGGAAAGTAATAATGTAATATTTTTAATTTTTTGTCACCAATAAGAGTTATCGAAATTAAATGTGTAGGAGAGAATACTAATATTTTATTAAATCGGTTGAATATTTTATTAATATAATTAATGTTGGAATTGTTAAAATAAAATAATTGTTGGAGCTAAATGTAAAAAAATTTAAGGTTTTAATTTTTTATATTCTATTATAGAAAAATTATAATATGACTGTTGGAGTTGCTCTAAAAATATACAAATTTATATAACATTCCAAAACCAAATAATGATAGAAAGGGAAATATTATTTTATTGCTAAAATCAAAGAAATGTTGAAATTTTGTTAAAATATTAAATGTATTAATATTTTATTAATGATGAAAAAATTAATATGGACAAATTATTGAAAGTGGATATAATTTTTTAAAATACATTGAATTTTTCTTATGCATTATAGATAAATTATGAAAACCTGTTTAATATGTTCTTAGGCAAAATTAAACTTTTTCAACGACTTAAGAGACATCATATTACACTTGTTCATCTGTTTACATCTGACTTTTGCTTATTTTTTCCAATTTAATTCATGACACCCTTAACACAATCTTCACCACCACGATATAGATTTCATGATAAACACATTTATGAGTATTTTTACATCCAAATATTAATCCATTAGTCCAAAATAAATGTCCATAGCGAAAAAAGATACGTGGATTTAGAATGATTAATTATTATATGAGTAAATTACCTTTTTCATCCATGTTGTTTGTTAAAAATTGTGGATTTCGTCCTTGTGGTTTTAAAATTTCGGTTTTCATTCTTATGGTTTGCCATTCATTTCTATTTTCGTACTTCAACCAAAACACTATTTTTAAGTATGAAGAACTAAAATAAAAATGAATTGTAAACCATATGGATGAAAAAAACAATAAAATTTAAATTATAAGGATGAAAAAGTTAATGGATTACAAACTATAGGGATGGAAAT
This sequence comes from Arctium minus, assembly GCA_954870635.1. Taxonomy (NCBI): domain Eukaryota; kingdom Viridiplantae; phylum Streptophyta; class Magnoliopsida; order Asterales; family Asteraceae; genus Arctium; species Arctium minus. The sequence goes on along the minus strand of OX941095.1, from coordinate 67,591,103 downwards.
CGTAATTTCAAAATCAAAAGAATGAAAATAGAAACTCTCAACAAAGCACGGGGACTAAAAACATAATTTACTCTATTTTAATTAACAAAATGACAGTTTTATACTTAATTATAAAAAGAAGATGTTTTCCATCATATAGATAAAGGTATACCGGAAAAATAAATAATTTCTTTTAAAAGTGGACATTTATTTGGTGACAAATTAAAATAGTAATATATATATACTTGTTTTGGGATGGATGGGGTATTAATATAAAATTCCCGAATATATTTGGAAATAGAAAAGAAATATTTGAAGAAATTAATTCGTCGTTATTAATTTGTTGATGAATTAATGGAAATTTAAAGCATTCATAATGTATAAGCCATTTAATAACTTTTTATTTTTGTCACCTCAGATTTCCACTTATCATATTTAATAAAAACTTATTTTAAAAATTCTCTCCAATGCAACCCACCTTTCCAAAAGCTTTTTATATTTAATAATTAGTCTTTATAAACATACAATTAAGGTGTTTGGGATTGCTTATTTAAAATAACTTATGTTTATTTGTAAAAGTGTTTATTAACTTATATAAATAAGTGTCAAATATGTAATTTGGTTAAATAAGTTAATAAGGAGTTTCAAATAAGTCAGTTAAAAATGACTTATCAAAAACTGCTTATTAGCGGGGTGGAAAAGTCATAACGAGTTTTCAATCCAAATACTCAAAACAACTTATTTGCTGTTTGAAAACGCAATAAGTTAATAGACACTTTTAATAAGCAATCCCAAACACCCCCTAAAGTTAAAATTCACATTAAAATCCATTACTACAATTTGTCGTATTTAAGGTCACAATATTTTCGTTTTTTTTTCAAGAAATAAACAGTAAAATTCACTAATACAAAACTATAATTTTGAAAATATATTTTGTAATAACCGGTTTAAATTAAATAAGTAAAAGTTGGGTGAAATTTTTGTTAAAAGTTTTCTAAGGAAGGGGGTTAAATGTAAATATTTATCCCTATGGGTTTGGAATAGGGTTTGGGGTCTTATTTTAATTGGCGGCTGAGAGAGAGGGAGAGAGCAGGGAATAAGTCGATCGATTTGGGGTGAAGAAATCAGTGGAATTCAAGCAAAGAAAACTTCTCACACAGTAAGTTTTTTGAATCTATCATCTCCTATTGAGTTTTAAGCAATGATTAGTTCTTTGGAAGTTGAAATCTGTTAGCAAAGTAATATGGGTTTGAGAAAATTGTTTACTGTGTCATTTCTATCTAAGATCAAGAAAGGAATGATTTAACAATTGGTTAATTGAACAAGGAGGTTAAGGAAAAGTGAAAGGAACTAATGCATTAGGATTAGAATCTGATTTGTAGCAAGTTTTAGGTCTGTGTTCGTAATTTTTGGGGTTATTCGAAAACCCATAATCGCCCTGGTCGATGTTGGGTATCGGTCGATGTTGAGTATCGGTCGAAGACCCAGGTCGAAGTTAAATACTGGTCGAAGTTAGATACAGGTCGAAGCTAAATGTAGGTCGAAGTAAATGTAGGTCGAAGCTAAATGTAGGTCGAAGCTAAATATAGGTCGAAGCCAAATGTAGGTCGAAGCTAAATGTAGGTCGAAGCCAAATGTAGGTCGAAGCTAAATGTCGGTCGACTGCAAGGCCCGGTCATTGGTGAGTACCGATCGACCGCAAGGCTCCGGTCATTGAATGTTATCGGTCGACCGTAAGGTCCCGGTCGGCAAGTGTATCGGTCGAAGACCCGGTCAGAATTGGGTACCGGTCGGCACCTCGGTCGGCTGAGCTTTTGGGCCATTGTGGGCCGAAGTCCATCAGTCTATTTTGGGAACTTGTTAATTAGTTTTAGTAATTAATTAGTGGGAAAATTACGGGAGTATAAGTCGTTGGAATTACGAGTTATGTCCACTATTATATGATAGTTGAATGAAGGGTTTACCCGTCTATGTTTCCATATAGGTTTCCAATCGGTATATTCGGGTTGACGCAAGATCTAAGTTGAGGACGACGGGTGAGTTTTCTAATCTTAAAACCTCATCAGTTCATAAAGTGATTTCATGCCACTGAAAGTTAATTGATGGAGTTATTTCAATTGTTTAAATTTTGTGAGAAGCTATTTATAAAATGCATCTATATTTATGCAAGTGTATTATATGAGGAGTTTATTTCCATGCAATATGAGTTTATTTGTTAATTAGATGTATGCATGCATTGTTGTGAGCGGCACAAAGACGGGGTGTGTGGCCCGCCTGTACTCATACCGGGGGGTCCCGTTTATGCTATATGGGTGTGTCCCATCTAAGGCAGTATGAGACAGACACACCGTTACTTCTGTGACGGTAGTGTGTGCCGGAAGTGAGCTATATGTGTAGTTAATTCTTTAAAAAAAAAACTAAAATAGTTTATTTATCCTAATTTTATTAATTGTGATAGTCCGCTTTTGAGGGATCTCACTATACCATTGGTCTAACCCTCGCTCTTTTAAAATGTAAAATTTTTCCAGGTAAGTTAGGGGTTGGTGGTTCGGGTAAAGGCAAGGAGAAAGTTTAAGAAGCGTCCACGATAGAGGACTCCTGAATAGTTTCTTATAAATTATATTTTCATTGTCTCAGTTATGTAATAGGTTGTTTTATTGTAAACCTTCAGATATTACTGTCGAATTGAGCCGATTTTCGGCATGAGTTACTTTATGTCAGTTATTTTCTTTTTAGTAGAGTGTGGGTTGTTATATATTTAAAAAGAAAATCAAATGTGTAGTTAAAAAAAAAGTTAAAATACCATAACAATATTGTATGATATTTATATTTTTAAATATTCGATATTGATATCATTTTAATCATCTTCTTATAAACTTGTTAATAATATATTTTCTTATAAAATATTTACTTCTATTTAACATATTTAATAAATTAGATTATTTAATCAATACTAACAAAGGATTAAAATGAAAATAATATTAAACATGATTGTTATTAAAAAAAATGCTTAGTTGTTTTGGAACATATAGTAAACTAGATTAATTAATCGAATTAAAGATGAAAATATGATTGAAAAGGAGACAAAAAGAAAATTTGTAAAACTAGAGGGGTTAAAATGAAAATTCATAACTATTTTGAAAGCTTACTACAAAATAACATTTCCTTTAATAAGCTTTTAAAAAATCTTTGGCTCCAATGCTATTAGGATTTAGGGGGTGTTTGTTTCATATATTGAAATTTAATGCAATTAAAAATTTAGAATTCAATTAATGTTTGACATTGAAGAAATTGAAATGTAATTTGTCAGGATTCGACAATGCATTTGGTTGGTAATAATTCAATTCATTCATTTAAGTAAAAAAAATGATGAATGATTGAATTCCTTAAATTGTGGAATTCAAATGATTCCTACATTTTCAGTATGTGAACCAAACGTAAGGTTTAGAATTTGGACATGAATTATCCATTCCAGTTACTTCGAATTTCTTCAAAATCAATGAACCAAACACCCCTTTAGGGTCCGTTTATTAAACACTTACCCAGTAAGTGCTTACCGTGACATTTACTTTATTGGATGAACATGACAAGAGCAGATAATCTTACCCGATAAGAAACACATACCCAATAAGCGCTTACGGGGGCATTTACTTTATTGGATGAACATGGCAAGAGCAGATAATCTTACCCGACAAGAAACACATACCCAATAAGCGCTTACGGGGGCATTTACTTTATTGGATGAACATGGCAAGAACAAAGAATCTTACCCGGTAAGAGCAATGATAAGGATGAAGAGTCTTACTCGGTAGGTGAGAGTGACAACTCTTACCCTGGTAATAGCTTACCGGGTAAATTGTTGTATACGATAACATTGTGATGATTACAATCTTACTTAGTAAAGTGAGTTAGTGTGTCGAGTTTTATCGGTAAACGCTTATCGACAAGGATATTACTTTCACTTACCTTATTGTATAACTTTCCGGACAATTGAAATTGATTGTTGGTAAGTGTCTTAAACCCGGTAAGCGCTTATCGAGTAGAGCCATTCCCCTCACTTACCGAGTAAGACTCTCGGTCTTTGTTATAGCTCTTACCGGGTAAGATTCTAGGTACTTTCCATGCTCAATAGTTAAAGATCGTAAGGTAAGTGTTACCGATAAGAGCTTACTCGGGTGAGCATTTTGTAAACGACCCCTTAGTCTTTCTAAACGACTTTTTTCACATAGTGATAAGCTTTGTAATAAACTTGAATTAGAGATGTTCGTAGAGCATCTCCAACATATTTTTCAAGAATGAAGAAAATGAAGATTTTAGGGATTTTGGACATGTTTTTTTGCCTCAAGAGATTCTCAAAAACTTTTATTTAAAATGGAGAAAATGGGAGAAAAAATATATAAATTTCTAGAACTTTTCAAAAATGATTACAATGAAATTGATTTTTTTTAATTTAGTCCCACTAATAAGAAAACTTTGAAATTAAATTTTTAAAGAGAGAAATAATATTTTATAAGATGAACACAATATTTTAATAATATAATTAATGTTGTAATCTTCAAAATGGATAATTTATTGAAGTTGAATCCATTTTTCTTTTAGAGATTTTGAAGTTTCATTATCCACTTTGGAGAATCTGTTGGGGATGCTTTTATATGTCAGAGTTAAATGTAAATTTTGTTCATAATGGTTTACAAAAAATTAACGATTACTGCCCCTGATTTTTTATTTTAACCAAAGACAACCTTATACTTTCATTTTCTATAACGAGTCAGTCCCTGCTAATAACCCCGTGACAATGGATAATTTTGTATATTAATCTTTCCCTCCCTCTATTATCGTTTTTATAACCAATATGGTTTCTCTCTCTAGTTTCACTTTTATGACATATATGGTCCCTCCCATGTCTATTCATTGGTTAACATCCATCGAATATGAAGGAAACTGTTGGGTCATCTGAAGATTTGAAGATGACCTCCTGATATTCCATTTTATATAATCCTACTTAGAATATGTTTGAGGTTCTTTTAGCAGCCTGGTTTCTATACAAATGTTCGGTGAAGTCGAAGATCAGCCGAATAAGACAAAGAAGGAGTACATCTCTCAAAGCGGATTGAAGATAGTCTCCTCAGCCTAAAGCCAAGCATGCCCAAGTGATCAACACCATCGGCCATGATGGTGTCAATCACATATCTTCAGGAGTATGAAGGTGTTCTCACATCTTCAGGAGCCAAAGATCTCTCAAGTCTTCGGCAGCCGATGATCTCTCCTTAGAAGCTGAAGATGTTCTCACATCTTCAGGAGCCGAAGATCTCTCACATCTTCAGGAGCCGAAGATGCCTGAAGATTTCTTTCAAACACATTATACTTTTCTGACAAAGTATATTTGTGATATCTTGCATTGACGTGGACCTCATCCCAAGATCAGAAAAAATAAGTTTATCTCCTACACTCTTTTAAGGAAAGGTCCACACCATCCTGCAGGTTAACACTTCAAGCCAAAACACCTCAAGACAAAAGGTACATCATGTACCTTGCTGAATACCTGTGTCCATCCTTTGCTCAACAGGTGTCCCATGCATTTAATGCATGAGGCACTATAAATATGAAGGATGGCTCAACATGCAAGATTAACCAGCTCTACTACCTTCAAGTTCTCTAAGTGTCTGGCAACTTTCTCTCTACGAAGATCTTATTGTTTTCTAAGTGTTTTACAATTGTTCTTCATTCTCTATGTGTAAGATTGTTTGAACATATCTCATATGTTCTCTTCCGCAACAATCAAAGTTTTCTATGTGTAATTCTTGATTTCAAATCAATAAGAATTAAATTAAGTGAAAAACCGTGTGTATTGTATTCAACCCCCCTGCTACAATAATTTTCTTATTTACTTACTGCTATTTGGGACCAACAAGTGGTATCAGAGCGGTTTAGTTTAACTCAATAAACTAGATCCGCAATGGCAGCATCTTCTTCTTCTTCTTCTTTAAACAATGTTTCTTCTCAAAACACCACTGTTGTTTCATACGACAATGGCTATATAGCCAAACCACCAAAGTTTAACCCCAATAACTTCTTCTTGTGGAAAAGTCGTATGATACTCTTCTTAGAAGGAGTTGACAGCAAATATCCTACTATCTTACATGAAGGTCCTTTTATTCCTAGAGTTTGGGACCGTTACAATGCTAAAAATGCAGATAAGGCAAAAGTTGATGAGGACTCTTCTGAGGAAGAAAGAACTCCAGCTACTGGGAGATACATTGTAAAGGACCCCAGTAAATATAATGATGAAGACAAACGTCTTATTGCTCTTGATACTAAAGTCAGAGCCATCATTGCCCTCTCTCTGCCTGATGAGGTCTACCACTCCCTTGTCAACTTTTCTACTGCTAAAGAAATGTGGTCCACTCTGTGTGTTCTTTATGAAGGTACGTCTGAGGTGAAAAAGAGCAAAAAGATTGCTCTTGTAAGAAAGTATGAACTCTTTTCTCATGAAAAGGGTTCATCTCTCTCAAACTACTACAATCGTTTTAACAGTCTTCTCAATGATCTAAAACTTGTGGGTCGCATCTATGATAATGAGGAAGTCTTGTGCAAGTTCATGGATTGTCTTCCTGAGTTTTGGGAAAACATTTGTACTTGCATGAAGTCTACCAAGGATCTTGATTACATGCCTCTCACTGCCTTGTATGGCACTCTCTTCAACTACGAGCAGACTAAACTGCTTAGGAAGTCTATCACAAAAGACATTAAAAGCTCTTATCTAGCTCTTGTTAGTGATTCTTCCAAAAACTCTGTGTGTGTTCCTAGAATCACCTATCCCTCCGATTCTGACCGCGATAGTCAAGAAGATCCCAATGACCCTTCAGAAGCCTATCTTAGTGAGGCTGATGATGAAGGTGAGGAAATTTCCAGTAACTCTCTCTTCTCTTCGAGAAAATCCAAGTTTTCAAGAAAATCCAAGTTTTCAAGAAAATCCACTTCTACTTTTTCTAAAACCACTCCCTCTGACAAATCAAATGAGGAATGTTACAGGTGTGGGAGGAAGGGACACTTTGCTTCTGAGTGCAGAAGCAGGTCTTCTGATAAATCCAGACTACCCTCCTCTAACCGTACCTCCTATAGGTTTGTCAGAACCAAGTCTAATTCTAATCAACCTTCTTTCCAAAAGACAAATATGTATGTCTCCTCAAAGTCTGACCGGGCTGAGAAATACAAGGCAAAATATAAGAGAGAGAGAGAAGGAAAGAAATGAAATCTTACTTAAAAAGGGAAAAAGTCAAATGACTGAAACTCGTGACTGGGCAGATGAACCCACTTCTGAAAGTGACAAAGAAATGGTCAACCTTTGTTTCATGGCTAAAATAGATGATGTTGATGAACAGTAAAGCTCAATCCTTCTCTATGGCCATTGTGTCTGCTGAGTGCTCTACCTCATCTACCCAGGTTCATCCCTTTCTCTCTCTCTCTCTCTCTCTCTCTCTCTCTCTCTCTCTCTCTCTCTCTCTCTCTCATCTCTCTCTTTCGACCTCTCAAACCCACCAAAGAACAAACTTTCCCTTACCTCACCTTCGGCCCTCACCCTCTCTCACTTTCTTCGGCCTCTCTCTCGCTCTTCAAAAGCTTACCGGGTGTACAATCTTCAGAGAAAATGCATGAATGAATCTACACCTGTGAAGTTTGATGATTTTAAGTCATCATGTCTTCATGTGATGATGATTGGTGGATTTCATCATGTGTTGGTGAAGATTCTCAAAATTCTTCATCTAGCTCAAAACCATATGTTCCTTTCTTCTCAGACACAACCCATCAAAATGGTGACCTACACATCTTTACTTCTCCAATCTCTGATCCTCAGATAGTCATCCTTGAAGATCAAGATCCTTCCTATCCTATTCTCCCCCATTTATCATCATATCACTTATTCTTTCTCCATCATTCACATCTTCCTCTCAACCTCAAAATTCACCACATCTCATCCCACCTTCTCAACCATACATTCTTTCTCCACCTATTCCCGTCGATCTTCCATCTCTATTTCTTGAAGAAGTCTATGTGAAACAACCACATGGATTTGAAGATCATTCACATCCTGACTATGTGTATAAATTGGACAAAGCTCTATATGGCCTCAAATAGGCTCTCCAAGCCTGGTGTGATACTTTGTCCAGTTTTCTGCTAGAGGACAAGTACTCTCAAGGTAAAGTCGACAACATCTCGTTCCTCAAGAATACAGCAGGTAATATCATTCTTACTCAAATCTATGTGGATGACATCATTTTTGGTGCCTTCGATGAATCTCTTTGTCCGGAGTTTGTCTATCTCATAAATTTGATATGAGATGGGCATGATGGGAGAGTTTACATTTTTCGTGATCTTCAAAAGATTTTTTTAAAATTGCTCTCCTATGAAAACTTCAATGACACTCCTCTCTAAAAAAAAAATCATTCCAATCGGTCGGTTTTGAAAACCAAGAAATCAAAAAAAAATCTAATTTTTTAAATAAAAAGGTGGCTGCCGATGTTTAAAAAAAACAAAAGAAAATTATGAAAGATCGGCTCAACCGATGAAGTTAAAAAAAAAATTGTTCTTTTAAAAAAACTTACTTTTGTGAGTTAAAAATTAAATAAACAAATAAAACAATTTTTTTTTTCAAAAACGGCGGTTGTCGAATGTATTTCTTAAATAAATAAAAAAAACTACGGATTTACTGTTCATCGGCTGCCGAATATTTCTAAAAAAAAATTAAATTTTTTTTTCGGCCACCGAAGTAAAAAAAAACTTTTTTTAATTTTTTTCAGCCACCATTTTTGGCTGTTTTAGAATTAAATTTTTTTTTTCAACTTGATGGTGTTGACTCTCTCTCTCTCTCTCTCGGCCCTCTCTCTCTAACCTACCCCACTTCCTTTCTCTCCTCTTACTCTCAATCTCACCCACCCTCTTCTTTCTCTCTTCCTTCGGTAACCTCCAGCCCCCAACCCCTTTACTTCTTTTTCTAGTCGAACACCCCACTCCCCTCACATCACTCTCACTCTTTCAGCTCTCACACCCCAGCCGAAAATCCCCTCAACTTCCCTCCCCCTTGTCACCAAAAACCCATCACACCCCCTTTCACCCCTCTTTAATTTTTTTTCTTTTGATTGCCCACCCTTCCGCCGACCCCCACCCCCCTCCCTATCCCTCACCGATTTATATAAACCAAACCCCCTTTCCCCCAAAAAAAATTCGGTCCCTTTTTCCTCCTTAGCCGAAATCCTCTTCTCCCTTTTCCATTTTCTTTGGCTCAATAATCCCCCCGAGCCGAAGACCCTCTCTCACTCCCTCTTTCGGCTCTCTCTCTCCTCCTTCCCCCTCCCCTTTCCAAAATTTTATTTTTTGTCCTTTTCCTCTACATACGGGGTATCCCAATTTTCTTTCCAAACAATTCTCTTCCCAAGAATTTCCCCTTCCCATCCTTATTTTTTTCCCACATCTCCTTCCTACTCTTTCCTTTGTCGGCTCCATCCGCCCACCGAAACCCCTCCCTCACTCTCTTTTGCTTTCGGCCTTCACACCTATCTCTCTCTTTCGGCACTCTACCCACCGACCACCTTCCTTTCTTCCTTTTCCCTTCGGCCTCCACGCCCTCAACAGCCCTTTCGGCCCCAAGCCACCAAATACACCACGCCCACCCCATTTTTTTTTGTTCGGCTACCTCATCCACCGAACCCCAACACTCCCCTTCCCCCCCTTCGGCCTCACCTTCTCCCTCACTCCCTTCTTTCTTTCGGTACCTCACTCCCCCACCTCCCTTGTATTTTTTTTTCCTTCTCCTCCAGACAAACCGAAAGCCCCCCCCCCCAAAAAAAAATCCGGCTTCTTCCTTTCCCCACCTCTACTCTTGGCCGAACCAATCTCCCCCCCCCCCTTTGTTCTTTTCGGCCGACCCCCCCCCTTATCACCCCCTTCGGCTACCGAAGCCATCACCCCATTCCCGAATCTCTCTCCCTCTCACTCTCTACCTTCGGCTCTCTCTCTACCCACCCCCTAGCCGAACCCCCCCCTAGCCGAACCCCCTAGCCGAACTCTCTCCCTAGGCCTCCCTCTCTCTTTCGGCTATCCCTCTCTCTAGGCGAACCTTCCCCCTCCCCTCCCTCCTACCTTCGGCTACCGATCCCCACCCCCTTTTCCCTCCATCGGTTGCCGACCCCTCCCCTCTCCTCCTCTATTCGGCCAGCCGACCCTCCCAACTAGGGGTGTTCAAAAAAACCGTTGGACCGCTCAAACCGGTCGAACCAAGTCAAACCAGACCGCTTTTGGTGGTTTAAGCGGTCTGGTGGTCTGGTTTGGTCTGAAAAATAGCCAAACCGCTTGGTCCGGTCCGGTCTGCGGTTTGAGCGTTTTTTGGAGCGGTCTAGACCGAACCGACCGCCTAAAATACTTATGTATTAATTATATTTAGTTTCATGTTGTAGGCTTAATCTTCATGGCCAAATTTAAAAAAAGACGTCTAAAACACTATGTTCTTAGTTTTCATTTCTCAATTGAACACGTTATCTAAATTAGCATAATTCTGAAATACGTCAAAAATCAAATCCAAAATTCCAAATCGTCATTCGACTTACTCATATTTGTCCACAATTCAACTATTATTGGTGGACTTGTTTAAATTTTTTTCAAGTTATTCAATGTTTTTTTTATAGAGATAGACGTATTTTTATAATTCGTTATATATATATTTTTAATAATGTTATATAGATAGAAATTTCATTTTGGATTATAAATGTTATGTTATTTTAGTTTAAAGCCCATAAGAGGCCTAAACCGTCTAAACCGGTCAGACCAGACCGCTTTTTTGTGGGGGAGTATTGGAATTGATTATAATTGATTATTGATTTATCCTATTTTAGGCTAGTTTGTTGCGTCCTTGTTTGGATAGTTTTTGTTTCCTTTTCTGTGGCTTTTTAGCTTGGGTTGTTATTGGTATTTAAATACCATCTTTTCTTTATGAAATAATTATCTTACGATACCAAAACTTTTATGGTATCAGAGCGGGACAGAAACCCTACCCACATAATCGAGTGAAAACCCTAAAACCAAGCACAATGACCGACAAGACTGAGAAGAAAGATGAAGGAGAAGCGATCGATGCCAATTCGCCGTTTTACATTCATGCTTCGGATTATCCAAAGTAGATGCACGTCAATGATGTGTTGACATATTCAAATTACAGTTATTGGGCACAGGAGATGACCAACTTCTTATTCGCCAAGAATAAGATGGGATTCGTTGATGGATCCATTGAAAAACCGATAAAAGAGTCGCATCAATACATGTTATGGATGCGGTGTGACGCCATGATCAAGGGTTGGTTGACCACGGCGATGGAAAAGGACATCCGAGTCAGCGTGAAATACGCTAACACGGCTGCGGAGATGTGGAAAGATTTGCACGAAAGATTTGGAAAAGAAAGCGCTCCCACGGCTTACGAGCTCAAACAATCTCTCAGCACCACTCGCCAAAACGGTGCATCTGTGTCAGCCTATTACACGAAACTACGTGTTCTGTGGGACGAAATCCAATCGGTTCTCCCTCACCCGAGTTGTTCCTGTGATGGCTGCAGTTGCAGGATCGGCAAGAGGCTCGTTGAATTGAAGGAGAAAGAATGGCTCTATGAATTCTTGATGGGGCTTGATAACGAGTTCTCGGTAATCAAAACTCAGATTTTGGCTATGAAACCCACACCGACGCTCGGAACAACATATCACCTCGTTGCAGAAGACGAGCAACAACGATCCATCTCTGGATCCAAGCGACCCCTTGGCGAAACAGCACCCTTCCAGGCCTTCCTTCAAGGAAAACGTGACAACCCTGCAACGAATTCCAACAAGAGTTCCAAGAAAAACGAGAAGGGTGAACCCTACGTGAAAAACGAAAAGGGTGGAACTACGGACAAACCGGAACATTGTACCCATTGTGGTAAAGATGGGCACAACCGAGATGGTTGCTTCAAAAGGATTGGCTATCCTGAGTGGTGGCCAGGGAAGGAACGAAAAGACAACAAGAAACCGAATGCGGCGTGTGTGGAAACCGCTCCAAGTCCGATACCGGGAATTACAGAGGAACAATATCAACTTTTCCTGAAGCACTTCTCGGCAGGAGCTGAACTGGGAAAGCACGAGACACCACCGATCGCCAACATGGCAGGTATTCATGAACGAAACACTTGGGTGGTTGACTCGGGAGCCACCGAACACATAACTTATCAAAGGAATCTCCTTGAGAATGTCATCACAGGAGCAAGTGAGACGCCAGTCACCATCCCGAATGGTGGTGCCATCCCGGTCCAAGGAAAGGGACGAGTAACCCTACCCGGTGGAACTGGAATAACCGGAGTTCTTCACGTCCCAACTTTTCATTACAATCTATTGTCAGTCAGAAGATTGACCAAGAATTTGCAATGTGCAGTAACTTTCTTTCCGGATTTTTTTGTAATGTAGGGCTTGGAGTCGAGGAACTTGATTGGAGCGGGTAGATGCGATGATGACGGGCTATATCGAATGGGGGAAGTGAAGCTAGGCAGGAAGGTGATGATGACAACAACTTGTACTTGGCATAGACGTTTAGGGCATGCATCTGATGAAAAACTTTGTCATATTGGTTTTCTTAATAAGAATGAGGTCATTTCAAAGAATGAGTTTTGTGATTCATGTGCAAAGGCCAAACATACTAGACTCCCTTTTCCCACCAGCTTCATCAAAACTAAAAATCCTTTTGACCTCATCCATTGTGACATATGGGGAAAGTATAGAACCCACTCCACATGCCAAGCCAGCTACTTCTTGACGATTGTAGATGATTTTAGTAGGGCTACGTGGGTCTACTTAATCAGACACAAACACGAAGCCAGTGCATGTTTAATCAATTTTTATAAGATGGTGAAAACTCAGTTTGAAAGATCAATTAAGAAAATACGATGTGACAATGGGGGGGAGTTCACTTCGAACAACATGCTAAGCTTCTATGGTAATCAATGAATCATTTTGGAGACCACTTGCCCACACACCCCCCAACAAAATGGGGTGGTTGAGCGAAAACACCGACACTTGCTCGAAACTGCACGAGCACTTAGGTTCCAAGCAAATTTGCCTATTAAGTTGTGGGGAGAGTGCATATTGACTGCCGCCTATATCATCAATAGGCTGCCCTCAAGGGTCTTGAAAAACAGTTCTCCATATGAGGTTGTTTTGGGAGAGAAACCCGATTACAATACAATGAGGGTCTTCGGTTGTTTAAGTTATTATCGAAACATCAACACGATGGGTGACAAATTTGAACCAAGAGGGAAGCCGGGGGTGTTCATTGGGTACCCTGAAGGTACCAAGGGATATAAAATATATGACATGGAGTCAAGAAAAATAATCGTCTCGCGAGACGTACGATTTGTCGAAAATAGTTTTCCATTCTCTCACACCCAACAAGTTGAGCATGAGGAGGAAGAAGCCATTTTTAAATACCCACAGTTACATACACCCATGCAGCAACCTCCCAACATGCATGATGACATGCCCTCATCGGCCGACCCCATGCACCCACAAGACCATATAGAAACCCATGCAGATTCCAACTTTGAGGGACCACAAATCACAGAAGAAGACTTGTCCTTGGAAGAAGAAGCACAAGGTAACGAGGTCCTTGACCAGACCTCTTCTGATATCGATGTTCTTAACATCGATAACCAGGAAACCCATGATGATGCCACACAGGTTCCTCACACAGTCCGAGAGAAAAGAAACAGGTCGGTTCCGAAGCGACTGCAAGAATATGAAGCTAAACTTCCCCCATCGCTCCAGCACCCATCACCCGACTCCGATCAAGACACCTCGACGGTACATTCCTTAGCCAATTATGTTTCTTGTGAAAATTTTTATCATGCTCATAAGGTGTTTTTGTCGGCCATCTCATCCAATGATGAGCCCAAGACTTTCAAACAAGCTTCCCATAATGCAAATTGGGTTGATGTCATGAGACGAGAAATCAAGGCTTTGGAAGAGAATGGGACGTGGACACTTGAAGAATTACCAAAAGACAAGAAGGACATCGACTCAAAGTGGGTGTTTAAAGTCAAATACAAACCAAATGGTGAAATAGAACGATACAAGGCTCGTCTTGTTGCCAAAGGTTACACGCAAATGGAGGGCATCAACTTCCATGAAACTTTTGCACCGGTCGCCAAGCTTGTGACAGTCCGTACCCTTCTTGCCATAGCCACCAAAAACAATTGGCTAGTTCACCAACTTGATGTGAACAATGCGTTCTTGCACGACGACCTTGACGAGGAGGTGTATATGAAACTACCCCAAGGATTCACAAGTAAAAAGGGCAACAAAGTGTGTCGGTTACGTAAATCGTTATATGGTTTAAAACAAGCCTCACGTAACTGGTATCACAAATTTACCAAGGCTTTGCTCTCTCTCGGTTACACACAATCCAAGGCTGACCACTCACTGTTTCTTTTTCGTCAAAGAGATATCTTCATCGCAGCCCTAATTTATGTTGATGATGTCATTATTGCCGACAATAATGCTGTCAAGATACAAGAGACAAAGACCAATCTAGACAGGAACTTTAGCATCAAGGACCTCGACACCCTAAAATACTTTATGGGAATCGAGGTAGCTCGAACAGCCGAAGGAATGGTACTAAGTCAGAGAAAATATACACTTGATATTCTTGACGATTGTGGCCTCACAGGTTGCAGACCGAGTCAGCTCCCTTTTGAACAGAACTTAAAACTCGAGCATGATGCCAAAGAACCAGAAGTCGATGCAAGTCAGTACCGAAGATTAGTAGGTCGTTTACTCTACCTTCAAGCCACTCGACCCGACATTGCATACTCCGTCAACATTCTCAGTCAGTTTGTCTCAGACCCGAGACAAAATCATATGGATGCCGCCAATAAGGTGTTGCGTTATTTAAAAACGACACCTGGACAAGGGATATTGTTACCGAGAGGGGGAGGCACGAAGTTAGTCACGTATTGCGATTCGGATTGGCTGGGATGCCCGTATAGCCGCCGCTCTCGTACCGGATACTTACTTACATTTGACGGTGCTCCTATTTCTTGGAAATCAAAGAAGCAGTCTGTAGTATCACGATCTTCCGCTGAAGCAGAATACCGAGCCATGGCCACAACCGTTAGTGAGGTATTGTGGGTCCGTTGGCTGTTAACAGAACTAGGTGAACCACCTGCAGGCCCCACTATTTTGTACTGTGACAATCAAGCGGCCCGACACATTGCCAACAACCCCGTTTTTCATGAACGAACTAAACATGTTGAGATGGATTGTTATTTCGTACGGGAACGTGTTGAGTCTGGAGAAATCAAGCCCACTCTTATTAACACCAAAGCTCAAATTGCAGACCTTTTTACCAAACCTCTCGCAGCTCACCAGATGAAGCATCTTCTTTGCAAGTTGGGCATTCGCGATCTCCATGCTCTAACTTGAGGGGGAGTATTGGAATTGATTATAATTGATTATTGATTTATCCTATTTTAGGCTAGTTTGTTGCGTCCTTGTTTGGATAGTTTTTGTTTCCTTTTCTGTGGCTTTTTAGCTTGGGTTGTTATTGGTATTTAAATACCATCTTTTCTTTATGAAATAATTATCTTACGATACCAAAACTTTTAGAACACCCCTACTCCCAACCCAATCACCTCCCCGCCGATCTCTCTCTCTCTCTCGCTCCATCTCCCTCTCGGTAACCGACACACCACCAAAACCACCCAACCGAACCCACCTTCGCCATCCTATTTTCGGCCGAAGATCCCCCTCCCGGCACATACACACACAATCCTTTTTACCCATTCACTCTTTCTCCCTTCCAACACTCTTTCTCAACTTTTTTTAATCACTCCTTACTAGACACCCTTTACCCAACTAAATCCCATCACCACCTCTTACTTTTTCCCATCCCTACCATCTCTCGCCATGATTACCTCCCATTTTCTACCCCCTTCTCTCTTTCTTTTCTTTTAATTTCCTGCTATAAAAAAAACAGAAAAGAGCCCCCACAAAAAAAAACAAAAAAAGGGCCACTGAGTTTATGAGTTTCTTCGTGTCTTGTAATTTTTCTGAGTGTCAGTACCATTTTTTTCTCTATGTGTTGGTGTCATCATCAAATAGGGGGAGAAAAATTGTTTGGTCTCTAATTGATTTGGTGATGACTCTTCGACCAACACTTAGAAAGTCATGAAGACCCTTTGAACAATGTCTCTCTCTCTACACCGATCGCCCTCTATTGCCAGGTATGTTATCCTTCATAAACTCTCCCGATCTACAATGGGGTGATACTAAGGACACTCCGGTGTCCAAAGGTCCCTCAACTGTAGTGGACCCTTCTTCTCCCTCCTTAGTGACACCGACTAGCAATAAATCCTCAACCGCTACTGGCACCGCCGCACTTGCCCAAATGGCCATACCACCGAAAGAACCTTCGGCGGTTACCCAGGTCACACCCCATACCTCAGCGACGGTACTTTACCTCCTCCCATCTCTCTCCTCTCAAGAGGCTGAGGAAGGTTTCAAGGGCCAAGCCACCTACTTCACCCACCGGTTCTTCAAAATCGACAGGTGTTAAAATTTTTCCATCTGGGCCCGGGGACTCTGCTAAACCCAAAGCCATATCCTTTGTATCCTCACAAAAGGATACAATTGTAAGGATGACTTGGACTCCTTCCCTATCCAAGGTGTCTCTTCTCCACCTCACAGCCTATCACCTGGGATTCTCAGTCCTGATGCTTCTTATGCACGATCCAAGGATGAATTTGCCCTTCCAGGAGCAGGTTCGGAGGATCCTGAAAACTTTATGACTTCTTACTTTCCGACACCGTGAATTAGTTGAGGGGGAGTATGAGTTGAGGGGGAGCAACTTACCACTCAAGCTTAAACTCTGTTGAAACTTATTTTGCAATGGACTGTGTGATCAAAGCCACTCAACATTAGTTGAGGGGGAGTATGAATTGAGGGGGAGTATGAATTGAGGGGGAGCATCCAACCACTCAAGTTCAAACAATCCCGGCTACTGTCTTCTGTATCTTTGTATATATTTTTTCCTTTCTCATTCTTTATTCATTGTATTCATTTATTCGTTTGTATAGCTATACTTTTTCGTTCACTATGTAAATGTCAGATATACAAAAAAAAAAATCAAAAAAGAATGGTCTATGTGAAAAGAACCCAAAAAGAGTAAAAATGGGTCAAAATGAATTTATTCAGTATATTCTTTGTTTTATTCTTTAGTATGGATGTCATCCTCAAATAGGGGGAGATTGTTGGGTCATCTGAAGATTTGAAGATGACCTTCTGATCTTCCATCTTATATCATCCTACTTAGAATATGTTTGAGGTTCTTTTAGCAGCCTGGTTTCTATACAAATGTTCGGTGAAGTCGAAGATCAGCCTAAGAAGACAAAGAAGGATTACATCTCTCAAAGCGGATTGAAGATAGTCTCCTCAGCCTAAAGCCAAGCATGCCCAAGTGATCAACACCATCGGCCAGGATGGTGTCAATCACATATCTTCAGGAGTATGAAGGTGTTCTCACATCTTCAGGAGCCAAAGATCTCTCAAGTCTTCGGCAGCCGATGATCTCTCCTTAGAAGCTGAAGATGTTCTCACATCTTCAGGAGCCGAAGATCTCTCAAGTCTTCGGCAACCGATGATCTCTCCTTAGAAGCTGAAGATGTTCTCACATCTTTAGGAGCCGAAGATGCCTGAAGATTTCTTTCAAACACATTATACTTTTCTGACAAAGTATATTTGTGATATCTTGCATTGACGTGGACCTCATCCCAAGATCAGAAAAAGTAAGTTTGTCTCCTACACTCTTTTAAGGAAAGGTCCACACCATCCTGCAGGTCAACACTTCAAGCCAAAACACCTCAAGACAAAAGGTACATCCTGTACCTTGCTGAAGACATGTGTCCATCCTTTGCTCAACAGGTGTCCCATGCATTTAATGCATGAGGCACTATAAATATGAAGGATGGCTCAACATGCAAGATTAACCAGCTCTACTACATTCAAGTTCTCTAAGTGCCTGACAACTTTCTCTCTACGAAGATCTTATTGTTTTCTAAGTGTTTTACAATTGTTTTTCATTCTCTATGTGTAAGATTGTTTGAACATATCTCATATGTTCTCTTCCACAACAATCAAAGTTTTCTATGTGTAATTCTTGATTTCAAATCAATAAGAATTAAATTAAGTGAAAAACTGTGTGTATTGTATTCAACCCCCCCTTCTACAATAATTTTCTTATTTACTTACTGCTATTTGGGACCAACAGAAACCGAACCGATCCATTTATTCATTGGATGATGGATTTTGCTAACTGGCCCAATCCAATTACCGTTGGAGAAATGGTCCAACCCAATCGAATGGAAATGCAAGCAAATCTTGTATGATTTTTCAGCACCAGGAACCAGATATGATATGAACGCAAGGTGGACTTATAAAGACCCGAGGGGGTCCCATGCACCCACCAAATTGAAGTAGATTTTTTTTGTATGAAAGTTGCATCCGCTAAACTTTGAGAGGTGCTCCGGTATATTTTAAAATACAAGGAACGTCACCCAAAAAACCTGGAAAAGTCCATCGGGAAAAAAACCCTCGAAAAAAATATATTTGAAATCAACCAAAAAACTTAAAGAACATCTGAAACAATGGAATTTAGGAAAACTTTGCTTTAACAATTATACTAAACTCTCCTAAAAAAATAGAGAAAAACAGGATAGAAAAAAAAGAGAAATCTCCAAATTTAAAAGAGAGAGAGAGAGAAAATATGCATACCTATTGAAGATGATTTCACTATCCAATTATTTCATGCACGATTCTAATGATTTCGAAATTTGATGCCATTTCTATATACATTTTATTTGAAATTGCATAATTTGGTAGGTTTTTTTTTATTATGTTAGATTCTGCCAGGCTTGATGTCTTGATGATCATACATTCGTGGTAGGTTTTCAGGAAAAAGTTTGGCATAGTAGTTACGTGTAGGGGTGTTTGCGGTACGGTTTGGACGGTTTAACCCTCCAAACCACAAACCAAACCACAAATAGCGGTTTAGGAAACTTTCAAACCGAGCGGCTTGGTAACAAGTGAACAAAACCGGTCAAACCGGACCACAAAAAGACGGTCTGGTTTGACCGGTTTAAGCGGTTTGGGCCTCTTATGGCTTTAAACTAAAAAGACATAAACTATATATCCAAAATAAAATTTCTACCAATATACCATTATTAAAAAATAGTATATCGAATTATAAAAGAACGTCTATACATTAAATCCAAAAAAAAATGGAGCAAGTTGAAAAAAAATTAAACAAGTCCAACAATTGTTTAATTTTGGACAAATATTGAGAAAGTAGAAGGACGATTTGGATTTAGATTTGAATTTTTAACGGATATTAGAACTTTGTCAATTTATATAACACAATCAATTGAGAAAATGAAAACTAAAGACATAATCCTTTGATGAACTTTTTTTAAATGAACTATAAAATTTGAGTCTACAACATGAAAATTGAATATGATTAAAACATACGTATTTTTGGTGGTCGGTTCGGTCCAAATTGCTCAAAAAAAGGGTTAGACCGCAGACCAGACCGAGCGGTTTGACTATTTTTTAGACCAGACCGGACCGTCGGACCGCCAAACCGCTCAAACCGCCAAAAACGGTCCGATTTGACTTGGTTCGACCGGTTTGAGCGGTCTAACGTTTTTTTTTGAACACCCTTACGTGGTTTGACAACTTGTTTGTCTATGATCGTTATAATTCTTTATCATGTATATGCCAAAATGTGTGAAATGTAACGAAACTTGTCTTAGTTAAAATTTATTTTCTTTTCTCGATTAAGGTAACAACTGTCCAACTTTTCTTATTTAATAATTAATTTTAACCGGTAACGGATAAATCTTGCAACTATATATGACATAAAATATCAAATTGTCAAATTATATTTTAATTCATGATTAATTGGAAAATGTTGCATCAAAATCAATTGATGCCACTTATGTTGACTGTTGAGAATCTATTTATCAAGTAAAACATGTTCGAAATAGAAATAATTGAATGTTTCTTACTTTAGTTTAGAAAAATAATTATTTTGTAACATTAAATAGAAATAAAAGCAAATTTTGTTATGTTTTGACAAATTTTATCCTAAAATAAAGTAATAAACGTTATACAAAAAGCCCATTATGTAAGCAGAAAAACCACATATACCAGAGCAACTCTAATCATATGTTAAAATAATGTTTTTGTCGATTTTTAAAATCCAACAACCAGCAAAGAGAACTTAATTTGCAAAATCCAATCAACAAGCAAAGAGAACTTAATTTGCCGATGATAGAGAGAAACGGTAAATATGTCGGCCTCTATTCAAATAACATAAATGGCATGCGCTTGGAGATGAGGCGATTTTTAGAGTCTATGGCCCTATCAATTTGCAATTCTTTTTTATGTTAAAGGTTGGAGTTAAATGACATGTGATTGAAGATGAGGCGATTTTTAGAGTCCATGGCCCTATCAATTTGCAATTCTTTCTGATGTTAGGGTTCGAGTTACTCTCACATGTCCATTCTAAATCAAACCCTGTGTTACACTAGCATGGTAATTTTGTGGACAACACATTGACTTAGAGGTCGTTTACCTATTGACTTAGAGGTCGTTTACCTAAAGCTTATATGATGAGCATGACAAAAACCGAGAATGGTAGGTTTCGTTTATCAAACGCTTACCGACAGTGGTTGATCTATGATGTTTGCCCATTGGGGGGACCTTTATGATAGATTAAAGATCCGCAAAGTCGTCCGATGTGTTTTTAGCTTAATTCCACAGTTTCAAGAGATTTTTGAAGTTTTTTTTTTGTTGATTTTAAGATTTTTTTTTGGTTTTTAGTTGATAGGGGCACAAGCGAAAAAACACTGGGGGAAAGTATGATAAAGCTTTAAAAAAATTGTTTTTTAAGCTTGGAAAAATGTTTTTTTTTTTCTCTCTTTAGTGGGGGTTCATCCCCCATCCGCCACTGCTTACCGGGTGAACATGACAAGAACCGAAAATCTTACCCGGTAAGAGACATAACAAGAACCAAGAACCTTCCCCAATAAGTGCGGGACAAGACTCTTATCCATTTAGTGTCTTTTTTTACGGCCAAGAATGTTAAGCATTTGGTAACAAAAACTCCTTACCCGTTAGTGTTTACCAACAATCCATTTTGATTGCTGAGAATGTTACCCGATAAAATAAGCAAAAGTGACGACCCTTACCAGTAAGTGCTTACCGTAAGTGTTTGGCAAATGTATAGAGGGTAATCATTTACCTACTCACCTGAAGGCTAGTGAGTTTAAACTTCATTCTTAGGGGACGTTTACCCAAACACTTACCCGGTAAGCGCTTACCGGTTAAATTCTTACCTTATCGGGTAAGATTTTGGTCCATTAAAAAGGCATCGTGTGCAAAAATTTACTGGTAACCACTAACCGGGCAAAACTCTTGATCATTGCTTTCGCTCTTACCGGGTAAGATTATTGGTCATTGCCATATTCATCGGTTGAGGTAATATAACTAGTAAGCGCTTACCCGGGTAAACGTTTGGTAAATGGTCCCTAACTCCGTAAGCAAAACGAGCAAATACAGACGAATAGCGAGGGAAAATCACCTGTCAGCTATGAATTATTGTTATAAATACATGAATATGTACCATTTTCGATCGATCGATCAACGAGTCAAAAAATGGTGACATTGAAGGTAAAAGTGTGTTTCTCTCAAGGCTTCTTCCATCAAAAGAGATATCAGTGTTGTGATGAATTCTTCATGTCACCAAAAAGCATAGGCCTCTCTTGAAGAATCTTGTGCCAAATCAAATACCTGTTGACAACTTACAAATACAACAAATACAGCTTCTTTATAATTTCTCTAAAATAGAGAACCAAAAGTTAAAATCTCTAAGAAGACTTACATTCAACTCCAACAGATTCTCTATTTTAGAGATTTTAACACAAATTATATTATTATAATATTCTCTAATTTATCTTCCCAATTCACTTAAAAAAACTTTATATAAAATGATAAAACTTCAATGTCATTGGTAGGATTAAATAAAATAATCATTTTTCTCTCTCCCTCATCAAGTTTTAGAGAATTCTCTAAACTTGGAAAATTTTCAAGTTTTCTCTATTATAGAGAACAAGATGGCAAAACTGTTAGAGAAGTTTAGAGAACAAACTCATTTTTTTCTACTTTAGAGAAGCTGTAAGCGCATCTCCAACAACTATGCTATTTTAGAAATTTTGGGAAAGGTTTTGCTCCAACTGCTATGCTGAACTCTTGTAACACCTCAAAGCCCAGCCCAAACAGACAACCAATAACTTGGATTCCAACTTAAAACCTTAAGATTCACAAAATACATAAAATAAAATAGAGGAAAAAAATGATTTCCATGTGGAACAAGTTGTTATAACTCTCCTGTAAAATAGAAAGAAAAAAAAAAGAGAATTGGAAAATTCTCAAAATTTGGAAGGGGAGAAAATATTGCATACCTGTTGGTGATGCTCTTATTGATAGGAAAAAACATATCACAAAATACAATAAGGGCCCATTTTATTTGACGGAATGTTTTCTAGGGATTTGAGTTTCGTGGAAAGGATTTGAAATTGGAATTTTTAGTGTGCTTAGTTTGTAAGATTTGGAATGAAATTGAATTCCATTATCTTATAAATCTAGTTTGGTTTGTAGGATTTAGAATGTAATTTAATTTTTTTTCAAATATTTTTTTTTTGTTTTCTAAATAATTTGTTTGTTTGTAGGCAATGGAAACAATTGAAATCCATGAGATTTGATTTGAAAGGATTTCTAAATCCGTCAGTTGTGGAATTTTAAATCCCTACCTTTCTTCAAACCAAACACAAGATTAAAATGAAATTCAATTACAAATCCGACCAAATCCCGTAAACCAAACGGACCCTAAAAATTCTAGGAACACTTGTGCATGTAAGCAAAAATAAACTGAATATCTGATTATTACAACTGCAATGAGCAAAAGCACATCCAAACACCATATCCTATAATCTGTTTTACTATACTTAATTATATGATTTTAATTATCCAACATCACATAATCACTTTCAAAACGCACATGCAAGCACCTCCTCCATCTTAACAAGAACGGTACCACATCGATATTTAAATCACAAATCAGAAAAGGCAAGAAGGGAGCTTATTGAAACGCTACTTGAGGTAATTTTTTAAAAAGTTAGCTTATGACTGCTAAAATGGGGCTTTTCTAATAAGCTTAAAATAAGCTAGCATGGCCTAAACGCGGTGGGGTGGTGGTCAAATCAGCAAACCTAAGTCCTAGAGTAAAATTGTCATTTAGTTAAATTAAAAAGTATAAAACTGACACTTTTTTGGGACGGAGGGAGTAAATAAATAGCGCCTGAAATGCTAGCATGCTTGTGAAGAATGCCACCTTAGCTCATCAATATATTTCATGTCCAAGGAACCGAAGCATATATACATATACATATATATATATATATATATGTAACTGTTTCTCACCTTAGAAGCAAGCATTAGGATGCAATCAGTTGACTAAGTTCTTTCTAAACTCCTGCTGCAGCTTTAGCCTCAGAATCTATCTTGCCCTGAATGAAATCATCATAAAGATATTTACACAAAAGAAACGTGATGCGAGCAAGTGGGGATTACTGGATGCAACTCTAATCAACAATATGAGACTATACATCCAGCAGTATGTTCTCGTGGGGGAATGTTCAAATGAGAAGCGTAGGTATTTTGAGAATTTGTGAACCAACTATTCATGATGAATCATGAAAATGCATGATATTCATGATGGATAATATTAATGAATATTTAGGGTTATTTATCTTGAATAATACATGAAATAATTGGTTCTTAGGTTCTCAAAATATTTAAAGTTCTCATTTGCTCTTCCCATGTTCTCATGGGGGGAACACAACACGAGTTGGCTCGTAATGGCTTGTGAGCCAATTCGTCAAAAATCAGGACGGCCAAACCCAAGCAAGCTTGACGGAAGTATGCATTGGACTCTGCAGCTCCAAAGCCAAAACAAGTCCAGCTTATATAAGCCAAGCCTATACAAGTCAAAGTGTAATTATATTTATTTAGTTCGCTAGCCTTAAACCTCTTGGAGGCTTCTACTTGTAAATTTTCGATATAGTTTACTTGTAAGTAAAAGTGAAAACTGAAGGTTCTATTCTCAACTTTTTCATGAGCCCATAGGAACCAAACCTATACTAGCTGAGCCAAGCCTCAGCATAAACTGTTCAAGCTTGGCAAGCCATGACCCGAGTCCAAGCCTACATATTTTTTCATGAGCCAAGCCTCGTGCCTAGCAAGCTCAGGCATGGCTTGGCTCAAATGCATCCCTACTGAAAGCCTTTCATGGTATGTGGATACTCAAGGAGTGAGAAACACTTGGTTAGGTGAAAGAAAGAGTTCCAAATGAAATGGCTTGATAATACTCTAACAGTGATAAGAGAGAATGCATCAGAGTCTTACTCCAGATGGAGAATTTCGGATTTTCCTTGTGGGTGTTCTCATGGTGACGAATTCCTCTGCCGATGTAGGGTGAACACCAATGGTCGCGTCAAACTGTGCCTTGGTCAGCCCAGCTTTAATAGCGATAGCAAATCCCTGTATGGCAACATAAGTTAGATTAGATTAGGGATGCACAAAAAGCCCGGGCCTAGCAAGCCCAATCGCACCACATATTTTTTTTTCAAAAGCCCGGCCAAAAAAGCCCAATTGGGCCTTTTTCACACCTAAAGCCCAAAAAGCCCGGCCCAAAAAAATCAGGTCAGGCCTGAAAGCCAGATTCGGCCCATTTTCACACCGAAAAGCTCGGGCCTTGGACAATGAAGAAAAACCAAGCCATGACAAACCTGAACAATTTCCGCTGAATCTTCACCACACATGTGTAATCCGAGCACTTGGTCGGTCTTAGCACACACTACAAGTTTCATGAAAACTTTATCGGGAAGCCCGGATAAAGTAGCCTTTAAGGGCCTAAAGTTTGCCGTAAACACATTGACGTCACCATATGCTTCGATTGCCTGCAATTTTGTGTGAGTCAGTAGATGTATATATGCTAACAAGTGATTGAAGTTATTGCAGGCATAACTCTCACCTGTTCCTCACTAAGCCCGACTTGCCCGATTGGTGGCTGGGAGAATACTGCAGATGGTACAGCCCTACAGAAATATCAGGAAGTAAGCAATGAGGTATGCTGTCCTAGGGTTGGGTTCCAATGAGGACTACGCTAAGAATGTGAGAAAACGTGAAGGTATTGTTACATTGTGTGAAGATTTGTCGTGAGAAGCGGGAAGATACCTTTTTATTGTGTGAAGGTTGCAACATTCACATAATATAATGTAACCTTCCAATACACATTCGAAGGTGATGCGAAAGTTACAACCTTTACACAATATAACATAACATTTATACAATATACTCCTTCCCTCCCAAAATACATATCCACAATGAAAAAGGCACAGTTTTATAAATGTGTAATTATTTTACATGTTTTAAGTAAGTGAATAACAATTTTACCCTTAATAACAGAGAGAGTAAATAATTTCTCCATCTCATAATTAAGGGTAGAATTGTAAAGTAGACACTTAATTTTGGGACAAACTAAAATAGAAATGTGGACGCTTAGTCTAGGACGGAGGGATCAAATGTATCTTTACTTGGTTTCACCTTCTTATGAAATTAAAAGTTCTCATATGATCCCGACTCTACTAATCTAAACGATAACTCTACTAATCTAAACGATCGATCACAACATTATAAGGAGATAATACCTAAAATCAGGTTTTGTAGGTTCATTTGCGAAAAGGGTTTTGGCTAATGCCCCTCCCTCCATTAAAGCAACTGGGGTGAGATTCATTCTATCGGTGACGTCTCCAACTGCCCAAATAGATGGAACCGATGTACGAGAGTATTCGTCGACCTGGGTATTCATCGAACATATAAAACAATATGAGATAAGATACACAAACATGTGTAGACAAACAAACCGCTAATAAAGCTACCAGTATTGCTCCATTCTTGTCCAGTTTCACACCCACGGTGTCCAATCCCAAATTCTGCAATGTCAAATGAATATGAATCATCTACTCATATATATAAAGTATAAACAATGAAATTTAGTCACATGTTGAATCACTTGCAACTTAACTAGAGGACTTATGGTTACTTGAGAACTTACAATCAACATATTTACCAGAAGAGGAAAATGAATAACCAAGTAATATGTTAATTATTATGGTCATTCAATACATGTATATCATCCATAATCAGTATAAGGTGGGTTATACTGGATTCGTTTGGGGTGGTATTCATTTCTTACTCTCTCTCTCAGTGCCACACTTTTCACAAGCCACGGGTCTTCACGGAAACATCCGCTTTCCTCTTTAGGGTAGTGGTCAGGTATGCATACATCTTGCTATCCCTAGACCACACCTCCAGGTGGGATATATTGGGTTCGTTTGGTTTTATCCATAATCACTATCAGATTCTTTTGTACCTTTTACTATTTTGTGAGGTTTCCTATTTGGTGCCATAGAATAGGAGGATACAAAAAGCATGAATGTAACTTCGAGATGCAACCTAGGAGATGTTGGTTTCTTCAAGATGATCGCACCATGCTTCATCATGAAACAAAACTAAACCTCAAAAATGATAGTAAATACTTAATAACTTTCTTTAATTCATCTTTTACTTGAGATATTTGTTTTCATTCAGTTCAGTTTTTGCACTACAATGATAAGCCAACAAACTCAAGTTAACATGTATACACAGAGATTCGTAAAAATACTTTGTATGGGACACTTACCCAGTTCACCATGCAAATCACAATTTCCAATTTCTGCAGAAGAAAAGCACAATGGTATGTGTGCTTCCTACCCTCTAGTTATAGTTGAACTTAACCAAATGACACGAGCTTCCTTTTACTTTTGGCCAGCTGGCCTTATCCAAGTGGTTGGATGGGATCCTCTCATAAGGGTGCCTTTGGTACAGGAGGAAGAACCCTATTAGACAACCCGCCCCTTCTCTTTTCTTTTTCACAATAAAAAGTTTCGTGGACGGGACTGGGGCCAATCGTGAGGCAGGCGGGTGAAAGAATTGTGGAAGGTTTTAGGGTTTTAATTTGACAAGGGTGCCTTAGTAATTTACCAATCTCGCCTCTCACATCCCTGATTTATGCATTTTTGTCCCACTCAGTTCTGTCTAGTCCTAGTCTAATTGTCGACCAAACATGGGACAGCAAATTTCGGTTCTATCCTATCCTGTACTGTCACGCGTACCAAACACGCCCTTACAGTACAAGGGTCGCAAGTTTGGGTATCATTCAGGTCTGACTAGTAACAGAAACACTGACTGAAAAAAGAATACCTTTGTGTTGGGTTTGCGCCCTGTGGCAAACATAACATGCGAGAATCCCTCAGATGTTCCTTTATTAGTTTTTAAGGAAAACGACCCATCTGCTGATTTGATCACAGCCTGCGGTGACTCCTCTGTGTGGAACTCAATTCCCTTTAAAGACATCTGCTCTGCAATGAAGTCTCTAACCTGTTCAAGTTGAAAGATTGGGGTTTTAATAGGATAGGTCCCATAGAATATAATATAATTGTACTATTGAGAGACTAACCTTTGAACGATTGTACAGATTTTAATTGCAAACTACCACCCAAAATGAAAAGAAAAACGGACTACGCTTAGGACAAATTGTGAAAATATAAAGGGCAAAATGCATCAAAATACAACAAAGTTTGCCTTGGTTCCTATTTTATTGTAACAAATAAATTTTTCTCAATCATGTAAAAAATTTTAAATTTTCATATTTTTTTCTCGTCCACTTTGTCATAACCCTTTCATAAAGGCACATCCACATCATCATATCTTACAAGATCAGCAGGTAAGCAGTCTAAATGGGTACAAAAATAAGAACTTTTAAAACTTTGGTACTTCAATTTAGAAAGAAAAAAAAGATCTTCGTTACAGTGAATAGAAATTAAACAAACTTTGTTGCATTTTGGCCAAAAATAAATGCGCTAAGAAGCATCATACTTGACATTTTTTCTTTAACAACCGTTCTTCCAAAGTGTAATTGTTTTGATGGTTTCTTTGCAATGAAAAACAAATTAAGCAGTTCGAAAAGTCAATCTCTCATATCATATAAACCTTGTTTGTGATTCCTCACCTCCTCATCAAACCCACGTAAAACCTTCTTTTGACGGATAAATACATGCACCTCGCTTTGCAACCCGTTGAAGATACCAGCAAACTCAAGTGCAATGTAACCACCGCCAACAATTGCAATTTTTGTAGGTTTTGATGGCAAATCAAGGGCAGCATCCGAATCGATCACATATTCCCTTCCAGGAATGTCCGGAATGAATGGGCGCCCTCCAACTGAAACTAAAATGTTTTTTGCAGTGTATAGTTTTCCATCAACATCCACCGTGTGCGGGTCGACAATCTGCTCACCAAATAATAAGATAAATAACTGCCACTTGAAACAATAAGAGAGCCTATGTAATTTAAAGAAGCTGTGTTCAAATAACTGAATTCTTAACTTTAGTATCCACCGGGGAGGGGGGAAAAGTAAGGTCTTCTTTGGTAAACTTATAGATATTATGTTTCACCGGTTCGAAAACTCAACCTCACTAAAGTAAAATAGTTGACACGTTTATTTTCTTGTGAACCGCTTAGTAAACAATGGAAAACATAAAAACAAGCTTACAATTTATAACTGCTGGTTACAAAAAATTTGTAAACTGATTCTGGTTTTGCTAAAAACAAAACGTTTGCCTAACACTGTCTTTTGAGTTTGTCCAACTTTCACTTTCTTCAAAATACAAATGCAATAACAGAAAACAAAAGTGTTGCCAAACAAGGTCTAACCTTTCCACGGCCTTCAATCAGTTTGACACCCGCATTGTTTAAAATGTTCTTGTAGATGCCGGTAAGACGTTGCAACTCAGCATTTTTATTAGCCATCAAGGTGCTCCAATCATGTGTCGGTTCAGAGTCATATGACCATCCGAAACCAAGGCTCTCCTCAAATTCATGAGAATACTTAGATGCATAAACAAGCAACTTCTTCGGTACACATCCACGAAGCACACACCTTCATTGCAAACATCAGTAATCATAAGTGTTAACATCCCTTTCTCGAAACAGAACAGTAGGTCAAAAATAGTTCATAATACCAGCAACAAAAATAGAGAATCAATTTCATCAATGGTAAATGGTCAAATTCACCAACTACATCATACCACCAAGACAATCTTTTCAATAATAGGGAAAGTTCAAATGAGAACCATAAATATTTTGAGATCGAACCAACTATTTCATGAATTATTCATGATGAATAACCCGAAAACATTCATGAATATCATGCATTTTCACCATTCATAATATTCATCATGAATATATATCACGATATTCATCATGAACAATTCATGAATAGTTGGTTCTCGGTTCTCAAATATGTTAGGTTCCTAATGAATAACATATCCACTCAACTACACCAATTCTATATATTCTAAACCAGCCCAAATATCAATCAAGAGAAAGTCAAAATCGGGTAGGAATCAGCAAAAACAGATTAAAAATTAAAATAAATGATTACATTCCGAACTTACGTCCATTTGAACCTCGCAATTTCCGTCTCAAATTGAACAAAACTTTACATTTGCAACTCACAAAATCATAACCTGGACTTTTGAATTTCAATCCAACACAATTCCTAAACCCTCAATTGTAACACCAACAACAAAATTCATAGGTCAAATAACAAAATCAGAAACTTACGTTCCGCCTACTCCTCCAGTAGTATCAGAAGAGATAGTAGCAAACGGAAGCTCGCAAACAGCAACCGAAGCACCAAAATTCGATGCAAAACGTGAAGCCCTAACGCCGCCACTCCCGGCGCCAATAGTAAACAAATCATAGTCGTAACGTGGCTCCGCACCGTTCGTCGAATCCGCTCTGGTGGCGAATCGACGGGACTTGACGATAGCATTCCGGCGATGATCGGAGAGAAAACCTAGGGCTTTTTTTGACAGATTGAAGGTGGATGAATAAAAGGAAGAAGATGATGATGATTGAGGGGAAATAATGAATGGAGAATGGTTTTGGATTGAGAATTTGTGTCTATAAAGTAGGGTTTGAAGAGTTGAAGAAGACAAAGTTGTACTTAGCTTTGGTGTGCTCAGCGATGTCGCCATTGTTACTCCTTACGAGTTATCACTGAGAAGATGACAAGCTTTATTTGTAGGTTATAATTTACAATATACACCCTTTGAGAATAATAATATTTTGTATATTACCCCTTTAGAATGTTTCAAATAGAATTCAACCCCTACACTTAAGTAGGTCGATAGTTTGGTCTCGTTGTAGTTCCGTTCTATGAAATAAACGAGACTTATGATCATGTTTGAGTAAACTACAAATTTGGTTTTCGTGATTTGTCGAAAATAACATTTTTCGTTCTTATACTTTTGAAATGACAAGATGGTCATCGTAGTTTGAAAAAACATCATAATTTGGTCTCTTTCTCTAACGACCGTTAAAAATTTCGTTAAAAGAAGAGCAGTTTCGTTATTTTATTGAATTCTTTGTTTTCTACACAATCAAAATAGATTTCGTGATTTTGGTCCTTGTCGTTTTTTATTGGATAAGAGACAAAAAAATCAATAAGAAGACGAAAATGTTTCTTACTTAACGGAAATTTTAACAAGTCGTTAAAGTGAGGGGCTTAATCCAACGCTTTTGCAAACCACGATGGTCATCTTGTACTTTCGAAACTGCATAAACGAAAAGTGTTGTTTTCCACAAATCACATTGACCAAAATTTTAGTTTACTTGTATTCTTATAACAAAAACATTAAATTTAAGATCAAATTGCGTAAAAAAAAAACAATGTGTTTTATCTTTATTTTTATTTTCTGTAGTATAATTTCAAGAACTTCTTTCGATAACTCATCTGTGACTTCATAAATATTTGATATATAAAATAAGAATTAGACTGTTGTATTTTGATATGTAAAATGGTATCAAAATATTGAGATATCATATTTGAAGTATCAAAATATATGTTTTGAAAATACAATATACAAAGTAATTTTTGAGAAAAGTACATTGTCTTTCCATGCAATTTGCCGAAATTTTAATGGTTATAAAAAACAACAAAGGTTGCATAAAGTTTGTTATTTCTTATGTGCATTATTCAATTGGTTTATCTAAAAACGCTTGAAAAATCCAAGTATCCAACTATAATCCATCAGTGAACAAAAGACATGATGTTCCGTGGTCATGTAGAATCCAAAACTAGTGAGCCTGCATATAAAACCGAAAAGCAATAATTGATTTGGCTGCTTATTAACATGATTTAAGTTTGATCATAATTGTAATGTACAATGAACATTAATATTTTTGTTGAACAAATGATGTGGTTGTCTTCCAACCGTATGTTTTAAAGGCTATATATTTTTCTTGGTTTAATGCACAAGGAGGTAATTGGACCTTTCAAAAGTCTAAATAAACCACCTGATTGTAAATGTGTCAAAGAAGGTTACTTAATTTTTAACTTTATGTCATTTTATACCAAAATTACCAATAACGGTTGAAAATATCCCTACATTTACATCTTTCGAACGTGATTACTTGATCAACCAGCTTTTAAGCTACTGACTAACTTATCAACTAATAGTTGGCTTATCGACTAGTTTATCATTCGATCCAATCCAATCAACATTGGAGATCTAATCCAATCTAATCCAATGGATGAATAGATTGGATCGGTTTCATTCGTTGGATATTACAACTGGTTATTGGTTATCCGCTTGACTAAATTGAATCTATCCAATATTTTAATCAAATTTTCAACAAATTAATCGTCCGTTTCAACCATTTAGTCATATATATATATATATATATATATATTTTTAAAACACTATGTATAAATATCAATTAAAAATAATATCATAAAATGTTAATAATTATATATGGTTGTTAATTAAACGGGTAATTGGATGGTCATTGGATTTGATCAGTTTGATTTTATTGAATTTTAGAATACCATACAAGGACAGATCCAATTTGAATGCTAAATTTTTGGATTTAATATGACATTATTATAATCGGATCCATGATTTTTGCCAATTGGTTATAATTGGATATATTCGGTTTATATTGGATTGAATGATTTCTGCATGCACCTAAGAAAAAATCATATATAAAAGTATTTTTATATTGATTTTCACAAATTTATAAGATTGATTTAAATGGTTTGTAAAAATATTTTTTAATATATTTTAAATCCCTTCAAACTAAATAGATATGGTTTACCAACAGGGGTAGGCTAAATGCATCTCAAATTACTAATTTTCTTTATATACATATTAATATCAAGATTTATTTTTTGCATTTTCAACCCATAATGTAACCTGTTTATGACTTAAACGAAGATGCAAAGCTACTATTGGGATCCAATTCCCAGATCAATTCGACAATGAAACTCTTTAAGTAAATATAACGATACCCTTACCAATATCTTAAGCACATTTTTTGTCCTATTGTCCTTTGTCCAATTCCCTTTTTGATTTTAGAGTAAACTACTATTTTAGTCCATGTGGTTTGTAGTTTATAACTATTTTTGTCCCTTATTTTTAAAAATTGTTTTTTTGGTTATTGTGATTTGCAACTCATTTCCTTTTTAGTTTTTGAAAATATTAGTTTCAGGGAAGAAAAAGGAAAGGGATTGCAAACCATGATGACCAAAAAAACAACTTTTAAAATCAGGGACCAAAATGGTTATAAACAACAAACCACAAGGACGAAAATCGTAGTTTACTCTTGATTTTATATTACTTATTACTTATTTCTTACTCAAATTTATATATACATATCTATATCTATACTATATTATAAATCACAGATAAAAAACTCTTAAATACAAATTATTAGACACAATGTACCATCATTTTATGCAAGATTTTAAAAATCTCTTAATTTACAAGTATCAAAGCACAAGATATATATTACTACTGCAAACTTCTAACACCCACCAATTTGGATGGTCTATATTTTAAATATTTTATAGTTTTGTAATCATATTTTGGGACCGTTTACTAAACCTAAAATAAATTACACTATTATTAAACTATTGAATAAACTATTAAAAACAAGTTTTTATGCATTAAATATTGTTTATTGATACACATTACTTAAAATTCAAGATTACAATTCTTGATCCATGAGTACAAATTTTAAAGTTATGTGTTTGATTTCATAACTAACTGATAAACATAATCAAAACATGATAATCATATCAATTTAAATATAAAAAATTTAAAATATATAAGATAATTACTGAATGGGAAAAGTTCGAAAAAACCCAATGGACTTTAGTGTTTGGAGTGGTTAAGTCCCTGGACAATTTTTTCGAACAAATAAGTCCTTGGACATTTCAAAACCTGTTAAATAAATCCTTAGACTTTAGGTAACCTGTTGAATACATTCTTATTACTTAAAAATATAACTTACAACCTACATAGAAGGTAAAACTACAAATTAAAAAAAAAAATCACCTACTTTATCCTTCTATAAATTAAAAATGGGGAAATTAACAATAATAGTCATTCTCATCACCCAATTTAATTTTAACCACTTTTCAAAGCATTTTCCTGAAATAACCAAAGTTTGCACAAAATATTTTTTTCTGCGCAAGGTGTTTTTCCCTAAAAAGATTAAAAAAAAATCTTTACGTAAAAAATTTATGTGTAAAAATTCATTTTCTGCTTATAGTTTTGGAGAAAGTTTACACTTTGCATCCTTATAAAGTTAAAATTAATTATTTAATTTATTTTATATCCATTACTTTTTCATTTTATTATATTAACACGCATAATCATATATTAACTAACATATATCAATTTTTTTTATAAATTATACCATTATAATCGTTTCGTCAATACGTTCAAAATAAACTCAAGATTGTTTTTGAATTTAATCTTATATTATTCAATATCATAAATATATACGAATTATTTTTAATACTTACAATTTATACCTTTAAGGTTACAGATTAATCTTATACTATTAAATAAATAACTCTAAAGGATATAAAGTGTAAGTATTAAATATAATTCGTACGTATTAATGATATTTAATAGGGGTGTTCGCGGTGCGGTTTGGTGCGGTTTAGGGCAAAACCGCAAACCGCACCACATGTGCGGTTTGAGCATTTTTCCAAACCGCAAACCGCACCGCATATACCTCAAACCGCACCGCGAAATGCGGTGCGGTTTATGAGGTTTGTCCTTATCGCACTTTATGCGAACAATCCAAAAAACTATAAATCTAAAATACATTAGAAAATCAACGATTAAGTGACCGTGGTCCAAAAAATAAAGAGTTTGAATACATTCAACTCCAAAATGCATAACTAAAAATAGTCTAAAGAAATAAATTGTTTCAATACGATAAATGGATTAAGTGACGTCTCCGGTCATGAACGTCCTAACCTAAGGCATTTTTTCATTTGTTGAGACATAAACTTTTAAGAGACTTACAAATTAAAGGTTTATTTAGCAAAGTCCAAAACTTAAACTCTTAAAGTCCATAATTACAAACACAAAGCCTAATTATATAAATATTAAATTAAACTATTATATATATATATATATATATGTTTAAAATTAAAAAATAAAAAATAATATAAAGATGCGGTGCGGTTTGAACCGCGGTTTAAAAACTCAAAACCGCAAACCGCACCGCATAGTGCGGTTTGGTAAAAGTACAAACCGCAAACCGCACCGCGAAAGTTCTAAACCGCGTTTTGCGGTGCGGTGTGGGCGGTTTGTACGGTTTGGCGGTTTGGATGAACACCCCTATATTAATAATATGAGATTAAATAAAAAAAATTCAATATTAGACTCATTTTAAACGTATTGATGAAAAACTTATAATGGTGTAATTTGTAAAAAAAAATAGTTTTTATGTATTTAAGTTGATATACGATTATGTATGTTAATATAATAAAGAGTTAAAATGAAGAAAAAAAAAGGTAGAAGACATAAAGTAAATTAAATAACAAATTATAAAGATGTTTTCTATTTTTTTTTCTCTTTTTTGCTAGAAAAAAAAATTAAGGGAAAAAAAATTTATGCCAAAACTTTGACTATTTTAAAAAAACACTTTGTAAATGACTTAAAAATGAATTTGATTGATGAGATTGACTATTTTAATTAATTTTCCTATTTTTTTTATTTGTAGGGGGATAAAGTAGTTATTTTTTTTGTTTTATTTTTTTAATTTGTAGTTTTACCTGTTATATAGGTTGCAAGTTACATTTTTAAGTAATAAGAATGTATTTAACAGGTTTTCAAACGTCCAATGATTTATTTATTGTGTTTTGAATTGTAAGGACTTATTTGTTCCAAAAAATTGTCCAAAAACTTAATCACTCAAAACACTAAAGTCCATTGGGTTTTTTTAGACTTTTCCCTTACTGAATTGTAACAAAATACTTAAATTTTTTATATAAAAAAATTATATTATTAAACCTAAATTAAACAAATTTATATAAAAAAAAAAACATCATCACTCTCTCAAACCATCTAAAATCGTACTGTAAATCAATAAAAAAACAAAAAAAATGAAACATTAAAATCGTGATGTATGTCGCTGCATTGTCCGAGTACACTCCTAGTAATTATTAATATAAACAATAGAATTAAAAATTTTAAGTAAATTATCTTGTTAATTACGCGACTTTATTGGTCCACGTGTTACGTGGTTATTTGAAAAGGACTGAAACCCAATAAAAGCAAGTAACGAAACAACAAATCTGTAACCTCGGACACCGATAACAGGAAAAAGATACAGCTTTATAATTTATCTTTTTCTTAAACGGAATATTATTTTTATAATTTATCTTTTTTTCTTAAAATATAAATCTATATTAAAAAAATCTAAACTTAACTGTAAAAACTTGATCGAAATATAATCGAGGAAGACAAAATGTCGTATCGACAATATAATGACACAATGGGTAAGATGTTATTGGGTTTAAATTTGATATTAAAATTAGGGGTGTCAAATTTGTACCATGACAAACCAATCAATTTATTACCAACCGTATCAATTCAATTGGTACCAATCCATTAAATTGGTTGATACTACGATATCAACTTTACAAACTTTGTTGGTACGTAGTATTGAAAATCGTCTGTCATGGTAATACCGTACCATACCAGATTATTTGTTTTAGAGATTTCAACATTATATTTTATAAAATTATTATCATAATACATTTTTAAAATAATATAAGTAAAAATAATAATAATCCAATCTCATTGGTGGGAATAAAAAATTAATTAATTTGTCTCTCCAAACATCAAATTTTAGAGGATTATCTACACTCTCGGAGTTTTTCCCTATTTTTCTATTTTAAATAACAATATAAAATATCTGTTGGAGAAAAATATAGAACAAAAACTCAATTTTTTATATTTTAATGAATCTGTTGGAGATGCTCTTAGTATTTTGTAATTTATCATTTTTTTTATCTCCGTAAGTTATTTTTCTCCTTTTTTTTCAGGGGTAAGAAAAATGCACTGTTGTTCTAATTAGTCCAGTCACGTCATAGTCTAAGCTTGCACAAACGTAAAACAAGTTTTTGTCTTTATCAAACGCACAATCAATAAGAAAAAAGAACAAGTCGTTGAGTTAATCTAACGTCAATTTTTTTAATGAGTGTAAATATTATATATATATATAATTATCGAAATAATATATATTAGCGGCGGGTTGGGTTGAATTATCCTAACCCAATTTCAACCCTCCTAATTAGTGGTTTGACGGTTTAACGGGTTGATGGGTTGGGTTTAATTGGGTTGTTAGTGGGTTGGGTTGGGTGAGTTTCGCGGTTTGACGATTTTTTGTACACCCCTATGTCACAAGCTTGATTGTTTGAATATACTTGGTATTTTTAAAAAATATTTTGGTAACAATAACAAAAAAGGGAAACAAATATTTCGATGTCACAAAATTCCCCATTATATCACTTTTAATGAAACAATAATTTTAATTACTAATATTTGTTTATATCATTTTAATTTTTGTGTGCACCCGTTGAAAAAAATATCATGATCCACCTTTGGTCTTGTTGATTCCTTACTCGGGTTGACTTGTTTGCAGGTTGTAGTCGACTAGTTAAGAAAATAGTCAGTATAAATGAAAGGCAACGACGTTTAACACCACATAGTGGCCAATGAAGATGATGGATTGCGATAGGTGAACCAATTGGACATGTCATTCTTGATAGTGGGACCATGTCTGTATTATTTAAGTCGACCGATTACAACTAATAGTTTAAAATAATGTTATATATATGTATATGTATACATTCGTTTGAACCCCGACTATATATGTGTGTGTGAAAAAATAAATTATATATTTCCAGCTACATGTTTGTATAATCCCGTTAAATGTACAAAAATAAAATAATAAAAAAAATCTTACGGTTCAACTGTAAAGTTATAAATACGAGGATATATCCAACAATTTTCAATATTCGTTACAAAATAGAAAATCAAAATTTCAAAAGAAAAAAATTATATTAGACTCCAACATTTTTCTTAGTTTGGAGACTATAACACTAAGTATATTATTAAACTATTACATATATATAATAAAATATTATTTATCTTTTCCACACATTTAGTTTCAAGGGTGCTTAATGATACACATATAATAAAACATTATTCATCTAATAATTTTTTAGAAATTCACCCGGATAATTTTACATTTTTTCTTATATCTACTTTATCTATTTTGAAGATTATGTTGCAACAAAAGTTTTATCACAAGTAAATATAAAATCTTCGTTTTCCTCTAATTTATAGAATCTATGGGAAATGCTTATATAATTACATGAGCGGACCTATTAAGCGCCAGTTGGTGTCCAGGGTACCCTCTCAATTTATTTGTGTATGTATAATTTTATTTGAGGTATGAAAGGTGAATATGCTAAACTTTGAAAGGTGATCCGCGATGTTATAAAATACAAAGAACATAAAAAAACGGAAAATATTTCTAAAAATCAACAAAAAAACTTAAAATATCTCAAAATCAACCAAAAACTTAAAAAATCCATCGATGCTGCGAAATTCAACTAAAACACATTGAATGACTTTTATGGGAATTTGATCCACCTTAAAAGTGCAGTCGTTCAGCAAAAATTCTGCATCCACCTGGTAGTCCCAAAATGTAATGGCAAGAGTAAACAAGTATTTTAGAACGAGGGGTTGAATACAATACTAAAAAATGTCACTTAATTTAATTATTTATTGATAATAAAATTATTAATTACACATATAAAACCTTTTTAAGATTGTTACGGAAAGAACATATAAATCTATTATAACAATCTTTGATTGAGTAACAATAAAACTTAAACACAACTTGAAAACACAAAGGTTGAAGCTAAGAAGTTTTAAAGAGAACATATCTGCCAACTTTTTGCTTGAGTGCACTTAGGTATCTTTTCAAAATCGTAACATTGCATGTCAGGGGTATTCACCTTTATATACCACCATGAACATTAATTGATAAATATATTTGTCACATTGGGATTGAATGTCATAAATGTCATTCAAAAAGATAAAGTGTCATTTTTGTCTTAACAAAGGTCAAAATTGACCTTTGGACCTTGTTGTAGATAACACCTGAAAATGATGTAAATGATAAACATCATTTTTTCGATTCTTCTGAGAATATCACTATCATTCCATGATTTGGTGAAGATCTTCTATGCAATAAGACAAGGGATCCTACCGATTTATCAGGAGAAAATCGGCAGGAGGAGGTCCTACCGATTTGTCAAGAGTAAATCGACAAGATGGAGTCCTACCGACTTGTCAAGAGCAAATCGACAGGAGGGGGGGTAGCTTAGTTGAATATTGGAAGTTTATCTTGACCCGCATCTAAAAATTTACTTCTTGCTGATTTCGACTAATCTTCAAATTCACTAATCTTTAACGTTGTATTCTCGATTTTTTTTACGAAGGAAATAAAGGGAAACAGAAAGAAAGCATGAGAGAGAAAAAAATGTGGTGTTATCGAGTTTTTTTAAGGAAGAAAATGAAAGGAAGGGGAATGAAAATATTGTTGATTTTCCTTTCAAAACTTTCCTCCCAAATGTAGGAGGAAACAGAAAGAAAGGAAATAAATGAATTTTAAAAAGAATTAAAAATATTTATAAAATTATGCCTATACCCATTACTTACATTCCAATACGAAATAAGTAAGGGTATATTTGTAAAAGTAACATATTTTCTTTCATTTATTTCATACTCGAGAACATGAAAATTTATTTTATTTCATTCCATTTCCTTCAATCTCAAGAACACAAATACAAATATTTATTAACAAAACTTGTCTAGCCCAGTGGATAGGTACCATTCTAAGGGGGTCAGTGGATGGTATCCCTGACTACCCGGGTTCGATTCCCCGCAGCAGCAAGTGGCGTTACCTGGTCATGGGTCGACTTTCGGGTCGGTTCATGGTCGCCGAGGATTAGTCGGGTGCCCGCTTGGATCCCGGATACCTCGTCGACTTCGTGTCGGGACGGGTGCGTGTGTTTAACTGTCGTTCAAAAAAAATTACAAATATTTATTTTTTTCCCTTCCCTTCCCTTCCCTTTCTTTTTTTTTTCCTTTCAAAACTCAAGAACACATCGTAAATACATGACTAAACTATTACAAATAACCTAAAACTATGTTCTTTAAAAATTACAAGTGAAAATCATGAGTACATCCTTATAATTTTGATGATCCAAAAGGTTGGCTATCTTCAAATTCTACACCACCACAGCACCACTTGATCCATCACTTTGTAAATATAAAAAGAGAGAAAATATTTATTTAGACTTTAGTTAATCAAATACTACTTTGACTTGACACGTGACATGAGTAAATGACCATTAAATTCCTCATTACCAACTAAACATAAATAATACAATTTTCTTGAATTTTTCAAGGCGGTTGACTTTAAAAGATACCAAAAACATAAAAAAAATGATTTCGTAAATAAAATAAAAGTTACTTAATAAATTTTAATTATAAAATAAAACATTTTGAGTATAGTTTGATAAGTTTATTTAAAATTTTGATACTCACAAAAGATGCCATATTTAAACAATTAAGAGAATCTCCAATAGCTTATCTAAATTTTTTCTAACATAAATAAACAAAAGTCAAAATCTTTTACAAAAATTATATATATCTTCAATAGATTCTCTATTTTTGAGATAAATTATTGATTATATTATTAAAATATTTTATATATTTAATAAAATATTATTTTTCTCACCTAAATGTTTAATTTCAAAGTTTCTCACCGATGGAATATAATAAAAAATAATTTATCTATCTTAATTATCACTTTAGGGATTTCTCCAAATTTGGAGAAAATTACATTATCTTTCCCATTTTCTCAATTTTAGAAAAAGTTTTGAAAAAACCGTTGAAACAAAAGTTGTCCAAAATCTTTATTTTCTCCATTTTGGATAAGTTGTTGAAGATGTTCTAATGAATAGTATGATTAAAATAATAATATATTTTATTTTAATAAAATAATTTATGGGATTGTAAATAATATGATTATACATGAAGAGATGAAAATTTTATTCTTGTTTTTATTCCTCTATATTTCTATTTAAATTCTCATTCTCTAAAATGAACCATACATGTTTTAAAAATAATAAAGTTTTTAAATTATTAAATTAACATTAATATAAGATGAAGAAAAAAAAAACTTGAATACACAAAGTGTGGATGCTTATTTCAGAACTAAAAGGGGTTTGAGTTTTTATAAGAACTTTTCACAATACTATTCCCTACAAACTATTGCACTTTTTGCTTATAAGAACCTTACATTGGAGATGTTATAAGTAGGGGTGAGCATTGGAACCGGAACCACTCTGAAACTGCCGGTTCCGAGACCGGAACCGATGTGATTGGCTCCGGTTCCGGTTC
Source organism: Arctium minus (assembly GCA_954870635.1). NCBI lineage: Eukaryota > Viridiplantae > Streptophyta > Magnoliopsida > Asterales > Asteraceae > Arctium > Arctium minus. The sequence continues at coordinate 67,549,990 of OX941095.1, read as the reverse complement.
CTAAAATACGGAACCGATTAAGACTGGTTCCGGTTTTCATTTTTTTGTAACCATTACTCGTTGGGTACCCGTCGAGACAATTTATAAAATAATGTTTTATTTGTTAGGTGTTGACGACTTGACGTGAAATGTTATAGAAATCGTTTTGTTGTTGTCAAGACTCGAGAGTGTCTAATTTATTTATATAATAGTTAGTTTTTATCGGATTAGTTTTCACCATTTGTTGTATTTTTGTAGTTTGCACTAGACTTAAAAAGTTAAAATTACATTTTTATTGTATGAAATGTTAAATTTTAAATAAAAAAAATTTGAAACCGGGTACCCGGAACCGGAACCGGTTCCTAGTGGTTTCGGGACCGGTTCCAAAATATAGAGAACCAATGTAAGCGGTTTCGGTTCCGATTCCTTCATTTCAGGAACCGTCGGTTCCTGTTCCGATTCCAATTCCATGAAATTTGGTCGGGTACCCGATTATGCTCACCCCTAGTTATAAGAACCTTCATTGAAGATGCTCTTAAAGTTGTTGCTTTTTATTATATAAAATATATCTCAAATTAGTAGGTTTATAACTTTATATCTTAATAATAACCTAAAAAAGAAAAAGGAAAAGGTGAATATAACGTCATGATTCATGGTTGGGTCACAAGTGCCAAATGGAAAGTGGTAAAAATGACACGTGCATCATCCCAAATGTAGGATTTTAAACGACCCCAATGGTTTTTTTTCAAAAAAAAAAAAAAAAAAAAAAACCCGACCCCAATGGTATTATATCATTGTAGCCATATCACTATCAACAAAATTCTATGCACCCCATCATACTCCCAACCCCAACCCTACGGTGGGTATAAAATAATCCTTAAGAGGATCTCTAACAGCTATGTTAAAATAGAAAAAAAAAAGAAAAGATTTTAGCATTTTTTTTGTTCCAACAGTTATGCTATATCATATGCTAAAATAGAGAAAAAAAAATAAGAGAAAAGATAAAAATCTCCAAATTTGAAGAAATCTCTAAAACCCCATACTGAAGAGAGATAGATAATAGAGTTTATTGTGGATTTGGTCCTCATTCTATGTTTATTGTATTAATATAGTTAGTCTTTTAAAAAAGTTAAACAATCAAATCATACAATAATATTCTATTTTATTTATTTTGATATCGTTACATGTGTATTTTCTTATCGTAAAATGACAAAAAAATGGCAAATGACGAAAATGGTCCTTGATTTAACGAAGTTAACGGAGATGTTAGTCAGAAGAACCATGGTCAAGACAAATTGAATACCACAAGAACCAAATTCACAATAAACATAGAATGAGGACCATGGTCAAAGAAATCACAAAACCACAGGGACCAAATCCACAATTCACTCTAGATAATATTTAATTTTTTTCCATCAATAGGAGACATTGAAGTTGTGTGTTTAAGAGATAAAAAAAATATTTTATTAATATAATTGATGATAAAATTGCCAAAATAGAGTAACTGTTGGAGTTGGTTGTAATTTTTTTAGAGATTTCAACTTTTTATACTCTATTTTAGAAAAATTATAGCATAGTTGTTGGTCATGCTCTAACAATCTACTTAAGATCAAGGCTCGTTTATCCTGAGTTCGAGTTTAATAATTTTGAGTTTGAATCGATTTCAAATATAAAATATAACTTGTTTAACTTAATGAGCCGAACTTAACAACAACAATGTTTGACTCGGTTCGTTCAAAAAATCGATTAAATATTTCGAGCATATACTTTTTCGAGGAAAACATACTCATATATTAATTAATAACACAATAAAGATATAAAAATTGTCGAATTCAAGGCATAATCATGTTAATCGATTGTGAGTTCAAACCTATAAACGAGCATCGAGCTCGAGTTCGATAATTTAAAAAAAAAATTAATCGAGCTCAAGCCTAATATTAAGTTTCGAGCCGAACTCGAATAACCCATTACTCTACTCGACTCGACTCATTTACACTCTTTAAATAGTTGTATAAAATTCGTATAAAAACGTGCTTTGTATGAATTCCATATATGGGATGGTAAAGAAATGAGATATCATGTTTTTTCTAAAGGCAAATTATTAAAAAGAAGGAATTACAGAAAAAAAGACAACAAGGAATTTGCGAGAAACTATAAACACCCGGGACTTATCTTGAAATCTATAGAGCCACGTTGTTCGATTGGTGTGCTCATGGTGGGCCCACTACTTCTACCAGAGCGAACAAGTAAAACAATAAAGGATCAGGAAAGAACAATTAGTACAAACCAAAACCAAAGCGAAAATCAAAGCTGGAAGGAGATAACCTAGACGACTGCAGCAAAAGGGGTGCAAAATGAAGAAGCCCAAAAAATTGATAATTCTGCACTTGCGGAAATACAATTGAAATACTGGAATTGGATGTCACATAGGAGAACAATGTTGATTCGACCCCTTTAAAGGCCCGAGAGTTTATAAATTTTTAAAGAAAGTAAGCAGCAATACAAATTACTGCTTGCAATATGCCTTTTTAATGAAGTCGAGAATAAAAACTTGAGCCTCTGGGGATCCTCCTTAGAAGTCACTGGGTTGAGTCCTGCAAAGCCACTGGGGATTTTCCTCGCTGTTCTTCATGACTCCTAGAATTAATATAAGTGCAAGCAAACTGGTCAATACATCTATGGTTAACTATTTTTTTTTAATGCCAAACACCATTTTATCAAGTAAGATAAATATAAAACGTTTGTTATAAACTTATAATAATATTAAAAAAAATATCATTTACTTAACATTAAATATAAACTAAAACAAACTTGTTACATTTTAATATAAGGTAAATATAAATATTTCTTTTTTGTCCCTTGTTTGTAGCTTTGTTGACGAGAAGTGAGGCGACTTTACACAAATATAAGACAAGTTATGGGTTTGATTCCAGGCTCCCGACAGTTCTAGCTATGGGTGTAAATGATGCGAGTCGAGCTCGAGTATCAGTAAACTCGACTCGAACTCGAAATAAAATTCTCAAGCTCGAACTCGACTCAAAAGCTCGCGAGTAGTGAAAATCCAAGCTCGAACTTGACTCGATAACCAATTTCCAAGCTCGAACTCGAACTCGTTTTAAGCTTGAATTAAGCTCAAACTCAAACCAATTCCCAAACTCGAACTATTGTTCATATTCGTTCGTTAAGGAAATAGGTATGTTCGTGTTCGTTTATGTTCGTCAAGTTAAAACTAAAAACAAACATACACAAACTTAAATAAAAAGAAGATGCACCTATTTTGATAGTGTGCTCCTATAAAACTCTTTCACTAGCTCAAACCATTAGCTCAAGCAAAGAGACTCAAGCCATTGGTAATCAATTTTTTTGGTAATCAATTCTTTGTGGGACCGATTGGATTATTGGTAATCAATTTTTTTTTCCAAAATATAAATATTTTTATTATTATGTAATTTAAACTTAAAAAAAAAAGAATAAAAAACATATTTTTATTTTTATATTTTTAATTTCTAACCACGAAAATGGCGTTCACACCTCCATCTCCATCTTCCCCGCGTCCCCCCCCCCCCTTTTGTTTCTCTCTCTAAATCTCTTTACTCTCTCTCCTCTTTCCCCTCAAATCAGCAAAGCATCGCACGCTATTTCACTGACAACAACAACAACAACAAAAACAAGGTAAAAACCATTCTCAAAAACCCTAGTTCACGACTACACCACCATCAAATCTCGATCTTCAATCCTTTTAATTTTGAAATCCATACTCCAAATGATCAAATTTACTGGTGTAATTCTTCCCGTTTGATGAAGCAATTTCGTCGACGTACGAGGATATGCATCCTCTCTCTGCTTTTCCTCTCTGTTTTTGCCCCGATCCTGTTGCTATACGGTACGTTTTTTACTGATTTATTTGCGTTTGTTTTGGTTTTTGTTTGATTGATTATGATTTAGGAGTTCGGTTGGTCTGATTGCATCTGTTGTATCTGTGTTTTTTTTGATGCAGAATCGAAGGGATTTATTGAAGATTTAACGAGTTTTGTATGATCTCATTGCCTTTTGATGTTTAAATTATTTATAATTTATTTAGTTTGAATTAGAATGATGATTTTAGCATCTGATGTTATTCGGTTTGTAACAAGTTTGCATCAAAGTGAAGTTCGTAAATCGTAAGAGATGAAATTGAATAATAGTTAAATCATGGTGGAGAACGAGAAAAATTGAAATCAGAATTGCTAAATGCTATTTGATTTGTTATTTGTTCTGCAAGAAAGCATACGAAGTAATCATCTCATAGTTATTCTTCTAAAATCTAAAATCTAAATTCCTTTTTTGTTGATTTCATTTGATTTGTGTTATTTGTTATGTATATTAATTTTTAATGACGATCTATTCGTTTATCTCTTTTTTCCAGAAAGGCAGGAGGGATTTGCTGAACCTGAATCTAGTAAAGCAGGTAGTTTTGAAATGCTAGGATTTGATCCCAAATTTCATGAGATCGAAAATATAATAGTTGTTATTATTATTTTTGGGGGGTTATAGCTAAATTACTTGTGGTTTGTATGCTGTGTATTAGGAGGAAGGTGAAGGCTTAAAAGAACCCATCTTAAAGGTGTACAAAGATGTAAATGTCGATCCACTTGTCACTTTCGGATCCCGAGATGTTGGTATTAAATCGGACGATCTCAGAAGCCGTGAAAATGACGATTTAACAGAAAGAAATGGTTGGTCTTTTGAGTGTTCTCTTAGTATCCGTATTGATTGATTATTACGCAGTTCTTGAATATTGATCGTTTTCTACTGAATCAATTTCAGAAGGAGATCTTGATACGAAAGGAAATTCTGGTCAGAGACAGGAAGAGAAAATGCTGTCAACTTCAGGGAGAAAGGTTTGATCTATGCTTCGATATGTATTGAAGAATAATAGAATATAAGGGTAATTAAAAATAGTTAGTGAAGTTATCGGTCATTGAGGAATACTTAGGCTTAGAGGGTGGTCCCCCTTTCTCGCGTAAAAGCGATCTGCGTATGGTGAAGGCTCGACCGTTTTAGTTTGTTTATTTAGAGGATCTAGATTGTGTCATCCAAGATGTCGTAAATTTTCTCTGGGACATAGACTTACTTTCAAGTAGAATTATATTTTTGCAAATGTATCAACTCCTAGTCTTATTCAATCAATATTTAAATTCTAGAATCATATTAATGCATTCGGATTTAGTAAAACGTAGTCACAAACGAGAATATTCCTGATGTAAATATCTCATTATAGTCTCTATATGAATTACAACTAATTTACCTAGTTTGTTTTTCATATAATTAGAGGCACTTTTTAGCTTTTTCTATCTGTTTATCATTTGAGCCTTCGAGGTAGGTCTGGTGTAGGCACACATAAAAATTGTTGCCTTTTTACTGATCTTTTGAACATAGTCAGCATACGTATTATGATACTCTTGCCTTGTGAGGTCGGTGGTGGACTTGAAGTATTTTTGTACCATGACCTCTTTTGGTGGCGTAACGGTGCGTTTGTTATGCGGGACAGGACGAGACAAGACAAAACGAAAACTTGTTGAGTACAACAGGATAGTATGATAAAAAATTTGAAGTTCTGAAGAGCATTGCAATTTGTTATTCATGTCTATGTTGCATATTTTTGCCTTCACAACATGCACATCATTTTTTTTATGCTGTGGCAGGGAGAGGTTGGTCGTGCAACACTTGGACATAATCAGGATGTACCACCGCCAGCACGGAGGGTAATTGATAGGAGGATCAAAGAGATGAAAGATCAGCTGATAAGGGCCAAAGCTTATTTGAGTTTTGCAATACCAGCTAGCAATGCACATTTAATAAAGGAGTTAAGGTTACGAATTAAAGAATTAGAACGAGCCATGGGAGATGTCACCAAGGATTCCGATTTGTCCAAGAGGTTACTTTCATTTCCATTCAGTTTTATGCATGATCAATGTGGAATATGGAAGAGTTTATTTTCAACTATCTAATCAAGCACAGAGGACATTCAATTTAATGCTAAATCATTTATCACCGGATCTGATTTTGTACAGAAGAAAAAACTAACTTCATACAATAAACCTCGAGGGCCAGCTCAACCGGCAAATAATGGCTAGCCCTTGGGGCTCCTATGTCACTAGTTTGAGTTACCTCTGGGCCCATGGGATTAATCGAGGTGCACTTAAGTTGTCCCGGACACCTATGGTTACAAAAAAACTTTAAACAGTAACATCAGATCAGCTAAGATGCATAGATTTCTCTTTGGACTCGTATATGGTTACCAATCAGATATTTTCCGATATTACTCCTTGGAATCATGCTAACATTAACCATCTTCATGGATTTCTCATGGGATCTATTCAGTTTCTAAAAAATCCTCATCTAAAACATAGATTAATGCAAGTTCATATTGATCTTGGACCATCGATCTCTTCAGGGCTTTGCAGAGGATGAGGGCCATGGAGGTTTCCTTGCAAAAAGCCGCCCACATTTACCCCGATTGCTCTAGCATGGTGAAGAAGCTCCGTGCTATGACTAACAATGCTGAAGAATTGGTTCGAGTACAGAAGGAACAAGAAGCGTTTCTTGTTCAGCTGGCTGGAAGAACCACCCCAAAGGGGCTTCACTGTCTTTCCATGAGGCTTACAGCTGATTATTTTGCTTTAAAACCTGAAGAGAGGAAGCTTCCTAACAACCCAGATGTGCATGGTTCAAATCTTTATCACTTCGTTGTGTTCTCTGATAATGTTCTGGCATGTGCGGTGGTGGTGGACTCTACCATTTCTGCTGCAAAGGTAAGCTGGTCTGGCTTTATCTACTCATTTCCTAGACCTATCTGTCATAAAATAAGTGTCCACGTTTCTATTTTAGTTTCCCCCAAAATAAGTGTCCACTTTCAAAAGTAAGTTCTTATTTTCCACTTCTATCCTTAATTATGAGATAGAGAAATTCATTACGCCCTCTATTATTAAGGGTAAAATTCTCTTTTAGTTTATTAAAAAGTGGAATGATTACATGTTTAAGTTCTTATTTTCCACTTCTATCCTTAATTATGAGATAGAGAAATTCATTATGCCCTCTATTATTAAGGGTATAATTCTCTTTTAGTTTATTAAAAAGTGGAATGATTACATGTTTAAGTTCTTATTTTCCACTTCTATCCTTAATTATGAGATAGAGAAATTCATTACGCCCTCTATTATTAAGGGTAAAATTCTCATTTAGTTTATTAAAAAGTGGAATGATTACATGTTTAAGTTCTTATTTTCCACTTCTATCCTTAATTATGAGATAGAGAAATTCATTACGCCCTCTATTATTAAGGGTAAAATTCTCATTTAGTTTATTAAAAAGTGGAATGACTACATGTTTAAGTTCTTATTTTCCACTTCTATAGAAAAAATTCATTACGCTCTCTATTATTAAGGGTAAAATTGTCATTTAGTTTATTAGAAAGTGGAATGATTACATGTTTCTAAAACTTAGTACCTTTTTCATTTTGGACATTTATTTTGAGATGGAGGGAGTGTCAAATAAATGGAGACCGAGAGAAGGATGATTAACCAGATAACTTTGGGGCATAATTTGGGAGATGATTACTTGAAGTAGCACTGTAGCATTTGGGAGAGTACTATCAGATGCATGATTCATGCTTCTGACTGGCAGTGCTTGCCTTAATTGCCTTTGAAGTTGAAGTAAAATTAAATATAACAAGATGCAACTTTAGATGGAACGTTAAAAAAGGCTTGCCGATGAAGCTTGAATAGGCAATGAATTACCTTTTTTTTGTCTGATTGTTTCCCAGTTTACACTAGAATTCATCTGTATTACACATGGTGATGTGAGAGTACTCAAATTTGCACAATAAGGGTGTGTTTAGTACACAGGACAAAATTGATGTCCCGCGTTTGGTGCGATATAAGACTGGGACTGGGCGAGACTGTGTGGGACAAAAATGCATTTTGTTTTGTCCCGCCCAAATAGGTGGAACAAAAATCAGGGAGATAAGACACGATTGTTAAATTACTAAAATACCCATGTCAAATTAAAACCCTGAAACCTTCCACAATTCTTTCACCCACCTATCTCACTCGCACCCGTCCAATCCAATCCCGTCGAATCCCGTTCGCATACCAAACACACCCTAAATTTCTGTAGGATGGTAATACCAATACTTCTATAGTTGTATATTAAAGAATGATGTGATACTAATGATTTGTAAAATGAGTGGTGATTTAATTAAAGTTGTTTATTCACAGGAACCAGGGAAGATTGTGTTTCATGTGGTGACAGATTCTCTCAACTTTGTAGCAATCTCTATGTGGTTCTTGTTGCATCCTCCTGGAAAAGCTTCAGTCCAGATTCATAACATGGACAATTTTGATTGGTTCTCCACTAAATACGAGCCTGCAAATGCCGAGGGGCGTGATTCTCAGGACCCCAGATATACTTCTGCTCTGAACCACCTCCGATTCTATCTACCAGATATCTTCCCTACGCTAAATAAGATCGTGCTGCTTGACCACGATGTGGTTGTACAAAGGGATCTAACACGCCTTTGGAAGGTAAACATGATGGGCAAGGTAAATGGGGCTGTGAAGACATGCCAAGGACAAGATCCTGCATTTCGTCGAATGGATATGTTGATCAACTTCTCCGATCCAACGGTGGCAAGGAGGTTTAACCTCGAGGCATGCACATGGGCGTTTGGTGTAAATGTGTTTGATTTACGAGAGTGGAGGAGGAGGAATATGACGGCTGTTTATAACAAATACCTGCAACTGGTATGCAATTTATGTTCCTTTTTCCTTAACTTCAATTCAAGATTTTATTGGTGGGTAGTCGATAATTATTTTGGTCTTCTTGTTTTTCTTTCTCACCATTATTATTCCCTTTGAAACGGCATGCGGATTTAGGAATTTAGTTTTTGACAACTTTTTTGCACTACATCTTGATTTTATACAACTCCTAATACATCTAGCTGGTATAATGTTACATGAAGTAGTCTATCGGGGTCCTACACATGATTCAAACCTCTTCCTAACTCCAAAATAAAGGAAACACACACACACACATTGCTGATCATTAGGATGCGTTTGGTATAACTAACCCATTCTGTCTCACATTCTCTTTTGGGACAAAAACATGACCTAAGTTTAGCGTGACAATTACATTGGGGCAGGGCATGACTGAATGGGACAAAAAAATGCAGTTTTTTTGTCTCACCAAAATTGGTGGAACAATCCAAATAGATCCAGGCCTTTTTTCCTTCTAATACTTCAATAAAAAGATTCAATCTCTTCATAAAAAATAGGAAGTAGAACCAATAAAACTAATACAGATGTCGTTCTCCATTCAAAATAAAAGAAAAAAGAAAAAATGAGAATTATATTTATAATCCCTTTTCTTTAGAGAGAATCCTCGGTAAGATTGAGATGAAAACAAGAGAATTTGACAAAATAGGTAAATTACTAAACTACCCGTTACAAAATACAAATTAAACCTTAAAATCTTTCACAATTCTATCACTCCTACCTCACCCATCTAGACCTGTCTGCACCAAATGCACTGCCTAACAATTTATCTATGGTCTTCTCTCTCTCTTTTTAGTGATAGTAATTTAAACGTTAATCTGCCTGTGACTCTTGAACAGAGGTAAAGTATGCGTACATTATACTAGTTTATACCGGGTCTAAACCAAGCCAAAAAAACCCTACATAGAAACTAGAAAGTCGGGTTTGGGAGGGGTGGGATGTACGAATCCTGACATCTACCTCAAAGGGTAGCAATTTGGGATATACGGGGGTAGTTTGGTTTAATTTAAATTCTCGTTTTTGTACCACCAGGGAAAAAAGAGGCCGATGTGGAAATCTGGTAGCTTGGCGCTAGGTTGGATGACATTTTACAACGAGACGGTGGGTTTGGAGCGGAAATGGCATGTTCATGGACTGGGATATCATTATGGTATCAAGCAGGAAGATATCGAGCAGGCAGCCGTGATACACTACGACGGAGTGATGAAACCATGGTTGGATATCAGCATCGAGAAATACAAAGCGTATTGGCGGAAACACGTGAAATACGATCACCCGTATTTGCAGCAGTGCAATATAGCTTGACATCAACAGGTTTTTTTGCAAAATTATTTTTCTCATTCTTACACACTAACAACATCCATAGCTTTTTTCTTTCTTTTCTTTTTCTTGTTACCATGGACCAATCTTCTTTGTGTATATTACAATGCAACTTTCAATCAAATGGATATGGATCACTAGCAACTTGCTCTTTTCATTACCAACACATGTCCACAATTTAATCAAGTTTCCGCTGCAAAAAGTCATTTGATCCAATTATAACTGATCAACCAAAGTTGGACATCTGATTGAAATTGAGTCGGATCCAAAATTCCGATATCTAAGTTGGATTGGTTGGTTGGTGGATGATAGTTCTAAATCCAATAACGCTGGATGAATGATTTATTTTGTGTGATATTTGTACGTAGATTGTTTTTTCTTTCTTATGATTTATGCTTATAATTTATGTTGGTTGATTGATTTATACGATTATAAAGTTATGAGTAGTGTTTCTAATGAAATGTACGGATAACTGATTTAAAATATTGGAAAGATCAAATATTACGAAATCTGATATTTATTACAAGCCAGAATTGAACGTTTATTCTAATCATCCGTTAGATTGAATTTGCTCCCAAAATTAATTGAATTAGATTGTCAAAATCCAACTTCCAATAAATTATTCCATCAGATCAGTTTGGTCTTAAATTTATTGTAAGTACCCTTATTTATATAATAAGGTCTAAAACAATAAGATATATATAGATCTTACCCAACACAAGTGTTATTTATTTTAAAAACTTGGGTTGTGACGTATGGTTAAGAATCAGGGGATGTAATAGAAATCTAATCTTTTTCGGGTTTCAATCCAGGCATTGGCATTGGATGACATGAAGGTTGACTTGCAATAACTGCATGCCATTCGTTATCACCAGGAAATTAGTTAGTACGTATAAATTGACCTGGATATCCACGATTACCAATATATATATATATATATATATATAGAGAGAGAGAGAGAGCCTTAGGGGGCGTTTGGTTCGCTGGATTCCGCCGGAATCTGGTGGAATTGGAATGGTCAATTCCATTGACCGAATTCCGTCGTGCTGTTTGGTTGCCAAGGGAATGGAATTGAATTCCATGAAATCCTTAGATTAAGGAATTGGTCATTCTATTTGAAAATGGATGAAATTGAATTCCATTCCATCATGGTTTTTCAAAAAGACAAAAATACCCTCCAAATTTTTTCTAACAAAATTAAAACCCATCAGATGTGGATTTGGTTTCCTCTCTCTCCTATCTCTCTCTCTCTCTCCTCTCCTCTCTCTCTATCCTCTCTCCTCTCCTCTCTCTCTCTTCTCTCTCTCTATCCTCTCTCCTCTCCTCTCTCTCTCTTCTCTCTCTCTCTCCTCTCCTCTCTCTCTCCCCTCTCTCTCTCTCTCTCTCCTCTCCTCTCTCTCTCTCTCTCTCTCTCTCTCTCTGCATTTAAAATAAATAAATAAATAAATAAAAATAAAAGAAAGGGTATTTTTGTCATTTTTCAAAATTTCATTCCAATTCCTTTGTAAACCAAACAGACATATTCCAATTCATTTGACTGGTTACATTCCATTCCTGCCAACCAAACAGTTGGTCAAACCTGAAAACATTCCATTCCAATTCCTTCCAGATTCCAATTCCATTGACAGATTCCATTCCATCAGAAATCATTCTACGAACCAAACGCCCCCTTAGGTTCATTTGAGAAATGGTAAATATATGAGAAATAGAGAAATAATCCTAGTCATTCATACGGTCAAGATCGGATTTGACTGGTCAAATATTTCGGTTTTGACTGGTCAAAAGTTGCGGTTATTCCAAAAATAGGACACTATATATGAACCTGTATAATTCACATATGAACTATATGTTAATATGTGAATCAGTGTAATTCACATCTGAACTCTTTTAACTAATTCATATATGAATCTTTGTGATTCATATATGAACAAATTAATTGATTCACATATGAACTAATTAACTGTAAGTTCATATATGAATTAGTTGAACTAATTAACTGATTCTCATATGAACTAATTAACTGATTCACATATGAATTATATAGGTTCATATATGAACTTATCCCGCGTATTTTACGAAACTACCCCTCTGCCCTTCTATAAACCATGCAAGGAGTTATCCGGTGCTTCGCGGTCAAAGCCGCAAATATTGACCAGATGAATAACTAAGATTACTTCTCTATTTCTCATACATTTACTATTTCTCAAATGAAACTCTCCATATATATATATATATATATATATAAAGATTTTATGTATTTTTATTTGGTGGATAATCTTTAATGGGAGTTGGTGGTGGATAAAAAAAGATGGGTGCAATCCAAGTTGTGTGGTTCCATTGGGTTTCATTTCAATTTAATACAAAAATGAACACCAAATCCCCTCTTTTGCAACCAACAAATCAAAATAGAAAAAAATGTCATCCATCTCTTCTTGCATCACCACCACTACTCTTCTTCCCATGAAAGCTTCCACTCTTCTTGGTATGCTTTCTTATTCAATTATATATACACATCTCATCCTTCAATTCTAGTAAACAAATTATTTCAAAATGAAATAAAATTTTCATTAAAAAAAACAACCTTTCTACTTAATCAAATCCTCTTCATATATGATTAAATTCAATTTTTTAATTTCATATAGTAAGAGCATCTCCTACAACTATGTTGTTTTAGAAATTTTAAAAATTTACGAGAAATTTACTCTAACAGTTATGCTAAACTCTTCTTTAAAGTAGAGAAAAATATGAGAGAAAAAGGAGAAATCATTGAATTTGGAAGAAAGAGAGAGAAAATGTATAGCATACATGTTGGAGATGCTCTAAGTCCCGAGCTCTTTTCTTATGTATCGAGGATCATCGAAATAAACGTAAATACTATTTATACGGAGAATACCATTTATGGGTATTTTAGTTTGAGATACCTGAAGAAGGTTTGGGTTGAGGATTGAGGCAAGATTAGTGTACTATCGCTTTAATAGTCAAAATATCGTCAGAGATTCGTCTAGGTTGTGCTTAGGATACCCTTAAAAAAAATAGTGTACTATGTATTTTGTCCCCTTAGACCTTATTTTTATATTGATTATATCAGTTTGTTTTGGTTTTCTCCAAGGATAAAATTATTCTAAGTTCTTTTAAACTATGACCATAGAAGTTGCCCGTTAACAAAAAAAGAAAAGAAAATCGACTTATCTGTAAAGTCAAGGGTAGTAATGTAATTATACATTTATTTTAAACATAACGACTTTTTACATATTTGTCTTGTCAAAGTTGTAGTAAGATTTTCAAACACTGCAAATTTTAATAATTAATTGTAAGATCCCATATTTGTTGATGAGAGAAACAAATGTTGGATACCTATTCAATCAAATCTGTTTCAAAACCATAAATCCAAGTATGGATAAAACGGATAATATATGATATGGTTAGTCTGAAATATTACATTAATTTTGTATAAAACATTTTTTCTATTGTAAACAAGGTATGGTAAAACAAGTGCCATTGTGGGTTTTATCACCCTAACTTTGATATAATCATATATTAGAGCATCTCTAACAATTATGCTATATTTTTTTTAAAATAGAGTATAAAAAGTTAAAATCTCTAAAAAAAATTACAACCAAGTCCGACGGCTACTTTATTTTAGCAATCATATCATCAATTATATTAATAAAATATTATTTCTCTCTCCTAAACATACAACTTCAATGTCTCCTATTGGTGGAAAAGAATTAAATATTATTTATCTATTTTCAATATGGGGTTTTAGAGATTGCTCCAAATTTGAAGATTTTTATCTTCTCTATCCTCTTTTCTCTATTTTAGCATATGATATAGCATAGGCTGTATAGCTGTTGGAGCAAAAAAATTGTTAAAATATCACTTTTTTCTATTTTAGCATAGCTGTTGGAGATGCTCTTAGTTTCTTTAAGCTTATTTTTGGTTCATCGAAAATGTGTTGTTTAAATTGAACGAAAAAAATCTATACAAAAGTTCAAAATTTTAAATGAACTATACAATAAATAAAGTCATGATAAGATACTCAAAAAACAAAAGAGTTTTATTGTATCGGATCTTGTTTACCTAACGAAAGAGTTTTATTGCATTGAGCCTCGTTTACGTAACAAACGAGTTTTATTGCACTGAGCCTCATTTACCTAACAAAAGATTTCTATTTCACCGGGTAACGTTTATTTACATGAAGTTTGTTGGGCTACCAAAAGGTCATCGACCAAGTAGTAAATTTGGGTTACTGGTAGAGCATAGTCATCCAGAAGGTCAAAAGTTCACGCCTCATATAATCAGATGAGTGTTCGTGAGTATTTCCCATATATCTATACTATATTATAAAACATGGATAAAAAACTCTTAGTTACAAATTATTAGGCACAATGTACTATCATTTTATGCAAGATTTTAAAAATCTCTTAATTTACAAGTATTAAATCACAAGATACATATTACTACTGCAGGCTTCTAACACCCACCAATTTGGTATGTGCAAGACCTTCCTTTTATTAGGGGTGTTTGCGGTCCGGTTTGGACGGTTTAACCCCCCAAACCACAAACCAAACCGTAATGGCGGTTTAGGAAGTCATCAAACCGGTCAAACCGGACCACAAAAAAGCAGTCCGGTCTGACCGGTTTAGGCGGTTTAGGCCTCTTATGGGCTTTAAACTAAAATAACATAACATTTATAATCCAAAATGAAATTTCTATCTATATAACATTATTAAAAAAGATATACCGAATTATAAAAATAAGTCTATCTCTATAAAAAAACATTGAGTAACTTGAAAAAAATTTAAACAAGTCCACCAATAATAGTTGAATTGTGGACAAATATGAGTAAGTCGAATGACGATTTGGAATTTTGGATTTGATTTTTGACGTATTTCAGAATTATGCTAATTTAGATAACGTGCTCAATTGAGAAATGAAAACTAAGAACATAGTGTTTTAGACGACTTTTTTAAAATTTGGCCATGAAGATTAAGCCTACAACATGAAAACTATATATAATTAATACATAAGTATTTTAGGCGGCCGGTTCGGTTCATACCGCTCCAAAAAAACGCTCAAACCGCAAACCGGACCGGACCAAGCGGTTTGGCTATTTTTTAGACCAAACCGGACCACCAGACCGCTTAAACCACCAAAAGCGGTCCGGTTTGACTTGGTTCGAACGGTTTGAGCGGTCCAACGGTTTTTTTGAACACTCCTACCTTTTATGCAGACATTTCCATGTATCACTATTAATTAATATATTATATTACTATAATTTTGTTTTAATTATATTATTAAATATATAATTGGTTATTTTTTCTAGATGTCATTAAAAAATAAAAGATAATCATTGAATTCTAACAAAATACTTAATTTTTTTATATATAAAACATTATATTATTAAGCCTAAATTAAACAAATTTATAAAAAAAAACATTATCACGTTCTCAAAACCATCCAAAATCGTACTGTAAATCGACAAAAAAAATAAAATGAAACACTAAAATCGTGATGTATCTCGCTGCATTGTACGAGTACGCTTCTAGTAAATATTATATATTTCTAAGAAAGCTTGTGGACAAATCTTGTTATAGTTGTGATATTTTCACAAAAAAAAAATCTAAAACTTTTGGTTAATTTTTAGGGACAACGTGCAAAATGGGAAAAGTGAGATGCTCTGTAGATCGAGGTACGACGAAGGAGATCTCACCACGATTGGTGATGACAACTGTATCGTCGTTGCTTGCTACAACGATGGCTGCAACCATGTCGAGCCCGATGGCCATGGCTCTGGTGGATGAGAGAATGAGCACAGAAGGGACCGGACTACCCTTTGGTTTAAGCAATAACCTTCTTGGTTGGATCTTGTTTGGCGTGTTTGGTTTGATCTGGACCCTTTACTTTGTTTACACTGGAAGCCTTGATGAGGATGATGACTCTGGTTTATCACTTTAGTATTTACCATAACAGATATTTTTTTTTCAAATCGAGTTAAATGAATTATCTGTAACAATTCTGACAATGCATTAATTTTGTTATCTGAATAACATATGAAAAAATTATTTTATTTTAATATGTTTAAAAAATTAATGAATTTATTTATTAATAGATCAAATAAAGGGTTGTTTGTTGGTTTTCGATTAAGTTCTATATGGATAAAGTTGACTATGTGCATTAATATGTCAATAAGAGTTTTTTTTTTATAGATGGAAGGAGCGTATTTTTTAATCGGGAGAGACATGTTTGGTAAAAACTTGACTTTCTCCATAAGGCTCATCTCCCATGTAAGCCTACCTAATGAACCATTTTCTATATCATTAAGCCAATGTGAAACGGTCATATATAGCTGAACAAATTAGTTGTGAGTCTCATTAAACTTGTTAAGTTGTTAATAAACATGTCCTAAATCATGTATTTTCAAACCGCCGAATTTTTATATTCAAGTATTCAACGAATAACTTTTTTTATTTATTGTATTTATAATTTCGTTTAAAAACCAATTATTATTTTACTTGTATACAAAATATATATTTATAATAGACTGCTTTATTCAATTCGATTTTAATTTATATAATAATACGAATAAAAATATCTTTACTCAAAAAGAAATATTTTTTATATTTAAAATTTATATCGGTTAATATTATTGTTTTTAGAATAAAAAAAAAGAATGATAAAGTAGTGAGGACTCCAATGAATTTTGGCCTTTTGCGGCAATTCGTACCGCCTTATTTTGAAGATATCTCTGAACTGTTTTTTACCCGCCAGTTTTCATTTTATACCCCCTTAACTATTATGTATATTCAAAATTGTTCCCTCTACTTTTGAAAATTTTCAATTTCATCCTTTATATTTTAAATAATGCCATATATCTTGTAAACATAGGCTCATTTTTTTAAAATCTAATTTAAGCACAAGAGAAAACCACTTTGATTGGGTTTTAAGTGGAGTTGATTCCTCTAAGGATGCATTGTGCAAAAAGAAAATAATTAATGTTATCGGAGTTCTTTTTTCTGGGTAACCGTGGATATCTCATATATGGTTAGCTTACGTGTACAAACTAATCCCCCAGATGAACACAAATGGTCCAGATTTATCGCAAACGAACCTCCATGGCCAGAAAAGATGAGATTTTCACTATATCCAAGGCTTAACCGGTGCACCAAAACCCAAGTGGTTTAGTTACCAATAAAATGACTTCGAGAAGATATCTGCTTTTAATTTTCACCAAATGAGAAACAATATGATCGGAAAAAATAAGAATCTAACACTACAATGTATCGTACATTGGCTATTAAGTAATTTTAAAAACTCAAAATCAATTAGTCAAACTAATATATAAGTGGTTGATGCTCGTCTTCTGTTCATGAAACGAAACCTCAAGGTCAAGATTTCGAGTCTTAGAGGCTGTTGACCAAACGCTTACCAGAAAGATAGATTGTTGGTAAACATCTTAAAACCTAGTAAGTGCTTACCGGGTAAGACTCTCGATCCTTGTTGATTTTTACTAGGTAAGATTCTTGGTCTTTATTATGTTCAACCGACAAGGTAAATGATATTAGAGCATCTCTAACATCTATGCTATAATTTTTCTAAAATAGAATATAAAAAGTTAAAATCTCTAAAAGAAATTACATCTAACTCCAACAGCTACTATATTTTAGCAATTCTATCATCAATCATATTATTAAAATATTATTTCTCTCTCCTAAACACACAACTTCAATGTCTTCTATTGGTGGAAAAGAATTAAATATTATTTCTCTCTCTTCAATATGGAGTTTTAGGGCACGTTTGGTTTGCGAGAATGGATTGGATTTCAATTAAGAATTTGGATTTGGAGAGATTTAGATTTGGGGGGATTTGGAATCCCTTCATGTGCTTGGTTCATCAGGATTTGGATTTGAAATCTCAGACCATTGCAAAGGAATTCCAAATTCATCAGGTAAAGGATTTTAAAAAGGCCGAAGGATTTCAAATTCGGTCAACAAATTCCATTCCTGCAATCCAAACACAGGATTGGAATAGATTTGAAATCCAAATCCCTCCAAATCCATTTCAATTCCGCAAACCAAACGCGCCCTTAGAGATTTCTCCAAATTTGGAGATTTTTACATTCTTTTTTATTTTCTCTATTTTAGCATATGATATATCATAGCTGTTGGAGCAAAAAATTTGCTAAAATCTCACTTTTTTCTATTTTAACATAGCTGTTGGAGATGTTCTTAGTAAACGATTACTATTAAAATAGAATTCTACTATTAAAATGAACAAATCGCATAAAACTCCGTACCATGGTCGGTAAAATTACAAGGACCATTTGGTTGTTTCACATAGTCAAAGAACCAAAACCAAAACTGTTAAAGAAGAACGAATTGTAAATACTAAAATTACACTTTGGCCCTCCAACTTTTTGTTGTTTTGCAATTGTAACCATCACAAAACATCACGCATTCGAGCCATTTTACCGGCCATTCACTCGACAAAGTACTGCAAGTTATCACCATCTCTACCAATGGAACCCACAAATTCCCACGATAAGAACCCTAATTTTACCCCTCAAATCCCTTATCTTCCCCTTCAGAAATCCTCATTTCACTTTTTCATCCATAAATACAACTCTACTAGCATCTATACAGCTTTTAATTTCAAAAAATTTGCACCAATTTGTTGCGATTTCAGTTAGGTTTTTTTTTTTCAGTAAAAACGATGGGCGGAGAAGCGATAGTTGTACCGTTGGATTCGTTAGCTCAACCAGCTTCTTTGATTAAGAAAACCGCTGTTTCTCGGAGCTGGATTTCGGTTGATCCGAGTGGAATGAGTACAGTTTTGGATTTGGATAAATACGGTATCATGAAACGAGTATCGATTCACGCTAGAGATCTGAGGATTCTCGATCCGTTGTTATCGTATCCGTCTGCGATTTTAGGCAGAGAAAAAGCGATTGTTCTTAATTTGGAGGTTTATATTCTTCAACTCTTAGATTTTGTTGTTAATTTGTTCAGATTTTTAGTTTTTGTTGTTGTTGTTTTGTTAACTTGTTTCGATTTTTTTGGTTTTATAGCATATCAAGGCGATCATTACAACTGAAGAGGTAACCTAAATCTCGTAAGAGTAATTTTGAATTTGAATAGTTAATAGATTTGGTCATATTGAATGGTTTTCTATTTTTGAACAAGATGATATGATGTTAATTGTCTCGTAAAAAGTCGTTGCAGAGGTCAGGTTTATTTAAATCTTAGGGGTTGTTTGTTTAACTCTTAAGTGGATCCATTAAGAGGCAATCTCGGAATCGTAAGAGGTAAATTTTGTTTGACAAAAAAAAAAGGGTTGCCCTTGATGGTTTCAAAATTCTCTTAATGATTTTGTATCTGACCCTCCCTTAACTATTAAGAGCCCTGATTTCATTATGAACAATTAGCAAACAACCATATTTCATTTTACACTATATCATAAAACCTCTTAATCATGCAGACCACTTAATCATTTTGCACTAAACCATTCAGCAACTGCCAAACAACCCCTTACTAGGGGTGTAAATTAGTCTTTTACAACTCACGAGTTACTTGAGATTGACTCGATCAACAATCGACTCGAGTAGGCTGACTCGAACTCGAGCTCGACTCGGCATACTAACGAGTCTAGTCGAGTTACACGATACTCAACTCGAAAAGCTCATGAGATACTCGATTTTTTATATATAATTAGTTTTATAATATAAATTGTAAAATATGTAAAAAAAGTTGTACTCCCTTCGTATCAAAATAAATGTCCACAATGAAAAAGACACACGGTTTTAGGAATGTGTAATTATTACACTTTTTAATTAACCAAATGACAATTTTACCCTTAACTTTAGAGAGAGAAACTTTCTCCACCTTATAATTAAGGGTAACATAGGAAAGTGGACATTAACTTTTGAAAGTTTGACACTTATTTTGGGACAAACTAAAATATTAATGTAGACATAGAGTAATAAACTAACCGATAGAAGAAAAATGTAGTATATTTTTAGATATTTGAATAAATATGTACATTTTTAATCATAGCAATTAATCAATTATTTTTTTTATTAAAATCATAATTAAAAGAAAAACAAAAAACTATAAAAGTGTTGGTAAAGTTGTCCTACATCGGATGAGAAATAGTAAAGGGTAAAGAGGTGTTATAAAAAGAGAGGGTGGTAATTGAAGTCGGTAATTTTGTAAACTTGATGAAATTTGAGGGACAACTCTTGAGTTTTATAAATTTCGAGATTACACCATTTAAGTTTTGTAATTTATAAGAGTAAGACCCTTAAATTTCATAAGTTTAAAGGGGTAAGGTTGTTTCGAGCTCGATTCGAGTTTGAGTTCGAGCTTCAAACGAGTGAGTTCGAGTTCAAGTTTAGAAAATTGCTATCGAGTTCGAGTCGAATTTGAATTTTAACTACTCGCGAGTTTTCGAGTCGAGTTCGAGCTTGGAAAATGGCTTTCGAGTTCAAGTCGAGTATACCAATACTCGAGCTCGACTCGCATCATTTACACCCCTACATCTCACCCCTTTCTAGACCTGCTATCGAAAGAGATATACTGGGTTTATTTGGTTTAATATATGATATGATATTGATTGGTACATAGGTATTGCTTCGTGATCCGCTTGATGATAACGTTATCCCCATTGTTGAAGAGCTTCAAAGAAGGTTACCACCAGTTAACGTCAACTCTATAGGCCACGGAGAAGATGAAGAGGGCAATGGGGTTCAATGCGAGGCTCAAACTAGCGAATCGGATGGTATATATAGTACTCCTCTGTCTCAAAATAAGTGTTCACATTTCTATTTAAGTTTATCTCAAAATAAGTGCATCTTTCAAAATTGAGTGTCTACTTTCTGAATCTACCTAGGGTCGTCCCAATCTTTTTGGAGACCCTGTTACATTCGTACTAAAACTATAGATCGTCTGAAACGAGTAATAAACAAAATAAAATATAGAGTAAATTACGGATTAGGTCCCCCCATGAATTAGTTACAGACAACATCACCATGGTTTCCGTTTTGTTGCGGATCAAGTCCCTCCATCTAACCCTGGTTAACCATGAGCCGTTAAACCCCTCACATAGTCACATGCCTCCCATGTGAGGGGCATTCCTGTCAACTTAAATAACAAAAATGATTCCAAGGACAAAGTGAGAAGCATATCGAAGAGTCATTTTTGTTTTTGATCGGCAAAATCTAAAAGTAAATTGTCGCATTTGATTTTGAAAGAAATTAGATAGGTCTTCATTGAGGTGAGTTCACATGTTGAGTTATATATATCAGGGCCCGAGTACATGTAACTGTTCGAAAACCCATATTTAACATGCTAATAGACGACCCTAAATCTACCATTAATTATGAGATGAAAAAATTCATTACCCTCTCTGTTATTAAGGGTAAAATCGTCATTTATAAGTATAATAATCACATATTATAAAATTGTGTGCTTTTTTCAGTATGGACATATATTTGGACGGATGAAGTATATATAATGTGCATTTTATTTCCCCTAGCGAGTAAAACAGTTGGTTCGGTTCTGGAGTGGTATACTTGCACAAACGTGCATATGTTCTTATTAGTGTCGTAGGTTTTGAATTGGATGCTTAATGTTTTTAAGTATCTTATTAATGTCGTAATCTAACTAAAGAAGATTTTGGTGTAAATGAACGTAGAATTCCCATTTGAATTCCGGGCTCTCGAAGTTGCACTAGAAGGTATTTGTAGTTTTCTTGACGCGCGTACAAGAGAATTGGAAACCGCTGCTTACCCTGCTTTGGATGAGTTGACCTCGATGGTGAGTTCTTGATCTATCGGAGTATTTGTATGAGGATATTGTGATACGATACGTAGAACCCCCTTGAATCTCTGTATAAAATATATAAAATTTTATGGTCCATGTCTAGCTGATGTGGGACTCCAATAAATAAATAAAAATCTTCTATCCCCAAATCCCATGTCCCTGCTTATCCACCAATCATGTGAAGACACATCATCCGAGAGAAAACGAACACATAAATTAAATAAATTTATGTTAAATGAAGTAATTATGTGTATTTACGTGATTGGTGGGACAAGGAGGGGACATAGGATTTTGGGACATAAGATCTTTTATTTCCAACAAATATATCACTATTGTGTCGAGTTTAAGATGATTAGGGTATCTCCGACAATTATGCTATAATTTTTCTATAATAGAGTATGAAAAGTCAAAATCTTTAAAAAGTTTTACATTCAACTCCAACAACTACTTTATTTTAGCAATTCTAACATTAGCTATATTAATAAAATATTCAATACATTTAATAAAATATTATTTTTCTCTTCTCTAGATTTAGTTTCAGTACCTCTTATTGGTGGAAAAGAATTAGGATATTATTTCCATCTCTTGTATAAAAGTTTTAAAGAATATCCAAATTTGGAGATTTCCAACTTATTTCTCTTATTTTCTCCGTTTTAGCACACCACCTAGCATAGTTGTTAGAGCAATTTTTTTTTTCTAAATCTTCATAATCTTCTATTTTAGCCTAGTTGGTGCAGATGCTCTTACAACCCTTTTTGAGGTACATCAATTGGTTTTTGGCGTTTACAGACGTGGTAGACTCCGACTCTGATACCATTTAGGATATGTGGAATCATTGGGATTCCAACATTTGTGACTTTTTAAAGAAGTTTTTGTTTGTCTTTATTTCCTTCAAATGACAATTATAGCAACATAAAAAAGCTTCAATGTTTTCAAGATTATAACAAGGGAAGAACATAAATACTCGAATAGTCGAAAATCTGGTTAACCATGGCATTAATTATTCGTGTTGATCTTTCGTGCAGTTTATTGATGTCGTTTTTGGGGTTGTTTGATCTGTCTATCAAAGTGAATCGAGTGCATATTATGTGCAGATAAGCAGCCGTAACCTGGATAGAGTGCGTAAGCTCAAGAGTGCAATGACAAGATTGACGAATAGGGTTCAAAAAGTATGCATTTTTCTTTACTTTCTCTACCTCCTTTTGATCTCTTTAGAATAGCCCTTCATATATAGGGGCGTTAAAATAAAAAGTTTAATACCGTGAGAAAGTAAGAAGGGAAGGTACATATGTGAATCAATTGAAAAAGTCCGAAAAAAATCTATTAGAAATTCATATGTGAACCGGTGTTACAGATTATTCTTATGAGTTCACATATTCATATCCAAATGGATTTTTTCAATTATTCACACATGAACCTAACTTTCATATTTGAACCTATATATATAGGTTCATATTTGAACCTATATTCACACATGAACTTATATAGGCGAAGGATCGAGTGAGAAGTTGAGTTAACGGTGAGAAGCGGGAGAAGTGGATCTGAATCGTTGATCTCTTTTAATCTCAAGCCCTCCCATGAATTGTGGCTTAGAAGGGAATTGATTTAGTGCATCTCATCCTAATATGCGTCCATTTCTCATCCAACGGTTGATAACCACTTCTCACGCTTCTCGCCGTTAACTCAACTTCTCACCGGAACCCAACCCTATATATATATATATATATATAGGGTTAGGTTCCGGTGAGAATGAAAATTATGTGAGAAGGGAAGAAGAGATCTCCACCCTTGGATGCACATTAGATGCACCAGATCAATCCCGTTATAAAAAATGAGTGAGTTTGAGATTAAAAGTGATCAAGGGTCCAGATCCCTTCTTATCTTCACACCTTAACTCTTCTTCTCACACGATCATTCGTCTCTCTCTCTATATATATATATACAAATTTGATGATATGTGTCAAGCCAACGTATAACTTCAACATTCATATCAAATGCTATTTTAGTATTGGTGCCTAAACCAAAGGTATTCACATCGAGATTTTCGATCGTTTTTAGGTACGAGATGAACTTGAACAACTATTGGACGACGACGATGACATGGCAGACCTCTATTTGTCGAGGAAATTGTCGCTTGCTTCTTCCGCCAGCAGTGATGTTGAGGGTGGTTGGTCCCCTCCATCTCCTACGATTGAGTCAAAAATATCAAGAGCAAGCCGAGCAACGCCATTTTCCAACCACGGGGAAAATGACGTTGAGGAACTAGAAATGTTACTCGAGGTCCGTCACAAAATTTTCATGTTTATTCCGTCATTTGGTTTCATGTTTTAATTGATTTCGTTTTTTTTTTTCGTAGGCTTACTTCATGCAAATTGAAGCAACATCAAATAAACTGACTACGGTTAGCGCCAAACTGTTTGCTAATTTATTAAAACAGTTTTATCTTCGGTAACGAATTGAATTGGATTTGTTTTCGTGTTGGCAGCTTCGCGAGTACATCGATGATACAGAGGATTACATTAATATTCAGGTAACCGATATCGCCTTTTTTTAATTACCATCACCGCAAAATAGATTCGCGGGATCGATTTCGATTTAACAAAATATTCGTTATTTTGTAGTATGGTTCGAAATGTTCGATAAATAGTCGAACATTTTATATAGATTTCAAAATTACAACATTTTCTTTTTCTCTTTTCGGAAAGATTTGTTTGGAGTTCTTGGAAAAAAGTTGTTTGAAAGTTTGTTGGGATTGAATTGACAATTTATTAGAGGATGTATAACAGATTTTACAAAATTTCTCAAACATGGAGAATTAAAATAAAAAATTTATATAGTAAAATATTTTTTGTGAACGGCAGATAACACACGTTTTCGGGGTATCCGGGCTCCCACTTAAAGGTGCCACCCGACTAATCCCCGTCGAACCCATGATCTGGATATCGCCACATGCTCACCAGGGGGTTCGAAGGATACCATCCACTGACCCCTCAAGGATGTTACCTTACCACTGGGCTAGACATGTTTTAATTATATAGTAAAATATTATTTTTTGCTCTTATTCATTTAACATCAAGGTTTCTTATCGATGAAAAGATAATAAAAAATATTTATCTCTGATATCTTTTAGTACTCCAAATTTGGAGAATTTCACACCCTATCCCCTACTTTTTCTATTTTGGAGAAAATTTTGTTAGAATATAAAATTTGTCAAACAGATTCTCCTACTCTATCTTCTTATTTTGGGGAAATCTGTTGAAAGAGCATTTTCAACAGATTTTTTAGAATTTCTTTAAAATAGAAAATAAAAAACAGAAATAAACTATTGGACTTGAATATAATTCATTTAAATTTAAATTTTGAATTTTGCATTTCTACCTTAAAAAAAATTAATAATGATTCTCCTAGAGCTGCTCTAAATCCCAGAAAAAAATATTAATAAAAAAAACACAATGTTAAAAAATGTTGATTTTTTGCATTTCTCATTTTTTTAATGCAGTTGGATAATCATCGAAATCAGCTGATTCAGGTAAATATCATTCTGGTATTATTGTTTAATTTTTTTTTAAATAAATAATAATTTGCATTTTTTTATAATTAATTTTTGTTTATTATTGGTTGATATATAGTTAGAACTGTTCCTACTATCTGGGACAGTCTCATTGTCTGTTTACTCATTGGTGGCTGCTATATTTGGTATGAACATTCCATACCCTTGGAATAAAAACCATGGCTATGCATTCAAATGGGTATGTCTCTCTTTCTACATTTCCCTACTTGTACATAATCATTAATTCAAACAATGGTATTTACGGAAACAGTCGTTTTACTTTTTGACGGTGTGTTTGATATGCGAGATAATACAGAAAATGACAGAACAAAAACTTGTTTCTGGCACGACAATCACACCAGGATAGAGTGAGACTTAGGTGACGTTTGTTTTTTAAGAGGTCTGAATTTTGAAGTCCTATGTCACTTCTGATTAATAAGAGCATCTCCAACAGCTTTGCTAAAATAGAAAAAATTGGGTTTTTGTTCTCTAAACCTCTCTAACAGCTTTGCTATCTTGTTTGCTATAATAGAAAAAAACTTGAAAATTTTCCAAGTTTAGAGGAAATGATTATTTTATTCAATCCCACCAATGAAATTTAATTTTATATTAAGTTTTTTTTAAAAGTGCATTGGGATGATACATTATTGAATATTATAATAATATAAGTTGTTTTAAAATCTCTAAAATAGCAAATATGTTGGAGTTGAATCTAATACTTTTTAGAGATTTTCACTTTTGATTCTCTATGTTAGAGAAATTATAGGAAAACTGTTGGAGATGCTCTAAGAAGTCTTGCTGAAGTCTGAAATTTGAATCAATAAGATTATTTGTTTTTGTAACGTTTTGAGGCGTTTCGAGAGAAAAGAAAGCTTATGAACTGAGGCGGCGATAAGAGGTTTTAAGAAGTTAGGTCACCACTTCTTATTTCAGATGTATTTAAGAGTTAAGAGGTTTTAAAAACTAGAAAGAAAAAAAAACAGTCTGAATGTAAAAAAATCTGAACGATTCAGACTTAAGAGCCATTAAGAGCTTTTCTTCAAAGAAACAAACAGCCCCATAGTGGACAAAAATGTAGGGACTGTTTGGCAATTGCTGAATGGTTTGGTGCAGAATGATTAAGTGGTCAGAATGATTAAGAGGCTCTTATGATATAGTGCAAAATGAAATATGATTATTTGGTAATTGTTCAGAATGAAATCAGGGCGCTTAATGGTTAAGGGAGACCCATGATATAAAATCATTCATAGGGTTTTGGAACCATTAAGAGACAAACTTTTTTTGTCAAACAGGATTCACCTCTTAGTGATTCAGAGGTTGCCTCTTAACGGAACCATTAAGAGGTAAACAAACAGCCCCGTAATTAACAAAAATCAGGATAAGATAGGTAAATTACTAAACTACACATGTCAAATTAAAACCTTCCACGTCTCTTTCATCCGCTTTCCTCTAGGGACTTACTTTCGTGAGGGTTGAGGCTATATGCATCATGTCATTACATTGATGGTTTATTATGGATTTGTTTGGTTTACTGCAGGTGGTGATTTTTGCTGCAATAGTGAGTGGATCAGTGTTCATGTCAATAATGACTTATTCAAGACACAAAGGTCTTGTGGGATCTTGAGATTCAAATGCATTAGGTGATTGTACTCTATGCAATGATGGGTTGTACCTTGCTATTATAAGAAGTCATGGAAATGTAGGATAACATCTACAATAGGTTCTTTAAAATGACGAAAATGGAGATTTCGAGCAAGTTTTTGTTCCAATAGATCCTCTAAAACCTTTATTAGGGGTGTGCATAAATTCAACCGATTCAATAGGAACCGACCGATCATAATTGGATATCCAATTGTAATTGGATCGGATCAGATTGAAAATCTCAACATCCAATTTGGATCGGTCGGTTCTTGGATGGCAGTCCTGAACCGACCGAACCGAACCGACCAACATCCAATTAGTCATTCAATTAACAACCATCGGATTACCATCCAACTATCATTCAATTATTATTTTTTTGCAATTTGCTTAAATCTAAATTTGTTTTGTGTTGGTTTTTAAATTCTTAGTCTCACTTATGTTGACTTTAACACAAACTAAAAATAATTAATTAGAACATTGCATTAAATGAGAGAGTGTAAATTTGGAGACCTCACTGATAAGAAACTTTGAAATTAAATGTTTAACATAAATATGATATTTATTAAATATTTTTAATGATTATAGTTAATGTTGTAATCAGATCGTCTTGGAGTTAAAGGTAATTTAGAGATTTTGCTTCTTATATTTAAAAGTGAAACGAACAATTCATCCTAATTAGGTTATATTAGTTTTCCGAGTTAGAAAATAACACGTGTTATACAATATTTATAAAAAATAAAACAAAATTATGTTACTTTATTTATCAAAAATCTAAGTTAATTACGTTTTATTTTCGATTTAGAAGCATAAAATAACTATTCTCTAAGCTTCATTTTGTATAGATAATAATTTGTAAATCATAAAGATGGAAATAATAATAAATTGTAAACTACATAAACAAAAACGATAATTTTGAAATTTTTTTATAAATCAAATGAACAAAAATAGCAATTTCCAACGAACAACATGAGCTAAAAACGTAATTTGCTCTCGAATTAACAAACCATTTCAAAATTTCAACGACCATATAAGTTTAAATTAAAAAACCCGACATATCGAACGAAAAATTCTAAAAGAATAGAAATAGAGAATTTAAAAAAAATGTCCAAAACCCGTAAAAAAAGCCAGAAAGAAAGGGTAGACAGATTGTTTTCGTGAACATCGTTGTTTATAAAGGTCTACCAATGGTGATTCCGATCGGCTTCGAAGAAACGTGGTTGAATCCAAACAGCCCTTTGCATACGCTTGCTATCGGGAATCATGTTGAATTCGTTTAGAAACACCGCAACAAGACCCCCCCAATAATTTTGATACATAAATCCGAAAACAGCAAGATCTTCATCGTCTTCAACCCCCAACACATGGCGGAAATAATTGGCGTTCTTTAGAAGCATATCCTCTACAATATAATAGGGCAACGTTACATCGATTTCCTTCGACGACACCATTTGGTAGGGTTTCCATTTGTTTTCGTTCACCGAAAACGTTAGTAATGAGTTGGCGTTATCTAGGTAGTGAAAGGTTCGTTTCTTGCCGACGAATGTTACCCCGATAATCGGACCTTTGTTATTCGCTACCACGTGCCGAGTCCACGACGTTTCCCCTTTCGAAATCACGTGTACCTCGACCGTCGCCTCGTCGGCCCGGTTAATGACGGAGACGATGCAGTCGGGCGAGGTGGGCACGTCGGAAAACGAGGCGATGTGGTCATCGAAGCGATCGTGCGGGAAATCCGGGAGGGAGATTTTCGCGAGGGAAAAGGGGCAAAAGAAGAAAACCGACCCGTCTTTAAATAGAAGAAGCCATCCTTGATACGATGCGAGACAAATTACGCCTTCGAGATCGGGAATGTTCCTCTTGTAGGTTTTCGACTCGAGATCGTTGTAGAAGATGCATTCGGAGTGGTCGTTTTCGTTAAACAAGAGTATCCATGGAGGAAGCGAAGATTGTATTTGAGCCGAGACTCCGGCTGAAACGGATCGGAAATCTTTGCAGGTTCTGCGGAAACTTAGGAGGTCGATTAACGGTAATCAATCGACGATGGCCGATAGAATATCGCAGGGAAGATCGATCCATGGTCGGAATTGGTTTGAAACATCATGCATTGATTGATCAATAGCCATTTCTTGCATTTTCCCCCTTTCACTTGTACTTTGCTGCATGTAACAAATCATTAATTAAATTATGGGTTACAATTAAATCTATGACCTTATAGATTCATAAAAAAAGAACATATGGAAAAACCTGAAATAAATGAAAAACTGGATAACACCCTCATCAATCGTTAGATTAACTGATTCAAAGGATGTGATTAAATGGGTTATAATTAAATTTATAACCTTATAGATTCATAAAAAAAAACATATATATATTTCATTGGGCACATATCTTAACTATTAATCAAAATTTAGAAAACTAATCAATGGTTAATACATAATAAGGTTAATTGAGACGTGATTAATGGCAAAATTGGAAATTTGAATCAATTGTTTGACTTTTTATTTATTTTTTATTTAAATTTTATTTACCCCCTTAAACTTTAAAATAAATTATTTTAAAAATTATAAATATTTTAATCAAACAAATTACATAAAAAAAGGAGAATTTCGTGCTCTTCGATATCACATCCATCTCGATATAATTTTTTTTTCTTTTCGTTTTAACCGTTTTTTACGTGAAATTCTATATGTGGGTTATATTCATTATGAATATGCATGCACGTCCTCGGGTGTCCACATTCGGTATGAATAATAAAGGTGAATGTTGATCATTCACTATTCATGATAAATAATACAATATTCAGTATGAATAAATACACGAATCCATGATTCATGTATTATTTATTATGAAGAGAAACAAATTATGAAAAAACAATCACTTTATTATATTTAATTTGATATCTATTTCGATATATTTTTTCATTCGTGATTATTTGATTCTTATTCTTTTAGTTTTTTTTCCAACACATTGTTACAAATCATCAACGCCTTCAATAAAACCAATGTTTTGATATTCCTACTTTGGTGCACCGGTCTCATCGGATTAAATAAAGAACAAATTGTCGCATCCTTCGTACTATTTATACAAAAGAAGATCATACGAGAACTCCGACCAAATAACAAAATATAATTACAGTTAAATCACATGTGATTTTACATCAAAATTATACATGGTTGGGTGGTTTTGCTTTGTAATCACATTTGATTTGATCATTCTCGTTTGAATCAAACCCTACATGGCTACATACACACACACATGCATATACATACACATATATGTATATACACATATACACACACATATACATATACATACACATATACGTATATACATATACATATACACATGAATGGATGAAAGATTAAGAAGAGAGGAGTACGTACCGTTGATGGTTCTGCAGGGAAGAAGACACAAGCGCTTCAGAACAAATGGTTATGGCGACTCATTCTTTATTTTTTCCCCTAAATATTTGTGTATATAAATTTACAGATATTCATCTGAATTAATAGTTAAATGTTTATCCTGTATTTAAACATATTTATGAATTGATTATTATTAATTATTTTATAATAATAGAATCCTCAAGTTTAAAAAAAAGTGTTCACTTGAATTTTAATAGATTTAAAAAATATGTAAATAAACAAGATATTTGTTACAAAATGAGTAATAAGCTTTAGTTAATATTTTGTTAGTTAGTTCAATTGACAATAAGGTTTAGACTTTTAGGGATTCTTTTCAGAAGTCATCGATTCAAGTTTTGCACTAGGGATTTTTATGGTTGTTCTCTGGGGCCTCCGGGACTAATCCATGTGAATATAAACCGACTCAAACATATATGGTTAACATAAAAAAAAAAAAAAAAGATGTTTTCATAAAAATATTTAGCTATCTAAAATTGTATTAAAAATCATTTAAATAAATGTCTTTAAACGATTTTAGTAAACAACGGGTATTACTTAACTTAATCAATAATATATAATTTCTTAAATTACAAATTTACAAGTAATTATAGAATACTAGAAGCGTACTCGTGTAATGCAACGAGATACATCTCGATTTTAATGTTTCATTTTATTTTTTTGTCGACTTACAGTACGATTTTAGATGGTTTTGAGAAAATGATAATGTTTTTTTTTATAAATTTGTTTAATTTAGGCTTAATAATATAAATTTTTTTATATAAAAAAATTAAGTATTTTGTTAGAATTCAATGATTATCTTATATATTTAAATGACATCTAGAAAAAATAACCAATTACATATTTAATAATTTAATTAAAACAAAATTATAGTAATATAATATAATATAATAATTAATAGTGATACATGAAAATGTCTGCATAAAAGGAAGGTCCTGTACATACCAAATTGTAACTTTCCTAATTTTTATAAATTGAGTTCGTGATACACGAACACAATTCACGAACTTGGGTTAAATGTGTAAATATTTTTGAATTAGGTTCCAAAGATAAGGGACCATAATTGTAACTTTTTTTTTTAATTTGAATTAAGTTTTGATGTTCGTATATCACGATCAAGGGCCAAAATTGTAACTTTCAGGTTCGTATATAACAAAGGCATTTCACGATATTGGGCTAAAAATTAAACTTTAAGTTCGTGATATATTACATCTTCGTAATATATTGGAATTCCACGAACGTATCAGTTTTTAATAAGTTTTTAAATTATGTTCGTATATACGAACGTATATTACGAACATATGTCAAATTTATCAGTTTTAAGGATGTGTTCGTATATACGAACACATTTCACGAACTTATGGGCTATTTTAATAAATTGAGGGAGAGATAAAGCCGATTTTCTGAAATGGCTAGTTTAATTAATTTCCCTTTTTTTTTATCATAAAATCCATTTATTATAACCACGGATGACCTATTAACTTGTCACTTGTGTCATGTTATCCAAATTGAAGTTAAACGGTTATTTTTTTTATTATAATGGATAATTTTTCAATGTATAAATATTATAATAAAAAATAATTTAAAATTATATTGTTTTAGTGGAAATAATGAAAGTACAATCCTATAATAAATAAATTATAGTGTATATCGGTTTTCAAACGGGTGGCCAAATATAAAACCCCACCTCAACCCAAATATCCCTTAAAAGTCGGATTTCATATTTTTCGAGGTGGTCATGTTTTGCACAAACACCTCATTTTGTAATTCATTGTTGTTTTCGTCCCTGAAGGTAACTCAGGTCATGGTTTTAAAAGACGAAAACAAAAATAAATTATAAATGAGAAGAAAAAACAATAAATGGTAAACTATATGGACAAGAACTATAATTTCGAAGATACAGGAATGAAAATAGTAATTTCCAACAAACCACATGATAAGTACTTTTCTCTCATATTAACAACATTTCCAACAACTTTGCTAAAATATAAAAAAATTGGTTTTTGTTATTTAAACCTCTCCAACAGCTTTGCTATCTTGTTTTGCTATAATAGAAAAAACTTAAAAATTTTCCAATTTTAGAGAAATCTCTAAAACTTGATGGTAGGAGAGAGAAATGATTATTTTATTCAATCTCACCAATGAGATTCATTTTTTATTAAGTTTTTTTTAAGTGTATTGAGATGATAAATTAGAGAATATTATAATAATAGAAGTTGTTTTAAAATATCTAAAATAGCAAATCTGTTGGAGTTAAATGTAATACCTTTTAGAGATTTTCACATTTGTTTCTCTATTTTAGAGAAATTATAGCAAAGCTGTTGGAGATGCTCTAACAAACTATTTCGAAATTTCAACGTCCCCCATAAGTTTATTAACAAACCCCTACAAATCTAACAAAAAATACTAGAAAACTTAAAATAGATAATTAAAAAAAATCCAAAATCCCTAAAAAACCACAAAGCGTAGACAGATTGTTTCCGTAAACACAGGTTTACAAAGGTCTACCAATCGTGGTTTCGATCGGCTTCGAAAAACCGTGGCTGAATCCAAACAGCCCTTCGTAGACTCGTGCTATCGCAAAACCCATCTATGTATTCGTTTAGATACAACGCAGGACGATGCAACGAATGATTTGGATCCGTAAATCCGCAAAGAGCAATATCTTCATCGTCTTCAACCCCCAACAGGCCTCGCAAACGATGGCTTTTTTTTAGAAACACGTCCTCGATATAACGATAAGGCAACGGTTCCGAATTCTTCGATCCGCCTTCCACGATTTGGCACGGTTTCCACTTCTTATCGTTCACCGAAAACAACAGTAACGACTTGGCGTCATCCATGTAGTAAAACGTTCGACTCTTGCCGTCGAACATTGCTCCGGTGATCATCGTGCTCAGACCTTTGTTATGCGGTACCACGTGTTTCGTCCATGACTTTTCCCCTTTCGAGATCACGTTTACCTCGACGCCCAACACGTTGGCCCGGTTAATTACGGTGACGATGCAGTCGGGCGATGTGGGAACATCGGAAAACGAGGCGACGTGGCCGTCGAAGCGACGATGCGGGAAATCCGGGAGACGGATTTTTACGAGGGAAACAGGGCAAAAGAAGAAAACCGATCCGTTATTGAAAAGAAGAAGCCATCCTTGATACGATGCGAGACAAATTACGCCTTCGAGATCGGGAATTTTCCGCTTGTAGGTTTTGGACTCCCGATCGTTGTACAAGATGCATTCGGAGTGATCGTTTTTGTTAAACAAGAGTATCCAAGGAGGAAGCGAAGATTGGATTTGAGCCGAGGCTCCGGATGTAGCCGAACGGAAATCTTTGCAGGTTCCTCGGAAACTTAGAAGGTCGATTAACGTTAATCGAATGATGATCAGGGATAGAATATCGCAGGGAAGATCGATCCATGGTCGGAATTGATCCGAAACATCATCCTTCGATTGATCAGTAGCCATTGCTTGTATTTTCCCCCTTCACTTGTACTTTGCTGCATGTAACAAATAAATGTGTGAGGTTCAGGAGAAATTCATAAATAAATAAAAGACACTCACCTCAACTGCTAGATTAATTTATTTAATTGATGTGATCAAATGAGTGATTATAACAATATTTTTTAAATTAGAAAAACAATTTTTCCAAGTAAAGAAAAAAAAAACAATTTTTCCAAGTTTAAAAATAATTTTTTTAAACGTTTTATCATGGTTTCCTCCCGTGTTTTTTCTGTCCATGCCTCTCCATCAATTAAAAAACCAAAGAAAGTACTTCAAAATCAACTAAAAAAAGCAAAAAAAATATATCGAAATCAATAATAAAAAAAAAGGTACCTCGAAATCGAGAAAAAAAAACTAAAAATTATCTCGAAATCAACCAAAAACCTTCAAAAATCTCTCGAAGCCGTGAAATTAGACTAAAAACACATCGGACGACTTTACAGACCTTTCATCTACGTTAAAGGTACCCCCATTATGCAAAAATCCTATATTCACCACTGCATGTGATTATGGGTGGTCGTCTGCACACCCTTCCTTTGCTTTGTATTCACATTTGATTTCAGTGTAAAAACATATATGATTTCGTCATTCTCGTGTTCAGTGGCTTATGTAGCATAGAATTAAGGGGGTATGGCCCCATTAAATGAAAAAAAAATGGGAATTTTCTAAGGTAAAAACACAATTTTTAATTTTCTACTTTAGGTTTCTACCAGTAATTTTGTGTCTAGGACCCATCAATCAAAAAAGGTTCATCAAAACCAAACAAAAATCACTCTTTAAATCAATTAAAAAAATGAAGAAAAAAACTATCGAAATTGACAAAAAAAAAATTAAAATTTCTTGAAATCAACAAAAAAAAAGCTTTAAAAATCTCTTCAAACGGTGGATTTAGGCTAAAAATACATCAGATAATTTTACACACATTTAATCTACCTAAAAATGTGCCCCCACTAGAAAAAATCATAGATCCGTCACTGCTCATGTTATCTTATTTTGACTTTATTCTCGTTTATATATATATATATATATATATATATAGGGGCAAGTTCAAACGAGAAGCTAAACATTTTGCGAGAAGGCGAGAATGTTTAATCATATATGATACATAAGTTTAATCATATATGATTAAACATATGTTATATTGACAATACATAAACGTTTAATCATATATGATTAAGCACACCCATAGGCTATGTAATCATAATATGATATCCCAGTTCTCGTCTTCTCACAAAATATTTAACTTCTCGTATAATTCTTCCTCTATATATATATATATGTGTGTATGTATAATGTATGTATATAAACGTCCATATATACATACATATTCATGAATGGATGAAAGATAAGAAATTGAGAAAGAAGAAAGATTAAGAGGAGAGGAGTACGTACCGTTGATGGTTCAGCGAAGAAAAGTGCATCAAGTACAAATGGTTATGTCGACTCATTCTTTATTTTATTCCCTTAAAGTATTTATATATAAATTTATAAAATATATATATATATATATATATATATATATATATATATATATATATGTATGAACAGTTCAATGATTATCTTGTATTTAAATATGTTTATCAATTATTTTATAAGAATTCAATCGGCTAAGTTTTTAAAAAGATTAAAAAGAAAAATAGTAAATTTAAAATTTAATAGATTTTAGAAATATGTAAAATTGTAAATACTTTTATAATATAGTATGGATATACTCAAGAGTTTTGTATGCATCTTTATAAATAATCATGATACTTGTTAACAAAATATATAAATACTTTTTAGTTAAGACGTTTGATCAAAAAAATATTTATCTAATTAAAATTACTAGAAGTGTACTCGCGCAATGCAGCGGGATACGTTACGATTTTAATTTTTCATTTTATTTTTTGTTTTTTTTGTCGATTTACAATACGATTTTGGATGATTTTGAGAAAGTGATAATGTTTTTATTTATAAATTTGTTTAATTTAGGTTTAATAATATAATGTTTTTTTTATATAAAAAATTAAGTATTTTATTAGAATTCAATGATTATCCCTACTTTATAAGATAATATAGATATTGTGAATCATTTAAAGAAATATTTTTAAAAGATCTTAGTATAACACTAGGTATTATTTAATCAATATTATATAATCTCCTAAATTTCAAGTTTACAAGTAATTATAACATATGTATTAGTTTTCTGAGTGAATTGTGGATTTGGTCATGTGGTTTTGTGATTTCTTTGACCATGGTCCTCGTTCTATGTTTATTGTGTATTTGGTATTTGTGGTATTCAGTTTGTCTTGGTCATGGTTCTTCTGACTAACATATTCGTTAACTTCTTTAAATCAATGACCATTTTAGCCATTTTCCATTTTTTTTTGTCATTTTACGATAAGAAAAAAAATATTTTTATACACACATATAACGATATCAAAATAAATAAAATAGAATATTATTGTATGATTTGATTGTTTAACTTTTTAAAAATATTATATTAATACGATTTAATTTTATTATTTTATTATAATGGTGGAAAAATATATTGAGACAAAAATGGATGAGAACCGAAATTTCAAAATGTAACACCCGGTTTTTCGTAAGACAAGTTCCGTCCTTCGTTGGTTATCTCTCCGCCTTCCGTCTATCTTTTGAGTGGAAAAGGTTGTACTTTCGAACCTTAAGTCGACCCATGCGAGAATCTCGAGTTTCAACCTTTTCGGGGCTCGGTACGTGCGGCGCGATTGTGACTCGCGATAGTGACATGTGTCACTATCGCGTGGCACAATCGCCGGGGGTGTACCACCCGTGGTACATTTCCCGCGAGAGTGCCCTCGCGATAGTGACAATGTCACTATCGCGTGGCATAATCGCCCGCAGCCACTGGTTCCCTAAATGCCCGAATTTCTCACCATTTCTCTCATTTTTCACTTCTATCTTCTTCCCTTTTCTTTCCCAAACCCCAAAAACGAACCCTAACCCATTTTGGGGGTTTTTCCTCCCCAAACCACATGTTTACTCACCATCTAACTAGTTAGAATCTTGAACCACAAAACCTCCATTTTCATCTTCCCCATCAAGTCCATCGGTTGGGAGCTTGGGTTGAAGAGTTGGATTGGGTGTTCTCGGAAAGTCTCGTCATCTTTAATGGTAAGCTTTCTTGAAATAATGTTAAATGCTCCATTGGTGGTTTCTTAGTGTTGGGTATCTCAAATCTTGGATTTGATGGTTTTTGGGAAACTAGGGTTTTGGTCTTGTTGAGGAATTTAGCATATAAAGGTTGGGGAAATGTTTCTATATGATTATGTATGGATATTTATGGTTTGGATTTGTATGGATCTAGGTTTTGGAAGTTTTCGGCTTGAGGATTCAAGCGGCCTTCAAAAGAGCTCGTTGGGTGAAATCTAGATTTAGCCTAAATCTAGCAAGGTGAGTTCAAGTTGATTTGTGAAAACGGTGTACATGCCAAAATGGTTGTTTTAAAGTATTTTATGCCTTACACGAAATTGTTAACTGTTGATAAGTTTTGTTAACTGTTGAGAAGTTTGTAACTGCTGATAAGTTGGTTATTTTAAAGGTGCTTAACTTTATAAACTCATTTAACATACGTCCTTGGGATTTTGGGCATTATGATAAATAAATCATGTATTTTGGTATTTTAATGATTTATTTTATGGAAGTAGATTTTGAGCATAAATGTGTTTCAAATTGTGTTTTGGAAAAATGCATGGTTTTGGTGTTACGGGACGTTTTGAAAAGATAAATGTTGTAAACTCACTTGGAGAATGAATTGTCCCAATCTAAACCACATTGTAGCTAATTGTATGTTTTGGAGCGTGGGTTTATATAAATACGGGTATTTACATTTGATTTCATTTCATGAATTTCGACGTTGAGTCTTTAGATTTGTTGAGCTTGTGGCTCGGTTTGGATTTTGTTGGGTTTTGAGGGCACTTGTCCGTTTTAATTGCTCGGTGTTGAGCGTTTGGTTAAGATTTGCATTTACTGCATTTTAGTTGAGCATGTCATGTTTTGAATGCTTTGATTCATTCGTTTTGAGTCATGTAATGGTTTAGTTAGTGCAATGGATCCATAGGCACGGTGTTCCTCTGTCCTCGTTTAGGAAGTTGGTTCACCATTTGGCACGGGATAGGCATCGGGCTCCATGGTAAGTAGGGTGTAGGCCTATACGGTCGGGCAACGTCCCATGGACAGTAAGGTGTAATCCCATTGTGCCCGAGTTGCCCGGTTTTGGGGACTCTCAAGGAAAGACCTGGAGTGGTTGACTTGATGTTTTCGGACGATAGACTAGGAGTAGTTGAGCTCGGTGGGTGTTTTATGTGTAACCCACATGTTTTGAATTACTACATAACTATGAGATTTACTTTGTGTTCCGTTATGTACAATGTAATCGTGTCTCCCCCGTCACCAATAGGTGTGGTTTGGTTATGGCGTTTTATAATCCATGTTTTCGGAGACGTTGGTGTATGGGTATTTATCTATGTTTTAAGGTTTTGGTTATTGAAACTCATTCGAGTTATTGGGATGTTTTGGGAAGATGGAGTTAACTACGTTTTCGGTGTTTGATCATTATGAGGTCAGTTATATTTTACGAGCACTTTGGGTTTCGACTTTATTTAAAGAGGTGTGTGTTTTATGATTTTAATCACAAAAAGGGGTGAGCGTTGAAAGGAGATTGTTTTAAGATTTAATGTATTTCATTTTTGGTTGCTTTCAAATCAAACGTATGGGATTGTGGAAATCATGATTTTAAATAACATTCTTAAAGTTATTGTTTTATATTTACATCCCTAATGTAAAACTCTTGAGCTCACTAGGCGTCAAGCCTAACCTTTTTATTTGTCGGCATGTGCATCAGGTTCCAGAAGGGGGTTCTGTTCTAACAGTCGTATGAAGAGATGTGCTTAGTGGTTCACGAGTGTAAGCATTTGGAGAAGTCTTCCGCAGTTTGGAGATAGCGATACTTTTGGGTTTTAGTAGCACCCATCTTTATTATAGACTATTCGTATAGAAAGAATGTGTGTATTGAGGTTAAATATTAAATTGTGGTCGTAGATGATTTATTTATTGGTATATTTAGGAAATTTTAAATTAGTTGCTATTTCCAGAATTCATGGTGTTACACAAAACCATAGAAACGAAATCTGCAATTTTTAACAAATTGCAGGAACAAAAAACGTAATTTACTCTAAAAAATAAGATGACGTATTGTTTTATAATTATTTATGTGTTTTTTTTAATATTTTGACATTTCTATTTATTGAAAACATATCGAACATTTAGGACTTTATAACTTTTTTTTTTTTGATTTATCCATATCTTCAAAGAAAATGAGATTTCATAGAAGGGAAAAGACACACAAAAACTCTACGGACCTTCTAAATTTGGTTGATCAAATTTTCTTGAACAGCTAAATTATCTACAAAAATTAGTTAAATATATTCTTTTGATTTATATAACCGGTTGATGTAAACACTAAAACAATATTTTTCCATCGTTATAATAAAATAATGAGCAAATTACAGATTTAGTCCCTGTGGTAATATATAAATTATGGATTAGGTCCCCAAGTCAAGTAACTACATATATGGTCATTGTGGTTTTGATTTTGTTTTGGATTGGGTCCCTTCCTCTAACTCCTTCAAGTTTATTTCTGTTAAATATGGGATACTTTAGTTATTTTACCCATTTCTTTAATATGATTTATTATACAACTTTGAATGTATTTTATATAAATATGTAAAGCAATGTAATAATAAAAATAAAACAAGATAGGCATTCCCCATCTCCAGGTAGCCTCCCTTTTCCAGACATTTTCTCTTGCCACTACACCGTTTTCGGTCAACCTCTTTTCTGGTCAGCCTCCGACCACACATACCAAAACACACACAAATCTACACCCTAATCGCCAAAAATCAACAGAAAACGGAACTTTTATTAAACAAAACCATCCAAATCCAAATCTAATCACCAAAATTTAAAACATATCAAGGGAAAAAAGAACTAACCAATCTCTAGAGACGATAAAGAAAACAGATAATAACGATTTACTGAAAAAAGTTATTAAATACAAATAAAAACCCAGATTTTGTTCTATCATAGATAAAAAAAGGGGGAAATAGTTATCAAATACAAATGGAAACCCATTGGAATTAGTTTTCGAAAATGAGAGCACTAGAAAAAACCCAAAAACCAGAGGGGTGTGTGTGTGCTGCTACTGTGGACGATCAAGATCGAGAAGAGGGCAGGTGGGTTGCACCGGGAAGAGGGAGGCGTGAGGAAGAGAGGGGGGAGGATGATGTGGTGGTGTTGTCGTTGTTCGTCGGAGAAGGGGAGAAAAGGTCACCGTTCACGACCGAAGGGGGAGAGCACCATAGAGACGTTCTTTGTGTAACGAACGTCGTAGATTGGATCACCGACCGAGGAAGAGGGAAGATCACGACAAGGGAAGGTCACCGATGGGAGGGATGGGACGAATCTGTGTTATGGCAGATGGTGAAGGATGATGTGGTGGTGACGGTGGCGCTTGGCTGGAAAAATAAATCACATGAGAGATGAGGGAAGAGATATCGATGTTTCCACAGAGAGCAAGAGATGTCGCCGGAAAAATGTACCGGAGTTAGGAGGAGGGGGGAAGAGTCTAGTGAGCTGGGTAACTTTGTTGGGTTTATATATTAATTAATAATTAACAACATAATAAATGTAATATATTAAATATAACATATATATATATATATATATATATATATTTATATATTATTTAAAGGAAAAAAGTGAAAAGACCAAAATATCCTCGATTTAACATAACTAAAGTTAACGGCGTTAAGGTAAGGGACCCAATCCATAACAAAAGTGAAACCATAGTGACCATATATGTAGTTCTTTCGTTTGAGGGACCCAATCCAAAATTTCATATAACCACAGGGACGAAATTTGTAATTTATAAAATTAAATCGTATTAATATAGTTAATCTTTTAAAAAAGTTAAACAATCAAATAATACAATAATATTCTATTTTATTTATTTTGATATCGTTATATGTGTGTTTATAAAAGTATTGTTTTTTTTATCGTAAAAGGACAAAAACATGGAAAATGGCTAAAATGGTTCTTAATTTAACGAAGTTAACGGAGATGTTAGTCAGAAGGACCATGGTCAAGACAAATTGAATACCACAAGGACCAAATCCACAATAAACATAGAATAAGGACCATAGTCAAAGAAATCACAAAACCACAGGGACCAAATCCACAATTCACTCTAGTTTTCTAAAACTATTTAAACTCTGTAAAAATAATTAATAAGTAAATGATAAATACGTTCAAATAAATGATAATGATAATCATTAAGCTAACTAATTCGACAAAATATTCCATAATTTTATCGGAAAATTATATATTTGCATTAGGATCCTTGTCAAGCTAACTAATTCGACAAACTAGGTAAGAGTTTTCTCATTCAAAGTAAGATTCTTGATTCCTGTTATATATCGCTCATACTGTGTAAGATTCTTAGGCATTGTTTGGCAAAAAAAACTAGTTTTTTTTTTGTATATGTTTGGATGACCATAAGCTAGCTTATTGAAAAGTTACACATAGTAGCGTTTTAAAAAACTAGTTTATCAGCTACCAGCTAGCTTATAAGCTAGTTTGCCAAACATAGACTTAGTATTTGACATGTTTATTTGGTAACGTAAATAATCATGGTAAACACTTGCCGGTTGAAAATATGTAACGTTATAAAATTTTATTTTGGAAAGCCTTAACATACACCATTTTTTAAATAGAAATATTGGTTTTATTAATTCAAGAATAACAAACGATTGAAATACCAAATTAGTTATCATAGATAAGAAATCTTGGAAAGCGTATAATATACTCTAGCCCGTTTATGATATTATATAGGTCTTGGTCGGTATGTTAAAAAAAGGGGCCCTCGATAAAAGTAAAAAAAATCAATATATAGTTTTTATCATCAGAAATGACATTGAATTCAATAAATATTAATAATTCATATAAAACTGTTTTTTCAAGTATTCCTAGACGTAAAACAAATCAATAATTAATTTTAAATTAATATTATCTACCGTCATTTTTACATAACATCGTCAATTTATTGGATCGTCAAAAAAATCATCTGATATACCTTTAATATATGGATTGACATCATTTTGGGTCACAATTTTGACTATTCGAAGCGCTCTATGGAAATCAATATAGACCAGTTGAATTTCCATGTCACATAATGTTAATGTTTTTCTTCATCATTTTAAACTTTTAGGTTAAAACAAACTTTTTTGGAATCATCAATCTTATAATCAAAAACTCATGTTTGTTATAACTTGAGTATTTTTCTTATTCATGCCGTTCGGGTTGACGAACGCACCTGCAGCATTCATGGATCTGATGAATAGAGTATGCAGTCCTTACTTGGACAAGTGTGTCATCGTATTCATTGATGACATACTGATTTATTCACAGTCCATGAAAGACCATGAAGTTCATCTGCGAGCTGTGTTGGAGCTGCTTAAGCGGGAGAAGTTGTACGCCAAATTTTCGAAGTGCGAATTTTGGCTACGAGAAGTGCAATTCTTGGGGCATGTGGTGTCGGAAGCCGGGATAAAGGCGGATCCAACAAAGAATAAGGCAATCGAGGAGTGGGAGGCGCCAAAGACGCCGTCCGAAGTAAGAAGATTCCTTGGCTTGGCGGGCTACTATCGGAGGTTCATCCAGGATTTTTCGAGAATAGAATTGCTGAGTGATTATGACTGTGAGATTTTGTATCACCCAGGCAAAGCTAATGTGGTGGCGGACGCCTTGAGCCGGAAAGAACATCATACAGTATCTAAAGTAGTGGCGTTTCGAATGGAGGTAATTTCAAGCTTTCTGGAAGAAGTTAAGAGATATCAAGAGGAAGCAGTGTCGGGAGAAAATTTAAAAAGTGAAAGAATTGTGGGGATCATTGACTTGTTAACCATAGACAATCGTGGGGTTAGATGTTTTGAGCAAAGAGTGTGGATTCCAAAACGGGGAGATCTTCGGAAGAGAGTATTGGAAGAAGCTCACAAATCGCGATACTCGGTACATCCGGAAACCAATAAAATGTATTGAGACCTAAAGCAAAATTATTGGTGGCCGGGTTTGAAGAAAGACATAGCTTATTTTGTTGAAAGATGTCTAACATGTTTGAAAGTGAAAGCGGAGCATCAAAGACCATTCGAGGAACTACAGCCGTTGGAAATACCGGTATGGAAATGGGATGATATAACAATGGACTTTGTGACGGGATTGCCGCGATCACCTAAGGGGCACGACGCTATTTGGGTGATAGTGGATCGACTCACCAAATGTGCTCACTTTCTACCGATCAAGGAGGCATATCCGTTGGAAAAGTTGGCAAAACTGTATATTGATGAGATAGTATCCAGGCATGGAGTGCCATCTTCTATTGTGTCAGATCGAGATGCTCGATTCACATCAAAGTTTTGGAAAAGCCTTCAAAGAGAGTTGGGATCACAACTCAGATTGAGTACAACATACCATCCTCAGACGGACGGACAGAGTGAAAGGACTATTCAGATGTTAGAAGACATGCTCCGGGCTTGCGTGATTGATTTCAAAGGCTCATGGGAGACTCATCTACCTCTGATAGAGTTCTCTTATAACAATAGTTATCACACCAGTATTCAAGCCGCTCCGTTTGAAGCATTGTATGGGCGGAAGTGCAGAACGCCTTTATGTTGGAATGAAGTGGGTGAAAAGCAGTTAGCAGGACCGGAAATCGTGCAAGTGACGGCCGACAAGGTTAATCAGATTCGAGAACGGTTGAAGATGGCTCAAGATCGCCAGAAGATGTATGCAAACAAGCGAAGGAAACCGATAGAATTCCAAATAGGAGACAGGGTGATGCTAAAAGTTTCACCGTGGAAGGGTGTCGTTCGTTTCGGCAAGAAGGGCAAGTTGAGACCAAGATATGTAGGACCGTTTCCTATAACGAAGCGTGTTGGGGAGGTAGCTTATAACTTGGATTTACCAGTGAATTTGCGAGGAGTTCACCCTGTTTTCCATGTATCCAACCTAAAAAGGTGTTTAGCAGAAAGTGACGTTGTGATACCGTTAGAAGATGTCCAATTAGATGAAAGGATAAGCTTTGTAGAGGAACCAGTAGCGATTTTGGATCGTAAAGTGAAAAAGTTAAGGAATAAGGAAATTTCCTTGGTAAAGGTGCAATGGAAATTTCACAAAGGACAAGAAGCAACTTGGGAGTTAGAGTCGGTTATGAAGAATCAACATCCCAGTCTATTTCAATGAAGGAATTCCGGGGACGGAATTCTTTTGAGGGAGGGATATTGTAATAACCGGGTTAAAAGTTTAAAAGTTAAGATGGGGTGAGTTATTTGAAAAAGAACCTTCTATAGGGGCCAAGTAGGTAAAATGGGGAAAGTAGGATTTAAACCGTAGGGAATTGGGTTTTCTGGAATGCGGCTGATGATTTTGGTATAGAAACTCTTGAGGCGATCGATAGTGAGAGAAAGAGGCAGATGAGCTCGG
This sequence comes from Arctium minus, assembly GCA_954870635.1. Lineage (NCBI taxonomy): Eukaryota > Viridiplantae > Streptophyta > Magnoliopsida > Asterales > Asteraceae > Arctium > Arctium minus. The sequence continues at coordinate 67,505,392 of OX941095.1, read as the reverse complement.
TGTTCATCAAATCATCAAGGTAAATATGCTAATCCTAATCTCTGTAGTAGTAATAGCTCAGTGTTGGTAGCTAATCTGTAAATGGAAATTGTATTTAAAGATGGTCTGAAGTGGGGGTCATTGTGAGGAACTCGAGTCTGATCCTTTTGGTTTGGGTAGAAATTAAATTGATGTTTGAATTGTTTTATGATTGGAATTGTTGCTCTCGTTTAGTGAGTATCTGTTGTGGGAATTTTTGGGGTTTAATCTTCAGTCTGGGTAATTGTAGCAGAGACCTGGGGATTTTTCGTTCGACAGTCTCGGTCGACCGATAAGGGAGATACCGGTCGAAGCTTATTAAATGGCCCCGGTCGTTTGATTTGAAGAGGACCTCGGTCGACCGATAAGGGGGACTCCGGTCGAGTTCCTTACCGGTCTCAAGTGTATATCGGTCGACCGATAAGGAGGACTCCGGTCGAGTTCCTTACCGGTCTCGAGTGTGTACCGGTCGATGCCTAAGGGCTCATACCGGTCGTCCCGGGCTGAGTACCGGTCGTTGGTCGGTGAGTGGGCCGAAGCCCATGGGTGTATAAGCAGGCTAAGCCCAAGAATTTAAATGGTACTCTGGGCTGAGTTCTTTTGATAAATCGGTCCATTTCAGTTAAATCAGGGACTTAGGTATATAGTTCAAGTAGGCAATCTTACCGGTGCATAGAGAATTAGAGGTCGTGGTATTGTGGGATAAAGTCCTTGTAAATTAGAAAGAATCGGGTACTCATCGATTAATTCTTCCCTTTATAGGTTTCGGTTCAGATCTTAAAGGTAGACGAAAAGCTGTGAGTTAAGGGACGTCAGGTGAGTTTTCTGAACTAAATCTTTTTAGTAACGAAAGCATGTGAAGTTTAAATCTTCTTAAACTTTGATTTATTTCCGATGTCATGATTATTATTATGAACTGATTTAAGTGTGCTATAAAATGTTGATGTTTAAATGTATGCATACATTATATGTGGAGAATTTGACCAAAGTCGGGGAGTGTGGCCCGCCTACTCGTGCCGGGGAGTGTGGCCCGTTCATGTCGTTGGGGGTGTGTCCCAACATTAAGGCAGCGCGAGATAGACATATCGTCTATGACGGTCGTGTGGTCAGTAGCGTGTTATTCATGTGGATTTATTTAAATGTTAATTTAAATTCTGAAAAGTTGTGCATTGCTAACTGTAGAGGGAACTCACTAGACCTTTGGTCTAACCCTCGTTCTTTTAAAATTAAAAACCCTTTTCAGGACGTCAGGAGGTAGGCAGAGCTGGTAAAGGGAAGGAGAAGGTTTAGCGGATCCAGTTAGAAGACTTCCAATTAGCTCTTATTTAAATTTCTCAGTTGTGAATAGGTTGCCTTTGCAAACCTTGATTATTCTATTGTAAGATTGGGACCGTGTTGGCTTGGATTATTGTTGATATTTGAGATTTTATTATTAAGAATTATTTTGCTTGTCGTTTTCTGGTTGGGTTGTTACATATAGAAACATATACAAAAAGTAGAATTAATGTGGATGGAATAATCAAAAGAGTCACAAGATGAATAATAGAGAATATAACAATGTTTTATATGAAGTCGTTTTAGACTTTGATACTAGATAAAAAAATTAGAGAAAACAATATAAAATACTATAAATTAAATGACCAATTAATTTTTTACATATTTTTATTTTTTAGTCCTATTAGATGTTAAAGTTTTGGTGTCCTTTTTATTACCTAATTCTTTTGAACTACTACTATATGCTTAAAAATGTTGGACCCCAATTTTCTTGTGGGCCCTGGGCATACTCCCGACCCGTCCTCCCCTAGGGACGATCCTGCACTAATCCAAAAGACTAAACCTGTTATACATGGTCGTCCATAAACACTTGTGGTTGGAATCGACTTCAAAGAACCATGGTTGAAGCCAAACGACTCTATGACGACGCGTATTATCAGGAGAATAATTTATGACTTCATTCAGATATATGACACGACGAGATCCGTTCATATTCTTATATGTGGTCCCGCAAACGAAAACAATCCCATCATCTTCAAGATCCAATATATTTCGAAGACGTTCTATATTATCCATAAATACATGTTGCCGTTATAGATACGACAACCACTCCATATTTTTCGCAGTTTTCTTTTGTATAATTTTGCACGGTCTGGATTTCTTCTCTTGCTGAAAATGTGACAAGAGCAGATGCGATATTCATAAAGTAAAATGTTTCATTTATCAATCGAACGTTGCTCCTGTTATGCCCATCCGACCTACTTTTTTGTGACTAAATGTCGAGTCCACTTCCTTTGACCTTTTGAAATCATATTGATTTCAAGTCGTGAATGATCTATTTGCTTGATGATGGAGACGACACAGTTACCGAAGCCTGAGATATCGGAAAACGATCCAACATGCCCATCGATATTTGGATGCAGAAATTATGACAAAAGATTTTTGTGAGTGACATTGGGTAGAAGAAGAATATTGATGCTTCCTTAAATGCTATAACCCATCCCTCATATGATGCCAAGAAGATTGGGCCTTCTAAATCCTCAATAGTTCTCCTATAGCATTTTAAGTCGTCACGATTGTAGATGATGCATTCGGAGGACTTGAATGTTAGTAACCATGGAGTACAAGATTGAAGTTCAGCTGACGCTTTAGATGATGCACATCTGAAATCTCTACATATTCCACGGAAACTTAGAAGGTCGATGATCGATTATCGGTTCGCAACAGCGGATACAATCTCAGAGGACTTGTAGATTTCTTAACCTAGTTTGATTCGTTTCATAACTTTTAAAGAGACATGAAGATAATATTGATATAAGAGTTAAATGCAAAATCCTTTCTTGTGGTTTGCTGAATTGACGGATAAAATCCCGAAAAGAATTTTTAATGGATTAACGATCCTCTAGTTTCATTTTTGTAATGAATAAGGTCCTTATAAGTTAACGTCCACTACCATTAAATTACTTCACATTCCTCTCATGTGATAGTTTCCTATGAAATGCAAAAAATAACCCACCTCAAGAAACCCAGATCGTGACACCCCCCCCCCCCCCCCTCTAAAAATCCTTACCCTAGGGACTAGGCTTTCCGACCAACCCAACCCGAAAAACACAAAAAACCTAAACCGAGGTAACCTGATACATAATCAATACAAATTTTGCTCAAACCGCATCTATTGGGTTGGAAACGGTTTGGACCCAAAGTAACCCGACCAACCCGACCAAAACTTGTACGTTTTTACTTTTTTATGGTTTTAGACTTTTAGCGACTCTTCTTTCTATCAATTATCAAGTCTTCCTATCTTAGTCGTATTTTAGATATGTCCACGAGATCACACCGATTAAAATCGCACGAATCTAACCTTCAAGTCTTAAAAATGTTCAACATCGATATAATCAAAAGGCAAGAGATAATATTCTTCTACTATTCTCTTATTAGCCTTATTTTTATATTTTCATTTTGATTTTAGTTTTTTAACAGAATCACATAGTTAGATTATAAAATGATGTACTAAAATTTCAACCCGACCAACCAACCAAACCCGCACGGTTTGGATTGGGTTGAGATTTTTCAAACCGCAAACATTGGGTTGAGTTGTTCAAATGTCTTTAACCTGGCCAACCCAACCATGAGCACCTCTACTAAGGACATATTCAACCCAAACACTAAAAAAAACACTAGAAACACTAAAAATGATGGGTCCTAACACTAAAAAAACCCAACTCCAACCACACACTAAAAAAATCATATTTAATATTATAATAATGATAAACATCTTAATATATTAAACTTTTAATAAATATATATATATATATATATATATAATTACAAAAACTTAATATGATATATTAATATATATTTTTAGTGGCTTATTTTATTGATCTCCAAATATACAGACCTACTTTATTGACCTGCATTTTTTTGTGTTTTAGTATTGGGTTGGAAATGAAAACAATACAATTTTTGTATCAGAGCTTTGATTTTCTTTTCCCCTTTTCGCGCTCCATCCATAATCGTGCATTTTCTATACTTCTTCCTCGAAAAGAGAAATAGATTGGAAACCATAGTGACCAAAAAAGTAAATTTAAAAACCAGGGATAAAAATAGCAAGAAACAACAAACCACAGGGACAAAAATCGTAGTTTACTCTTCAAGTAATTTATTGTACTTAAATACATTTTTTAATAAAACTAGAAGCGTACTCGCGCAATGCAGCGAGATACATCACGATTTTAATGTTTATTTTTATTTTTTGTTTTTTATTGATTTACAGTACGATTTTGGATGATTTTTAATGAGTGATAATGATTTTTTTATATATAATTTTGTTTAATTTAGGCTTAACAATATAATGTTTTTTATATAAAAAAAATTAAGTAGTTTTTTAAAATTCATTAATTATCTTATATATTTTAAAATTTTTATATTTAAATTGAGATGTTTATCCTGTTTTGATTATGTTTATCAGAATTCAAATTTCATAATTTTAGGATTTGGAGATTAGAGATAAGGATTTTGGGGGATAAGAATGAAATTTATTAATTAGGGTTAAAAACATTTAAAAGTAGTACATATTGCTTCATTAATTGTTTTTAAGAGATTTTAAGTAAATTAGCATTAAATAATAGTACATAATGCTTAATACATCACGATTTTAATGTTTATTTTTATTTTTTGTTTTTTTATTGATTTACAGTACGATTTTGGATGGTTTTTATTGAGTGATAATGGTTTTTTATATATAAATTTGTTTAATTTTGGCTTAACAATATAATGTTTTTTATATAAAAAAAATTAAGTAGTTTGTTAAAATTCATTAATTATCTTATAAATTTTAACTTTTTTATATTTAAATTGAGATGTTTATTCTGTTTTGATTATGTTTATCAGAATTCAAATTTCATAATTTTAGGGTTTGGGGATTAGAGATAAGGATTTTGGGGGATAAGAATGAAATATATTAATTAGGGTTAAAAACTTTACAGGTAGTACATTAGGCTTTAGTAGTTATTTTTAAGAGATTTTAAGTAGATAACTTTAAATGATAGTACATAAAGCTTAGTGAGTTGTAATTAAGAGTTTTTTATGACATCTTTATAATATAGTATAGATAATAGTTATTAATAAATGAGTTATATATAAATTAGATAATTAATTCTATAGGGTCAAGTTCAGGGGAAAACCTCAAAAAATGGAAAACTGAAGAACACTCTGGTAGCCCTTCATCTGGAGTCTGGACGGTATGCACTTGTTCATACAAGTAATTTGTGACATGCACACGTGCATATGCACAAGTGCATAATGTACTTGTGCATAAAAACCAAAAAAACAACATAATTTATCTGTATCCACAAGTGCATACCGTCCAGATGAAAGGCTATCAGAGTGTTTTTCAGTTTTCCGTTTTTTTGAGGTTTTCCCTTGAACCTCCGTCTAATTCTATATATATATACATATATAAATAATTATATAGAGAGAGGAAGATTAAAATAATTACGCTAACTATTTAAAAAAACAGCAAAAAACAGCAGATCATGTACAAAATTATATGTGATTTTACACTAACCTGGAAAAAAAACAGACACTAGCAATGTCGCGTGAATCATATATGATTTTGTACCTGAATCATATATGATTTTGTATGTACTAGGTTGTTCTCGTGTTTTCTTAAATAGATGATATTCTCGTATAAACCAACCCCTCTCTCTCTCTATATCTATATCTATATCTATATCTATATCTATATATATATCTATATATATATATATATCTATATATATATGGGACCATTCAAGGGAGAATCGGTTATCTGTGATAACTGTGAGATCCAATCTTAGCCACAAATCAAAGAATAAATTAGGAAAACAATAATTTTGGTAATTTTAATTAAAATTTTAATCAAAGGGTATGTAAGGTATTTTAAAAATATTCTCTCTCATCTCTCTTCTCTCTCCTCTCTACTCTCTCCTCTCTCTGGCGAACATTATTCCGGTGATCACATGATGCACATTGTGATGCTTTTTGTAAACATCAAAAATCATGAAAATAAACAATAAATGTTGTGATACCTACTGTGATACAAAATACACTATAATACCCACTGTGATACAAGATACATAATGATATACGTTGTGATACAAAATACACTATGATACCTACCATGATACACAATACAATGTGAAACCCATTGTGATACAAAATACACTGTGATACACTTCTTGATTTAACAAAAATAAATGTGATACACAATGTGATACCTAAAAAACGACGCTGTTAAAAAAAGATACATTCAAACGTATATGATTATGATACCCTTTGTGATACCTACTGTGATTTTTCGGTTGTAACACCCATTGTGATGCCCTTTGTGATGCCCACTATGATACCCTTTGTGATACCCACTGTGATTATCAACCATATCTGCTACAAATCCAAACAAAACACACGAAAAACAATCTTTAACCCAACCCCAGGAAAACAAAAAGAAGCACATTAAAAAACAAAAAAAAAAACCCACCGCAAAACAAAAAAGTCAACCACTTCACAAACCGATTGACACCGGAGACCCACTTCGCCGCAAATATCTTCGTCTTTAGCTGGATCTGTTGCAAACACTTTGTCGTCGACTAGATATGTTTTGTCATTGCCTCGGTACGTCTAATACAACGCGTCAACAAGACTTCCCGGTGAGCTTTTCGATCAACCCCATCTTAAAAAATGGTGACAGGTGATAGACTAAAAGTTGGACAAGCATTAGGACCTCTCGTCGTCCATGGCTGCAATGTAATGACAAGTGCAAAATTTAAAACACTTTAGAGATGAGAGAGTTGACTATTTAGGGATGAAACATGATTTTAGGGATGGAAGTTTACTAAAATAGGTTTAAATCTTTAAATAAAATTTATTAAATACTTTAATGAGTTGTCAAAAAATTAAATTACCAATATAACCTTTTATATTTAATTATTAAATAAAAATATTAAATTAAATGATTGGTTCACATTGGATCTCACAGTTATCACAAACTATTAAGTTCTCATTTGATTACGCCCTTATATATATATATATATATATGTGTGTGTGTATTTTAAAAATTAATTGAACTTGATATACTTAAGATGTAGAGTAAACTATGATTTTCGTCCTTGTGGTTTGTTATTTATAACTATTTTGGTCCCTGACTCTAAAAGTTGTTTTTTTGGTCATTGTGGTTTGCAATTTCTTTCCCTTTTCGTCCCTGAAACTAATATTCTCAAGAACTAAAAACAAAAGGAGTTGCAAACCACAATGACCACAAAAACAATTTTCAAAGATCATGAACGAAAATAGTTATAAACTACAAACCACGGGGACGAAAATAGTGTTTACTCTAAGATGTAAGAATTATGAATAAGTTGTATCAAATGGTTCATAATAAAAAATAAATTATGAGTAAACTAGATAAAAAAAAGTTAGAAGAATATTTTCATCTACCAAAGTACCAACCTGATTAACCCGTTTGGTTTTGTGTTGGATTGCAATTTGATTTGGGTTGGTTGAGTTGAGATTTTGCAAACCGTAAGCATTGAATTAAGTTGTTCAAATGTCTTTAACTCAATCAATCCAACCCATAAATACCCCTACCTCTAATATCATTGTCAGAAAATGATTGAAGATAAAATCTTTCTTGTATCTATTTTATTTGCTACAAATCAACAATACAATATATTTGAAAAAATTAGAAATCCTAACACAATATCAAATAGATGCTCTGGTAAAAAGTAAAGTAAACCGTAAACAACTTAAAAACACTTGAGATACAACCAAATCTATACTAGGACTTTTCTAAACAACTTGTAGCGGTATCCTTTTAGGTTTTCTCAGTCCAGAAGAAATAGAAGTTGACACTTTAGGTTCTCCAACAATCAACACTTCAACTCAACAACTTTCCTATATAAAAAAACAAAATAAGTACAATATATATGACACGATTGATGTAAAATATTATTTAAACCAGAAGATATATATATATATATATATATATATATATATATATATATATATATATATATATATATATATATATACCTCTTCTTATACATGGTCTTCTACAACCCATTGGAGGTTGGCATCGACTTCAAAGAATCTCGGTCGAATCCAAACAGCTTGACGGTTATGCGTATTATTGGTTGAATCGTTAATAACCTCATTCAAGTATATGATAGGTCGAAACCTGTTCATACTTCTATATGTCGTTCCACAGACATAAATGATTTCATCTACATCAAGATCCAACATATGCTGAAGACGCTGTATATCGTCCCTGACGGATACTCCCGATACAGAAACGAGAGCCTTTCCGCATGTTTCGTAGTTTTTTTTCCTACGATTTGCACCTTTGGGATATCTTTTCTCTTGTTGAAAATGCAACAAGATCGGATGCGGAATTGAAAAAATAAAACGTTTCTTTCCTCGCGTTGAAAATTGATCCACTCATGCCTATTTGGCCTATTTTCTTCATCACTACATGTCGAGACCACTCTCTCTGACCTCTCGAAATAGTATGGATTTCCAGTTGGGTTTCATCGAGTTGGTTTAGGATGCATATGATGTAGTTAGGGGAGTTGGGCATGTCGGAAATCGATCCGACATGCCCCTTGATATCCCGATGGGGAACGTCCGGTAAGGGGACTTTTGCAAGGGACATTAGACAAAAAAGAAACATCGATGCATCCTTAAATTCTAATAGCCAACCCTCATAAGAAACAAGGAAGACTGCCCCTTCTAATTCTTTTATTCTTCTCTTGTAGCATTTTAGGTTGTCACCATCGAATATGATGCACTGGGAGGACTTCATTGTTAGTAACCATGGTCGATAGGTTTAAATTCAACGGACGCCGTAGATGATGCACGTCGAAAATCTTTACACGTTCCCCTCAAACTGAGAAGATCGATTATTGGTAACCTAGTTGCGATGGCGGACACAATCTCCGTCGGAAGATGAACCCATGACCTCATTAACGGGGAAACCTTATCGTAATCAATACGCATCGTTTCATTCATTTCTGACATGGTCAATCAGCTGCAGCAAATCGACACTATCCTTCCATTTTTTTCCAGCCACTGCTTCTCATCCCACCACCGTGACATCTAATAGAATATCCTACGTTAATAGCTTTGTTGTAAAACGGAAAGGAGATAATGCTAACTTAATCCCAAATTAGATAGTTTAACCAAAGTCAAATAAGGGATAAGCTAGTGATCCCAATGAATCTCTAGCTTGAACACTCAAGGGTGTTCTTAGTGTAGAAGACAAAATTCCCAAAACATACAAATATGATGATTCTAAATATGCATCCAACACAAAGTAATGAGATAGAGTTAGAAGGCAACACCAAGATTTACGTGGAAACCCAAATCGGGAGAAAACCACAGGTGGAGGAGACAACCGAGAGAAATCCACTAGTGAAAGATGAAGATTACAATGCTCTTGAAGGGGAAGAATCACAACTATAGTGAGTGTGTGTATTTGGAGATAGAAATGATAAAATGGGTGATGTCTAAACATATTCTCAGTTGGGTTTTTATGCTTGAAGCTCAACCCATTTTTGGAAAACACTCAAGTGAGATAATTTGAGTGTGATCTTGTATAACCCAATTTTGGGGAAAATTTAAAATGGAAAAGTTGAGTCTTGCAAGCAACATTGATCAGATTTTTGTGGTGGAGATAAATATCCCATTTAAAAACCTACAAACTGACTCTCATGCTTATGGATTCATCACATTACAGTCTAAATTACATGACTCAAATTGAATGACGACGCACTCAGAGCATGTAACATTTCAAATAAATATGGTATAACTGCATATAGCACCAAAGGCTTGACATGGAGCAAAATGAATTGGACAAATGTCCTCAAGGCCCATCTGAATCAAAATCGAACCAAAAGTTCAACAACTCAATTGACTATACAATAAAAGTCATCATAAGTAATAAAACATATTTAACCAACATTTATGCAGATACACGCTCCAAGGCATGATTAACTAAAAAACTCATAGTTGGTTGGGACAAATCATTCTCAAATCAAAATCATACAATTTATATTTCCAAAATATCCCATAACACAACAATATGCATTTTCCAAACCAAATACACTAAAATTGCATTTTATCACCAAATAATCTCCATTTATAAGATCGATCATCGAAAGAAGCCACACTTATGTTGTATATATCAAAATGTCCAACCCCCCCCCCCCCCCCCCCAAATATATATAATTCTCAAGATTTTATAAAACCAAATGTGTAAAAGATGCAAATCTATCAAGTAATCAACAACATTTGATAAATCTTAAGGTAAACACTCAATACCCCAAAATAAACATTTTTGGCATTTACAAAGTTTTCACAAAACAATTTGAACTCACCTTACTAGATTTAGACAAAATCTAGGTTATTCCCCAATCTTGAGCTTCCTTTTGGTGAAGTATTTAGATCTACAAACACCCATCTCTATAAACTTTATCTAGGTCACAATCAAAGCAATTCATTTTTAGAAGAAAAACAGAACTCCAAAAAGTAGGTCAACAATAGTGGAAAGCTTGGTGAAGAAGATGAAGATCTTGAACCCTAACTCTCAAACTTGAATCTTAAGCTCCAACACTCTTAAATGATCAAGAAGAAATGGATTTGGTGAAATAATGGTGTTAGGAACAAAATAAATGTGATGAGAGAGAATGAGGATGAAGAGAAATGAGTTTGGAATGAGGATGAAAATAAATGAGTTTGGAATGAGAAAATGGAAGAAAATGGTTTAAATCCCATTTTTTTTTTGGGTAAGAAACATCATCTCCATTTTCGGCCTAAACTTCATGGGCGTGAAACTTCTCCAGAAAAGTTAATTAGCTTATTGTTAACCCAAAACATTAACCAACTCAAAGTACATACCAAAGGTTATTCTATGGTCGAAATATAAATATGGAGCTCGAAATTAATATACCGAAAATCCGGGAGTTATAGAATAAATAAAAAGTAATTTCTTTATCCTCACATCAAGTTTTAGCGAGTTCTTTAACGTTGTGTTCTCGAAACTCATTTAACGAAGGAAAGGAAAGGAAAGTGAGGGAAAAGGGAGGAAAGCAAAAAAAACTCGTGTTCTCGAAACTTTTTTAGGAGAGAAAGGAAAGGAAACGGAAAGAAAGAATTGCTAACTTTCCTTCCAAACCTTTCCTCCCAAATGTGGGAGGAAAGGGAAGGAAAGGAAAGGAAAGAAATTAAAACCATTTAAAAAAATTACTGAAATTATTAAAATTACAAAACTATCCAATCTTTCATTATAAAGAATATATTTGTATAAGGGTATATTTGTAAAATTGACATTTTTCCTTTCCTTTCTCTCATGTTCAAAAACATGAAAAACTATTTCTTTTCCTTTCCTTTCATTCGTTTTCCTTCCGTTTCGAGAACACAAATGAAAAAAATTATTTTTCTTTCCTTTCTTTTCTCTCCCTTTCTTTTCCATCCATTTCTTTTCTTTTCTTTTCTTTTCTATCCAGATTAGAGAACACAACGTAAATTTATAATTTTCTATTGTTTTATCTATTATAGATAACATCATAGATAATATATTAAAACAATTTTTTTTATTTTAAAAAACCTATTAGAAATGTTATCATATGTTAGATGTTGTGTGACAACCCAACTCTCTCTACAAGAGACATATGCAACCTTAGTAAATAACAAAGCCAATCAACACAAAACAACACCCAAAATCCGAGATTTTGCGTAAAGACAACCTAGTACACAACTGAGAATACACTGACAATAATCTACAATGGAGGTCCTCTAAATCAGCTCCAGCTCGCATCTTCTCTTAAGACGTAACCGCTCCTTCTACAACCACTCTTTACCTGAAAAGGATTTTAGATTTGAAAAGAGCGAGGGTTAGACCGAAAGGTCTAGTGAGTCCCCTCTTATAACAGTTTTTAACTCATCAAACAAACAGTCAAGGATTTATTATAAAATAAACCATTTTCAGCTTCAAGGAAAACAATCTTTACTTTCAGCAACTTCTTCGCTCACACTACCGCCACCCTAAGGTGACGGCGTGTCTGTGACTCACACTGCCTTTGTTGGGACACCCCCCCCCCCCCAACGGCATAAACGGAACACACCCCCCGGTATGAGCACAGGCGGGCCACACCCCCCGACTTTGAGCCTACACGCTTAGGACCATGTATGCATACATTTCCACTTTGTCAACAATAAAAAAGTGTCTTTAACATTTAGATAAAACTCGCAAATAAGTACTAAGCAACATCATTTCAAAGCTTGCATATAATTTTCATAATACTCATGCCATCATGTATAAATCAATGTTTAAAAATAAAACTTTCGCATGCTTTCGTTAGCAGAAGGATTTAGTTCAGAAAAACTCACCTGGTGTCCTTAGCTCGAAACTCGCGTTTACTTCTATAATTCGGTCCGAAACCTATAAAGGAAACATTGATCGATAAAACTTCTAAACCTTCTAACTTATAAACGATTGACTTTGACTCCGGAGTCTGAATGTAATCTAACCTCTAATCAAATGCAACCCACCTAATCCTACTTGAGAAAAACACATGAACTCTATATATATAAAATAAATAAAACGGGTCTACCAAACTAAGCCCAACTCCAACAAACTAAATCTTTAACAAAATGGGCTTCGGCCCACTGTGCAACAAAATGAGGACCGGGGCCTGCCAAGGCCGCCCGGTGTTAATCTTGACCGGAGTCCCTTCAACAGTGTCGACCGGTGCCATGACCGGTGCCATGCGGCCGACCGGTGTGCACCGGTGTGATGACTCGACCGAGGTCTTGACCCCCCAAACCGACCGGTGTCATCTTCATTCGACCGGTGACATTCTCGACCGGTGCCAACGAAATCCGGTGACCGGAGTCACTCAGGACAGATTTCGAACGAAACCTCAGAACCCCATTACAGATAAAACGAATCGCAGATAACCCCAATAATCAAAAACCATTCAAACCCAATAACACAAAATCAGACGTAAAGCTCGATTTTAAAATAACAATCCATTTCCCACGTATAAATTTCTATAATGACATCCAATTCTCAAGCCCAAAAAACTTCAACATCAGATTAAATGCAAACACCCCACACAACCACTATGATTAAATCCTTTACAAAATAAAGAGTTTTAATCGCAAGGAAGTTTACCTTCAAGCAATTCGATCCAAAACTTGATGCTCATCCCTTCTTTCTTGGTCTCTCTTTCCGAATTCACCCCAAGAGCTCTTTAAAATATCAGCCGCCACACCCTAATACCAAAGCCTTTAGGGTTAAAATCCTTTCTCTCCAAATTTCACTCTAGACCCCTTTCACTAAGACCTTTCTAAATTTTAACCCCAGATTTATAATTCTCTCACTTTAAGCTCGGTTATTACATTATCCCCCCCTCACAAGAATTCCGTCCCCGGAATTCCTTCATCGACAAACTGGGATAGTGGGTTCTCACAATCGACTCCAATTCCCAAGCCGCTTCCTGATCCTTGTGGAATTGCCACTGAACTTTCACTAGTTGAATTTCCTTGTTCCTTAATTTCTTCACTTTGCGATCTAAAATGGCTACCGGTTCCTCTACAAAACTTATCTTCAGATTAGATACATGGAAAACGGAATGCACTCCTCGCAGATCCATAGGCAGATCCAGTCTATACCCTACCTTCCCAACACGCTTTACGATCACAGCGGCCCGACATATCTAGATCTTAACTTCCATTTTTTTCTGATTCGAGTCACACCCTTCCAATGCGAGACTAGTAACTTTACATTTGTCACCACTTGGGCCTAATGACTCATGATTCTTAATCCAACCAGTTTAGTACCATTCGATTATCCAAGCCATTCTGATCAATCCATAGTCGCACGTAACCATCAGATTTACCCCTCAATTACAACAACTTCTATAACCGATAAAATTTTACCGGAGTAACACCACGACAACATGCATCACTGATTACCTAATCACTCCACTCACCAATATAACACATCGTCAACTGTAGACATCACCATCATCTCACAGTCACGAGTTTCTTCAGCATACAACTTGTCATTGCAAACAACCCCTCTTAGTACAACTTGCCATTGCAAACAACCCCTCTTAGTACAACTTGCCATTGCAAACAACCCCTCTTAGTACGGCATAAGTCCATCGCAGAAGCGCCTTCTTTTTCGACCCACATGATCTCAACTCCTCAGCATTATCCAAATCTTACACACTAATACCACTCACCCCGACATCAACACTTCAACTTCTCCTGTATAGGTAGAAACTTCCATAATTCCAAAACCCTCGTAAATCGCCAGTTCTAACTGGTCAAATAATGCGACGCATTCTTCCATTTCTCATTGCATCCCCAATCACCTGACCAAAAACGCAATAAAATCTAGCTTCACTCGCTCGATACAGAATGACCAAGCTCATACAAACTTTTCCAAATAGTTTAACACGGGGCAACGGACTCACTTGGAATCCCCTTTTTACGCATTGCCAAAACTGAAACTATGGTCTTTCGCTTCAAGCACTATATCCCAACACCTCTATCTTCCTCCTTGAGAATTTCAAACCCACCTCTAACGACCGACTTAGTGACTAGTAGTGTGAACTTTTAGTCCGCTGCACGATTTTGATTAATCACACTCACACCGCACCGAACGCCATAATCTCTTTCTCATACCCACGCTAGAGATTTATAAACTTGCTAACAGCAGAAACTAAAAATCATACCTCCAAACTTTGTGTCACTTGCCAAACTTCTACTCGTAGATTTCCCACCTTTCCGACATGATATCTTCACTTTCTTCTTGTTGCAAGAAACCCTGCTCGCCCATCATTGATTACCCTAATCCTTGATGATTCCCAAGAGTCCAATCCCATTTACATTACTTTGCTTGGTCATCCGACTTTCCACAATTCTTACGCGAGATAAACAACCCCACTCTTCCAAAACATTGCCCACCACTCGAAACCGCTACACAATCCTCACTCCCCTAACAGGATTTCCCAATCTGCTAGAATCCTTTCACCCTGAAGAAATACCTCAACATACCCACAGATTTCCTATCTACTACACAACCCCCCTGAGCTAAGCAGTTCAACGCTTTCAATAATCATTCTAGGGATATAAGATAATCCCGCCCCAAAACTTGCCGAGGACCAGAACACACAGTTCCTCTCTTTGATACCCGCCAACCATCATTTGCAAATTATTCTCAACTTAGCAATACCCCAAAAACCAAACGTTCACACATCCCAACCACATACTCACCATTAACAAATCATTTCCCATAGATCTTCGGACAAGGACGCCAATCCGATAACAATGACACCACACTTCTACACATCCTCCCGGAAACTTCTTACCACTTTAATGATTTACACTCCCAGATTTGCCATAAAGGCATCACCGACTCATGGTTGCAACCGCCACTCTACCACCTCATCCCGGATCAACTGCAAATCTCCACGTCCACTTGTCACGCATACCAATACCGTCATTTTCTCACTGATCATAATATTAAGGATCGGACTTCAAGGCATTTCATGATTTTGTCTTTCTTGAACCTGAATAAATCACAAAACTATGATCTTCAAAACCACCTAACAAAATATCGCTCCTTGTCGGCTCATCTCGACCTGCTGGAATCAAACTCCAGTAGCCTGAAGATTAAGCATACTACCTCGAATACTTAAATGCTCAAAGCACAACCCCTCCCAGTTGTGCTATATAAAAACTTTGCTCCCACAACCATCAGAACCTCATCGGTAAGGAACCCCTGACCGAACTAAAGATATTCCATTTTTGTAAGATCCACACAATGTTGTCCAACATCGCATTAGATACCCACTTCTTCTGAATCACTCTTCGTTTCCCCACGAAACTCCTCAAAACTAACCATAACTACTTCTTCATTTCCAGCGTTCCGCCATTCACCACGAAAATGGTTTCTGACGTCCACGACCACCATCGACGCTGAGATACTTCCACTATGTTTCCAACCAACAAGGATCCCCCAAAGAAATCTACCTCTTCCACTGCGGCAGTAACTACGAAAATATCTTTACGACTTCAAACTCCACCCCCGACACAACCATTTGCCGACATTCACATCTCAAGTCTCGGAACCAACGATATGCTACTATAGTACCATCACCCTTAATGTCATAGATCAATACCTCCATTAACCACCTCCGCTATTCCCCACCCTTATGAAGAAGAATACCAATATCAAGTATTTACCACCCGCTGATCGAGTGACACACCTCTACTCTCAAAACTTTCATCATTCTTAATTGCAACTCTTCCCATCGACCTAGAGAACTCATAGCCTTCATGCATGACATACAAATATTTAAACTCTTGATACTTTTGAAAATTTAGAAGATACTCACATCAGGAAGCAACTTACGTGTGTACACGACACAACACTGGCTTAGCCATGCACAACGATTTCAAGAATCGTTCTACCTCAACTCCACAACAATTTCTCTTCACCACCCCAATGTCGGTGTTGGCACATTTGAAAATATTTCCAATGAACTTTACACACACGATTTATAAAAATGCTACAAAATTGCTTACACTGAACGTGCCAAACGACTCTCGCCCTTGATGATATGACAATACCTATTTGTACCAAACTCACTTATAAATTCATGCGATCAAATGTTGTTTGATTTTCGTAACCGAGAGTCAACTCATTTATAAAGAGAAATTTAATGTTTTCCCCGAATCAAAAGTCGAAATTTATCACCCAAAGCCAAAAACTTGCCTTTTCAATTCAAACGCATATTTGCACACGTCGACACGTTTTCAAAACAACTACTTCGTAAGACACACACACGCCAAAATGCCTGATGTGAATGATATGAAAAACTCTAGCAATTTATTTAACACACAATGCATGGGACTCAATGACATTGAAGGCTATTCATTCTAACAAGGTCAACTGTTTACATTCACTATAAATTATCCCAGACTCCTTGCTTCCGATCACCAATCTGAGTCCTCTACTGTGCCACAACCTCTGGCACCATCGTCTTCTAACCACCTTGGAAGTCCAACAACTAGTCGCCACCGCGACTATTGATTCACAATCAAGCGGTAACTCACTTCCATCTGATCCTCACTACAAATTATCAGTCAACACTGATATCGTCTCTTAATCACCCCTTAAACTAACTACAACTTTAGAAGCCTCAATTCTTTTCTTCGATTCTTGGATTAACGCTCTCCTGTTTCTCACTAATCAACATACCACTCTACCAGACCGAAGACTCCCTTGGAGCAAAAGTCCACCTCCTAACATCCTTCTCCTCCTTAAGAACTCGGGAGGTTCTTTCTCAACGAAATTTCTACATCCTGCACGATATGCATCCTAAACGGTATAACCTTACTTCCAAAAACGAACTTCCACCACACGCTAGACTAAAACTATCAATCTATGGATAAAACTTTCTACCTTGAACCACACCCAACAATAGTAATTGAGTATGCCCATGCACCTGTAAATTCATAATGGCATTGGCCAGATGCAATTCTGAATTTACCTTACATGAGGGTACTCACTATTGTTATCACGCCTCACACTGATCAATGTCTTTCTTAAAGGCTTCCTATACCTCAGTTGTGTTCATCTACCCCACAGTTTAAGTTTAGGCCCATCCGGTCACCTAAATCCCTTAAACTATGGCTCTGATACCAATTGTGACAACCCAACTCTCTCTACAAGAGACATATGCAACCTTAGTAAATAACAAAGCCAATCAACACAAAACAACACCCAAAATCCGAGATTTTTCGTAAAGACAACCTAGTACACAACTGAGAATACACTGACAATAATCTACAATGGAGGTCCTCTAAATCAGCTCCAGCTCGCATCTTCTCTTAAGACGTAACCGCTCCTTCTACAGCCACTCTTTACCTGAAAAGGGTTTTAGATTTGAAAAGAGCGAGGGTTAGACCAAAAGGTCTAGTGAGTCCCCTCTTATAACAGTTTTTAACTCATCAAACAAACAGTCAAGGATTTATTATAAAATAAACCATTTTTAGCTTCAAGGAAAACAATCTTTACTTTCAGCAACTTCTTCGCTCACACTACCGCCACCCTAAGGTGACGGCGTGTCTGTGACTCACACTGCCTTTGTTGGGACACACCCCCCAACGGCATAAACGGAACACACCCCCCGGTATGAGCACAGGCGGGCCACACCCCCCGACTTTGAGCCTACACGCTTAGGACCATGTATGCATACATTTCCACTTTGTCAATAATAAGAAAGTGTCTTTAACATTTAGATAAAACTCGCAAGTAAGTACTAAGCAACATCATTTCAAAGCTTGCATATAATTTTCATAATACTCATGCCATCATGTATAAATCAAAGTTTAAAAATAAAACTTTCGCATGCTTTCGTTAGCAGAAGGATTTAGTTCAGAAAAACTCACCTGACGTCCTTAGCTCGAAACTCGCGTCTACTTCTATAATTCGGTCCGAAACCTATAAAGGAAACATTGATCGATAAAACTTCTAAACCTTCTAACTTATAAACGATTGACTTTGACTCCGGAGTCTGAAAGTAATCTAACCTCTAATCAAATGCAACCCACCTAATCCTACTTGAGAAAAACACATGAACTCTCTATATATAAAATAAATAAAACGGGTCTACCAAACTAAGCCCAACTCCAACAAACTAAATCTTTAACAAAATGGGCTTCGACCCACTGTGCAACAAAATGAGGACCGGGGCCTGCCAAGGCCGCCCGGTGTTAATCTTGACCGGAGTCCCTTCAACAGTGTCGACCGGTGCCATGACCGGTGCCATGCGGCCGACCGGTGTGCACCGGTGTGATGACTCGACCGAGGTCTTGACCCCCCAAACCGACCGGTGTCATCTTCATTCGACCGGTGACATTCTCGACCGGTGCCAACGAAATCCGGTGACCGGAGTCACTCAGGACAGATTTCGAACGAAACCTCAGAACCCCATTACAGATAAAACGAATCGCAGATAACCCCAATAATCAAAAACCATTCAAACCCAATAACACAAAATCAGACGTAAAGCTCGATTTTAAAATAACAATCCATTTCCCACGTATAAATTTCTATAATGACATCCAATTCTCAAGCCCAAAAAACTTCAACATCAGATTAAATACAAACACCCCACACGACCACTATGATTAAATCCTTTACAAAATAAAGAGTTTTAATCGCAAGGAAGTTTACCTTCAAGCAATTCGATCCAAAACTTGATGCTCATCCCTTCTTTCTCGGTCTCTCTTTCCGAATTCACCCCAAGAGCTCTTTAAAATATCAGCCGCCACAGCCTAACACCAAAGCCTTTAGGGTTAAAATCCTTTCTCTCCAAATTTCACTCTAGACCCCTTTCACTAAGACCTTTCTAAATTTTAACCCCAGATTTATAATTCTCTCACTTTAAGCTCGATTATTACATGTTGTTTGATTGTTTTTTTTTAATTAAGTCATATATGGATTTATTAACTTGTCTGTATAGATTGAGAATTTTTTTTGTATGCCGGTATTTTTCATAGATGAAAGTAACATGTTTTTAATTGAGAGAGATAAGTTTGGAAAAATACTTTGTCTTTCAACATAAAGCTTCATTATGTTTACTAAAGGGGTGTTTGGGATTGTTTATTTTAAAACAACTTATGTTTTTTTTTTAAAGTGTTTTTCAACTTATGTGGTGATAAAAAAAAAGTTTTATAAAAAGTGTTTAGATTAGTTTATTGTGGTATCAAAATTTAATAAGTTAATAAGTTGTTATTTAGGGTGTTTGAGATTGTTTATACATGTAAAATAACCAAAAAAAAGGTTTCTAATAAGTCACTATGGACTAACTTAAAAAAAGTTTTTTATCAGCTTTTCCAAAATACTATAAACAATTTTTTTCCCAAATCTAAACACTAGAAATAGCTTATCTACAGTGACAAAACACAATAAATCAATATGTCATTTAAATAAGCAATCACAAACACCTTCTAAATATATCATTTCCTATAATATTAAATCATTACCAAATAGTATTATATAAGTTGACTGAATTAAACTCATTTAACTCAGGGCCGTGCATTAGGGTGTGCGGAGTGGTTCTACCGAACAGGGCCTCCGATTGCCGAGGGGCCTCGGAATAATTTTTTATTTTTTTACTTATAATAAAAACTAGTATATAAATAAGTTAATGCAAAAGCTTTCAAAAGGTAGCACTAGCACAATGGCAAACACGTGTTTGTAATGTGCATCCAATTAGGGTTCAAATCCCTTCCCTTGCATCTTAATTTTTTTAAATTAATCTTGTTTTCATTAAAAAAATAGCTTTGTCTTACTATATAGATATTTTAGTACACAAATTATTTAACGATTTCTTTATTTTAATTTTTTTTTTGAAGATGACTTAAACATATTATTTTTTATTTCTCTTTTTACTATGATAATTAAATTAATTATATGAATGTTTTTAAAATATTTTCTATACGATTTATCCTGCAAAATTCAAATCTAAAGTTCTTAATTTATATCTTAATTTTTAATTTTGTATATTGTTTTTCTAAAATGTTTTAAGATAATAAACTTATAAAATATTTTAATAATATAAATAATATTAAAATTGTAAAAATAAAATAGTTATCCGAGTTAAATATAATTTTCTTAGAGACATTAAGGGGGTGTTTGGGATTGTTTATTTAAAATAACTTATGTTTATTTTAAAAAGTGTTTATCAACTTATGCGGTGTCAAACTGGAGTTTTTAAAAAAGTGTTTGGATTAGCTTATTGTGGTACAAAAACATAATAAGCTAATAAGTTATTATTTAAAGGTGTTTGAGATTGCTTATACATATAAAATAACCAAATAAGTTAATAAGTTAAAACTAAATGACTTATCAAAAAGTGTTTTTCAGCGGTTTGACACCGCTATAAGTCATTTTAATTTTCCTCATCTAAACACTCAAAAGTGTTTATCTCTGGTGCCAAATCACAATAAGCTAAAAATCACCTCAAATAAGCAATCCCAAACACCCCCTAAATTTAGATTGTGTATTTTAGAAAAAAAATTAAAATAGTTGATAGAGTGATCTGAATAACGTTAGTTGTTTAGTTTTTTTTAATGATATATCTTATAATTTTCTTTGAGTATTTAATAGATTTAGATTTTTTAATATTTGTCGATTTTTTTCCCTATGTTTTTTGGCAAACTTTTAATTTTTAATATATTGATTTTTAATGATGATACGTTCTTGTTGATATGGGTTTTGTAATTACCAATAATGGTTAATCAATTTTATATAAGGACAGTTGTTATTCATATCTTCTTTTCACTTACATACCATATTATCTCCTACATCCTTAGAGACCCCTTATTGGAAGAGTTATAAAAGTTAAAACACTAACATTAATTAAAAGTTAAAGAATCAATTATAAATTTTGAATCCTCATCAACATAATAACATTAAAAATTAAAATTTAGTGTCAAAAAGAATAAAAGATGAACAATATAATTAAATTCAAAAATAAATTATCGATAGATTTATTATTAGGTTTGTTTCGTTTGGAATCAAATTCATAGTTGACCAGGACTTGGTCAAAGTCAAGTGGTCGCACAATATTCGTATGTTGTTTACGCGTTGTTAGTTGCATGCTTTTCATGCTCATTTGCACAACACGTGTCAGTTTTCTATTCGGAGTAACCATAACGGCTATAAAAATTGCCAATTACTGCGATAATGGCCCACTTGCGCCGTTACAATAGTCGATTAGCAATAAGAAAGAGTAAAGTACAAGTTTTGTCCCTATATTATTCATTAACATATAATTTTAGTCCCTATATTATTCATTAACATATAGTTTTAGTTAATCAATAAATTTTTTTATATTTTTTGTATAAGATAAACAATTTTAATTTGTTTTATATGAAAAATGAATATTGAAATTGCATCGTACATCCAGAATAATCCGAAGAAGACATGGTTCCAAGCAAGATAAAAAAATTTCTCTTGTTTTGGTTCAGTAACTTAACAAATGTTAACAATCTCTTAAATAAGTTTTTTCTTCAAATACTGTAAAAAGTTGTGTATACAAACAATACATGCCATTCGATGTTTTATGGACCGTTTACCCAAATGTTTACCCGGTAAGCGCTTACCGATCAAACTCGACACACTAACTTAATTTACGGGATAAGATTGTAACCATCACAATGCCATCATATACCACAATTTTCCCGGTAAGCTCTTACCCGGGTAAGAGTTGTCTCTCACTTACTGAGTAAGACTCTCCATCATTATCATCGCTCTTACCGGGTAAGATTCTTTGCTATTGACATGTTCATCGGATAAGGTAAATGTCCTCGTAAGCGCTTACTGGGTAAGCGTTTTATAAACGGCCCCTTAGACGTAATTTCATCAATCATAATCATAATAATTATGGAGAAGAAGGTAGCCTTTTACAGAGATTTTTGTAAGGGTTTGAACTTTTGTTCAATGTTTAATATCGCGGCTGAACCAAATTTATTTATTTTGATTTTTAATTGAAGATGTATTATTGAATTTGATATATACAAAAACTAAAGATAGGCATAAAGAACTTGATACAATGACATAAATGCCACCTAATGATAACTCAGAGCATCTCTAAAATGACGATGTTGGAATTTTGAGGAAATTTTCTGCTCCAACATATTTTTCAAAACCTCTCTCGAAAATGGAGAAAATAAGAGGAAGAGTGAGTATGAATTTCTCCAAATTTGGGAGAACCCCAAAAAAATGATTATTTTTTTTTTTTTTTGAAAAGCATCAATTACCAAACCAAATACCATACAGAGTTAGCCAAATAAGGCCAGCTTGCCAGCAGCAAACAAGGAACGCAAACAGAAAACAAAATTAGCAGCTATAACGCTATTTACAAACAAACTCAAACGGAGAGAATCTGCACTGCCCAACCGAAACAACCGAACCTACAACACCACTGCTACTAACTGAGGTGAGACCCACCAATGATCAGGAGAGCCTCCTCCGATGGTTTGCAACAACGAACAAGGTTCACGTACATCCTGTAACACAACGAGTTTCGAGAGGTATCAATGCAAGTTAAATACAGAAACCGATATATCAAGGAAAAATAAGATATTTAATTTTGGACTTGAATCGTGGATTTTATAGTTTATATAGATGAATGATTCAATTATGAGTCCAACGGTTCTTTCCTGAGTAAAAACGGAGCTATAACGAAGAAGTTATGACCAAAACAGTGTTAGTACGTACTCGGCTATAGTGCCCGGCGATTGTGACACTGTCAAAATCGCCTGTCACAATTGCCAGAGCCCGAAAACTCTCGGTACAATCTCAGCGATTGTGCCCGGCGATTGTGACATTGTCACTATTGCCTGGCACAATCATCTGGAGGTATCAGGGTGTTAAAATCGCGATTTTCAGCCTCAAACTTCATTTCTTCATATCTTTCTCATCCTAGCTCCGATTTGGGTGATTAAAAGTGCTACGGTTTCGTTTTTGAGAGCTCTTCAAGGATCTAGTAAGAGATTGGAGGTCTATTGGAGTATACAAGAGTATTTTGTGGTGGTAAGCTCCTCATCTCTCCCATTTCATCTTCTTCACCAAGTTTTCTAGGGTTTCATCCACCCTTTGTGCTTCCTTTCATAGATTGGAGATTTGTGGTTATTTTGGTGAACTAGAAGTGTTTTGGTTGGTGGATTCAAGCTTGGGTTAAGGTAATCTTCTATTCTCTTCGGTTATGGAAATTAGGGTTTTGGTATTAGTTGAGGTATTCATGTTTATGGTTTGGGAAACGATTCTTTGTGGTTGATTATGTTTATGTATGGTGGAATATGTATGGATTTAGGTTTTGGAAGTTTTGTCTTGAGAATCCAAGTGTTCTTCAAAGGAGCTCTAGTTGGGGGAAAGATCTAGATTTAGCCTAAATCTAGCAAGGTGAGTTCAAGTTGATTTGTGAAAACGTTGTACATGCCAAAATGTTTATTTTAAAAGTGTTTATGTGTTCTACATGAAATTATCAAATGTTGGGTTATTTGCTAATCTTTGATTACTGGAAGTATTTAACTTTGTATAATACCCATATTTGGGATATTTGGGCATTTTGATAAAGGTGTTACAAATGAATGTGTTTTGAGGTCTTATTTCATAAATATATCTTTGGTCACATAAATACACTTTTAGATGTTTGTCGATTCTCATGCATCATTCATGGAATTGAGTGTTTTATAAAGTATTACTTGCACTTTTAGGTGAGGCATTTGAAAGAGCGTGTATAGTTTCATTTCATGATTTTCATTCTTATCAGTAGTTAAATTTGGAAAATGCATATTATGTGTTATGGGGCATTTGGAAAATATAAGAGTATAAGTTTATTTGGAAAATGGGGACCTCAACTAATGTCGAGTTTTGAACTAATCTTACTTTTAGTCGTAGTGTTTGCATATCCGTTGGTCGAGTGCGTTTTATCGTATTTTTATTTGATTTGGGGTCTTTGGACAATTGTCCAGTTTTGGTAGCTCGACTTCGAGCCTTGTTGGGCCGTATGCGTATTATTTGGCTCATTTGATGCATTTGGGAGTCATGACCCCGTATTTGGTTTATTATTGTTCCGGCGTTGGGACGATTAGTTTTCCACGGCGAGGCACGTTCGACATCGGATTGGGTTATAAGTCCTTCGTGCTGCACGTTTAGGCTTCGGATTGGGTTATAAGTCCTACGTTCTCAAGTATTACGATATTAGATGAGTGGCTCGACATAGGAACCCGACGGGGTTGAACTCGAGTTTCCGTGGGTGTACGTTTAAAGCTACTGATCCTGACATCTCTTACGTGTACTTTTGTTTATATGACTAGTCATAACAGCATAAAATGGGCTTACTTTGTGGACCGTCACATTTTATGGAATCGGGAATCCCCCGTCACCAAAAGGTGTTGTTTTTGGGTATTGAGTTTTATTATCCAAGTTTTCGGTGACGTTTTGTATATTTGGGTTTTACCCTTGATTTATGGGTTGAGTATTATGCCCCACCCGTGTTTTGGGTGTTTTGAAATATAAGGTTTAACCATACCTTCTTATATGGACAGTTCAATTTATATTTACGCTTTGAGTGAGTTTTGGGTTAAAGCTAATTTATGAAGGGGCGGTTTACATTGGTATCATCATTTTGTAGTAGTTTGATTTGGAAAATGTCTAAATTGGTGTTCTCCGTCTAAAACGCATATTATTGGAAAACGAGTCGTTTGCATATTCAAAGCATACCTTTTGAAAGATTATGATTTAAACTGCATTATCTATTTTCACAGACATCTTTATATATGTTGAAAACTCTTGAGCTCACTAGGCATTAAGCCTAACCTTTTTATTTGTCGGCATGTGCATCAGGTTCCAGTTGGGGTTGGTTCTAGCAGCCATGAAGAGTTGAGCCTTAACTTTGTGCAATTGTAAGTAGTTGGTGAAGTCTTCCGCAATTTTGGAGATAGTGAATATTATGGGGTTTTAGTAGCACCCGTTCTTATCATAGGCTTTTGTGTAGAATGAATGTTTGTATTGAGGTTAAATCTTAATTTGTGGTGGTAGATAATTCCTTATCAGTGTATTTAGAAAATTTTAAATAAGTTGTTATTTCCAGATTTGAGGGTGTTACAAGTTGTTATTAGAGCTTAAGTTTGAGAGATTTAGGTATTGAATTTTGGATGCCTAGACTCAAACTAGCGTACTGGTAGGTGATTGAAAGTGAAGTTGCACATTAGGCGCCTTAAGATAAGACATCTTGGAGTTGATCGGGTCGCTAGAAACGGGAAATTGTCAAGGGTCGCAAAGATAATCATGTATGGTACGTTCATAATGGCACCTGGCCAGTGTTATGGTGAACCTACATATCACATGTGTATACTTGAAATACCTTAGTATGATGACCGTTGGGGTAGTGAGAAAGTTTCTAAGCGAATAATTTAAGGAAGGATCGATGGTTATAGCAATGTTACTTTGGAGTGATAGTTAAGCACGTTGAACGCATTAAGTTGATCATCTTGAGTAAGAATTATTGGTTGGATTAGAACTATAAGTTCGTTAGAACAATTTTATTTCAAGGAGAATTCGTAAGCTTATCAAATTATTGAGAGTATGGCCTTAAGATGTTTGATGTTTCCAGATGACAATAGTGTGTCGGGTCATTGGGAAGTGTAGTCCTATGATGCCAAGTGTCGATCAAATTCATGCACTAAATTTATTTCTGAAATAAATTTGCATAAATTGTTCTTATGTTCGTAAAACATAAAGTGTTTATGTTTTGCATTATAAGGTTTTGGTAAAGCATGGAGCATTCACTATATTTTAAACTGTGAGCTTAAGCATTCATGAAAATGTTTTGTTGCATATAATTGCAAATTGTTATCAAAAATCTCTTTATTCACGTCTCCTGTTTAACGCTATTTGCGGATATTGTAATATCCATATTTTAATGTCATTTGAGTATTGGGCAAGTAGCTATGAGATTTTAACCTAGGCATTGGATCTCCTCCACATATGTCAATGGTTTTAAAGGAAAAGTTATTCCCACGCGTTGAGTCGGAATTTCTTGAGAATTTTAGTTTGTGTGAGTTTTGTTGAAATTTCATGGAGTATTGTTTTATACGATGTCTTTTTATGCGTGAGTTTAAATTTTGCTTCTTTTAAGCTTGCGAGTTATTTAGCGTCGTGCCTCATGTAAATCTTGTAAAGCGCTATTTCACTTTTCATTTCAGTAAAAGGAGGAAACTCCTAAAAGTTTAATATTTTAAAAGTATTGTCGTTTTACACTTTTGTCGAGTAACGAAAGTTTGACGCCAATTGGTTTTCACGTTAGTAAGTCTTACGAAAATTCAGTTGGGTCCTTGGTGTCTCATCGTACGTCGTTTTGCGTTACGTAAATAAGGTTGGAGCATGTGTTCATACATTTCTGCACGCGTCTAAATGTAGATTTACTAATCGGTGTCATCCCACATGTTGTTTTGGGGAAATTCCCTTATCATGCAATTTATCTTTGGGCTTTATACAAATGTCAATCGTTGCATACTATTTGCATTTGGATTTAATTATAATGTTGGTATGAGTAAATATATAAAAGATTTACATATTTTCAAACAGGACTTTCGTTCTGTTCATATTTCAATCAATTACTTTTATCGTTAGAAATTTCCGCAATGCATTTATTGAGTTAGCAATGTTTATATCGTTGCAGTTACTTTTTGGTCAAAGGTGTTTATCTGTACGATCTGAAGCTTTAAACTCGATTTGAAACTTTATTTGTATTCCCACTATTTTACCAAGCCTTGAGGATTAAACTAATGTGTTTGGGATTGTTGATAATTTTAGGCCACAACGTCTTTTGGTTAAAGAGGAAGGATTTTAAAAAAAAATTTAAAATTGTGAATTTCTCTTTTGGAATTGTACAAACCTTTATTGCACATGTTGTGGTGCATGAATCTATTTTCTCTTATATGGTGTAAATTGTTGTGCATGTTTTATTGTTGTCTTTACTAACGTAAGTATTGAACAAACGATTTTTTGGAAATGGTTTCATATGCTCTGTGTGGTTAATCAATTTTGAAACCTATCGCATGGACGGTAGTGTATTTTTGCCGCACGTTTAATCGTTAGGAAGCCTTTGTATTCGAAAGTTTTATAAACTCAAATTGGCATACTAGTTGAAAAACCTTGAACTCATTAGGCCTATAGATTTTAACCCTGGCGTAAGAGAAGTTGTAATTAGGGACTAAGGGAGTCCTTGGAATTGGAGGCGTCAAATGTTCCGACTTGCAGTCAGTCGTGAAAGTTTGAGTTTCAGTTTTGAATCTGTGTGCATTTGTTTTATGGAAGTAGTAGATTTAAGTCTTCTCCGCTAGTTAAGGGGTGATTTTATACTTCGATAATCATGCGGGATAAGGTCTTATGTGACTATCTGCGCTTCTTTTGGGATTCGTTGTGATGGATTGCTAGTCGGTGTCACATCATGGGTTGTGTTGTCGGCATACCGTCTTGGTGGGTTCCGCGATTAAAAGGAAATTTTGGTGATCTGTTTGTTAGAAATGCGTGATTTGGAATTTTAGCATTTTGTTAGGTGTCAGCCTTAGTGCGACGATCCGTCTGGAATGAAATCGTGGGCGGGATGTCCACATTTTCGAGGTCACCGTTTAGTCTTAGGTGTCGACTTGTTTTCTTGAAGTCATTGGATCTTGGAATGTTTGGAAGTATTCCGGTTGGATTATGGGAAATAATGACCTTTCGGTGATGGAAATTAAAAGAAGGTTAAGTGTTGATGTTTAAGTACCGATGGGTATAAGCATCCCCGTGGTGATAAAGATTTTGTTAAAGGAATGTTGTGTGGTTGGGGTTGGAACGGAGTTGAGTGATAGCCGAATTTGGGTTAACCAGTTACCTAAAGGACGCATTGGTGCGCCTTGGAAGGACATCTTCATCAATATTAGGAGTAGATCTGTAGGAATCTGAGGATTCATGGGATTTGGGATAATCGACTATCTGTAGAGCGTAATGGTATGTTTCTGGCGGAAACACAATGCTTGGGTCTATAGAAGTGTGGGAGCACTTGCAGACATTGTGTCCGGGTCAGCTTTGAGGAACGGATTTAAAGGTTGCGATGGTTCAGACCAAACTAGTCGTTAGAAAATTTCGTCAAAGGACAATAACTCTTTAGTGATGATGATTTTGGAGACATTTGGTGGGAATGTCGAGGTGGACTTTAAGTACAAATGAATTTTGAGGAGACCTTGATGCGTCGTATCAGAAGTATCTAAAGGAATAGTTCGGATTGGGGTATTCTTGATGGAAATGACTAGATAAGGTCGTAAGTTGCTTTCGGGGTATTATGAGAAATCTAAGGTTGAGAGGCAACCGAGAGTGAACGATTTAGAAAATGATTAATCAATGACTCAACGTTCATCCTGACGTCGGTAAAATATATAGAACGTTGAGATTTAGTTTGTAACGGCACGTTATGAGAAACTCAGCAAAAACCTCAACCGGAATGTAATCGGGTCCGCATATGAGGTGAAGTTTTATGAAGGCAGCCCTTTGGGATAGGGAATCAATAGATCTTTCAAATGTGAATGTTGGGTGCTTGGTGATTCCAGATTTCGAGGACGAAATCTCTTTTAAGGTTGGGAGGATTGTAACACCCCGAGTTTCGAGAGGTATCAATGCAAGTTAAATACAGAAACCGATATATCAAAGAAAAATAAGATATTTAATTTTGGACTTGAATCCTGGATTTTATAGTTTAGATAGATGAATGATGAAATTACGAGTCTAACGGTTCTTTCCGGAGCAAAAACGGAGCTATAACGAAGAAGTTATGACCAAATCAGTGTCAGTACGTACTCGGCTATAGTGCCCGGCGATTGTGACACTGTCAAAATCGCCTGTCACAATCGCCAGAGCCCGAAAACTCTCGGTACAATCTCAACGATTGTGCCCAACGATTGTGACATTGTCACTATAGCCTGGCACAATCGCCTGGAGGTTTCATCCACCCTTTGTGCTTCCTTTCATAGATTGGAGATTTGTGGTTATTTTGGTGAACTAGAAGTGTTTTGGTTGGTGGATTCAAGCTTGGGTTAAGGTAATCTTCTATTCTCTTCGGTTATGGAAGTTAGGGTTTTGGTATTAGTTGAGGTATTCATGTTTATGGTTTGGGAAACGATTCTTTGTGGTTGATTATGTTTATGTATGGTGGAATATGTATGGATTTAGGTTTTGGAAGTTTTGTCTTGAGAATCCAAGTGTTCTTCAAAGGAGCTCTAGTTGGGGGAAAGATCTAGATTTAGCCTAAATCTAGCAAGGTGAGTTCAAGTTGATTTGTGAAAACGTTGTACATGCCAAAATGTTTATTTTAAAAGTGTTTATGTGTTCTACATGAAATTATCAAATGTTGGGTTATTTGCTAATCTTTGATTACTGGAAGTATTTAACTTTGTATAATACCCACATTTAGGATATTTGGGCATTTTGATAAAGGTGTTACAAATGAATGTGTTTTGAGGTCTTATTTCATAAATAGATCTTTTGTCACATAAATACACTTTTAGATGTTTGTCGAGTCTCATGCATCATTCATGGAATTGAGTGTTTTATAAAGTATTACTTGCACTTTTAGGTGAGGCATTTGAAAGAGCGTGTATAGTTTCATTTCATGATTTTCATTCTTATCAGTAGTTAAATTTGGAAAATGCATATTATGTGTTATGGGGCATTTGGAAAATATAAGAGTATAAGTTTATTTGGAAAATGGGGACCTCAACTAATGTCGAGTTTTGAACTAATCTTACTTTTAGTCGTAGTGTTTGCATATCCGTTGGTCGAGTGCGTTTTATCGTATTTTTATTTGATTTGGGGTCTTTGGATAATTGTCCAGTTTTGGTAGCTCGACTTCGAGCCTTGTTGGGCCGTATGCGTATTATTTGGCTCATTTGATGCATTTGGGAGTCATGACCCCGTATTTGGTTTATTATTGTTCCGGCGTTGGGACGATTAGTTTTCCACGTCGAGGCACGTTCGGCATCGGATTGGGTTATAAGTCCTTCGTGTTGCACGTTTAGGCTTCGGATTGGGTTATAAGTCTTACGTGCTCAAGTATTACGATATTAGATGAGGGGCTCGACATAGGAACCCGACGGGGTTGAACTCGAGTTTCCGTGGGTGTACGTTTAAAGCTACTGAGCCTGACATCTCTTGCGTATACTTTTGTTTATATGACTAGTCATAACAGCATAAAATGGGCTTACTTTGTGGACCGTCACATTTTATGGAATCGGGAATCCCCCGTCACCAAAAGGTGTTGTTTTTGGGTATTGAGTTTTATTATCCAAGTTTTCGGTGACGTTTTGTATATTTGGGTTTTACCCTTGATTTATGGATTGAGTATTATGCCCCACCCGTGTTTTGGGTGTTTTGAAATATAAGGTTTAACCGTACCTTCTTATACGAACAGTTCAATTTATATTTACGCTTTGAGTGAGTTTTGGGTTAAAGCTAATTTATGAAGGGGCGGTTTACATTGGTATCATCATTTTGTAGTAGTTTGATTTGGAAAATGTCCAAATTGGTGTTCTCCTTCTAAAACGCATATTATTGGAAAACGAGTCGTTTGCATATTCAAATCATACTTTTTGAAAGATTATGATTTAAACTGCATTATCTATTTTCACAGACATCTTTATATATGTTGAAAACTCTTGAGCTCACTAGGCGTTAAGCCTAACCTTTTTATTTGTCGGCATGTGCATCAGGTTCCAGTTGGGGTTGGTTCTAGCAGCCATGAAGAGTTGAGCCTTAGCTTTGTGCAATTGTAAGTAGTTGGTGAAATCTTCCGCAATTTTGGAGATAGTGACTATTATGGGGTTTTAGTAGCACCCGTTCTTATCATATGCTTTTGTGTAGAATGAATGTTTGTATTGAGGTTAAATCTTAATTTGTGGTGGTAGATAATTCCTTATCGGTGTATTTAGAAATTTTTAAATAAGTTGTTATTTCCATATTTGAGGGTGTTACACATCCAGCTGGTTCGAGTAGCCACTTGACCCAATCGACTCTTGCGTCACTTTTCCGCTTATCGATCCATTCATAACACGAGCGTTGCAACTCCATGAATCAGTCTTCCATATTTCTTTTGTCATTTTGAAACACTATTTGGTTTCGGTGTGTCCATATCATATATGCCACGCTCCATACCGCTTCTTTCCAAAGTTTAAAACGCGATCCATTGCCTATCAAATTTTTAGCCATCTTCACGATATCTTGTAAATTAGAGACATTTTCTTCCTTGATATTCCACCATTTAAACATTAATTGCCAAACTCTCTTAACCTCTTGACATGTCACTAACGCATGGTTTGCCGACTCCACTTCTATCCCGCAACGAGGACATAATACCGAATCTAAATCCATACCCATCTTCCCTAAGACCTCCCTACATGGTAGTCTTCCTAGATTAGCTTTCCAATAGAAAATGCACACTTTTTTCGATATCACCTTCGACCATTTGGTACTCTCGACTTGCTCCCCTACCATCGCCACTTTCTCGTCAATCATCTCCTTAAACTCTTGCACCACATAAGTCCCATCACTCCCCCCCCAACCACTTCACACAATCCTTAGCATCTACCTTCGGCCTCTAATTTTGAAATAGTTCCTTCAAAACTTCTAGCTCCCCCATCTCCCTACCTCTCGGTTCCCTTCTCTAACTCCATCTCCACTCCCAATTACCATCAACCCAAGCTCCCTTATCGGCTATCGAGTCTTCCTTTCTAGTATCAAATTGGTAAAGCCTCTTGAATGTATCTCGTAATGTCTCATTCCTTATCCACCTATCCTCCCAAAATCTCGTCTCGTACCCTCTCCCTACTTCCATCCCAAAAAGCGCTTCAAAATTAATACCCAATTTCTCCACTTTCTTTCCTATTCTAATAATGTTCCCCCACACCGATCGACCCCCCTAACTACAACACCACCGGGCCTACCGATCCCTCCCTCCCTCCCGTACAAGCTTTCTATCACCTTTACCCAAAGAGCATCTTTTTCCGAAAAAAATCTCCACCACCATTTTCCTAACAATCCCCAATTCGACGTTTTCAAGCACCCCACATTAAGCCCTCCTCTTTTAAAGCTTCTCACCACCCTCTCCCATTTTACCCATGCCACCCCCCTCTTTAGAGAAGACCCTTGCCCCCCGCCTAAAAAAAAACGACTTCTCACACTCTCCAACTCACGAATCACTCCACTCGGTGCTCGAAAAAGCGAGAAATAATACAAAGGTAGACTACCTAGTACCGATTTAACCAACGATAACCGACCGCCAATGGAAATTAGTTTGGCCTTCCAATTCGCCAATTTGTTTTCCACCTTTTTTATAACTTCCTTCCAACTTTCTACTTTATTCATTGTCTTTCCCACCGGGAGACCAAGATAAGTGAATGGTAACTCCCCATACCCACATCCTAAGCTTGTCGCCCAAGATTTTGTTTCTTCTTGATCGACTCCCACCCCGTAGATCTTGCTCTTACCAATATTTACCTTCAACCCGGATGCAATTTGAAAGCAATGCAGAATTTTCAAAAGATTTTTAATGTTGATGACGCTCCAATTTCCGAAAAAAATTACATCGTCCGCATATTGTAGATGCGACAAGATTAATCCTTCTTTGCCTATTGCCACGCCCTCAAAAATTCCTTTTTCTCTAGCTTCCATCATTAGCACGTTTAAACTCTCCGCTAAAATTAGGAATAAAAATGGAGCTAAATGATCACCTTGTCTTAAACCCCTTTCCATTTTAAATTCTCTTATCGGCGACCCATTGACTAGGACCGACACCGATGACGATTCCAAGCACGCTTTAATCCAATTACACCACTTCATTCCAAAGCCCATCGATGAGAGAAGATCGAGTAAAAAACTCCACTCCACGCTATCATATGCTTTTTCAAAATCCACCTTAAAGACCATACTTTTCCTCTTCGATCTTCGAATGTGTTCCACCGTCTCATTTGCAATCAACACTCCATCAAGAATGTACCTCCCTTTAATGAAAGCCGCTTGTGTTTCTCCAATTAGTTTTCCTATTACCTTCTTTATTCTTTCCGTCAATATTTTCGCCACCACTTTATAAAAAACCCCTAACAAACTAATTGGTCGGTAGTCATTGAGGCTCGTGAGGTTTGAATTCTTTGGGATGATGTGCCTAAGAAGTATTTTATTATTATTATAATCGATAGAAAACTTTGAAATTAAATTATTAGAACAAAAATAACATTTTATTTAATGTACAAAACATTTAATAATATAATTGATGCTATAATCTTTAAGATTAAGTAGTCGAATATTTTTTTTAGAAATTTTATATTTTAAATAGTTTTTTGAAAATTTGTTGGAGATGTTATCATGTGTAGCGAACCTTCATTTTAAAAAAAGTATAGGGATTAAATTTGTACTTTTACTCAAAACCTTAGATCATCTCCAACAGCTATGCTAAAATTGAAAAAAAAATGAGTTTTTAGCAATTTTTTTGCTCCAACAGATATGTTATATCATATGCTTAAAATAGAGAAAAGAAGAGAGATAAGGTAAAAATCTCCAAATTTGGAGAAATCTCTAAAACTCCATATTCAATATAGAGAAATAATATTAAATTCTTTTTCACTAATAGGAGACATTGAAGTTGTGTGTTTAGGAAAGAGAAATAATATTTTATTAAATGTATTGAATATTTTAATAATATAATTGATGAGAGAATTGCTAAAATAAAATAGTTGTTGGAGTTTGATGTAAATTATTTTAGATATTTTAACCTTTTATACTCTATTTTAGAAAAATTATAGCATAGCTATTGGAGATGCTCGCAAAAGTAATGGAGACGTTTACTAAGAGAAATTTATTTATTTTACGCTTTATAATATTATTAGATTTGCCCCCGTGTATTACACGGGGTAATTTAAAAAAATTAAATAATGCCAAAAAACTTATCTTATAGATATGAATGGTCATCGAAAGTACGATGGTATTTTTCCAAACTTTTTTCCATTCAAAGTTGTTGTTGTTTTTTTGCAGCTGGTTAAATCATGCCAAGAAACTTTTTTTTGTATTAATAATTGATTTTGAAAATCAATTATTAAAATTTGTGAGATAAAAGTTGAAATGAATTTTGTAAAAGGATTTGCATATGTTCGATAATACTTGATTTTCAATTTGTATTACAAAAATAATAATACGAAATAATATTTGATTTTCAATTTGTATTAGAATAAAATATATTCTATTTTATTTTTAGAAAATATAATATATTTTAATTCAATAAAAGATATTCATATTACAATTTTGATTTCTAAATTGGATTTCCGAACATATGCAATCTCATTTTCAACTTTTATCTCATACTAATTTCGACAAATTCCATAGTAATCACGACATATTAATTCGTATATATTTATGATATTTAATTATATAATTAAATCTAAAAATATTCAATGTTTGACTCATTTCGAAGGTATTAACGAAACGATTACAATGATATAATTTGTAAAAAATAAAAATGTTTTTTTCAATGCAATTTAGTTCATATACATTATTTATATTTATATGATAAGAGTCTAAAATGAAAAATAAAAAAGTAAGGTATTAAAATTAAACTACATATCTAATTATAAGGGTAGTAAATGTAAGGTATAAATTAAAAAAATTGAATTAAGGAAATATTAAACAAGAAATGAATGTGAATTTGCTAAATGAACTTATAGTGTAAAATGCGTTCAGGTTCATGTTTAGGCGGGAAAATGAAAAAATGGAGTCACCAGAAGATGACACGTGTCACTTCCGTTACTTATTTATTATATGTATAGATTAAATATATTTCATCACCATCAATTTGATAGATTAATTTTTCCTTCTTGTCTTATATCTAGGGTGCTAACAAAAAACCCTGACTAACCTATCCAACCCGGCTCGAAATAACCCAACCTAACATAATGCATTTCATGCCTAATCATGTTGTAAAATCTTTAAATAACAAATATTGGGTTGAAATTCGGTCATTTGAATCTAACCCAACTTGATGTATTTTAATACCATGGATTTAATATGATTATTAAGTCATTTAATTAATATATGTAATTTTTAGCCATAATAGAAAGTATCATGCAAATATCTTTTAATATCTTTATGTAATTGTTAGCTTTATCTGTATGTTATCATTTTGATTTTATTTCGTTTAAACACAATCGTTTAGATATACTGTAAAAATTATGTAACAAGGTTTCAACTCAAACCAACCATTATTAAAATTAAAACACATTACGTAATTGATACTACTGTGAAAAAATAGTTAATAAAATTAACTGAAATATTTAAATGTGATAAGTGTGAATAGTTGTTTAGGGGTGGATTTCGTATGATATCAAGATTTTTTCTCTAATTAACGTGTATCAACCGATCACATTTGATAAGTAAAATTTTATATCGTGTATTAACCAACCGTTTTTTGTTCCAACCTTTTTTCTATTGGTACATATTAATATTGATTTTGTACCAAACTTCAAGATACATAAAAACTTGTTATTTTGTTCAAATTTTGAGTTTTTAGGTAACATATGTGATATTTAAGGGTTTTTAATAATTTAATTTAATTGCAAATAATAAAACTTCAAACATTCAAGTATTCAAACAGAATAGTCAAAGTTACGATATTTGATTTTTAGGGGGTGTTTGGGATTGCTTATTTGAAGTGTTTTTTAGCTTAATGCGGTGTGGCACCGGAGATAAGCATTTTCTAGTGTTTGGATGGAGAAAAATTAAAAGGGCTTATAGCGGTGTCAAACCGCTGAAAAAAGAGTTTTTGATAAGTCATTTTGTTCTAACTTATTTAAAAATTGCTTATGACTTTTTGTAACACCCTAAATTTTAGAGGGATTTAAAATTTGAAAATTCGGCAATATAACGACTGTGAACGGAGAAAAACTGAATAATATTATCATCATATCATGACATTTCACCCAAAATATATCATCCCGAAAACAGGAACATAGATGACGTTTACAACACAAGGAAATAATCAAAGTTTAACTCAACAACCTACTAATCTAGACATAATTAAATCTAGATTAAGATTGGGTGTTGACACATTTCTTCTCAAAAATATACCGAAGCTAAGTCGGGTGTGCGTCTCTATAACCTCCAAAAATGTTCTAACTGTCGAACTCTCTCCACTCAAGCTCAAGGAGTCCCACCGCTAGAATGACTTGTTATACATGTCATTTTA
The DNA here is from genome assembly GCA_954870635.1 of Arctium minus. Lineage (NCBI taxonomy): Eukaryota > Viridiplantae > Streptophyta > Magnoliopsida > Asterales > Asteraceae > Arctium > Arctium minus. The sequence continues at coordinate 67,468,493 of OX941095.1, read as the reverse complement.
AGTAAAAATGTTAGGCTAAAGCCTAGTGAGATCAAACAGTTAATTGACGTAATTAAATAATACACGATTACAACAATATTTTTTAAACTAGAAAACCTAATTGCATATGTTTTTTTATTTGAGAAAAGATGAAATATAAACCAAAAACGAGTGAAATAAATTACACAAAAAAAAAAACAATCACAATTTTCTAATTAATTTGAGTTTCATATTGATGTGTTTTTTTCATCCGTTTTTTCATGATTTAGCGTTTTTTTTGGGTAAATTTGGCCATATAATATAGGGATTTTTAGGTATATAACCTTAAAATGAGATTTTAATTAAATTCATGCCCTTCTCATGAGTATACTTTTCTTTAACAGACCAAGAAATTATGAATTTAAGGGGCCGTTTACAAAATACTTACCCGGTAAATGCTTACCGGGGAATTTTCAATAGTGGATGAACATGACAAGAGGATAGGATCTTACCCGGTAAGAGCGAGGATAAGGATGAATAGGTCTTACCCGATAAGAGAGAGTAACAACTCTTACCCGGGTAAACGCTTACCGGGTAAATTGTTGTATAAGATATCATCGTGATGATCAAAATCTTACCCGGTAAAGCAAGTTAGCGTGTCGAGTTTTATTGGTAAGCGCTTACTATGTAAGCATTTGGGTAAACGGACCCTAATTAAAAACTCATTTAAGGTGATTTCCCTAAATGAATCATATATATGTATAACTGTGAAATCGAAAGAGAATCTGAAAAAATAGGAAGCCAAAAACACAACCCAAACTGTAAAAGTTTGATGATCTAACGGCTATGGTCAAAAAATTGATCATAACCATCTTTCTTAAAAAATTAAAATTGTTGTAGGATAAGTGTGTCATCGTCTAAAGGATATGACGATAGAGATAGAGATAAATATATCAGAGTTAGATTAGAACTGAAATATCTCATAACTATCTACTTGTAACTCCTCCCTATTTAAAGGGCTTATGATTAATGAGAATTATAGACTTCTTCTCTCTGTCTTATTGTTATTCTCTCCATATTGTTGTTCCATTTGTTTTTCCCTTTAACTCGTTATCAGCACGTAAAGCTCAAAGTTGTTTTTCATCGTCTCTAAACGATTGGTGCACGTTGTCGTTGAACGGTTTGCCGCAAAAATTGCATCGCTACTACGTTATCTTTTGCTCATTGCCACGCATGTCAAAAAAAAATCTAGTAAGTTTTCTATCAATTTCTTCATAAGTGAATATTATGAATCATGTTTTTTTTTCTTAAGTTTTCTGTAGAATACTTCCGTTATTTTCGTGATTGATATTAATTGAATTCAAAAATAAAATCAAATTCGTGATTATTTATTTATTTTTATTGAAATAATTAAATAAATGAAAATTATATTGACGTAAAAAAAACCTATATTAAAAGATAATTATTGGAATTTATATGTGATTTTAATATGATTATGATCTAATTATCTGAATTATTAGGATAATTGAATGATTTTGTTTTTATTTTTTTTAATTATCAAAAGGAATTAAATAAATAATTTTTAAGTGTCCACAAGGGATAAGTATTATTGTTTTATTTAACTAAAACAAAACTTAATTTGTTTTTTTTTCCCATTAATTTATGTTTTTGTTTAATAAATATTTATTATATTAACTTTTATTTAAGTTTAATATAGTTTATCTATGCGAGCCAATCTTGACTTATTTTCTGACATGTTTACTTAATTTTATTTAATTCGACCTATTAAATATATATTCTTTTAGACTAGTCCAAATAATGAATTACACTATTAATTATTTTAATATTTGTTTCATCTTATTTATTTTAATTGTGTTAGTATAACTTTTATTGTTTTAAAATATTATTATGATTTATTAATGTTTATCAAATTAGATTAAAATATTCATATATTTAAATGATTATCCATTTAGTTACAATATTATATATTTATTTACTATTTGTTTGTGTTAATATTCAAATGTTTATCCTAATTAATAATTATTAGTATAATTCAGATGTTTATCTTAGTTATGAGTTCCTACTCATTAACCTCAATCTTATAAATTATCTTTAAAATTTACAATTTCAACCCCCATAACTTTTATTATTTTGCCAAAAGGTTCAAAAATAACATGAAAATGTTAAATTCAAACATTTATCTTGATTGTGAGTTTCTACTCATAATTTTAAACTATATAATTATTTTTTGGAAGTTACACATCCAAGCTCATATATTTTGATCTTTACCAAAAACTCCAAAAAATGCTTTTAAGGTATTAAAATTGTTTCATATGCCAAATTCATAGTCACTTTGGCCTCTTGCCAAAATATCCCAAAATACCAATATGGTATGAATTTTTTTGACCTCATGTCAAAATTTACCAAATAACAAATGTTATCTATGTATTTCATTGATGAATTAATCGCAATACATCGAAAGGATTTTGTCAAACGGGTGTAAATAGCCCTAAGGTTTGTAAGGATTTAAGAAATCCATGTGATTCCCCTACTACCTGGAAATCCAATAGACTGAGTGATTTTTTTTGCAAATTGAAATATTGATGAAGTATTATCAATAAAATTAAAGCATACAAAAATCCAATATTGTTATGATAATGAAATTTCATAACCAAAATCCATTTCCTTATCAAAAAGAAAATCATATATTATTATTTATATATGCAAATGGTTGAAACAACTCATCCCAAAATCAACGTCATAAACTCAAAAGAATATGAGTATCATAAATGAGTACATAAACCTCCTTTTGAAAAGGTACAAGAAAATACCTAAAGTTCATCAACTCCCCATTGACTCTAAAAAAGGTACAAACAAATACCCTCATGTTTTGAGACGACATATAAATCCTAAGTTTCATAGGATACCTTTACTAGAAACCCCCAAAGAAATGTGGGATGTTCCGAAAGGGATAATCGGGAGTACTGATGAATATGTACTTCCCGAACTAATCGTACAGTGGAATGAAACCCACTTACTCGATTACAAAAAGGTAACTGATTTCAACAAAGAAATGTTATATCCAAAACGCGTCTCAATCTCTGTGGCAAGGAGCTCACAGAAGATGACATGATTCCTAATATCATTTCCACATTTCATATATAAGTAAATATTAATGAACCAATATAAGTTGGAATGTAACATTTAGACAAACCCATCAACCTACTGCAAGTGGTTGAGAGACACAACAAGGTTCTTTCGAATAACACCACATATGTCGGGATAAAGAAAATTCCTGATATCAATAATGAAAGTGTTAGAAGTGGAAACAACTCCAAATGATTGTGAGTTAAAAACCATTTCACACATATGACATTTCTGCACCATGTGGACGAGACCCTAGAAAGGGTCAGGGTATTGGTAAGAGTCAGAAGGATTTTTCAACACCTGGAGTAGGATACAACTACTACCCAGGTGATAATGGACAATCAAATAAGATATGCACTAAAAAGTGCTTCTATAAAAAAGGGAACACGTTGAAAATGAAATATAACATATTTGTTTTAATATTTAATATTGATTATGCACATGTTTCTTTGAAATTAATTTTAAGTACCAAAAATTAATTTCTTTGCTAAAGTAAAATCGAATATGTAACCATTATAGATGTAAAGAAATATATCAAAACAAATACAAAAAAAAAATCAATATTCTCCGTTCCGTGTAGGAATGTATCGAGGAGAATTGATTTTTTTTTTTGACCTATCACACCCTTGAAAAAAAGATAGACTAATACTTGTTTTATAATACATCCAACCAAATTACTTAGACGATGGATTGTCACTCTCTTGTTGGTACAAAATTAATAGGAACCTTGTAAAGATATTCCGTATCAAATGGAAATGGAAATGAACATATATACATAAGTTCTAATGAATATATGAAAGTAAACATATATCATGGAAACTAATGTGTCAAACTAGTAGATTATTGGGTCATCGGAACATATTTTGTCACCAATAAAGAACTTTTGGGGGCAATAACACATATATGTTTTGGCATGACCATGCGGGACACCGTGGTTATGACATACTGATCCGTGTATTGCAAAATACACATAGACACATTCTCTTTCGAGTGAAAGGCAGAATGAGGAAAATTGCAACTGTTGACTTATGTAGCATAAGAAACAACATTGCTATATGCCCTCTCGAATACCTAAAACTTTTGTATATAACCTACTCCTTAGCCAAGACAGGATTGAGACCATGCTAAAGCTAAGGACATAATACAAAAATATTCCATTGTTACAACGAATACAAGGTGATATTTATGGACATAAACATCCAGAATGCGGGCCATTAAAGTACTTTATGGTTCTGGTTTCGACACGATGAACGCATGTCGTATTATTGTCCACATGAAATACTGCACTCCTAGCACTAACTATACGTTTAAGGTCTCACCACCCTGATTATTTCATCAAGTCTACATGACTTTGAATGCTGGAGAATTTACATCATAAGGATTTGATGTTAATTGCATATGTATTAGGATCAATGTAAAGTTTCTTATACCCCATGTGTATATATAAAATGGTCTCATAGAAGTTGTTATCAAAAGAATATGATGACATCTAGGGTATTAGTAATGCGCACCAATTTACCCACATCTACCTGGGGTTATGCAATTATTATATGCAATTTTTTTTTGTTTTTAGACCCACTACTTGCTCATGCGTACCAGTTGGTAACTTGATATAAGTCTGATACTTTACATTTACGCATGTTTCATTATATGTGCCAATTGCGCCCCCACAGCGCATCAAAATGGGTCCTTAAAGACGATTTGGTATATGTTGGATATGAATCCCCAACAATTATCCGCTAATTATAATATTTGACTAGTGATCTCTTTACCGCTAGATTTGCGGGTTGTCACTTTCATGAGACAGTCTTCCCGTCGTTAAGGGGAGATAGGAAAAAGGATTTTCCATGGGAACGACAGGAAGTGTCATTGAATATTCCCACTCTGTCTCATTTCGATCCCCAAAACTTCACAACGTAATGTTGAAGTCAAACGAATCAGACTTGATACCTGATACGTTTAATATTCCAAAAGTGACAAGATCACATATACGAGCTGCAAATATACTTGCAAGGTTAAAAAGTCCCCAACAGGGGCACAACGCCATTGGAAAGTACGTTGCAATCACACATAGTGGAGGTGTGGTTGAGGTCGTAGCTCCCAAACAGAAATGGGGGAAGCTACTTGGTTTGATAGATACTCATCTAAAGGAAAAGAAGAGTAAGGCACAACTATTTGTCATCAACACATAAACCTCTCATGAGATTGTCTCTGATTAAACTATGTCTATGAATCATCACTGGAGGATGCTCCGAAGTTAATAGTGATTCTAGAGATGAATATTAATCTCAAATGAACTATGAGAGCACATATGAGTCGATGGACAGATCATATATAATTATTGATGATATATTTCGCATATATTATTGTTTATGAGGTGATAGAGCACATTGACATCGAACCATGCTCAGTTGGAAAATATCAACAAAGAGCAAACTGGTCTAAATAAGCAATCCAGGAGAATCATATTATTTGACAAATGAACAGGTATTTGGTTTGGTAGTGCTAACCCACCAAGTGTAAAGCCTGTAAGACATAGATAAATCATTTGTCCTAAAGCTTAATGAGAATAATTAAGTCATAATGTATGAGACTCTCCTTTGGCGCAAGGTTTCTCACAACGCCCTGGATTGACCACGAGGAAACTTACTCTCTCATGATGGATGTTATGACATCCGTATAATTTACTAGCCTAGTAGTTTCCGAAGGACTGGAAATGCAACTCATGAATGTGGTTACCACATATCTCTACGGGGATCTAGATTTAGAGATATATAAAAGTGCTTGATTATATTACATTACCAAAATCAAGCAACTCTAAACCACGAAATGCGTTTGCAATAAATTGAAACGCCCACTTTATAGATTAAAACAATATAAGTGGATGTGGTATACCCGCCTAATGGAATACTTGATTGGGAAAGGATATATAAGAACGATGAAATGTTCTCTTGCTTATTTATTATGGAAAACAAGTTCCAGATTTTCAAAGTAGCTCTATATGTCAATGTTATGAACATAATAGGCACTCTTGATGAAATGAGAGGAACCACAAGCTACTTGAAATCTGATTTTGAGAGGAAAGATCTTGGGAAAACTTGGTTTTGTCTAGATATTTGAGCTAGGACACCGAGTTTGTGAAATATTAATTCACCGATCGCATATGTCCAGAAAATAATCAGGCAATTTAATATGGACAAAGCGCATCCGGTTAGCACTCCCATGATCGGTCGAAGTGTCGGATATAAGGAAAGATCCATTTCGTCTAAAGGATGATGACGAAAGATGCTGGGAGCTGGAATTCCCTATCTAAGTACAATATGCGCATTATCGTACTTAACATAATACACTTGACCATATATTGTATTTCTCAGTAAACTTGTTAGCTAGATTTAGCTCAACGCCAACGCAAAATCATTGGAATGATATTAAATTAATCTTTTGGAACCATTGACATGGTTTATACTTTCCCTATAGAAAGAAAAATGGGATTGATAATGGAACTTCAATACCTACTTAGAATGTAAGCAGCAAAAGTACTAGCTAGCTCTTATAGAAAAACACCAAATAATGTATTGGTATGTGTTTGCTGATATTAGGTATCTGTCTGACCCATACAAATGATGTTCCCAAACTGAATAAAGAATTACCACAAGGAACACGTTGATTGCTTGGAAGTAAACTAAGCGATCCTTTGTAACTACCTCCTTGAATTAATCCAAGAATATTACTCTCCATAAGATAATAAAATAATGTATATGATTAAGGACTATCATTACATATATTATAGGAGTTAGTAATTTTGGGTTCAACCAGTATCCTACTTGCATATATGGAAATAATGTATCATGTATCGAAGAAATGAACATAAGATACATCAGGGGTAATAACACAAAGCATATTCTGCTTAAGTTTCTATACAATCAGCAATAAAAGACTCTCCTTTAGATTCAAGTGAATCAAGTAAGGTGTCAAAAGAATGTGACATATTTTACCAAGTCATTACCTAAAACCATATATTGGGAAACGTGTAGAAAGTAAATAGAAATGTTTTCCAAATTCTCTTGGTTAATGCACGAATCAGGGGGAGTAGTAGACAAAAGGGGGAGTCTACTATATTTGTGATATTGGTATGTTGTGCTCTTTCCTTCAACCAAGGTTTTATTTTTCCCATTGGGTTTTGTTCCTTGGTGTAAGGTTTTAGTGAGACAATTGTTTATATACCATCATATTTTCTTAACTCTCAAGATTAAAGTATGAATCTAAGAGAAAACTAGACTGAAGGATAAGTCTATGTATTGCAAAGAAGCTGGTGCGTTGTACTCTTTCCTTCGTCATATTTTTATTTTTTTCCACTGGGTTTTATTTTGGCGTAAGGTTTTAACGAGGCAACAACTGTGCACCACCACTTCTTTAACTCGGCACAAGGGGGAGTGTTGTAGGATAAGTGTGTCATCGTCTAAAGGTTATGACGATAGAGATAGAGATAGAGATAAATATATCAGAGTTAGATTAGAACTGAAATATCTCCTAACTATCTACTTGTAACTCCTCCCTATTTAAAGGGCTTATGATTAATGAGAATTATAGACTTCTTCTCTCTGTCTTATTGTTATTCTCTCCATATTGTTGTTCCAGTTGTTTTTCCCTTTAACAAAAATATCCCCTATGTTTTTTATTATCGAAAATCGGCAAAATATAATTAAAAAAAAATTGGAGTGAATAAAACCATGATTTTATTATATTTAATTTGATATCCATTTTAATATATTTTTTCAATCCGTTTTTCAAAACTATTTGCTTCTTTTTCTTTTAAGGTTCTCTCCAGATTTTTCTCGATATATCTATAGATCGTCAAGAATTTTAAAATAATATTTAATTGTTCTAAAATTATTCTTGATAGACTTTTTCATGAATGTAAATAAAAGCAATTAAATCGTGAGATAATTAAATGATATATCATCAATGTCTTCAATAAAATCTTTTTTAATATTCCTACTTTGAACAAATTGTCGTCTATTTCGTACTCCTTATACGAGAAGATATCAAACGAGAACAGTGACAAATAAGAGAATACGATAAAAGTCAAATTACATGTGATTTTACATCAAAATTACAGTGGTTATGGGTGGTCGCCCTGTAGATCCCAGATACAGTGCAATCAACAATCAATAGTAATCAATGAAGAACAATTAACGAGCCACAAGTTCTAGTCATATGATTAATACTCAATAAAGGTTTAGGTTTACAGAGAGAATTTCTGATAAGCAAATGTAAACCTATCGACTAGAATAATGACGTCTAAACCTTCTAAAACCTAATTCTCAAACAAATAAAACATTATATATTAGGCGTATTAAGGCCTAATGGGTTTAGGCCCATTTACAACCAACTTTCAAACAATTATAATTTAAACCCTTATAAATGCGTTATACAACTTTCAACGCACTAGGACTTTCAGTCCTAACAATCTCCGCCTAAAGTTGAATAAGGCATTTATCTTCTTGAAAACTTCAGGTATTGATCTTCTTTCCCTCTTGAATATTTGAATAACGTTGGTGTTGCATGTCTTCATGTCTTTCCAAACTCCCCCTTGAATAAAGCTCTTGGTCTTCATAGTTTCAACTTTGTAACCAGATTCAATGTACAATAGCCTCGACTGAATGCACTATTGAGCAGCTTTCAACTGTAGAAACTCAACACATCGGATCAGCACACAAGAAAGATAATGTGCGAGTTACGTGACATTCCACAGTGCATCTTCAGTTTAAAAACAAAGAATCTGTCTTTGAACTACGAGTTGAATATGTTTTCAACTTCAGAACTTGTTTCAATCAGCTCATTGGAGGAACAAATTTGTAACAGACACCACATGACACGGGATAGAAGAACCAATAAATTCTTTTCTGCTCAGCTGCAATCTTTGAATCCAAAGGCTTTTCAACCTCAGATTTAAGAAATTTTGTTGTTCCCCCTCAGATTTTGCTAACTCTGTAACACCCGGAAAATTAAGGTAAGTATTTATAATTTTCTTAGTGCTTGCATCAATCTTAATTGTTGGGATTCTTATTTGGGTTTAAGAATATTATTATGTCATTGTTACCTGTTAATTTTCCTTGGATTCCGTGAATGTTGAACGTTACCGTATACGAAGGAAATTGGGATGTTGGAATGTTGGGCGACTGTGACCAGCGACTATGACAATGGTCATAGTCGCGAGGCACAATCGCGGATCGGGGGGTGGTCTCGGTACACCCCCGGCGACTATGACCTGCGAGAGTGACACGGGCAACGTCGCCCTGTCACAATCGCCGAACTGGTACCGCAGGCATCAAGCCGCTCGCGACTATGCCATGGCACAATCGCTGGGCAATGTCGCCGTCGGGGGGCTGAGGGTATAAAAACTCAGTTTTGAACATTTAGACTTCATTTCTCACTTCCTTCATCTTAGAGCCGATTTAGGGAACCTTTAGAGGCGATTTTCTTCCATAGTTATACTTACTAAATCCTCTCAAAACCCTAGCTTAGTAAGCATCATTTATTGTGATCCTTGGGTGGTTGGTGAAGCATTCAAGAGAGCATTTAGACATCCAAACCAAGATCTCATCTACACTTTTCTCATCCAAGTTTCTAGGGTTTCCTATAAAACCCTAGTTAGTGAGTTCTTACATTATTTTCAAATGAGATACATGTTCTAGATGCTTTCATACTTAATGTATTATTTTTATGAGAAGATCTGATCACCTGATAAGTTTGACCTAACTGTTAAGTTTGGTATTATTGGTATCTTAGCCTTGAATATGGTTATGGACATGAATGAGGTTATTATTCTTGATGTTTGAGCATGTTTACATATTCACCTTGAGGAGTCATGGATAATATTGAGTATTTGCATATCTTAGAGTTTTGTACCTAAGTTATGTTTGGGATTGTGGTAGTCTTATACATGTATCTTATGAGTATGAAACTATGTATAGAGACGGACATCGTAAGTACACAAGAAAGAACCATGAGTAAGTGCTAGGAGGATGTAGTCTCAGGTGCCACTATAATGGTATGCACCTAGACCTCCGCCATTTGGAGTAATGCCTGGGAGGTAGTCTTCAAGTGTGCCGGGCCTTCGGGATGTTGCTCAAGCGAGTGAACATCAAGGTACATTGACTTGAGGTAAAACTCATTGGTGTGATGGGTCTCCCCCATGATTGACCCCGTAAGGACTTTGGTGATTGAAATGTCATAATCGTTCATAATATATGTTATGTTAGTATGCTATGCTTTTATGTAACTCACTAGACCCGTTTGGTCTAACACTTGATTGTTGATGTGTATCTCAGGTTCTAGCGGCGCGAGCGCCAAGGAAGCTTAATCGACTTTAGTGGTGAGCTTGGGAGCATTTTGGGATGCCAATATTGAAGAACATTATTGTGAACATAGTTGACAACCTTTTTGTAATCTTATGTCTAGCAAGGCTTAGATTAGGGAGTTGTCATCTAATATTATGTCTTATTACAAACTTGTAATTAACAGGCATTTGTGGTCCCTTTTTGTATGAGCTCGTGCTTTGGCAGTTATGCATGCCACATTTCTATTTTCCGGAATTTTTTGTTAGTCCCATTTTTGGGGTATTACAAGTTGGTATCAGAGCTCTAGTTTAAGTAAACTAGGTATCGACCTTAGCATACCTAGACTTAGACTGGCGATGCTTATAAAATCATTGTCCACTTGGGTAGAGCATTCCTAGGTGGGGAGAGTATTAGGAATTCAGAATTACATTGATTGGGAGTTGTGATGATGATAACGAGAATTCTTGTGTAAAATATGTTCACAATCTCACTTGGCCAGTGTTGTTCTGAATCTATGATTACGTGAGCATGTTCGAAGTTATTATTATGATGATTAATCCTTGTAGTAGTACGTATTGAACCAGTTATCTTTTAAAGAATTAACCGGTATCACTCTTGTCATGTGTGACAGTTCGTTATGGTTAACACGAGGAGTCGGGTCGGGGCGACCGAGGAGGCAAATGAAGCAAGTGTAACTGCTCCGGAGATTACCCGACCGGTAAGCGCACCGACTAATCAAGTCATTCCACCAATACCCCCAATGCTAGAGGGTATCATAGACGCGAATCCCCAAGTGAATTTGGAAACCGAGGATCCAGTTATTCAAGAAGCGGACCCTCAGTCGGTCCTATTAGCCAGCATAATGCAAATGATGAACTCTGCAATGGACAAGCGGGACGAGAGACTCTTGAAGGTCCTAGAAGACAGAGATACAAGTAACCGTAGGCACGAGACGGTGGAGGACAATGCGGTTTTGGGATCGGGCGGTGCGGATAATGTTGTGGGTACCGAGGAGCATGCAGTTAGAGCTGATAAAGGGAAGGAAAGGGGCTGTTCTTTCAAGACCTTCCTGTGTAGTCGAGCTCCAGAATTATCAGGAACGACTGACCCGCTAGTCTGCATAAAATGGATTCAAGATGTAGAGATGGCTTTCGAGTCAAGCGAGTGTGTGGACTCTCAGAGAGTCAGGTTTGCCTCTCAACTGCTTAGAGGGGATGCTCTGAGTTGGTGGAACATCACCCCAAGGGCACTTACACCGGAAGTTTTGGCCAAGCTCACTTGGCCAACTTTCAAGAAGAAAATCATGGAGAAATACTGCAACGAGAGAGCCCTCGACAAAATAGAGGAATAGTTCAAGAATATGAAGATGGGAAATATGTTAGTCGCGGATTATGCTAAATAGTTCTTGGACAAGCTCAGCATAGTCGAGCATTTGGCAACAGATGAGGGGTCCAAAATAAAAGCCTTTGTGAAGGGACTACCTGCGGATATGAAGACAGGCGTGTGGAACGCTCATAAGGTTACATTACAAGAAGTGATCGAGGCATCTCAGTTGGTGGAAGACGATCTGATTCAAGAGAGAGAGAAGAAGAAAGTTCAAGGAGAGAAACGTAAATGGGAGGGGCCAACCGGGCCCGTGCGGTCTTCCAAACCCTTTAGCGGGGGAAGGAACTCCGATCCGCGCCGGGAGGCGAGATGGTGCCCCAAATGTAAGAGTAAGCACCTCGGACCTTGTAATCCGAGGCCGTTTTCGGGAGCTATGGAATGTTTTAAGTGTGGACGAAAGGACCACATGAGTCGGGATTGCCCCTCGCGGGGAGTTTGTTACGAGTGTTAGGAGTCGGGGCACATCAAGTACGATTGCCCTAAGCTAGCAAAGGGTAATCAAGGGGCGTCAAGTGGGGTCCTGTCAAGGAAAGAAGTTCCACCGAAGGTGCCAAGTCGGGCCTTTCAGATGACGGCTAATGAAGCAAGAGAAGAGGCGGACGTAGTGTCGGGTACGTTTCTAGTGAACTCTCTACCTACCCGTGTTTTATTCGATTCCAGTGCGAACCGATCTTTTGTGTCTACCTCTTTTTGCAAGAACCTCTCTACTCCTTGTAGTTTGTTGAATGATGCTCTAGTGGTAGAGGTAGCCAATGGAGAGCATATGGTTGTTAGGAGCTGTTATGTAGGATGTACCTTAGAGTTAGATGGAGAGCCCTTCGTTATAGATCTGTTACTGGCCGATATTGGGGGCTTTGATGTAATAGTGGGAATGGATTGGTTAGCTAAGCACGACGCCGATATCTTTTGTTCCAAGAAGTTGATTCGGGTACCCTTGTCTAAGGGCGGTGAAGTGTTGGTTTACGGAGAGAAGAATCGAAGAACCCATAAGATTATATCATCACTCAAGGCACGCAAGAACCTAGCCAAAGGATGTGAGTCGTACTTAGCCTATGTGATCGACGCGAAGCTAGAGAAAAAGAAATTGGGAGAAGTGGAAGTGGTGTGCGACTACCCGGACGTCTTTCCGGACGACCTACCTGGACTTCCACCGGAACGACAAGTGGAGTTCCACATCGACCTTACTCCGGGAGCCGCTCCGATTGCTCGTGCTCCTTACCGTTTAGCCCCGACAGAAATGCAAGAGATGATGACGCAACTTCAAGAGCTAATTGAGAAAGGATTTATACGACCGAGCTCGTCGCCTTGGGGAGCGCCGGTGTTATTCGTGAAGAAGAAGGATGGGTCTATGCGAATGTGTATAGATTACCGCGAACTCAACAAAGTTACTATTAAGAACAAATATCCACTTCCCCGGATCGACGACCTCTTCGATCAACTTCAAGGAGCGGGGTGTTTCTCCAAAATATATTTGCGCTCCGGCTACCATCAAGTGCGGGTGAAAGAGAGCGGCATACCGAAGACAGCGTTTCGGATGAGGTATGGTCACTACGAGTTTTTAGTTATGGCATTCGGGCTGACTAATGCTCCGGCCGTGTTCATGGACCTGATGAACCGAGTATGCCGACCATTCCTAGATAAATCGGTCATAGTCTTTATCGACGACATATTGATTTACTCGCGGGACGAGGAGGAGCATCGGCAACATTTGCGGGAAGTTTTAGAGATCCTTCGGAGAGAGAAACTATTCGCAAAACTCTCGAAGTGCGAATTTTGGCTACAAGAAGTGCAATTCTTGGGCCACGTGGTGTAAAAGGGTGGAGTAAAGGTGGAACCGGCCAAGATCGAGGCAATGATGAATTGGGAACCACCGACGAGCCCAACGGAGATAAGGAGCTTCTTGGGTTTAGCCGGTTACTACCGACGGTTTATCCAAGATTTTTCGAAGATCGCGTCTCCACTCACGTCGCTGACTAGGAAGAATGTGAAATTCTCATGGACCGAGGCACAAGAGAAAGCCTTCCGAACCCTCCAACAGAGGTTATGCGAAGCACCGATCCTAACCTTGCCCGAAGGATCCGAAGATTTTGTGGTTTACAGCGACGCCTCCAAGCTTGGACTCGGATGTGTATTAATGCAAAGAGGGAAAGTGATCGCGTATGCATCGCGGAAACTCAAGGATCATGAGAAGAATTACCCCACGCATGACTTAGAGTTAGCGGCGGTGGTTTTCGCCTTAAAGTTATGGAGGCATTACCTTTATGGGACGAAGTGTACGTTGTTCACCGATCATAAAAGTTTAAAGTACATCTTTGACCAAAAGGATCTCAACATGCGGCAAAGAAGATGGTTGGAGCTTTTGAAGGATTATGATTGTGAATTGCTTTACCACCCCGGTAAAGCCAATGTGGTAGCGGACGTCTTAAGCCGAAAGGGCTACGGAGGGGAAAGTAAAGTAACGTTTGCGAAAATTGAGGTAATATCAAGTCTTATGGAGGACATCAAGAGAAGTCAAGCCGAAGCACTTCACGAGGAGAATCTCAAGGACGAGGTCATGGTAAAGCAAAAAGACTTATTAACGGAGGATAGCCGCGGTCTCAAGCTATTCCAAGGGAGGATTTGGGTGCCTAAAATCGGGGGAAACCGCGAGTTGCTCTTGACGGAGGCACACAAGTCAAAGTACTCCATACATCCGGGTAGCACCAAGATGTATAGAGATTTGAAACTTCATTACTGATGGCCGGTGATGAAGCTCGATGTGGCCAAGTACGTGGAAAGGTGTGTCACTTGTCTGCAAGTCAAGGCGGAACATCAGAAGCCTTACGGGAGTTTGCAGCCGTTAACCATTCCGGAGTGGAAGTGGGAGCATATCACAACGGACTTCGTCACTAAGCTACCGAGGACCTTGAGAGGCCATGATACTATTTGGGTAGTAGTGGACAGACTTACCAAGAGTGCTCATTTGTTGGCAATGAGGGAAATGCTACCAATGAACAAACTTGCTAAGCTATACATTGATGAAGTGGTGTCTCGTCATGGTGTTCCGTTATCCATAGTCTCGGATAGGGATAGTCGGTTTACTTCCAAGTTTTGGGATGGATTTCAAAGGGAGTTGGGCACGAAGGTTAAGTTGAGTACGGCGTATCACCCCCAAACAGACGGACAAAGTGAGAGAACGATCCAAACTCTCGAGGATATGCTTCGATCGTGTGTTATAGATTTTGGAGGAACTTGGGATTTACACCTACCGTTAGTAGAGTTCGCCTACAATAACAGTTACCACTCGAGTATCGGGATGGCTCCATTCGAGGCGCTCTACGGGCGGAAATGTAGGACACCGGTATGTTGGCTCGAGGCGGGAGAAAAGCAATTTGCGGGTCCGGAAATTGTGCAAGCGACGTCGGATAAAGTGAAGGGCATTCGAGAGCGATTGAAAGCGGCCCAAGACCGACAGAAGAGTTACGCGGACAAAAAGCGAAGACCGGTGGACTTCCAAGTGGGAGACCGGGTCATGTTGAAGGTATCGCCATGGAAGGGAATCATCCGTTTCGGGAAGCGCGGGAAGCTTAGTCCCCGTTTCCTTGGACCCTTCACGATTTTAGAGAAGATCGGACTTCAAGCTTATCGATTGGACCTACCGCCGGAGATGGACGGAATCCATCCTACCTTTCATGTTTGTTATCTTCGCAAGTGTTTGGCTGAAGAGGAAAGTGTTATTCCGTTGACGGAAATCCGAGTGGACAACGGGAATCGATGTGTAGAAGAACCAGAAGCTATCCTAGAGTCCAAGACAAAGCAATTGAGGCATAAATAAGTGACTATGTTGAAGGTTCAATGAAAGCACCATCGAGGTGCTAATGTGACGTGGGAATCGGAGGAGGACATGAGGAAGAGATATCCTCATTTGTTCTAGCGTTTAAGATTTCGGGGACGAAATCCTCATTAGGTGGGGAGGATTGTAACACCCGGAAAATTAAGGTAAGTATTTATAATTTTCTTAGTGCTTGCATCAATCTTAATTGTTGGGATTCTTATTTGGGTTTAAGAATATTATTATGTCATTGTTACCTGTTAATTTTCCTTGGATTCTGTGCATGTAGAACGTTACCGTATACGAAGGAAATTGGGATGTTGGGAGACTGTGACCAGCGACTATGACAATGGTCATAGTCGCGAGGCACAATCGCGGAACGGGGGGGTGGTCTCAGTACACCCCCGGCGACTATGACCTGCGAGAGTGACACGGGCAACGTCGCCCTGTCACAATCGTCGAACTGGTACCGCGGGCATCAAGCCTCTCGCAACTATGCCATGGCACAATCGCCGGGCAATGTCGCCGTCGGGGGGCTGAGGGTATAAAAACTCAGTTTTGAACATTTAGACTTCATTTCTCACTTCCTTCATCTTAGAGCCGATTTGGGGAACCTTTAGAGGCGATTTTCTTCCATAGTTATACTTACTAAATCCTCTCAAAACCCTAGCTTAGTAAGCATCATTTATTGTGATCCTTGGGTGGTTGGTGAAGCATTCAAGAGAGCATTTAGACATCCAAACCAAGATCTCATCTACACTTTTCTCATCCAAGTTTCTAGGGTTTCCTATAAAACCCTAGTTAGTGAGTTCTTACATTATTTTCAAATGAGATGCATGTTCTAGATGCTTTCATACTTAATGTATTATTTTTATGAGAAGATCTGATCACCTGATAAGTTTGACCTAACTATTAAGTTTGGTATTATTGGTATCTTAGCCTTGAATATGGTTATGGACATGAATGAGGTTATTATTCTTGATGTTTGAGCATGTTTACATATTCACCTTGAGGAGTCATGGATAATATTGAGTATTTGCATATCTTAGAGTTTTGTACCTAAGTTATGTTTGGGATTGTGGTAGTCTTATACATGTATCTTATGAGTATGAAACTATGTATAGAGACGGACATCGTAAGTACACAAGAAAGAACCATGAGTAAGTGCTAGGAGGATGTAGTCTCAGGTGCCACTATAATGGTATGCACCTAGACCTCCGCCATTTGGAGTAATGCCTGGGAGGTAGTCTTCAAGTGTGCCGGGCCTTCGGGATGTTGCTCAAGCGAGTGAACATCAAGGTACATTGACTTGAGGTAAAACTCATTGGTGTGATGGGTCTCCCCCATGATTGACCCCGTAAGGACTTTGGTGATTGAAATGTCATAATCGTTCATAATATATGTTATGTTAGTATGCTATGCTTTTATGTAACTCACTAGACCCGTTTGGTCTAACACTTGATTGTTGATGTGTATCTCAGGTTCTAGCGGCGCGAGCGCCAAGGAAGCTTAATCGACTTTAGTGGTGAGCTTGGGAGCATTTTGGGATGCCAATATTGAAGACCATTATTGTGAACATAGTTGACAACCTTTTTGTAATCTTATGTCTAGCGAGGCTTAGATTAGGGAGTTGTCATCTAATATTATGTCTTATTACAAACTTGTAATTAATAGGCATTTGTGGTCCCTTTTTGTATGAGCTCGTGCTTTGGCAGTTATGCATGCCACATTTCTATTTTCCGGAAATTTTTGTTAGTCCCATTTTTGGGGTGTTACAAACTCCCCCTCAACATGATAATCTGTGTCTTTGAATTATGTAACATTCTCCCCCTCATGATGATTAGGAGAAACCTGAGCATCATGTATCAAAGACTAACCAGATGAATAGCAAAATATTAGATAAAACGATTCAGTAACCAAGGGTAACAGCTAACACAGAAACATAATAGTAACTGTTATCACAACAATTTAGATAATTGTGTGGCCTATTTTCAGAGTTGGCAAAGGGGTATCTCTGATAGGACTTCCAGTTATCACCGAAGTAAAATATTAAACATTACTTCTCAAACTGTTCCGGCAATATCACAAAGATATGCAAGGGGAATCACAAAGATTCGTGCGTGTGTGAAAGAAGTATAACTTAAATCGATTAGGCTCAAAGATTGATTCAACCTGGGACGCAGGTTAGAAATCAATAGACACAGTGAGATGAATATGAAGTTCGGAGACTGGAGCTGATGTCTTCATTTTTCAATATCTAAGACCTCCGAGTGAGGAATAGATAGATTATGTGCGAAATCTCCGTGCATATATGAAACAAGTATCTTTTGAGAGATACTTGAGTGGTTGGGTGGGGTGACACGAGTTATCGACACTGGGTCCATGTCTGTTTCAATATCCATCTCCAAAGAATGAGAATGAATAGATTATGTGGTAACCCAGATAACTGACTCGGTTTGGTAAGGACCAATAATTCTTTTAAGTCCTGTCACATACACACCATTTTTTTCACTCCGAACTCATCTATCAATCTAGACCCCTCACTGATATCTATGAATAGGATGTGTTTCTTGGGTAGGTCCCTCCGGTTCTGGATTGATCATAGAAACTTTATGAGCCCTAACACTCCTTTAACTCACAAAGATAGAACATTGAAGTAATTTTTTTGATTTGAGAGAATCAGAAGTTAAAAGCATTTAAGAACGAGTCCTGAACTGAAGTGTTCAGAAGTCGATATGAAAATTTAAACAAACATGGTACTCCCCCTTAAAAGTGGCATAACCCTTGAATGTAGTCATGTGGCATGAATAATCTGAATTAAATCACACATGACATTCCTGCAAAACAAATTAAGAAGATTTTGGTTTTGGTATCCATGTTGTGATGGATCCTTGATGGTTAGTTGCCTTGGCTTTGAAGCGATTAAACTGAGGATTGGGGATGCTATAAATACCATACCAACTATTAACGTACCTTGGATGCACAAAGTCACTCTTTCCACAGTAAGTGCAACAGATCGTTTTCCGGCGCAGACTGGTCAACTTTCCTATAGAATAGACATAAGTAGGTGAATCAGTCTTGGAAATAAATGACTTTGTATCAACTACAGGAGAATCATGAGACTTGTTTCCATCACTCCTTTCTGTAGTTAGTTTCTTTCTCCAAACCATCTTGACTTTTCGAAACACTTGATTATTTGAATCATCAACAAGAGAATTATAGAAAAGATTTGAAGGACGAATCCGATCTTTTGAAAATTCATTTGATTTGACAAACTTCTTCGAAGAATTAGATGTAGAAGGTGAACTTGAAGAATAAGGAGACTGAACAACTGTATTGGGACTAGATTGTTCAGATAAATCAACTTTAAGATTTATTTCTTCAAGTTTCTTGACTTTTGCAGATAAAACATTTTCTTTCTTCTAGAATCAAGTCAAATTGTTTTTGTAATTCGGATTTTACCTTCTGTTCTTTCAAAATCTCTGTTGTTAATTCAGATAATTTCTTTGAAAGCTTATGAATCTCAGTTTCGAAAATCTTTCTTTCACTTTCAAAATCATTTTCTATACTGTTGCGTTTATCAGATATCTATTTAAAAACTGCAACATTCTTCTTTTCAAGCATTTTCTTTTCACTCTCAAAATTTTTTCGCTCTTTCTCAAAAGAATCTCTCTCAATTATCAAAATGTTTTCAAAATCAGAAATCTGCTTTGAAAGTTTGTCATTTTGAAGCTCAAAAACTTTTCTTTCGTCAAAAACTTTCTTTGAAAGATCAAGAATCTTTCTTTCAAGATTATTCCTTTCATTTGAGAAATGGATTTTTTCTTGTTCAAAAACAGCAAGTCTTTTCTTCAGATCCAGGTTTTCACTCTCCACATCTTTACGTTTCTCTTCCAGTTCCAGTGTCTTCTCTTCTCGTGCTTCAAAATCTGCAACTTTTCGTTCAAGTTCAGATATTTTCTTTGAAGCTTCATGTAGATCCATTTTATTTATATCAGCTGCTCTTTCAAGATCTGAAATCTCTTGGTTAAGAGAGTCTATTTGGGCAAAAAACGAAGAGTAATATGAATTAGATTCTAACATCTTTTCAAGTTTTGAAATCCTGTGCTTGAGCCAGTCATTGTCGTCTTGTAACCGAGAAATTTGTTGATAATTCATTGTTACTTTGAAACCTTAAGGTTCAGGGACTGAACTTGACAAGAGATGAAACTTTAAAGTGCAAGGACCAAGACTGACAACGAATTAAACTTGAAAGTTTAGGGGTCACAAATGACAAATGACCGAAACTATGAAGTACGAGGACTAAAAGTGACACAAAGTAAAACTTAAAACTGCAAGGACTAAAAGTGACATAAGATAAAACTACTAACTAGAGGGACTAAAAGTGCAAAATTTGAAACTTCTAACGAACTTAACTGAAAACTAACGAAATTGGACTAAAATTGAAATAAAACTAACCAAACTAACAAACTAACAAACTAACCGGACTAACGGAGACTTAACGGAAAAGGACCAAAATGAAAAGAAATTAACCGTCACTTAACGGAAACTTAACGAAATTACTATTCACCGTCTTCTCCAATGAGACGCACCTGCAAAACTCGAAAACGGTTAGAAATAATTAATGCAAATCGATCGTTAAAGCTCCCTGGTCAGTCCTTAACAGATTAAAACTCAACCGGTTAACCCACGATCACATACGAACCAACCGAAAATATTTCGGAAAATGATCGAAAACTTAAAAAATCAGTATGGGTTCAAACTTTTCGACAAAAAATGATCGTTTATGTTCCCTTAAGCTCCTTCGACTGATTAAAACTCACAACACTCTCTCAAACTCTCGAACGAAGCAACCGAACATTTTTCGGAAACCAAACGAAGACTTAAAAGTTCAACATGTGCTGAAATTTTTCGATAGAAATCGATCGTTTGGACTTTGTAAGCAACCCTTAACAATTTAAAATCGAAAAAGTTCGTTCACGATCACTACCGAATCAACCGAAATAATTTCGAAAAACCGATCAAAAATCTCAAAACTTGTTGTTTCTTGTCGTGAGATTCACAGGACTGGTTCGTTGGACACCGGGAGAGGTCGGGGACTGTAGACACAGGACCGGGCGCATAGAGGTCGGGTGATGGAGGCCCCCAGACGTTGATGGCACCGGGCGCTGGAATACCAGGTGCTTGACACGGGGCACCGGGAGATGCACAAGGGACCGGGCGGGAGACACCGGGAGAGGTGACCCCGGGGGGAAGTCCCGATCGATGGATATGTGATATATATATATATATATATATATATATATATATATATGTTAATGTACATGTGTAGAGGGCTCAGGCCCATGTTCGTATAAGGCCCAGACTCATATAGTCTCTGTATAAATACCTTGTATTTTATAGTCTAGGTAAATGATTCACATTATTACTTTTCATATTGTAAGTTTATTCTTTCAATCAATACATCGAAGTCTCAAACCTTCAGCACATTCATCTTCTAACATGGTATCAGAGTTGTAGGTTTATTCATCGATTTCACTGTTCATCGTCACTGTTCATCGGTTTACTGTTCATCCAAACCACAGTCGCCCCTCACCGCCGTCACTCGTTGAAATCCAGTCGCCACTCACCTCTTCTCGTCGTCTTAATCGATCGTTGTTTGTTAATCGATCGTGGTATCTGTTTAATCGAACGTCATCTCTGTTATTCTCTGTTAATCGTGGTTTCTCTGTTAATCGTGGTATCTGTTTATTCGCCATCGTCGTCCTCTCTGTAATCACGTAGAAACCCTAGCCGCAGACCGGAAGATTACCGATCGCAAACATCATACCGGTCGCTAACACTATACCGGTCGTTACACCGGTTGACGCATACCGGTCGCTCATACCGGTCAACACCCAAGTCCGATCCACTTCATACCGGTCGCAACCTTCTACCGGTCGGTCGCAAGCCTACCGGTCCATACCGGTCGATACTACCGGTCGCACACCCTATCGGTCGCTCAGTGAACTGTTTCTCGTCCCATCCATGGCTGCCAATCTCAGTCACTCAAATCCCATTTCAGTTATTTTCAATGGTAGCAACTACATCCTGTGGCATCACCATATGACAATTCTGCTAAAATCCCATGGGATTTACACCTATGTTACTGGTGCATCCAAACTTCCAGTTCAGGATGCAGATGAGAATGCTGTTGACTTTGCAAAACGCATGAATGAGTGGGACATCAATAATGCTCGTATTCTAGGTTTCATTAATGCCTCCACTACTCCTGAGATCAACCAACAGTTTCTTGGCTATGTCACCGCCAAGAGTCTCTGGGATTTTCTAGCCAAGCGGTACACGTCATCGGGTCTATCTCATCAGTATCAACTGTGGACCACCTTTCAGAACAAACGTCAGCTTCCTGATCAATCTGTAAACTCTTATATCTCTGAAGTGCAGTCTCTCAGAGATCATATAAGTCTTGGAGCACCACAGTTTTTTGATGAAACAATTTAACAATTCACAGCCTATTTCAACCAGCTACATTTGATCACCATTCTGATGGGTCTTACTGATAAATTTGAGAATGTTCGTGCTTCTCTTCTTCATAGGCAGCCTCTACCCACTCTTGAAGAAGCCATATCTGAATTGTTAAGTGAAGAAACTCGTCTTCACATGCGTTCATCGGTGCCCGCTACTGATAGCGTTCTCTACACGTCTCATCCCAAGTCCAAAGGTAAATGGACCAACAGCAACCATTACAAGCCTGTGGGAAATACGAACACATCTGAGTGTGCCTTTTGTCATTCTATTGCTCATCTTCTCCTTGATTGTCCTATTCGTAAGTGTCGTAGGTGTGGCATCACTCATCCGCGCCATTATGAGTCTGATTGCCCGAAGAACTCAAAGCACACTGGCCCTCAGAACCGGACTCACGCTGTTGATGGGTCTACTATTGCTGATAACGAGGTTTCTCCAGTCTCCTCACCTGACCTAATGGAACTAATGCGTCGCAATCAGGAACTCATGGAGCAGATCATGTCTGGTGCTATGGGTATGAATTCTCCACACTCAACAACATCAGGTAACTTATGGATTTTTGACTCTGGGTGTTGCAATCATATGACACCCTGCACTGATGGTTTTGTTTCTAAGAAACCACCTCAGCATTTTACGTCAGTACGAACTGCTGATAACACTGGCCTACCGGTATCTTTTAGTGGAAATGTCTTCACTACTCATATTCAATTACCGGATGTTCTAAATGTTCCGAAACTATCTCTAAGCTTAGTTTCGATTGCACAACTTCTTGAATCTAATTTGATCATTTTATTTCATTCTGGTGATTGTGTTGTACAGGATCCAAAGACCAAGCAGATCCTTGGACTCGGCCGTAAAGTTGGATGGATAATTGAAGTGGTCTACCTTCGTCTTCCATTACCCTCTTCAAGTCTCGTTGCCTCAGTTTCCATCACTTCTTCCTTTGATTTGTGGCATTCCCGGCTAGGTCACTTGTCTCTCGCCAGAATAAAATCATTAGCTACTTTAGGGGTGTTAGGAAATTGTGTATCAACTGACAATATTTATTGTTTATCATGCAAACTTGGCAAACATCATGCTTTATCTTTTGAAACGAATGAATTTAATTCTACTTCTTCTTTTGATCTTATTCATTCTGATGTATGGGGACCAGCACCACATCCATCCATGGGGGGTGCTCGATATTTTGTTATTTTTATTGATGATCATACACGTTTCACCTGGATATATCTCATGAAACATCGTTCGGAACTACCAAAAATTTATATTATGTTTGCTTGGATGATTCAAACCCAATTCTCAAAACCTATAAAGATTCTTAGAGCTGACAATGTTATGGAATACAAAGAGTCCTCTCTTCTTTCTTTTCTTCAATCTCAGGGGACTCTCTCTCAGTACTCTTGCCCTGGCACATCTCCTCAAAATGGTCTTGCCGAACGCAAACATTGTCATATTCTTGATACGGTTCGCACTCTTCTCATTTCTGCGAAATGTCCAGAACGTTTTTGGGGTGAAGCTGCTTTCACTACAGTTTACACTATCAATCATCATCCTACCCCCATCCTTAATAATAAGTCTCCTTATGAGGCTCTTCATGAGGTCACCCCTGCCTATGAACTTCTAAAAGTTTGGGGTAGTGCTTGTTTTGTTCAGTTACAATCTCATGAACATACCAAACTTGAACCTCGCTCCAGACTTTGCTGCTTTCTTGGATATGGTATTGAGCATAAGGGTTATCGCTGTTGGGATCCTATCTCCCAGCGTCTTCGTATATCTCGTCACGTTACCTTCTGGGAACATGTTCATTTTTCTTCTATATCCAAGTTTCGTGAGTCCCCTACATTCACCAATCCGTTCTTTACTGATGCTTCCGTCTCATTGGACTCACTCCAATCTGACTTCATATCATCTCCACCTATTGTTCCAACATCTTCTGACTCTGCCTCTCCTTCAGAGTCTCCTGCCCCTCCACCACCTGCATCTCAGAGTTTTCCTGATCAACATCAATCATCTGCTCCATCCGCACCGCCAACATCTGACTGTCTGCTGAGTCTTTGGCTCCTGGATCGTCTCAATCTCCGAATGTTAGACGATCAGAAAGGGTAATACAAGTTCCTTCTCATCTCCGTGATTATCATGTTTATGCTACTCTGTTGTCCAATCACTAACCTACTTCCTACAAGGAAGCCTCCTCTAATCTTGATTGGCAGAAATCTATGGATGAGGAACTTCAGGCTCTTGACAAAGCTCAGACATAGGGCTCTGTTCCTCTTCCACCGGGAAAGTCACTCATTGGTTCCAAATGGGTGTTCAAAATCAAGACAAAATCCGATGGCTCTATTGATAGGTACAAAGCTCGCCTGGTGGCAAAGGGATTCAATCAAGAGTACAACATTGATTATGAGGAGACATTTGCACCTGTTGCTCGAGTCACTTCTGTTCGCAGTCTCCTAGCCATCGCAGCTACAAAACAATGGCCTATCTTTCAGATGGATGTTAAGAATGTCTTCTTGAACGGTGACTTATCTTAGGAAGTCTACATGACACCTCCTCCAGGCGTTCGTCTTCCACAAGGTCATGTTTGTCGTTTTCGGAAGGCTCTTTATGGACTCAAGCAAGCTTCGCGAGCTTGGTTTGAGAAGTTCAGTTCCACAGTCACCTCTCTGGGTTTCTCACCCAGCAACTATGATTCAGGACTGTTTACTCGGACCACTAAGGCTGGCAAAATCTTACTTCTCTTGTATGTGGATGATATGATTATTGCTGGCAGTGACTCTACAGGCATAGCTAATCTCAAGACATCTCTCAGCTCCTGTTTTGAGATGAATGATATTGGCTCTTTACACTATTTTCTTGGTCTTGAGGTGCTCTCAGATCCATCGGGAATTTACCTTTGTCAAGCCAAATACACATCAGATCTCTTGTCAAAAGTTAGGATTACTGACAACAAAACTGCATCCACTCCTCTTGAGCACAACCTTCATTTGGCTCCGAATGTTGGACCTCCTCTGCGTGATCCTACTTTATATCGACAGTTAGTGGGATCACTTGTCTACCTGACAGTGACTCGACCTGACATTACCTATGTTGTTCATACCGTCAGTCAGTTCATGTCTGCACCCTGTTCTGATCACTATGCTGTTGTCCTGCGCATCCTTCGATATTTAAAAGGGACCATGTTTCATGGTCTTCATTTTCCATCCACATCATCATTGACTTTGTGAGGCTTTTCTGATGCTGATTGGGACTGTGGGTCCAACAATACTATATCAAGTTCTTAGATTAACAACACAATAAGATTATCAACCTGTATTGATTATAACAAATGGTTACAAGGTTGATCGATTCAAGCTATTTTGTGTTCTCTGTGTATTCTCTCTTTTACACCTTTAAGTGTGTGTTTGTATGTGTGAAATCTTATCTGATATGTTAGAGAGATTGAGAGATATCACAAAATCTAATCTAACTAGTGTGTCTAACACACTTCCTATAATATCTAGATTTAATATCTAGATATTATTTCTAACTAAATAATATAATTAACTAAATAACTAGAAACTAACTAAGTTAACTAATATCTAACAAACTAGATATTAAGTTAACTATTATAATAACAAACAATTACATTGACATTTATTACAAATAGACATTAGACTTTAATATCGAGAGTCGACGTGGCTGTAGCTTCAGATTGCGATCTTCAGATTGGATGATCTTGAATCCAATGAGACTGTGTCTTAACAATCTCCCCCTTTGGATCAAGATCATTACGAAAATGATTTTAGCAATTCAGTCTTCTTGTTCAGCTCAGAAGATGCAATCTCTTTCTCTAGCTCTTAAATCAGCATGTCTTCAATCTTGGACGTGATTCTTGAAACATGTGATCTTTGCCATTTCTTGTGTAGTCATTATCCCCCTTTTTGATGTTAAGTGCAACGACTTCATCAAAATTATTTGTAAGAAATGTCTATCTTGCGGTTAGAGCCCCTGATCCTTCAATTCAAAAGATATTCATCCAGATCTTTTCAAATCCAGACAAAATAGTCGTGTAACACCTGAATCAACTAATGAATCAGTTAACATGCCTGTCAGTAACACTAAGTCACTGTGTGTAACGAATACACATTGGAAGGGAGCTGTTTGATGTTGACTCCCCCAGGGCTTTCATTTAATCATCGAAACACCACAAAGGTTATTTTTATAAACGTTATGACAAAGAAACAAATTCCTTGTGTGTTCGTGCTTGTGATAGAAAGAATTAAGCACTTGATGATTGCTTATTAGACTCAAAATTTGTGTAAACCACTGAGACAACAGTAAGTTAAACACAGACTCAATGTGCATGATTGAAGTGCGAAGGTGGGGCAGACTTCCTTCTTTTCAATATCCAGATTTTCCAAATGAAAATCAGATAGCATATGTGCTGCGTCCCCTTTGAAAATGTGAAACACTTTCTTGTTGAGAAGAAAATGAGTAGATAGTGAGGTTTGATCAAGAGTTGGCATGGGTTAGTTGCCTGTTTCAATAATGTTCACCAAAGAATTGTGAAACACTAGTAATGTGGATACCCGACTCAGAAAAAGTTGGTGCAGAGTTGTGATATTCTTTTAACTCTGTTCTCACACGCTCTTTCTTTTTAACATTTAGCTTTCTCTAATCACACTCATTTCTTTTCTCTTTGCACACTCAATCACTAAGGATTAACTTCTTGGGTAGAAATCACTGGTTAAGGTGATTCCATAGAAGTTGTGTTAATTCCTAGCACAATGAAATTCATGTTTTCCTATGATGCACGTGATGCTCAGATTGGTTTAACTATTTCAGTTAAAGCACAATTTAGATCTTCGAAAACACTTAAATTCACATTTCCAAATCATGAATTCGGTTTAAGAATCGGGAAGTGATTTGAACATTTGATAACAATGTTTTCTATGATTGAAAGTTGTCCAGCTTCCAACCATATATGAGATTAAGATTAAGGATTATACCTTGACGAGCGATCTTACATCTCATGAAGCTAAGCTTTAAGTCATAAACATATGAACTTGTAAGCATCTCTCAAAAATTCTGCAAAAGTCTTATGTCAAGTCAAAGTAAAATTTATTCACTTAAATTGAAAAGACAAAAAGCAGTAAAACTTTTAAAGTACGAGTTCTGATCTGAAGTAATCAGAGGTCATCACCTTTTTACTCCCCCTGAAATTATGCATCAGAACATTATCAGTGTTAAAGATATGCATAAAATTTCAGACAAATATGTATGTACTCCCCCTTGATGGTTGATTTCCTCATTCGAGTATCGGAGTACAATCTCTTTTTCAGCACAGAGTAAGGTCTTTTGATCTTTGAAGTACGAGTCCTAAACAGTTGTGTTTAGAAGTCAACTTCGTTGAAGTGCGGGTTCTAAGCTGATTTACTTAGAAGCCTTTGGTTCTCCTACTCCCCCTTGACAGTAGGTGCCTGCAACACAGATTTAGTTTTCTTTGGTACCCACTGGTATTTGGGTCCATGAATATTAGTTGCAGTTCGTATAGGAGTTATTGAGTAAGAACCGTACCAGTAGTGATCACTTGTTTTATGAATAGGATCATGTGTATGACAATAAGAACAATAGAATTTCTTACCTGACAAACTGATTAATTTATCTCTTGAGTAAACAAAATCAGGTTTACCTTTCAGCGCATTGTTCTTCTTGGCAATTGGCGTATGTACACATGAGTTTTTACATTTCAGCTCTTCTTTAACTGGTTTCCTGTTCCAGACCAGTTCAACTTCTTCTTGGAAGCTTCTTCTCCTTCTTTGATGTGTACCTGAAAAATCTTTATTCCTGTCATAGAAAAGATTAGTAGAATGAATCTGATTAGAAGATTTAACTAACCTTTTGAAAAGAGCAGTTTTCTGATGTGAGCTTGCGACTGGTTTGTTAGAACCAACTGAAATATTTCTAGGTGAGTGGATTTTTGACTCTGGAGTCGTTCGCTCAGTCACTACCACGGTCTTTGAAATAATATCTTGAAGCTCTTTTACCTTTGAAGAATAACTGTCTCGTTCTTTGATAAGGAGCTCAATCTTCTTCTCAAATGCAAACTTCTTTTTCTTCTCTGTCAGTACACTCTTAGATAATTCAGATAGCTTCTCGGTAAGCTTCTTTAGCTTTTCTTCAAGGATGTTTCTTTCTTCTTCGAATCCCTTCTTAGCACCCTTCTGATCATTTGCCTTCCTCTCCTTGGCAAACTGATCTCTTTCCAATATGATTACTTTCTCAAAGTCTTCAACTTTTTGAGAAAGCATTAAACATTTAAGCTCGAGAGTCTTCTTCTCTTCACCACTTTTCTTGGAAAATACTGAGAACTTCAGTGCAAACTTTGAATTTTCCTGTTCAAACTCAGATTTGTCCTTGACAAACTCTTGATTTAAGTCTGATAGTTTCTGTTGAAGATTAGTATTTGCACTCTCCAAGATCATGAACTTCTCCCCGTTCATCTTTACAGACTCTTGCTTCTGTATTTGAGCTTCTAAATTAGAAATATTTCTTTTAAGTTCAAAGTTCTCAGCTTCCAATACCTTTACCTTTTCTGTTGGAGACAACTGTGATAAAGCTTCAAGCTGATCCCATATCAGTTTTGCTGAAGCCCATTTGCAATTATATATTTTAATAGTTATCTCTTCTGAAATTCCTTTCAAAAGAAGAACTTTGGCAAATTTATCAGCTTCATGTCTCCTTTTCTGATCATCTGTGTATTCATTAAGGTATATTGGAACCTCTTTTCCTGCCAAATTTCCATAAGCTCTTTGATATGGATTGACCTTTGTTGGAATTTTCATCATTCCTTCCTGCAAAGATAATCTGATATAAGTATTCAATTTATGTTTGTCAATAAAGTCTAAGAAATGATGTTTCCACTGCTCATATTTTCTTCTTTCTAGAACAGTAGGTTTCATATCAGATGCAATTGATAAAAATTCTTTCAAAATAGACATCTGATCTAGTTTATACTATTCTTGAAGATCTGAAAGTTTCTGAGACAGACTTTTCTGTCTAGGAGGTTCATCAAAGTAATCATCATCCATGATTCTTGTATGTAAAGAACTTGACAGATATGATCGTTAATCCAAATAAAATTTGATCACACAAGAAATTTTGTGTTCTTGATCACAAAAAATTTATGACAATTAAAGACCCTATTACAGTTTCGAAAAATTCTCAGAAAAAAATATTCTAAGTATGGATTGGAGCAGAGAGGTTTGCGTATCAAGGTTTGCGTGTCAAGGTTTGCGTGTCAAGCACAGTACGCAAAGTGAGGTTTGCGTTTCAAGTTGGAGGCGCAAAGTTGAGTTTGCGTTTCACGTGGGAGGCGCAAAGTTGAGTTTGCATTTCACGTGGGAGGCGCAAAGTTGAGGTTTGCGTTTCATGTGGGAAGCGCAAAGTTGAGGTTTGCGTTTCACGTGGGAAGCGCAAAGTTGAGGTTTGCGTTTCACGTGGGAAGCTCAAAGTTGACTTGGTCTTTAACACGTGAACTGAGGTTTGCTTTTCCTACTTGTTGCGAGAAGTGAGGTTGAGGTTTGCGTATGCTCTTGGATCCGTGAAGTATGCTTTGCGTATTGTTGGGAAATTCAGAATTTCACAAGTACAGTTAATGCTGCTAGAAGAACTTGGTTAATACTTCTGAGGTTAATGCTGCTAAGTGAAGTTAATGCTGCTGATACAACTTAATGCTGCTCATCAAGATTAATACTGCTAGAGGAGATTACTACTGCTAAGCAATTTTAGTACTGCTAGTAGTTAGTACTGCTGAATGATAATACTGCTCAAAGTATTAATACTGCTGAAGACTTAGTGTTGCTTATGAGATAATCAAGATTCGTGCAGATCAAGTTTGAAGATTAAGGAAAGCTTGAAGATAAAGATAGAAGATTATTTTGAAGATCTTTTATTATTTGTAATTATCTTTTATCTTCAGTATATATAGAATTAGTCAGAATAGTTTAGAGAGAACTTTAGAATTCTGAATTTTTGTTTTTATAGAGAGAATCAACCTCAAGGTTTGTAATCCTAATTCTAGAGAAGTAGAATTCGTATTGATGAGCCTGTTCATCAATATTGAGGTTGAGTGTTGAATCTTGTAACTTTACAATCATTCAATAAAGTTTACAAGTTGTTCTTTTGATTCACTGTTTTATTGATTATTGAATATTGAAGTGTTATTCCGCAAACTCCTTTAATATTGTTTCTGAGTGTTTATTCTTGTTTAGAATTAAGATCCTGACAAGTAGTATCAGAGCTAGTATTCTCAGAAATCTCATTCATCATGGAAAACACAGCTGAATCAAACAGTACTCTGGTCTCAAAGGTTCCAATGCTCAGACCCAATGAATTTGACATGTGGAAGATCAGAATCAAGCAATACATTCTCCTCACAGATTATTCTATGTGGGACATCATTGAGAATGACCCATCTGATGCAGGAAAGATTGGTGAAGATGGCAAAAGAACCCCTCCAAAGACGGATGCAGACAGAAAGACAAGGCAGACAGAGATGAAAGCCTTGAGCACACTGCTCTTGGCCATTCCAAATGAATATCAGCACCAATTCTGAAATTGTACTGATGCACAGATGCTCTGGAATGCTCTAGAGAAGAGATTCTCTAGTACCAAAAGTACCAAAAGAAATCAAAAGGCAATCTTGAAGCAACAGTATGAAAATTTCATGTCAACTAAGAATGAGTCCATGACTCAAACTTTTGACAGGTTTAACAAATGGATTGGTGAACTAGCTACTATGGGAGTACAGATTGATCAAGATGATGTAAACAGAAAGTTCTTAAGGTCCCTTGGAGATGAATGGACCATGTACACTGTTTCATTCAGACAGAATGATCAGTTGAAAGAGAAAGAACTTGATGATTTGTACAATGATCTTAGAGTATTTGAAGCTGAGGTGGAGGCAAAGAAGAAGCCTTCTGGATATATTCATAATGTTGCACTCCTATCAGCATCAATTGATTTTACTGCTAACCCTGAATTAGTTAATGCTGCTAATGGAGCAAATCAAGATAAAGGCACTGATTCTGTGTTTGAAGCCTTTCTTGCCAGTCATGGAAATTCCTCCTTAATTAATGATGATTTGGAACAACTTCATCCTGATGATCTGGAAGAGATGGATATTAAATGGCAGATGGCCATGTTGTCCATGAGGGTAAAGAAGTTCATAAAGAGGACTGGGAGGAACAACTTCTCCCAAAGAAGAGAAGATGGAGCAGGGTTTGATAAATCAAAGGTGGAGTGCTACAAATGCCATCTGAAGGGACACTTTGCCAGGGAATGCAGAAGTGGAGTGTCTCACAACAACAACCACCAACAAGCACAGTCTGGAAACCTCAATCATAACAGAAACTCTGCTCAAGCCCTTGTTTCTCAACAAGGAATGGGGTTTGACTGGAGTGATCAAGCAGAAGAGGCTATCCAAAATCAAGCACTTATGGCTGAAGTATCTGATCTCCCATCTGAGGTAAATTCTAATCTCTATTCTAAAACTTGCATAGACACTGTTAAAAGGTACAGGGATCACAATCAGAAGATGAGTGATGACCTTAAGAGATTAGAAAAGGATATCAAAGATTATGTGAGAATTGTTGAGAGGTTTGAGGAACAGATTAAAGGTTTTCAAGCCAATGAACTCCAACACTCATATGACACCAATTACTGAAAGTGGGAGAAAAAGGATCTATAGCTTAAACTGACCAAATCTAAAGAGGAGAGTGAGAAATTGAGAGATGAACTAACCAAGGTCAAGCTTGATGTAGAAAAGTTTTCCAATGCTTCTAAAGCAATGGACTCTTTACTACAAACTCAGATTCATGATAAGCTGAGAAGAGGAATTGGGTACAATGCCACACCTCCACCATATAACAACAATTACATTCCTCCTACTTCAGATCTGTTAGAAACCAAAGATAGGAAGGACTTGCCTGAGGGAGCCACTGAGATAGATCCCTTAGATGAGGTAGTTGTTGAGGATAAGACTGACAAAGAGGTTGACAAGAGTAAGGAGAACAAGATGAGTGGTGAGATTCCTGTAGAGAATAACATTATCACCAGTGAGGACTGTGGAAGGGCTTGGATCAAATCCAAGGACATAGAGAAGACAGAGGGAAAGTCTGGTAAGGTCCATTACAAACAGACCACAGTTGTGAATCCAGGTCCTTGCAAACAGTGTGCATGTAAGAAGACTGAGCCCTAAAAACATGATAAAAAGAGGGGAAATCAAAGAAACTGGAATAATCAGTGGGCACAAAAACAAGGGGTTGATTTGAGTAAAATCAATAGACCAAAACCTTGTTTTATCTGTGGCAAACTGAATCATCTTGCCAAATTCTGTTATTTCAATCCTATGAACCAAAGGATGAATTTTCAAAGATCCATGCAAAAACCCTTTGGTTATAGGAAGGTTGAAAAGAACCATGTGGCTAAGAAATCTGTTAAATCTAAAAGCCACGTGAATAAAAAGTCTGTTAAAGAAAGTGTCAATATGTGGGTTCCTAAAAGCACTAAAACTGTTAGTACTGCTACCACAAATAGTACTGCTGACAATGATAGTGCTGCTAGAAGTAATACTACTGCTAACAATGTTATTGTTGCTGACATTGTTAGTACTTCTTCAAAAGTTAATACTGCTAACTCTGTTAGTGTTGCTAACAAGGTTAGTACTGCTAAACCTGTTAGTACTGCTACCTCTGTTAGTACTTCTAAGGTTAGTACTGCTTCTAGTGTTTGTGCTGCTAAGCCAATCATATTGACAAAGTACTCTAATAAAGAGTGCTCTGAGTTTAAAAACCTCATCAAAAAGGAATGTAAATACTTTGATGAGAAAGGGAGACCCAAGACCACTTTGGCTTGGGTCCCCAATCAATACTAATTGTTTAATCTTATGTGCAAGGCAATCAGCAGCTCAAGGGGAAGAGCATCTGGCATGTTGATAGTGGTTGCTCTAGGCACATGGCAGGGAACATGTCATGCCTCAAGAATTTCAAGAAAATTGATGGTGGGCATGTTGCCTTTGGTAATACTCCAGATGGAGGTAAGATAAGTGGTAAGGGGGATGTAACCAAAGGTAAAATGACCTTTGAAGATGTATTCTATGTTGAGCAGTTAAGGTACAACATGTTAAGTGTATCACAGGTTTGTGACAAACAACATAGTATATTATTTACAGATTCTGAATGTATTATCCTTGCTCCTGGATTCAAGGTAGTTGATGAAAAGATGATACTACTAAGAACTCCCAGAAAGGATAATGTTTATTGCTTAGATATGGAAAGTGTTTCAACTGATTCATCCCTAAACTGTCTTGTTTCAAAAGATTCTTTGGATGAATCATCACTTTGGCACAGAAGGATGTGTCACATGAATTTTAAAACAATGAATAAACTTGTTAAAAACAACCTTGTAAGAGGTTTACCTTCCAAAGTCTTTTCATGTGATGATCATTGTGTTGCCTGTCTCAAAGGCAAACAACACAAAACTTCTCATAAGACCAAAGAGTTGAACACAATCTATAATTCTCTTCAGTTGTTGCATATGGATCTGTTTGGTCCTACAAATGTTATGAGTATTGGTAAGAAATCATACTGCCTAGTTATTGTTGATGATTACTCTAGATTTACTTGGGTATATTTTCTAAGGACTAAGGATGAGACAAGTGGACTGATCAAATCCTTTATTCTAAGAATTGAAAACCAAACTAATCAAAAGGTAAAAGTCATTAGGTCAGACAATGGTATTGAATTTAAAAATCATGACCTAAACACCTTTTGTGAGGAAAAAGGAATTGAGAGGCAATACAGTGCTCCTAGGACTCCACAACAAAATGGTGTTGCTGAGAGAAGGAATAGGACACTGATTGAGGCTGCTAGATCTCTATTGGCAGATTCAAAACTTCCAATTACTTTCTGGGCTGAAGCAGTTAATACTGCTTGCTATGTCCAAAACAGAGTTTTAGTAGTCAAGCCTAAAAACAAGACACCTTATGAGCTTTTAAATAATAGAAAACATTTTATAGGTTTTTTCAAACCTTTTGGGTGTCCTTGTACCATTCTCAATACCAAAACTCACTTAGGAAAGTTTGATAGCAAGGTTGATGTTGGTTTTCTTGTTGGTTACTCATCTCAGAGTAAGGCTTACAGAGTTTTTAATACTTCTTCTAGAATAATTGAGGAAAGTGACAATGTCAAGTGCAATGAGAACACACCAAATCCTATTGGATCTGGTCCTCAGTGGTTATTTGACATTGATTCACTAACTAACTCCTTGGGTTTCAGTAGTGATGACAATGCAGGTTCAGGAAATGGAGGATCAGGGGATGCTCAAGTACAAGATACTATTCCTCAGACTGTAATATTTCCCATTCCTACAATAGAGCCTGTTGAGTTCTGTGAAAAAGAGACTATTGCTGAACCAATTCAGAGTGAAGAAGAAGGAAGAGATGAGGAGAATCATGTGCATGATGAGCCAGAAGCAGCTGATGAGATCCCCTCAGCTGACTTAAATGATTCCAATCTAGATGTGGGAATCAATGAAGAACCTAGTCATCAGACTAGAACTCAAAAGAATCATCCTCTAGAGCTGGTCATAGGAGACATCTCTTCTCCTATGATAACAAGGAATCAAAGCAGACTTCAAGAGCTGCAGGATCAGCAACACACAGTACTCTCCTGCTTTCTATCTCAGATTGAGCCTAAGAAGGTTTTTGAAGCAATGAAAGATTCCAGTTGAATAGAAGCTATGCAAGAAGAGTTACTGTAGTTCAAGTTGCAAGAAGTTTGGGACTTGGTGGACCTTCCAAAAGGTCATAGAGCTATAGGCACCAAGTGGATTTTCAGGAACAAAAAGGATGAGAGAGGCATTGTGATAAGAAACAAAGCAAGGCTGGTGGCACAAGGGTACACTCAAGAAGAAGGCATTGACTATGAAGAAGTGTTTGCTCCAGTGGCAAGGGTAGAGGCAATTAGACTATTTCTAGCCTATGCATCATACATGAAGTTCAAGGTATACCAAATGGATGTGAAGAGTGCCTTTCTTTATGGTACAATTGATGAAGAAGTATATGTCTGTCAGCCCCCTGGATTTGAAAATCCATCATATCCAGACAGAGTATACAAACTGAAGAAAGCACTTTATGGTCTTCATCAAGCCCCAAGAGCATGGTATGATACACTGTCTACCTATCTCTTGGAGAATGGGTTTGAAAGAGGAATAATTGACAAGACCCTCTTCATTAAAAGAAGCAAGAAGGACATCCTATTGGTTCAGATTTATGTGGATGATATCATATTTGGATCCACAAAAGATCAGATGTGTAGAGACTTTGAAAAGTTGATGCACAAGAGCTTTAAAATGAGTTCAATGGGTGAACTTACCTTCTTCCTTGGGCTTCAAGTGAAACAAAAGAAAGATGGGATCTTCATAAGCCAATCAAAATATGTGAAAGACATCCTGGACAAATATGGTTTATCAGACTCAAAGCCAGCAAACACACCTATGGAGACTCATAAACAGATTACTGCTGATCTTGAGGGGAAGGATGTTGATGTCCATCTATACAGATCAATGATTGGATCTCTCATGTATCTCACAGCCTCAAGACCAGACATCATGTTCCCAGTGTGTTTGTGTGCCAGATTCCAAGTCAAGCCAAAGCAATCACATCTGCAAGCTGTTAAAAGGATTTTCAGATACTTAAGAGGGCAACCTAGATTAGGTCTTTGGTATCCTTATGAATCCAACTTTGACTTGATTGCTTATTCAGATAGTGACTTGGGTGGTGTTGTCATGGACAGAAAGTCTACTTCAGGTGGATGTCAACTTTTGGGTGCAAGACTAGTGTCTTGGCAGTGTAAGAAACAAACCACAGTGTCCTTATCAACAACAGAAGTTGAGTATATTGCTGCTGTAAGTTGCTGCTCTCGGGTTCTATGGATTCAGAATCAGATGCTGGACTATGGGGTAACCTTTCTTCACAATCCAATCTTCATTGACAATAGCAGTGCAACAAGCATTGTTAACAATCCAGTCAAGCACTCCAAAACAAAGCACATTGAGATCAGGTATCACTTTATTAGAGATTGTAATGAAAATAAGCTAATTCAAGTTGCTAAGGTTCATACTGACAACCAGTTTGTTGATATATTCACTAAAGCTTTTGATGTGGGTAGATTCACTTTCTTGGTCACAAGTGTGGGCATGATCAACTCTAAATGAGCTCATGTTTTAAAAAGTGTGTTCATACCTGTTATTGGTTTATTCTTTGGTGTTCCTAACATCTTTCTCAGGAAGTTATTACCTTGCTCAGAGTACCTCAAAGCTTCAAAAAGTGTAAATCTAGTTAATGCTGCCAGTGCAGTTTTATTACTGCCAGTGCACAGTTAATACTGCTAGTAGTTAATACTGCTAGTTAGTTAATACTGCTAGTGGTTAATACTGCTCTCAGTTAATATTGCTAGTTAGTTAATACTGCTAGTGGTTAATACTGCTCTCAGTTAATACTGCTAGGTGCACAGTTAATACTGCTAGTAGTTAATACTGCTAGTTAGTTAATACTGCTAGTTAGTTAATACTGCTAGTGGTTAATACTGCTCTCAGTTAATACTTCTAGTTAGTTAATACTGCTAGGTGTTAATACTGCTTATGTCCCGAATCGTATAAATACCCTGTTTGCCCGCCCAAAAGTTCATAACGACTCTTTGTATACTGTTCATCCTCTCTCTAACCCTTTTCTCTCAAAGCACCTAGTGATTTTCAGTCCAGAATATTCAAGCTCAATGGCGTCTATGGCATTTATTGACGAGCACAATGAAATCGCGATGCTACAAAAGCCAAAGCAAGCTGCAGGATTTCATCAGATAGTGGATTTTCTGAAGTCTAGCCATATCGCCTATGCTCTGACAGTGTCTCCATCAATCTATATCGAGCACCAACAACAATTTTGGGCTAATGCCACCATTGTTACTGAGAATGGTGTGCAAGTGATCAAGACAAGGGTGTGTGGCAAACCCTTGACAGTTACTGAAGAGGTAATTCGCATCAGTCTACGTCTAGACGATGCCTCTGGTATCTCATCTATCTCTAATGATGAACTGTTTTCCACTCTTACAAGAATGGGGTATGGAGGCTCATTGGGTGTTTTCAAGTTCTCAAAAGCTAAATTTTCACCCCAATGGCGTTTCCTTGTCCATACCCTTATGCATTGTATTTCCAAAAAGACTACTGGCTGGAGTGAGTTTAGTAGAACCATTGCTTATGCTTTGGTGTGCTTGGCCACTGCCAGAAAGTACAATTTTTCTAAAATGATTTTTAATGACCTTGTGTCAAACTTGGGAAACAAAAAGAGTTTTTATATGTACCCAAGATTTGTCCAGGCAGTTATAACCAATGAATTGACGGATATGCCTCACTTTGATGAGGTATATGTACCCAAAATCCCCAAAGGTAAGGTCTTTTCAAACATGAAGAGATCTCCATTGGACTCGGAAGGAGTTGACACCCCATTGTTCTCTACAATGATGGTGTGTCCCACAATGAATAAGGTATGGCAGCAGAGTCAAGGCCCTCATTAGACCATCCCACTGCTAGCCAATCCCAACCTTCACCCTCCATATCAATCCCTCAGTCCCTACTTCAAAAGCCAAATTCTCCAATCACCCAAACCTACATAAGGAAAAAGGTAAAGAAGGCTCCTTTCCTTCTTGTACCATCACCCACTGAGCCTTTAAGCCCTCTAATGGAGAATTCTCCATTAGAGAATATCTACAGGGAAACCACAGGGGTGTCTCCCAACCCCAAGGAGGTGCTCACTGAGGAGATGTTTGAGCATATGGGTGCTAAGGCTGTCACTACTCCTGCTAGCACAGAGGAGGTCAGTGGTAACATAAATAAGACCTTCCCCATGGCAACTTTGAATGAGCAATCATTCAAAGGTCCCTGGTGCCAAGAACCCAAGGGGGTGGAGAGTGCTTCTGTTAGGAAGAAGGCTCCCACTACAAAAAGATCCCATGATCCTTCAAAAGAGGGTAACACTTCTGTAGAAGGTGAGGACAGATATAACTATCAAGAATTGATGGATGCTATGGGTAACATAAACATGGATGTCATCAAGCAGGGGAAAGACATTGAAGAGCTGAAACTGGTCATTCTATCTCAACAAGTACAGATTACCAAACTGAAGAAATTGGTGACAAGATTGGTACAGAAAAGGAGAAGAAAGCAATTTGTGTTAAAGAAGAGGGAAAGTGCTCAAGATGCTTCCAACAAGGGGGAGAATCAAGAGAATGAAACAGAGAAGGAAAGCAAATCTGAGATGGGATTTTTGATGTTGAGGGGGAGAAAGAAGCAGAAATAGAGAAAGAAACAGAATTTGCCCAAGCAGCAGAAACTGTTAATGTTGTTGAGGTAAAAGAAGCAGCAGTAACAGGGCTTTCTGTAGAAGAATTGAAAATTACAAAAACGTTGGTAAAAGCCAAGAATGACACTCCTAAGGCTTCTAAAAAGGCCAAGGGAGTGGTCATAGATGAAGGAGGCCTTCAAAAGAAGAGAAAAGAAAGAAGTGAGGCAGGTTTGAAGGATACAAAAGGAAAAGGAAAGATGGTTGAACCTGAACAACCTTTAAAGAAGAAAAGTCAGATTGAGTTAGATGAAGAAGTGGCAAAAGAGCTTCAAGATGAGATGGAAAAAGAGGAACTGCTACAATCTGAGAAGGATAGAGAGCTTGCACTGAATATGGCCAGAAAACTAAATGAAGAGTATCAGAAGAGCATGAAAACAGCAGCTCAGGCCAAGAAAGTACCAGTCAAAAGAATGTCACTCAAAAAGCAGAAAAGACAACCTTCTAAGACCTTTTTGGCCAATCAGGAAAGGATAAAAATGATAAATTTCCTGAAAGGTTCAATTGGTGTCAAAGGAGAGATGTTTACTAATATGGCATACAGTCAAGTAGATGAGCTGTATAAGAAAGAAATGGCTAAGCTTCAAGGGGACTCCTCACAAAGGGAAGAGGCTGAAAGAAGGATGAAGGAGATATATGATCTCAACATTCAGCAACCATTCCCTGAGGAAGTCACACCTACAAAAGAAAATAAGGAAGAGCCAGAGAATGTTGGTATGGAAGCTAAATATGCAAAGAGGGTGAAGACCATAGCTTCAAAGAAATTGTTCAAGAAACAAAGGGTTGAAGAAGCTGAAAAAGAGGCAGAACCTTCAGTTACACCTTCAGCAGAATCTGTGCAGAACCCAGAACAGTCCACTAAGCAATCTAATGTGCATCTTGAGCTTTATATGACTATAACAGATGATGAACCAGTTCAAGCTGATCCCATTTCTATGAAAGCACCAGAAGTCATCTTTTGGGATATTCTAGAAAATCAAAGAAAGAAATACTTCAGGCTTAAGAGAGTGGGAGATATATATGAAGTGTACTCTACTTGGGGTAGACTCATCAGAAGTTGTTCAAGATCAGATTTAGAAGAGATGTTTAAAGTTGGATTGGGTCTATATGAAAAGGAGCTGACAGGAGAAGGAATGAGCTTAATCAGATTAGCCATGGAGTACTTGTGCATGATGTTTGATCCTAGCAAAGTTCAACATGTGATCAGAGATTTGCATCTACAGAATAAATTCCAAAGAATAGAAAATTGGATGATATTTGAAAGGTGTGGAGTCTATGTCATCACTGTAGACAGAGCTTATCATGAGTACTACTTGGTTGATAAAACCCATGATCACAGCAAGGGTAAACTGCAAGCAATGTTGAATGCTAAGCTTACATGTTCAAAAGATTCAGAAATGTCAAAGAATGTGGTAAGCAGAACAATAAATCAAAGTCTGGGTCTGGATCCGAATTTGGGCAACTAAGCTGCAGTGTTGAAAGCATCTTGAAGATAATTATTGAAGAACTTGACTTCTCTTCCTAAAAGTCAAGTTAGGGGGAGATTGTTGGGAAATTCAGAATTTCACAAGTACAGTTAATGCTGCTAGAAGAACTTGGTTAATACTTCTGAGGTTAATGTTGCTAAGTGAAGTTAATGCTGCTGATACAACTTAATGTTGCTCATCAAGATTAATACTGCTAGAGGAGATTACTACTGCTAAGCAATTTTAGTACTGCTAGTAGTTAGTACTGCTCAAAGTATTAATACTGCTGAAGACTTAGTGCTGCTTATGAGATAATCAAGATTCGTGCAGATCAAGTTTGAAGATTAAGGAAAGCTTGAAGATAAAGATAGAAGATTATTTTGAAGATCTTTTATTATTTGTAATTATCTTTTATCTTCAGTATATATAGAATTAGTCAAAATAGTTTAGAGAGAACTTTAGAATTCTGAATTTTTGTTTTTATAGAGAGAATCAACCTCAAGGTTTGTAATCCTAATTCTAGAGAAGTAGAATTCGTATTGATGAGCTTGTTCATCAATATTGAGGTTGAGTGTTGAATCTTGTAACTTTACAATCATTCAATAAAGTTTACAAGTTGTTCTTTTGATTCACTGTTTTATTGATTATTGAATATTGAAGTGTTATTCCGCAAACTCCTTTAATATTGTTTCTGAGTGTTTATTCTTGTTTAGAATTAAGATCCTGACACGTATGGCTTGAGATGCGCAAAGTTTGAGCTTTGGACGCGCAAAGTTGGACTTTGCGTTTGATGTTGGACGCGCAAAGTTGGGGTTTGCGTTTGTTCATCTTCTGCTTTGCGCTAGTTCGTCCTTTACTTCAAAAATTGTCTTTAAAACTGTTCCTGAAACGATTTAGCAATACCAAACTCTACCTCTATGTCTAGAAACACTTCTAGAACTGAATGTAAGCACTCGATCTCAATAAAACACACTTTTTGAAGAAAAATTTGATAGCACAGTGACTTCTTTTCTCGACTGTTTTCTCACTTAAATCACAAAATGGAACTCGATTAAAGCTTTATACTGAAATTAATCACACACAACTCGATCTAGCATGCTAATCTATCACAACCTGATCGATTTTAACACCTAAAACACTTTAAATCTTGAAAACGATTTTTCTTGAAGAACACAGAGTCGTTTTCTGAAAAACTTGATTTTGATCTTAATCAGGATCTGATACCAATTATGGGTCCAACAATACTATATCAAGTTCTTAGATTAACAACACAATAAGATTACCAACCTGTATTGATTATAACAAATGGTTACAAGGTTGATCGATTCAAGCTATTTTGTGTTCTCTGTGTATTCTCTCTTTTACACCTTTAAGTGTGTGTTTGTATGTGTGAAATCTTATCTGATATGTTAGAGAGATTGAGAGATATCACAAAATCTAATCTAACTAGTGTGTCTAACACACTTCCTATAATATCTAGATTTAATATCTATATATTATTTCTAACTAAATAATATAATTAACTAAATAACTAGAAACTAACTAAGTTAACTAATATCTAACAAACTAGATATTAAGTTAACTATTACAATAACAAACAATTACAT
This sequence comes from Arctium minus, assembly GCA_954870635.1. Taxonomy (NCBI): domain Eukaryota; kingdom Viridiplantae; phylum Streptophyta; class Magnoliopsida; order Asterales; family Asteraceae; genus Arctium; species Arctium minus. Next base: position 67,426,815 of record OX941095.1, on the reverse strand, counting down.
TGACGTTTATTACAAATAGACATTAGACTTTAATATCGAGAGTCGACGTTTCGGCTTTAGCTTCAGATTGCGATCTTCAGATTGGATGATCTTGAATCCAATGAGACTGTGTCTTAACAGGGACAGTGACATGACTGATCGTCGCTCCATTACCGGCTACTGTTTCTTTTCTTAGAGACTCTCTCATATCTTGGCGGAGCAAGAAACAATCTCTCACAGCTCGATCCAGTACTGAAGCTGAGTATCGAGCACTAGCTGACACGGCTCAAGAACTTGTGTGGTTACGATGGCTACTCTCTGACATGGGGGCTCCTCAATAGTCTCCAACCCAATTGTGGTGTGACAACAACAGTGCGATTCAGATTGCTCACAATGAAGTTTTTCACGAGTGAACGAAGCATATTGAAATTGACTGTCACTTTGTTCGTCAACACGTGACTCGTAAGACTATCCAGCTTCTTCCTATTTCAACTCTTGATCAACCGGCCGACATTTTCACTAAAGCTCATCTACCAGGACGGTTTCGTGATCTAGTTTCCAAACTCCATCTGGCTCATTCTTCTCCCGATTGAGTTTGAGGGGGGGATGTTAATGTACATGTGTAGAGAGCTTAGGCCCATGTTCGTATAAGGCCCAGGCCCATATAGTCTCTGTATAAATACCTTGTATTTTATAGTCTAGGTAAATGATTCACATTATTACTTTTCATATTGTAAGTTTATTCTTTCAATCAATACATCGAAGTCTCAAACCTTCAGCACATTCATCTTCTAACAATATATATATATATGCGATGTATATATATGTATGCGATGCAGAAAAAAATCAAACAGATGCCAATTATAAGAGTTTATTCCACCGACCCATCATTATGTGATAATTAATCACAATTAAAATTAAGTAAAATCAAACAAGCCGCCTTATCACAACCTTCAATTCACCTCCCACTAAATGTTAATTACCCAATCACAAAATAATGAAAATCACTTCCTTCAATAATCTAAAAGGTGACCGGGAGATTTCACCCCGGGAGAAAACACCCCGGGCGAAAGGATCCGGGAGACAACACCCCCGGTCGAAAGAAAACCCGGGCGACTTCAACCTGGTCAAGATAACAACCCGGTCGATGGAGTCCGGGAGTAGGGGCCGGGCAAGGTAGGGTCCGGTCGATGGTCTTCGATAAAAAACGGCTATCGAGATAAACAGATAACTCTAAACAAACAAAACAAACCAAATCGATTCCTTGATTCACAGATTTATCAGAACTTTAACTCAGATTTGATGATTTTCAGAAAATCGATATGCAAAAAGAACCCAGAAAATCAATCGAAATCAAACACTTGTTTATCCAGAAAAAAAATATAGCAGATAAGAACTTTAACCCAGGAAATCAGTATATCAATATGACAGAACGACCGACTTCTCAGAACAAAACGACCGAACTCAACAACTAAACCCAGAAAATCAAGGAAATCGATTATGCAGACTTAACTCAAATCTAAGTTTTCAGAAAAAATTTAATACGGACACACAACCACCACAAATTCAATCCACACAATAAAACAGAACTCAAACTTAAAAATAAGAACACAAACCCATACGACCAATAAAAATATCGATTAACTCAAATATGCGATTAAAGGTTTTAGACAAACATTTTTTTTATCGTATCGAATAAAATTAATTCGATCCTACTCTGATACCAATTGTAGATCCCAGATACAGTGCAATCAGCAATCAGTAGTAATCAATGAAGAACAATTAATGAGCCACATCTTCTAGTCATATGATTAATACTCAATAAAGGTTTAGGTTTACAGAGAGAATTTTTGATAAGCAAATGTAAACCTATCGACTAGAATAATGACGTCTAAACCTTCTAAAACCTAATTCTCAAACAAATAAAACATTGTATATTAGGCGTATTAAGGCCTAATGGGTTTAGGCCCATTTACAACCAACTTTCAAACAATTATAATTTAAACCCTTATAAATGCGTTATACAATTTTTAACGCACTAGGACTTTCAGTCCTAACACGCCCGCACACCCTTGTTCTGCTCTGCAATCATATTCGATTTCAGTGTAAAATCATATATGATTTGATCATTCTTGTGTTCTCTTATTCTAACTTTATTCTCGTTTGAACCAAATTCTTTCTCCCTCTCTCTCTCTCTCTCTCTCTCTCTCTCTCTCTCTCTCTCTATATATATATATATATATATATATATATATATATATATATATGTGGACGTTTCAATCTTTTTGAAGGCCCTGTTACCTAAACCTTTTGATTACAATGCAAACTGAGATAACAAAGATACATATATACAAATATGTAAATATGTAAATATTTTTATAATATAGTATGGATATATTTAAGAGTTTTGTATGCATCTTTATAAATAAACATGATATTTGTTAACAAAATAAATAAATACTTTTTAGTTAAGACGTTTGATAAAAAAAAAATTTAGCTATTTAAAATTATATTATAAGTCATTTAAATAAATGTCTTTAAAAGATCTTAGTAAAATTAGGTATTATTTAATCAATATTATATAATCTTCTAAATTTCAAGTTTACAAGTAATTATAACATACTAGAAGCGTACTCGCACAATGCAGCTAGATACATCACCATTTTAATGTTTTATTTTATTTTATATTTTTTGTTGATTTACAATTACATTACGATTTTGGATGGTAGACTTAATAATATAATGTTTTTTATAAAAAAATAAGTATTTTGTTATAATTCAATGATTATGAGTTAATTATTAATTCAAACATATAACTTTAGAAATTTGTACTCATACATCATGACTTGTATTCTTGAATTTTAGGTAATGTGCATCAATAAACAATACTTAATACATAAAAGTACAAAAACGACGACCAAAAAATCAAATTGGTTCTAAAAATATAAAACCATAACTTAATACAATAAATTATAAATTTAAAAATACATCAATAATAATCGAATAGAGATATATAAGATAGTAAAACATAATAATTGAACTCAATTACAAACTTAACTACAAAATATAATGTAATTTATTTTGGTTTAATAATATAATGTTTTTGTTATAAAATATTCTGTTAGATTTTTTAAATTATATTTTAGATTTTTTATATTTAAAATTTAATTTTTATTCTATATTTAATAATGGTGAGAGTGATTTTAAGGGAGTTAAAATGGGAAATGATTTAGGAGAGTTCAAATGGTTAGAGATAATGATTGAAAGTTAATAAATAGCATTAAATGTAGTACATACAACTTTAATGGTTGTTTTTAAGAAATTTTATTTTAAATAATTAGCATTAAATAGCGGTACATTAAGCTTTAAGACTTGTTTTTAAGAGTTTTTTATGTCTGTTTTATAATATAGTATAGATATACAAGTTTTCTAAAACTATTTAAATTCTGTAAAAATAACTAATAACTAAATAATAAACAGATTTAAATAAATGATAATCATCAAGTTAACTAATTCGATAAAATATTCCATAACTTCATGAGAAAATTATATATTTGCTTTAGGATCCTTGTCAAACTAACTAATTCGACAAACTAAGTAAGAGTTTTCTCATTCGGAGTAAGATTCTTGATCCTTGTTATACTAGAATCGTACTCGTGCAATGCAGCGAGATACATCATGATTTTAATGTTTCCTTTTATTTTTTATTGATTTACAGTACGATTTTGGATGGTTTTGAGAGAGTGATAATGATTTTTTTTATAAATTTGTTTATTTTAGGCTTAATAATATAATGGTTTGTATATAAGAAAAATTAAGTTCAATGATTATCTTATATATTTTAAATTATTTATATTTAAATTGAGATGTTTATCATGTTTTAATTATATTTATTAGTTAGTTATGAATTCAAACATATAACTTTAAAAATTTGTACTCATGCATCATTAGTTGTAATCCTTAATCTATACTATATTATAAAGATGACATAAAAAACTCTTAATTACAACTCACTAAGCTTTATGTACTATCATTTAAAGCAATCTACTTAAAATCTCTTAAAAATAACTAATAAAGCCTAATGTACTGTCTGTAAAGCTTTTAACTCTAATTTCCCGTCTCATCGATCGCACCTCATCTATCGCCGCTCAACAATTTTCCCTCATTTTCTCTTGCAGTTCATCAAGTGCTACACAAAACCATGGCTAATGTTGATCTGAATATGGCTTTCAATTTGGCTATTGAAATCGATTTCGGTTTGTTATCTTGGAATCGATTTTGATTTGATATCATGGCTACTGGAATCGATTTCCATTTTTCTATCCATGGCTACTAAAATCGATTTCGATTTTGGTTTGCATTCTTGGGCTCAATTTTGGTTTGTTATAGATTTTCTATTTGCTTTCTATTTGATGGATATTGTTCTATGTGATTAAAACTAGGGTTTATACTTTGGTCGATTGCTTGTATTCAATTCGTTTTTGTATTTGGTTGATTTGGAGAAGGATCTGATTTGCCCAGAATAGTTTAAGGTAAATCTGGTTTCTGAAACACCTTGATTTTGCTTACAGATTGCAAGAGGAAGAAGAAGAATCGTAGGATATGGGTTTTTTTTCGAACAGAGTTGAAAGGAGTGAGTCGATTTTATTTGATTTTATAACGATATTTGTGTTCGTATGTTTATCTTTTGCTTACAGATTGCAGGAGGAAGAAGAAGAATCGTAGGATATGGTTTTTTTTTTTCAAACAGAGTTGAAAGGAGTGAGTTGATTTATCTTACATAATTATATTTACCCAAAGGGACCATTTGCTGAGCAATGGATTTATTGGACATTTGCAGATGGAGTTGAATATAAAGGAAACTTCAGAAGCAAACGATGTTGCAGAGGATCTTAAAAGAATAGTGGCAACATTGGAAAAAGAGAACAGTGATCTTAAGGTTAAAATCTGTGAAAAAAAGGAAGATAATCATATTTTTAAAGTTGGAAAACAGTGCTTTCTTGTTGAATCTAGCATAAGTCTCATCATCCTTATACAAATTGTTTTCTTCTAGATGGAGAAAAACGAACGCAAGGTTGCTTTGGAGGTTGCTGGTAAATCTTTGTCCCCAAATTCAAATGGGGTTCACGAGGTTGGTTTGTCGTTCTCGCAATGGCGAACAACACTCTGAACTTTTATCAGATTGGAATGAAGAGTTTTCAGGTTCATTTTAACTCACTTTTAACACCTTAGATCATCTTTCCATGCGTTCTTTTTAACTGTTCTTCATCAGTATTTTAAATTAAGAAAGAGATAAATATGGATATGCATATATTCATTAAAATAAATGAAGTGATAGAGATTGGTTTATATAAATTAATAGGAGTTTGGAAAAGATTGAGATTCTTTATTTAAAATAATAGGAGTTTGGAAAAGATTGAGATTCTACTTTTATTTAAAATATATATATTAAATTATTAAGATGTTTCCATATCTATCTATATCTATACTATATTATAAAAACGACATAAAAAACTCTTAATTACAAGATTTTAATTACAACATACAACCATCTAAAGCAAATTACTTAATTTACAACTTAATAGAGCTTTGGTACAACTTAACTAAACACAATATCTAAAGCAAATTACTTTTATCGCTTCCAAACCCTAATCCTACGTTGCTCTCGATCGGATCTCTCTCAAACGGCGTTGCTTCATTCCAGGTTCTGCTCAGGTAACAAATTCTTCTTCTCAAACGGCGTTGCTTCATTGCAAGTTGCCTGGTTAAAGATCCTTCAAAACGTCCTTCTGCAAAGAAGCTTCTGAAGCATTCTTTTTTCAAACAAGCTAAATCAAAAGAATTTATATCACGTAAGCTATTGGAAGGACTGCCTGCACTTGGTGATCCCTCTATTATTTTTCTTTCAGATTACTTTGTTATTGAATCCATTCATGTTATATTTCAACTCTGTTTTACCAAGTCAATAAATTGATGTGTTGGAATAATAGAGAAAGGAAGAAGGTATGCTCGTGCAAAAGGAAGAAATGTCACAGGTATGGTATATAGGGAACATGTTCAATCATATATTTGTTTTGTGGTTTCTTTCTGGATGCACTGCGTTGAGTATGGTTTTAAATTTATGCTATGTATTCATGTACTATGGGATGGTAGCTGCTAAAACATTTCCTATATGTGATGAATTAGTTATTGGATGAGGCTTGTTAACTTGAGTTTTTATTTTCATTCGACCTTTGGGGCATGATTTTGTGTTATTTGTCTATTCCTCATCCATTCTTTTTGTTGATAACTCTTTGAGCTCTGCACAAACACAGGCCAGAAGAGAAGTATCTTGTTAAATTATCTTTGAGTTGGTGTACAAGAGGAATAAATTGAACTTCAATTTCTAGCATAATAGCAAGAGAACTCGACCGGCTTAGAATCAAACGTGTGAAGTTAATTGGCACTACACCTTCATTTTTTGACATTGATCAACATATGTTGAATTCAAATTGTTGTTGTTGATATATAGCACCATGTGTGCATCTGTATGATGAACATAACTCTTGTCTTGCAGCCTTTTTCTGAGGTCGACTTTACCGTTTTTGATTCACAAGGTTCCTCGACCTAAAGGAAGTAGTTTTTGGATCCCAGTGATTCAAATCATAGCTAGCTTCAATCTTTTGCTGTCACTTGCGGTAAAGCTACTATTCTTTTGAAAACATTTAGTTCCTGTTTTCCTGATTGTCTATCTATCTTATTACTCTGCCTTTCCTTATTCCCACGTATTGAAGATTTGGAGTTCATTTGCATTGTGTATTAAAGTGATTTCACCTTCAAGCAGGTGTCACTTAATG